>CM061133.1:123676456-125126485 GCA_030789695.1 Scilla litardierei
GTTTTGGGCCTTCTTTGATTATTTCGCACAGGCTACTGATGAACGATTCACAGGCGTCTGTCCAAGTGACAGTCGACTGTGTTTTGTAAATCAGTCGTCTGTCTATCATTTGCCCAAACAAGTTTGATCTGTCTTTCACGGCCAGTCGACTACTGTTGAATATACAGTCGACTCTCTCTTAGATCAGTCGACTGTCTATGCTGATACAGTCGTCTGTCTGTGAGTCATTTCTTTGACTCAGCTCTCTGGAAATTTCTCAGGCTTTTGACAGTAGTCTGTTTAAGGATTTACAGTCGCCTGTTCTGATTAACAGTCGACTGTGTTCCTTGCATCAGTCGTCTGTCCTGTTACTTGTGAGATTTCTAGTATTTGTGTAACTTACCCTTCTCTCGGCCAGTCACCTGTCGAAGAAATTACAGTCGCTTGTTGGTTTAACAGTGGACTGTCTTTGCTTCATCAGTCCACTGTCCACGTGGTAAGTTACCGTTATGAATTCTCACATATCCTTGCTGACTGTGCAACAGTCGACTGTGGATTGTTCAATAGTCGACTGTCGCGAGTTCGGATTCTATCCATTGAGATTTTTCTCACGGATTCCAATTCGGTTTTTGCCTAAACTGTTTTGTGGATTTGAGAAAACTATAAATAGAGCTTTTACTGTTCCATTGGAAGGTTACTCATTCATTGCAAAATCTCTCAAGCTTTCATTTCCAAAGATCAAAGCTCTCAAATCCAAAACCCTAAGTTATTTCCAAATCTTGTTCTCTTGATCTCCAACCTAGAACTAAAAAGTGATCTTCTAGGCAATTGATGCAGTCAAGAGAAAGGGCTCCTCCTCTCTTCCAAGAGAGTTCTTCAACACACATCACACTCCACCTTCAAGTTCTACTTCAAGGCATAGGTGATTGTAAGTGTTGTTTTCATCATTTCATAACTTTCGTTATTTGATTTGTGCTCTCGGTTGTGAGAGTGGGTTTGCTTGCTCACTGGTTGTGGAAGTCAAGGACATCGATTGTATTCGATTGCACTTGTAGGGTTGCTACAAGTGGGCATTAAGGAAACCACAAGTTAGGGTTCTAACTTGAGTATCCGGTGGTATCCGGGTGGTATGGACGTAGGATTACCGGGAACAAGTCGGGAGTTGACTTGGGTAATCCGAACCCATGAAACATCTTTGCGTTTGCGTGTGTTTCATTTTGGGTTGTTTTTCTATTCCGCACTATTTGTTGGATTGCATTTTATTTGGCGTAAATTCCTTTTAAATTGCATAAACACTATTCAACCCCCCTTCTAGTGTTTTCCCCATAGACAGGGTCCTTACAATTGGTATCAAAGCACAAGGTTATATCTATGGCATCCAACAACAACAACGTTCCTCCGCCGCCTTCGTACAACAATCACGATCGTGATGGAGCGTTCACACTTTTCGAAGGTCAATCTACGGTACGTCCTCCACGTTTCAATGGTACTAATTTTGGCTATTGGAAGTGTAGGATGGAGACTTTCCTTAGGAGTGCTTCACTTTGGAGGACTCTCCACAAGGAGTACGTCGAGCCCACCGAAGAGGATTTTGAGAAATGGACGACTTTCGAGAATTCCGCCGAAGTCAACAACGCTAAAGAAGTGAACGCTCTTCATTGTGCGTTGGACCCGAATGAGTTCAACAAGATATGCACATGTAAGAGTGCATATCAAATTTGGAACCATCTCATCGTTACCCACGAGGGAACGAACACGGTAAAGCTTTCAAAGTTATATGTTGCCGTGCAAAACTTCGATTTGTTTCATATGCATGATAATGAGAGCATTGCATCGATGTACAGATGCTTTACTGACATCACGAATGAATTGGAAGCCCTTGGCCAAATCTAAACCGAACCTGAAAAGGTAAGGAAGATCATCATGGAGATGACCTCCAAATGGGAAAGAAGAACAATCTCCATCGAGGAGGTTAATGACTTAAAGAACTACACCTTGGTGAATCTTATTGAGACTCTCATGTCTTATGAGGTAAGATGAGAGAACCGATTAAAGATTAGAGCAATGATGAATCCTTCGGAGGCCAAGAAGAAATCCTTGGCATTCAACGCCAATTCATCATCCTCCAATAGTGAGGACTCCGAGAACGAGATGGATTTGGGTGAAATGGCCCAAATGGCAAAGAAGTTCCAACGCTTCTTCCGCAAAGGTAAAGTTTTCTCAAACAAACATTTTGAGTCTACTAATGCTACTTCCTCTCTTTGCTATAAGTGTTATAAGCCAGGGCACATCAAGAGGGATTGCCCAATGCTAAACAACAAAGAGAAGTGGAAGACACCGAAGCACCATAAGTCCGATAAGAACAAGAGAGATAAGAAGAAAGGACTCGTAGGTACCTTCGACGACTCAAGTGATGACTCATCAAGCGATTTCGATGATGAGAAGGGTGAGCGCGCCCACATGTGTTTCATGGCACTAAAAGATCCACTCTCCGATGAGAGTGATTCCGACATGGACGACACCGAGGTAACAATGGATGAACTTCGCATAGCTAATGAAGAACTATTTGCTAAATACCAATCTTTAATGCTTAAGTATACTAGCTTAATGAAATTGAATATTAGCAAGTCATCCATTCCATGCATTATCAACAATGACACCATTGTTGATACTTTAACTCTTGAGAAAGCAAACTTAGCTTCTCAAAATGTCACATTGAGAGATGAGGTGAATTCCCTCAAATCTCAACTAGATCAAACACATCCTAAGAATAATAGTGATTTAGCTACACGTCACACACAATTGAGTTTAGAGAATGATTCTCTTAAAACTCAAGTGCACGAGCTCAAAGCACAGGTGTCCACCTTGGATACCAACTTTTCTTCTTTAAAGGAGAAATATGAGCTCATGTCCTCCAGTATTGTGAGATTCAATAAGGGAAAGGGACAATTGGATGATTTGCTTGCAAACCAATTTTCGGCCACACATCGTGTTGGTCTTGGATTTGTAAAAGCGAATGCATCAAATGATCGCACCTCCTATAGTGGTGTCACTATAGATTTTGTGAGGCCTTCCTCCGGTGCATCTACAAGTGGTGTCAAAGACACTATAAGTAGCAAACCTACCAAGAAAGTCACCACTTCGCCTTCTCTTCCTTTTGGCAAGAAACCCACTAAGGGTAGAAACCAAAAGCAAGGCCATACTTATATGTACACTAACACTCATCCACGTAGGAAATCTCCTACTTCACAAGTGGATAATCATGACACATTTTATGCTCCGCACACACGGACACGTACATAACCACACATGAGAAATACTCATGTACGTGCTCCTATACACCCGTATGCTCATACACATCATTCTTTCATGTATGCTCATCCTCCACATGTCATGCATGATTCATATGCTTCATATAATATGCATGTTCCCAAGCATACATATCATCCTATAATGTACAATGCATATCCTCCACCACATCTCTATGCTAGAAATCATGTTTCTAAGAAGCATGCACCACATAGAAATCCAACACATATGCATGCAACTAGGAAGAGGACTCCCAAGATTTACACTATTTGTGGTCCTAAGAACACTAGTCTTAATGATAGGAATGCTTATGTTGATTCCTATTTTCATGATGTGATTAGAAATAGTAATTATGTTGGGAAGCGGAAGTCCACTTGGACTTGGCTTCCAAAGGGATAATCCCCTTGGACCCAACAAACATTGGGTACCATAAGCTTATGGTATATTATATAGGTGCCCAAGAAAAAGAAGAAGAGCAATAAAGGACAACCTTGCTCTAAAGGGAAAGGATGGATTCTCGATAGTGGTTGCTCCAAACATATGACGGGAGATCCCTCATTGCTCTTCGAAGTGATTAGCATCAAGGATGGTGCAACAGTCACTTTTGGAGGTAATCAAAAGGGGACCATCATTGGAGTAGGTATCGTTGGTAATCTTTCCAAACCCTTAATTACTAACGTTTATCTTGTTAGTGGTTTGTGTCACAATCTCATTTCCATTAGTCAACTTTGTGACAAAGGTTACAGGGTTAACTTTGGAGAAGGATTGTGTACTATTGGTGATTGTGATTCAAATGTTTTATTTTCCGGTATTAGGCGTAAAAATATTTATTATTTGAGCTTGCCTAAAACCGTAGAACATTGCTTAGTTGTTAACACAATTGAACAACTATTATGGCATCGCCGTTTTGGTCATGTTCACTTCAAGCACTTATATAAGTTAGCTAAACATGATCTAGTCAAATGTTTTCCTAAGATTGCTTTTAATAAGAAAAACTTTTGTGATTCATGTCAAAGAGGTAAACTAAGTAAATCTTCATGTAAGCTTAAAGAAGGGATTTCTTCTAAGAGGCCCCTAGAACTTCTTCTTCTAGATTTATTTGGGCCAACTAGAACCGCTTCTTTAGGTAATGCTCATTATGGATTAGTTGTCGTCGACGACTTTTCTAGATTTACTTGGGTTTCATTCTTAACTAATAAGAATGAAGCTTATGAAGAGTTTACCAAATTTGCAAAGAAGATTCAGAATTTCTTAGGATCCACCATTATCACTATCCATAGTGATCATGGAGGAGAATTTGAGAATGAATCTTTTACTAAGTTTTGTGATGACACCGGGATAACTCATAATTTTTCCTTCCCTTGGGCACCACCACAAAATGGTGTTGTAGAGAGAAAGAATATGACTCTTATTGAGTGTGCACGCACTATGCTCCATGATAGTCATCTTGGACTACAATTTTGGGCAGAGGCGGTGCACACGACATGTTATGTGCTCAATAGGATCCTAGTGAGACCCCGAACGAACAAAACTTGTTTTGAGTTGTTTTATGATAAAAAGCCTCAAGTAAAATATTTTCGTGTTTTTGGTTCAAAATGTTTTATAAAGAACACAGTTGGTAATTTAGACAAATTTGAGCCAAGATCCGATGAAGGAATTTTTGTTGGATATTCTACACGTAGCAAAGCTTACCGGATATACAACAAAACTTCTTCAACGATTGAGGAATCTCTTCACGTATCTTTTTATGAAGATTTTGATTTTTCTCATGTTGATGATGATAATGTAGATACTCTTTGTGATTCTCTTAATAATGTTAAGATTAATGATTCTATTGTTGAGACTAACACTTCTAACGAAATTGTTGAAGTTGTTCCTAGTGATACATGTATACCAAAAGCTTACCCGACCGTTCGTAATCATCCCCATAACCAAATTATTGGAGATATTGGTGTGGGTGTTCGAACGAGATCGAGAATTGAAGAATTCTCTCATTGCGCATTTGTCTCTACCATTGAGCCAAAGAACATCCAAGAAGCTTGTGAGGATAGCTCTTGGATAGTGGCAATGGAAGAAGAACTAATGCAATTCGAGAGAAACGAAGTTTGGGAACTCGTACCTCTTCCAAGTGGTCACCAAGTCGTTGGGACCAAATGGATCTTCAAGAACAAGACGGATGAAAACGAGGTAATCACACGTAACAAAGCAAGGTTGGTAGCTCAAGGCTATCGGCAAGAGGAAGGTATTGATTTCGAAGAATCTTTTGCCCCCGTAGCCAGATTAGAAGCTATTAGGTTGCTTTTATCTTTTGTATCCCATAAGAATTTTAAACTATTTCAAATGGATGTTAAAAGTGCATTTTTAAATGGGGTTGTCAATGAAGAAGTTTATGTTTCTCAACCTCCCGGTTTTATTCATGAAAAATTTCCAAACCATGTTTTCAAACTTAAGAAAGCGTTGTATGGGTTGAGACAAGCTCCTAGAGCTTGGTATGATCGACTTAAGACCTT
This sequence comes from Scilla litardierei, assembly GCA_030789695.1. Lineage (NCBI taxonomy): Eukaryota > Viridiplantae > Streptophyta > Magnoliopsida > Asparagales > Asparagaceae > Scilla > Scilla litardierei. Next base: position 123,682,255 of record CM061133.1, read on the forward strand.
TCTTTTGAATTTAGGTTTTAAAATGGGAGAAGTTGATTCTACACTCTTCATTAAAGATTATGAAAATGACATTCTTTTGATTCAAGTTTATGTAGACGATATTATTTTCGGTTCTACTAACTTTAATCTTTGTCAAGAATTTTCCAAGTCTATGAAGGATGAGTTTGAGATGAGCCACATGGGAGAGCTCACCTACTTCCTTGGATTGCAAATTCGACAAATGGAGAATGGCACATTCATACATCAGACAAAGTACACAGGGGAGCTTATTAAACGATTCGGGATGGAATCGTCTTCGAGCAAAAGGACTCCCATGAGTAATACTACTCATCTACACAAGGATCAAAGCAGAAAAGATGTAGACGTTCGTCTATATCAAGGTATGATCGGTAGCTTACTTTACTTAACTGCTCATAGGCCCGATATAATGTTTTCCGTATGCCTTTGTGCTAGATATCAAGCTAGACCTAAGGAGTCACACTTGATTGCGGTTAAAAGAATATTTAATTATCTCAATCAATCTCTAGACTATAGGTTACTTTATCCTAAATCTAGCACATATGAGTTAATCTCATATAGTGATGCCGACTTTGCCGGATGCAAGTCCGACAATAAAAGTACTAGTGGCACTTGCCATTTCTTAGGAAATTCCTTAGTTTCTTGGTTTTCTAAGAAACAGAATTCGGTGTCATTGTCCACGACTGAAGCGGAATATATTATCGCGGGTCTTGCATGTGCACAATTTCTTTGGATGAGACACACTCTTATGGACTATGGTGTCAACTGTGATACTTGCTCGATCATGGTTGATAACCAAAGTGCCATATGTCTTTTCAAGAATTCGGTACACCACTCCCGTACCAAACACATAGACGTGAGACACCATTTTATAAATGATCATGTAGCTAAGAAGGAAATCATCTTAGAGTACATTGAAACCCAAAAACAAATTGCCGACATCTTCACAAAACCTCTTTAAGAAGATTCATTTGTGAGGTTGAGTGGAGAATTGGGAATTATGGATGAATCTGAAATCTAGAAGCTCAGACATTCATGTTATAACTCTTTTTGAGCTCATATCATTTTGTTGCCTATCTTCATGTGCTTTATTATATATATGTGTTTAAGAAAGGCAATTGTGATTTAATTGATCTCATGAGTTTTTGAGATTGATTGTAGTGATTTGTGTTTCAATGGATTTATTGTTTTTTACATTGTTTTTATGATGTATTTGTGATTAGAGTATAGGTCCTAGGGTGAGTGTTCTTATTCTCTGGAATTCTATTTCACTGTGCATTTTTGGACCAGGACAGACGACTGTCTTTCCTTCGACAGTCGACTGCCCTATTCTATCTCCTCAGTCCGAGTATTTGTATCTTTCGCACAGCCGACTGATGACTGTTTTACAGTCGACTGTTATTTTAACAGGCGACTGCATTTTAGTCATCAGGCGACTGTTCTCTCTGTCAACTTTTCTTCAAAGCTCTCTGTCTTTTTGATGAACTGTATGGTTTCTCGGCCAGTCGACTGATGCGTAATTTACAGTCAACTGTCTAACGGACAGGCGATTGCATGTTACTTGCCAGTCGACTGCACATCTTTCTGAGCTTTATTGTTATCACTTCATCCAGTCGACTGACTTCTGTTCATCAGTCGACTGTCTGCTGTTGAGACGGTTCATGTGCTTTGATCTGAGCCGTCGATTCATTGATCCAACGTCCCAGATTATTTCTCCAACATTTATATTCGACGAATCTGTTCATTTCCCCACGTCGACTCTCTCTTTCCTCCATCAGGGAATACCCTTTCCTGAGGATCTGAGACAGTTTGTTCCCCAGCTTCATGTGCCTCCTCCGCCCACTGATGTCGTTGAGCATCCTGGTGTGGCTTCTACTCAGGATGTTGCTGCTGCTGCTGTTGCTCCTTCTGACCCTCCGCCAGTGGATACACTGCTCTCACAAAGCCTGCTTCTTCTTCTGTAGCCCTGGAGACGCTCACTCTTAGATAAGTGTTTGAGTGGTGTTAGTTTGTTGATGTTTTGATGTATGATGATGTTGTTGATATTGACATTATATATGTATGGTTATGTACTTCGATGTTGTCATGATGCTGTATTTTTTTGTCTTGATCATGATGTATCTTTTTTGTTATGGACATGTAGATGTCCATCCGTTGATGTACTCATCTTTTAGATATATATATATATATATATATATATATATATATATATATATATATATATATATATATTGACAACCCAGAAAAATCCCCAACCCCCTCCCCCGCCTTAGGCTTTTTTAGGAGGGTAAGGCGAGAGCCCGGTCGAGACTATGTAAACTAGGGGGAAACCGCCGTGCCCCCAACGGCCCCCGGGTAAGTCCGAGAGGGGAGATGTAGCCCCAGGGTAAATAATTCCACAACAAATTCCACAATAATTACCAAGTCACGGCGGCCATAGGCCTCGAACCCCGCACCCCTTGGCTTTGGAGCGGAATGACTTACCACTGGGACACCCTCTCGTGGGCATATATATATATATATATATATATATATATATATATATATATATATATATATATATATATATATATATATATATATATGATGTTGCTGTTTATCTTGTGTCACACTAGGCTATACTGCTTATCTTATCTGTGTGATGAATGTTATATTGTCTCCATGTATGCTATACTCTCTCTGATGTACTTTTGAGACAATATATGAATTTAATATTCGATTTTCCATGCTTTCTCTGGTATGATGCATTTGTGAAATCACTTTTGAAACTATTTTTGTGTGTACATCTAAAATGTTGATATTGGACTTCAATTTCATTACTCACATGTGTTTATGATGTGATTTTATGAGTTTTGATTCTATATATCTTTATACTCCTTGATTGTTGTCAGTTCGTATTTAGCACTGTTATTGTTGTTGTTATTTGCTCCCACCTTTTTGGATAATGCCATAGGGGGATAGAAATAAACATACAAGATTCATAATGAATGTACTAAGTATGTTCTAACACTTGAATCTAAGATTGAAGTTGCCTTAGATTCAGGGGGAGTAAGATTACAATGAATAGGGATTTTAATTCCTAGATTTTTTGAATCTATATTCATGCATTTCTTACTTATTTGCTTCAATTGATATGTAGATGCCCAAATATTTGTTGACTAACTTGATTGGCATCTATGTAGGGGAGTAAGTTTTCATTGCGCACAATTATTTATCTTTTTGTTTTTGTTTGTTTGTCATCATCAAAAAGGGGGAGAATGTTGAGTATTGGACTTCTCCCAACTTGGTGTTAATGATGAGCACACATAAATACTTGTGACTAATCCCCTATTTTGCAGTTAATCCATTGTCTAAGCTGTTTATGAAGATCTACTAGCAATGGCTGACTCACAAACTTCATTGAAGGCAAATGACATGAATTGGTTGATCGTAGATTATGATTGAAGCTCAGTGAAGACTTCAAGCTCATACAAGGGAAAGAAGAGATTATTCGTCAATGTAATTTTTCTTTTATCTCTTCTAGTATGTAGCTTAGAAGTTGAACTTTGATGGAGCACTCACACACATCTACATTCTGTCATAGGACTTCATTAGATCAACTGTCCTTTGATCCCAATTTATTTCTTTATTGATTGTGCTAGGATTGTTTATAACAGTCGACTGCTGAACACTTCACAGTCGCCTGTCTCAAAAACAGTCATTGTGTTTTATTCTAAAGTCGCCTGTTATGCACAGACTATTACAATATAGTTTTGGGCCTTCTTTGATTATTTTGCACAGGCTACTGATGAACGATTCACAGGCGTCTGTCCAAGTGACAGTCGACTGTGTTTTGTAAATCAGTCGTCTGTCTATCATTTGCCCAAACAAGTTTGATCTGTCTTTCACGGCCAGTCGACTACTGTTGAATATACAGTCGACTCTCTCTTAGATCAGTCGACTGTCTATGCTGATACAGTCGTCTGTCTGTGAGTTTTTTTGACTCAGCTCTCTGGAAATTTCTCAGGCTTTTGACAGTCGTCTGTTTAAGGATTTACAGTCGCCTGTTCTGATTAATAGTCGACTGTGTTCCTTACTTCAGTCGTCTGTCCTGTTACTTGTGAGATTTCCAGTATTTGTGTAACTTACCCTTCTCTCGACCAGTCGCCTGTCGAAGAAATTACAGTCGACTGTTGGTTTAATAGTCGACCGTCTTTGCTTCATCAGTCGACTGTCCACGTGGTAAGTTACCGTTATGAATTCTCACCTACCCTTGCTGACTGTGCAACAGTCGACTATGGATTGTTCAACAGTCGACTGTCGCGAGTTCAGATTCTATCCCTTGAGATTTTTCTCACGGATTCCAATTGGGTTTTTGCCTAAACTGTTTTGTAGATTTGAGAAAACTATAAATAGAGCTTTTACTATTCCATTGGAAGGTTGCTCATTCATTGCAAAATCTCTCAAGCTTTCATTTCCAAAGATCAAAGATCTCAAATCCAAAGCCCTAAGTTATTTCCAAATCTTGTTCTCTTGATCTCCAACCTAGAACCAAAGAGTGATCTTTTAGGCAATTGGTGCAGTCAAGAGAAATGGCTTCTCCTCTCTTCCAAGAGAGTTCTTCAACACACATCACACTCCACCTTCAAGTTCTACTTCAAGGCATAGGTGATTGTAAGTGTTGTTTTCATCATTTCATAACTTTCGTTATTTGATTTGTGCTCTCGGTTGTGAGAGTGGTTTTGCTTGCTCCCTGGTTGTGGGAGTCAAGGACATCGATTGTATTCAATTGCACTTGTAGGGTTGCTACAAGTGGGCATTAAGGAAACCTCAAGTTAGGGTTCTAACTTCAATATCCGGTGGTATCCGGGTGGTAGAGACGTAGGATTACCGGGAACAAGTCGGGAATTGACTTGGGTAATCCGAACCCTTGAAGCATCTCTGCGTTTGCGTGTGTTTCATTTTGGGTTGTTTTTCTATTCCTGATTCGGAGTGAATATTGCGTAATTAACCCCCTAATTAGTCCTATTTTGTGTCCATATGATGCTTAAATGTTCTCTAATACATTCATATTTTTAATATCATCATTTATTGGAGAAATTACTTTATTTGTGCACAAAATGTGAATTTAATTGTGTATTTCTGCCTGTTTATATTTTTCATAGCACCTTCTCAATCTCACGATTCCAACGACTATTTATTTGTATTTTTCTGAGATCTGTGCTAATTACTGTGAATTTTTTAATGCAGAATACCATTTATTGGAAATAAAATAAATACGCACGAATCTTGGCGTACACGTGGCTTCGATCCAGCCGTCCCCACTCAAATCCAACGGCAGCGGATTTTTATCGACGGGGATTAATGAAGGCCGTTGGATCGAGATCCAACGGCCAGGATCACGCCCATGCGACGCGAAGAGGGGTCAAATGCGGGAGCCTTCCGTGCACACGTGTCGCCATCGCAGCGGCGCTTTGCATGATCGGACGGCAACGACGCGAAGCCCGCTTCGCACTCAGATACGGAGCGACGTGGCCTCTTCATAGCGGTACGATGAAGATCCAACGACCGGTGACGACGCAAAAACACGAAAATGAGGCCGGCGATTTACATATGCCTCGGGACGCGTGGCACGATCGCCACCATCCCGCCTACAATCCAACGGATGCGATCGGCCGAGGTACATGCAAAGCAGGCGAAAGGGTAGAGCGACGTTGCCTCTGGAGGATCACACGATCTCGATCCGACGGTCGTGTTTAACCCCGATGAGAACGAGAAGTGGGCGACGGAGCGCTCGACATTCACACCGACGTGGAACAAATTCGACCCTCCGATGTGGATCCAACGGCTAGACACGAATCCAAGACCGCTGCGAATTTGATTTCGAGAGCGAGCGAACCCGCTTCCCTTGCGAGGACACGTGGCGGGATCTCGTTAGATCCCGCACAGATCGGACGGTCCTCAATTGCGCCGACGGTTATAAGCGGGTTTGGGTTTATTTTGGAGTGGGTTTCGACCCGTTAAGCCCCCAAAACGATGTATTTGGCTATTATAACGATGTATTTGGCTATTTTGGAGTGGGTTCCGACGGTCGTATTTCATTGTATTTGGCTATTATAACGATGTATTTGGCTATCAAATCTGATTGTTTTTGCACCATGCGTGGCTAAGCTCTTTGTGCTATGGTTGTGAAGTAATTAGGAGTATTTAATTTATGAATTTCATGTCTTTAGCCCTATTATCACGTCCAAATTGCTAGTAATGTTGATTTCTACAACGTATTTGTTGGGTATTTGCTTATTGTCGATATCATTCATGTTCCCTATGGCTAGGCCCTGACAAGGCTAGCCAATTTATGTTCACTAATCTGAACTTATTGTTACGTTTATCGTTTAATGAAATCAATGTTGCTAGTGATACGTATACGGCTATTTTGACTAGTTTGTATCGATTCATCTTCCGACGCCTTCACGCCTTGACCGGGTGAAGCGTTGAGTTATATAAAAGACATGATATTTCAGCGATTATTAACTCCTAATGAACTCACAACCGTAGCACATCCACTTCATATGTGTTGGTGTTGACGTAGTTAGGGTGTCGCATTTGTTGATTTCCATATCTTTTCGCCCTATTTGCACGTGATTAATTCTTTGGCACGCTTTTATATACTTGAACGCCATACTTTCCGACATTCTCGTGCCCTGACCGGACGAAACGTTGAGTTATAGAAAAGGTATTGATAATCATTGGTTGCACACACCCTAACGAAATCAAACCCAACACAAACTCCCCATACTTGTACCCCTACCGAAGTCACCGTAAATATCGTAGGATTTTCATTTCTTATTCCATACTCTTGATCCTATATCTTTGTGTTCGATAGGTGGTTGGTTAACATCGTATTATTACTCTTTTCAGATTGACGATCGTAGTTTTGCAGGTCAGTTGTCCCGCGGATTCGATACCTGGACTCACCAGGATATTACTTGCACGATCTCCTGCGCTTGGGAGTAGTTCTCACATCATTTGAGACGAGGCAAGTTTTTGGCGCCGTTGCCGGGGATAACAGTACTTGTAAGCTACGATTTCAGTTCGTTTGGAGGAACATTCGGTGAGATCCTTCCATCTTATAGTCTAGGATTTTTTTTATTTTTATTTTTATTTTTTGTTTTCTCTTTTAAAAATGGAGTATATGAAATACATGAAATTCTATTGCACGAACAATTTGTATGATGCATAATATGATAAGGCACACAAACATAGGATGGAGAAGCTCAAGATTGTTAGTTTTAATCAGACCGATTGTGAAACTTTCTTTCAGGCCTGGAGGAGGTTCACAGACATAATATCGAGCTATCCGCAGCATGGTTTCACAAAGAAAGAGCTCATGGAGTCCTTCCTAGGTGGACTACGACCACAGCTGCAGGAGTTCCTGGGAGTCATGACGCCGACAGAGGCGTGGAAGTACATGGAGTCTTTACAAGAGAACAAAGAAATCATGAAAGAGACTTCAGAGTGCGATTCAACAGAGCCTTCAATCCTTGATCAAGGAGAGCAAAGCGTAGACGTACCTTTGCAACACTTGAAAGAGGAAGTTCAACTGCTTATTCAGACACAGGAGGCCATGTCCCATCAATTCCAAGAGAAATTCCTCGCTCGGAGTCGGCATATTCAGCAATCTATTGAAAATCTTAAGCTGATTTCTACTTGCTTAGAAGAAAATAAATCTTTTGAAATTCAATTTCCAGAATTTAATGTGAGTTTATCTTTTATTGCAGGTATACCGAGCGAGCCATGCCACGATGAAGTCACGAAGGAACACATTGACATGGCAGGAAGTGTGTGCAAAAGAGAGGACGAGCTAGCAATTTTGGATGAACAAGAGGAGGAGAGGACTAGGGACATGAGTTCTAAGATCATCGCTATTTGGGCCCAAACCATCCCCTCCCTCAGTTTTTTCCCAAAATCATTTATCCCTCTCCACATTGACTGAGCATCATACCGAGAGCAGTGCATATCTTTCAGGGAGCAGTCATCAACCTGCTTTAGTTTACTTTACTTACTTTGATGACTACATTTGGAATATGTTTGTGAAAGAATTTTAAACTAATTTGGACTGACATAACTCGTCTCTTGCAGGACAATGCTACACAACTTATAGAGATGCTTGGAGTTGTATTGCTGGGGTCCAATTTAGCCTTTGGAGGAAGAATAATCGCCGAGGAGCGCAAGGAACAAATTGAACAACTTCCTCCACCATCAAAGATTCGGGATCCGCCATTTGATCACGGTGTGTTCTTTCCAGTAGTGTAGATTTTATATGCTTTCTAGGATGCTTGCCTGAATAAACTCGTACCCTCTTCGACATTGAGGACAATGTCCATCTTTAGTTGGGGGGTGTGTATGAGATCTTAGGAATTTTTTTTTCAAAAAGCATGGCATAAGGAAAGAATGAACCACCAATCTCACCATTTTAAACTCCTTCATATTCCTCAAATGCAGATGATTATGCATTAACTGAGTTCTAAAAATTGTGTATGGCTTGAATTAATTTTTTTCCTTCATGAATTACCGTTAATATGCTATTCATGAAAAATTTTCAATTGCCATGATTAATATCTCGAAATAGTTTGAATTTATTTCATGCATGCTAATGTGATGAAAAAGCTTGAGTATACGCGATTTTTTTTTGAAAAGTCTTCAAGTTGAAGAAGAATTTGGCCTTGGTTATTGATGTTTATATTCAAAAAATGGGTGTTGAGTTGCTTACAAAGAAAAAAGAGAAAAAGATGAAGAAGAGAAAAGAAAAAAATGAAAGAAAAATGAAGAAAAATGAATGAATAAGTATGTCGCTAATAAATAACTTGGTTGGCTCGAGTAGTACAGTCCGAGGGGGTCCTTTTTGGCCTAATGCCCTATTATTGTCTGATTTGGGAGCCATTGACATGAAACTCACTCATTTGATGGAGCGATCCAAGTTATACATTTTTCTGCGAATGTTGCTTGATGCGCGTTACGCGGAACGAATAAAAGAAAAGAAAGGGTGAATATATTAAGCAACTTCATTACCCATATCTTGAATGATTGTTTTGATAGGCTAATTCCTTGGAAACAAGAAAACTAGAGAAACATGACGTGTTATACTTTCGCTTGCGCAAAACGATGCTTGTATGTTATTTATTCATACTAAATTAGAGAAAATATCATGAGATTGATTTTGTTCATGGATGTGTATATTGATGGTGAAGATCAAGTTGGAAAATATATTATTGAGCCACGCTATAAGCGATTGATAGAATTTTTTTTTAAAATCTTCCGTATTTATCGCTCTTTTTGCTAGAGACTAGCAAATCTCTGTTGGGGGGTGTGATTCGGAGTGAATATTGCGTAATTAACCCCCTAATTAGTCCTATTTTGTGTCCATATGATGCTTAAATGTTCTCTAATACATTCATATTTTCAATATCATCATTTATTGGAGAAATTACTTTATTTGTGCACAAAATGTGAATTTAATTGTGTATTTCTACCTGTTTATATTTTTCATAGCACCGTCTCAATCTCACGATTCCAACGACTATTTATTTGTATTTTTCTGAGATCTGTGCTAATTACTGTGGATTTTTTAATGCAGAATACCATTTATTGGAAATAAAATAAATACGCACGAATCTTGGCGTACACGTGGCTTCGATCCAGCCGTCCCCGCTCAAATCCAACGGCAGCGGATTATTATCGACAGGGATTAATGAAGGCCGTTGGATCGAGATCCAACGGCCAGGATCACACCCATGCGATGCGAAGAGCGATCGAAGGCGGGAGTCTTCCGTGCACACGTGTCACCATCGCAGCGGCGCTTTGCTTGATCGGACAGCTACGACGCGAAGCCCGCTTCGCACTCAGATACGGAGCGACGTGGCCTCTTCATAGCGGTACGATGAAGATCCAACGACCGGTGATGACGCAAAAACGCGAAGATGAGGCGGGCGATTTACATATGCCTTGGGACGCGTGGCACGATCGCCGCCGTCCCGCCTACAATCCAACGGACACGATCAGCCGAGGTACATGCAAAGAAGGCGAAAGGGTAGAGCGACGTGGCCTCTCGAGGATCACACGATCTCGATCCGACGGTCGTGTTTAACCCCGATGAGAACGAGAAGTGGGCGACGGAGCGCTCGACATTCACACCGACGTGGAACAAATTCGACCCTCCGATGTGGATCCAACGGCTAGACACGAATCCGAGACCGCTGCGAATTTGATTTCGAGAGCGGGCGAACCCGCTTCCCTTGCGAGGACACGTGGCGGGATCTCGTTAGATCCCGCCCAGATCGGACGGTCCTCAATTGCGTCGACGGTTATAAGCGGGTTTGGGTTTATTTTGGAGCGGGTTTCGACCCGTTAAGCCCCCAAAACCCGCAATGCTATTATATAAGCGTATTTCTAGGGTTTTGGGGCGTATTCTGGCGTATTTTGGGACTTTTGGAGCGGCTACTGTGCGTATTTCTCCAGGGGAAAATTCTGAAAAATTCCAGAGGCTATTCTTCCTATTCTAAGGGAGTTTTGGGTTCGAAAGTGGAGATTTGGTGATAAATTCTTGAACTTATACCCCGTATTTGGTGTATTTCATTGTATTTGGCTATTATAACGATGTATTTGGCTATCAAATCTGATTGTTTTTGCACCATGCGTGGCTAAGCTCTTTGTGCTATGGTTGTGAAGTAATTAGGAGTATTTAATTGATGAATTTCATGTCTTTAGCCCTATTATCACGTCCAAATTGCTAGTAATGTTGATTTCTACAACGTATTTGTTGGGTATTTGCTTATTGTCGATATCATTCATGTTCCCTATGGCTAGGCCCTGACAAGGCTAGCCAATTTATGTTCACTAATCTGAACTTATTGTTGCGTTTATCGTTTAATGAAATCAATGTTGCTAGTGATACGTATACGGCTATTTTGACTAGTTTGTATCGATTCATCTTCCGACGCCTTCACGCCTTGACCGGGTGAAGCGTTGAGTTATATAAAAGACACGATATTTCAGCGATTATTAACTCCTAATGAACTCACAGCCATAGCACATCCACTTCATATGTGTTGGTGTTGATGTAGTTAGGGTGTCGCATTTGTTGATTTCCATATCTTTTTGCCCTATTTGCACGTGATTAATTCTTTGGCACGCTTTTATATACTTGAACGCCATACTTTCCGACGTTCTCGTGCCCTGACCAGACGAAACGTTGAGTTATAGAAAAGGTATTGATAATCATTGGTTGCACACACCCTAACGAAATCAAACCCAACACAAACTCCCTATACTTGTACCCCTACCAAAGTCACCGTAAATATCGTAGGATTTTCATTTCTTATTCCATACTCTTGATCCTATATCTTTGTGTTCGATAGGTGGTTGGTTAACATCGTATTATTACTCTTTTCAGATTGACGATCGTAGTTTTGCAGGTCAGTTGTCCCGCGGATTCGATACCTGGACTCACCAGGATATTACTTGCACGATCTCCTGCGCTTGGGAGTAGTTCTCACATCATTTGAGACGAGGCAATTCCGTGCTATTTGTTGGATTGACTTTTATTTGGCGTAAATTCCTTTTAAATTTGCATAAACACTATTCAACCGCCCTTCTAGTGTTTTTCCCATTGACAGGGTCCTTACATAGGTCGCTTTGAATGTTTTCTCCCTAAGGATTTCATGAACTTCTTTTATGTGCATTTGATAATAAGTTGGATGGTTTAATGATCAAAATTACATCTTCTTTTCTTCTGTCTCTCTTTATTTTCATATCCACCTCTTAGCAACATCGTTGCCTTGTTGTCTCGCACACATAAGCTTGTACTAACATAAGATTGATCTAAATAGTGTTTCTAGCCAAACAACCCAGCAAGGAAAATGCATGCAAATCAAAGGGCAAAAAAACTAGGGCACGACAGAAGAGCGAGGTAGGCCTGGGATCGGCTGAGGGGTAAGCTAGGGGAAATGCTGAGGGGGGAATTAATGAAGGGACGAACAAGCATGCAAATCAAAGGAGAAAAATCGAATTTTTATCTGCAACTTGATTCGACGAGGCTGGGCACGGCTAATGCACGTGGCTAGGGTTGGGATCGGGCGACATAGGGCCGGGATCGGCCGAGCTAGGGCTGTGATCAGTGGAGGTGTGAGGTATGGGAAATGCTGAAGTGAGGACCATGCAAGCAAATCAAGGGGGAAAATGAATTTCCTGAAAATTGAAACGGCGAGCTAGGGCACGGCTGAGTCGCGTGGCTAGGGCAGACATCGAGCGATGGAGATGCTACTTTGGAGATGTGCTTGAGGTTGGAACCACCAAATGGGGGGAGTGAGAACGTGATGGGAGACTTCTGTAGAAGGGAGCGATTTAATTACCCGCGAATTACAATGGGAAGCATGAGATGGGATGGCTCAGCATGAGATTAAAAGTGACCCCCCATTTGCAAAAACGTCCCTCAGTGCAGAGAATGCCAGCGCTGTCATTAAAGCTCCATATATGTATATACTAGTCATTACCCGTGCCCATAGGGCACGGTTTATTTAATGGCTGAGTTTTTTCCCCCACAAATTTCAAGTTCCCCCAAATTTCAAGTTTTCCCACAAAATTTCAAGTTTCCCCCCAAATTTAAGTTTTCCCCCAAAATTTAAGTCCCCCCAAAATTGTCATTACCACCAAGGACAAACTTGCCACGTAGGACAAAGCTTTGTCCTAGTAGGATAAGATTCAAAATCTTCATAGAACTGGAAAAAAAATGGCCGGAAGGGGTGAGAATAAAAAGTGTGGGTGTGTGTGTGGGGAGCGTCCATAGGCAAAAATACAAAAAACCGGGGTTGTATGTGCAAAATTCCCCACCTCCTCTTTTATCCCTCAAAATCGCATCTCTTATATTTTCTCTTATTCAATTTCCCTGTTTTATATAATAGATATCCAAATTCTCTTATCCAATTTCTCATGTCCAAATTCTCTTATCAATTTCTCTTGATAACATCCGTCTTTTATATAATAGATATCCCTTATCCAATTTCTCTTGTCCAATATCTCTTATCCAATTTCTCTTGATAACATCTCTTGTTTGTAATATAGATATCTCTTATCCAATTTCTCTTGATAACATCACTCTTATCCAATTTATATTGTCCAATATCTCTTATTCAATTTCTCTTGATAACATCCCTCTTTTATAATATAGATATCTCTTATCCAATTTATCTTGTCCAATATCTCTAATCCAATTTCTCTTGATAACATCCCTCTCTTATAATATAGATATCTCTTATCCAATTTCTCATGTCCAATATCTCTTATCCAATATCTCTTGATAACATCCCTCTTTTATAATATAGATATCTCTTATCCAATTTCTCTTATCCAATATCTCTTATCCAATTTCTCTTGATAACATCCCTCTTTTATAATATATATATCTCTTATCCAATCTCTCTTGATAACATCCCTCTCTTATAATATAGATATCTATTATCCAATTTCTCTTGTCCAATATCTCTTATCCAATTTCTCTTGATAACATCCCTCTTTTATATAATATATATATATATATATATATATATATATATATATATATATATATATATATATAGAGGGTAAAGTGTTCCTAGGGTGACTCCTTAGATTAAATCTAAGGAGTCGCCACCATTTTCCCTCATATCCCACAATTTTTTTGGATTTTTTTTTTCATGGGGTGGTTGTTCACCTCATGGATGATCAACATACCAAAAATCAAGGCATTCCAATACTTTTAGAGCCCCTATCTACTCCTTGCAACTTCAACGGTCTGAAAACGTGCTGAAAAACCATGAAGTTGCAAGTGGTAGATGGGGGCTCTAAAAGTATTGGAATGAATTGATTTTTGGTATGTTGATCATCCATGAGGTGAACAACAACCCCATGAAAAAAAATTCCGAAAAAAAAATGTGGGATATGGGGAAAATGGGGCCGACTCCTTAGATTGAATCTAAGGAGTCACCCTAGGAACACTTTACCCATATATATATATATATATATGAATATATATGTATATATATATGTATATGTATATGTATATGTATGTATATATATATATATGTATATATATATGTATGTATATATATGTATGTATATATATATATGTGTATATATTACATTTGATGACTGTTTTTGAATTCTAGGGCTGACTAGGACACGCTGACTAGGACAAAAGGGTTGATAGAAGAACGGCTGAGATTTAATCTTGAGGAATGAATGGTTGAGATGAGATTTAGTAGAAAGTTTTGGAGGGAAAACCATATATGGGGAAATGAAAGTTCCTCGGGAAATGAAATTTTTTGGGGAATGAAAGTTTCTGGGGGAAATGAAAATTTTTGGGGAATGAAAGTTTCTAGAAAAATATCAGATTACACACAATCAATGCATTTGAGAAAAAACTTTAACTTACACTTAATGTTGAAGATCGAATGCTGCTGCAGATCGAATGATTTATTCCTCAACGTGGATCCCACCATCTCTTCGATGCATGGGGCAACAAGATGAGAATAATGTTCCGTGCCGAAGACGTCCGCTAAATTTTTTGCAAGAATTTGTTGTTCCGCGCCGAAGGCGCCCGCGTCGAATTTGTTGTTCTGTTTCGAAAGCTCATGCAATGTATTTGTTGTTCCGCGTCGAAGGCGCCCGTGCCGATAAATATTTTTATGCTAATTGTTGTTCCTCGTAATTTTGGCTATGGAAATAATTTTTATGGGAACAAAGAATCCGCAGGGGAAACTCTTAAATGAACCGTGCCCACTGCCGAAGGAGGGAAGTTTAAGATTTGTTTAAGATTCTAAAGGGGTGTGCAAAAATCTTAACCTCCCCCCCTTCATTTTCGTGCATTTCTCTTTTGGCCCGGTTTAAATTTTTCCCCCCACCCGAAGGCACCCGCAACGAAGCAAAATTTATTTCATTTAAATTTTGGAGTGGGAAATAATGTTTAGGATGAACAAAGATTTTAAGGGGATATATGAAATGAACAGCGCCCGAGGGCCGAAGTTGCCCGCGTCGAAGCTAAATTTTTGTTCGTTTAAATTTTGAGGGGGAATAATTTTTGCGGTGAACAAATATTTTGAGGGGATATTTTAAATGAACTGCGCCTGAGGGCCGAAGTCGCCCGCGCCAAAGCTAAATTTTTGTTCGTTTAAATTTTTTTTGGGGGGGAATAATTTTTGGGTTATGATTATGTATGTATGTATGTATGTATGTATATATATATATATATATATATATATATATATATATATATATATATATATATATATATATATGAGAATAATGGCTATCATACGCCATATGAGAGCACTCTCATACTCACTCTCACATAAAGCACCCAAGTACAACCAAGTACATGCCCATGGTGCTTTATGTGAGAGGGCGTATGAAAGAGGCTCTCATATGGCGTATGATAGCCATTATATATATATACACTAGTTATAACCCGTGCCCACGGGCACGGTGCATTTAAGATTTTTTTCCGCGAAATCTTTATACCCTAAAAAATATTTTTACAGCCAAAATTTAAAAGAACAACAAATTAGCGTAAAAAAATTTAGCGGGCGCCTTCGGCGCGGATAGGTTGGTTAGACCTCTGCTTGACGCCCAAAAAACTCAACCCGCCTCTTTGAATGCACATTCGCTGTATTTTTTTTGGGTCTCATTTTTTTTGGGTCATTTTTGAATGAAGAGTATTAAGTGATGATGATGCCAATTTCAATAAGAAAAGCTTTTGTATTCTCCCAACAAATTTTCTCCCAACCCAAAAAATTTTCCCCCCAAAACTTGATGTGACATTGCCACATAGGACAAAGTTCAAAAACAGCCCTCAATTGTAATATAGATATCTCTTATCCAATTTCTCATGTCCAATATCTCTTATCCAATTTCTCTTGATAACATCCCTCTTTTATAATATAGATACATACATACATATATATATATATGTATATATATATATATATATATATATATATATATATATATATATATATGTATATATATATATATATATATAGGAAAATTTTCAAATGAGAACATTTCGCACCGTGCGAAAATGTTTTTATCTTTTTTTTTGAAATTTTTTTTCTCAAAAATTCTTTTTTCCACCCTCATTATATGTTGTTATACCCCCCTCAAAAAATAATGGTTGAGAAATAATGTCATTTGGCCTTCGATCAAGCCATTTCATCAAATTCGCACGTTTTGAGACCGTTAAATTTGTAACGGGTGGATGGGTGCTCTAATGCCCAACGGGTTCACCCATTATTTTCCCTGGGGTATATAATTGTATGGATTAAACATCAAAAAAAGAATTTTTGAAAAAAAAAATTTCAAAAAAATAAAAAAAAGTTTTCGCACGGGCTTTCGCACGGGATTTTTCGCAACCGAAGATCACTCTATATATATATATATATGTATATATGTATATATATACATACATACATACATATATATATATACACACACACATATATACATACATATATATGTGTATATATATATATATGTATGTATATATGTATATATACACATATATACATACATATATATGTATGTGTGTATATATATATATGTATGTATATATGTATATATATACATATATACATACATATATACATATATACATGGGCATGTACTTGGTTATATATGTACATATATATATACATACATATATACATATATACATGGGCATGTACTTGGTTATATATGTACATATATATATACATAAATATATACATATATACATGGGCATGTACTTGGTTATATATGTACATATACATATATAACCAAGTACATGCCCATGTTTTTCTTTTTTTTCTTCTTCTTCTTTTTTTATCACCCGTTTATAGCTTTATAAAAATTTATACATACAAAATGAGGGGTGGATCCGAGTTTTCAGGAGGCGTTCGTGACCTAGGGTTCCGGCGGCCGGCAACGTTCAAGGGGGAATCTAGGTGGATCCTATCTTGTGGGGAGATCGGTGATCCGGGTGCGGGGTCTTCATCGGCTCCTGTGCCGGAGGGATCCGGTGGTGACGTGAGCGCATCAGGATCGGAAGGGGGTTCCGGTGTGGAGGATGTCGGGGCTACCAAGGGTGGTCCGGCTGAGGTCGGGGCTACCAAGGCTGGGGTGGTTGTTGCGACCGCAGGAGGATCGATAGGGGGTTCCGGTGGGGTGGATGTCCGGGCAACCAAGGGTGGTCCAGCGGAGGTCCGATCTCCAGGCGAGGGGGTTACGCATCGCAGGCAGGGGGAGGCTCCTGATGGCAACGCAGCGACAGAGGATTGGGTGGAGGTCCGTCGTGCTCGTCACAGAATTCTTGGACGGCAGAAACCGCAGGCTTGGAGGCGTCCGGCTGCCGGGCGGCCTGCGCCGTTTGCCAAGCCTAGGGAGTTGGGGAAAAATCTATCGGTGGCACACAAGGTGTTTGCGGAATTCCCTCAAAGGCCTGTTCACCTTCCTCTGAGGCCTAAGGTCCCGATTACTATTGATGCTAATGCGGAGAAGAGGTCTTGGCTAGATGTTTGCGCGGATCGTCGTTCTTACGGGGCGGGACTGGCAATGAAGTTGGTGCCACCGGTTATTGGTGAGAATGGAACCCCCCGTGCGAGGGTTTCAGGGTCCTTGGTTGAGCGAGGCGCAGAGATGTGGAAGAACACTCTTGTGGGGTATGTATTGGGCGATACCCCTTATTA
Organism: Scilla litardierei; assembly: GCA_030789695.1. NCBI lineage: Eukaryota > Viridiplantae > Streptophyta > Magnoliopsida > Asparagales > Asparagaceae > Scilla > Scilla litardierei. The sequence goes on from CM061133.1 coordinate 123,700,002, forward strand.
TGGTCAAATTGTGGCGTGGTTGGAGAGGCTTTGGAGGCTAAAGAAGAAGGTGCAGGTCTACTCCAAGGACAATGGGTTCTTCTACTTCAGATTTGAATCATCTGAAGATTGTGATAGGATCCTGCGGGGGGGGGGGGGGGGGGGGGCATGGTTATTCGACGGCAGGTTGGTGGTGTTGAAAAAATGGAATATGAAACTTCGGCATGCCAGAGACATTCTAACTGCCGTACCGGTTTGGGTTCAGTTTCATGGGCTGCCGTTATATTTGTGGAATTTGGAGACGCTTAATATTATTGCCTCAGTGATTGGTACTCCTATGTGTTTGGATCGGGCGACTGCTAATTTGGAGAGGATTTCATATGCGCGGTGTTTGGTGGAAGTGGATGCTTCTTTACCATTACGGAAAGCGATTGAAGTGGAACTGGATGGGGGAGAAATTATAAGTCTAGAGGTGAAATACGAAGGAGAACCTCCGAGGTGTAGCAAATGTGTATGTTTTGGCCATACAGATGCCCAGTGCACAGTGGCGGGAGAGCACCCTTCAATCCAAGGTGAAGGAGCGGCGAATGGGGAGGCTCTTCATGATCCGGTTGATGTAGTCAGTGATGTAGTGGCTGGCCCGTATAAGTCAGATATTGGGGAGAGGGTGAATGCTGCAAATGCCACAGACAATGAAACTTCTCCGCTAAGTGCTAAGGCCCCAGAGATGACTGCTTCTCTGCCGATTGATCCCCCTGTGGTCCGGTCTTTGGCCACTCCAGAACTTGTTGTGGAGGATGGAGGTCTTCACCCAGTTGGAATCGTTCTTGATGTACCGGGCGAGGGTCCATCGGGGCATTGCCCGGGGGATGCACCTGGTGTGGATCCACTAGTGAATACTGGCCATGCACAGGTTTTTCATAGCTCGGTGGGTGAGCCTGGGAGAGGGACGGGGGAAGCACCTGTAGAGATTACTGGCCGAGGCCCTGTTGTTCATAGCTCGGGGGGTGTGTCTGGGAGAGTGACGGGGGAAGCATCTGTAGAGCTCGAGACGAATGTTCTTAGTCCTGAGGCAATTGAACTAGGCCGGGTTGTAAAACCGGTCATAGATTCTATACTCCCTGCTCTTCTTGAAGGCACTGGGGATGGCGATGTTGATAGAATCCCTGATGTGCTGGCTATCGACAACCCGGAGTGGGTGGCAGAGGAAATACGCCTTAAGCAGGCTGATGAGGGCAAGAAGGTGAGGAAGAGATCGGAATGTCATCCTGAATCCGTTTCTAGGAGGAGCTCCAGGATTCAAAGTGGCGTTCCCAAAAATACTGCTTGTCAATGACGGTCTTCATTTGGAATACAAGGGGGTTGAATAACCCGGTTCGGCGTCGTGACCTGAGGGACAGAATCAACAAAATTAAACCATCGGTAATCATTCTTCTTGAGACTAAACTAAGTTCGTTGGAGAGGTTTTCTGTGTTTCCTAATCACTGGACTTGTTTCCATAATATGGACAAAGCAATGTGGGGTAGGGTTGTGATATCCCTGGATCCGTCAGTCTGAAAGGCTGTTCTTTTCTCCTCTTCGGATCAACATGTTACTATTTCTTGTACTAACAATGGAGGTCTCTCGTGTGCTATTACTGGAGTGTATGGCAGGAATACGGTGGGTGAGCGCAAAGTCTTATGGAAGGCTATTCAATGTGATGCAGCTATGTTGAATAAGGGGGTGTGGATGGTTGGTGGAGATTTTAACAGTGTTCTAACTTCTACGGATAAAGTTGGCGGTAGGAGGTTGGATCAAAAAGTCCTATTTGATTTCAATGACTGTATTGGTACTTGCCACCTCCTGGAGCTCAAGAGCAAGGGATGCAAATACAGCTGGTGCAATAATAGAGTGGGTGGTGGCCGTATATCTGCTCGTCTAGACAGAGTCTTTGTAACTAATGAATGGCTCAGCATGTTTACTGATTCTTTTTTGGAGTATCTGGACCCGATCACTAGTGACCATGCTCCAATGGTTGTCAGACTTCATACTCAGGTACATTCCGATCCTAAGCCATTTAAGTTCTTTAATTATTGGAGCAAATGCCCTGGGTTCTCTGACATTGTCGAAGAGGGCTGGGGCCTATACGTCGCGGGCACACCAATGTATCGTGTCTGCCAGAAACTAAAGATGTTGAGGCCCCTACTTCGTAAGTGGTCTATTAATCACAATGCTTCTAAGCTTGTCAATTTGGCCCGTTCTAAGTTGGAATCTTTAAGGAAAAATCCTCAACTGCATTCTGAGGCTTCTTTGCAAACTATTGAGCAGGCGGCGTTGAAGGAGTTGACTAGGGCAATGAGTTTAGAAGAGGAGATGTTTCGCCAAAAGAGTAGGCATGATTGGATCTCATTGGGGGATCGAAATACTAAATTCTTTTATAATGCTATGAAGTCAAGGGAAAGTCACAACAGTTTGTCTCATTTGGTGGATGCTAGGGGGAGGCTCTCGAGTACTATTGATGGGCTAAAAAGGGATGCTATTGATTTTTATGTGGGGTTATATAACCAAAATAATTATGCTACTGGTTTCCATTCCATTACACCTAAGCGCATCCTTACTGAGGAAGCAGCTGCCTGGCTAATCAGGAGGATTTCAGTTGAGGAAATCAAGACAGTGGTTTTTCAGATGAGCCCCGATAAGGCCCCGAGCCCTGATGGTTATAATGCGTATTTCTTTCAGCACTATTGGCACAGGATTGGTGATGATGTTTCTTTGGCGGTAAAGTCCTTTTTTGCGGCGGGCTCCCTTCTAAGGCAAGTAAATCATACCAATCTTACTCTTATTCCGAAGAATTCTAATGCTACCACTCTGAGCGACTATAGGCCCATCGCATGCTGTAATGTCTTGTATAAAATTATTAGCAAGATTATTTGCAATATGCTGAGGGTGGTTATTCATGAGCTTATCTCTCCTAATCAGGCAGCCTTTCTTAAGGGGAGGTTGTTGTCGGATAGCTCCCTTCTTGCACACGAACAAATTAGGGACTTCAGTAGCCCTATGGGGAGAAGGGCCTGCCTTAAGCTGGATTTGCGGAAAGCTTTTGATTCTGTGAATCGTGCTTTCATTCTTCACTTTATGGGTCAGATGGGATTTCCTCAGGTCTTTATTAGATGGATCAGTGAATGCATTAATTCGCCCACTTTCTCTGTGATGGTAAGGGGCTCCCCCGTGGGATACTTTGAGGGCAACATGGGTATTAGGCAGGGGGATCCTCTATCCCCTTTCCTATTCGTTATTGCTATGGAAGCCTTCTCTATTTTGATGGCTAAATCTCTTGGTGGTGGTGCTCTCCTGCCTATGAGACGTTCTGGTTCCATCTCACATCTTTTGTTTGCAGATGACCTGCTAGTGTTTTGCAGAGCCAATCTTAAATCTTTTAGGTGTATCAAGACCATACTTTTGGAGTTCAATGACTTGACTGGGTTGCAGGTAAACTGGGACAAGAGTTCGGCTATTTTTAGTAAGGGAACCAAGGACAGGTCTTCACTTGCGGATTATTTGGGAATCAAAATTTCCTCCACTTTTTCTACTTATCTTGGTCTCCCTTTGTCTTCCAAATATCCAAAGGCGCCAATGTACGGGAGATTGATAGATAAATGCAGGAAGAGGCTTATGGGATGGACTTCTACTATGTTATCCACTGCTGGGCGGATTAAGCTGGTTAAGTCAGTCATTTATGGAATGGTGGCGTTTTGGATGCAAGCCTATCATATGCCATATACAGTTGTGCGGGAAATTTCTTCATTATGTAGGCGTTTTATTATGGGGCCCTCGCGTGCATGGTCTTGGAAAGATATTTGTACCCCAAAAATTGAGGGAGGAGTTGGCATTCGTTTATTAGAAGATCTCAATGTGGCCTCGGGGGTTAGGCTAACATGGAGATTTCTTACTTCCAAGAGTTTATGGGCAAAGCATATGAGAGCTAGATATGATGGGAACGTTGGGTTCTATGCGGCTAGTGGATTATTGATGCACTCTGGTACTTGGAAACATATGCTTAACTGTAGATTGGTTTCTAGCAAACTCATAAGGCGAGTGGTGAAAGATGGACGTTCTACTCTATTCTGGCACGACTCTTGGCTTGATTGTGGCCCACTCAAAAATCTAGTTGCGGTTCCCTTGGAATCAAATATGAAGCGTGTAAGTGATTATTGGGTACAAGGGACTTGGGCCAATGATCCTGATATTCTACCCATCCGGCATCATCTTATTACTGTGACACTCTCCCAGGGATCTGATTCATGGAGATGGGCGCCGGTTAAATCAGCCAACAGTCCGCAGGCCTCTTTCTCGCATTGCCCCGGGCCTCAGGCCGCAAGTGACTGTCAGGCCGCAGGTGTTTATCCGGGCGCCTCTGGGCGTATGGGGGCTACTCCTAGCAGCTTGCCAGGTTCGGAGTTGCCACATCCGGACGGGTCTAGACACCAGACTCGGAGGCCAGGCTCGAGGGCTAAGGATGACCACTTCACTTTTAAGGAGGCCTGGGAAGGGGTTCGGATGCGGGGGAGGCCATTCCGCTTCTACAAGTTGGTCTGGTTTCCTGGCCATGTTCCGAAATGGGCCATCACCCTCTTGCGTGCTTTTAGGGGTAAGCTTCTTACTAAAGATGTTATTAGTAATTGGGGTCTTATCACATCGGTAAACTGTGTTCTATGTGGCGATGATTTCATAGAAGACTTAAATCACTTATTCTTATCTTGCCCCTACACGGGTTACCTGCTCAAAAGGTGTATGCTAAAACTGAATGTCAAAGATCAGTTTGGCATCTCTTTGACTGATATTGGGGATTATTTCCTGGAAAATTTTGGGGTTAAAGGAGCTCTGAGCAGAATTGCTAAAACTGTTCTTTCTTCCTTGGTGTGGCATATTTGGCATGAAAGGAATAGCAGGGTATTCGAAGGGAAGAGCAGAGGTAGAACAGATATTTTTGAAGCAATAGCGGCTGATGTCAGAGTGGCTATGGTAGGCCAGGAGTCTACCTCCTCCGAGGAGGCAACAATTTTTGATAATTGTGAGATAAGAGATTTGGGCTAAGGCTTTTTGTTTGTTTACATTCTTTGTATAGTATGCGTAGGGTGAGGAATCTCTAATTAAGAGTGACGACGCTTGTGCCCTCTCCTCTTTTTATTGATTCCCTATTCCTGCTTGCTGTACACTTTGTAAGTTTCTCCTTTAATAAAGGCTACTAACGTTCCAAAAAAAATATATATATACATATACATACATACATATATATATATATATGTATATATATATATACTAGTCATAACCCGTGCCCGCGGGCACGGTTCAATTAAGATTTTCCCCCGCAAAATCTTTGTTCCCCAAAAAATTATTTCCACGGTCAAAATTATGCGGAACAACAAATTTACGTAAAAATATTTAGCGACATGGACGCATTCGACATGAAACAACAAATTCGGCGTGGAACAACAAATTACTGTAAAAACATTTAGCGGGCGCCTTCAGCGCGGAACAACAGATTAGTTTAAAAAAATTTCGCGGGCACCTTCGGCGCGGGCGCAATTAAGATTTTCCCCCGCAAAATCTTTGTTCCCCAAAAAATTATTTATACAATCAAAATTTAAAAGCATAATAAATTAGCGTAAAATATTTAGCGACATGGGCACCTTCGGCACGGAATAACAAATACGGCGCGGAACAACGCGCGAGCGCCTTTGGTGAGGAACAAATTCGACGCGCGTGCCTTCGACGCGGAATAACAAATTCGGGACAGCCGCCTTCGGCGTGGAACAACGTGCGAGCACATTCGGCACGGAACAATAAATTCGATGTGGACGCCTTTGGCGCGGAACAACCAATTAGCGTAATAAAATTTAGCGGGCGCCTTCGACGCAGAACAACCAATTTGACGCAAGCGCATTCGGCGCTGGCGCCTTCGGCTCAGAACAACCAATTAGCATGGTTAATTTAAAATCCTACGCTATTGAAGATAGTATATAACCCGTCCCCGTAGGGCACGATTCATTCACGATATCACCTCCTCAAAATTTTAGTACCCCACAAAATTAAAGTACTTAATTGTAATTTACTTCCCTTAACAAAATGATTAAGCATGAACTTAATGAACTTTAAAGAGGATACAAATAACTCAAACTAAGTATCCAAATTAAGGTACATTTTTTGAGATAGATTCTTCTTTTTAATTCAACTACAAAAAGAGAGAAAGCATACAAAAATGCACGCATACATCAAAAACACACACCATCACAGACAGAAAAGGGAAATGATTTTTTTGCTGGCAATTAGACGAACAATACTCTTTCACTCACTCTATTTATAAGTCTTGCATGATATTGGCCATGGCCTCATTATTCTAAGCACCTAATAACAATTATATTATGACTCCTATAAACACCATGATAACAACAGGTTCATTTACATTTGCATGGGTCATATGTACAGTTGGAGGCGATCCCAAGGAGGCGATCCCAAATAATACAAATTAATGCAAAATCTTAAGTATTGACTCTTTTTGAGGTGACATCCCAAGGATCATGGTTACAAAGGAGGCGATCCTCTCCTAAGCCAAACATTATGTACATCCTGAACCTGTACATCAACCAAAGTTATTAAATTAAAGAAAATTTTAAGGCAAATCATGTTGGATATATATGTGTTAATTTTTATTAAAATCCATCAAAAAGATATCAAATTAATAAACAAAATAGTAATTTTCCCAAAAAAGAGTATTATGCAGTTCATTTATAATTCCAGGACATTTCAATAATAATTTCATTTTCAGGGTGAGGTTAATAATAACCTCCAGATGCAGTTCACGTGCCTACTTGAATTTGCAACCATGTCAAGAATATGCAACCAGAAGCTATTACTAATCAAAAGCTATTACTAATGTGCAGTTCAAGATGTGCAAGATAATAACACACACCAATTTTGGTTTATTTTTATTCTAGTTAACATGCCTATAACTTAACATGCCTATAACCCAATGAAAAAATTACTTAACATGCCTATAACCCAACTGAAAATTTTTGTTATGCTATCCTAACATTTTAATGTCTAGTTAGCATGCCTATAACGTAACATGCATATAACCCAAATGAAAATTGTTGTGTTGGTTCATTGGTCTTTCATTGATTCTTCACCAAAATAACTTAACATGCCTATAGCATTCCAAATGCCAACTCACAACATTCCAAAACAGTTTCAGTTTGTGGGTTTACCAAAAATGTGCAGTTATAGTTTCAGTTTGTGAGTTTGCCAAAAATACAAATAGTTATAATTTCAATTTAGTTCAACATTCCAAATTGTGCAGGATAATAACAAACAACAATTTTGGTCTATTTTTGGTCTAGTTAACTTGCCTATAACTTAACATGCCTATAACCCAGCGAAAAAATTATTTAATATGCTTATAACCCAACTGAAATTTTGGTTATACTATCCCAACAATTTAACTTGTTTAGTTAACATGAAATTTTGAGAAAGACCTGATCCAGAAACACTGTGGGAATCCAAATTCATATATGACAGAGTTGTGGTTATAAGATGAAACCCATCAATGATTCAATACACTAATATTATTTACTTCTCATTCAATCATGCAAGCCTTTTAAAATAGGGAACTACTAAAATACCCATTTTTCCTTGGTTCTCTCTTCAGTGCATCTTCAATCAAAACTTCTCATTTCATTGCAGTCTCCAATAGATAAATTTTTGAATAAAAATTTCTCAAAAAATGATAAGCTACAAAATTCAGAAACAACAGAACATTCTATCTATTTCACCAAAAACACACAATTTTTCCTCAAAGATTACATTTTGCAGTGCAAACGACAATACAAATTAAAATTTTAAATTGTTACCAATTAGATGAGGACGGCCCGCGCAAGAGAGTGACTATGGTTCAACCCAAACCCAAAACCAAACTGGACTCCATATCTCAAATCCCTATACCAAAACAAAAGAATCTATATTTGAAATCATAAAGGGTGACTATGGTTCAATGTAATATTTTTTTGTTTGACATGTATGGATAAAAAACTGGTTAGTGTGGAGGGAAATCATACGGCTGGGGCTCCAAAAATGGTCCCTAACCACAGTAGGACGCCTGAATCAATGGCTGCCATTGGAAATGGTCTCGTTCTTATCGGATGGCTCCGTCTCAGCCTCCTCCTACTTGCAAGCCACTCAAATTCTGATCCCCCACATTTCAGCCCTTTGAACTCAAGAGATGCTGTTGTCTCTCCCCTCCATTTCAGATCTTCAGTTGAAAGTGAAAGCAAAAAAATACTTCTTGAGCCTCTCCGTCCCTGCAAAATTGATGACACAAATCCATGAGTGCGTCTAGCTATCACCTTTGCTTCTTCGTGAAACTGCCACATCCAAAGAAAGACGAATATAATCAAAAGGACTAACAAAACAACAATGATTATTTACATCTCCAAGTGGGTCGAATTTATTAAGGGCGTACAATGTCTTCAGTGTAAGATCTCTGCAACATGTTCAAGGACAAAGGAAGATTGTGAGATGCCTTAACATGAGGCCAGTATCAGTGTATTACCCTCTTCCCCCTTGTAGTTTTCCTGCAAACTGCAAAATTTTTGTTGGCAACCCAGCTGTCCTTGAAATTTCAACATACCAGTTCAATTAACTTATAAATGGGTTAATTACATATGGGTTGGGGATGCATTAGATAATATTATACCTCTTTTCCTGTTTATAGTTACATATAAGAATGCAAATATTCCCAGAATATTGAACTCAATATTTGTATCTGATGAAAACAGATATTGATAAACTATGAACCTTCGGTGATGTTGATTATGTCATGTGGTCCTGTTATTTATTCTTAGAATTGCTTGCTGTATCATTTGATGTATCAATGCAGAAAACAAAAGGTAACATGTAACACATCAATAATGCAACTAATTAGTTGCTTCCAGCTAGCTAATACGTATTATTGTGGCTTAAACTAATGCCTTGTCTATTTTTCAAGATCGATGTAGGTAACTTAATCGCTTAAAACTCTGTCTAATTCTCCAAATGTGAGATAAAATTGATACATGCAGCTATATGACTGCATCATCATCTTTTTCTGTCTTTTAGAAGAGAAAATGACATTTTTCAAATAACAATTCGTTGTGTTACCTGCGGAGTGACATTTTTCAAATGACATCATCATCTTTTTCTCCAAATTCTTCGGAATACTTCCGCCGATATTATTATTGCCCAGATCTCTGCAATATATAAACCAGGGGAGATATTACGGGAAGATTCCATATAGCATGTTCACACTCAATGAGTAAAGAATTAAAGTTCAGTGAAAGAAGCAGTGGAACTATATAGTCAAAAATTTCTAGTGCGTCATGTCCACAGCACACGATGTCTTTTTTGAGCCAATATAGAATGTCAATAATAGCATGATTGAAATATGTAAAGTTCATAATACTGCCACTTACATTGTAGTTCCCTAATCCATCACCAAGAGTAGCAAGTCTCTCGTCTTGTTCTTTGGTCAGTCCATATGAAAATGGTGTGGTGAACATCACCAGAAAACCAAAAGCGACAATTAGAAGAATCTCAATTTCATGTTACTCAGAAGTAAATCAAACATCCAGGTAGAAATTGTTGTTTTGTAAGTATGAAAATGAATGTTGTTCACATATTTTCTATGGACAAAATATGACAGATTTTCTAATGCATATGGACAAAAAATGATATGCATAGTGATTTGGTCAAAAAACTTGCGAGGATTGCCTGCGAGATTGATATGATATGCATAGTGATTTGTCGCAGGTAATCAGTTAGTAATTTGGTCAAAAAATGATATGCATAGTGATTTGTTCACATAGTTTCTATGGACAAAAAATTCCAGTGTGATCTACTCTTGCAAATAGCAATCTTGCATACAACAAAAATTCTTGAAACAAACACACATTTATAGTAAGCTACTGAAGAAAACAATTACTTGCATAATATCAACATTGAAGTATCCATGCTTAATGGAGTTAAAAAAATTAAGTACAGAAGATATGAAGATAAATTGAAGGTACATACCCTTCCATCACTCATCAACACTGAACTCTTTCGCAAGTGAACATGATAAACTATGCAATGACTATGCAATTGCAAATTAACATCAAAATTGACAACAGGTTTAAACCCAGTTTGAAACCCAACTTTTAATTGTTCACATGAATGCAAACGGAACCCAGGTTTCTAATGTCAGCCCCATTTTAATTGTTAATTTGTGCATAAACCCAACCTGACTTTTCTAAAAATTAACAAATTTCAGGTTGCCATCCAAACTGGTTCCAGGTTGAAGAACAATTAACATCAGAATTGATTTTTGCCTTCTATTGTTCAGGTTGAAGAACAAAAAATTGCAAAAGTTCATGTTGAAGAACAAAAAATTGCCAGGTGCGCAAAATAACAAAAATTGCACCTGGGTATAACAAATTTGAAATTGCCAATAATAACCTATGTATAATAACAATAATAACCTGTGCAGAATAACAAAAATTTCAAAATTTTCTCATTGTTATTATACACATGATATTATTGTGTATAAAAAATTTGAAATCGAAACAAAAAATTACAATTAACAAATTTTTCTCACCCGTGTATAATAACAACAATTGCAAAAGTTCAGGCTGAAGAACAAAAAATCATCAGAATTGACAACTTTTCTAAAATTAGTTTCTATAACCTAAACTGAAATGTGTTAAACAATTAACAGATTTCAGGTTGAAGAACAATTAACAATAATAACACATTAACACATTTCACCTGCGTATATTAACATGTGAACAACTAACACTTTAACAATTTAATAGATGAAGTTTATATCAAACCTTTGAATGTTGTTTGTATGGAGGTACATAAAAATTGAGGGGTCAGAAATTGAGCGAGAGTTTGGTTTCACCCCAACTGTTTTAAAGTGTGTTTTTTGTTTTTTCACCAAAATTTGGTTCCCCCCCAATGTTTCAAATTTTGGTTTTAAATTCAAAATTTGGCGTTCACACAATTTAAAAGTCTTCCCACCAAAAGTTTGTCCAAGTCAAAACCTTCATTTTCCAAATAGTATAAACAATGATAGGAAGAGAAAACCTTCATTTTCCATGTACCAACATCAAGTGAGCACTAACACCTAACAAATCACTTGAATAATGGTAGTTGGCTGACAGTACAATGAAAGATACATTATGGAAACACACGAAACTTAACAACTGGAAATTCTGTGCATGTCTCATTTTTCTGTCAAATTTTATTCAGCTAAAAGATACCAATCCTGGTAGGAAAGATTGCTTCGAGTGTAAGCTAATCTCACCTGTATCGATGAAATGGATGATGACATTCTCCTGATCGACTCGTTGTTTGTTAGACCATGAAATCACATGAATGTGTTGTGTGCAGGATCCTCCTCTGATTCGGGAACACCGAAACAACACCAGGCATTTCTGTCAATCCAGAAAAAGAAATTTTGTGTCAAAATAAGGTTTCAGAAATTGATACATTCAAAATGTTTGTGTTTTAACAATATGATACAAATTGATACAAAATTTGAATAAATATGATACAAATTGATAATTAAAACATATTCTCCTCCTTTTCAAAGAAGCTTCCCAAAAATTAAGCTCCTTTTCCATTATCTTCTAGTCCTGCACATATCAAGTAAATAATCAATCACTACAACTAATAAAATTAAACAAAATTTACAACGGGAACTACATAAATTCACCAATCTGAGCTCAGGAAACCCCATATGTTAAGCCACGAGGAGAAGTTTGAACTGGGCAACTGATGCCAAGTCTCTTCTGGTTGCAATGTCGTAATTGTTTTGACATGTAACTGAAGTTATATGGTTAAAATGAAACATAAAAGCAATTGTTATCCATCTTAATGTTAATTTAGGTTAATGAGTAACACAGAGTTTTGATTCTATCTCGCCTTGATTGAGTTCTGAAACGTGGTCTCACTGATTGAAATAGTAAAAACTTAAAGTAAAGAACTGGAAAATTGTGAATATAGAAGAAAATCAGCAAAAAAACATTCCAACTACTCCACATAGCTTAACAGAAGACTTCAAGTTGGAAGGTATTGTTCTTGGGATGATCCATGTAGCATGTGCGTGTAGCACAAAGGCAGAACCAAATTTATTACTACTTAAACTGTTGCCATCCTTGTTTATTTCTGGAGAGTTCTGATTTAATGAACTTTGGTTTAATTATGGAGGGATAATTAACAGACCAAAATGGCATTGTTCATTGGCTGAAAATGAAGCAAGCTCAGGCACATAGTCATTGAGATTTATGTAATATTTAACTTCATTTAGCCAGGATGTTAAAATTCTAATTTGGGATTAGGCTTCATTTCCAATATCATTTTACAGGCACCAAGATATCTGAAGTATTAAAACATCAAACTGAAACTGCAAGCAATACCAAGCAGGTTAAAACATAAATTATAGCAAACTTGGTTGGTGTTTGCGTCTTTGTGCCGCTTCTTATATTTAGATTGGCTAAAACACCAAACACTTTTGCTTCACAAAAGGGAAATTAAATTATAAGGAAGACATGAGAGAAAGAGAGAGACCCAACAACAAATCTATTGGTGAGCCGTCGATGCAATCGAAGATTTCTTATTCACATCTCTCCATAAATGACCCATAAGCATTTTCATTCTCCTACTGCCTATAGAGAGTAGTTGCTGCGATCCAGCTGAATATATCAAGCATGGAGATCTGTCGAAATTCTTCACGTCACTTGTTGAGTGAATTGAGGTGTGCAATCTCAATCTTCATCGGATTCATGGTGTTTTCTCAAGTAGGTTTTTGTTTTGGATCCCAATATTGTTGAATTCTGTTTAGCTTCATTATTATTTGTGTTGAATGATAATGTAGTCTTGATGTTTGAAATAGTGGCATATGATCCATTGGACCCAACCAGCAATATTACAATAAAATGGGATGTAATGTCTTGGACTCCTGATGGATATGTGGTAAGTTTACTCAGTTTGATTTCATGTTCTAGCATCAGTGCTTCATATTTAGAAACATATATCATGAGAATTAGCTACATTAGGAAACATCCATATTCTAAGCAACATTCATGTGGTTGAAGGGGTAGATTCAGGGGGCAAATTCAGCAAGTTTCCAGCACTTGGGTATGAAAAAAGGATTTGAAATTCTAAGCAAGTTTCCAGCAACACAGATAAATTTCTCTGCTTATAAATTTCCAGCAACACATCAAATGATTTGAAATTCTAAGCAACATTCATGTTTGATTTTAGAAATTATAAGCAATTTCCAGATAAATTCTAAGCACCAATGTGAAATTGCTTAGAATTTCAAATCAATGAATCAAACCCAGATAAGTTTCCGAGCAATTTCTAAGCAATTTATCTGGAAATTCTAAGCAATGCAAGCAATTCTTCATGTATGTTGCTGGAAATTGCAGCAAGTTTCCAGGATTCTAGGATTCAGCAAGCACCATCCAGCAAGTTTCCAGGATTCAGCAAATGTATCTGTGTTACCCCTTGCAACCCAAGTGCTGATTCTAATCTGTCTAATTCCCATCTACCCCTAGAGATGAATCCAAGAGGTGGCAATGAAAAGCAATGAAATCTAAGAAAAGCAATGAAAACTATATATTTTTTCCTGCAATCATGATTGAATTTGTATTTTCATAACAATCAACTCACCATCTATTAATAAACTTTTTGCATGTCCTAATCAAGCTGCAAAATCTGAACAATATGAAAAAGGATCAAAATGCAATTAACACAAAGGCCAGCATCAAACATATCCCTCTCAATTTCAACAATTGCTTGAATTTCACTGAGATCCAACGCAAAAGGCTTAAATTTCTGTCGTCTGGATCTAACGGCAACATTGAAAAGCTTTATACTATTCTAAATATTAATTAAAACCCATGCCAAAAACACAGAGAGCAACAGAGAAGATTCAATTTTAACCAAAACACACTTGCAGAATCCATCCACAAACCCCAAATATTATGACAAATTCAGCATGCGATACAAAAAAGATTCAATTTTTTTCACAACAATAGAGAAGAAACGATAACCTCACCTGAATCTCTGGACTCCAACATGATCCCAATTCCAAAATTGATGAGCATCGTGCGCTCCTCCTCCGCTGAAGCTAGCCTCACGGTTCCCAGGATGATGATCCCTTGAGATTGAGGAAGAAAACGAAGCTGAAAGAGATTGGGTTTTCTCAATAACAAAATGATTCTTACTCTTTCAGCTTTGATGGGTCGAAGGGGCTTCGAGCGGGAGATCCCCGGAGAGATTTTGCGCGATGAAAGTTGCTAGCTTCTTTTGGGGGCAGGGGTCTTGCGCGGGGTTTTGGTGGCAAAGAAGCAGAGAGAGTTAGAGAGAGAGAGCGCGCGTGTGAGTGAGATTACTTCCCCCCAACGTTTGGACATTGGTCAGCTCCGTATTCCCAAATTTTCAAAATTTTAATTTTTCAAACAAAATTTCAATTTTCAAAATTCCCCCCAAAGCTTTCCCCCCCAAACCCATCCTAGTCATCATTTATGTTTTATCCTAGTCAGCTTTTGCTTGCCACGTAGGACAAACCTTTGTCCTAGTAGGATAAGATTCAAAATCTTCATGTTTTATAGAATAGATATATGTATACATACATACATACATACATACATATATATATATAGAGGGATCTTCAAATGCGAAAAAGAGGCTTTTCGCACCGTGCGAAAAGATTTTTATCTTTTTTTTGAAATTTTTTTTTTTCAAAAATTCTTTTTTTGATGTTTAATCCATACAATTATATACCCCAGGGAAAATAATGGGTGAACCCGTTGGGGATTAGAGCACCCATCCACCCGTTACAAATTTAACGGTCTCAAAACGTGCGAATTTGATGAAATGCCTTGATCGAAGGCCAAATGACATTATTTCTCAACCATTATTTTTTGAGGGGGGTATAACAACATATAATGAGGGTGGAAAAAAGAATTTTTGAAAAAAAAAATTTCAAAAAAAAACTAAAAACATTTTCGCACGGTGCGAAATGTTCTCATTTGAAAATTTTCCTATATATACATATATATATGTATGTATGTATGTATGTATGTATGTATGTATGTATGTATATATATATATATACATACATACATACATACATACATACATACATACATACATATATATCTATGTATGTATGTATGTATGTATGTATGTATGTATGTATACATACATACATACATACATACATACATACATACATACATACATACATACATACATACATACATACATATATATATATATATATATATATATATATATATATATATATAGGTTGACTAGGATCTATTCGGATGGATCAAACATGCGGATCCTTCCAAGTGGAATTTAAAGCTAGACAATGTAAATAGAAAATCCGACCGTTGGATGTCTTCTAACATGTCTAAAATAGCTCCAAACAAAATTTCAACTAATTTGGACATGTTTTGCCCATGCATCAAGTGGTTGCAATATCGATGTTTTTGAATAGTTATAAAATCGGCTAATTTTGCAACCACTTGATGCATGGGCAAAACATGTCCAAATTAGTTGAAATTTTGTTTGGAGCTAGTTTAGACATGTTAGAAGACATCCAACGGTCGGATTTTCTATTTACATTGTCTAGCTTTAAATTCCACTTGGATGGATCCGCATGTTTGATCCATCCGAATGGATCCTAGTCAACATATATATATATATGAGAAAAAGGGAGTAGGAAATTTCCTACACCGTCCTCATAAACTTCAATTTCCAATCTTTTTTCCATTAATCACACTCGATCCGATTGTTACAAATTCAACATTTTCCGAACAATAGAACTTTTTGTCATCAGCCGATCGAAGGTCAAATCCCCCTAAGGTTCAGCCATATTTGGGGTTTTGGGGTTTTAGAATGTGTACTGTTAAGCAAAATTTTTTTTGAAAAAAATTAATCAATGTAGGATATTTCCTACACCGAATGCTCACCTCCCTCAGCCCCATATGAGAAAAAGAGATATGAGTATTCGGTGTACGAAATTTCCTACACCGTCCTCATAAAACTTCAATATCCAATCTTTTTTTCCATTAATCACCACCATTCATCTTGATGTACATATCATGGATGATGAACTTACTAAATATCATGTGAATCCAACGCTATTTTACCCTTGATCCGATTGTTACAAATTCAACGTTTTCATAACAATAGAACTTTTTGTCACGAGCCGATCGAAGGTCAAATCCCCCTAGGGTTTACCCATGTTTGGGGTTTTAGGGTTTTAGAATGTGTACAACAATTCTAAGAGAATCTTTTTTGAAAAAATTAAGTGGAATGTGATGTTTTTGAAGGTGGTGTAGGAAATTTTCTACACCGAATGCTCACCACCCTCAGTCCATATATATATATATATATATATATATATATATATATATATATATATATATATATATATATATATATAGGGCAATCTTCCATTGCGAAAAAATGGTGCGAAAGCCCGTGCGAAAACATTTTTTTTATTTTTTTGAAATTTTTTTTTCAAAATTTCTTTTTTTGATGTTTAATCCATACAAATATATACCCCAGGGAAAATAATGGGTGAACCCGTTGGGCATTAGAGCACCCATCCACCCGTTACAAATTTAACGGTCTCAAAACGTGCGAATTTGATGAAATGCCTTGATCGAAGGCCAAATGACATTATTTCTCAACCATTATTTTTTGAGGGGGGTATAACAACATATGATGAGGGTGGAAAAAAGAATTTTTGAAAAAAAAAATTTCAAAAAAAAGATAAAAACATTTTCGCACCGTGCGAAATGTTCTCATTTGAAAATTTTCCTATATATATATATATATATATATATATGTATGTATGTGTATATATATATACACACACACATACATACATATATGCCCACGAGAGGGTGTCCTAGTGGTAAGTCATTCCGCTCCAAAGCCAAGGGGTGCGGGGTTCGAGGCCTATGACCGCCGTGACTTGGTAATTGTTGTGGAATTATTTACCCTGGGGCTACATCTCCCCTCTCGGACTAACCCGGGGGCCGTTGGGGACACGACGGTTACTCCCCAGTTTGCATAGTCTCGGCCGGGCTCTCGCCTTACCCTCCTAAGCCGAAGGCGGGGGGAGGGGGTTGGGGATTTTTCTGGGTTTTCAATATATATATATATATATATATATATATATATATATATATATATATATATATATATATATATATAGAATAATGGGTATCATACGCCATATGAGAGGGTCTCTCATATTCCCTCTCACATAAAGGGGGCTAGTATATATATATATATATATATATATATATATATATATATATATATATATATATATATATATATATATATATATATATATATATATATATATGAGGAAACGAGAAATAGGGTGTCACAGGAGTGAATCTCTCCTAGGTCGGTCAAAAAAACTCCAATCTCCACATGTTTTTGGAAGATCCGAGCCGTTCATATCAATCTCCACCCTCTAAAACACCTACCCACCAATTTTCAGCCCGATCCGAGGTGTTTTGCCCGTTCATCCACCCTTTGCAAAAGTTATGTTCATGGGAAACCGTTAAATTTGGGTCTGGTGGATGAACGGGCAAAACACCTCGGATCGAGCTGAAAATTGGTGGGTAGGCGTTTTAGAGGGTGGAGATCGAGATGAACGGCTCGGATCTTCCAAAAAACATGTGGAGATTGGAGTTTTTTTTGACCGACCCAGGAGAGATTCACTCCTGTGACACCCTATTTCCCGTTTCATATATATATATATATATATATATATATATATATATATATATATATATATATATATATATATATATATATATATATATATATATAGACACACGCACACACATACATACATACATACACACACACACACACACACACACACACACACACACACACACACACACAACATATATAAAACCAATGTTGCCAAAGAAGCTTTCAATAGGAAATTAAGATCCAATCTTCAATCTCTTGCTGATACAAAAGCTAAAACTCTCATTAGAAACTAAGGAAAAATAGTTCTAAAAAGTCTATTTGGTCTCCCCTGGGGCTGGAGACAAAACTGGGCTTAAATACATGCCCAAAAGAACTAAAAAATACAGACCAACTGCCCTTGCACCGCCAGAACTCTAGTTTTCATGACTGGGCGTCTGCGCTACTCGGCCGAGTTGGAATGTTACTCGGCCGAGTAGAAATCTCGCTCGACTTAGTATGACAGTCTGCAGATTTCCCTAAACAACAGAGAAGTCGGCTTTGCTCTCTTCAAAATCTTGGTCTCCACTCGAGCAAGTGGAGTTCTTACTCGGCCGAGTGGAATTCACCGGCTAGCAGATATTGTCGTGTCAGTTTTTCTCGGCCGAGTAGGCTGATTCACTTGGCCGAGTGAGCTGCCTTGCTCGGCCGAGTGGCCTGTTTCAGAGCTCATTTCTTCTCCTCCTCGCTTCCTCGTCGATTCCTTTGACGCCCTTAGTTTTCCACTCATCCTCCAGCGCCGTTAACTCTCCGATACGATAATGAGCGACACTTCGGCACATGTGCAAGTCCTCTAGGCTCCAAATTGCACCTGATTGCTACATATCTCTCGAAATTAGACGAAAAACGAGAAATAGTGAACAGTATCGAAACATCGTCAAATAATCGTGAAAATCGCGATATGAGCAATCGAAATGGCATGCAAATATGCAGACAAAAGGTGTAAACTATGAGCCTATCAATGAACATACCAAAAATCATATGAATCCAACGCTATTTTACCCTTGATCTGATCTTTACAAATTCAACGTTTTCATAACAATAGAACTTTTTGTCACGAGCCGATTGAAGGTCAAATTCCACTAGGGTTTACCCATATTTGGGGTTTTAGAATGTGTACAACAATTCTAAGAGAAATTTTTTTGAAAAAATTAAGTGGAATGTGATGTTTTTGAAGGACAGTGTAGGAGCTCACCACCCTTAGCCCAAATATATATATATATATATATATATATATATATATATATATATATATATATATATATATATATATATATATATATATATATATATATATATAACACTCTTTTTTTATTAAGGAGGCACCCACATTTTCCCCCATTTCCCCCATTTTTGGCATTTTTTTCATGGGGTTGTTGTTCACATCATGGATGATCAACATACCAAAAATCATCATCTATCCCTTGCAACTTCAACAGTTTTTCATCAAGTTTTTAGACCGTTGCAAGTGTTAGATTGAGGCGCAAAAGTATTGGAGTCACTTCATTTTTGGTATGTTGATCATCTATAATGTGAACAATCCCATGAAAAAAATCCAAAAAATGGGGGAAATGGAGGGAATATGTGAGTGCCTCCTTAGATTTCATTCAAGGAGGCACCATAGGATCTTTTTACCATATACATATATACATATATCTATATGTATATATGTATATGTATGTATATGTATATGTATATTTGTATGTGTATGTGCGTGTTAATATATATATGTAAGGACCTTGGCTAAGAGGAAAACACTAGAAAGGGGGGTTGAATAGTGTTTATAAAATTTAAACGATAGTTATACCAATTTAAATTCCTAACCAACAAAAATACGGAATTATAAATAAACCCAAATTGAAACAATGCTAACACAAAGTATGTTTCAAGGGTTCAGATTACCCAAATCAACTCCCGACTTGTTCCCGGTAATCCTACGTCCCATCCACCAGGATACCACCAGATACTCAAGTTAGAACATTAACTTGAGGTTTCCTTTAAAACCACTTGTAGCAACCCTACAAGTGAAATCGAAACACAATCAATGTCCTTGATTCCCACAACTTGGGAGCAAGCAAACCACTCTCACAAACCAAGAGTTAAACTAATATCGAAAGATATGAAATAATGAAATAGTTACACTTACACTCACATATGCCTTGAAGTAGAACTTGAAGGAGCAAGTGTGTTGTGTGTTGAAGTCTCTTCCAAAAAGAGAGAAAAAGTCCTTTCTCTTGTCACCACCAATTACCTAGAGGATATCACTTTGATTCTAAGTTGGAGAGCAAGAAAGAATGAGATTGGAATTCTTGGGCTTTTGAATTTGATAGCTTTGAAAAACTTGAAGTTGGAAGCTAGGGGGTTTTAGGAGATGATCAAGAAGAAGAGTTACCTCTCAGTGGAATAGTAGAAGCTCTCTTTATAGGTTCCCCAAAACCCCCTAACAGAATCCCCCAAAACCCCTTTGAAATCCGTGGAGAGCCAACAGATAGAATTTACACAGTCGACAATCGACTGGTGAAGAAAACATAGTCGACTGTTGCACTGTGTCAGAGGGTAGGTGAGAATTCAAACGGTAACTTACCATGTAGGATAGGCGACCGATGAAGAAAAGACAGGCGTCTGTAAACCTAACAAGCGACTGGCGACTGGCTGTAACATGGATAAGCTGAGAAAACTCAGAAAGTTTTGGGAAGACACGACAGGCGACTGATGTGGAACACACAGGGGCCTGTGCCATGGGAAGGCGACTATGAACCAACATCAGTCGACTGTCACTAATACTTGAAACTTTCCAGAGAGTAGAGTCTGCAAAGGAATCTTAGACATGCGACTGTTGAAGCATTGACGGTCGACTATGCCTTGGACAGGCGACTGTCAATCCAACATCAGTCGACTGGCCAAATGGAAAGGAAAGTGACCATTGGGCAGGAGAGAGACATGCGACTGATTAACAAATCACATGCGCTTGTAACTTGGACAGGCGCATGTATTTTGTACAGCAGTTGCCTGAATGGAGTTAAAGCTAAAAGGCCCAAAAATCAATTGATAAAGTATGTGCTTAACAGGCGACTGTAAAACAAATCACAGTCGAATGTTTTGAGACATGCGCCTATAAATCGTTCAGCAGTCGCTTGTTGAACTCCCAAAATGCACATGCTTGAGAAATGTGAATTGGAGTCTAAGGAAATGTGATCTAATAATTTCCTAGGACAGAAATAAAGATGTGTTTGTGCTCCAATATAGTTCTACTTCTAAGCTACATACTAGAAGAGAATAAAAAGATTACATTTTGTAGAAGCTTCTCTTCTATCCAAAGTATGAGCTTGAAGTTTTCTAGGAGCTTCAATCACCATCTTTAATCATCCAATCCACTTTTCATGCTTTGATTAATCTTTGAGTGACATCCATTGCTAATGATCTTTATGATATGCTCAAGCAATGGATTACTGCAAACAGGGGATTAGTCACAAGTATTTATATTTGCTCATCATTAACACCAAGTAGGGAGAAGTTCAATACTCAACATTCTCCCCCTGTTTGATGATGACAAACATACATACACAAAAAGATAAATAATTGTGCTTAATGAAAACTTACTCCCCCCTACATAGATGCCAATCAAGTTAGTCAATGTATATAAGGGCATCTATAGATCAATTGAAGTGAGCATGTAAGATATGTATGAATGAAATGATTTTATTTATTGAAATCTAGGATTTTATAATCCAAGTTCAATATATCTTACTCCCCCTGAATCTAAGGCAACTTCAATCTTAGATTCAAGTTTAGAATTTACTTAGTGTTGTGAATGGAAATAACCGGAGTCGGTTAGGATTGCGGGTATCTTTGAGATACGTCCATATCAATGTATTCTATCTTTGTACTCTCCTACCATGCCTATAAATAAAGGGCTGGGGTTCCTCCTCCAGTAGTTGATTCATAACACGTTATCAGCACGAGCCTCTAAATTTTCTTTTTTCCACAAATTTTTTCCGTTCGTTGCGAAGGCGAAGGCGGGAGATCCACGAGCGCGGTGCAAGGCTTCCTCAATCGAGCGTCGTCATCCGCGTAGGGCTTCGAGCAACCATCGCTATATCCGGAGGACGGATATAGAGGTAAAAATACTAAAAACGATATTTTTAATCATACGTATGATTGCCCCTCCCCTAGATCTCGCAAGATCGGTATGAGGATCGATTGTCGCCTTGAAAACGACGGATTTTTCATCCCAAAAATCAATTTTTTTAGGGTTTTTGGATTTTTTAACCCAAAACCTAAATCAACCCCGCCGGCGGCCTTGCCGCCGCCCCCACCCCCCCTCGCCGCCAGGCCGTCCCCCCCACAGAGGGGGCATGGCGGCGGCCACCTCTGTCGCCGCCCTCCCCTGCAGGGGGGGCGGCCGCCCCCGAGGCCGCCCCCCTCTGCATGAGGGGGGTGGCCCCCGCCGCTCCCCCCGCAGAGGGGGGCGGCGGCCCTCCCACGGCCGCGCCCCCCCGGCAGGGGGGGCGGCGGCCCACCTGCGGCCGCGACCCCCTGCTGGGGGCGGCGCCGCCGCCGCCGCCGCCGCTAGGGTAAACCCTAGCAACCCATGCTACTAGGGTTCAAACCCTAGCAGCCAAAAAAAGCCTATGGGCCTGAAGCCCGTAGACCGCCTGCGGGCTTCAGGCCCGCATGATGGTTTATTTGAAAAAAAAATGGGGGAGGCAAAGGCTATGATCAAGCCTCAAAAGGCAACTTGCTAGCCTAAAAATTAATTTAAAAAGGGGATTCAAAGGCAAAATATTCGTGAAAAATTACGGTAAATTACGGGACAAATATCGGGCAGACAAGGACGTTTTGGGGATTTTTGGCGGGCTTTTGGAATGATGAGGGAAACTTTTTCCTCTGACAAAGAAAATGATAATTTTGGGCTCTTAATCAATTTAATTGATTAAACCCATTCAAATTACAACCTTTGCATTGTAATGATTTTTTCTGCAAAAATCATATTTACATGCTTTGCATCTCTGGTATATTCTGTTGGATATTATATGCGTGGTTGTGCATTGTATTTAAAACTTAATAATTAGGAAGATCCTGCGACCGCTCTGCCGTTAGTAACCTAACCTAACGGTGTATGATGTTGCCCAGTGGTCCAATAATTATTAAGTGATTAAATTATTTATCCATCTCTGCGAATATTTGATGCATGTGATGAAAATGTCTGATGAAAATATTGATGAGCACAATATTTCTGCATGAATTGCTAAATGTGGTTTTTGGATCGGCCGTTTAGTCCCACAGTTCATTTCCCGCACTTTTCTTTTATTTTTGAGAGAAATTGTAGTGAGGAATTTATGTAAATGTCAAAGAAAGAAGACCAACTTCCATGGAGACGGAGGCCACGCTTGAAGATGGAGATATCATATGGGACCCACGGGGTTTCCAAAGTTGTATTTTCATTTTCGTTAAGCTGCAAATTTGTATAATTTGGACTGTGGACTTTTTTGGACTCTTTCTTGTGGGACTGGCCGATCCACACATTTAGCTTTTCGTTAAATATTGCCTCCGCATGAAAATGTTTTCTCTGATTAATTATTAATTCATGCATGTTTGTGCTCTGCTAGATAAATGGCTAATATTGCAAGCGTTAATTTCGAAGTACTGGAAGCATCAGGTAGAAACTATCTAAGCTGGTAGCTAGATGTAAAGTTTCACCTACGGGTAAAGTCCCTCATTGCTGCTATGGCTGAAATAGAAAATGTTAGCGATATAGAGAAGGTGCAAGCCATCATCTATATTCGCCTCCATGTGGACAAGACCTTAAAGGCTGAATACCTTACGGTCAAAGATCCACTTGAACTATGGACTACCCTTGAGGACATGTATAAACATCAGAAAGATGTTATACTCCCAAGGGCACGATACGAGTGGGAGAACCTGAGACTGCAGGACTTTAAGTCCATTGCTGAGTACAACTCAGCACTTTTTAGCATCACCTCACACCTGAAGCTGTGTGGTGAGAAAGTCTCAGAAGATCGCATGCTGGAAAAGACGTATACGTCTTTCCATGAAAAAGATGCGATACTCATGCAGCAATACCATGAACGCAAGTTCACCAAGTATTCTGAGCTGCTGTCATGTTTACTCATGGCTGAATAAAACAGAGAGCTTCCCCTCGCCACTCACAATATGCACCCCTCTAGCACTGGCCCCATCCCAGAAGCTCATAATGCCTCTTCTTCTCGAAAGAAGAGAGACAACAAAAGAAAAGAAAGACCACAGAAAGGGGGACAGAACAAAAAAAAAGAGCTAGGGGCCAAGTCCAGCAACGAAGCAATGAAAAGAAGCGGAAGTTCACGTGGCACAGAAATAGCAAAAATAGAGATGATGCACCCCCACCCAAGAGGAAATGAGAAGACCAGTGCCAAAATTGTGGCATGAACGGCCACTGGTCCAGAGTGTGCCGAACTCCGTAGCATCTCCAGGATTTGTATAAAGAGAACAAGAAAAATAAAGCTGAAACAAACCTGATGACCTCTAATGCTCCAGTCAAGTTTTCAGCTGACAACTTCGAAAATGATGAATTGCTTGATTAGCCTTTATTTTTATCTTAGCAATTTGTTTTGAATAATTTATGAGAGCATTTTAATTATGAAATTTGTTCTGAATGAAAATGTTTAGTAGATAATAAATGAAAATGTTTATCTGAATATGCATGTGCCTAACGATTCATCTTTTAATAGATGAAACTGCTCTCATAAATAATTAGTAGACAATAAACACGTACGATCTCTTTCAATACAAAGCCCAATATCAGGGCTATATTGAAGATCCAGGGAATGCAACACTGTTGCCCCCAAACGACACAAAAATAAAGGATGCACTAATCCCTCTGAATTCCAAAAGAAACTTTCTAAGTTTCAAGGACATCCGTTTCAACGGATTCCACTTGGAAACAGCAAATGTAAATGAAAAAAAAAAATTACCGTATGCAACGTCTCAAGAAAAAGGAGTAAAATCCAAACTTGAACGTTTTGAGATCCTTATAGGCCTCCACCATACGAAGATTCGGAGAAAGGAAGCAGAATTAAACGGAGCACCTGAAGTGCCCGACATCAGCCGAGTTTTTACTCCGGCATGATGGACTTGGCCACCCTGTATTTGTGATGATGCATCGCATCTTATCTTATGGGTATGACTTGAAGAACCAGAAGATTCTTCAGAAGGGAAAAAAAATCCCTCGCAACCCTTACTATAAGGGAAAACTAATTGCAAGGCCATCTCCACGATAAGTTGAAAAAGAATCTCCACGCTTCCTCAAAAAGAATACAAGGAGATAGATGTGGATAAAATCCACCACCCTAGTGGGCTATTTCAGTACTTCACTGTACTGATAAATGCATCCTCAGAATATTCGTACGTGTGTCTACTACAGACCCGCAACTTAGCTTTTCCAAAGCCATTGGCACAAAAATAAAAATGTTGCGGGCACATTTCCCAGACAATAAAATGTTGTAAATAACTCTGGTTAATGTTGGGAAATATACCTCCCAGTCTTTTCAAGAGTACTGCCAATCAACGTGAATTGAAAATGAACATACAAGTGCCGCATGTTCATACCCAAAATGGGTCGGCAGAGTCACTGAAAAGTAGACTCCAATGGACTGAACGTCCATTAAATCCTGATTGCCTATGAATGCATGGGGACATGCAAACTCTGCATGCTGCATCGTAAATGAAAATAAGACCCTCTGGAGGTCAGAGTCTCCAATGCAACTTGCATATGGAATGCCACCGAACATTTCTCATCTGAGAATCTTCGGTCGCGCAGTCTTAAATCCCCATTGCACCACCAAAGAGGACCAAAACGGTACTCAACGTCGCCCAGGTATCCATGCAGGGTTTGACTCACCCTCACTTATAAGATACCTAGAATCCCAAACGGGGGACGCATTTAAGGCACATCTTGAAGACTGTGATTTCGATAAGACGAGTTTCCCAAAAATAGGCCCCGATACTAGAAAATCTGGCGCGAAGAAAATTATAACGTGGGATACAAAAAGTTTGACCCACTATGATCCGGTAACAATACACTGTGTAGATGAGATCCCGAAGATCCACCACATACAGAACGCTGTTTACCAATTACCGGAATCATTTATTGACAACCAGAAGATTGTCAGATCACACATCCCTGCTGCAAAAACTCCAGCTAGGATTGACATCCCCGAGAATGGATGCAATCCACCAGCAGCAGAAGTGGCTGATTCTCAACAGAAAAGAGGCAGACCACCAGGCTCCTAGGACAAGAAACTCCTGGAGACCTTAAGACAATACTACCACAAGACAATGAGCTCCTGTCCACACCATCACCCTTCCCGGAATCCACTGCAGAGGAATTACCGGGAAAAAGTGAAATTAAGTAAATGTTGTACGTACTGGGGAGGTGTTGGACAGATAGAACATAAATTGTCGACAATGTATTCACGTATCATATTGCCACATACATCGCAATGGCGATGATGTTTATAAATTATCGTTCCACACTCCGTTGCTAGAAGGCAAACGTAGAGATTGGCCAAACGTGGAACGTGGCAATAAAAGATGAGCTGGACTCACTTATGAAACGTGAAATGTTCGGACCTGAAGTCCAGACACCAAAAGGTGTCAAACCTGTGGATAAAACAAAGTATTGCAAACAGAAGAAAAATAAATACAAAATCGTATGCTATACGGTACAACCTATAGCCCAAGGAAAATTTCGCTGAAACTAGGGATCGAACAAATTCAAATGAGCATGTCTCATAAATGATGCATCAGTCTCCTTAAGTTATCAAAAGCGAATACCTTACGATTTGGCGAAGGAAAATTTTGGATATGCTGTTATTGGATGTTGTGACGGCATACCTTCGTGGATATCTTGTAAAGATAATTTCCACATTTCCTTAAAATGACTGAATAGACTTCGGGACGTCCATTCAAGAAAAACAATAAGTATAATAAATAAATGTACAACCAAGAGAATCACTTGACAAGTCAATGATTCCTACTGAAGGTTGTCTTTGCATCTGTGCAAAGAACAGGATTAGAGATCTTAGTTGTAGACAACTAACATCTCATCGGATCTCCTGAAGAGAAAATCGAAATAAATGTACAAGCCTGACTTTTAAACATGAAATAAAAAGACCTAGGCAAATATAAAGTCATGGCTCATAGAATCCTGTTATAAACGCCCAGAAGTGCGTTGGAGAAATTAAAAGGACCATTGTCATCCAAAGTACACCTACGGTGGCATACTCAATGGATGTACAAAAAGAACCCTTCCGATCGCTGGAAGAGGGGGAGGATATAACTGGTCCCAAAGTCCCTTACCTAAGTGCAATCAGGCACTCCTGGCTAACTGCATGCGTCTCGATACAGCAATTGCAGTAAACTCATTAGCCAGAGATAGTTGGCACCTAAAAAGGGCCAGTAGACTGGAGTTAAGCCTTCTGCACTTCCTCCAAGGGTCAAAAGATTCGGGCTTACAAAATGAAGTATCATCCTCCAATGTTCATGCAAATGCAGGTTTCAGGTCCAGTCCCTATGTTGAGAAATCACAGAACGGGTACCCACAGTGGGATGGCCATCCCCTGCAGATCTGCAAAGAAATTTATGAAGGCGACATCTTCCTATCATTCCGAGATCCTCACCACACCAATGGTGTACTTGAGGGCGCCTGCTGGTACATCACATCCCAATGATGATTGGGATAGAAGCTGGTATTGTGGAGCTAACCACATAGTCTGAAGACATCATCAGAGGCGACGATACTTAGCACACCTCTCCAGAGTTTCTGGATTCAGCAGCTACTTAATTGCAATAACTTTGTAATCTGTGTATATTTTCGGAATGTTGTAAATAGGAGTGATGAGATAAGCCTAAGAGATCTGAAAGCCTAAGAGCTTTCACAGATCAGGGGGAGTTGAGGGAATTTGTACTCTTTTCCCTTAGCTATGGTTTTTCCCAATGGATTTTCCATAGCCAAAGGTTTTAACGAGGCAAATCACATTAACTCTGGATCCTGAAGTATCCACCCCTCTGTGACGCTCAGAATCCAGAAGTATTCATGAGCAGAGTCACTTGCACAGATCAGGGGGAGTTAAAGAGCGTTTGTACTCTTTTCCCTTAACTATGGTTTCTCCCACTGGGTTTTCCATAGCTAAAGGTTTTAACGAGGCAAACCTCACCAACTCAGGATCCCGAAGTATCCACCCCATGTGAGACTCTTATTACGCTCAGAATCCCGAAGTACTCTTGAGCAGAGTCCACACCTATGGCTGGATAAGGAGGAGTGTTGTGAATGGAAATAACCGGAGTCGGTTAGGATTGCGGGTATCTTTGAGATACGCCCATATCAATGTATTCTATCTTTGTACTCTTCTACCATGCCTATAAATAAAGGGCTGGGGGTTCCCCCCCAGTAGTTGATTCATAACACTTAGCACATAATTATGATATGTTCATTTCTCTCTCCCCTATGGCATTATCCAAAAAGTGGGAGTAGAATAACAACAACAATAGTGCTAAATAAGTACTAAAACAATCATTAGAGTCTAAAGATAGGATATATATCTAATGTGATGCCAAAATATTATCGGAAAAAAATCAGGAAGGTGCATCTCATTGATATAAATGCCAAAAACTCACAAAAACTAGAAATCTTAGTTGACTAAAGGAACGCGAATCCAATATCAACATTTCAAAAATGAGAAAAACATCTCACATCACATCATGTATATAATAGAGCATACAAAGAGAGACAATTTCACAATGTTCACACAATCAACATGAAAATGAGAAACATTGTCATTGTGAAGTAGCATATGATAAAGTAAAAGCATTGTCATATATATATATATACTAGTCATAACCTGTGCCCGCGGGCACGGTTCATTTAAGATTTGCCCCCGCGAAATCTTTGTTGCCCAAAAATTTAGCAGCACGTGTACCTTCGACGTGGGCACCTTCGGTGTGAAACAATAAATTCAACGCAAGCGCCTTCAACACTGAACAACAAATTCGACGCGGGCGCGTTCGGCGCGGAACAACAAATTAGCGTAAAAAATTTAGTTAGCACCAGCGATGCGGTTCATTTAAGATATCCCTATAAAATCTTTGTTCTCCTCAAGAATTATTTCCACTCTAAAATTTATACGAACAAAAATTTAGATTCGACGCAGTTCATTTAAGATATCCCCTCAAAATCTTTGTTCTCCAAAAAATTATTTACATAGCCAAAATTTAAAAGAATATCAAATTAGCGTAAAAATATTTAGTGGCACGGGCGCCTTTGGCGCGGAACAACAAATTCAGCATGTGCGCCTTCGACGCGGAACAACAAATTAGCGTTAAAAAATTAGCAATAATTGTCACTTAGTCCCCCCCAAAATTTTATGTCCCCCAAAATTTTATTTCCTCCATTCATTTAAAATATTCTCACTTCAAAAGCTTGGATCCCCTAATTTAAAACGAACATCATAATTAAACTACGATAATTATTATTTAATTCCCTCAAAAAAATTTAGTTACTCCAAAATTATGTTTCCCGTTCATTTAAAATAATTCCCCCTCAATAGTTTGGATCCCCTAATTTTAAATTAAAATAAATAATTAAAGCGCAATAATTGTTATGTAGTTCTCCAAAAAGTTATTTCTCTCTAGATTGTGTTCTTCTCAAAATTTTCCAAAAATTTTAATTTTTCCAAAAATTTAGTTCCCTTGAAAATTTTAGTTTTCCTGAAAATTTAGTAGATTTCTCCAGATTTAGCTCTACCAATATTTCAGGGTGTTTTCCTAAAATTTAGTTCCACTCGAAGAATTTAGTTCAGACAAAAATTGTAGTTTTCTCCAAAATTTAGTAGTTCTTGACGGATTTAGTTCTCACCAAAATTTAGTTTACCAGTTCTTCCAAAATTTTCTTGAACTCTCATCCCAACCATTGATTTCTCAAGGTTAAATCTCTTTCGTCTTTCTACCTACCCGTTTGTCATGGTCAGCAAACACATTCAAAAACATCCCTCAATTGTATAATAGATTTGGAGTCTAGTATGTAAACACCATTTCCAGGACATCAATGTGCGATTTGCAAGAACAACTTTTCTGCATGATGTATGTGCTTGTATTATTAGAGACTCATTAAATACATGTAATTTTTATTGTCTGCTTTAATTATTTGAAACTCATCTGATACATTCAATTTAGTTATTTTCTAAATTGAGGGCATTGCCTAAGAGTGTCAAAATCAAATGAATTTGGTTCAAACAAACGAAAAGTGAACAAATTAAAAGCCAAGCTTGTAACTTTATGCACAAATCAGAGTGTTAGCATCGCCTAGCTCCCATATCTCATAACATGTATTGGCATAAGCAGTCTACAAACTGAACAAAAATATTCTAATTGCCCACCAAATAAAAGCAATTGCTCTGAAGACATAATTAAATCTTCTGCACTATACTAATTACAAACAAATCTGACTAAAATATGTCCACAAAATTAGGTACCATAAAATCAAACTAACCATATAGCAAAAGAAAATGAAGCCCGAGCGTTCAAACTGAATCATAAAATAACCCTTAGACATAAATCATAAGCCCCACAGAAACTGCAAGATTGGACATAACAAAGCCCAACCCCTTACCAGATAGATGGATGGATCTATCATTTATTGCTATATATAGTAAGAAGTCCCAAATCCTTGGTTTGGCCAGGAAACAAAGCATTAGGTTGGACCCATGAAGTGGAGGGAATGACCTCGGCTGATTCTCCTCCATACATCTTTATTTTGTTCTCCGTGCCCGTTTTGCATGCGCTTCGCGCGCCATTGGCGATTTGCTCTCCTCTTATTTCTTCATTGGACAATTTGGATGGTGTTAGCCACCTCTACATTGCTTAACTTCGGGGAAGTAACTGGAGGGCCGAAATTATCGCTGGTGCCTGATCCTCCTTTGCATTCATTGGGGGAACCGGTGCAAACGACGAAGATCCAACGTGAGAATCGGAAGGAGCAGCAAAGGGGCCCTTTGCGAGGGCCGTGACGTTCAGCTTCTGCCCAGGGGCGTAGTGGCTTGGGAATTCGTAGAGGAAGTAGTATTCACCCACCGATTTAAGGGTGATCGAGTCGTTGCTGCTAGTGTGCTTGGAGATGGGTGATGTCACACTGCTTAGCAGGTGATAGAGTCGTTCCCTGAAATACATTTAAAAAATATTATTATGCAAATATTTCTGCACTTCAACCCATTCCACATGCTTAAAAAAGAAAATAAAGGTAGAACCAAACATACACAACCTAAAAGATGCATGCATGTCGGACCAACAATTAACACAATGTAAAAATAGTAGAAAAGCATACTTGCTTTCCAAAATTAGACACCCACTAAACTTAAGAAAAATGGTCTGATACATACAAAGACGTCCTCTTTTTGTTCATTATTGAGTGAATAGATAGTATATCGAAACTGATATATGCATACGGTCCCTTGCTATAACAAAATTCCAAGCTGATGCAGACTCACTAAACTAAACCAAAAGACCAAGAACATGACTTTTCCTTTGTTTTTGTGTCCACCTATGCCCAGTTTCAAGACAAAATTTTATTTTTCTTTATCAAAATAATCTATACTAACTATATATTGCATTAACGGTAGTATAGGTTATGTCATGGTGTTACCTGCCATTTGCAGGAAAAATAATAAAGGAATTTACCATTTTAACATCAAAGCATGAAATTTGAGTCCCTGAGGAAGCATACGTTACATCTTCATTCCTTGAAAAACATTTACAAAATGAAAAAATTATTATGCAAGTATTTTAGCCTTCAAATTCATTGAGATATCGGGTTTCCAATCCAAATATAAATGAAATATAGAATAAATAGAACACCAATCATGAACAATTTTGGATTGATAATCTTGAGAAGTGTCAGGTAATGTAAGAATTGTAAAAAAATTCCATCTTTCGATCAGTATAACAAATATAGGCATGATGCATAAACATAAATGATTCATGTAAGAGAATAAAGCTAAAAGAACTAAAAACAATCCTCTTTGAGAATGAGGTAATATCCTTATCCAAAGTATCAAGCAAAAAATAGCCTGAATCAACCGATTCACGTTGAACTTCACCTTTGCCCGACAATGGCTATGCCCCCATTTCCAAGATGTTCTCTAAAGAGAAGAATAGTTCTCAGCACTCAAATATCACCAAAGCTTGATAGTGGGTTTAAGTTCATGGTTTCATTTACTCAAACTATCAACCCCTAAAAATAAAACGAAGGCTGCATTTCCCGATAAGGTCTATAAAGAGACGAAGCATAAAACAAAAAGAGGCAATGTCATCAGTAATCAAGGTCTAAATAATCAACCGAGAAGCTAAATACCAAATTCAGCAAAATAGTCTTCGTTGTTTCTGTAATTGCACAAAAGTTGAACCATTACAATTGAACTTGATAATCTTCCACTGCATCAGGCAAACTTACCATTCCACACAAATTTTTTTAAAAAAGAAGTAAAAGATGCTTCTGCTATAGCCAGTGATCTCACACATAGGAACTACAAAAATCACGTGCATGGTAAAATGTCAATGAGCTTTCACATTACTAAAAACCTATCGCAGGTCTCATCATTAAGCATCAAATTTTTTCAAGCACAGCAAAATCTACTAAAAACAACAAATTTTGAAATAAATAAATGGACCTCAAGTGCATGGAGCTGCCCAAATGCAGCAACAACCCAATTGAGAACATCTTCAAGCTAATTACCCCAAACTACGATCTGAATATTTGAATTAGCATCAAAAATATTAATGAAGTTGAAGCAATGGATAGATCTTCGAGAAAGAAGAAACAAAAAAGCATAATGTGGCAACAAAAGAATGCGAAGGTGTATTCAATTAGCTCTGGATCTTGGCAAACAATTTGTAATTAGTTTTTCAGTGTTTGATCGGCACAGTGAAATCTAAACTCCCTTTCAAAAGCATCTAGCTTCATGTTTTCTAATTACAATCGCAAACACATCAACAAACTGGCCCAAAAATCATCTTTTTTCAATTAGATCAATCCAAAACGATAAAAACCCAACCTTAAGATCCTTAATAAATCGATCGAAATGCAATTTGACCCCTCTCTGTAACTCCATCATAAAGTCATTGAAGTGGAAATGATCATCGCTACCTTAAAAATCTACGACCCAACCTTCGTTTCAGAGGCCCCAGGGCTGAACTTCGCATTCTTCCCATCCTTCACTTTCGGACTGATCACGATCAAGAAATTACTCAGCTTTCAGTCATAATCCCTAAAAAGTAGAAGTCAAATAAATCAGAAAAATGTGAACTTTTTCAACATAATGCAAAACCCTTTGGGTTTTTGTTTACCGCTCATGTACAGCGTTGATTGAGGAGTTAATGATGAAGTTTCATCAGCATCAGCATTGAAAACATGATTGTTTGATCAATATTTGAATCTATGAGGAAATTTCTTCAGCATTAAAACTCATCCTAAAAGCCTGATTAGATACATCAGAAAATTAATCATGTTGCCAGTAATGATCTAGCTTCCTTTAGATAGAATTAATGATCACACAGAATTATTCCTAAGCAAGAGGAAAAGACAAAGAACAGTAAATCACCATTAGACTTGATAAAGGAGAAATATTTTGCATTTGTGAATTAGGATCTGGATAATTGCATGTAGCAGTCAATTGTGGTGTGGCCGGATACGCATAGTCAGAGACGGCTGGAAAATTTCCCTGAACACCATGTGAAAATTTCCATGAACACCATGTGTAGCATCCACTGCATCATATCGAACAATCTCAGGCTGAGAAGAAGAAGGCATATTATAACTCCTTGCGCTTGTGCCAGTTCTAGATGTCACATTCTCATCAATGGCAGACTCTAGCTGATCACCATCATAGTACTCAGAATTCCTGCCATTACATGGCATATAAAGTTATATATGATATATCTAGCCACAGTCAAGGTATGAAGAGAAAAGGTACCTAGTATTCAGTTCATAAAGTGGAGAATCTTCTGTAACCGGGGTCATCTCCAAATTACTTCTTAGAGGCTTTGGTGGAACTGATCCAGAAAGTGTAGGGTGGCCACCAGGGCCAAAACTACCAAAGCTCAAATGTGAGCAGTCAGCATCCGTAACATGTAGGTGATCAAGAATTATTACTGCAGAGTTGCTGATGCGGTGCCAATCTCTCCCTCATGTAGATTTAACAGTTGCAGATTTGCAGTAGCTGATGAAATTTCCTCATTCACGTCCTCAACTGCGATGAAATTTCCTCATTAACCAGTCTGAGCAATATGATTTGCGAATAAAGTTTCAGCCTCTGTATTAGACAGAAGCGAGCTAATTAGCCAAGTCGTGGCTCATTATTATAGCTAAGCATAAGATTCTTAGCATGAAAACTTGCCTACTAATCATATCCCATCACTTACTCCTATGTGCCTCAATTCCATATACATAAAAAGTGTGGGCAAGACACAACGTGAAGAATTGACATGGAATGAGTCATGGCATCCTTAACCATTCATTGAGCCCCCGAACTTTTTCTTCCTTTAACTGCCAAAGTTGG
The DNA here is from genome assembly GCA_030789695.1 of Scilla litardierei. Taxonomy (NCBI): domain Eukaryota; kingdom Viridiplantae; phylum Streptophyta; class Magnoliopsida; order Asparagales; family Asparagaceae; genus Scilla; species Scilla litardierei. Next base: position 123,734,438 of record CM061133.1, read on the forward strand.
GAACCATGACATAAAAAGAAAGGAGAAGGAAAGCATATGACAGAATATAAAGCTTCAAGTTAAAATTGGAGATTTAAAAGTTTTTACAAAGTAATTATTGCTTGTAATTGTAATCCATGTTGGTCATTGTACATGGTTGGAATTGAGCATACGACATGATATAAAAGATCATAATATGAAGGAAGATATTTTACTCTGGACCAAACCATGTGGTTGCAACTACAAACTCTCTCAAAGGTCACCTTTTTTATTTTAAGCTTGGAGGAGCAGTGGGCAAAAATATGTAGCATCTCCATGTCCTTGAATAATATATAGCTGACACTAAGAAGAATATAAACGTGGGATGTACATCTCCGGTCACTTTCCAATTGTCTAGTACATATACCTGCAAAAATGCAACAAAATTAACACATAAGAGAAGAAAGAACACCAGTTATTTTATGAACTTCACAATATATGATAATAAGACATGCAATGAACAATGACACTATCAGAAAATAAATGTCAGATATTTTATTCCCTCGAACACTAATTTACTCCTCACGAACATCCACAGACGCCTTCAGTTGGCTGAAGGAGTGATCCCCAAGCACATGTCCTACCAAAGTGTTATCCCATCTCCTAGTGGTGGCTGTGATGAGGTGGTGTGGGGCACATCCAACAGGGTTCCCATCTCGGCCCACGGCAGGAGGGACCAACTTCTTTTGACAGGTATCGTCAATTTTTCTATTGCTACTACATACATCTTGCCAAGTAGAGGGTAGGACCTCAGAATTAAACTTGAGAGTAGTGTTAGGTCTCACATAACTTTTAGTAAATAGTTAGTCTGCATCGGCCTTGGATATCAGTGGTTGTGACTTGTGAGGGATGGCATTGACCCGCTGTTGCACCTGCAGGATAAATGATACCCCCCAACCCACAACCTTAGGTGCAGAGGAGAGGTGCGACTTCTTGCCAGCAGGTGCATTGGACGGAGAAGAGGCAATACACAGAGAAGATGCATTTGTCTCATAAATAACCAAATTCAACAGCATTCACTGTCAGATGCGACTATTGAAATAATATATGTAGGAAAATCTCAAAATATACATTAATGCTTCCTATTCAAACTCCTGAAATTGTCCTACCATCAGAATGCTTGTTCAGTAATCCTCTTCATCTCATACAGAATCAGCATTAGTTAGCATAAATTTTCAAGATTGATAATACTCACCGAACTAATAAAATTAGCCCAAATCTTAATAATTTTCAAGAATTAAGGTTCTAATTGACATTCTTTCATATTTAACTCAATCATAGACATGTAGGGGTTTAAATTTCACTATTACACAATATCAATATGTCAAACGTAAACTTACAATCATTTCATTACCTAACAGTAATTAAGCTAAAACTAAAGTGGACTTGCGCACAAAGTATTTGTAAGCACCAAACTTCCTTTATATTGGGCTAGTGTTATCAATCGCCAACACCATTTTCCATGCTTCTCTTGAGGTGAACGGATTATGCACTGGCTCTTCAACACTTGCAGGACTTCTGCTCATACCCTATCTAGAGGAGGTAGTCCTGCTGACCACATCATTTTCTAAAATAAATAAATAACATGCATGGTATGTTACAAAAAAATTAATACATTCTTTGTACATGAATAAATTCTAAAGATTAATAACATGCATGGTATCACCGGGTCTTCATGCAAAACGGAATGGAAAATAATGTGGTTGTCCTTTCCTAGAGATAATAAGATAGTCACAATCATTAGCAACACAACACCAACCCAACATGGCCCCTAACGCCAAGATTAGCTATGTTTTTGACATAGATAAAACAACTGAAAAAGAGAGGGACCATCTCCAACTAATATTGGAATGAACATCTAAAATCAATTCTCAAATTAGTAAATCCAATGGAACACTCACGTTAACTCTGACCAAAATCAATGTCTCAACATCGGTCCATACAAAAGTAACATTTCAGAGTTCTTTGATCACCAAAAAATTCTTCTTCCATGTAAACATCCCTTGTCTTATAAAGAAACAGACCTGTGCCATCAGAATTTTGCAGTATTTTTAACATATCTATGATCAATTATAAACATAGTTTCCATTTATCCTAGCATGTAGAAACCTTATGTTCATTAATATCAGTATGAAACTTGAAATAAAAAAAATTGAACTTCCACAAAAAACAAAACAATTAGTGCAAAGACCATATCAGATTTCATCACTCGCAGTCTTACGGTTGATGAAAATATCAGAGTTCATCACTCACGTGCAAGTAATCAGATTTCTCAAAAAAGGTCAAGAGAAAATGAAAATATGCTCTTTAACATATTAAAATGAGGTAAAGCAGCATGAATAACCATGTGAATAAAATTCCACTTCATTGGACCAGAAACCACTCCTTCAAGGGGATTTCAGGATTCACAAAGAAATAAGAAACCTGTCCTTTCAAGCAATCTTGACGAAGGAGTCTACAGAAAAGACTAAGCTTACCTTATTAATTACTACATAATACCAATATGAACATTGGATGACCTTTCTGGACAAAGGAGATGGATTATATAGAATAGATCTATGTTTAGTAATAATAGTGTGCATGAGCCTATCACAGAGAACATTTCCTGGTTACTTCCACAGCAACTTTTATTAAATGACTACATATGGATTATTTAGTTTCGTTCTCTGATAATAAAACCAAAATCATGGATAGGAGATGGCTAGTCCAGATTAACACATGAATAATTCATATTCATTCCCTCCTATCGGAATTGGTATCATTTCTATGATATGGTTTATTAGGTTCCTTCCCTATTGACTGTATCCACATTTTTACCCGGTACATTGGGGTTAACTTTGACATTAGTAAGGAGTGAATTGCTCCTTGGCTTCTACAGGTTTAGGGTCAGGTGTCAATTTTGAACAACAAATTAATAGACTACATTTTTAATTTTATAATCCAAGAAATTGTAATAAAAGGATGAAGACGGAAATGGACTTACCAATTGCCGGGACTCCAAATTTCGATTGCACGCATATGCACAATGTCCTCAAATGATCTCAGTTGGATGTGCCTTGAATTATCTCAGTTAGTGGGTTGCTGAATTGGACCTCATATCATTCTGTGAAGACTGGAGAGTGGGTTGCTGGGTTAGATATTGTAGAAAATTAGCATCTAGATTGAGGTAAACCATGTTACACAAAGGGTGACTCGCCAACCCACTCATCAACTTTGTCAACCTCCGGATGTTTATATAGTTAATATTGATCATGGGGTGCTACAAAGTTCACAACTTTCTTGTGATTTCAAGGTATAAATCATGACTATGATAAAACATTATCATCACAATCTTTTTTAAGTGCGAGTCAATTGTTCCAAGGTTTGAAAAGAAAATAAAACCTCATATTTTAAAGGACTGGCATTCACCAACCTTCTCTACTGAATCCAGCTATGGACCCTATTGTGCCTTTTTTCTGCTTTCTGCCTTTAAAAGGTTCAAAGAAATCAACCAATGAAACTAAACTTTTGGAAGTCAGAATGCACATGCATATGAATTTCCTGGAAATTAAGTGTTTCAGAGTGTTTTCTCACTACAAATGCGTTGACCGTGGACAACCCGGTCAACGTGGTCAAGGGGCCCGCCTGGGTCCCTCGGGTGTGTCGGGTCGGTGCGGACGAGGCGCAAGTCGGAGCTGCAGACGACGTGGAGCGCGTCGGCTAGGCCGAATCGGGGTCCTCGGTCTCTGGTAGGGCGAGGGGATGCCTCGGCCCGGGTTGAGACGCTCGGCCTCGGTCGGACGTGCTCGGCCTCGGCGGTCGGACGACGAGGGGTAGCCTCGATCGTCCTGCTGGTTGCGTGGTCGGCGAGGGGCGGAGGGGAAGCCTCGGCCCGTGGATCAGCTATCCTCCTGCATAGACGAGAACGCTCGTCAGGGGGCCGGACCTTGGTTCCGGCCAAATCCCCTCCGATGCCTAAGTCAGACAGAGATCTGAAAGAGGAGGCCCGGCGGAGACGGTTCGACTCGTGAGGAGATCGTAACGGCGTCTCACGGCGCGAGCGGGGGAGGAAGGCGATGAAATGGGGGAACTTGGTCGTTGATGGAGTACCTTAGGTTTTAGATACCTGAGATGCGGTCCCTCGTCCTGTCATCCTCCTAGCCCTTTTATAGAGCTCCCGGCGTGATTGCCCCCGGCCCACGTCGCTCGTCCACCCTCAATCGTGCCCCCTCAATCCGCCCCCCCCGTCGCCGATCCCTGCGCCATGCCAGCACCTCCCCATTACCGTCATTAAGTGGTCGCGGAACCGGGGGGAGCGGTTATCGCAGGAGTGGGCGAGTGACCAGCGTGTTACCGGGGCCGGGTCGGATCGACATTCGGGGGGGGGGGGGGGGGGGGGGGGGGGGGCTATAGGGCCTTATTGAGTGGGCCTGAGTGCGCAGATGGGCTCTTGACCGGCAGTCGGGTTTCTGGGCTCGTGTCTTTCGGGTCTCGGTCAAATAGGCGTAACAATTGCCCCCATCGGTCGGGTTGATCGGCTTCGGCCAGTTCGGCTCGGTCGATGTGACTTCCGCCGACTTTGACGGGTTCGTCAGTTGATGCCGACTCATTTATTAGTCGTCATCATGAGTTGGTCCGTTCGATACTTTTAAGGCGCGGGCTCCGAAGCGCCGTCGGTCCTCTGATGCCGCCACGTGTAGCTGCAAGCTTATCCCCACCGCTCGCGGGGTCGTCTTAAGTTGAGAAGCCGAGGGGTTCGTGAGCCGCCATCGGTGGGGCCGATCGGCCTTGGCTAGCTCGGTTCGACCGCTGTGCCTCCTGGGGTTCCGAGTGGTGCTTCAGTCGAGGCGTGGTCATAAATGTAGGTCAAGATGAGGCGGATCGATTGGACTTCCCTTGGCGCCGATTTCGAAACGCCGCCGGTTCTTCGAGGCCTGCCACGCGTTCTTGTCAGGCGCTTCGAATTCACCCATGTGTCCGGTATATAAGATCCCCAGCTGCGTTGATCTCCACTTCTCTCTTGCTCTTCCCACTGTTCTAGGCTTTCCGCAACTCGGAGTTTCCCGTCGCCTTCGCTTCCTTGTCTCCTCCAAACTAGTTAAAAGGTAATTCCTTTCTCGCTTTCGTATTATGGCTGCTCTTAGGATAGGCGGTTCTGGCCATGGGGCGAGGGATTCTCCGGAGTCCAGGCGGGGCAGGCCCCGGCTAGTGGGATCAGGTTCCTCCGCTGGGAGTCGTCCCCTCCGAGATAAGGGGAAGTGGAAGATTTTCCCAGACTACGCCTGTGATGACGTGGCGTGGGCTGCCGTGCAGCTTAACGTGCCCCCGGTTGTCCTCCAAACGCCGTCGGGGACCCCTCCTTCAGTGGCCACGGAGATCCGGGAAAGGTATCTCTGCTTCCCGTACGATGTCCGAGTTCCATTCATCGACGAGCTGATTTGCCTTCTGAGGAGCAATGAGGTCAGCGTCTACGTCGAGATGTTCCGCCTGGGTCTTCGTTTTCCGCTCAATCCCTTCTTCATCCAGGTCATGGAGTATCTCATGTGCCCCTTTGCCAGTTCACCCCTTGTTCAATTGCGGTACTGACGGGCTTCGTGACGCTCTGCTGTACCCGCGGTCTGGAGCCGTCTCTCCCCCTTCTCTTCCACTTTTATCAGATCCAGACGGTCGGCCAGGGGTCATGGCTGCAACTCCGAGCCCACTCGAGGAGGGAATGCCTGATCGGGCTATCCCGCTGGTCGGGGGATTGGAGTTCGGATTATGTCTTTGTGATCTTCCTGGAGGATGCCCAGATTTTGACAAGTTGGGGCGGGTCTGTCCAGCCTCGCCCGCCGCTAGCCCTTTCTGACGTTGATCAGGCAGCCGCCGCGCTGCTGTCGACCCTCCCATTGGAATCGAAGTCCATCTGGTCTTTGTTGGACGACCTATTCTTGAAGGCCGTCTTGTGGTCTCCGGGTAGGCCGCTTTTTCAGTTTTGAATCGCCCTGTGACTCATCCTGATTTTGGTTTCCCTTGCAGGGATGGCAGGCCGCGAGTTCGTCCGTGACGTCGATGAGCTGATCCGTCGTGGAGTCGCTCGGAGCCGAGGCAATACCTCCGGAAGGGCGCCTCGGCGAACCGTTGAGGAGGAGGTGCGCCGAGCCGAGTCCCCCATGGGCAGGGTGGTGGCCGTGCCTCCCGCCTCTTCTTCTGGTGATCTCCTCCCCGGGGGGTCGCGAGGGCCGTATCCGTACCTCCAGCCCAAGTGGCGGGGGGTAACGACGGGCCCGGTGCAATCCCTCCTGCACTTGGCGTCTCCCCTCTCGTCCCCGAGGGTGGAGATGGCGCAGGGCAGAAACGTTCCCCTTCGGCGCCCGCCGAGCCTCGCGGAGGGAAAAGGAGGAAGGGAGACGTGGATCCCTCCAGTCCGGTGTGCTCTGCGCCTCCGGCGGCGACCACTGGGGATCTTCCGGTGGCCCTGACAACCACCCCCGTCGTAGCGTCCTCGCCTATATCACCGGGGATCGGAATCCTGTTGGCGAGCAATATGGCTTCCCTCGACGTCACCCCCGGGAGTTCGGTGTTTGTCGACCGAGCCTTGGCCCAGCAGGTTGCTGAGGGCTCCGTCCTTCCCCGGGACCGCAGTCTCCTCGAGAAGATCCCCGCCGACAAGGTGTCGGACTCCTTGGTCTGGACCCTCCAACAGGTTCAGCTATTCTGCAGTCCTTCCCTTCCTTCCACCCTCTTCTTGGCTCATGTTTCATCTTTCAGGGTTCAACGCTCGCTGTTGAGTTGCAGTGTCGAGCCGTCCTTCTGAGGGAGCTGGAGGAGTCCTCTGTGAGGGCCCACGAGCGGGCCGGGGCGGCGGAGGTAGCTATGACGGAGGCTCAGATGGAGTCTCAGCATCTCAAGCTTCGTGTTGCCGAGCTGGAGGGACGAGCGGGTGACCTCCAGGGAAAGTTGGAGGACGCTATGCAGTCGGATGAGGAAGCGGCGGAGTCGTTCCGCCTGGAGAGGGAGGAGCTTCAGAGGGAACTGTCGGATCGGCGTCAGGTGACGCGGCTTGCAGAGGAGGTGGAGAGGGGTGTTGTCGGGACCCTGGGGAAGAGGATCTTCGAGGTTCTCAGGGAAGCCTTCGGTACGTATGAAGACCTCATCGCCCCTCGAATCGTCGAAGTCGTCCAGTCTTCCTTCCGGGAATGTGCGGAGCGCGTTCGGCAAGCCCCTCCGCCGGTCGATACCCCTTGCTCCGAGTAGGGGGAGGCGCCCGAGGATGCGTCCTCTCGAGCCCGGGTCCCCTAGGTCATCCCTCCTGGCCGGTTATCCTCAAATTTTTTTAGCATCCGCTTCGCTTTGGGCCAGTTTACTTGAAATGGATCCCTGACCCCGCTTTCTCCTTCGGCTTCGCCACCGACTCCCTGCTTCGAGCCAACAATTGCTGGTTGCATGGATGTTTGCTTAGGCCAGCAACTTTGGGTTCTTGGTTGACAAGTTTTGCTTCGCCGGTGTTGCCCTAGTTTCTGTAGGTGACGAGCTTTGTTGTCCGTTGAGAGCGGATTATTTGTAGAGAGGTTTCTTCACTTTGATTTCCTGTAAATAAGACATACTGTTATAAACGAAATTTGACTTACTCGAGCTTCTCGTATATTTTGCTTTGTTGCTTCGTCCTCGGCCTAGGACCGGCTGACGCCCGAGCTGGCGGGGGGAATTGTCTTCAACTTTACGAGCGATGGAGCCGGTCGGCGAGGGCGAAGCTCCTCGGCTTAGGACCGGTCGGCGTCCGCGCTGGCTGGGGGAATTGCCCCCAGTTTTATGAGCGCAGGAGTCGGTCGGCGAGGGCAAAGCTCCTCGGCTTAGGACCGGTCGGCTTCCGCGCCGGCTGGGGGAGTTGCCCCCAGACTTACAAGCGCAAGAGTCAGTCGGAGAGGGCAAAACTCCTCGACTTAGGACCGATCGGCGTCCGTGCTGGCTGGGGGAATTGCCCCCAGACTTACGTGCGCGGAAGTTGGTCGGCGAGGGCAAAGCCCCTCGGCTTAGGACCGGTCGGCGTCTGCGCCGGCTGGGGGAGTTGCCCCCAGACTTACGAGCGCAAGAGTCGGTCGGCGAGGGCAAAACTCCTCGACTTAGGACCGATCGGCGTCCGTGCTGGCTGGGGGAATTGCCCCCAAACTTACGCGCGCAGGAATTGGTCGGCGAGGGCAAGGCTCCTCGGCTTAGGACCGGTCGGCATCCGCGCCAGCTGGGGGAATTGCCCCCAGACTTATGAGCGCCTCCCCTCCAGTGAGGCAGCGGTCTTCATTCTTTTGCACCCTTAGTGAAACGTTGATTCCATCGAAGATTAAGAAAAGACAAAGGGAATGCGATTGTACTCTTAAGAGTCCTGTCGGACTAGTACATTTGGAGGAAAGGAAAAAGGAAATGAAGCTAGACAGAGGGATGTAAACCTAGATAATCCCCTCAGACTAGGCTGCGACCGGGGGGAGAGACCTCGCCTGCTCACTCTATGATGCGGAGGGGTCCTTGGACGGTGTTGATCTTCTTCCCCTTGTCTGGCTGCATGGAGGTCCCTTCTCCGTGGGCTGGCTCGTCGGCTAAGCTCCTGGCATGCCCCCGGCTCATTAGCTTCTCAATGTCCTTCTTTAAGTGCCAGCAGTCTTCAGTGTCGTGGCCATTGTCCTTGTGGTACTTGCAGTACTTCTCTCCATTCTTCCCACCTCTTTTTGCCTTCGGTGGGGGGCGATCGGCGCGCTCTTCCTTCTGTACTTGAGTGAGGATGGCGTCTGGGGTGGCGTCCCTCGTACCTTCTCCACGCTGCCTGTTTCTCGGCCTCTTCTCGGCCCGGTACCCTTCGGGGCTGCCTCGTCCGCTGTCGCCGCGCTTGGTCCCTCGAGTGGCTTTTCCCGCATCAACGGCCAAGGCCTCCTCGGTCAACATGAAGTGCTCGGCCCTCGCCATGATCCTGGGGAGGTCCTTCAGGGGGTCGTTGTGCAGAGATTTCTTAAGGCCTCTATGGCGCAGCCCTTTCTTAAGGGCTGTTTGGACCACCAGGTCGGGAGGGCTGTTCACGTTCAGCCTTTCCGTGTTGAAGCGGCGCATGAACTGTCGGAGCGGCTCGGCTGGGCCCTGCACTATGTTGAACAGATGTTCAGCATCAGGCTTTATCTGTCTCCCCACCATGAACTGTTTGCAGAACAGCTGGGTGAGTTCCTCGAAGCTGTCGATGGAGCGGCTGGGTAGGCTGCGGTACCAGGTCCTCGCCGCTCCTCTGAGAGTCGAATAGAAGCCCCGGCAGAGCAGGTCGTCATCGGCTCCTTGGAAGGACATGTCCCCCTCGTAGTCCATCACGTGGTTTCCCGGGTTTCCTATCCCGTCATACTTCCCCAGTGCCGGGATCTTGAATCGAGAGGGGACCCGCGCGTCGGTTATTCTCCGCGATAGGGGGCACCGGTCTCCGTGGATGCCCCCGGGGGTTCGACACCCGCCTGCCTCTGGTTCGTTCGGTGGTGGAGGGGGCACAGGCGCCGGCGGGGCTGGCTCCACGGGCCTCGCCACACTGGGGGTCGGGCTGACCCGGCGTTCCCGGCTCCTCCGACGGGAGCTCCCGCTTTGCCGTGATCGGTCTCTCGAGTGGTGTCGATCGCTTCTCCTGCGGTGGGACGACCGTGGCCGACGAGATGATGCGGTCACCGATTCGTCCTCCGTCCCTTCGGTTTCTCTTCGGCTCCTTTCATGATAAGGGGAGGAGGCGCGTGATCTCGCCTGACGGGAGCCGGACAACGTGAACCGACGATCCGCGTTCGGTTTTTGGGTCCCGTGGTCGTCGACCACAGCGGACTGCAAGAGCGGGGGACCCCCCGCCCAGCGATGGCCATCGCCCAACGCGCCTCTGTTGGATGGCGCAGGGCCGACGAGCTGCTGTACCATCACGACCAACGTCTGGAGGCTCGCGTTGGTCTCCTGGGCCAGGGCACGGAGCTGTCCCTGTGTGGCCAGTTCCGACCCACCGGTCTCTTCGGTTGAGGGGGCGGGGTGATTGCTGACGGGCGTGTCTTCGGGGTTGCCGTTGGATGCGCCATTCCCTTCCTCCGGGATGGGGGGGCATGCGCTTCCTTCCATTGCTGGCTCGTGCCATTGCTGGTGTGGTTTGCTTCTTCATGGGACAGTTTGTTGTTCCCACAGACGGTGCCAGATGTTTCAGAGTGTTTTCTCACTACAAATGCGTTGACCGTGGACAACCCGGTCAACGTGGTCAAGGGGCCCACTTGGGTCCCTCGGGTGTGTCAGGTCGGTGCGGACGAGGCACGAGTCGGAGCTGCAGACGACGTGGAGCGCGTCGGCTAGGCCGAATCGGGGTCCTCGGTCGCTGGTAGGGCGAGGGGATGCCTCGGCCCGGGTTGAGACGCTCGGCCTCGGTCAGACGTGCTCGGCCTCAGCGGTCGGACGACGAGGGGTAGTCTCGATCGTCCTGCTGGTTGCGTGGTCGGCGAGGGGCGGAGGGGAAGCCTCGGCCCATGGATCAGCTGTCCTCCTGCGTAGACGAGAACGCTCGTCAGGGGGCCGGACCTTGGTTCCGGCCAAATCCCCTCCGATGCCTAAGTTAGACAGAGATCTGAAAGAGGAGGCCCAGCGGAGACGGTTCGACTCGTGAGGAGATCGTAACGGCGTCTCACGGCGCGAGCGGGGGAGGAAGGAGATGAAATGGGGGAACTAGGTCGTTGATGGAGTACCTTAGGTTTTAGATACCTGAGATGCGGTCCCTCGTCCTGTCATCTTCCTAGCCCTTTTATAGAGCTCCCGGCGTGATTGCCCCCGGCCCACGTCGCTCGTCCGCCCTCAATCGTGCCCCCTCAATCCGCCCCCCCGTCGCCGCTCCCTGCGCCATGCCAGCACCTCCCCATTACCGTCATTAAGTGGTCGCGGAACTGGGGGAGCGGTTATCGCAGGAGTGGGCGAGTGACCAGCGTGTTACCGGGGCCGGGTCGGATCGACATTCGGGGGGGGGACCCCTATAGGGCCTTATTGAGTGGGCCTGAGTGCGCAGATGGGCTCTTGACCGGCAGTCGGGTTTCTGGGCTCGTGTCTTTCGGGTCTCGGTCAAATAGGCGTAACATTAAGGATAAAGAGGTTGAACAATGCTCAAATGTGGCAGATCATTCAACTCTTAAACAAAAAGATCATGAGCAGAAATATTCTTTAAAAATAGCAAAAAAAATTAGACTAAGTTAGAATGTATGCATGCTAGTCAACCCAGTCTAATATGAAATATCATATAATATAATAAAAACATTAGACTAAGTCATGCTTTATCTTTAATTTATCATAGGACAATGTTTCACTCAACAAATATTGATGAAGATACTTCTTGTGAGTGGCACACTCTGCTCATAAGTGGCTGCAAGTTGTGCATGAATTGCCTATATTATTCATGCATAAATTTGTAATTTGTATGACTAAGTTCAGGGAAAACCTGAGATTAGCATGTGTTGATTTTAGCACAATGCTGTCATATCTCAGTATATCCTGCTGAAATACAGTGAGTGAGAATCTCACCCTTAGATGTTGTGAGATAAATTTGTCTATACATCAGAAGAAAAGTTTTAGCCACCATATATATTTTGTAACACAATTTCTAGTATATGCAAAATCTAAAATATTTTCAGAAATTATTGGCTTTACCTGCAAAATACATGTTCAAAAATCAGAAGTTAAACAAAAAACTACTACTACAATTTGGAATTATGTCATGAACTTCTTGCTATCTGCAACATTCAAAATTTTGGTAAAATGCATTGCAAGAAAGTTGGCTCAGAAGATTATTGATCAAAGTATGTTTCATCTATTGACAAAATGGCAGCAAAGCATCATTTTAATGCATAATTATCTTCACAACATGAGTTAACAGAATTTTTTCAAATTAATATGATTTTTTAAATTAAAAGAATATAATGAAAGAATCAAATTTAGAGTCATCGCATAATAAAGAGGAAGAAATTTAAAACCTCTTCATTGACATGTAAGTAGTTCAACTTCATTCAAGATGAAGTTGATTAATATGAACCTAGTTTACCTTCATTCTAGATGAATTTGATTAATATGAACCTTCTTCAGGCACATTCCTATAATGATGAATATGATGAGAAATTCAATTTAGAAATTATAAGGGTACAAAGGATATTAAAACTTGAATATAACTTTCCAGTCATTTTTAAAACTTGAATATAAATGAACATTGACTTACCATTGGAACACATATGGCCTTATGATCATCATCAATAATTTGGATAAGATCTTTCATGTCAACCTTCACATGCAAAGACAAAAAGATATTAAATCATAGACATTGTTAAGGTTCTAAGAAAAGAGTAAAACGTTGCTTTGGGCAGCACCTCCTCTGCCTGGAATTGTATTAACTACTTCTCTAGACCCAGAGAATGTAACAACTAATCCACAGTTAAGTTGGGCTGCATGTTATAATGAATTGGTTAAGGATATTTGTAAAAACATAACATGAGTAAAAACATAACATGAGTACAGAATTTGTGCTAAATGTCCAAGCAGTAAAGAATATTGCAGCCAATAGTGCTAAATGAACAAAAAAAGAAAAGAATTTGTAAAAACATAAAATGGGTAGTACATTAATAGCAAATGAATAAGCAATGGCAGTGCATACTATCCCCTAGGAAGACTGTAAAAGGGAAATGAACACTCATCATTCTGCCCCCCACCCACCCCCCCCGCCAAAAAGAAAAGAAAAAGAAAAAGAAAAGAAAAAACAACACGCACACACCCAATCTCTTGTAATTTTTACAAAAAAGCAAGGGGGTGTGTATATATACTATGATGTCAAAATTGAAGTAATATCAAAAAGGTCATCTTGTATGCATCATTGACCAGTATGGGTTTCCTTGCCAATTGGCCAGTGATGTATCGTGGAAGGTACCAAATTTAGGTATAGAAACTCAAGTTTCCAGTAGAAACATATTTAAAAATTTTACTAAGTGAATTTTAATATGTTCACATTACATTTACAAACATCACCAAGCAAAATTTAATATGATTACAGATAAAAAAGAAATGTTTCAATCTAAAAAACAAACATTATACCATTTAAACAAAATGTTATGCAACCTACACGAAATTAGCTAAATTACACCAAGTTAAAAACTTTCTGCTAAAAATTAAGATGTAATGTGTAATCTTTGCTTAAGCTACCTAATTCGGCAAAGCTTCTGTTAGCACAACATCAGTCTGAGCGTATGAAAGGCCTTCAAACAAATCCATAAAGCTTTGCATAATAGTGTAAGGAAACCGAGCATATATGTAATGAACATTGACATGTCTGTTGGCTTTATCAGCAAACCTGAATGACAAAAACGAAGAAAAACTAAACAATCTAACAACCAGGATCATGGAATTCAAGCTACAAATTAGTCAAGCAGCATGCACTTCAGCCAGCAATTCAACGCCATGAGCAGCTACAATCATAAAAATTCACAAATAATCAATTTACCATTTTAACATCAAAGCATGAAATTTAAGTCATCGAGGAAGCATACATTACATCTTCATTCCCTGAAATACATTTATTTGTAAAAAGAAAAAAAATATTATTATGCAAATATCTTAACACTTCAACCCATTTCAAGTGCTTAAAACAAAGAAAATAGAGGTAGAACTAAACATACACAACCAAAAAGACATATACGTGTCTGACCAACAATTAACACATTGTGAAGATAGTAGAAAAGAATCCATGTTTCCCTAAATTTGGCACCCACTAAACTTGAGGAAAAGGATGTGATACTACAATGCAGTCATCCTTTTGTTCATTCTTAGGTGAATATATATTATTCATGAAATGATATGTGAATACAATTCCTTACAATAGCAAAATTCCAAGTCGATATAGGCTCACTCACCCAAACAAAAAGACCAAGAACTGTTGTTGTTAGCTGCCTTTAATTTCATTAAAATAAGCATAAATGACCTATAACAAAAAAATATTAGCCTCCTTTAATTTTCAAAGTTTACACCAAACTATGATAACTTAGCCAGTGTATAGCATGATGTTAAACAAGATTACTACATGCGACTATCACTATTATGACATTGTCAAGTGGTTTAAAACTTTTTTATACTTTTTATAAACTACATAAAAATAATTTATCACATTACATCAGTTGGTACTATAAATATGTTTGGGAAAAAAATAGGAAGTTTGCTATTTATAAATTAGGCAAAATAAAGACTCTAAATTTTTCCTTTCACTGCTATTGAAATTAAATTCCACACTATTATAATAAAAACTCCCAAAATAATCAATCTCTAAATATCTAAATTCAGCTTCCATCTTAAAGAAATAGCTGAACTTGCAATCACAGCTTCTAAAATAATTTAATGCATGGAATGGAGATTCAAAATTACATATATAAACCAAACATGACAAAATTACATATATATACGCCAAGATTTGATGCGAAAAAATATCAAATGGCATGCCATAAAATTGTCAATACAAACAAAATTCACTTTCATGTAGTCACCGGGTTATAAAACTGAACCAATATATAAATAAATATACAAAATTTTATAAAAGGGATTAAATGAATATACTTCGGCTCCTTTATATTTGATTGCCCCTAAAACCCCAATTCGAACTAATTCGAACTATTTCCTTTGAATTATGTACTATTGCCTTCACAAACTGCAAGCTAGGCAGTGATGAAAAATTTTGTTGCCTTCCATCTCCTTGGTTCGAGCAGCCATCAAAAATAAAATAAAAATTAATTTTTAACATAAATCCATACAAAGATTCTTTTTGTAATACCAATACCAACCTTCTTAATGAATCTAGCATCCGCATAAACCAATACCTATGCTGCAGAGTTAATCACATGCTCTTTTCCACCCTTTGCAATGGTAGGAATAATCAATTTGAGAGGTTAATAATTTTTGTTCGTAGAAAATCAGCACACAGTTGCAATTTTTAACACAAATCCATACAAAAATTCTATTTTTAATACAAATACCCACCATCTTAATGCATCCAGCGTCCGGGTTCGAGCTGCCACCAAAAATCAGAACAAATATTCAATTTTTAACATAAATCAATACAAACATTCAATGTTTAAAACCAATACCAACCTTCTTAATACATCCAGCAGCCACATAAACCAATCATAACGCTGCAGAGTTCATCCTGCGCTCTTTTCTGCCCTTTGCGATGGTATGAATCAATCTGTGAGATTTATAGTTTTATTCGTATAAAATCAGAACAAAGATTCAATTATTAACATAAATCCATACAAATATTCTATTTTTAACACAAATACCAACTTTCTTGCTGTATCCAGCATCCTGGTTCGAGCTGCCATTGAAAATCAGAACAAAGATTCAATTTTTACACTGACCCAAATCCTTCCCCCATCTTGATCCTTCCAACTAACCTGAACCCCTCCCATATCCCGATCTAGCTCCAATTCCCGCATTCATAAACCCTAACAAAACACAGAACCGATAAAAATGATAACGTATACCAAAAACTTAACAGATTATAGACATTAATTGAATCTTACCGGTGAGCCGTACATGTGAGATTTATCGTGATTAATAGCTACTGGTAAAATTTAAGGACAGTAATTCAATTAAGGTACCTGTGATAATCTACCTTGTGATCAGTACTTGTTAAAAATTAAGAGCGTGCTAGGAAAATCCAAAGCTCTGGATCGATTCTGAGGGCGAGAGTAAGATTAAGAGACGGAGATGAAAGAGAAGCATGAAGCCATTAAACTGAAGTGAAGGCGTCCTGATGTTTTTGGGGGGGGGGAAGGGGGTTAGGCTGAGGGTTTGTAAAGGAGCGCGTATGGTTTGGGGAGAGGTGAGCTGACAGTACAGCTCGATCATTTTCTGCTGCATGTAATTAAAACATATGATGTCATCTGTTTCGAAATTTTTCGTTCAAAATCAAAAGTAAAAACAAAATACAAAGGGTTTCCCTCCAAAATACAACTCCTTTCCTTTCAAAATCTCAATTTCAAACCAATTCAAAAACATTAGTTTCCCTCCAAACTCAAGTTCTCTTCACCCAATTTCAATTTCTCTTGTCTTAACCAATTTCTCAACACTTATCTAAATTCTCTTATCCAATAACCCATGATAACATCCCTCTTTTATAAATTTCTTAACTCTTATCCAAATCTCTTATCCAATAACCCATGATAACATCCCTCTTTTATAATATAGATATATATATATATATATATATATATATATATATATATATATATATATATATATATATATATATATATATATATATATATATGACGAGTAAGTTAGTCTTTATTAAAGAAAAAGTAGAGCTGTACAAAATACCATTCAAGGAGTAATATATAGATTGCAAGTGGGGAGGGGAGAGGGCACAAGCGCCGTCACCTTCCACCAAAATACAATCTACATACACTACTTGAAGCAAAAACAAACTGTACAAAATCTATAGAACTAAGTGTCAGCTCTCAACAATACCCCAATTTACAAACGGAGTGTGATCCATCACCTCAGATAAATCCAAATTTAGTAGAGTAATCCTAACCACAGCAGCAATTTCCTGAAATATTGTAGTTTTAATAGTGGATTTCTTCTTAAAGATGCGTTTATTACGCTCTTTCCAAATGTGCCAGACTGTAGCCGACAGTACTAATTTAGCCAACACTCCCAAAGGCTCCTTCGTATTATATCGGCCCATAATAAGATCACAAACACCGATGAGTGAGGATGGCGCAGCTTGAGTATACCCCAGTTTTAGTAGAATCCTGATTAAGATGTATCGACTGAATTCACACTCAAATAGAATGTGGCCGATGCTCTCAATCACATTTTCGGAACACAGGACGCAACACTGATTGTTAATGAGTCCCAGTTTAAAAAGATGATCTTTGGTCGGCATTTTCCCTCGGATTGCTCTCAGCAAGGACAAAGACATTTTCGGTATGTGTTGCGGGAACCACACAATGCTGTAGTATTGAAATCTCGCACCTGGTGTTCTGGCCGTATCCCAGCATTTTCTAAGAGTGCAGGCAGCTCCATCACTCCAGGCCCATTCATCGCATCCAGCTGCAAGGGAGATCCGGCGGAGTTGGGGTAGTATCCAGTTAGTAGCCGTCTGATCACTCCAACCGGAATCTGTCCAAAAATCACAGACTCTTGCATGTTCAGTTCCAGGAAGCGGGGCTTGTAGTTGATGCAAGGGTCCCAATGGGTGCCAGTTATCAAACCAATAGGAAGTTGATGATCCGTCTTTTACTGAACGTGTGATGAGTCGTTGGGAAATTTTCCGGCATTTGAGGATGAATTTCCAAGATCCCGACTGTGTCGGTTTGGCATTCAAGTATAAAATTTTCCGTCCAAATGATTGTATTGCTTTCTCATATATTGCACCCATAGACCCTTAAAAGAGAGGGCTCTCCATGTAAGGCGCACTCCAAAGGCTGTATTCAAGTCAGCAAGATGTCGAAGTCCCACACCTCCTTCTTTTTTGGGCATACAAATATCCCTCCATGACCAATTAGTAAGCTTACCCCATATGAATTTCCTGTAGGCAGAATTGATAGATCTAATAACCGATGGAGGAAAACAATAGACTTGCATCCAAAAAGCCACCATGCCATAGATAATAGAACGGACCAATTCAATTTTCCCAGAGATGGAGAGAATAGTGGAGGACCAACCCAACAATCTTTTTTTGCATTTATCAACAAGTCGGCCAAATAAAGATGCTCTTGGATATTTTGAGGATAACGGTAGACCCAAATAAGTGGTGAAGGGGTGACTACTTTAATTCCCAGAATCTCAGACAAGTTATGAGGATTACGAGTACCCTTACTAAAGATGGCGGAGCTTTTTTCCCAATTTATCTGAAGACCAGAGTAACAGTAAAAGGTATCAAGTAGATCCTGGAGTCCATATAAAGAATGTTGATTTGCCCGGCAGAAAACTAATAGATCATCCGCAAAAAGGAGGTGAGAGATGGATCCAGTTCTGCGCATTGGATGAATTCCTCCCGACGATTCTGCAATGTCAGCTAAAAGAGAGAAAGCTTCCATTACAATGACAAATAAGTATGGGGATAGTGGATCACCTTGGCGCAAGCCTCTATTCGATTCAAAGTAGCCTTCAGGGGAACCATCTACTAACACAGAGAACTTGGGTGTAGAGATGCACTGAGTAATCCAGCTGAGAAAAGTGTGCTTGAATCCCATTTGATGAAGGAGGAATAATATAAATTCCCTATTAACACTGTCAAAAGCCTTGCGAATGTCCAGCTTAATACAAGCTCTGGCCCCCATAGGATTGCTGAAATCACGGATTTGCTCGTGAGCAAGGAGAGTGCAATCAGCTAGCAACCTGCCTTTCAGAAAAGCTGCCTGGTTTGGTGAAATAAGATCAGAAATAACGTGTTTCAGTCTGTTGCACAAGAGTTTGCTGATAATTTTATACAGGACATTGCAACAAGCAATGGGCCTATAGTCACCCAGACATGTGGCATTACTATTCTTAGGCACAAGTGTAATGAAGGCATGGTTGGTGCTAGGGGCCATCCTCCCTGATCTGAAAAACGATGTTACTCCAGAAATAATATCAGGACCAATAATTTCCCAATTATTCTGAAAAAAGAATGCATTAAAACCATCCGGACCTGGGGCTTTGTCCTTACCAATCTGGAACAAAGCATTCTTGGCTTCTAGTGGGGTGACTGGCAGCTCCATCCAATCAGCAACCTCATTAGTTATTTTTCGCTTGGGGATAATATTTGGGAACACATTCCAATAATCATCCTGATGGTATAATTTTTGGTAGAACAGGGAAGCTTCTTTGCGGAGCTCATCAACATTAGTATTCATATTCCCCTCAGAATTAATAAGATGGTGAAGATTATTGTGGGAGATACGTGCATTCATGGCCGTGTAGAAGAATTTAGAGTTCTTATCTCCGAGGGTGAGCCAATTTTGACGGCTTTTTTGACGCAAGTCTTCCTCCTCAATGTCTAGAGCTTTACAAAGATTGTGAGAAGCCTTGACTTCCTTTTTCTGAAGATCAGCATCAGTGGCTAGCTTTGTGTTGGCCTGAATAGATTTTAGATCTGCCCGGCATTGGCCAACATTGCTAAGCTTCATACTCTCAGCCGCCCAAGCTTTTAAGAAGGGTTTCAATTTTTTCAGCATGATTTGAACACCATTCAAATCTGGACTTTGAGAATGCCGGCCCCAATTTGCAATGACAACATCCCTGTATCCTGGAAGGGAAGCCCAAGAGTTATAGAACTTGAATGGCTTAGGGTACGAGCTTACCTTTGGTAGAATATATACAAGCATTGGGGAATGATCGCTCGTACCGGCTGGGAAATACTCATAGAATGAATGCGGTAGATTATTGTGCCAAGTTGTATTACATAGGATACGGTCCAGGCGAGCTGAGATACGCGCTGCCCCAATGCGCCTATTATTCCAACTAAGATTGCATCCTTTGCTCTTCATTTCAGTGAGACAACAAGTATCAATGCAAGAGTTAAAGTCATCGGATGCTGTGACATCAACCGGTCTGCCTCCATGTTTCTCATGTGAACTCCGCACACAATTGAAGTCTCTGCCCACCAACCAAGGCATACTATTCAATGGAATTGCATCAATGACAAGATTACTCCAAAGAGCCTGTCTCGAAGAAGCAAGGTTAAGACCGTATAAAACTGAAAGCCCCATCGCTAGTCCCGCAATGTTAGTGAAAATGGCCGATATATGCAGACTGGAAGTACTAATTGTTCCGCAACTCCAAACTTTAGTGTTATAGTAAATGATAATTCTACCTCCCTTGTGTTGATTTCTATTATCAATACTCTCCCAATCACTAGTAAAGCATTTGTCAATTCTTCCTGCATTCTGAGCCTCTACCTTAGTTTCCAATAAACAAGCAATAGAGGGCTGGTTCTTCCTCAAATTATTTCTTAGCTCCGCCCGCCGCGCAGAATTATTAAGTCCCCTTGAATTCCAGAAATACGCAGACATTTATAGAGGGGTGGTTGAAAGCGCACTAGTGGATTGTGCGATTCTAGTGCTGCGTCGAACTGAATTTGGTGATGTTGGTGCACTCTTGGTACTGGATTTATCCCTCTGACTTCTGAGTTCCAGGTGCTGCTTGTGCCATTCAAGATTAGGAGCAGTTATGGGATCCGGAATTTCTGTCGAGTAAACTGGGCTTTTAATCAATTTTGTTGTTTGGTTCATGGACAATTGATCAGTCTCAGCCTGAGAAGTAGTTTCGGTAGCATCTGCTTTTGAAAAAATTCCCAAGCGCATGTGCTGTATGAAGCGCCATATATGGACAGTTTGCAACAGATGAATGCCCGGGATGTTGATTGTTTTTGGGGTTGAAGTATTATCAATTGCTTCTTCAGTAGTTAACCCAACTGGCGCAATGCATTCACCAGCCTCAAAGCATGCGCCTAGGAAAGACGCAGCAGCTTGGAATTTATCCAAGGCTTCAGGATTCATATCCCGTATTACACTAGACTGATCCAAGATACCAGGACTTTGATTAACCCTCCCAACATGCACATGATTGGTGTTTAATGATTTCTCTAAACCCCCTTCTCCCAGACTGGCCTTAGCTCCCAAATGACTATTAGTTGCAGGTAAGACATCATCCACAGGAGAGGTGATATTATTCACAGAGTTTACCTCTAAGTTGCGGCTGATTTCTGGGCATAGGGCGTCCGAATGTCCGAAGCAAATGCACTTCCCGCATCTGGGGGGTTCCCCTTCGATTCTCACCTCAATTTGTACTGTTCCACCCTCCTCGAGCTCCACTTCAACTGAATTTGGGATTGGGTTTTTGGCATCAATTTCCATGAGACAGCGAGCATACAAAATCCTTTGCAGCGTTGCTGTGTGTCTATCAAGACACATTGGGGTACCCACAACGGAAGCAATCACATTAAAGATCTCTCGGGTCCACATGTTCAACGGAACGCCATGTAATTGGATCCAGACAGGGACAGCCGAAAGAATGTCTCATTCATGCCTAATCACCGCGCTCCACCGCTGTAAAACAACAAGACGGCCATCAAAAAGCCACGGCCCTCCGTGCAATATGCGCTCACATTCCTCCCCATCATCAAATTTAAAGTAGAAAAACCCATTTTCCCTGCTGTAGATTTTTAGACTCCTTTTGATGTACCACAACCTATCAACCCACACACGGATTTGTCCGTAGTATGGCACATCGCCCAGCACATACCCCACCAGAGTGTTATTCCATTGCGCCGCCCCTTTCGCCAGCAGTGCGTTACTGACTCTTGCATAGGACGATCCATCATCCTTCAGATTTGGTTGTACGAATTCCATAGAGAGGGCAGAATCATACTTACGTCTGTTTGTGCACACATCAGCCCAGGAATGTTTGGCCACAGTCGATGCTATCTTGATCTCCACCTGTGGCCTGACTGGCACCTTGGTAGCCCCAAAGATCCCAGTTAATTTTGAATCAGGCCTATGGCCACCAGCATTGCCACGGCCTCCCCAAGTAGCAGATCTACCGGAAAATCTCGGTGGTTGATATGTTGAATTTTGCAAATTGACAAAGCGGCCTCTTTTGAAAGCGCCGTCTTCCCCATAAAATCTCCGTTCCTTAAACCCTAGGCGGCCTTTTGACGAAGAACGCCCTTTCTCGAATGAACGATTTGCTGCCCTCCACCGATTGACCACCTGCCACGCTCCTTGAGACCCCTCCTCAGATCTATCCTCATCACGAGGGCCCATATTGCTTGGTTGCCAAACTTCCGAAGCCTGGCCCATCTTGTTGCCATCTACGAGATCTGTAGCCGCCTTACCCTTGATCCTTACCCGAGGATCCTTGTTACTTGCTTCATCGCCGCCAGATCCCGCAAGAAGACGAGGATCACCAGTCGCCGGACCGCAAAACCCAGGCATCACTTATATATATATATATATATATATATATATATATATATATATATATATGAGAATAATGGCTATCATACGCCATATGAGATAGGCTCTCATACGCCCTCTCACATAAAGTAAGCAAGTACAACCAAGTACAAGCCCATGTGGGCTTGTACTTGGTTGCTTTATGTGAGAGGGCGTATGAGAGCCTATCTCATATGGCGTATGATACCCATTAATCCCTATATATATATATATATATATATATATATATGGGTAAAGGGATCCTAAGGTGCCTCCTTAGATTCAATCTAAGGAGGCGCCCCCATTTCCCACCGTCTCACACATTTTTTTTGAAATATTTTTTCATGGGTTTATTGTTCACCTCATGGATGATCAACATACCAAATTTCAAGGGATTCCAATACTTTATGAGCCCCCATCTACCCCTTACAACATCGTGGGGTTTTAAGCACGTTTTTAGACCGTTGAAGTTGTAAGGGGTAGATGGTGGCCCCAAAAGTATTGGAATCCCTTGAAATTTGGTATGTTGACCATCCATGATGTAAACAACAACCCCATGAAAGAATATTTCCAAAAAAATTGTAGGAGATGGGGGGAAATGGGGACGCCTCCTTAGATTTTCATCTAAGGAGGCACCTTAGATCCCCTTTTTCCTATATATATATATATATATATATATATATATATATATATATATATATATATATATATATATATATATATTTGAAAACCTTCATATATATATATATATATATATATATATATATATGACAACCCAGAAAAATCCCCAACCCCCTCCCCCTGCCTTTGGCTTTTTTTAGGAGGGTAAGGCGAAAGCCCGGTCGAGACTATGCAAACTGGGGGAAACCGCCGTGCCCCCAACGGCCCCCGGGTAAGTCCGAGAGGGGAGATGTAGCCCCAGGGTAAATAATTCCACAACAAATTCCACAATAATTACCAAGTCACGGCGGCCATAGGCCTCGAACCCCGCACCCCTTGGCTTTGGAGCGGAATGACTTACCACTGGGACACCCTCTCGTGGGCATATATATATATATATATATATATATATAGGAAAATTTTCAAATGAGAACATTTCGCACCGTGCGAAAATGTTTTTATCTTTTTTTGAAATTTTTTTTTTTCAAAAATTCTTTTTTCCACCCTCATTATATGTTGTTATACCCCCCTCAAAAAATAATGGTTGAGAAATAATGTCATTTGGCCTTCGATCAAGCCATTTCATCAAATTCGCATGTTTTGAGACCGTTAAATTTGTAACGGGTGGATGGGTGCTCTAATGCCCAACGGGTTCACCCATTATTTTCCCTGGGGTATATAATTGTATGGATTAAACATCAAAAAAAGAATTTTTGAAAAAAAAATTTCAAAAAAATAAAAAAAAGTTTTCGCACGGGCTTTCGCACGGGATTTTTCGCAACCGAAGATTACTATATATATATATATATATATATATATATATATATATATATATATATATATATATATATATATATATATATATATATATATATATATATATATATATAGGGCAATCTTCCATTGCGAAAAAGTGGTGCGAAATGCCGTGCGAAAACATTTTTTTTATTTTTTTGAAATTTTTTTTTTCAAAAATTCTTTTTTTGATGTTTAATCCATACAATTATATACCCCAGGGAAAATAATGGGTGAACCCGTTGGGCATTAGAGCACCCATCCACCCGTTACAAATTTAACGGTCTCAAAACGTGCGAATTTGTTGAAATGCCTTGATCGAAGGCCAAATGACATTATTTCTCAACCATTATTTTTTGAGGGGGGTATAACAACATATAATGAGGGTGAAAAAAAGAATTTTTGAAAAAAAAAATTTCAAAAAAAAGATAAAAACATTTTCGCACGGTGCGAAATGTTCTCATTTGAAGATTTACCTATATATATATATATATATATATATATATATATATATATATATATATATATATATATATATATATATATAATCAAAAGATACAAAGAGTACAAAATACAACATCAACTCTATGTACATCAAAAGTATGATCATCATACATGCAGAATCATCCATCAGAGAGTAACTTTATGATGCAGCCAAAAGCATACCAGGAGTACAAAAAGACTAACTCCTAATACTATAACAGCATCCAGAGGTACAAACAGACACACCAAAAAGATACATACACATACTCAAACCATAACAAAAAGAAGTCCTATGGTGAGTAGAGGCAGAGCAGCATCAGTCAATCTGAATGACAGAGGCGTCCGATGGGTGACCAGAGCGATGAAACACCAGTCTGGAAGAGCGACGAGAAGGACACACCGAGCCTTCTGCTTTGATGACGAAGCACCAGTAGCAGTAGGGGTCTCCATATGATCAGGCACAAAAGGCTGACCAACGAGAGTAGTAACAGGCACATAGGGCAGAACAGCAGTAGATGAAGGCTGGGTGAACTGTAGGAGGTGCATGAGTATCAACAGGAGGATGAGGAACAACAGAATGGTGACAATCCTCGGAAGGAGGGAACCGAGCCTGGAGGGCGGCCGGAACCGGAAAGCCGTGATATTGAAACGAATTATAGTTCAGCTCAGGAAGGAGCAAAAGCTTCTGATCTATGTCTGAAACTTTCGTTTCAAGCAAAGAAACTCGCACATTCAACTGAACAAGGAGAGGGTGAGGAAGGAGAACCTTGTTTCCTCAACGGTTTGAACCAAGATGTATCAGTTTTGGGGGCCATTATCACAGATCGACAGAACGACACGAAAATAGGGCACGATCGAATGAAAAGAAAGATATACCTAATTCGCAATGAACGATGTGGAAGGAGAGACCTAAACTCTTAATCGAGTGATCGAGGAGAGAGATCGATGGGTTGGATCTTCGAAACGACGAGGGAGACGAAGAAACAGTTGGAGTTCGAAGTGGAAGACGACGGAAGTCGAACAGATGAGAGAGAAAAATATCGACGGCCTCGTGTATATAAGATGGGGTCAAAAGAATTTGGTCCGTTGGATCGTCAAATCTATGGCTTAGATCGAGTTAATGAACCGCCACTGAAGGGGACAGTCGACTGATGTGTAATCGTTAGTCGACTGGCCGAAAAGATATCGATTGGCTTGGGTTGACAGACAGTCGCCTGTCGGAGAGATAGTCGACTGTAACTTACACAATAGTCGTCTGACAGAGGATCAAGAAATATGTTGAATAAACAGAGACATCTCAAGAATAGAAATGCGCCTGATGAACAACTTGCAGTCGCCTGTAGGAGAGACAGTTGACTGGAAAAAGTTCATTAGTCGCCTGTGCGAAAAATTCAGACTACAGTAGGAAAAAAATAGAGTTAGACAGGCGACTGTCGAAGGAATGACAGTCGTCTGTCCTGGTCCAAAATGTACAGAGAGGTTGAAATCCAGATGATTGAGACAACTCACCCTAGGAAATATACTCTAACAATACTCTAATCAAGAAATCAACATCAAAATATTATAGATTAACTTACAAATCACATATATTAATCCAAAAAATTGAAATAATTAAAAATCTCAAATACATCTATTCAAAAATATATGAAAAACATATAGCATAGCAAAACAAGAGAAGAAAAATGATGATATGAGTTTAAGCATGATTGTAACGACCACTTTCCGGTCGTGTGCGTTTGTGTGCGTATGTTGTTTCACGTGAGTGTATTTGTGTTTGGTTTATTATTATTGTTCCGTAGCTCAGACGCATGTCCGGACCCCGTATTCACGATCCTCTCGGAGGCGCGAACGCTCCGGTACCTTCGTTGTAATTTTTGAATGTCGAGGGACCCTTCTTCTAAACATCATTAGTTATTAAATTATAAGAAGGGATTTTTTTTGTTAATACATATTTGTATTACCTTGCTGTACGTTTCTTTCAACTTTTTCCTAACAATTAAATTAGTTTTTAAAATCCTAACTTATTTTAATTCTAACCTAATAATTTTCATTTCAAATTCTGTAAGTACATTTTGAAAGAGTCAAATCAAATCTTTAAGGAGGGCACCTCTATTAAACAGATCAAGTCTCTTTTTAAACTATTATTTAAATATTACTTTTTGTTATGAATGAGGGAGGCCTTTGGCCTCCCCATCCTTCATTACACATTCATTAGGTCCCCCATTACTTAGGGTAATGGGGACCCTTGGTCTACTAGAGGCTTTTGACCTCCCCACTATGAGATAAATAAATAGAGCACCATGGCTCTTAGCCATGGTTACTGATTCTTAGCAATGAAATTATATATATCTCTCTCTTGAGTTCATTATCATCCAACACGTTATCAGCACGTATTCTCCATTCTTGAGCAAAAATCTTCATCTAAAGTCATCCCTACGCGCAAGGAATCTAACGTTGCTGCGGCGGTTCGTTGGAGCGTTGCGGCATCCTCAAAGCGTTCGGGAGCTTGGATTATTATTTCTACGGATCATCGTCGCGTCCTTCCCTAGATCATTGATCTAGAGGTAAAACCCTATAATCCTGTAGATAAAATTAGACTAAATAATTTTTACATTGTTTTAATATACAAGTAAAAAAAATTTTTTTTAGTCTAATAAAAGAATTTTTTTTCCCTATTACAAAGTTTTTTCTCTGAAATTTTTTTCCTTTTGCCATTAAAATTCTTCGGTGGGAAGAAGAACCGGAATGAAATCCTCCACTCCCCCCCTGACGGAGGAGGGGGCCTTCCCACAGCGCCGTCGCCCCCCGCTGCAAGGGGGCGGCCCGAGGCCGATCCCCCCTGCAACGGGGGGGGGGGGGGGGGGGGGGGGGGGGGGGGGGCTTCCGCGCCGCCGCCCCACGCTGCAGGGGGGCGGTCCGAGGCCGATCCCCCCTGCAGCGGGCGGGGGGGGGGGGGGGGGGGGGGGGGGGGGGGGCTTCCGCACCGTTGCCCCCGCTGCAGGGGGGCGGCCCGAGGCCGAGCCCGAGCCCGAGGCCGAGGCCGAGGCCGAGGCTAATAGCTTATTTTTGGCCCGAAGCCATAATAATTACGGCAAACAACTTTGCAAAACTGCGAAACGGGCCACAAGCGCTTATACTAAAAATAATTTTTGGCCCGAAGCTACAAAATTCTACACAAATTTGGCTTCTTCATAATTTTAAAGAAGAATTATATTTGCAAATTGAAATTTATGAGAAAAACTTTGTAAAATCAATAATTACATTTATATGTTCCTCTATTTATTTAAACATCTCTCTTGCAAATTATTATGTATGGTTTACTAGAATTTTAACCAAAAAAAATATATATAATCATCTCAGAGATCCTGAGACCGCTCTGCCGTTAGTTAACTAAACTAACGGTGTATGACGTTTCCACGTGGTCTACGAGATAATTATATTTTCTAGTTTACTTTTTCCATATTTTTTGTGTTTGAGATATATGCGTGGTTGTTTAATTTATGCCTGTAGCATATAAACTGCGTGGATGTTTAAAATAAGTAAAAATGTGTCTTTCGGGATCGGCCATTGCATACCTATTTACATTTCCAGCACTTTTTCTTTTTGAGAGAATTTGTAAGTGAGGAAATTGTATAAATAGCCAAGGCTCGGTGCAACAACATAAGAAGACAGATGCAGAAATAGGGACCCACCCGGGGTTTCCAAAGTTGTATTTTTCATTCTCTTTTCTTTGGACTGTAATCGGACTTTGGACTGTTTATTATTTTGGGTATCTGGCCGATCCCCGCATTTTTACTTATTAATTTCTTTATGCATAGATTGTTGAATTTATTTTAATTCATGCTTATCTTTAAATTGCATAGATAAAATGGCTAAATTGGCAAGCGTCAATTTCGAGGTGCTCGATGCAGCTGGCAAGAATTACTTGAGCTAGCGAGTGGACCTGAAGTTCCACTTGCGCTCCATGGCGCTCCTGCACTCCATCCTTGCCCCCGCAGTGGCCCAATCATCGGCTCCCGCAGCATCCGATGCATCTGCTAGCAAAGCCTCAGAAGCGACCCCTTCAGCTGGTAGTACCTCTACCACTGTCTCTGACATGGATAAGGCGAAAGCCATTATCTATATCAGACGACACATAGATCGGACCCTGAAGGCCGAATACTTGATGGTAGAGGACCCTCTGGAGTTATGGACAGCGTTAGAGGCACTCTATAGACATCAAATTGATGTCATACTCTCGCGTGCCAGCTATGAGTGGGAGAACCTCCGACTTCAGGACTACAAGTCCGTTGCTGAGTACAACTCAGCACTTCACAACATCACCTCACGCCTGAAGTTGTGTGGTGAAGAAGTCTCGGAGCACCGCATGTTGGAAAAGACATTTACCTCGTTTCACGAGAAAGATGCTATCCTCATGCAGCAGTATCGTGAACGTAATTTCACGAAGTTCTCTGACCTGCTCTCTTGCCTCCTGAGGGCAGAGCAGAATAGAGACCTTTTACTGACCACTCATAACCAGCGCCCGGCAGGCTCAGCTCCTATTCCCGAAGCTCACAGTGTTCACCCCCCAAAGTGGAAGAACAAGAAGAGGGGCAGAAAGAACAAAGGAAATGCCCCTATGAAACCAGCCAATGCTCCTCCCCAAAGCAAGAATAACAAAGGGAAGAAAAACTTCACTTGGAAGCGTAAGAACACTGATACAGTGTCAAATCCAAAGAAGACATGGGAGGACAAATGTCATCGTTGTGGCATGACTGGACATTGGTCCAGAAACTGTCGCACACCTCGCCACTTCCAGGAACTGTATCAGGAGAGCCAGAAGCCTCCGCCTGAAACAAACATGGCAAATGTGGAAAATTCGACGAAGTTCACTTCCAAGGATTTCGAAAATAACGACCTGCTCGATTGAGCCTCATCTTTATCTATGCTTTTCAAAAAATAAATTGTAGCTTCATCTCTAGTATGCTTAATAAAGACAATATTTTATTTTGAATGTATGCATTTTACATTTCCATCAATAAATTATCGTTTTTTGCTTATATAGATGATGTATGAGTGCCTAGTGGACAGTGCCTCGACGCACACTATCCTTCGCGATGAATGCTATTTCAATAGCATAAGTAAATATGACGGTCCTGTCATTACAATTTCAGGACTGTCCAAAATAATCGAAGGATCTGGTGATGCAATATTATTGCTCCCAAATAACACAAGACTAAAAATCAATAATGCACTATTTTCTCCAAGATCAAATAGAAATCTCATTAGTTTCAAGGACATCCGTTTAAACGGATATCACTTAGAAACTAGAGATGAAAATAAGGTTGAATACCTGTATGTCACTCTTCGTAAAGATGGCCAGAAGACCATCTGCGAAATATTTAAGGGACTCCCGTCGGGTCTCTACCAAACATACATTCAACCAGTCGAAGCCAAAATGACTGAGCACCAGACGTGCCAGCCAATGCCACCATTTCAACTATGGCATAACAGACTTGGTCACCCTGGATCCATTCTGATGCAACACATCTTATCTGAATCCCGCAGACATGATTTGAAGAACCAGAAGATTCTTCAGAAAGGTGAATTTCCTTGTCCCCCTTGTTTCAAGGGGAAACTAATAACGAGACCATCGCCCCTAAAAGTGGGTTTAGAGTCTCCTGGCTTCCTTGAGAGGATACATGGTGACATTTGCGGGCCTATTCACCCCGCAAGTGGCCCATTTCGGTACTTCATGGTACTAATAGATGCATCCACAAAATGGTCTTATGTGTGCCTCTTGTCCACCCGTAACCTAGCTTTTCCAAAGCTGTTGGCACAGATAATTAGGTTACGTGCTCATTTCACCGATAACCATATCAAGAAACTACATCTTGATAATGCGGGTGAATTCACATCTCAAGTCTTCGAAGACTATTGCCAGGCAACGTGTATAGAAGTTGAACATCCAGTAGCTCATGTTCACACCCAGAATGGATTAGCAGAGTCTCTTATAAAGAGACTCCAATGGATTGCACGTCCATTGCTTATGCAATCCCAATTGCCGGTGGATGCTTGTGGGCATGCTATTCTACATGCCGCATCTCTTATCAGGATACGCCCCTCTGGAGGCAATACATTATCCCCGATGCAACTAGCATACGGCTCAACTCCAGATATATCTCATTTGAGAATATTTGGTTGTGCAGTCTATGTTCCAATACCACCACATCAGAGGACCAAAATGGGTCCTCAACGTCGTCTAGGAATCTATATTGGATTTGATTCATCCTCGATTATTAGATACCTAGAACCCCTAACGGGGGACGCATTTGAGGCACGTCTTGCTGATTGTGAATTCGATGAGAAAACTTTTCCAAAGTTGGGCAAACATTCCAAGAAGCCTGAAGCTTCAGAGACCATTAATTGGGAAAATAAGTCTTTGTCCTTTTATGATCCGCGTACAAATCTGTGTAAAGATGAGATCATGAAGATCCTTCACATCCAGAATACAGTACACCAATTGCTGGATAAATTCACAGACAGCCAGAAGATTGTCCGTTCACACGTCCCTGCTGCTAACACTCCAGCTAGGATTGACATCCCTATAAATGGATGCAATCCACCCGCAGCAGAAATGGCTGTACCTCAATTGAAAAGAGGACGGCCACCAGGTTCAAAAGATAAAGTTCCTCGAAAGAGGAAGATTCTTGGTGAAAATAAGATTATCCCTCCACAGGATACTGAGCTCAGGACAGCTACCTCTCCCCTCCTAATTTCCCCCGTAGAGGAAACATTAGGAGAAACATCATTAAACTTTGTACGTACTGGGGAGGTACTAGACTGACATAGCAAAGTCGACAACGACGATTTTACGTTCACTATTGCCGTTCACGTCGCTGAATACGACGATGACGTCGAACCACTTTCTCTAGCGGATTGTAAACACAGAGATGATTGGCCAAAGTGGGACGAGGCGATAAAAGTAGAGCTGGACTCACTCTCGAAACGCAAAGTCTTTGGACCTGTAGTCCAAACACCAGTAGGTGTTAGACCTGTGGGATATAAGTTGGTTTTCATTAGAAAAAGAAATGAAGAAAATCTGATCGTCCGCTACAAGGCGTGTCTTGTAGCAAAGGGTTTTTCCCAAAGACCGGGTATCGATTATGAAGATACATACTCCCCGGTAATGGACGCTAATACATTCAGATTCTTAATAAGCCTATCATCTCTGGCAAGCCTAGAAATGCAGCTCATGGACGTTGTGACTGCATATCTTTATGGCGATTTAGATAAAAAGATCTATATGAAACTACCAGATGGGTTTAACTTACCCACAGAGATGAAAGAGATACCTCGGGACGTATTCTCTGTTAGACTACATAGATCCTTGTACGGACTAAAACAGTCAGGCAAAATGTGGTATAACAGACTAAGTGATTTCCTTGCACAGCAAGGATTCACTAATAACGAAGTCTGCCTGTGCATCTTTATCAAAAGAACGGGAAAAGGATTCGTCATCATAGCAGTTTACGTTGATGACTTAAATCTCATAGGCTCTCCAGCAGAGATTAATGAGATATCTGCATGGCTAAAGCACACTTTTGAAATGAAAGACCTAGGCAGAACGAAGTATTGCCTTAGCTTGCAGATTGAACACCTACGAGGTGGAATCCTTCTACATCAATCCAATTATACCAGGAAGCTTTTAAATAAGTTCCAAATGGATAAATGTCATCCTTTATGTACCCCTATAGTCGTGAGATCATTAGATGTACAAAAGGACCCCTTCCGGCCTCTGGAAGAGGGGGAGGAGATACTGGGTCCAGAAGTACCCTACCTAAGTGCCATTGGTGCACTTCTCTATCTGGCTAACTGCACGCGTCCCGATATAGCGTTTGCAGTCAATCTCCTAGCCAGACATAGTGCAGCGCCTACAAAGCGCCACTGAAATGGAGTAAAGCATCTTCTGCGATACCTCCAGGGTTCCGTAGACCTTGGACTTTACTACCAGAGAGGTGCCTCCTCCCATTTACTTGGTTATGCCTATGCAGGCTATCTTTCAGATCAGCATACGGTAAAATCACAGACTGGTTTTGTCTTTACCTACGGAGGAACTGCTATCTCCTGGAGATCGGTAAAACAAACCACTACTGCTACATCTTCCAACCATGCAGAGCTCATCGCGATCCATGAAGCGAGCAGAGAATGTTTTTGGCTACGCTCCGTCGTCCAACACATCCTCCAAACCACTGGCCTGAAGACCGGTGATTTGGAGCATACTGCCCTATTCGAAGACAACGCCGCGTGCATTGCTCAGCTTCAGAAGGGCTACATCAAAGGCGACATGACAAAGCACATTTCTCCCAAGTTTTTCTGGACGAACGAGCAGAAGAACAACAAGCAGATTGAAGTTCGACAGATCCAGTCATGCAACAACTTAGCTGATCTTTTTACTAAGGCATTGCCTAAATGTACTTTTGTAAAGATTGTAAAGAACATTGGTATGCGACAGTTGAAAGACCTGCAAGCCTGAAGCTTGTACGGATCATGGGGAGTAACCTGTGGGTTGCACTCTTTTTCCTTAAGCTGTTGGGTTTTCCCACTGGGTTTTCCACAGCTAAGGTTTTAACGAGTCAACCACACTTACTCTGGATCCAGAAGTATCCACCCCTTGCCTCAGTAGCTGAGACCGAAGTGATGAATGTGTAAGGGGGAGTGTTATGAATGAGGGAGGCCTTTGGCCTCCCCATCCTTCATTACACATTCATTAGGTCCCCCATTACTTAGGGTAATGGGGACCCTTGGTCTACTAGAGGCTTTTGGCCTCCCCACTATGAGATAAATAAATAGAGCACCATGGCTCTTAGCCATGGTTACTGATTCTTAGCAATGAAATTATATATATCTCTCTTTTGAGTTCATTATCATCCAACACTTTTATCCTATTAGTTAGTTATCATGCGGTTTAATCAAATTTTAAAAATCTAAACAACTTATTAAGATCTTAACCTCTCCCGTATTATCCTGACCAACCTCAACGTGCACATTCAACCCGCACACTCTCTCTCCTCCCACGTCAAACACCCCCTACCAACCCTACAAACAAATAACCCACAGTAGGCAGCATACATTATTTCAACCCAGGCCCATACTTTTCTTTTGAAAACTCAAACAAGAACCCTGTGACTGTGAGCTATCCCAAGGCCAACTTAATAGCACAGCAGCCTACTCCCTCTTATTTTATTATCTAAAAACCCCCAGGCTCCTTTCAATTCATGTGAACACATCATTTCTATCTTTTTAAACCCTAGTTTCCTCTAGCCCAAGGACAGAGCCGCCCCTACCCTACTCCTTTCTTCTCCATGCAACAAAACCCTACGGCCTTCTCAGCTCCCCACTCGCGGACGCCGTGCAAGCCATCTCCCCGTAGCCTCCTCCATCGCACGAACTCCTTAGCGCCGACCACCGCTCGGCCTCCCCTCTTCTCCAACAGTCCACGCCGACGACCTCCTCCACACGCGTGAACATAGCCTGGCGCCTCCACCTGAGAACTCTGAAACCCGCCACGCCGAGCACACCCTCCATCACCTGCAACAAAGGAAGAACACCCAAGAGGTTAGTTGTTAGCAGGTTAGAATTAGCTGATGCTATAAACTGGGTTTTGTTTCATATAATGATCATTAGTTGTTGCTAGGGTCTGTTGCTTTCATGATGGTTAGGTCAGGTCTTAACTCAAAATATGTAAGTGTTAGGTTATAATATGGTCAGTTCCAGTTAGGGTTTAGAAACGATATTTGTTATCAGTGATAAACTGTTATAAAAATGTTTTTATAACATCATATAGGTTAATGGTTAATTATTAATACTCAGTTATCATACCTTAGGGTTAGTGTTTGTTAGTTAGTTTTAAAAAAAAGAAGAGAAATAATGATCCTGTTGTTAATATGTTATTATGGCTGGTAGTATGTGATTTTCTAATAGGTGGTAATGATAGGACTAGTTGATGTTAGATGTGCCTTGTTATCATGTTAGGATTATTATAATGGTTAGAGTTTTAATATAAAGGCTGTTTTGTTTTTCCTAATACCTTGTTGAGAATATGACATATGCTAGCTGTTACTCATTTTTTTGGGGTTAATATTTTATAACCCACATCATAGGACAGAGGACCTAATAAAAATGAATCACTAGACGTCGTAGGGGCTTTTTGTAAATCTGTCCTGAACAAGAAACACCTATACTGATTTTATGTTTTGCCAAAACAGTGAACCAAACCCTCCACGGTGTAGTACACGTCGAGACGATTCCAACGACACCAAGAACGTCGAAAACAGGCGAGTATTTGATTTTATATGAATTTCTGAAGTTTTGACACCGTTGCGCCATCTTTATGTTTTGCTGTGTAACTCAAAAACTAGGCATGAAATGCCGTACAAAATTAACACCATAATGACTAGGACGAAATTTGGGATCCAACGGTATATCATACGATATATCCCCATTTTAAACAATAAGAGAAAGAAATCATTTCTGTAGCAAGTTGAACAAACAGGACATATTCGTCATTATTTAAAATTACGGTAACGGTCGTTCGACCCGTTTCCGCTTTGTAGAACTGTCACCATAAAACTATAATATTGTTAACAGTAAAGTTCAGTGAATCCTGACATACTTAACCATATGGACATCGTGAAATCGTGCGCCTCGAAGGCGGTATCGTGATATCGCGATGTCGTGTGAGTCGACTAGGCCGGCTCGTGTTCCGGCAAACTTTTGGGTGGGGTTAGGGTTGAGAGGCCACTGGGCGTATGTACTCTCCTCAAGAGCACCACCCGCATGCGGTGGGTTAGCATCAATCACGGTAAGCCCCCGTGAGAGGAACGACCATCTCATCACGACCTAAAGGCGAGAACCCTAGATTAGAATGCTAACTCTTGACGTGAAAACCTATAATGCTAACTTGGTCATCTCGATAATTGAAATGCTAATGAACTCAGAGAAAATCCCAACTTTAAACTTGCAAATGTCTAGAACTGCATGTTAGGATTGTTTGTCATGTTTCACTAAAATTGTTAAATGTCAAATTGCTGCAGTGGTTCCTCTAAATTATTAATGCTTCTAAAATTCATATATATCAAATATCTTGCCTTGGGATGCTAATTTTTCTTGCAGACCTTAGCTTACATACATTCATTTTTTGTGGATGTATGTCAGATACAGCGCTTGAGTACCCGGAGGACACGTACGAGACGCCAGACTTGGAGAGTCAGGAGTTCGCACCTGACGCAGTGCCTCTTCCAGCTGAGGACTAGAGGACCCTCACTTCCAGCTTTTTCTTAGTTTACTTTCAGTCACTTGCTGTAGTTGTATACGTTTCTCTTGTTGCTACTTTAGCCCAGCCGTGGCTTGTTTAATTTCGTATACGAACTTTTAATCTCTGGATGTGGCTTTTTATCTTTATATCTTTGTGGTGTTCTGATTGTTCTGATACGCAAATGCAAGGAACCTTTTCTGTGCTTTTATCATAGACGCTTATTGAACTCGAGCTTCACCGCTCCAGTCAAGCAGACCGCGTAACGTTCTCGCTTCCGGTGTCTTTTGGGAAGCGGGGCGTTACAGGTTTTGTTGGTGGCCCATGCAGGTCCGCTGCAACTGCGAAATTCAGAACAATGAGAACACATTCTTAAGCCGAACATCTGGAGTAATCGTATACACGAGATTAACTCGGGCTTTCTTTCTCTTTTGCAGGATGGCCGGAAGATGCATCACCCGACACGGAGTCGAAACCGGAACCGGAGCTGCTGGAGGCGGAGACGACGACATCCGCCAGATGCTGGGAGTTATGAGAGATATACTGGAGGTTCAGCATCATCTAGTCCAGTAGGGATGCCAAGCTGTGCCAGCTGCGCCAGCCGCACCAGTTGCACCATCTCCGGGAGCCAAGCAGTTCAGAGAGATGCGTCTGAAGAGTTTCTCCGGACGAGAGGGCCCGCTAGCGGCCGAAGAGTGGCGTCAGAGCACTGAGGATGATTTGGGCCTTGCCCGAATCCATAAAGATGAATGGGTGGAGCATGCCAGGAAGCAGTTGACAGATAATGCCCGCAACTGGTGGACTACGGAAGAGGCCAGGCTGACCAAGCCGATTTCATGGGATACCTTCTGCAAGAGGTTTGACGCCCAGTATTTTCCCAAGTCTGCGAAGCGAATGATGGAGAGTCGCTTCATCAACCTGGAGCAGGGTACTATAACTGTTGATGAGTACGAGGTGGAGTTCACTATGCTGAGTCGATATGCTCCTGCCATGGTGAAGGAACCTGAGGACTGTGCACATCGTTTCCTACAGGGCTTGGATCTGGACATCCAGAGTGTGCTGTCCGGGAATACTTTTTCCACTCATGAGGATGTCCTGGTAGCTGCGAAGAACCAGGAGCAGGTAGCTAATCTGAAGAAGGCACGTCAGGCGGGCAAGCACCCGATGGAGATGCTGAGGAGTGCACCTAGGCCCGGTGTACGTCCAGTCCAGACCACCCAGTTCAAGAGGCCAGCTGCACCTGTTTCCAACCGAGCTGAGCTGACTTGCCACTTCTGCGGCAAGCTTGGCCATGTGAAGAAGGACTGCAGGAGGATGCTGAATCAGTGTTTGGTTTGTGGATCGACTGCCCATGTTGCGAGGGACTGCCCCCGAGGTTCTCAACCTATGCCTGCTGGAGCACCTGGACCTGTTCAGCGGATAGCGCCTGCACCTGGACCCGCTCAGAGATCAATGCCTGCACTTGGACAGCGAGGACCACCTCTGGTACCACAGAAGCATGCCTTTCAGCAGGCCAACCCCTCGGTGCGTCGAGCTTACACTATGACAGTCGTTGAGGCTGAGGCCGTTGACGACGTGATTGCAGGTAACTCCTAAACTAATCTTTCCTTTTCTGCATTTATGTTTGATTAGTTAGTTTCTTTGTTTGATATAGTTGCATGATTCCCTTAGGTGTTATCCTAGTTTCTTCCCACCCAGCCTTGACTCTGTTTTACTCTGGAGCTTCCATGTGCATCCTGTCACGGAAGTTCGTAGTCAAACACTCGATACCCACCTACACACTTCCAAAGTGTTGGAACATCACGACTGGGAATGGTGTAGTGAAGGTTGCCCTTGGTTGTCGACCTCGCCCATTGGTGGTTAGTGGACACGAATTGTATGCTGATTTCATCGTCCATGACCTACCCAATTTCGATGCAATTCTTGGCATTGATTGGTTAGGAGCCTTCCATGCCACGATCGACTGTCACCGGAAGAAGGTGGTGTTTGAAATTCCTGACCACCCAATGTTTGAGTTCGTCAGCGGAGGACGTTCGCTTGGGCCTGTCAAGTTTCGGGCCCAGCCGTACAGATTGACAGTTGCATCTATGATAGCAGAGCCGGAGAAGCCAGCTGTAGTACGAGACTTCGAGGATGTCTTCCCTGAGGACATTTCCGGTTTGCCGCCTGATCGAGCATTGGAGTTCAGTATTGACCTGATGCCAGGAGCTCAACCGATTTCTAAGGCGCCGTACCGTATTGCTCCTGCTGAGCTAGAGGAGCTAAGGAAGCAGTTGGACGAGCTGCTACAGAAGGGTTTTATTCATCCCAGCGTGTCTCCCTGGGGTGCACCCGTCTTGCTGGTGAAGAAGAAAGACGGATCGAGGAGGATGTGTATCGACTATCGGGAGCTGAATCTGATCACTGTGAAGAACAAGTACCCGCTGCCCCGTATTGATGATATCTTCGATCAGCTTGGTGGATCGAAGGTGTTTTCGAAGTTGGATCTTTGGAGCGGATACCATCAGGTCAGAGTCAAGAAGGATGACGTGCCCAAGACAGCTTTCCGGACCAAGTATGGGCACTATGAATTCGTTGTCATGCCGTTCGATGTGATTAACGCTTCTGCTGTGTTCATGAATCTCATGAACCTCATCTTTTACGACTTCCTCGACAAGTTCGTGGTGATCTTTATAGATGACATCTTGGTATACTCGAGGAGCGAGGAAGAGCATGCAGAGCACTTGAGATTGGTATTGGAGACGCTCTGCCATCATCGAGTATATGCCAAGTATAGCAAATGTGAATTCTGGCTGGACAGAGTTGCATTTCTTGGACATGTAGTATCAGGAGCCGGCATCTCAGTGGATCCGGAGAAGGTCAGAGCAGTAAGTGAATGGCCTACACCGCGATCGGCTTCAGATATCAGGAGTTTCCTCGGATTGGCTGGCTACTACCGTAGATTTATCAAAGACTTCTCGAGGATAGCTGAGCCGATGACGAGATTGACTCGGAAGGATGTCAAGTTCAGTTGGTCAGAATCTTACGAGTAGGCTTTTTCTACTTTGAAGGAGAGATTGACGACTGCACCAGTCTTGGCTATTCCGGACAGAAGCGGAGGCTTTGAGATTTTCTGCGATGCATCTGGCAAGGGACTTGGTTGTGTTCTACATCAGCACAACCATGTTGTCGCTTATGCTTCGCGACAGTTGAAAGTCCATGAGAAGAACTATCCGACCTACGATTTGGAGCTCGCCGCTGTCATATTTGCACTGAAGATTTGGCGTCATTTCTTACTGAGTGAGAAAGTGAAGATATTCACTGATCACAAAAGTTTGAAATACATATTTACTCAGAAGGAGCTGAATATGAGACATCGCAGATGGTTGGAGTTGATGGCAGATTACGACATCGACCTTCAGTATCACCCAGGGAAGGTTAATGTCGTACCGGACGCTTTGAGCCGACTGCCAGAGGTGATGATTCTCACAGCTCAGTGGAGATTACAGCAGGATCTGCGAGAGATGGACGTTGAAGCTGTTCTTCCGGGAGTCACTTCGACGTTGTTGAACATGCAGGTTCAGTCGATGATTGTTGATCGGATCAAGAGTGCTCAAGCTGGTGATGCTAAGTTGATGAAGATCAGAGAGCAAGTCGAAGCCGGACTCCGGACAGATTTTCTGATTCACAAGGATGGATCTTTGAGGTATGGAAGTAGAACCTGCGTGCCTGTAGGAGATATCAGAGAAGAGTTGATGAATGAGGCTCACAGTTCGCCTTTTTTGATTCATCCTGGAGGTACGAAGATGTACAAGGATCTTCGTCAGAATTTCTGGTGGCATGTATGAAGAGAAGTGTGGCACGGAGTGTTGCCAAATGCCTGGTGTGTCAGCAGGTGAAGGCTAAACATCATCGCACCACCGGACTACTACAGCCCCTGCCTATCCCGGAGTGGAAATGGCAGCACATCACGATGGACTTCGTGACTGGCTTACCTCGGAGCACCAAACAGAACGACGCAATCTGGGTCATTGTCGATCGACTGACCAAGTCTGCGCACGTCATACCGTTCCGAGTAGGACAATCCACAGAGATACTGGCAAGGAAATATATGGAGGTAATGATCCAACTCATCCTTTCGTATTTCTTTCTAGTACGAGTTGTGACATGAAATATGTTGTGTAGGAAATCGTGCACTTGCATGGGGTCCCTGTGAGCATCGTATCTGATCGTGATACGAGGTTCACATCTCAGTTCTGGAAAAGTCTGCAGACAAATCTTGGTACCAGTCTGAAATTCAGCACTGCGTATCACCCGCAGATGGATGGTCAGTCAGAGCGGACCATTCAGATCTTGGAGGATATGCTGAGAGCTTGCATGCTAGATTTCAAGGGTTCGTGGGAGGATCATCTACACCTGGTGGAGTTCTCCTACAACAACAGTTATCAGGCGAGCATTGGCATGGTGCCATTTGCTGCTCTCTACGGGAGGAAGTGTCGTTCGCCCCTGAGCTGGGACGACATTGGAGATAGAGAGTTATTGGGACCGGAGTTGATAGTCGAAGCAGTGGACATTGTTCGAGATATCAGGGATAAGCTTCGGATTGCTCAGGACCGTTATAAGCATTGGGCCGATGCTAAACGGCGCCCTCTGGAGTTTCAGCCGGGAGACCACGTCTTCCTGAAGATTTCCCCAAATCGTGGACTGATTCCCTTTGGGAAACGCGGTAAGCTCAGCCCGAGATACATCGGACCCTTCGATGTTCTGGAGAGAGTTGGCGAGGTAGCCTACCGCTTAGCCTTGTCACCATCTTTGGAGGGTGTTCACGATGTCTTCCATGTGTCTCAGCTTCGTCGGTACATCGGCGATCCATCTCACGCTGTTGACTACTCTGAGATCACCGTCCGTCCAGATCTGACATATGACCAGCAGCCAGTGCAGATTCTTGACAGACGTCAGAAGACACTCAGGAACAAGACTGTCGATCTTGTTAAGGTGATGTGTCGACACGGTTCGCCAGGAGAGTCCACCTGGGAGAAAAAAGATGAGATGAGAGAGCGTTACCCACATCTGTTCCCCGACCAGTAATTGTTAGAAATTCCGAGGGCGGAATTTTCTGTAAGGTGGGTAGGATGTAACGACCACTTCCCGGTCGTGTGCGTTTGTGTTCGGAAGTTGTTTCGCGTGCGTGTATTCGTGTTTGGTTTATTATTATTGTTCCGTAGCTCAGACGCGTGTCCGGAACCTGTATTCACGATCCTCTCGGAGGCGCGAATGCTCCGGTACCTTCGTTGTAATTTTTGGATGTCGAGGGACCCTTCTTCTAAACATCATTAGTAATTAAATTATAAGAAGGGATTTTTTTGTTAATACATATTTGTATTACCTTGCTGTACGTTTCTTTCAACTTTTTCCTAACAATTAAATTAGTTTTTAAAATCCTAACTTATTTTAATTCTAACCTAATAATTTTCATTTCAAATTCTGTAAGTACATTTTGAAAGAGTCAAATCAAATCTTTAAGGAGGGCACCTCTATTAAACAGATCAAGTCTCTTTTTAAAATATTATTTAAATATTACTTTTATCCTATTAGTTAGTTATCATGCGGTTTAATCAAATTTTAAAAATCTAAACAACTTATTAAGATCTCAACCTCTCCCGTATTATCCTGACCAACCTCAAAGTGCACATTCAACCCGCACACTCTCTCTCCTCCCACGTTAAACACCCCCTACCAACCCTACAAACAAAGAATCCACAGTAGGCAGCATACATTATTTCAACCCAGGCCCATACTTTTCTTTTGAAAACTCAAACAAGAACCCTGTGACTGTGAGCTATCCCAAGGCCAACTTAATAGCACAGCAGCCTACTCCCTCTTATTTTATTATCTAAAAACCCCCAGGCTCCTTTCAATTCATGTGAACACATCATTTCTATCTTTTTAAACCCTAGTTTCCTCTAGCCCAAGGACAGAGCCGCCCCCTACCCTACTCCTTTCTTCTCCATGCAACAAAACCCTGCGGCCTTCTCAGCTCCCCACTCGCGGACGCAGTGCAAGCCATCTCCCCGTAGCCTCCTCCATCGCACGAACTCCTCAGCGCCGACCACCGCTCGGCCTCCCCTCTTCTCCAACAGTCCACGCCGACGACCTCCTCCACACGCGCGAACATAGCCTGGCGCCTCCACATGAGAACTCTGAAACCCGCCACGCCGAGCACACCCTCCATCACCTGCAACAAAGGAAGAACACCCAAGAGGTTAGTTGTTAGCAGGTTATAATTAGCTGATGCTATAAACTGGGTTTTGTTTCATATAATGATCATTTGTTGTTGCTAGGGTCTGTTGCTTTCATGATGGTTAGGTCAGGTCTTAACTCAAAATATGTAAGTGTTAGTTTATAATATGGTCAGTTCCAGTTAGGGTTTAGAAACGATATTTGTTATCAGTGATAAACTGTTATAAAAATGTTTTTATAACATAATATAGGTTAATGGTTAATTATTAATACTCAGTTATCATACCTTAGGGTTAGTGTTAGTTAGTTAGTTTTTTTTAAAAAAGAAGAGAAATAATGATCCTGTTGTTAATATGTTATTATGGCTGGTAGTATGTGATTTTCTAATAGGTGGTAATGATAGGACTAGTTGATGTTAGATGTGCCTTGTTATCCTGTTAGGATTATTATAATGGTTAGAGTTTTAATATAAAGGCTGTTTTGTTTTTCCTAATACCTTGTTGAGAATATGACATATGCTAGATATTAATCATTTTTTGGGGTTAATATTTTATAACCAACATCATAGGACAGAGGACCTAATAAAAATGAATCACTAGACGTCGTAGGGACTTTTTGTAAATATGTCCTGAACAAGAAACACCTATACTGATTTTATGTTCTGCCAAAACAGCGAACCAAACCCTCCACGTCGTAGTACACGTCGAGACGATTCTAACGACACCAAGAACGTCGAAAACAGGTGAGTATTTGATTTTATATGAATTTCTGAAGTTTTGACACCGTTGCGCCATCTTTATGTTTTGCTGTGTAACTCAAAAACTAGGCGTGAAATGACGTACAAAATTAACACCATAATGACTAGGACGAAATTTGGGATCCAACGGTATATCATACGATATATCCCCATTTTAAACAATAAGAGAAAGAAATCATTTCTGTAGCAAGTTGAACAAACAGGACATATTCGTCATTATTTAAAATTATGGTAACGGTCGTTCGACCCGTTTCCGCTTTGTAGAACTGTCACCATAAAACTATAATATTGTTAACAGTAAATTTCAGTGAATCCTGACATACTTAACCATATGGACATCGTGAAATCGTGCGCCTCGAAGGCGGTATCGTGATATCGTGATGTCGTGTGAGTCGACTAGGCCGGCTCGTGTTCCGGCAAACTTTTGGGTGGGGTTAGGGTTGAGAGGCCACTGGGCGTATGTACTCTCCTCAAGAGCACCACCCGCACGCGGTGGGTTAGCGTCAATCACGGTAAGCCCCCATGAGAGGAACGACCATCTCATCACGACCTAAAGGCGAGAACCCTAGATTAGAATGCTAACTCTTGACGTGAAAACCTATAATGCTAACTTGGTCATCTCGATAATTGAAATGCTAATGAACTCAGAGAAAATCCCAACTTTAAACTTGCAAATGTCTAGAACTGCATGTTAGGATTGTTTGTCATGTTTCACTAAAATTGTTAAATGTCAAATTGCTGCAGTAGTTCCTCTAAATTATTAATGCTTCTAAAATTCATATATATCAAATATCTTGCCTTGGGATGCTAATTTTTCTTGCAGACCTTAGCTTACATACATTCATTGTTTGTGGATGTATGTCAGATCCAGCGCTTGAGTACCCGGAGGACACGTACGAGACGTCAGACTTGGAGAGTCAGGAGTTCGCACCTGACGCAGTGCCTCTTCCAGCTGAGGACTAGAGGACCCTCACTTCCAGCTTTTTCTTAGTTTACTTTCAGTCACTTGTTGTAGTTGTGTACGTTTGTCTTGTTGCTACTTTAGCCCAGCTGTGGCTTGTTTAATTTCGTGTACGAACTTTTAATCTCTGGATGTGGCTTTTTATCTTTATATCTTTGTGGTGTTCTGATTGTTCTGATACGCAAATGCAAGGACCCTTTTCTGTGCTTTTATCACAGACGCTTATTGAACTC
Organism: Scilla litardierei; assembly: GCA_030789695.1. NCBI lineage: Eukaryota > Viridiplantae > Streptophyta > Magnoliopsida > Asparagales > Asparagaceae > Scilla > Scilla litardierei. The sequence goes on from CM061133.1 coordinate 123,777,795, forward strand.
GAGCTTCACCGCTCCAGTTCAAGCGGACCGCGTAACGTTCTCGCTTCCGGTGTCTTTTGGGAAGCGGGGCGTTACAATGATATAACATGAAAGTATGAACTCCTATAATTCAGATTCACCCGTAATCCCTAATTCTCCATGCAACCTCACAAATGAATTTTCTTTAAGATGTTTAGTGAAGATGTCGACGATTTATTTTTGGGTTTCAATGTACTCTAAGGTGATGTCCTTCTTAGCTACATGATCATTAATAAAGTGGTGTCTCACATCTATGTGTTTGGTACGGGAGTGATTTACCGGATTCTTGGAAAGACAAATTGTACTTTGGCTATCAACCATGATAGGACAAGTATCACAATTGACACCATAGTCTTTAAATGTGTGTCTCATCCAAAGAACTTGTACACATGCAAGACTCGCGGCAATATATTCTTCTTTAGTCGTGTACAAGGATACCGAGTTCTGTTTCTTGAAAAACCAAGAAACTAGGGAGTTTCCTAGGAAATGGCAAGTGCCACTAGTACTCTTCCTATCAGATTTGCATCCAGCAAAGTTGGCATCACTATATGAGATTAGCTTATATGTGCTAGACTTAGGGTAAAGTAACCCATAATCTAGTGAATGATTGAGGCAACGAAAAATTTGTTTAACCGCAATCAAGTGTGACTCCTTAGGGCTAGCTTGATATCTAGCACAAAGACATAGGAGAACATAATATCGGGCATACTAGCGGTTAAGTAAAGTAAGATACCGATCATACCTCGATATAGACGAACGTCTACATCTTTCCCGTTCTCATCCTTGTGTAGATGGGTTGTCGTACTCATGGGAGTCCATTTGCTTGAAGAAGATCCATCCTGAATCGCTTGATAAGCTCCCCGATGCACTTTGTTTGATGTATGAACATTTCATCCTTCATTTGCAGAATTTGTAGTCCAAGAAAGTAGTTGAGCTCACACATATGGTTCATTTCGAATTCATCCTTCATAGACTTAGAAAAGTCTTGGCAAAGATTAAAGTTAGTAGAACTAAATATTGTATCGTCTACATAAACTTGAAGTAACAGGATGTCATTTTCATAGTCTTTAATAAAAAGAGTTGAATCAACTTCACCCATTTTAAAACCTAAATACAAAAGAAAGGTTTTGAGTGGAGCATACCAAGCTCTAGGAGCTTGTCTCAACCCATATAATGCTTTCTTAAGTTTGAAAACATGATTTGGAAATTTTCATGAATGAAACCGGGCTGTTGAGAAACATAAACTTCTTCATTAATAATACCATTTAAAAATACGCTTTTAACATCCATTTGAAATAATTTAAAATTTTTATGGGATGTAAAAGATAAAAGCAATCTAATAGCTTCTAATCTAGCTACGGGGGAAAATTATTCTTCGAAATCAATACATTCCTCTTGCCGATAGCCTTGAGCTACTAATCTTTCTTTATTCCTTATGAATCGGTCTTGTTCTTAATAATTCACTTGGTCCCAATCACTTGGTAACCACTTGGAAGAGGAACGAGCTCCCAAACTTCATTTCTATCAAATTGCATGAGCTCTTCTTCCATTGCAACTATCCAAGAGCTATTTTCACACGCTTCTTGGATGTTATTTGGCTCAATGGTAGAGACAAATGCACAATGAGAGAATTTATCAATTCTTGACCTTGTTCGTACACCCACACCAATATATCCAATAATTTGGTCATGTGGGTGATTACGAACGGTTGGATAAGATTTGGGAATACCTGCATCACTTGGAACATCTTCAATAATTTTTATTAGTATTGTTAGTCTTAATAATAGTCATTAATTTTAACATTACTAATGGAATCACATAAAACATCTACATTATCAACAATAACATGAGGAATATCAAAATCTTCATAAAATGATACGTGTAGTGATTCCTCCATCGTTGAAGAGGTTTTGTTGTATATCAGGTAGACTTTACTACGTGTGGAATATCCAACAAAAATTCCTTCATCGGATCTTGGCTCAAATTTATCTAAGTTACCAAAAGTGTTCTTTATAAACCATTTTAAACCAAAAACACGAAAAAATTTAACTTGCGGCTTTTTATCATAACATAATTCAAAACAAGTTTTGTTCGTTCGGGGCCTCACTAGGTTCCTATTATGCACATAACATGCCGTGTGCACCGCCTTCGCCCAAAATTGTAGTCTAAGATGACTATCATGGAGCATGGTACAGGCACACTCTATTATGGTCCTATTCTTTCTCTCAACAACACTATTTTGTGGTGGTGCATGAGGAAAAGAAAACTTGTGAGTAATCCCGTTGACATCACAAAACTTGGTGAAAAATTCATTCTCAAATTCTCCTCCATGATCACCTCAAATAGTGATAATGGTGGATCCTAAGAAACTTTGAATTTTCTTTGCCAATATAGTAAACTCTTCAAAAGATTCATTCTTATTGGTTAAAAATGAAACCCAAGTAAATCCAGAGAAGTCATCAACGACAACTAATCCATAATGAGCATTACCTAAAGTGGCGGTTCTAGTTGGCCCAACTAAATCTAAATGAAGTAATTCTAGGGGCCTCTTAGAAGTTATGCTTTCTTTAAGTTTGAAAGATGATTTACATAGTTTACCTCTTTGACATGAATCACAAAAGTTTTTCTTATTAAAAACAATTTTCGGAAAACCTTTAACAAGATCCTGCTTAGCTAACTTATATAAGTGCTTAAAATGAACATGACCAAAACGGCGATGCATAATAGTTGTTCATTTGTATTAGCAACTAAGAAATGTTCTATGGTTTTAGGCAAACTCAAATAATAAATGTTTTTATACCTAATTACCGGTAAATAAAACATGTGACTCAATATCTACAATTTTACACTTACCCTCTCCAAAGTTAACCATGTAACCATTGTCACAAAGTTGACTAATAGAGATAAGGTTATGAATATACGACTAACTAAATAGACATTTGTAATAAGTGGGTTGGAAGGATTACCGACTTTGCCTACTCCAATGGTGGTTACCTTTTGATTACCTCTAAAAGTGACCGTTGCACCATCCTTGATGCTAATCACTTTGGAGAGCAATGTGGGATCTTCCGTCTTGTGTTTGGAGCATCGGCTATCGAGTATCCATCCTTTCTTTTTAGAGCCAATACAACTTTTATTGCTCTCTTTCTTTTCTTGGGTACATACCTAATATACCATAAGCTCATGGTACCCTAAGCTTTATTGGGTCCAAGGGGATTAGCCCTTTGGAAGCCAAGTCCAAGTGGACTTTCGCTTCCCAACATAATTACCACTATTTATTACATCACTAAAATAGGAGTCAACATAAGCATTCCAATCAACTATGCTAGTGTTCTTAGTACCCCAAATTGTGTATGTTTTGGGTGTCCTTTTCCTAGTAGCATGCACATTTGGTTGAGTTCTATGTGGTGCGTGCTTCCTAGGAGCATGATTTCTAGCATATGAAGATGGAGGTGGATAAGCATGAGACATATATGGGTTGTAAGCAAAATTAGGAGCTTACATATTATATGCAACATATGGAGCATGTATAACATGAGGTGGATGAGCATACATGGAAGAATGATGTGTATGAACATATGAACGTGTAGGGGCACGTGCATTGTATTTATCATGTGTGGTTTTACATGTGTCCGTGGGTGTGGAGCATAAAAATTGTCATTAGTGTCCACATGTGAAGTATGAGATTTTCTATGTGTATGTGAGTTGGTGTACATATATGCATGACCTTTCTTTTGGTTTCCACCCTTAGTGGGTTTCTTATCAAAAGAAAATGATTGTGAAGTAGTGGCCTTCTTGGTAGGTTTGCTACCAATAATGTTTTTGACACCACTTGTGGATGCATCGGAGGATGGCCTCATAAAATCTATAGTTACACCACTATAGGAGGTGCGAGATTTGGATGCATTTGCTTCCACATAACCAAGTCCAACACGATGTGTGGCCGGAAATTGGTTTGCAATCAATTCATCCAATTTCCATTTCCCTTTGTTAAAGCTCTTAACTTGGGAGGACATGAGCTTATATTTCTCCTTAAAATAAGAAATATTGGTATCCAAGGTGGACACACGTGTCTTGAGCTCATGCACTTGGGTTTTAAGAGAATCATTCTCAATACCAAATTGCGTGTTATGTGAAGCTAGATCAATACTATCTTTAGTATAAGTTTGATCTAGTTGAGATTTGTGAGAATTCACCTCATTTCTCAAGATGTCATTTTGAGAAACCAAAGTGGCTTTCTCAAGTGTAAGTGTATCAACAATGGTGTCATTGTTGATAATGCATGGTATGGATGATTTGCAAACATTAGATTTCTTTAAAATAGTATATCTAAGCATACGAGATTGATACTTAGAAAATAATTCTTCGTTAGCAATACGAAGTTCATCCATGTTACCTCGGGTTCATCGATGTCACTATCACTCTCATCGGAGAGTGGATCTCGGGCCATGAAACACATATATGCACTCTTACCCTTTTCATCCTCGGATTCACTTGAGGAATCTCTGCTTGAAGCATCGAACGTCCCAATAAGTCCTTTCTTCTTATCCTTCTTGTATTTCTCGAACTTGTGGTATTTTGGAGTCTTTCCACTTTTCTTTGTTTCTAAGATTGGGCAATCCTTTTTGATATGCCCTGGCTTGTTACACTTAAAACACAAAGATGATGTATTGTTAGTGGAATCAAATTTATTTTTGGAAGGAAATTTACCTTTGAAAAAGAAGGGTTGGAAATTCTTCGCCATTAGTGTAATTTCTTCCTAGTCCATTTCGTTATCGGATTCTTCACTATCAGAGGATGAAGAAGTAACCTTGAATGCTCATGCTTTCTTCTAGGCCTCCGTTGGTTTCATCGTTGCTCTAATCTTTGTTCGGTTCTCCCTTCTTACTTCCTAAGACATGAGAGGACCGATGAGACTCACCACGATGTAGTCCTTCATATTATTGGCCTCCTCAATGGCGATTTCTCTTCTTTCCCATTTCGAGGTCATTCCCATGATTATCTTTCTAACCTTTTCTTCTTGGGTGTAGACTTGTCCAAGAGCTTCAAGCTCATTGGTGATGTCGGTCAAGCATCCGTACATCGTTGCAATGTTCTCATTATCCTGCATATGAAACATATCGAAGTTTTGTATTGCAACATATAATTTAGACAAATTTACCTTGTTCATTCCCTCGTGGGTAACGACTAGATGGTTCCATATTTGATATGCACTCTTACATGTGCATATCTTATTGAACTCATCTGGATCCAATGCACAATAAAGAGCGTTCATTGCCTTGGCGTTGTTCACTTCGACAGACTTCTCGGAGGGAGTCCATTTGTCAAAATCCTCTTCGGAGGGTTCAACATATTCCTTATGGAGGGTTCTCCAAAGAGAAGCACTCCTAAGAAAACGTCTCCATCCAGCATTTCCAATAGCCGAAATTCATGCCATTGAAACACAGAGGACGAACCGTAGGTTGTCCTTCGAAGACGGTAGAAGCACCATCACGGTCATGATTGTTGTACGAAGGAGGTGTAGGAACGTTGTTGTTGTTGGATGCCATAGTTATAAACCAATGCTCTGACACCAATTGTAAGGACCCAGGCTTTGAGGAAATATGGCTTGACGGAAGTGTAACGGCCGCTTTCCGATCGTTCGTATTTTCTGCGCGTACGACTCTTTTCGTATGCGTATTTTATTTGGCTCTTTCTTGGATTCGGTATATATGATGTGATATGCCATTGTAACCATATGGAAGTGTAGATTTTAATAGTAATTTTTGGGAACGTCATTTCACGGCTCGTTTTCTCGCAAAACAGTTTTGAATGGAAGGGCGTTTTGGTCTTTTAGCTTCAACGCTCGGTTCTTGATTTTATAATAATTCTCGGTAGGAGTAGCACGCGGCAGACCCCGTATTCATAATCCTCGCGTCGTTAGGATCGTCTCGGTATTTTTATTTTATTTTTCGGACGCCGTTGTCCGACCCGCTATATCTCATTATTTTAGTTTTTATACCACAAAGTTTAAATGTTCAACTCTAATACGTTTTAAATTTTTAAATCAACTTAATCTACTAATATCTAATCCTAACTACCGTACCCCAATCCCTCACATCCCTCAGCCCATGCCCCCACGTCACCCTTTTCTCTCCCCCTATTAACCTATAAAATAACTATATAAGAAAAAAACCTAGGGCTAATATTTTTTTCATAAGACCCAGCCGCCACAAACTTTTAAACAACCCTATAGCTAATTAAATAGGAAACCTAAGGTTGTTTCTCCCAGCTAGTAGCCGCCCCTTACCCTATCTCCTCCTTCACCCACGCATCTCGACGCAATACAGAACCCCGGCCTTATTTCTTCTTCCTCGCGTCGACCCCCTATCTCCTCTCCACACCATAACACAGACCGGAGCCTCCGCTAGCAGCTGCGCAACCCAACTTCTACGCCCATATCCTCTTCTTCCTACGTGACGCAGCACAGCCGCGACCTCCTATCCGATCTCTTCTGACAACCCTCTCATTCATTCGCCCTCTCTTCTCTCCCCCTCCCTTGAAGAGATAATGGCCAACAGCCTCGCTCCGTCCAAGATGGCCGTCGGCTGTCCCCTGTCACGCGTGGCAGCCCCGTGCGCGCGTGTCTGTTGCTACCGTGGCCTCCTCTATCGCAGATCTCACGACCAGTTCTCCCCTTGCACCATCGGTTGCCACCGTAGATCGCTGACCCTTGTTAACTGCAACAGAGACCGCCTGCAACTCTCGGCCACATGCACAGCGGCCACCGTGCACAGATCTCCCCTTGACAGCTGGCTCTTCCCTTGATCCACCCCAGGCAACCCTTCCCCTAGATCGCAGCGGTACGACCACCCTCCTTGCCGCTGGCCACACAACTTTGAAGCTGAGGTCCTAGTTTCTTTTCCCTCCTCGAGATGCTGACGATCTTCTCCCTAACGCTGTCATCTGCTATGTGCTGCCGTAGCCGGAGCATAAGCCACAGATCTTGCGGCCTCCCGACATCGCGACCCGTTACCATTACCGTTGCCATAGACGTTTCGTTGTGCTACCCGCAACCGAAGCAATCTCGACACCGTACCCACAGCCGTGACATCTCGGCTGCGCTACCCGCAGCCGATACGATCCTGAGACGACCCTTACTGCACTACCCCCAGTCGAGGACACGAGCACTGCCGTCGTTTCTAGACCCGACGCCAGTTTCGTGCGCGTTCATCGCGCCAGGTTACCCCTCTTACTCGTAGCAACCCAAACTTTAAGTCATCAAAACTTAACTAAAAATCATTAACTAAAGTAACTAAATTTACTTTCTGCTCCTTTAAAACGATGTGGAACCGTAGATCGACGATCGGACTTTTTGATTGTGCACATAGGATAGAATCGTCAAATAGGCTGAACAGACATTTTGACATATGATTGTTAGGGTTGCCATGTTTAACCTAGAAATAAACCCGAATAGGATTGATGAAAAATGTGACCTGACACCGTCGCTTGACTCATTTCAGATAGACCATCACCGACGGGACGCTTTGACGGGACGCTCCGGACAGACGACGCACTCGCCACTGCAGGCAAGTGTACTCACTTGTATTTTCGGCTGTGTCTAGGCATAGACTCTTAGAATTGTTAAAATATGAACAAAGAGAACCGGACGTGAAATGATAGCGTCCGGGACACCCCTTAACGGCTTAGACTTGACGACGAAGTCTAAGCGCAACAACAACAATTGACACCTTAGGGTTTTTTCTATGTGTGCGTGCGTGTGGACCCCCTAGAATACAATTCCTTGCGTGTCATGTCGTGTCCTGTTACACAAAAAGCCTCCGAGCGTTTCGGATGCTCTCCACGCGAGAGTGATCCATGTTACACAAAAAGCCTCCGTGCGTTTCGGATGCTCTCCACACGAGAGTGATCTCTGTTATACAAAAAACCTCCGGGTGTTTCAGATGCTCTCCACGCAAGAGTGATTCCTGTTATACAAAAAGCCTCCGGGTGTTTCGGATGCTCTCCCAGCGAGAGTGATCTCTGTACTTACTTGTCCTGAGCACTTAGGTTGGGGTAGGGTTGAACGTGCGCACAGGGAGAGGGTCTGATCCCCCTCGAACCGTAAGGCGTGAACCCTTCGAGTCACACGGGTCTTGTCGTGTCTTGTCTTATCGTGTCTTGTCTCGTCTTGTCTTGACCCGTTTAGGTTAGTCCTGTAGTCCGTAGCACACGCTATGGCTACTGCTTGACGTGTTTACTGTCCCACCTCCGTTTACTTTTTATAACTGACATGTATAACCCCAGCATTTTAATCAACCAGTAAACTGTTGCTTTAATTAAAATACACTTGCAGTAGAGTCTAACATTTCTGTGTAGACTTTACCTGATGTACAGTTCCTTTTCTCTGGGGTGCTGTACGTCAGGTGTCGAGCCGGAGTACGTGGAGCCCGAGGACGTCGACCCGGAGGACGTGCCTGATGAGGACCAGACTTAGACATTCCCCATCGTTACGGACTTCCAGAGGTTACTACTTTTTAGTTTGGGTGAGTAGCACCACTTTACTCTCTGCCTAGGTTGGGTGCTTCGCACTATTAGTTTCCTTTTCTGCAGATTGTTGCCATGCTTATGCTTCTCTTATTAGATTTGTCGTATGCTGGATATTATCTCTATTATAAAATGAATGCATCCTTTTCCTTCTGTACTTTTGTTGTTCCGGATTTTATAAATGCAATAACCTGAAAATTTTAAAATGGTACCCCTACAGACGCTTATTGGGTCCAAGCTTCTCAGCTCCGGCCTAAGCGGGCCTTAGTCACGTTTCGGTTCCGTCGTTTTGGGAAGCGGGACGTGACAGGAAGTTGATTGGATCATCTTCCATCACTCCAATGTCAACCTCATGTTCTTGGAGATATGCAATGTAATCATTTGATATTGCACTTCTCCTCTCTCTAGTGGATCTCCTTAATGGCAATATTTCTTGAGGTGTAAGAGTTTGTTCTTCTTGCATAGTTTCCTAAATAGGAGGAGCAACAACATTGCCCTGAATATTTATGTCTTGATCTTGGGTAGGAATGAGATCCTGATCAAGAACAAGACCACCCGTGGGAATATCTACATATTCCTCTTCGAAGACAATATCTCCTCCTAAATCCCCCCCCCCGCAAACTCGACACCCTCAAGAAATCTGTCATTTCCAGTCCCAAAAATATTGTTATTAATGGGATCGTAAAATTTGTAACCCCTTGATCTTTCAGCAAACCCAATAAAATAGCAGCTAACAGTCCGTGTGTCCAGTTTCTTTTCATTAGGCCTATAAGGCCTTGCCTCAGCTGGACATCCCCATACATGCATTTGCTTTAGACTAGGTGTCTTGCCTATCCAAATCTCTATGGTGTTTTATTAGTTGCTTTCGTTGGGACCCTGTTTAGGATATAAGCCGCAGTCTTAATTGCCTCTCCCCAGAGTCTTTCTGGTAAGGAAGAATGACTAATCATACGCCTTACCAAGTCTTTAATCATTCTGTTTCATCTTTCAGCAACACCATTCATAGTGGGCAAACCCGGCAAGGTGTACTGTGGGACAATACCACATTTCTCTAGGAATTTAGCAAACAGTCCAGTCAGCTGAGCCATCATATCTACTGTAGTATTCACCACCACGGTCAGATCTGACAGTTTTGATCCTTTTATCAAGTGAAGTTCAACTTTGGCCTTATAATTTTTGAACGTTTCCAAGGACTGAGACTTTTCATGTATGAGATACATGTAGCCATATCTTGAATAGTCGTCTATGAACGTTATGAAATATTGCTAACTGTTCCAAGAAATCAAAGGGAATGGTCTGCAAATATCCATATGAATAAGTTCTAAGACGCCATAAGTCCTTTTGGCTTCAAATATCCTTTTATTAGTTTGTTTACCCTTTATGCAATTAATACAGATATCAAAATCTGAAAAATCTAAAGGGTTGAGAATATCGTGTGACACAAGTATCTCAATTCTCCTTTTGGAAATGTGACCCACTCTCTTGTGCCATAACGAAGCCGAATTCTCATCAGTTAATTTTCTTTTAAAAACTTATATACCCAAATGCAAGGATTCATTTACTGTAGCAAATGTTTCTAGCATATACAGATTATCAAAACTAGATAAAAAACCAGAACCAATTAATTGGAATTAAGAGACAAGCTAAACTTTCCATTCACAAAAGGAAAACAATAACCAAACTTGTCTAAAGCTAAAATGGAAATTAAGTTTCGTCGAAACGACGGAACTATAAATGTCTCATACAAATCCAAAAATTCCCAGTTTTTAAAGATAATCTAAAATTGCCAATTGCTGCAACCTCAACCTTCTTGCCATCGCCCACAAAGATGAATCTTTCAGCATCACTTGGCTTTCGGTAGTTCAGGCAGCCCTGCATAGACACACTGATGTTAGTAGTTGCACCAGAGTCTAACCAGCATGTGTCTATAGGTACAGAAGTTAAAATTAACTTCTGAACAAATCAAATCGAGAAGAGTACCTTTCTTAGCATGCCAGTCGTGATAATTAGTGCACTGCTTCTTCACATGCCCTTCAGCCCCACAAAAGAAACAACTATCTTTCTTAATTGGCTTCTTTTGTTGTTTCTTTGGTGGTGCTGTAAATGCTGCTTTTTTGACCTTTTCCCTTTTGTTGTCTTTAGAAGTAGAGGCAATATTAGCACTTTCAGTCTTGTCTTGCTTCAGCCTATTCTCTTCCTGTACACAGGTGAGATGAGCTCATTCAGAGACCAAGTCTCTTTCTGGCAGTTATAGCTCAACTTGAACTGGTTGAACTGATTAGGAAGGGATATAAGAACCAAATGCACAAGTAGGTCCTTTGAGAGGTCAAGCTTTAGTGCTTTCAACTTTGAAGCAATGTGGGACTATTCCAGAATGTATTCCCTTATATTGCCTTTACCCTTATACTTTATTGAGATAAGACTTTTCAAAAGTGTACCAATTTCAGCCTTTCCGTTTTGACAAATCTTTTCTCAATATCCGCAAGGAAACCTTTTGCTGTAGTGATCGTTTCAGACATAGAGCCCCGAAAAGCTTCTGGGATGGCTCTTTTCATGATCATGACACACATGCGATTAGACTTTTTCCACTTTTCAAACTCCCACTTTTCCTCAGAGGTACTCTTCTCCGTAATTTGTGGGGGACAATCAATTCTAATCGCAAGGTCAAGATCTAGTATCCCAAGAACTATAAGTAAGTTCTCTTTCCAGGATTTAAAATTAGAGACATTCAACACAACAATTGAGTTCAAGCTAGCAGTTATATTTATAGGAGTAGCATCTAAAAAATAGGACAATAAACATAGACAAACATGCTCACATAAGTATTAATTTTGAAGCATAATTCAAAATTCAAAAATTGCATGTTCCCATATCATCATGTACTTGCTTAATATTTATCTTTGGATAAGGTATTAACTAGTGAATGACATCTTGTCGCAGCAATCAAACAAAGACAATAACAAACATGCCAAAAAATTAAATCTTCCTTTGGGCCGAATTAAATTGCATGCATTGAACTCAATAATCGTCACTTATTTATTGCCACAATTGTGCATTAAGTAATACAGAATGTTAATCTTCCTTTGGGCCGATTGACAGTCATACAAAATTATGCACATAAAAAATCCTTTTATATTTATGAAATAAATTAATGCAAAGCAACAGAGCCCACTTTGGCGAGATGATGATTACACCAAGTCATTTCAAAAATATATACAACAAAATTTGAATTTTATTTTAGCACAATTAATATGAAATTTATCCTTGAGGAGAAATGTACATTAAAGCCTTTTATTTCCTCCTTCAATCCAATTTAAATTCAATTTTAGGCAAACAATCATACAACGTATGTCCTCAACCCTTTTACATTCAGATATACCAATAATCTCTACATTAGAGCCCGTTTTGGTGGGGTTTCGTATTAATTAAAATTATTTCGAAATGTATAAAAAAACCTTGCCTAAAATAATTTAAATTAAATGAATGAAAATTTAACACACATATCACAATACAAGGAAACAAATAAAAGATGGCCATTTATTTCATCTTCTCATTTGTGTATTAAATTAACCAAAGAAGGCCCAAAAGAGTTCAAATAGCCCTAAAATAGGGTCCAAAATGACACATAACTCAAAAAAGGCCTAAATAAATTCCAGACCAAAACTGGTTTAATTAAAAAATGTTTTTTTTACTGTTTGGGCCTCTATGGGCCTGGCCTGCTAGGGTTTGTGAAACCCTAACAGGGTTTGCAACCTGCACCCAAAAGGGGGGCACGGAGGCAGTGGCCCCGTGATCTGTGTCAGGCGTCGACCAGTGGCCGGCTCCTGATCTCTAACGGGGGGCGACAGAGCCCCCTGTTCCGCATCAGGCACCGGCATCCCGCAGCGCTTGATCTATCGGATGGGGGCAGCTTTGCCGCCCCCTTGATCCGCGTCAGGCACCGACAGCCCGCTAGTGCATGTTCTCCTGATGGGGGTGGCAAAGCCGCCCCCCTTTGATCTGCGTCGGGCAGTGGCAAAATTTTTGTTAACATGAAAAAAATGGAGAAAAAACCCCATAAAACTTCTAGATCTGATTATAAAAATAATAAATAGATAATTGAATCGGTAAATATGAATAATATAGATTAACAATCATATTTTCAGATCTACACATAAGCAGGCAAAATTTTCTAAGATTCACAACAAGATGGCTCTGATACCACTTGAAGAAACTTTAGATCTAGATTTGCTATGAATCATATCATACAGATCTAGATGATCACATGCATGCAGAATCTTAAAAATTTACATCCTCTGATTAGGAATCATACCTGAGTCCATGACGAAGATCCGGATGATGCAGCGGACGATCTTCCAGATCCACATGAATCAACCGCTAGAGAAATCCTTTGGCCGGCTCTCTCTTCTAGCGACGGGATGTAGAAAAGACGGCTACTTGTTCATGTGTTTTGAGGATCACAACCACTCCTTATATAGGCTAGTCTCCTTAGCCCTAGGGTTTCTAATTCAGCCCATCACTGAATGAAAGCTCACATGTCTCTACACACAAAGGCCCACACCCTAACTGACTCATTTAACTTAACTAAAATAATCAGATCACTTATATTGGGCTTTATCAACGACAGTTGTAGTATACATATAATTATTTTTTCATATAAGCCCAATGTTGGATTAAGATCCAACTATGTTGGAAAAATTCCAACAAAAGGTGCACCAAAACCGGATCGAATGGAAAGAGTGGGTGTAAGTGTGGGTATCATCCTAGGGGTTTTGGGATTTTTTTGAGTGGTGGATGTGAAGTTGGGTTCTTGTTTTTGGGTGGGAGGGTGTATTTGTGGGGGTTTTGAAGGTATATTTGTGGGTTTTTTGGGTGGACTTTGGGCCAATGGGGTGAGATGAAGTCCTATGTGGCTCACATGCACAATATGACTGGGACAAAGGCATGTCATGTAGGACAACTTCATTATTTGTATAAAGTGTGTGTATATATATGGGTAAAATGCGCCTGCGCTCAAGTTCAGATGGGATTCCTGCGCTCGGCCCCTCCCTACCGTCCGATCTGATCCCCCGGTTGTTGTTAAAAGCGAAACATGCAGAACTATTGGTGCAATTACCAGCGTGCCCTTAAGCAATCGGAACTTTTAGGGCAATTACCATCCCGCCCTTAAAGCCCCTTTCAAAGCAACTTTTTAGAATTATCTGTGCAATTACCATCGCGCCCTTTTAGCCATTTTCAAAGAAATATTGTACACTATACGGCACCGTTGTGCATGTCACGCCCCGCTTCCCAAAAATATGGAGGCGAAGCGTGAGAAGGTCCGCTCAGACTTGAAGCAACAAGCCACAAGTCCGATAAGCGTCAAGTATCACAAAGTAGCAGGTCCCTGTAATGTGACTCGGAAACAACAATAACAATAATAGAACAAGAGGCAAATAATTAAAATTATTCAACTTAGAGTCCAGATATAAATTCAACAACCAGAAATGCCACCAGGCAAACAAAAGAGTCCAAAAAGAAAAGGCCTAGCCTGGCCAACAAAGAAACTAACAACAACGGTGCTACTCACCGACAACAACACAACTAACAAAGAAGGAACGAAGGAACACTAGGACTGGTCACCGGTGTCCTCGTACTCAATGTCAGCAACGGGATCGGGCACGAACTCCACAGACTCGTCACCCTCCATAATAATCTCTGGCTCAACAACTAACATGCGTCACCCAAAGAGAAGGGGCACATGTCAGCAAGTCTACAAGACTTGTGAAAGGAAACTAAAGAAAAGTGGTAACAACCTAGCAGTTCTAGAGTAAAGTATGACATGGCATTTTATGCAATGAAAACAACAACAGATTATGTTATGGCATGATTATAGCAAGGAAAGTAAACATGGCATGGCAAGTAAACAATTACATGACAAGTACAAGGATTGTAAGCACGTCGTGCACAGAGATTCCGCCCTTTGGCTAGAGTGGCTGTACAGGCCAACTCTTACGCTCAAGTGACCATTTATCCCTACCCCTCCACCTGTGTCGAGCCAGGGCATTACCCCCGAACACGTAATGCTCGCTTCTGGATCACGAGCCAGGAAGTGTTTTTAACACGTATGGCGTAGGGTTGTGCCCGCATAACGGGTGCTAGCCGGTAACACAGAAACACGGATTTGTACAAGGATTTGTAGCGTGTGCTATGATGCAACATGTAACATGATATGTAAATGGATGCACATGACAATCATTTGAAATGAAATTGCGTACCGTTAAAGAAAAGTAAACATGACAAGCAATTGTATGACATGGCATGACAAGGGAAATTCTAGCTTCGTTGTCAAGCTAGAATTGAATTTGTGCCTAGACCGCTATCATTTCACGGTCTAGTCTCTTTCACGCTAAAACACAGTATTGGCCTAAAACATGGCCTAAAGCAAGGCTGGCAAGTTTCACTTGCCTGGTCCCGAAGTTGTTGTTCGACGAGAGTCACGAGATCGGTATCCTACGGTAATTGGGTTCGCTGTTATGGCAAAATAGAAAACTAGATTTAGAGTTCTAAACCGGTTTGCATTGGGATCCTATAACGTCTAGTAATCCATTTTTAATTAGGGTTTCTAATTTACAGTGTGGGTTACAAAGAATTTAAGATAGATCACTAACCGTTTTTGTAGCAGAAGAACGACGATTACGATGCCTACGAACTGCAGGTAGAAGAAGGTCTCGACGATTTCCGGGTTGCCGTCGCCAAACCGAGCTTCGCACGACAACAGAAGAGCGATCCGAGGGAGATGTTGCGGCTGAAAGGATCTCCAGTGGCTGATCTAAAATGGATCTGGAGAATGGGTAAATATAGGGCAAATCTGGGGCAAAAGCGGATTTTGGGGTTTTTGGCGATCGGCCGACGGCCTATGGGGGTGGTGCCTGCGCAAAAGAGGGTGGGGGAAAGCTCAGGAGGATGAAAGAAGGTAAGAGGATGATTGGGGGATGATTGGGGAAGAAGATGAACTAAGAAAAGTGAAGAAAGAATAGGAATGGTCGAGGGTTTAAATAAAGAAAAGTGCGGCGGCTACAACATAACCTAGGTTTACTGGGCAATTTAGTCGGTCAGAGAAGGGTGGTCGACCGACTAGTTTAGGATCTAGTCGGTCGGTCGTCTAACTGACATCGACTAACATCAAACAGTGAACAGTGTCTGTACAGAGAAGGCATGATTAGTCGGTCTGTGAAGATCCGTCGACCGACTAGTTTGGGATCTAGTCGGTCGGTGAACGTTCATGAACCGACTAAAGGTTGAATGAGATAGGTAATGAGTACTGACAGTTAGTCGGTCCGAGTACAAGACCTGACTGACTAGTTTGGAAACTAGTCGGTCGGAGAACGTGCTTAGACTGACTAAACGTAAACAGTAACTCAGTCGAAATTTACTGACAAGAACTAGCCGGTCTGAGAAGTGTTGCCGACCGACTAGATTGCAATCTAGTCGGTTGGCTCTCCTTCATGAACCGACTAAGATGCACGAAAAGTGCCGAATCGAAGCGCGAAGCTTCGAGAAGATTCCTATGGCCTCTAGGATCACCCTAGTACTAAGATTAAGACGCTATGAAGTTAATCGTAAGAACTCCTAATGGAAAAACACACAATGAGGGGGAAACATCCAATATTATTCATAGAAAAGTCATTACAAAAACCGGTCGTTACATCCTCCCCACCTTAAGAAAAATTCCGCCCTCGGAATTTCCTAACAATCACGTGTCAGAGAACAAAAGTGGGTAGCGCTCTCGCATCTCATCTTCTCTCTTCCAAGTAGACTCTCCTGGCGAGCCGTGTCGCCACATCACCCTAACAAGATCGACGGTCTTGTTCTGAAGTGACTTCTGACGCCTGTCCAAGATCTGCAGTGGCAACTGGTCATCTGTCAGATCAGGGTGAACGGTGATCTCCGAGAAATCCACAGCGTGAGATGGATCGCTGATGTACCGACTGTAGGGATTTTCAAGGTCTCTTAGAGCTAATTTATTGCCATCCGTCCTAAGTCAGACGAACAAAATAAATAAAAACAGCGGAAGAAATAATTTATTAAACTATTTAATAAATAAAGCCCTAAGGAAAAATTCCCTAAGCCAGGAAATCTACTGACTCGAGTTGGGTCCGACCAACTCGAGAAAGTTCTAACTACTAATTTAAACTAATTGCATATAACATTGACTCACCCAGAATCTTGCCCTGGAGCAGGCAAGATGTTCCGCACCGTCTTGTGCTCCATGATCTGAGCCGCCTTCCGAGCCATGTTGCGTCGCTCCTCGCCGCAGACTGGATCAGCTCCCGTAGCGCACTTCCGAGCCGTGTTGCGTCGCTCCTCGCCGCAGACTGGATCAGCTCCCGTAGCGCACCTTGCCTCCGAAGCCATCCCTAGCCGCAGAAGATTTCACTTGAGTAAACCCGCGTCGTAGACTTCCGAATCAGATTCAGACCTCCTCGTTGTCTTGCTAGGACTCGGTGGGAGGACAGGATAATTTATAGAAGAAGAGAATAAATTTAGTCTAGATTAAGTTTGCTCAAAATATCCGTGAGCTCCTTAATCAGAGACTTGGTGCAAGGAACAAAGAAGGGAGTGCCCACCTATTTATATAGGAGGCCGGCTCCCCTTCTTTTGTCATGAGCAATGTGGGACTAATGTTAGGAAGAGGGATTTGGATTAATTCAATTTTGGTTAGTGTAGCTTACACAAAGCCTTAACCTTCAACCAATTAATCCTCACTCATCGTTGAGCTCTAGAGATGATACAAGTTATCATTTCGAAGAGCTAGTAATGGTGAACGCGTAGGAACAAACAGCGACGAAATCCGAGTTCGTTTGACCCTTCAAATAATTGCTCAAAGTTGAGCAAAAACCCAAATTTTGTAGCCGTCAAGGGTTTCAACAAAAACCCTAAAATAACTTAAGTGGCGGGCGACCTGCTAAGCTTAGCGGGCGCGCCCGCCTAAGGCTACTGGGCGCGCCCGCTAGGGCACGCCCGCGCGGGCTCAGCCCGCTGTCACTAGCGGGCTGCGCCCGCTGCATGCAGCGGGCGTGCCCGCTGGGGCAGCGGGCCCCGCCCGTTTTGCTAAGTGGGTTTTATCCCACTTTCCCTTTTGCCTTTCTTGCGTTTCTGGGCTCATCCGAGCTCCGATTCCTACACGGTTTGATCCTCTGGATTCCATACGAAATTTCCTCCATTCCCAAATGCTCCAATTTCACAACCAACTTGTGAATTTAATATTCTCTTTACATCTAATGATATCCTCTATACATTCTATCTGTTACTACGACGTGAATGTTACTCGGTGTGAGACCCTACAGCCTGACCCTTACTACAGGCCGAGACTCGAAGTCTCAAGACGACAGTGACCACTAGCAGTAGGTGTCGTCCCTGTTTCGGGATCATCGATTACGTGATTGGTTCGTTTAGGCAAAAGTGCCGATGAAATCACTCTGACTGCGACTGTGATAATTTCCGCAGTTTTAGTCCCTTCGTCATGACTATGTCACTCGGCTAGTCTAGGGTATGGTATACTATCAACCCCATTGGCTAGCAGTGGTCAGTATACATCGGTCTCTGGTACATACAGGTTGTACAAGTTACAACATACCTTGGCCAAGGTTTTACCGAGAGCCGTACTGACCTGTGACACTAACTTCCCATTAACGGAAGAGACGAATCCTCTGTTGATCACTACTTAGCTCAAATGTTTCGAGTGTCACCCAGCCTAAGATCTTTCATCAGGCCTAGCCTCGAAGTTAGATCTTTAGACCTAAGTGACACTGTCCACACATAGCTTCATACAATGATCTCAAGTCCTAAGGACCAACTTACCTATTATCACTTAGAGTTATTAATGATAGTTTAGTTAATGTGTAACCATTTAATAACTCCCTGTTTGGGTCGTTCAGTGAACTCAGCTTTTACTGAGCACCTGTGTCCTGTTTCCGACTTCACCAAGTCGCTTGGTTATGAGACCAACCAGACAGGGACGCAATGGTCTGTCTGATGTGTTGATATCCCTTATCTCGACACATCTATGACCATGAACACTTTTAAGATTCAAGCTATTAGAGGTCAGACATTTCTCATAATCGTAATCTACATTTTGAAACATGTGTGACCTAACTATGAATCCAAGGGAATAATCCGAGTAATGAACAACTCAGATAATACTTTACCAGAAAGAATACTTTCATTTATTGAACAAGATGTTTCATCAAGATAAATAGCCACGAGGGCATACATTTCTCTACATCTCCCACTTGCACTCAGGCCTATTTATTTTGGTATCTCATACCATATTTACACGCTAGTTTTTCTAAACGATCACGTGCCAGCACCTTCGTGAATGGATCTGCTAAGTTGTCTTCTGAAGAGACTCTAAGGAGTTCTATATCTTTCCTCTGCTCTATCTCCCGAATCAGGTGATACTTGCGAAGAATATGTCTGGATCTCTTATGGAATCTAGGTTCTTTAACCAGGCTGATGGCTGCATTGTTGTCGCAATACAACGGTATTGGACTTTCAACGGCAGGAACCATCCCGAGCTGGTTAATGAACTTCTTCATCCAGACTGCTTCCTTTACTGCATCGTTGGCCGCTATGTATTCGGCTTCCATTGTGGAGTCTGCAATAGTGACTTGTTTGGAACTCCTCCAACTGACTGCTCCTCCGTTGAGAGTGAAAACATATCCTGAGATCGATTTGCTATCATCCATATCACTTTGAAAGCTTGAATCTGTGAACCCTTCAACATTCAGGTGTTCACTTCCATAAACCAAGACCAAGTCTTTAGTTCTTCTTAAGTACTTAAGAATTGTCTTGACTGCTTTCCAGTGCTCTTCTCCCGGGTTAGACTGATATCGGCTTACTACACCTAGTGCATAAGCGACATCGGGTCTGGTACAAATCATGGAGTACATGATAGATCCCACAGCAGAAGCATATGGGATCTTGGTCATCTTTGCCCTTTCCAAGTCGGTCTGTGGAGACATCTTCTTGGTGTGGGCTATCCCATGATTGGCTGGCAATGAACCACCCTTACTGTTTTCCATGTTAAAACGTTTTAACATGGTTTCAATGTACCTGGTTTGGGAGAGTCCTAGCATCCGTTTAGATCTATCTCTATGGATCTTCACACCCAGTATGTAGGATGCTTCTCCCAAGTCCTTCATGGAGAAATTGGTTGATAGCCATTTTTTAACAGACTTTAACATCTCTATGTCGTTGCCTATTATCCGCATGTCATCTACGTATAAAACTAGGATGACTAAAGAATTTTTATTACTGGTTCTTTTGTAGATGCATGGGTCATCCTCATTTCTGACAAAACCAAACTCTTTGACTATTTTGTCGAAACGGATGTTCCAACTTCTTGATGCTTGCTTGAGTCCATAAATGGACCTGTGCAGCTTGCACGCCTTTCCATTGCTCCCACTGACTTCGAAGCCTTCTGGCTGAGTCATGTAAATCTGCTCTTCCAAATCACCGTTTAGGAATGCAGTCTTCACATCCATTTGCCAGATTTCGTAGTCGTAGTAGGCAGCAATAGCGAGCACTATCCGAATAGACTTGTGCATGGCTACTGGCGAAAAGGTTTCGTCATAATCTATTCCTAGAATTTGACGATATCCTTTTGCAACCAGTCTAGCCTTGTACGTCTCTACTTTTCCATCTGCTCTAATCTTCTTCTTGAAGATCCATTTGCAGCCTATGGGAACATTTCCCTTGGGCACGTTTTCTAAGGTCCATACCTTATTTACGTGCATGGAATCTATTTCGGATTTCATTGCATCTAGCCATTTATCAGAGTCTATACTCTTTATGGCTTCCTGGAAGTTAATAGGGTCATCATCAATTATGATGCTATCCTCGATTCCCCCGTCTACGAGAAAACCGTAGTACCTTTCGGGTGCTCGAGGAATCCTACTTGACTTCCTACTGACTGGTTGGGAGATGTCAAGTTCTAACTCTCCCACTGGTTCCGACACTTGTTACTGTGTGGGTACTTCCTCCGAGCATTCATTCAAATCAATTACCTTGCCAGTGGATTCCTTCACAAGGAATTCCTTTTCTAGAAAGGTGGCATGTCTAGAGACAACAATCTTTTGTTGTTCTGGATGGTAAAAGACATAACCTAATGAATGTCTTGGGTACCCTATAAATTTACACAGTATAGATCTGTCTTCCAGTTTGTCTGGATTTTGTCTTTTGACATAAGCAGGACAACCCCATACCTTCAAGTGATTGAGGCTGGGTTTCTTCCCTGTCCATATCTGATACGGAGTCAAATGCACAGATCTTGACGGAACTTTATTTAGAATGTATATAGCAGTTTCCAGGGCATAGCCCCAGAGGGAAGTAGTTAACTCAGCCTCACTTAACATAGACCGAACCATGTCTAACAAGGTTCGGTTTCTCCTTTCCAAAACACCATTATGTTGAGGTGTGTAAGGAGGAGTGATCTGAGAGAGAATCCCATTCTCTTTTAAGTAAGTGAGGAATTCATGGCTTAAGTATTCTCCTCCTCGATCGGATCGAAGAATCTTAATACTTTTCCCAGTCTATTTTTCGACTTCGGCACGATACTCCTTGAATCGCTCAAACGTTTCGGACTTATGTTTCATCAAGAACACATGTCCAAATCTTGAGTGGTCGTCAGTAAACGTGACGAAATATGAAAATCCACCTTTGGCTAACGTAGACATGGGTCCACATACATCGGAATGTACTAGACCCAAGAGTTCGATAACTCTCTCCCCTTGACTGGCAAAAGGAGTTTTGGCCATCTTACCTTTGAGGCAAGACTCGCAAGTGTCGAATGACTCATAATTCGAGAGGCCCAAGAGCCCCTCTTTATGTAACTTGCTGAGTCTCTTCTCTCCGATATGGCCTAGTCTACAATGCCAAAGATAGGTTTCATTAAAACTAGATTCCTTACGCTTTCTAGTATTAACGTTTAATACCACCTTATTTCTTAAAGTGTATATTCCATTGCTGAGTGTCCCAAATCCTAGCAACTTACCATCAAGAGCAATGTTCATGACATTTCCGCTGATAGTAAAATTATAACCATCTTTAGCCAAAGCTGAGACAGATATAATATTGCATAGGAAATTTAGGATATAGTAACATTGCTTCAAAAGCAAGTTAGCTCCACCAGTTAATGTGTGTCTAAGATCTCCTATGGCTACAACATCAACATTTGCTGCGTTTCCCACTTGGAGAATTATCTCATTCTTTACAAGTTTTCTACTGATTCTCAATCCTTGTAACTGGTTACAAATGTGAGAACCTGCACCGGTGTCTAACACCCATGCAGTAGAATTAACTGAAAGAACTACACTTTGCATTTTAGAGGTTAAGGCATAGACTTCCCTTAATTTTTCCCTTTCTGCTATAGACTTCTTAAACCAGCCACTATTAATATTAAAACCAGTTAATAAGTTCTCATCTCGGATATTATTAATCTTACTCATCATGCTGCAAAGATTAGAACTCCTAATTAGCATGTGTTCAAAATATTTTTTAAATATAATTAGAATGGATTTTGTCCAATTATACTCTCCCATTAATAAACAGATCGTTTTTCTCCAAAACATGATTAAAATTAAATGGGAGCAGGAATCCAACAACCTTGAGTCGCCCGACCTTGAGTGTAGCTCAACAAGTCGTTCGACTCGGCTGTAGGTAGACGAACTCTTTGTCGATCATATCAAACTATGACTCCCTATTTGATTTTACCCCTAGTCATTTGTGACCATGAGTGTGCTCAACCTGATCACAATGGCTAGCCTAGTCGGACCCTTGTTTTCGTGTCAAGCCTGACTTGCCCCTTTGCTCGGTGTATGCACGACACGCCGGTTTGGGTCAGAGCTTAAGACTACATTCTTGGTTAGACTTACGTCGAAGCTCTAGGGATGAGCCAACGGTTTCAGTCAGGTTAAGATGTCAATCAAGAAATCGGTTTCTATAAGATTGACCTGTTACGGCTTGAGTGTGCTCAACAACCGAAACATGTTTCTTACAGATGCCAACTCCTAAAACAAGGAGGGCTACGATTTATCTTGAATAAGATTATTATCGTATTAGACTTAGGTATAGTCGATGGACTTACATAGTTATGAATCGACACCTTGCGGTCCAGCGGACGCGGCCAGGGAACTGACTAAGCCAGGACCACTTGTTACCCAGTCTAGCTAGGTTGGTCTAAAAACTTTAGCCAAGCACATTGACCGACATCATGATCCATTGAAGGTGTTGTCATCATTTCCATGTTCGTTCAACAACTAAATGTTTTTTAAATTACAACTAGTTAATCCTTATCAACTAGTGGATCCCTAAAATTCAAAATTTTATGGGTTTGTTAGACGATTTTTATTAAGTTCTTATCAACTATAAGGATTCAAAATATATGCTGCTACCCTAATCGTCCAATAGGCAATTTAAACAATTTAAAAACATAGCAGTGTCTCAAAATTATCACATAAGGTTTGAGGAAATTAATGTCTAACCTAATCGTCCATTAGGTAATTTTTAAACAATTTAAAAATTTGTTAAGCATGGTGTTAAAATTTATCACATAAAGTTTAAGAGTCAATTAATGGCTAACCTAGCAAGTCTTTCTTGTGACATCAAAATAAAACAAGAATTCGCCATTAAACTAATTATCACATAATTAAAACATGCAGTTAAAAAGCAGTATAGAACAGAGTAGATCTGGCTCTGATACCACTGTAGGGATTTTCAAGGTCCCTTAGAGCTAATTTATTACTATCCGTCCTAAGTCGGACGAACAAAATAAATAAAAACAGCGGAAGAAATAATTTATTAAACTATTTAATAAATAAAGCCCTAAGGAAAAATTCCCTAAGCCAGGAAATCTACTGACTCGAGTTGGGTCCGACCAACTCGAGAAAGTTCTAACTACTAATTTAAACTAATTGCATATAACATTGACTCACCCGGAATCTTGCCCTGGAGCAGGCAAGATGTTCCGCACCGTCTTGCACTCCATGATCTGAGCCGCCTTCCGAGCCGTGTTGCGTCGCTCCTCGCCGCAGACTGGATCAGCTCCCGTAGCGCACTTCCGAGCCATGTTGCGTCGCTCCTCACCGCAGACTGGATCAGCTCCCGTAGCGCACCTTGCCTCCGAAGCCATCACTAGCCGTAGAAGATTTCACTTGAGTAAACCCGCGTCGTAGACTTCTGAATCAGATTCAGACCTCCTCGTTGTCTTGCTAGGACTCGGTGGGAGGACAGGAAAATTTATAGAAGAAGAGCATAAATTTAGTCTAGATTAAGTTTGCTCAAAATATCCGTGAGCTCCTTAATCAGAGACTTGGTGCAAGGAACAAAGAAGGGAGTGCCCACCTATTTATATAGGAGGCCGGCTCCCCTTCTTTTGTCATGAGCAATGTGGGACTAATGTTAGGAAGAGGGATTTGGATTAATTCAATTTTGGTTAGTGTAGCTTACACAAAGCCTTAACCTTCAACCAATTAATCCTCACTCATCGTTGAGCTCTAGAGATGATACAAGTCATCATTTCAAAGAGCTAGTGATGGTGAACGCGTAGGAACAAACGGCGACGAAATCCGAGTTCGTTTGACCCTTCAAACAATTGCTCAAAGTTGAGCAAAAACCCAAATTTCGTAGCCGTCAAGGGTTTCAACAAAAACCCTAAAATAACTTAAGTGGCGGGCGACCCGCTAAGCTTAGCGGGCGCGCCCGCCTAAGGCTACTGGGCGCGCCCGCTAGGGCACACCCGCGCGGGCTCAGCCCGTTGTCACCAGCGGGCTGCGCCCGCTGCACCCAGCGGGCGGGCCCGCTGGAGCAGCGGGCTGCGCCCGCTGGGGCAGCGGGCGGGCCCGCTGGGTCAGCGGGCCCCGCCCGTTTTGCTAAGTGGGTTTTATCCCACTTTCCCTTTTGCCTTTCTTGCGTTTCTGGGCTCATCCAAGCTCTGATTCCTACACGGTTTGATCCTCTGGATTCCATACGAAATTTCCTCCATTCCCAAATGCTCCAATTTCACAACCAACTAGTGAATTTAATATTCTCTTTACATCTAATGATATCCTCTATACATTCTATCTGTTACTACGACGTGAATGTTACTCGGTGTGAGACCCTACAGCCTGACCCTTACTACAGGCCGAGACTCGAAGTCTCAAGACGACAGTGACCACTAGCAGTAGGTGTCGTCCCTGTTTCGGGATCATCGATTACGTGATTGGTTCGTTTAGGCAAAAGTGCTGACGAAATCACTCTGACTGCGACTGTGATAATTTCCGCAGTTTTAGTCCCTTCGTCATGACTATGTCACTCGGCTAGTCTAGGGTATGGTATACTATCAACCCCATTGGCTAGCAGTGGTCAGTATACATCGGTCTCTGGTACATACAGGTTGTACAAGTTACAACATACATTGGCCAAGGTTTTACCGAGAGCC
The DNA here is from genome assembly GCA_030789695.1 of Scilla litardierei. NCBI lineage: Eukaryota > Viridiplantae > Streptophyta > Magnoliopsida > Asparagales > Asparagaceae > Scilla > Scilla litardierei. The sequence continues at coordinate 123,802,801 of CM061133.1, forward strand.
GTACTGACATGTGACACTAACTTCCCATTAACGGAAGAGACGAATCCTCTGTTGATCACTACTTAGCTCAAATGTTTCGAGTGTCACCCAGCCTAAGATCTTTCATCAGGCCTAGCCTCGAAGTTAGATCTTTAGACCTAAGTGACACTATCCACACATAGCTTCATACAATGATCTCAAGTCCTAAGGACCAACTTACCTATTATCACTTAGAGTTATTAATGATAGTTTAGTTAATGTGTAACCATTTAATAACTCCCTGCTTGGGTCGTTCAGTGAACTCAGCTTTTACTGAGCACCTGCGTCCTGTTTCCGACTTCACCAAGTCGCTTGGTTATGAGACCAACCAGACAGGGACGCAATGGTCTGTCTGATGTGTTGATATCCCTTATCTCTACACATCTATGACCATGAACACTTTTAAGATTCAAGCTATTAGAGGTCAGACATTTCTCATAATCGTAATCTACATTTCGAAACATGTGTGACCTAACTATGAATCCAAGGGAATAATCCGAGTAATGAACAACTCAGATAATACTTTACCAGAAAGAATACTTTCATTTATTGAACAAGATGTTTCATCAAGATAAATAGCCACGAGGGCATACATTTCTCTACACCGACGAAGCTACGACACACGGAAGACATCATGAACTCCTTCCAAAGATGGCGGCAAGGCTAAGCGGTAGGCTACCTCGCCAACTCTCTCCAGAATGTCAAATGGTCTAATGTATCTCGGGCTCAGCTTCCCTCGTTTCCCAAAGCGAATCACTCCTCGATTTGGGGAAATCTTCAGAAACACATGGTCACCTGGCTGAAACTCCAACGGACGCCGTTTAGCGTCAGCCCAATGCTTGAAACGGTCCTGAGCAATCCTCAGCCTCTCCCGTATGTTCCTCACAACATCAACAGCCTCCACGATCATCTCAGGTCCTAACAGCTCCCGATATCCAATGTCATCCCAGCTCAGTGGCGATCGACATTTCTTTCCATATAGCGCGGCAAAAGGTGCCATGCCAATACTCGCCTGGTAGCTGTTATTGTAGGCAAACTCCACGAGGTGGAGATGATCCTCCCAAGAACCCTTGAAGTCCAACATACACGCCCTCAGCATGTCCTCCAAGATCTGGATCGTCCTCTCGGACTGGCCATCCGTCTGCAGATGGTACGCCGTGCTGAAACTCAGACTCGTACCCAAACTCTTCTGTAGACTCTGCCAGAACTGAGATGTGAATCTCGTGTCTCTGTCCGACACGATACTCACAGGGACTCCGTGAAGTCGTACGATCTCCTGCACGATTCACATTACATCACTATCTAAACTAGGAAAAGGAAATTAAAACGGAGAGTAAAAGATTTACCTCCATATATCTCCTCGCTAGTGTCTCTGTGGACTGTCCTACTCAGAAAGGAATAAAGTGCACGGATTTGGTCAATCGGTCTACGATCACCCAAATCGCGTCATTCTGCTTCGGACTCCGAGGTAGTCCAGGCACAAAGTCCATAGTGATGTGTTGCCACTTCCACTCCGAAATCGGAAGCGGTTGTAGCAACCCCGCTGTACGCTAATGCTCCGCCTTTACCTGCTGGCAAACCAAGCACTTGGCTACGCTCTGAGCCACACTCCTCTTCATACCATGCCACCAAAAGTTCAAGCGAAGATCCTTGTACATCTTGGTCCCACCAGGATGCACAGAATACGACGAACTGTGTGCCTCCGCCAACAGCTCTTCTCTGATATCCCCAGCTGGCACACACAACCTGGCTTCAAATCTTAGCGAGCCATCCTCATGAATCAAGAAGTCAGTCCGCAAACCGGCTTCCACCAACCCCCGAATCTTCACCAACTTCGGGTCTCCAGCCTGTCCAGCCTTGATCCTATCCACGATCGTCGACTGTATCTGCATACACATCAACGAAGAGACCTCTCCAGGCAGAACAATCTCAATACCGAACTCGCAAAAATCCTGCTGCAACCTCCACTGTGAAATCAACAACATCACCGCCGGAAGCCTACTCAACGCATTAGGAACCACATTCACCTTGCCAGGGTGAAACTGTAAATCAATCTCATAGTCCGCCATGAGCTCCAACCACCGATGCTGTCGCATGTTGAGCTCCTTCTGAGTAAAAATATACTTCAAGCTTTTGTGATCGGTGAAGATCTTCACCTTCTCACTCAGCAGGAAGTGCCTCCAAATCTTCAGCGCAAACATGACAACGGCCAACTCTAAATCGTGCGTCGGGTAATTCTTCTCATGAGCCTTAAGCTGACGAGAAGCATACACAACCACGTGCCCATGCTGATGCAATACGCAACCGAGATCCTTGCCAGAAGCATCGCAAAAGATTTCGAATCCTCCACTCCGATCAGGCACAGCAAGAACAGGGGCAGACGTCAGCCTCTCCTTCAGAACACCAAAAGCTCCCTCGCAGGCATCAGACCAAACAAAAGATACACCCTTCCGCGTCAATCTGGTCATCGACTCGGCAATACGGGAAAAATCCTTGATGAATCGTCGGTAATAAACTGCAAGTCCAAGGAAACTCCGGATCTCGGACGCTAACCGCGGAACAGGCCACTCTGTGATAGCCTTAATCTTCTCAGGGTCCACCGAAATACCATCTCCAGTCACCACATGCCCGAGGAAAGCAACCCTATCCAGCCAAAACTCGCACTTTGAATACTTAGCATACAACTGATGCTTCCTCAAGATCTCCAATACCGTCCTCAAGTGCGACGCATGCTCCCCTTCTGACTTCGAGTAGATTCAGAATGTCGTCAATGAAGATAACGACAAACTTATCTAAAAAGTCATAGAAGATCAGATTCATCAGATTCATAAAAACTGCGGGTGCGTTGGTTACACCGAAAGGCATAACCACGAACTCGTAGTGTCCATATTTCGTCTTGAATGCTGTCTTCGGAACATCTTCCTTCCTCACCTTCAGCTGATGATAACCACTCCTCAGGTCCAACTTAGAGAATACCCTCGATCCTCCCAGCTGATCAAAAATGTCATCAATACGAGGCAACAGATATTGATTCTTGACGGTCACCGCATTCAACTCCCGGTAGTCCACACACATGTGACGCGAACCATCCTTCTTCTTACCAGCAGTACCGGTGCTCCCCACGGAGACACACTAGGACTAATGTAACCCTTCTAAAGAAGTTCATCCAGCTGCTTCCGCAATTCCTCCAATTCTGCTGGTGCCATGCGATACGGCGCTTTTGAAATAGGCTGCGCTCCCGGAATGAGGTCGATCGAAAACTCGAGAGCTCGATCAGGTGGCAATCCAGACATCTCCTCGGGGAAGACGTTGTCGAAGTCACGCACTACCGCAGGCCGACACTGCTCCATCTGCATAGCGACGATCTCCACCGGCTTGGCCCGAAACCTGACCGGACCAAGCAAACTGCTTCCTCAGCTGAACTCGAACACCGGATGTCCAGGGATCTCGAACACCACCTTCTTCCTCTGACAATCGATCGTGGCATATAAGCTCCCTAGCCAGTCCATCCCGAGGACGACATCATAGTTGATGATGTCGTGGATGATGAAATCAGCGTAGAGCTCATGTCCACAGACCACCAAAGGGCAAGAGTTACAACCACGATACACCGAGACCACGCCATTCCCTGTAACGATATTCCAACTCTTGGGAAGAGGAAAAGTCGACAAGGAATGCTTCTTCACAAAGCTTCGGGAAATAATGCACATCGATGCACCTGAGTCGAAGAGAACTCGTGCAGGAAATGTGCAAACCAAAATCACACCTAACAGACAGTCTAACAATCAAGTTCTATTCTAGCAGACAAACATATGCAAGCAACCAAACATAATCTAATAACTAAGACTAATTAAGGAAAGAAACATCTAGATTGTGGGTTACCTGCAATAACCTCATCCACCGCCTCGGTCTCAACAGCAGTCATCAGAAACGCCTGCCGCCTTGGCTGAACAGCCTGCCTCTGCGGTACGAGAGGTGCTCCACGTCCAGCAGGAACATGTGCCCTCTGCTGCAACAGCTGAGCTGCAACAGGTCCCTTCCACGACTGCTTGGACTTTGGGCAGTCCTTCATGGCATGCGCAGGATCACCACAAATCAAACACTGCCCCAACATCTTCCGGCACTGATCCTTGACATGCCCAGTCTTGCCACAGAAGTGGCAAGTCTTCAGAGTAGGAGGTCCTCTGGGCCTCTTGAACTGTACCGGCTGAATGGGCCAGAACCCTGGTCTAATCACTGCTCTGGCCTGCTCCACAGGCCTTTTCCCAGCTCTAGAAATCTGCCCTCTCTTCTGGCTCATAATCCGCTCCTGCCTCTTCGTCGCAATCAAAACCTTTTGATAGGACTCCGCATCAGAAGAAGCCACATAGCTATGAAGATCCAAAGAAAGCCCCTGCAGAAACCTCTGGGCTCTCTCATCAGCATCTTCACCATCTTCGATGCGAAACGACTCAGCCTAGTGAACTCCTGGTGGTACTGATCCACCGTCAAGCTCTCCTACTTCAGGTTAATGAAGCGCTGCACCATCTCCCTCCTGGCAGCCTTCGAAAAGTATTCCTCATCAAATCTGGACTTGAAAGTAGCCCAAGATATCGGCTCCTCCAACAACTCCTCCTCGGCATCCCACCAGTTCCGAGCGTTATCCTTGAGCTGCCTCTTCGCCAAGTCAACCCATCCAGTAGGGTCGACCTTCGACATCATCAAGTTGTCCTCCATGTTCCTGGTCCATTCATCCGCAGCCAGAGGTCCTTCGGTCCCATCAAAGTAAGCGGGACCCAGCTCCCGAAACTGCTTCGCTCCTGGCTCGAAGCGAGGGACATTCTGAACAGGCTATGCTGCTTGAGCAGGCAGAACATTCCGAGCATTCTGCAGCATCCCCTGCTGCACCTGCATCATCTGATGCATCATCCGCATGATCTCCCCGTTGGTGGGCCCCCGATCCGGCTCCTCGACACGAGGGGGCACACCACCACCAGCACGGGTATTCCGTCTCCCAGCCATCTATTGACACAGGAAAAATGAAACAAATTAGACTCTCAGCCTTATGACTCGGTGTTGAAATTGTTTGTCGGACATCCTATAATTCTTATCGTTGTTCCGATTATGTCACAGTTACAGAAAATAGGACCTGCATGGGCCACCAAATAAACCTGTCACGCCCCGCTTCCCAAAAATATGGAGGTGAAGCGTGAGAAGGTCCGCTCAGACTTGAAGCAACAAGCCGCAAGTCCGATAAGCGTCAAGTATCACAAAGTAGCAGGTCCCTGTAATGTGACTCGAAAACAACAATAACAATAATAGAACAAGTGGCAAATAATTAAAATTATTCAACTCAGAGTCCAGATATAAATTCAACAACTAGAAATGCCACCAGGCAAACAAAAGAGTCCAAAAAGAAAAGGCCTAGCATGGCCAACAAAGAAACTAACAACAACGGTGCTACTCACCGACAACAACACAACTAATAAAGAAGGAACGAAGGAACACTAGGACTGGTCACCAGTGTCCTCGTACTCAATGTCCGTAACGAGATCGGGCACGAACTCCACGGACTCGTCACCCTCCACAGTAATCTCTGGCTCAGCAACTAACATGTGTCACCCAAAGAGAAGGGGCACATGTCAGCAAGTCTACAAGACTTGTGCAAGGAAACTAAAGAAAAGTGGTAACAACCTAGCAGTTCTAGAGTAAAGTATGACATGACATTTTATGCAATGAAAACAACATCAGATTATGTTATGGCATGATTATAGCAAGGCAAGTAAACATGGCATGGCAAGTAAATAATTACATGACAAGTACAAGGATTGTAAGCACGTCGTGCACATAGATTCCGTCCTTTGGCTAGAGTGGCTGTACGGGCCAACTCTTACGCTCAAGTGACCGTTTATCCCTACCCCTCCACGTGTGTCGAGCCAGTGCATTACCCCCGAACACGTAATGCTCGCTTCTGGATCACGAGCCAGGAAGTGTTTTAACACGTATGGCGTAGGGTTGTGCCCACATAACGGGTGCCTAGCCGGTAACACGGAAACACAGATTTGTACAAGGATTTGTAGCGTGTGCTACGATGCAACATGCAACATGATATGTAAATGGATTCACATGACAATCATTTGAAATGAAATTGCGTACCATTAAAGAAAATTAAACATGACAAGCAATTGTATGACATGGCATGACAATGGAAATTCTAGCTTCGTTGTCAAGCTAGAATTGAATTTGCGCCTAGACCGCTATCATTTCACGGTCTAGTCTCTTTCACGCTAAAACACAGTATTGGCCTAAAACATGGCCTAAAGCAAGGCTGGCAAGTTTCACTTGTCTGGTACCGAAGTTTTTGTTCGACGAGAGTCACGAGATCGGTATCCTACGGTAATTGGGTTCGCTGTTATGGCAAAATAGAAAATTAGATTTAGAGTTCTAAACCGGTTTGCATTGGGATCCTATAACGTCTAGTAATCCATTTTTAATTAGGGTTTCTAATTTACAGTGTGGGTTACAGAGAATTTAAGATAGATCACTAACCGTTTTTGTAGCGGAAGAACGACGATTACGATGCCTACGAACTGCAGGTAGAAGAAGATCTCGACGATTTTCGGGTTGCCGTCGCCAAACCGAGCTTAGCACGACAACAGAAGAGCGATCCGAGGGAGATGTTGCGGTTGAAAGGATCTCTAGTGGCTGATCTAAAATGGATCTGGAGAATGGGGAAATATAGGGCAAATCTGGGGCAAAAGCGGATTTTGGGGTTTTTGGAGATCGGCCGGCGGCCTACGGGGGTGGTGCCGGCGCAAAACATGGTGGGGGAAAGCTCGGGAGGATGAAAGAAGGTAAGAGGATGATTGGGGGATGATTGGGGAAGAAGATGAACTAAGAAAAGTGAAGAAAGAATAGGAATGGTCGAGGGTTTAAATAAAGAAAAGTGCGGCGGCTACAACTTAACCTAGGTTTACTGGGTAATTTAGTCGGTCAGAGAAGGGTGGTCGACCGACTAGTTTAGGATCTAGTCGGTCGGTCATCCAACTGACACCGATTAACATCAAACAGTGAACAGTGTCTGTACAGAGAAGCATGATTAGTCGGTCCTGTAAAGACCCGTCGACCGACTAGTTTGGGATCTAGTCGGTCGGTGAACGTTCATGAACCGACTAAAGGTTGAATGAGATAGGTAATGAGTACTGACAGTTAGTCGGTCTGAGTACAAGACCTGACCGACTAGTTGATCGCACCCCGGATACACGTCCCGGAGCGACGGTTGTAGTTTTACCGCAAGCGCACGGTGTAGCGGCGAGCGGGTTATCGAACACAGGGAGGACGAATGATAGTGCTTGCTCCGAACAACCTGGCTATTAAGAACGGAAAAGATGGAATTTGCCTTTGGCGATCCTGTCACAATCGTCAGACAAAGTACGGAGATATCAAATCAAATAAAGACGCCTAGGGAATGGGGAATCCCCGCTACTCACCGTATCTCATCAACGTGATTCATTGGTATCAAAATTGCTAAGGTAGAATTTCGGATGAACTAGTTGCAACTGAATGTAAAACCTAGCTCACGCTCTCGCGCTATTGCCGGTCTATAGCTTACCTAGGTTTGTATCAATCTCTTGCAAACCCTAGCCTAGGCAAGCTAGCATTAGGATCAACATCATCGTTCAATCGCGCCCCGAGCCCACTCTCGTGCAAACTCGGGCCACGACCTAGGTTGGGATAGTTCTTACCCGTCCAATCTCTTGCAAACGGGTATCGGCATGGAATTGCAACCGAGAACCCTAGTATCGGTCCAATCTCTTGCAAACCGATACTACGGAAACTCAATTTCAACCCAATTCGGATTTCTAGGGTTTCCTATCGAATTGGGATCCAATCTCTTGCAAATCCCAATCGATATGATCACCTAGCCATCCGTAGTATATCGATCCCAAACTAACCCTAATAGCAATTCTAGCAATATTTCTACCAAATCATCACAAATCTGAAATTGGGCTCGTAGGGTTCATCCCCACGCCCCAAGACGTATAGACTACTCATAATTCATATCACGAATGCAAGAATAAACAATTGAAATCACAAGAGAATTCATCACAACATTCAAATAAGCAATAAAAATGAGATTTTTAATGGAGAGGGAGACAAACCAATAGAGTTCTCCAAGAATCCAACAAAAATAAACTTTCCTCTCCTCTCCAATCACAAAAATCTAAAGCTAAAAAGTTTAATCTAAAAAGCTGCAAAAAACCAAGGAAAAAGCTCTCTAACCTAGGTTAAAAACTGGGGTTAAATACCCCCCAAAATCGTCCAAAAAACTGTGACCAAAATGCCCCTGCGTAGCCTGAAAATCGCAATTTACGCTACAGGCAGCGCGTCGCACTCGGCCGAGTGACAAAAGTCGCTCGGCCGAGTGACAAACCCTGAGAATTTCCAGTAAGTCTTGGTCTTCGGGGGTCTTCACTTCAGGGGTGGCTCGGCCGAGTGAGTTGTCGTCACTCGGCCGATGGCTTCTAGATACTCAGGCGGTCGGCATTTTCCACTCAGCCGAGTGGGTCTTCTGAAGCTCAGGCAGACGAAAAACAGTAAGTTGGCACTTTTTGATGGGCGTCGTCTGAGTGCCACTTGGGCGGACGGAGTCTCGTCACTCGGCCGATGTGGCTTCCGATGCTCGGCCGAGTGCACACATGAAGCGTGTCCGATCTGGTCGGCCGAGCGCGGTCTCGCTGGTCGGCCGAGTGACTCCTTCACTCGGCCGAGTGAGACACCAAAAATGCCCAAACAGCTTGTTTTTGCCTCCTCGTCGCTCCTACGACGTTCTTTCTTCTTCCGCTCCTCTCCAACAGCAAAATACCCCTCGGGGAAGTCATCGGTGACACTCTGGAGTAGGCGTATCAGGGGATCACTCCAAATCGCTGCAAATCTCCTGAAATACGACAAAAACAACAAATCGTGAAAAGTATCGCAATATTGTCGATAAATTGTGAAAAGCGTGATTTGGGTGATCTAAATGGCATGCAATCATGCGAAAAAAGGTGTAAAATGAGGAGTGATCAAAATCCCCCAAGCTTACCTCTTACTCGTCCTCGAGAAAGATAAGTAAAAGGCGAACCCGGTGGATTCGGAAAACGAAAACGACGAAAAACGAAAAACGAAGAACGAAGAAAAACGAAAAACGAAAAACGAAGAAGAAAGTGAAGAGGGAAACTGCTAGATCATTTTCTCAGGACGTGGGTTTTGCTTACTCATATAGCATGCACCGAATGTAGAACACATGTCAAGGAATTTTATTACGATATCATAGAATAATGGTGCAAATAGAAATAGAAAACCCAAGAATAATGATATAACATGAAAAACGAAATAATTTTAGAATTAACATCGTCTGAATCATTTAAAGCGGTATACAACATCGCAGATCACACACTTTTCAATTGAACGCTTTCTAAGAGGAGTATAAGAATATCACGCAATAGAATAGAAAGAATAGAAAAGTGTGGATTTCATGAAATGAGTGCTAGGCTTAGATTTCTGGATTTCGTAAAGCTAAAATGATCTCACCGAGTATAGAATATTACTTAGCCTAGGTTGTCGTGCAACGTCAAGTAGTCACTCTCTCTCACATCATTGGATTCCCTCCCCCAAGCTTATCTATAAGCGTGGTGGCACAAAAACAATATTTACATCCCCATTTTTTATGAAGCTCCAAAAGTAACGAAAATAAAAACAAAAAGAGAGAAGAAAGAGAGAACATGAGATGGGATCGTTTATTGAGATTCTTTTCTCTTTTCTTTTCCCTTTTTTTCTCTTTTTTTTTCAAATAGCATTTGTACACAATGATCCCAAATCAAAGAGAAATAAGGATATACAAGAATTTTTCTTTTTCTTTCTTTGGTTTTGGGGAATTTGGAGCTAGGAATTAATAGCGGGGGAAATGCCATATAATAGAATCGCTAAGGGGAGATTCACCAATGATTTTAAAATAGAGAATTGATGTTCAAGATATGTGGAGAAAGAAATAAATATGTCTCTCAGTTCACTCTATAATACGTGCACGACAACTTCAGCAGGGTAATCTAATCTACTCAGTTTCGATCACAAAAAAGCTAACTAATCCAGATTTATCATAGCTAACATCATTCAATCATCCTGAAGTGGAACATACAAATCATGCATATAGAAGTGATATATGAAAAGAAAACGGTACTCCAGATATAAGCATTCAATGCGTGAATCTTGGTGTGTTTTCTGCGATGGCATACATATGAATATTCAGACTCAGCTAATAATAAAATATCATCCATTTTCATGCGGGAAAAGTGTGGGTTACTATCTCTAAATGCAAGGCAAATCACAGCATATGATATCAGAAATAAAATCTAAGACATGACAAATATAGCATGCATATAAAGAAAGCTAACTCCACGTCATCATCATCACAGAAAAGTCATCTCTAGCATGAGATGAAAAAGAAATAGAGATAAAGAGAGAAAATAAAGCTATTTACAATGCAGCACACAAAGAAATAAGAAAAACGTGATGCATGGTAAAAAAAGAAAAGGTGATGAAAGTGAGTGCAAAAGCGGAAAATGGCGTGAAAAACCAAAAATAAAGGTGGTAAATCGAAAAGAACGTGAGAACTCACTCCCCCAAGCTAAAGTGCACAGTGTCCTCTATGTGCGAAGTGTGGCACACCGAGAGACGTGTAATGTGAGGGATAGGTGAGGATGCATGCATGATGGAAAAGAAAATAAATAATAACGAAATGAAAAATATGATGCGGACATGATGCATGCAGAAATATGAGTGATACAGATATAAAAGTGTGACACCAAAAACTCTCCCTCTCTCCCAAAAAAGATATAGAAAGATTTATAAAGATATGAACAAAATGTGTACCCAAAAACAGTGAGGGGAGGGGGGTGGCCAAAAATCAACAGGACCCAGCAGAGACGGGCAGCACAACGACAAAAAGAATCAATGGCATCAAGGGTGCCTAAGAGAGTGGGGCTGCGCCGTCTCCGTCCTGAGGCGGAGGTGGTGGTGGGGGTGGCTGGGGAACAGGCTGCTGAGTGGGTGTGGGTGTGGGTGTGGGTGTGGAAGCAGGCTGGGTGTGTGTAGGAGTGGGGGTGGGTACCTGCTGGGTGGGTGTGGGTACGCGAGGGAGCCGCTCTAGAACCTGGGTGAGGCAGTAGTGAATGTGCAGGACCAGGTCGAAGCGGCGAGCCATATCGGTGACGGTGGCGGACATGGTCCTAAGGTCACCTCTGAGGCCACTCACCGCCCCCTCGAGAGCACGAATGCTCTGAAGTACAGTGTCGGGGGGAGGTGGTGCAGAGGGACGCACCTGTCTGTGCTGTGCAGGACGGGGCTGTCGTACTCGGGTGGCGTAGGTAATGGGCTCAGCAGGTAAGTGGACGAAAGGTGCTGTGCTTGCAAGTGTGGGCCTAGCCTCAGTGGGAGGCCGGGGCGCAGGCTGGTAAGAGGTGGAGGCAACAGCAACAGAAGTGGGGTATAAAAGTGGCAACGAGGCGGCCAGAGAGGTCGGCGACACAGACGTGTGGACAGACGCCGCGACACTCTCAGGAAAAACGGCAGCGGTGGAGACAGAGGTGGAAACCACGGTCTCCACGGCGGCAGCAAAAGAGGGCTCTCCGCTCTCAACTACAGTCGGTGGGCGCTCGGGTAAGGCAGAGGAAACGGGCTCAACGGACAGAGGGCCAGCAGTGGTGGTGGGCGTGGAGGTAGTGGAAGTGGGCTCAGCGAGGGTACTCCCGACACCGGCAGAAGTGTGGACAGAGGTGTCGGGAGCAGCAGAAATATCGGGCTGCTGAGGGGCCACGGGGGTCAGCAGGAGCAGCAGGGTCAGCGAGTGCAGCGTGGGCCTGCTCAGCCTGCTCAGCCTCCTCGGCCTCAAGCACATAGGCGGCGAGGATCAGGAGATCCATAGCCGGGAGCCAGTCCACCTATGCTGGTGCAATTTGAGTCCGAGCTGGGCTCGGAAGGATCATGTAATCCGCACCATAGGGGCCGTGCAACCAAACCCAGTGCCGCTGACCATACGGACGAAGCATCTTCATCCGGGCCATGACATCTATGGACAGTGAAGTGGGGCCCGGGGCTCGTCGCACGTCAGCAGGAAAGTCCTCGCCGGTCATCATGGCGAGCAGGGTGATCAGACTGCCACAGCATATCGGTGAGCAAGCGCCCACCGATACGATGATACGATCCAAAAACCAGCTCGCGATATCAATCACGACGGCGGGGACCAACTCGTCACCCCCCCTAGATAGAGCTCTGGGGCGCGTCATCGCGTAGAGCATATAAAGCTCCGGCGTGGACATCGTCCCAGGCTCATATCTCGCCAAAAAGGTAGTCGCCATGAGGCGCTGAGCTATGCGGAGGCAAGGGTGGACGATGGCCGAGGCCTTGGCCCTACTAGGGTCGAAGGCAGCAGGTAGACCCATGATCCGGGCCCAGAAAGCACCGGCATCGAAGGAAGGTGGGGGAATGTGAGTGGGGGCGTAACCACGGTCGGCCCCGGGGACATCGGGCCACGAGAAGAAGGCCCTCATCATACTAAGAGTGACCTGGCACTCTCGGTCCATGAACCTGAACGAGCATCCCTCGTCGGTTCGGGCGATCGAACTAAGCACCTCAAGTGTCGGACGGACGAACGTGTCCGCCGACACCTGGAAGAAATCTCGCCAACCCACGTTGTCATACAACGTGAGCATCCCCTCGAGTACTCCCAGGCGTCCTAGGTCTGCAAGGTGTGCGAACCTGGAGGGTATGATCGAGCGCTGGGAAATGCGCTCGAAAATGACGCGGTGTGCGTCGTCCCGGAACGTAATTCCCAGCGGCCCGACAAGTGGAGCCAGTGGTGGTGGCTGTGGGATGGCAGGGAGTGGCTGTGCGGGGTGAATGGGCTGTGCGGGCTCTGCAGGCTGTGCGGGGTGTGCGGGGCCTGCAGGCTGTGCTGGGTGAACGGGGTGTGGTGGGGTAGGCGGAGGAGAGTCCTCCACCTCGTGGGAGGGGCCGGCATCATCCGACCGCTTCCGCTTGGCGGAAGCTCTCCTCGACCGCGGCCGTGTCCGGGGCGGCATATGGCCCCCGGGTGCTCACCAAAAACGTGAAAAGTGCGACATGCGTAAAATGAAGGAAAGAGTATACCGCGACACGCCGCGAGAGCAAAGCTATGGAAGCGTGCGAAGACGACGCCTCCACGTAGCCCAAAACAATCCCCGGAAGCTCCCCTGGGCTCCCCTAAGCTCCCCAATAGAACCTGCGCATGAAACGGAGATATCAGCGAGTAATATTCAAAACATATGGGGGGTTAGGGGTATAATAGATAGAAATTGAATTTAATTTGGGTTTGGGGTTCGTTAGACACATGGATCGTCGAAAAATACACAAAATAGGAGAAATAGGCGAAAAATCAGGTTACCGGAGCTCGGCCGGAGGTGTGGCCGCCGGCGGCGACTCGGGCAAGGGGCGTCGACGTTCGGCCGGAGGTGGGTGGCCGAGCGCCGGCGCGTGGTCGGAGATCAGGCGAGCGAGGGGGGAATCAGGCGCTGGGGGAGTCGAAGGGTCGGAAGTTTTGGATTTTAACTCGTTTCGAAAAACGCGCCCCCGTGCCCCCTTTTATAGAAAAAGTTACGGCTCGGCCGAGTGACTAGGTCGCTCGGCCGAGTGAACTCAACGGAAAAATTCCTCCCCGCTTACGCTTCGACCGAGTGGCCTTGCCACCCTCGGCCGAGTGGAGTAAGTCCATTCGGCCGCGTGGCTCAAGCTACTCGGCAAGACTCGCCTTAGGAGCGTATCAGTTTTACTCGGCCGAGTGAAGATATATACACGGCCGAGTAGCAATTATACTGAAATCAAGAAAAGAAACAGAGACTTGGGTACATCAGACTTCCCTCGTTCGTGAGCCGCTCGGCCGGACGAACTTGAGTGCTCGGCCGAGTGACTAGTATACTCGGCCGAGTGAACCCTGTTTTCTGCTGTTTGGCTTCGTTTGGGCTCTAAACTCTGTTTTTCTTCCTCCAGTCGAATTCATCTTTCTCCTAAGCATCGAGCGCCTTCCTGGAGCGCTCCTCATCGCCTTGTTCATCCTCCTAATGATGGGTACCTCGTTCTCCTCTACTGCCAAAGAAAAATAGGACCCGTTATCACGAAATTTTTGGGAGAACGACTCAAAACACTAATAATTTCTAAAACAAAAATAAAGAAAAAGTAAAAATAAAGCTATAACCGTCGGGTTGCCTCCTGACAAGCGCTCGTTTAAGGTCGTGAGCTCGACCCCCTTTGATTTTCAATTAATGCGGGATATTGGGTGCAAATGAGATGCACCCGTCAAATTTTCCGGGGAGAACGCTTGGATTCGGAAGTTGCGGTGGCGTGTTCTCCCTCGGTGATCTCTTGTCTCGAATAGTGTTTGGGGGTGGCTCCCCCAAGCTAGCATGTCACACCCCGCTTCCCAAAAATATGGAGACGAAGCGTGAGAAGGTCCGCTCAGACTTGAAGCTACAAAGCTGCAAGTCCGATAAGCGTCAATCAAATTTAAAACTGCAGGTCCTTGCAACGCGAACGAAACAAGATAATAATAATAAAATGAGACAAAAGAATAATCTCAGAATATCCATAAATATAAATTCCAACATCGCAGAAAAGCCACCAGGCTAAAAGAAAAAGAGACTAAAGGCCCAAACATGGCCAACAAAAGTACAAAGTACAAACGATGGTGCTACGCACCAATAACTAACGAAAGGCCTAAAACAAAATAAAGCTCCATAAGGACACAAAGAATGGTCACCGGTGTCCACCATAATCCTCCTGGGCAATCATGGACTCAGGCTCAGCGTCAGCAAAACACCACGTACTCAGCAACGGTCTCTGGCTCAGGTCTAACATGTGACACCCAAAAGAGAAAGGGGCACATGTCAGCAAGTCTACAAGAGACTTGTGCAAGGAAACTGAAAGTACAAGTAAAAGCAACCTAAAAGTTCTAGCATGATGCAATGACATGGCAGTTAAAGTAATGAGTGCAACAGGTAAAGTAAAGCGAAGTAAAGTACGAACATGGCATGGCATTCACAAGACAAGTACAAGACAAGGAAAGTAAGCGCCTCGTGCACAGAGATTCCGTCCTTTGGCTAGAGGGCGGATCAGGCCACTCCTAAGCTCAAGTAACAGTTTATCCCTACCCCTCCACGTGTATCGGGCATTGGTTTCTGGCCAACACATGAGGCCCGCTTCTGGACCACGAGCCAGGAAGTGTTTAAACAAGTATGGCGTAGGGGTGCACCTAGCCGGTCCAGGGAACCCGGGCATTGGCTTTTGACCAACACATGAGGCCCGTTTCCCCCGGAAGTAGTTTTCAAGGAGTACAAGTATTGTAGCGTGTGCTACGAATGCAACAATCAACTGGGATGACATGTAAGATGCAATGCATGGCAGTTAAAAGTGCGTACATGTAAGGAAAGTAAACGTGACAGGTTAGTATGCATGAACAACAAGTTTAAAGGGCTGGATCTAGCTTCGTTGTCAAGCTAGATCAATTAGGTGACGGATCTAGTTTCGTTGTCAAACTAGATCAAGTAGGCGTCTAGCCAGCTATCATTTCACTGACTAGTCTCTTTTACGCTAAAAGCAAGGAAGTGGCCTAAAAACATGGCCCTACACAAGAGTTGGCAAGTTTCACTTGCCTGCAACTATCACGTCAAGAAAACACCGTCCAACGAGTCCAAAGTCACGATTCCTACGTGCACAAGTCCACCGGCCTACATCCGTTTTATTAATCTTGATTAGTGGTTGCTAAAACATTTAAAAATACTTTAAAATACTGATTTTTAGTCTTGATTAGCATGCAATTGGGTTGGGGGTCCTAGGGGTGCAAAACGTTACCTCAACACGACGCGAAAGCTACACCGGCGTCGGGTAGCGACGCCGGGGGTTGGAATAATAGAACGCGCTCCAAGTCCTGATTCCAATATAGTTTCCTCTCTGGAAAATTCAGAGCTTCAACCGGGGCGACGGTTCCAGATTCCAAAGCTCGCACGTGCGGCGACGGGCTACGACGTGCGACGACGTCGTACGCGACGAATCCTCAAGGAGCAAGCACCTAGGTGGGGCCCACAGTAGTCCTAGAGGCCTTTGGGGGACCCACAATAACTCTGGAGAACTTGGGGGGCCCACGGAGGCAAGTGGTGCGACGGGTGCGGGGTTGCGACGTTTGGCTCTCGGTCGTACAGCCTCGGTGCGGGGATCTCCGTCGGTCAGACACATGGAAACGAAAGTTGCAACGTTTGGGGTCGGTCGCTGCAGCGGGCGGGGGCTTGGTGCGGGGCTGTGCTTCGGTCGGGCGCTTGGGGCGGCTCGGTCACAGCGCTTGGATGCGGGGAGCGCAGCGCTGCAACGTTGCAACGTTTGCAACGTTGCGGAGATGCAGCGATGCGGGCGAGAGCATCGGTCGGGCACGGTGAGATGCGGGGTGCGGAGCGGCGACAAGGCGGGGTCGTTGCGGAGCGTTGGTGCGGAGCGGGGATGCGGCGACAGCGGGGGCGGCCATCGATCTGACCGAGAGAGTCTCTCGGTCAGGCACGGAGAAGCGGGGTGATGGCTGCAGCGGCTGCGGAGCGGGGTTTGGTGCGGTGGTGGCCTCGGTCAGACCGAGGGAACGGGGTGAAATCCATCGGTCGTGCGCATGCGACGGCTGCGACGTTGCGACGAATCGTCGCAACGTCCAATTTTGGTTTTGGAAGAGGCTAGGGCTAATTTCTTGCGAAAATAGGTCTTCCTAGGGGTTGCTTATATAGTATAGATGGGTTGACTTGGTCTAGGGCTAAATCTAATAGGATTAGAAGTTTAAAAAGATTTAAAATTTGAAATTCAATTACTCCAACTCATACAAGGGTTTGACCTGGTCCAAATGAGCTGGAAATTGGCTCAAAAATTCTTTAAAACATTTAAAACTCAAATAAATTTTATTTGGCCGAAATTAATATAAAAATAAATTATTAAAAATAATATAAAACTTGTAAAAATTATAAAAGTGGTCAAATAAACTCCAAAAATTATAAAATAAATATCGGGGTGATCGTGATGACGAATGTGAGCTAACTAAGAAGACGGATCTCAAATTCAACGTCGGACGACGAAACTAAAAATAGAAACGTCTCCCGTCAAAAGTGAAAATCGTCACGTCTCATCGAGTAAGTTTAAATTGTGGAAAAACGACTCGAGAAGTGTCGTTCCAAGTTAGTGCCACTATTTAATACCCTCAGAGACGTTCACAACGGCATATCACACAAAAGTATTCACTATCAAATAAAGTCTAAAATAAGCACGTGCACGGACAAAAGCACGTGCACGAACAACGTACAACGAAAAGTGGTCGTTACATCCTCCCCACCTTAGAATAAAGTCCGTCCTCGGACTTTCTAATATAGCTAGTCGCTCTAATAACTACCCCAATCAAGTCATATAATAATTCAACCAGGTATAGTCATTACAAGTGCTTATATATGCACTAGGTAGTCAAACATTAACACTACCAACACGTATATATATACATTCACATACGTCATATATTTATACTTATTATAGTCAGTCAATTTCATACATGTATTTCAATCATACTTATATAAACATACATCCATTATATAACTACTACTTACCTAACACAAACGATATTTCAGATACTCATATAAGGATAGTCTCACACCTAGCAAATACAATCATTGCTCTACCTATATGTAGCTACCTATGCACAAACATCAAGGGTATACTACCCTCTGATAATCCCTAGTATTCATCCAAAACTAAACACATCAACACATGTAATCACACCATACCATAATTAATCAGGTTTCACTACATATATATATATATATATATATATATATATATATATATATATATATATATATATATATATATATATATATATATAGGGATCTTCAAATGCGAAAAAAGGGCTTTTCGCACGGTGCGAAAACAATTTTTTTATTTTTTTGAAATTTTTTTTTTCAAAAATTCTTTTTTTGATGTTTAATCCATACAATTATATACCCCAGGAAAAATAATGGGTGAACCCGTTGGGCATTAGAGCACCCATCCACCCGTTACAAATTTAACGGTCTCAAAACGTGCGAATTTGATGAAATGCCTTGATCGAAGGCCAAATGGCATTATTTCTCAACCATTATTTTTTGAGGGGGGTATAACAACATATAATGAGGGTGGAAAAAAGAATTTTTGAAAAAAAAAATTTCAAAAAAAAACTAAAAACATTTTCGCACGGTGCGAAATGTTTGCATTTGAAAATTTTCCTATATATATATATATATATATATATATATATATATATATATATATATATATATATATTCACCACTACTATAGTTTCACAATATATAGTCATTCAAATACATGCAAATAGTTCACCATATATTCACATCACGTACGGTCATATAACTGTGTTTACGACACGCCACATATAACATAGTCATCAATACTTATAACTAAGCACATACTTACCCGTGCATGGTGCACACCCATACACGCTAACATTTCATTTACATACACCAATCATACCATTATATAACTAGCACACATACACACCTAGTTTTAGCTAGTACACATACGTTCACACGAGCAAGTCCTTAGTAATTGGCTATACCACAAGACCAACACCTATAACTATATACTGGTGTAGCGACCCACAATCATGTGCGTAACACAACCAGGCACAAACACTCCTATCACTATACATACATCAAACATCGCTATATTCAAACTTCAGGCATACATTCAATATACTTAGAGTATACCCACTCAAGCTTGAGTGAGACTCAATACATGCATCAGAATATTCGTAACACGACATTTATTCATATACCAATACCACTCCCATATATATACATCTACCAATACAACCATATACATTCCATAAATCAATCACACTTAATATTTAGTCAGGCAATACTCACGTAGTTAAATCAATTTATATACCATAATAATAACATTACAGACATCAGCACCCACATATATTTATAATACCCTCCCTAGTACAAACATTCACCGTCGTCACACATAAGTAATGTACATATCCATACCATAGCCTACTACCTATAATTAGTATACTAACACATCCACACATACATAATTAAGATGTGCAATAGTCGTGTATACCTCACGGTATGCACGCATGCAACATCCCGCGAAAGCAAACAATACCAATCAAAATTATAACCCTACTACCATATGTATATCACTTATATACTCATGCAACGAAACATAACGTCCTACGTCCAAGCACAATATATATCTACCTACGAGCACATACTCACACGTACTAGTATATAGGTCACACAATAGACCTACTTACTTATCTATATGTTCACCCATTATCATCACACCTAGCATATACATAGCTTTACCAATCATTTTATTTCAACCATTATAAGTATCCTCTAATTGCATACACTCCAATAGACATTCCAACGCTAACTCTTATATACACAAGCATCCCTATTATGGTATAGCTAATCACACACGAATCTATAAATACTAACACATAAACAACTTCATACTATCACGATTAACTCCGAGTATATATATATATATCACACAATAGGCAAACATCAATATACTATGGGGGTACACTCATTCAAGCCCACGTACACAACTTAGGTACGTGCACTACGACTACCTCACAAGGTTCAAGGGCCTACTAACAATTAAGGGTTGACACAGACATTGACGGACACTTAAGCCTAAGCAATAGAGGGGGGGTCGAAAGCGCGACGAGAGAAGGATCGATAAGCACGAGTTCAGATAGGGCAAATGCAAGGGGGCAGCTTGGTTAGACGAAACTTTGACTCAATGGTGATGTTTAGATTGAGGGAAAAGGGGGATGTAGCGATACATATATAGGATATAGTAAAGAAGATAGGGTAAGTAGCACAAGCTAAAATACGTGAAATCTGAAAACTGTTGTACTTCGAAATTAAAATCATCGTCTGAAAAGAAATATTTGGGGATTGATAAAATGAGTTGTTCAAAATAAATCTGAGTCGAATATTCAAAATAATAGAAAATGGTCTATTGGTTTATATAAAATCATTAAGAAAAGGGAGTAAAATCATTTACACGAATATTAAGGACATGGTTTAGAAAATTCTATCCGTCAGTATTTTAATATAATGTTGTCAAAAGTTTTTGAAAATCAAAGAATGAAATCAAGTAGTGGAAGAATTTAAACTCATGTTAAATGCTTTCAAACTTTTAGGCTATGGAAAAATTTAGAATGATCAGTTTGAAACTACTTTTAGAGAACCAGGGTTTGCCAAAAAATGAAAAACTGATTTTCACAGGGTTATTAATATACGAGCACAACAAGTCTGGCACGAATATAAAAATAATTGAAATTCAATTTGGTTTAGAAATTTTTCTAAAAGCGTGTATGGTGAGCGGAAAGAAAATAATAGTAACTTAGCATAAGAATTATCAAGGCCGAATAACAAATCTTTAAAATCAAATCAGGGCGGGTCTAAAGCAGGAAGAGGTTATGAAAATAGTAATTTGGCAAAAATCTGAAGTAGCGAAAACGAGGAGCCAAGACCAACTTGCTGAAAGCTGAACTCTATTCGTTACACATGTGATTTCAGTTCCTTCTTTTTGTCTAGCCCTTAGAGCTTGTCGTTGCCTGTGTCAACCTTATTATAGTTTGGTGGGCCCATTAGTTAAGTGGTTATATCGTCGTAGTGTTGATTTCGTGGTGTGTATATAGTGGTATGGGTGTTGGCATTTGTGTGTTGTGTGTAGGTAATTTTCTGCTTGAGTATGATGTGATATACGTATGATATCAGAATGATAATTTTGGTTAGTACTACTTGTTTTATGAGATGTCGTATGCGTGTATATCAGGAGGTATACCCGACTATTGCATCTCTTAAACTTGTATGTAGTTGATGTGTTAATATGGTAATTATAAATGGATGGATGTGGTGTGAAAATATGTGATACGTGGATGTGTATGCCTTGGAGTGGTATTGGTATGTGTATGGTTATTGTGTTACGTATGTAAATGTCCTGCTATGATTTGAGTCCCACTCAAGCTTGAGTGGGTATACTCTATGTACCTTGGTATAATTGTATGTGGTGATGAATAGTGATGGATGATGTATGTATGGTGTTTGAATTGTTTGTGCTTGGTTGTGTTACGCACACGATTGTGGGTGGCTATACCAAAATATAGTTATAGGACTATATGTGAGGTGAAAATATGGTGAAATATTTGCATGTATTTAAATGACTAAATAAATGTGAAATTATTTTCAAATAAGAGAGGCTTGGTTATATTTTTTTTTGTAAGTAATACGTGTTTATTGTTGTATAAATATATATATTGACTATGTATATGTGATTGAAATACGTGTATGAAATTGATTGACTATAGTAAGTATGAGTGTATTATGTGCGTGAAAATATGTGTGTAGTAGTAGTAATATTTGATTCCTAGTGCATATATATATGCACTCGAAATGAAAGTACTTGGTTGAAGTTATGATGTGATATTGGTTGAGGGTAGTTACCCGAGCGACTATATATAAGTTAGAAAGTCCGAGGACGGACTTTATTCTAAGGTGGGTAGGATGTAACGACTGGTTTTTTGTATGATTGGATTATCAGTGTGTTTTGCTTGTGATGGTGTGTTCTCTCCTTGTGTGGTTTCCATTTCCATAGTTCTCGCTTTCGTTCATCTCGTTGAGACTTCCTAGCTTTCGTTTTCTTTCCTTTTGATGTGATCTTCTAGGTTCTTCCTTAGAATCAAAGAATTCGGAGTAAGTCACTCGTGACGAGCTTCATATCGATCATATCTTAGAGTATAAATCGATCCTAGAAGCCATAGAAATCTTCCCGAAGCTTCGCGCTTCGAATCGGCACTTTTCGTGCACGTTAGTTGGTTCAAGAAGATCGACCGACCGACTAGATTCCAATTTAGTCGGTCAGGAAATCAACTGGAACCGACTAGTTCCTTGAATCAAATTCTCAGGAGTTACTGTTTGCTCTTAGTCGGTCTAAGAACGTTCATCGACCGACTAGATGCCAAACTAGTCGGTCAGTAATTGTTCATGGACCGACTAACTCTAAATCCTATTTTCGTTCAGGAGTTACTGTTTACACTTAGTCGGTCTGCGTTGGTCGACCGACCGACTAGTTGCCAAACTAGTCAGTCAGTGGTTGTTCTTTGACCGATTAGTCTGTGTTAAAACCCTAATTTCTGGGCAGCCACCAGCCTAGCCTATAAATACCCAACCCAATCGTTTTCTTCTTCTCCAACACGACCCAAAGCCCTAGTTTCTTCCCCTCTAAGCCCCCATCTTCCTCCTAGCTCCAATCCTTCATTCCAAGCCCTAAATCCATCATCCAATCCATCCATCCACTCCATCTACCTCTCATCTTCCCCAAAATCTCACCAAAACCCATCAAAATCCCCAAATCCCCCAAAACCCTAGTTTCCCCAAACTTCTCCATTTGCTTCCAGATCTGATCCTAAGGTTCCCCGGAGTGTTTCTTCCGTCTCCTCTTGGTAAGAAATCGATTCCCCGTTGTTTTCTTAACCTATTTATATTTTTTTGTGAAACCCTAATATAATTTCTTGTTGTATGTTGATTGGTCCCCCAAAAACAGCGACTTCCCCGTAGATTAGCATCCGTGTGACGAAGTGGTCGTCATCCCCGGTGCTAGGCAAGTGAAACTTGCCACTTAGGATTTAGGCCATGTTTTAGGCCATTACTCTGCTTTAGCGTAAAAGAGACTAGACGGTGAAATGATAGCCGCCTAGACGCCTACTCGATCTAGTTTGACAACGAAACTAGATCCGTCACCTCAAATGATCTAGCTTGACAACGAAGCTAGAATCCAACCCATTTAACTTGTTGTTCACGCATACTTAACTGCCATGTTTAATTCAAATTAACGGTACGCGAATATGTTCATATCATTGCATTTTGCCTGTCACGTTTAAATTCAATTAACGGTACGCAATCATTTGTTCATGTCATTGCATAGTGATTAATCATTGTGATTGTGTAGCACACGCTACAATATTATAATCCTGGCTCGTGTTCCAGAAGCGAGCCCTGTAGTTGGAAACCCCAACGCTCGGATACCGGCTAGGCACCCACTTTTCGTGGGCACAACCCTATGCCAAATACACTTCCTGGCTCGTGATCCAGAAGCGAGCTCAGTGAGTTGGAAATCCCAACGCTCGACACATATGGGTGGGGTAAGAGATAAACGGCCTGAGCCCGAGTTGGCCTGATCCGCCACTCCGGCCAGCAGGTGGACTCTCTAGTGCACAAATGATTAATAGTGATAGAGATAAGCGGCCTGAGCCACGAGCTGGCCAGCAGGTGGACTCTCTATGCACTAAGTGTTTAAGTGATTAATAGTGATAGAGGTAAGCGGCCTGAGCCACGAGCGGGCCAGCAGGTGGACTCTCTATGCACTAAGTGATTAATAGTGATAAGTGATAAATGATAAGTGATTAGTGATTTGGTAGCTTTTGCTACATTATGCATGCTCGTCTCCTTTAAACTGTTGCATCATACTTAACTGCCATGTCATTGCTTAATACTATAACTGCTAGGTTGCTAGTTGCCTTTCTTTCAGTTTCCTTGCCCAAGTCTTTTAGACTTGCTGACATGTGCCCCTTTCTCTTTGGGTGTCGCATGTTAGTTGCCGAGTCAGAGCTTGTTGCAGAGGGCGTTGTGTTTGCTCAGGAGGAGTCTTGTGGACACCGGTGACTTGTTGAGTTTCCCTTTATGTTTTAAGATTCATGTTAGTTGTCGGTGCGTGGCACCCTTGTATGTATGTTATTCTTTGTTGGCCATGTTGGGCCTTAGACTCTTTTTCCTTTAGCCTGGTGGCTTTTCTGTGATATTGTAATTTATTTATGGATATTCAGGGATTCAATAAATTGCTTATTGTCTCATTTTCTTATTGTTATCTTTGTTTCGTATCGCATTTGCAAGGACTTGCCATAATAAGTGTCTTTATACGCTTATCAGACTTGGAGCTTCACGGCTTCAAGTTTGTGCGGACCTTCTCACGTCTCGCCTCCACATTTTTGGGAAGCGGGGCGTGACAATAACCTCTCAAGGAGGCATGAAAGATCATCCGGCCGTCCCTTAAGTAGATATATTCTATTGATTTCTCCCATCGGGACTCCCTCGGAATAATGCTTAAGCCTCTGACCATTTACTTGAATGTGGCTCCGTCCTTGCTTTCCAACTCGAAAGCCCCTCCCGGTTGGATGTGCTTGATGGTGAAAGGTCCGGACCAACGTGACCTCAACTTACCGGGAAATAGTCGGAGCCGGGAATTGTATAGCAAGACCTTGTCTCCTACTTTGAAATCTGTAACGGTTATGCGCGCATCGTGGAGAATCTTGGTCCTTTCTTTGTAAATTCTTGAGCTCTCGTAGGCGTCTCTCCTTATCTCATCAAGCTCGTTGATATCCAAGAGTCGCCTCACCGCCGCACTCTTGTAATCATAATTAAGGGTCTTGATGGTCCAATATGCGCGGTGTTCCAACTCTACCGACAAGTGGCAAGCTTTCCCATAAACAAGTCGGAAAGGTGTGGTGCCGATGGGAGTACGAAAGGCCATGCGATATGCCCATAGAGCATCGTTTAACTTCATTGACCAATCCTTTCTAGATCGATCCATAGTCTTCTCAAGAATTTGCTTGATCTCCCTATTTGAGACCTCCACTTGGCCGCTCGTTTGGGGGTGATATGCCATGCCAACTCTATGGTTTACCCCGTATTTCTTCAGCATGGCCTCAAACTTGTTTTCTATGAAATGGCTCCCCCCGTCGCTTATCAAAGTACGAGGCACTCCGAAGCGTGGGAAGATATTCTGCCTGAAGAACTTAGAGACGACCCTTGCATCATTGGTGGGAGTAGCGATTGCTTCCACCCATTTGGAGACGTAATCGATGGCCAATAGGATGTATTTGTTACCATTGCTCGACGGAAATGGTCCTATGAAGTCCACTCCCCAACAATCAAAAAGCTCAATTTCTTGGATGGGCCTCATTGGCATCTCATTGCGTTTGGAGATATTCCCGGTCCGTTGACATCTATCGCATCCCTTTACAAAGTCGTGGGTGTCTCTAAACATTGTTGGCCAGAAGAATCCGCTCTGCAAAATCTTAGCGGTTGTCTTGGAGGCGGCATGATGTCCCCCGCATGGCATACCGTGGCAATGCAAAATGATTGACGTTGCTTCCTCTTTAGAAACACACCTCCGAATAACACTATCTTTGCATATCTTGAAGAGGTATGGATCTTCCCAAAAGTAGCTACGCACCTCATGAAAAAATCTCCTCTTTTGATGCGTGGGCATCCCATGCGGTTTAATTCCACAAGCCAAGTAGTTGACAAAGTCCGCGTACCAAGGTACTTCTCCGGGCCTTATGGCGTATAGCCTCTCATCCACGAATGTGTCGTCGATAGGTAAACTCTCATCCTCCTTGTCACGAATAAGCCTAGACAAATGATCTGCCACGACATTGTCCGTACCTTTCTTGTCCCTGATCTCCAAATCGAATTCTTGCAACAAGAGTATCCACCTAATTAACCGAGGTTTGGCCTCCTTCTTGTTTAAAAGATACTTCAACGCCGCATGGTCGGTGTGGACAATCACCTTGGAACCAAGGAGGTAGGAGCGAAACTTCTTGATGGAATAGACGACCGCTAGAAGCTCTTTTTCGGTAGGTGTATAGTTTTTCTACGCGTCATCCAATGTCTTGCTCGCATAGAATATCGCATGAAGCTTCCTATCTTTCCTTTGTCCCAATACCGCTCCAATGGCTTGGTCGCTAGCATCACACATTAGCTCAAAGGGAAGGCTCCAATCCGGTGGTTGTATGATGGGCGCGGAAACTAGTGCTTCCTTCAAGGTATTGAAGGCTTGCAAGCATTCCCCTGAAAAAATAAAAGGAGTATCTTTAGCGAGCAAGGAAGTAAGCGGTCGGGCAATCGAGGCGAAATCCTTGATGAAGCGGCGGTAAAACCCCGCATGACCAAGGAAGCCTCTAATGCCCTTGACATTAATAGGAGGAGGGAGTTTCTCGATTACCTCAATCTTTGCTTTATCTACCTCAATTCCTCTCGAGGAGACAAGGTGTCCGAGAACTATACCTTCCGTGACCATGAAGTGACACTTCTCCCAATTTAGAGTGAGATTGTTTTGTTGGCACTTTTTAAGGACTTTAGTAAGATTGGCCAAACAAGAGTCAAACTCACTTCCATAAACCGAAAAATCATCCATAAAAACTTCCATAATGTTTTCAATATAATCGGAAAATATGGATGTCATGCACCTCTGAAAGGTGGCTGGAGCATTACAAAGACCAAACGACATCCTACGGTAGGCATAGGTACCATAGGGACAAGTAAAAGTGGTCTTTTCTTGGTCATCTTCGTGCAGAGGGATTTGGAAGAATCCTGAATACCCATCTAGATAACAAAAGTATTTATGTTTCGCTAGGCGTTCAAGCATTTGATCAATGAAGGGCAATGGGTAATGGTCCTTTCGGGTAGCTTTGTTTAGTTTCCTATAATCAATGCACATTCGCCATCCCGTGACAGTGCGTGTAGAAATGGGCTCTCCTTTATCATTTTTTATAACTGTCATCCCCCCTTTCTTGGGGACGACGTGAACGGGGCTAACCCATCTACTGTCAGAGATAGGATAAATAATACCGGCGTCAAGCAATTTTAGGATTTCCTTTTTAACCACCTCTTTCATGTTCGGGTTTAACCGCCTTTGAGGCTCTATGGAGGTGGCGTCGGTATCCTCCAAATGGATCCTATGCGTGCAAAGCCTATGGCTTATCCCTTTTAGATCGGAGATAGTGTATCCCAAGACATCTTTGTGGCTCCTAAGAACGTCTAGGAGTTTATCAAGTTGGTCTGGCGTGAGGTGGGAGTTCACTATCACCGGAAAAGTTAACTTGTTACCCAAAAAGGCATACCTTAGATTCGGTGGTAATTGTTTAAGTTCTACCTCAAGAGGTGCCGCTCCTTCTGCTTCATCGGCTCGCATGAGTTTGGCTTCTACCTTGTCATCCGAGTTTAGCTCATGTTCAGGTGGCGAGCTCTCATGCGAAGACTCAGACTCACTACTTAGTGAGGACGATGCATCGAAATAGGCGCTCTCCGATTCTGTGCTGCATCGTCAAAATCTTCATTCTGCTCCGGTTCGTTCCTGGAATCAGGAAACACATCAGACGATTCATAAAAGCAAGAGTGAGTGTCATAGGGTGTAACTCCCTGAACATCGATTTGCTCGAAAGATTCTTCGGCAGTATAGTGCTCTTCGACACTTGTTCTACCGTCTTCGAAGTATAACTTATCGTCTATCACATCAACTCTGACATTGCCCCCAATAGTCCCATCCGGGAGACTTGGTCCATCACAAAACTGGCAAACAGTTGTTCGTCGGGGTCCTCGATATCGATAGCAAATGCTCATGTGGCGTGGACCTCATCGACAAGCTCCTTAAGGAGGTCTGTGAAGGAGTCATAATCACACCGACTGAGTTCCGTCGTCAAAATTGCATCCTCCATTCTCCCTGTTAAGATCTTATGAAAAATACGAGGAGAATATGCAAATAGGGCTGCAAACAGAGTTAGAACAGGATATAGAAGAAAGTAAAGAAAGAAAGAAAAATAACCGGGTGGTCGATGCCGAACACCGTCAAAATGTTGCTCCCCGGCAACGGCGCCAAAAACTTGATCGCTTCCAAAATGTAACCCAAGAGCACAACCTAGTATGGTGCAAATGCACGGAGATAAATCCCCAGCAACGGCGCCAAAAACTTGATCGCACCCCGGATACACGTCCCGGAGCGACGGTTGTAGTTTTACCGCAAGCGCACGGTGTAGCGGCGAGCGGGTTATCGAACACAGGGAGGACGAATGATAGTGCTTGCTCCGAACAACCTGGCTATTAAGAACGGAAAAGATGGAATTTGCCTTTGGCGATCCTGTCACAATCGTCAGACAAAGTACAGAGATATCAAATCAAATAAAGACGCCTAGGGAATGGGGAATCCCCGCTACTCACCGTATCTCATCAACGTGATTCATTGGTATCAAAATTGCTAGGGTAGAATTTCGGATGAACTAGTTGCAACTGAATGTAAAACCTAGCTCACGCTCTCGCGCTGTTGCCGGTCTATAGCTTACCTAGGTTTGGGTCCAATCTCTTGCAAACCCTAGCCTAGGCAAGCTAGCATTAGGATCAACATCATCGTTCAATCGCGCCCCGAGCCCACTCTCGTGCAAACTCGGGCCACGACCTAGGTTGGGATAGTTCTTACCCGTCCAATCTCTTGCAAACGGGTATCGGCATGGAATTGCAACCGAGAACCCTAGTATCGGTCCAATCTCTTGCAAACCGATACTGAAGAAACTCAATTTCAACCCAATTCGGATTTCTAGGGTTTCCTATCGAATTGAGATCCAATCTCTTGCAAATCCCAATCGATATGATCACCTAGCCATCCGTAGTATATCGATCCCAAACTAACCCTAATAGCAATTCTAGCAATATTTCTACCAAATCATCACAAATCTGAAATTGGGCTCGTAGGGTTCATCCCCACGCCCCAAGACGTATAGACTACTCACAATTCATATCACGAATGCAAGAATAAACAATTGAAATCACAAGAGAATTCATCACAATATTCAAATAAGCAATAAAAATGAGATTTTTAATGGAGAGGGAGACAAACCAATAGAGTTCTCCAAGAATCCAACAAAAATAAACTTTCCTCTCCTCTCCAATCACAAAAATCTAAAGCTAAAAAGTTTAATCTAAAAAGCTGCAAAAAAATCTAGGAAAAAGCTCTCTAACCTAGGTTAAAAACTGGGGTTAAATACCCCCCAAAATCGTCCAAAAAACTGTGACCAAAATGCCCCTGCGCAGCCTGAAAATCGCAATTTACGCTACAGGTAGCGTGTCGCACTCGGCCGAGTGACAAAAGTCGCTCGGCCAAGTGACAAACCCTGAGAATTTCCAGTAAGTCTTGGTCTTCGGGGGTCTTCACTTCAGGGGTGGCTCGGCCGAGTGAGTTGTCCTCACTCGGCCGATGGCTTCTAGATACTCGGGCGGTCGGCATTTTCCACTCGGCCAAGTGGGTCTTCTGAAGCTCAGGCAGACGAAAAACAGTAAGTTGGCACTTTTTGATGGGCGTCATCTGAGTGCCACTCGGGCGGACGGAGTCTCGTCACTCGGCCGATGTGGCTTCCGATGCTCGGCCGAGTGCACACATGAAGCGTGTCCGATCTGGTCGGCCGAGCGGGGTCTCGCTGGTCGGCCGAGTGACTCCTTTACTCGGCCGAGTGAGACACCAAAAATGCCCAAACAGCTTGTTTTTGCCTCCTCGTCGCTCCTACGACGTTCTTTCTTCTTCCGCTCCTCTCCAACAGCAAAATACCCCTCGGGGAAGTCATCGGTGACACTCTGGAGTATGCGTATCAGGGGATCACTCCAAATCGTTCCAAATCTCCGGAAATACGACAAAAACAACAAATCGTGAAAAGTATCGCAATATTGTCGATAAATCGTGAAAAGCGTGATTTGGGCGATCTAAATGGCATGCAATCATGCGGAAAAAAGGTGTAAAATGAGTAGTGATCACTAGTTTGGAAACTAGTCGGTCGGAGAACGTGCTTAGACCGACTAAACGTAAACAGTAACTCAGTCGAAATTTACTGACAAGAACTAGCCGGTCTGAGAAGTGTTACTGATCGACTAGATTGCAATCTAGTCGGTTGGCTCTCCTTCATGAACCGACTAAGATGCACGAAAAGTGCCGAATCGAAGCGCGAAGCTTCGGGAAGATTCCTATGGCCTTTAGGATCACCCTAGTACTAAGATTAAGATGCTATGAAGTTAATCGTAAGAACTCCTAATGGAAAAACACACAATGAGGGGAAACATCCAATATTATTCATAGAAAAGTCATTACAAAAACCGGTCGTTACAGTGCACGTCGACTAAGAACGGATTAAATTACTCCCCGCGCACAACGCCTAGCCTACGCGTCGTGCACGGTAATTAACACGTGTAGAGAAAAATCCGTTGTGGGCGGGGGTTTTAAAATTACGCACCGTCGTGCGCGGGGCTTAAAACGCACAAGTGTGGAGCAATTTCCATCCGCACGCACTACGGGCAAAATTACGCCCGGTTGTGCGCGGGGGTTAAAACACAAAGTGTGAAGCAATTTCCATCCGCGCACACGATCGACAAAATTATCCCAGTCGTGCGTGTCGTGCGCGGGGGTTAAAACGCGCAGTGTGAAGCAATTTCCATATGCCGACGGGAAAATTACCCCTGTTGTGCACGTGGTTAAAACGTCGAGTGTGAAGCAATTTCCATCTGCATGCACGACGGGCAAAATTCGCCCCGTCGTGTGCGGGGGTTGAAACTCACAGTGTGGAGCAATGTCCATCCGCACATACGACGGGCAAAATTACCCCCGTCGTGCGCGTGGGTTAAAACACAAAGTGTGAAGCAATTTCCATCCGCGCGCACGACAGAGAAAATTGCCCCAGTCGTGCGCGTCGTGCGCGGGGCTTAAATCACACAGTGTGAAGCAATATACATACGCGCGCACGACGGGCAAAATTGCCCACGTCGTGTGCGTAGGTTAAAACGCCGAGTGTGAAGCAATTTCCATCTGCGCGCACGACGTGCAAAATTATCCCACTCGTGCACGTCGTGCACGGGGCTTAAAATGCACAGGGTAGAGCAATTTCCATTCGCACGCAGGACGGGTAAAAATTACCCCCGTCGTGGGTTAAAACGCAAAGTGTGAAGCAATTTCCATCCGTGCGCATGATCGGCAAAATCACCCCAGTCGTGCGCATCGTGCGCGGGGCTTAAACGCACAAGTGTGGAGCAATTTCCAACCGCGCGCACGACATGCAAAATTATGCCCAGTCGTGCGCGGGGGTTAAAACGCAAAGTGTGAAGCAATTTCCATCCGTGCGCACGACCGGCAAAATTATCCAAGTCGTGCGCGTTGTGTGCGGGGGTTAAAATGCACAGTGTGAAGAAATTTCCATACGTGTGCACGACGAGCAAAATTACCCCCGTCGTGCGCGTGGTTAAAATGCCGAGTGTGAAGCAATTTCCATCCGTGCGCACGACGGGCAAAATTCGCCCCGTCGTGCGCGTCGTGCGCGGGGGTTGAAACGTATAGTGTGGAGCAATTTCCATCCGCGCGCACGACTGGCAAAATTACCCCCATCGTGCGCGTGGGTTAAAACGCAAAGTGTGAAGAAATTTCCATCTGCACGCACGACTGGCAAAATTGCCCCAGTCGTGCGCGTCGTGCGCGGGGCTTAAAACGCACAGTGTGGAGTAATTTCCATACGCGTGCACGACGGGCAAAATTGCCCACGTCGTGCGCGTGGGTTAAAACGCCGAGTGTGAAGCAATTTCTATCCGTGCGCACGACGGACAAAATTATCACAGTCGTGCGCGTTGTGCGCGGGGCTTAAAACGCACAGGGTGGAGCAATTTCCATCCGCACACACGACGGGCAAAAAATTACCCCATCGTGGGTTAAAACTCCAAGTGTGAAGCAATTTCCATCCACACGCACGACCGGCAAAATTACCCCAGTTGTGCGCGTCGTACGTGGGGCTTAAAACGCACAAGTGTGGAGCAATTTCTATCCGCCCGCACGACGTGCAAAATTAAACCCAGTCGTGCGCGGGGGTAAAATGCAAAGTGTGAAGCAATTTCAATCTGCACGCATGACAGGCAAAATTATCCCAGTCGTGCACGTCATGCGCGGGTGTTAAAACGCGCAGTGTGAAGAAATTTCCATACGCGCTCACGACGGGCAAAATTACCCCCGTCGTGCGCGTGGTTAAAACGCCGAGTGTGAAGCAATTTCCATCCGCGCGCACGACGGCCAAATTCGCCCCGTCGTACGTGTCGTGCGCGGGGGTTGAAATGCACAGTGTGGAGAAATTTCCATCCGTGCGCACGACGGGCAAAATTACCCCCGTCGTGCGCGTGGGTTAAAACGTAAAGTGTGAAGCAATTTCCATCCACGCGCACGACGGGCAAAATTGCCCCAGTCATGCGCATCATGTGTGGGGCTTAAAACGCCCAGTGTGAAGCAATTTCCATATGCGCGCATGACGGGCAAAATTGCCCACGTCGTGTGCGTGGGTTAAAACACCGAGTGTGAAGCAATTTCCATCCGCGTGCACGACGGGCAAAATTACCTCCGTCGTGCGCGTGGGTTAAAAAGCCTAGTGTGAAGCAATTTCCATCCGCGCATGCACGACTGGCAAAATTACCCCGTCGTGCACGTCGTGTGAAGCAATTTCCATCCGCGTGCACGCCGTGCAAAATTACCCCCATCGTGCGCGTAGGTTAAACAACGAGTGTGAATCAATTTTCCATCCGCGCGCACGACGGGAAAAATTACCCCAGTCGTGCGCATCGTGCGCGGGGCTTAAAACGCACAAGTGTGGAGCAATTTCCATCCACGTGCACGACAGGCAAAAATACGCCCCGTCGTGCGCGGGGGTTAAAACGCAAAGTGTGAAGCAATTTCCATCCACACGCATGACAGGAAAAATTACGCCAGTCGTGCACGTCATGTGCGAGGGGTAAAATGCACAAGTGTGGAGCAATTTCCTTCCGTACGCACGACAAGCAAAATTACCCCCATAGTGTGCGTCGTGCACGGGGCTTAAAACGCACAAGTGTGGAGCAATTTCCATTCACGCGCACGACGAGTAAAAATACGCCCCATCGTGCGCGGGGGTTAAAACACAAAGGGTGAAGCAATTTCCTTCCGCGCGCACAACATGCAAAATTATGCCAGTTGTGTGCGTCATGCGCGAGGGTTAAAACGCACAAGTGTGGAGCAATTTCCTTCTGCGCGCACGACGTGCAAAATTACACCCGTCGTGCGCGTGGGTTAAAACGTAAAGTGTGAAGCAATTTCCATCCGTGCGCATGACGGGCAAAAATACACCCCATCGTGCGCGGGGGTTAAAACACAAAGTGTGAAGTAATTTCCATCCGTGCGCACGACATGAAAAATACGCCAGTCGTGCACGTCGTGTGCGAGGGTTAAAACGCACAAGTGTGGAGCAATTTCCTTCCGCACGCACGACATGCAAAATTATCCCTGTCGTGCACGTGGGTTAAAACGCAAAGTGTGAAGCAATTTCCATCCGCAGGCACGACAGGAAAAATTACCCCAGTCGTGCGCGTCGTGCACGGGGATTAAAACGCAAAGGGTGGATCAATTTCCATTCGCGTGCACGACGGACAAAAAATTTACGCCTATCGTGCGCTTGGGTTAAAACACAAAGTGTGAATCTATTTCCATCCGTGCGCACGAAGGGGAAAACTTTCCCAGTCGTGCGCGTCATGCGCGGGGCTTAAAACGCACAGTGTGGAGTAATTTCCATTCACGTGCATGACGGGCAAAATTACCCCCGTCGTGCGCGAGGGTTAAAAAGCCTAGTGTGAAGCAATTTCCATCCGCGCACACGACGGGCAAAATTACCCCAGTCGTGCGCATCATGCGCGGGGCTTAAAACGCACAAGTGTGGAGCAATTTCCATCCGCGCGCACGACGGGCAAAATTACCCCCGTCGTGCGCGTGGGTTAAAAAGCCTAGTGTGAAGCAAGTTCCATCCGCGTGCACGACGGGTAAAATTACCACAGTCGTGTGCGTCGTGCGTGGGGCTTAAAACGCACAAGTGTGGAGCAATTTCCATTCGCGCGTATGACGGGCAAAATTAACCCTGTCGTGTGCGTGGTTAAAACACCGAGTGTGAAGCAATTTCCATCCGTACGCACGACGGGAAAAATTCGCCCTGTCGTGCGCGTCGTGCTCGGGGGTCAAAACTCCTCGTAATTATGCCCCGATGTGCTCATCGTGCGCACGACGGGTAATTTGTTTGCTAAACAACATCAAGCCATACAGATGATATATATGTGCCCATTTCGGCAGACATGATAAAAATTCAAGTTTCCAAGTGGTCAATATGATAAAAAATCATATTTCATGTGTGTATAACGTTATAATTTACAATATTGTCATCAATGGTAGCAATATGGGTAACATATCTTTTAATTTCTTACAACAATGTCATCAATACTTACTAAACAAAGTGATTATTTTGCCCAAAACCTAACATGGTCATTAACATCAATTTTATACGGAATTTTTTCAATATCAACATTCTTGTTGTCCCTTTTTAATCGGTGACGTGCACTATAAATTGATTTGCATGGAAGGTTGGATTTTCCTTCAGGACATTCAAAATTTCAACCGGCCTCAGCGTGCTATTTGCCAAATCTCTCAATGATTCCATCTCCATTCCCTGCAACTTCCCTTCATCGGAATGGCCCTCGACATAATTAGCAGCTTGATGGTTGTGCCTGCCATCAACGACTGTTAACCTCCACTCGTCACCGCCAACGTCGACGCCCACCATATTACCATGCAATGAGAACAGACATTGACACTCTTGGTTTTAATTGGCCTGTCGGTCTTTTTTTCCTTTCGGTGTCCCCTGTAAACCCCGCTTCTTTCACATGCAAAGTAAACAGCAGGAATCCTATTGGAAGTTTTACTCAAACTCGTCGTCGACATGGTAACAATCACATGGCCGACGGACTTTATCCACTCAAATAGCTCGTCTCTTCTCTTAAAAATTTGCACGGAACTAAATTCTTTTGTAAATTCCATTTCATCCTGTATCAAACAATTCATACAATTAATTCAACTTGGAATCAAAGATTTAATGCATTATCCCAGAAAAGATAAATCAATAGAACCTTGGATTTTTGTACCTTCTCCATCAATCTCAACCGTATCTGCATGCATGTAAAATCCCTAAATTTCTACATCATTTTCCATCCAATTGAATAAGAATTTCACCTACAATGTACTTAAAAGTATATACGTACCAAATGGAAAACCTCGAAAATCATTACTTTCAAACACAAGAAAGGAAGAAAATGCTCATGTATCCTAGAAGGTCCGCTGACCGCTGAGATCTTCTGGGAAGATTTGAAGGTGCATTTTGGTTGCGTAGTTAGCCTGACTTCATTGGAGTCATTTTCTACCGCCATCCCATTCTCCTTACAGGCATCTACATCATGAAGAAAATGGTCCACATTGAAATAGTAGGAGTAACTTTCAATTTGTCTTACATTTACCATGGTATATATCTACATCAAACAGAACGAAGGAATGGTAAGAATTTGTCCTGTTAAATTGAGAAACAAACATATTGTAAGAAAAATACGTAGAATACCATGGCTATACGAGGAATAATTTGTCATTTTCTACCGCCATCCCATTATCTTTACATGCATCTACATCATGAACGAAATGGTCCACATTGAAATAGTAGGAGTTACTTTCAATTTGTCTTCCATTTACCATGGTATATATCTACATTAAGCAGAATGAAGGAATGGTTAGAATTTGTCCTGTTAAACTGAGAAACAAACATATTGTAAGAAAAATACGTAGAATACGCGGTGGTTAAAAGTCCCAGTCTGAATCAATATCCATCCGCTGTACACATACGGTCTCACAACTGAGGACTCCACAGTACACACAAGGGCTTATAGTGGAATCAATTAATCCGCACGCACAACGGAAAAAATTTGATTGTTTTTGTTGCGTTGAAAAATAAAGAATTTTACGAGTTTTAACGGAGAGTAATTTTCGTAATAGCATAAATTTTGCTCAAGGCGCAAAACGGTTCAGTTTCCTTGTCGTGTGAGGAGAGTAATTTGCCTCTTTTTCAGCTGAGCCTAAAATACTCGGGATTACGCGTTTTTCTTGGTGGGATTACGTGTTGAGCAAATAAGATGTTCATTCCCGAGATCCCTAGCATTACTGTAGGATAAC
This sequence comes from Scilla litardierei, assembly GCA_030789695.1. Classification (NCBI taxonomy): domain Eukaryota; kingdom Viridiplantae; phylum Streptophyta; class Magnoliopsida; order Asparagales; family Asparagaceae; genus Scilla; species Scilla litardierei. Next base: position 123,838,813 of record CM061133.1, read on the forward strand.
GGACTTAATACTCATCAATTTGAATGGTCTATTACACTATAAATGGACCGTGAATGCCCTGGGTGTCCTGGAGAAGTGTATGAAATCGGAGGACTACAAGGTGATGCTGTCGCCTCCCAAATATGCTCCTCTCCCTGGTCTGCGAAGAGAAGAATGGCCCCCTGGCCTTTGCGCCTTGGTTGGCTGCTCTGGGTCAATTAGGTTGGGGGTGCATGGCTACCGTCTCTCTTAGGCACATGCACTCCATCCTGTTCTTTTCGATCTCTTGGCTCGCAGCCAAATTGGCCAAATCTGACTGTGGATGAAGCAGATTATAATTGTCCCTTTCCTCCTGCAGATTTCCAATTTTGGCTGTGAGCCAAGAGATCGAAAAGAACAGGAGGGAGTGCTTGTGCCTCAGAGGGACGGTAGCCATGCACGGCCAACCTATGTGACCCATGGCAGCCATCCAGGGTGCAAAGGCCAGGGGGCCATTCTTCTCTTTGCAGACCAGGGAGAGGAGCATATTTGGGAGGCGACAGCATCAGCGTGTAGTCCTCCGATTTCATACGCTTCTCCAGGGTATTCACGGGCCATTTAGTGTGAAATTGACCATTCAAATTGATGAGTATACTCCGTTATCCTACAGCGAGCCCTAATGCCTGATGCTTGTGATAGAAATGGACGATGGAATTCAACCAGTTCTCTTTTCACGTAAAGCTAAATGGTTGATGTTGGAAACTTACGCAATGGGGGTAATAAACGCAACGAAGGGCTATCGTCCATTTATAATCAAGCATGCCCGATGAATGCCTTCCATATGTGAGCATTCGCCTTCCACTCCTCGACTATACACTCCATATACATCACCTCTTTATACACTCCATCCAAACCATCAAACCCTTCATCATTTCACTATACCTCGTCTATGACACACAAACACTCCCTCCTGTCCTTTCCGATCGCGAAGATAAAAAGCTCATTCTATTTTTTATGCAACCATTTGGTGTTGTTCGACGCTTCATGTGAATCGGAGTTCCTCTCGGTGTCTTTGAAACGGCTTTATACCTGACAGTACGTAACAACGACGCCTGCTATGACGACACTCATATCCAACCGATGATGGCAGAAAATCGACAACGACGGTAATAAATGGAACGAAGATGGTCGCCCGATGAACTCACGGAAGTTGACGGGGAAGCACGCAGATCACACCGACAATTTATCCCGTAAGGAGCCCCTTCATTACACATCTTACGAAGACAATCATATGTTTCAGTTTGTAAGAGCATAGGCTAATGAATCAGTTTGTATTTGTATCCGTATGTACATCAATATATTTGAATGGCTGGGTCATTTTTCAAAATGTCATCAATTGGAATATGTATAAGATTTAATCTAAAATTTTGCAAGCAGTTTCTGAATTCGATTGAATATGTCTTCAGGTTGAATAAGTATAAGAATTAATATAAAAGTTTGCATGTAGTTTCTGAATCAGATTGAATAAGTATCCGGTTTAATCTACAATGTTTTCAGATTGAACAAGTATAATAAGACTTAAATCTAAAAGTTTGCATGTAGGCTTGATTGGGATTCAGATTAAGTATGATGAAATTTGGAATGTGATTGATTCACTGCGGTGGCGCGCAGTGGAATTAAAATTATAGCATCTCACAAATATGCTCAGAGCGTAAACCGTGCAAATTTATTCCTGTGGGGGGGGGTTGAGCAATTTGTCATCGACACAACTTTAGCTTAACGCGCACAATGGGCATAATTCTGCTGGTTGTGCGCGTTTAAGTATGATGAAATTTGGAATGTGATTGATTCACTGTGCTGGTGCGCAGTGGAATTAAAATTATAGCATCCCACAAATATGCTCAAAGCGCAAAACGGGCAAATTTATTCCCGTGGGGGCGTAGAGCAAATTTGTCATTGACACAACTTTAGCTTAACGCGCACAACGGGCATAATTCTGCATGTTGTGCTCTTTGTGCAATTATGTTAACCATTAAAAATTTGCTCAATGCGCACAACGGCTCAAAGTGAACACCTGGAGTTACTAGTTGTGCGCTTTGAGCAATTATTTAAACCATTAAAAATTTGCTCACCGCGCACAACGGCCATAAATTTATTGGTTCTGAGTGTTGAGCAATTATATAAGCGGCTATAAATTTTTCCAGCTCACTTTCCACCGGTCAAACATTCTTGGGAAAATCATATGTCTGGAATCAATTCCCTCTGTAGCTTGACGGGGTCTTTGATGTAGCTACACAATAAAACTCTACTGCAGTCTCATCCTCATTGAGCATTGTGCGTTGTGCGCATTGAGCAATTCCTGTTTTCCATGCGTTTTGTGCGATGATCAATTATAATAGTTACTCTCTTCTGTATTATTTAGCCCGGGGTGTGTGTCGAATAAAATGTATTAAAAAATCTTAGTGGAGAGTAGTATTGTTGGGAGTAATTTTCCATTAGCATCAATGTTGATCAAGGAGAAAAATCGTTGAGTTTCCTTATTTTACGGGGAGAGTAATTAACCTATTTTGATCTAGATGCTAAAATAATTGGGATTACACGATTTTCGCGTTGGTATTACGCAGTTTGCGCGTTGAGTAAATAATTGTTGATTCCCGAAATCCATTGCATTAATGTAGGATCAAGGACTTATTATATGCTTCATTTTGATTGGTCCAATTCCCCTATAAATGGCGGACAACGAGCACTCATCTTCTCACAACTTCATCTACTTTCTTCCATCATCATCTTCTTTATTTGCCCACACAACCTCCGTATGAAAACAATAAGTCCTTCAGCTGTTCGTGCATACTTGATATAGATATGGACGATAGCATTCATTCAGCTGTTCGTCCATTTATAATCAGGCATGCCCGAAAAGGGTTTCCAGATGTGAGGATTTTGCCTTCCACCATGCCCGTCCCCGACACAGGGCACCCAGGTCAGCCGCCCAAGAAGTAATGGTCAGGGGGACATCACCAGCACATTGTATCAGTTTGTAAAGAGCATAGGCTAATGAATTTGTTTTGTTCTGTATCAGTATGTACATCCATATATTTGAATGGCTGGGTCATTTTGAAAATGTCATCAATTGGAATATGTATGAGATTTAATCTAAATTTTTTCAAGCAGTTTCTGAATTCGATTGAATATGTAGCCGATTTAATCTAAAATGTCTTCAGATTGAATATGTATCAGAGATAATCTAAAAGTTTGCATGTAAACAAGTTAATTTTCTCATAGACAGAATTTAACAACTTGCTAGGAGGGACATTTTCACGTTCTTTACAATACGTCGATAAAGACGCCAGTGGTTGAAGGCAGGCCGTTGGATGGCGGGCTGGGGTGCTGTTCCACTTTACTGTAAACTGCATCAGTATATGCGACAGGAGGTCGAGGAGTGGAAGGCAGGCCGTTGGATGGTGGGCTGGGGTGTCGTTCCATTTTACTGTAAACTGCATCAGGATGTGCGACGGGAGGTCGAGGAGTGGAAGGTAGGCCGTTGGATGGCAGGCTGTGGTTTCGTTCCAATTCAGGATGTGCGACGGGAGGTCGATGAGTGGAAGGCAAGCCGTTGGATGGCAAAGGGACCCGTTGTTTGGGAATGGTGGTGCCCAGTGGGGTGATTTGGCATGGCGATGCATTCACCAGTGATTTGGACCGACAGCCCGCGGGCGGCGACGCCTCCCCCGGTGGTGGAGGTAGTCACGGAGTAGGCACTGGAGGGGAGGAGTGGTCCGCCCTAAGTTCCCTGGCGTAAGTTGTCCAAGGGAAGTCGGGGAGTGGAAGGCGGGCCGCTCCATGTGTAAGAGGAATAACTCGTCGACGATCCGCCTGTAAGAGGAATAATTCGTCGGGAAGGAGAAGTCCGGTATCAACCGAGGGCCTGTCCAATGATCGGGCCAACGGGAGGTTTCTTTTGAGAGGAGAGGAGTGTCTAGAGGCAAATCGTCCCTAACTCCCTTGGTTTGTGAGGAGAGATCGAATACGGGGGCGTCTCGCCCCTTTCAACCTTCATGGTAAGGCTTTTCTTTCTTTGCGTTGAGCAATTATGTCTCAGCGTTGAGCAATTAAGTAAGCGGCTACAAAACCACTCATACATCAGAATTGCTCACCGCACACAACCACTCAAACTCAGAATAAGCTCATCGCACCAAACCACTCAAAACTCAGAATTGCTCAGCACACAAATCCACTCAAAACTCAAAATTGCTCATCGCACAGAACCACTCAAACTCAGAATTGCTCATCGCACATAATCACTCAAAAATCAGAATTGCTCAGAGCACAAAACCACTCAAACCTCAGAATTACTAACCGCACACAACCATTTTTTTCCCAGTGAGGGTGAACTGCCACAAAGTTCTCCACTGGGTCACAGTTGCTCTTGCTTTTGAGGACATTTGTGTCATTTTGGGTCAAAAGGTCTCCCTGAGAGCTTTCAAATCACTCCAGCTACATCAATTATCACCCATCGTAATTAAGGGTCTTTTCTTATGTCTGATATATATCCGCTGTATATGCATGAGCAGTCTTTTGTATATTCACGAGAACCCCTCTGTAGCATGACGGGGTCTTCGATGTAATCACACATTAACTCTACTTCTGTCTCATCAATACAATTCGCTGCCATGCATTCTGCATTGTGCACATTGAGCAATGCCTATTTTCTATGTGTTATGCGCAGTGAGCAATTATGATAGTTACTCGCTTCTGGATTATTTAGCCAGGTGTGCGCGTCGAATAAAATATATTAGAAAATCTTAGTGGAGAGTAGTATTGTTGGGAGTAATTTTCCTATTATGTGATCAAGGCAAAAAACCGTAAGGTTTCATTGTTTTGCGCGGAGAGTAATTAACCTATTTTGATCCACATGCTAAAATAATTGGGATTACGCAATTTTCGCGTTGGAATTACGCGGTTTGCGCGTTGAGTATAAATGTTGATTCCCGAGATCCATTGTATTACTGTAGGATCATGGACTTTTTATACGCTTCATTTTGATTGGTCCAATTCCCCTATAAATGGCAGACAACGAGCACTCATCTTCTCACAACTTCATATACTTTCTTCTATCATCATCTTCTTTATTTACCCACACAACCTCCGTTTGGAAACAATAAGTCCTTCAGCTGTTCGTGCATGCTTGATATAGATATGGACGATAGCATTCATCCAGTACTCTTTTCACATAAAGGTAAATGGTTCATGTTGGAAACTTATGCAACGAAGGGCTATCGTCCATTTATAATCAATCATCACCGACAATGCTGGGCGGGGGGGGGGGGGGGGTGTTGCAACTGCGTTGTTAAGAAAATTTGTCCCAAAAATAACTATGAAAAATGTGTACGATGATCATACCGTATTCTTTTGGGGTGATATTGGCTATGCTGTCTCACATGGTTCAGAAAAGCTGCTGGGTGTTGTACCATGTAAGATTGTTATTCCCTCATATTATGAATTATGGCTATGTATTTGTTTTGCGTGTCTTGTATACACTCCATATCCATATCCATCTCCTCTTTATACACTCCATCTCCTCCATCAAACCCTTCACCGTTTCACTATACATCATCTTTGACGCACAGACACTCCATCATATCCTTTCCGATCTCTTACACTCCCAAACACAACTTCTTATGCAACTATGTGTTGTTTTACATCGTCTCTGGTAACAGCGTTCCAATCGGTGTCTTTTTTCCTGACTTCAGGTTACAACGACGACATCAATGACGGTAATAAGCGAAACGGTCTGTCGACTTTCCAATTCACAAAGGACAAAGTGCCACGTCAATGCACACATCTGGTATGACAATCATCTTGAGCAGATCAGGGCAGAAATTTGGCAACTGCAACGTAGATGCTGAGCGCATTGTCCGTGTGGTACATCACCAAGGGGAATCGACGTTCCAGCTGTTGTGTTTGACACAGCTACATACTTGACTGCAGGTTACAACGACGCGACACTCATATCCAGCCGATGATGGCAGAAATTCGGCAACGACGTTAATAAACGCAACGAAGATGGGCGCCCAATGAACTCACGGAAGTTGAAGGGGGAAGTACGCAGATCACGCGCCACTTCATTGCAAACATCTACGAAGACAATCATATGTATCAGTTTGTAAGAGTAAAGGCATATGTATCAGTTTGGATCTGTATCTGTACGTACTTTAGTATATTAGAATGGGTTGGTCATTTTGGAAAGGTCACCGTTTGAATATGTATCAGCGTTAATCTAAAAGTTTGCATGCAGTTTCTGAATCAGATTGACTAGGTATCATATTTAATATAAAATGTCTTCAGATTGAATACGTATCAGTCTTAATCACAATTAGGTAAAGTTTCTAAGTGAAGTTTGACTGTTGGCATGTTGCGGAATCACAATTTTAGTATGATGAAAATTGGAATGTGAATGATTGACAGTTGGAACAAAAATTACAGCATCCAACAAATATGCTCAAAGTACACAACATGCAAAATTATTCAAACGGGGCGCGTTGAGCAAATGCGCTATCGACACAACTTTAGCTCAACGCGCACAACGGGCATAAGTCTACTAGGTGTGTGCGCGTTTGCTTGGGCCCAATGTTTGAGTTCGTCAGCGGAGGACGTTCGCTTGGGCCTGTCAAGTTCCAGGCCCAGCCGTACAGATTGACAGTTGCATCTATGATAGCAGAGCCGGAGAAGCCAGCTGTAGTACAAGACTTAAAGGATGTCTTCCCTGAGGACATTTCCGGTTTGCCGCCTGATCGAGCATTGGAGTTCGGCATTGACCTGATGCCAGGAGCTCAACCGATTTCTAAGGCGCCGTACCGTATGGCTCCTGCTGAGCTAGAGGAGCTGAGGAAGCAGTTGGACGAGCTGCTACAGAAGGGTTTTATTCATCCCAGCGTGTCTCCCTGGGGTGCACCCGTCTTGCTGGTGAAGAAGAAAGACGGATCGAGGAGGATGTTTATCGACTATCGGGAGCTGAATCTGATCACTGTGAAGAAAAAGTACCCGCTGCCCCGTATTGATGATATCTTCAATCAGCTTGGTGGATCGAAGGTGTTTTCGAAGTTGGATCTTCGGAGCGGATACCATCAGGTCAGAGTCAAGAAGGATGACGTGCCCAAGACAGCTTTCTGGACCAAGTATGGGCACTATGAATTCGTTGTCATGCCGTTCGATGTGATTAACGCTCCTGCTGTGTTCATGAATCTCATGAACCTCATCTTTTACGACTTCCTCGACAAGTTCGTGGTGATCTTTATAGTTGACATCTTGGTATACTCGAGGAGCGAGGAAGAGCATGCAGAGCACTTGAGATTGGTATTGGAGACGCTCTGCCATCATCGACTATATGCCAAGTATAGCAAATGCGAATTCTGGCTGGACAGAGTTGCATTTCGTGGACATGTAGTATCAGGAGCCGGCATCTCAGTGGATCCGAAGAAGGTCAGAGCAGTAAGTGAATGGCCTACACCACGATCGGCTTCAGATATCAGGAGTTTCCTCGGATTGGCTGGCTACTACCGCAGATTTATCAAGGACTTCTCGAGGATAGATGAGCCGATTACGAGATTGACTCGGAAGGATGTCAAGTTCAGTTGGTCAGAATCTTGCGAGCAGGCTTTTTCTACTTTGAAGGAGAGACTGACGACTGCACCAGTCTTGGCTATTCCGGACAGAAGCGGAGGCTTTGAGATTTTCTGTGATGCATCTGGCAAGGGACTTGGTTGTGTTCTACATCAGCACAACCATGTTGTCGCTTATGCTTCGCGACAGTTGAAAGTCCATGAGAAGAACTATCTGACCTACGATTTGGAGCTCGCCGCTGTCATATTTGCATTGAAGATTTGGCGTCATTTCTTACTGAGTGAGAAAGTGAAGATATTCACTGATCATAAAAGTTTGAAATACATATTTACTTAGAAGGAGCTGAATATGAGACATCGCAGATGGTTGGAGTTGATGGCAGATTACGACATCGACCTTCAGTATCACCTAGGGAAGGTTAATGTCGTACCGAACGCTTTGAGCCGACTGCCAGAGGTGATGATTCTCACAGCTCAGTGGAGATTACAGCAGAATCTGCGAGAGATGGACGTTGAAGCTGTTCTTCCGGGAGTCACTTCGACGTTGATGAACATGCAGGTTCAGTCGACGATTGTTGATCGGATCAAGAGTGCTTAAGCTGGTGATGCTAAGTTGATGAAGATCAGAGAGCAAGTCGAAGCCAGACTCCGGAAAGATTTTCTGATTCACGAGGATGGATCTTTGAGGTATGGAAGTAGAACCTGCGTGCCTGTAGGAGATATCAGAGAAGAGTTGATGAATGAGGCTCACAGTTCGCCTTATTCGATTCATCCTGGAGGTACGAAGATGTACACAGATCTTCGTCAGAATTTCTGGTGGCATGGTATGAAGAGAAGTGTGGCACGGAGTGTTGCCAAATGCCTGATGTGTCAGCAGGTGAAGGCTAAACATCATCGCACTGCCGGACTACTACAGCCCCAGCCTATCCCGGAGTGGAAATGGCAGCACATCACGATGGACTTCGTGACTGGCTTACCTCGGAGCACCAAACAGAACGACGCAATCTGGGTCATTGTCGATCGACTGACCAAGTCTGTGCACTTCATACCGTTCCAAGTAGGACAATCCACAGAGATACTGGCAAGGAAATATATGGAGGTAATGATCCAACTCATCCTTTCGTATTTCTTTCTAGTACGAGTTGTGACATGAAATATGTTGTGTAGGAAATGGTGCACTTGCATGGGGTCCCTGTGAGCATCGTATCTGATCGTGATACGAGGTTCACATCTCAGTTCTGGAAAAGTCTACAGACAAATCTTGGTACCAGTCTGAGGTTCAGCACTGCGTATCACCCGCAGACGGATGGTCAGTCAGAGCGGACCATTCAGATCTTGGAGGATATGCTGAGAGATTGCATGCTATATTTCATGGGTTCGTGGGAGGATCATCTACACCTGGTGGAGTTCTGCTATAACAACAGTTATCAGGCGAGCATTGGCATGGTGCCATTTGCTGCTCTCTACGGGAGGAAGTGTCGTTCGCCCCTGAGCTAGGACGACATTGGAGATAGAGAGTTATTGGGACCGGAGTTGATAGTCGAAGCAGTGGACGTTGTTCGAGATATCAGGGATAAGCTTCGGATTGCTCAGGACCGTTATAAGCATTGGGCCGATGCTAAACGGTGCCCTCTGGAGTTTCAGCCGGGAGACCACGTCTTCCTGAAGATTTCCCCAAATCGTGGACTGATTCGCTTTGGGAAACGCGGTAAGCTCAGCCCGAGATACATCAGACCCTTCGATGTTCTGGAGAGAGTTGGCGAGGTAGCCTACCGCTTAGCCTTGTCACCATCTTTGGAGGGTGTTCACGATGTCTTCCATGTGTCTGAGCTTCGTCGGTACATTGGTGATCCATCTCACGCTGTTGACTACTCTGAGATCACCGTCCGTCCAGATCTGACATATGACCAGCAGCCAATGCAGATTCTTGACAGACGTCAGAAGACACTCAGGAACAAGACTGTCGATCTTGTTAGGATGATGTGGCGACAAGGTTCCCCAGGAGAGTCCACCTGGGAGAAAGAAGATGAGATGAGAGAGCATTACCCACATCTGTTCCCCGACCAGTAATTGTTAGAAATTCCGAGGGCGGAATTTTCTGTAAGGTGGGTAGGATGTAGCGACCACTTTTCGGTCGTGTGCGTTTGTGTGCGTATGTTGTTTTGCGTGCGTGTATTCGTGTTTGGTTTATTATTATTGTTTCATAGCTCAGACGCGTGTCTGGAACCTGTATTCACGATCCTCTCGGAGGCGCGAACGCTCCGGTACATTCATTGTAATTTTTGGATGTCGAGGGACCCTTCTTCTAAACATCATTAGTTATTAAATTATAAGAAGGGATTTTTTTTGTTAATACATATTTGTATTACCTTGCTGTACGTTTCTTTCAACTTTTTCCTAACAATTAAATTAGTTTTTAAAATCCTAACTTATTTTAATTCTAACCTAATAATTTTCATTTCAAATTCTGTAAGTACATTTTGAAAGAGTCAAATCAAATCTTTAAGGAGGGCACCTCTATTAAACAGATCAAGTCTCTTTTTAAACTATTATTTAAATATTAATTTTATCCTATTAGTTAGTTATCATGCGGTTTAATCAAATTTTAAAAATCTAAACAACTTATTAAGATCTCAACCTCTCCCGTATTATCCTGACCAACCTCAAAGTGCACATTCAACCCGCACACTCTCTCTCCTCACACGTCAAACACCCCCTACCAACCCTACAAAAAAAGAACCTACAGTAGGCAGCATACATTATTTCAACCAAGGCCCATACTTTTCTTTTGAAAACTCAAACAAGAACCCTGTGACTGTGAGCTATCCCAAGGCCAACTTAATAGCACAGCAGCCTACTCCCTCTTATTTTATTATCTAAAAACCCCCAGGCTCCTTTCAATTCAAGTGAACACATCATTTCTATCTTTTTAACCCTAGTTTCCTCTAGCCCAAGGACAGAGCCGCCCCCTACCCTACTCCTTTCTTCTCCATGCAACAAAACCCTGCGGCCTTCTCAGCTCCCCACTCGCGGACACCGTGCAAGCCATCTCCCCGTAGCCTCCTCCATCGCACGAACTCCTCAGCGTCGACCACTGCTCGGCCTCCCCTCTTCTCCAACAGTCCATGCCAACGACCTCCTCCACACGCGCGAACATAGCCTGGCACCTCCACCTGAGAACTCTGAAACCCGCCACGCCGAGCACACCCTCCATCACCTGCAACAAAGGAAGAACACCCAAGAGGTTAGTTGTTAGCAGGTTAGAATTAGCTGATGCTATAAACTGGGTTTTGTTTCATATAATGATCATTAGTTGTTGCTAGGGTCTGTTGCTTTCATGATGGTTAGGTCAGGTCTTAACTCAAAATATGTAAGTGTTAGGTTATAATATGGTCAGTTCCAGTTAGGTTTTAGAAACGATATTTGTTATCAGTGATAAACTGTTATAAAAATGTTTTTATAACATCATATAGGTTAATGGTTAATTATTAATACTCAGTTATCATACCTTAGGGTTAGTGTTAGTTAGTTAGTTTTTTTTAAAAAAGAAGAGAAATAATGATCCTGTTGTTAATATGTTATTATGGCTGGTAGTATGTGATTTTCTAGTAGGTGGTAATGATTGGACTAGTTGATGTTAGATGTGCCTTGTTATCCTGTTAGGATTATTATAATGGTTAGAGTTTTAATATAAAGGCTGTTTTGTTTTTCCTAATACCTTGTTGAGAATATGACATATGCTAGATATTAATCATTTTTTGGGGTTAATATTTTATAACCCACATCATAGGACAGAGGACCTAATAAAAATGAATCACTAGACGTCGTAGGGGCTTTTTGTAAATCTGTCCTGAACAAGAAACACCTATACTGATTTTATGTTTTGCCAAAACAGCGAACCAAACCCTCCACGGCGTAGTACACGTCGAGACGATTCTAACGACACCAAGAACGTCGAAAACAGGTGAGTATTTGATTTTATATGAATTTCTGAAGTTTTGACACCGTTGCGCCATCTTTATGTTTTGTTGTGTAACTCAAAAACTAGGCGTGAAATGACGTACAAAATTAACACCATAATGACTAGGACGAAATTTGGGATCCAACGGTATATCATAAGATATATCCCCATTTTAAACAATAAGAGAAAGAAATCATTTCTGTAGCAAGTTGAACAAACATGACATATTCGTCATTATTTAAAATTACGGTAACGGTCGTTCGACCCGTTTCCGCTTTGTAGATCTGTCACCATAAAACTATAATATTGTTAACAGTAAAGTTCAGTGAATCCTGACATACTTAACCATATGGACATCGTAAAATCGTGCGCCTCGAAGGCGGTATCGTGATATCGTGATGTCGTGTGAGTCGACTAGGCCGGCTCGTGTTCCGGCAAACTTTTGGGTGGGGTTAGGGTTGAGAGGCCACTGGGCGTATGTACTCTCCTCAAGAGCACCACCCGCACGCGGTGGGTTAGCGTCAATCACGGTAAGCCCCCGTGAGAGGAACGACCTTCTCATCACGACCTAAAGGCGAGAACCCTAGATTAGAATGCTAACTCTTGACGTGAAAACCTATAATGCTAACTTGGTCATCTCGATAATTGAAATGCTAATGAACTCAGAGAAAATCCCAACTTTAAACTTGCAAATGTCTAGAACTGCATGTTAGGAGTGTTTGTCATGTTTCACTAAAATTGTTAAATGTCAAATTGCTGCAGTGGTTCCTCTAAATTATTAATGCTTCTAAAATTCATATATATCAAATATCTTGCCTTGGGATGCTAATTTTTTTTGCAGACCTTAGCTGACATACATTCATTGTTTGTGGATGTATGTCGATCCAGCGCTTGAGTACCCGGAGGACACGTACGAGACGCCAGACTTGGAGAGTCAGGAGTTCACACCTGACGCAGTGCCTCTTCCAGCTGAGGACTAGAGGACCCTCACTTCCAGCTTTTTCTTAGTTTTCTTTCAGTCACTTACTGTAGTTGTGTACGTTTGTCTTGTTGCTACTTTAGCCTAGTTGTGGCTTGTTTAATTTCGTGTACGAACTTTTAATCTCTGGATGTGGCTTTTTATCTTTATATCTTTGTGGTGTTCTGATTGTTCTGATACGCAAATGCAAGGACCCTTTTCTGTGCTTTTATCACAGACGCTTATTGAACTCGAGCTTCACCGCTCCAGTTCAAGCGGACCGCGTAACGTTCTCGCTTTTGGTGTCTTTTGGGAAGCGGGACGTTACAATGATATAACATGAAAGTATGAACTCCTATAATTCAGATTCACCCGTAATCCCTAATTCTCCATGCAACCTCACAAATGAATTTTCTTTAAGAGGTTTAGTGAAGATGTCGACGATTTATTTTTGGGTTTCAATGTACTCTAAGGTGATGTTCTTCTTAGCTACATGATCATTAATAAAGTGGTGTCTCACATCTATGTGTTTGGTACGGGAGTGATGTACCGGATTCTTGGAAAGACAAATTGTACTTTGGCTATCAACCATGATAGGACAAGTATCACAATTGACACCATAGTCTTTAAGTGTGTGTCTCATCCAAAGAACTTGTACACATGCAAGACTCGCGGTAATATATTCTGCTTTAGTCGTGTACAAGGATACCGAGTTCTGTTTCTTGAAAAACCAAGAAACTAGGGAGTTTCCTAGGAAATGGCAAGTGCCACTAGTACTCTTCCTATCAGATTTGCATCCAGCAAAGTTGGCATCACTATATGAGATTAGCTTATATGTGCTAGACTTAGGGTAAAGTAACCCATAATCTAGTGAATGATTGAGGTAACGAAAAATTTGTTTAACCGCAATCAAGTGTGACTCCTTAGGTCTAGCTTGATATCTAGCACAAAGACATATGAGAACATAATATCGGGCATACTAGCGGTTAAGTAAAGTAAGATACCGCTCATACCTCGATATAGACGAACGTCTACATCTTTCCCGTTCTCATCCTTGTGTAGATGGGTTGTCGTACTCATGGGAGTCCATTTGCATGAAGACGATCCATCCCGAATCGCTTGATAAGCTCCCCGATGCACTTTGTTTGATGTATGAACATTGCATCCTTCATTTACAGAATTTGTAGTCCAAGAAAGTAGTTGAGCTCACACATATGGTTCATTTCGAATTCATCCTTCATAGACTTAGAAAAGTCTTGGCAAAGATTAAAGTTAGTAGAACTAAATATTGTATCGTCTACATAAACTTGAAGTAACAAGATGTCATTTTCATAGTCTTTAATAAAAAGAGTTGAATCAACTTCACCCATTTTAAAACCTAAATACAAAAGAAAGGTTTTGAGTGGAGCATACCAAGCTCTAGGAGCTTGTCTCAACCCATATAATGCTTTCTTAAGTTTGAAAACATGATTTGGAAATTTTCATGAATGAAACCGGGCTGTTGAGAAACATAAACTTCTTCATTAATAATACCATTTAAAAATACGCTTTTAACATCCATTTGAAATAATTTAAAATTTTTATGGGATGTAAAAGATAAAAGCAATCTAATAGCTTCTAATCTAGCTACGGGGGAAAATTATTCTTCGAAATCAATACATTCCTCTTGCCGATAGCCTTGAGCTACTAATCTTTCTTTATTCCTTGTGAATCGGTCTTGTTCTTAATAATTCACTTGGTCCCAATCACTTGGTAACCACTTGGAAGAGGAACGAGCTCCCAAACTTCATTTCTATCAAATTGCATGAGCTCTTCTTCCATTGCAACTATCCAAGAGCTATTTTCACACGCTTCTTGGATGTTATTTGGCTCAATGGTAGAGACAAATGCACAATGAGAGAATTTATCAATTCTTGACCTTGTTCGTACACCCACACCAATATATCCAATAATTTGGTCATGTGGGTGATTACGAACGGTTGGATAAGATTTGGGAATACCTGCATCACTTGGAACATCTTCAATAATTTTTATTAGTATTGTTAGTCTTAATAATAGTCATTAATTTTAACATTACTAATGGAATCACATAAAACATCTACATTATCAACAATAACATGAGGAATATCAAAATCTTCATAAAATGATACGTGTAGTGATTCCTCCATCGTTGAAGAGGTTTTGTTGTATATCAGGTAAGCTTTACTACGTGTGGAATATCCAACAAAAATTCCTTCATCGGATCTTGGCTCAAATTTATCTAAGTTACCAAAAGTGTTCTTTATAAACCATTTTAAACCAAAAACACGAAAAATTTAACTTGCGGCTTTTTATCATAAAATAATTCAAAACAAGTTTTGTTCGTTTGGGGCCTCACTAGGTTCCTATTATGCACATAACATGCCGTGTGCACCGCCTTCGCCCAAAATTGTAGTCCAAGATGACTATCATGGAGCATGGTACGGGCACACTCTATTATGGTCCTATTATTTCTCTCAACAACACTATTTTGTGGTGGTGCACGAGGAAAAGAAAACTTGTGAGTAATCCCGTTGACATCACAAAACTTGGTGAAAAATTCATTCTCAAATTCTCCTCCATGATCACCTCAAATAGTGATAATGGTGGATCCTAAGAAACTTTGAATTTTCTTTGCCAATATAGTAAACTCTTCAAAAGATTCATTCTTATTGGTTAAAAATGAAACCCAAGTAAATCCAGAGAAGTCATCAACGACAACTAATCCATAATGAGCATTACATAAAGTGGCGGTTCTAGTTGGCCCAACTAAATCTAAATGAAGTAATTCTAGGGGCCTCTTAGAAGTTATGCTTTCTTTAAGTTTGAAAGATGATTTACATAGTTTACCTCTTTGACATGAATCACAAAAGTTTTTCTTACTAAAAACAATTTTCGGAAAACCTTTAACAAGATCCTGCTTAGCTAAGTTATATAAGTGCTTAAAATGAACATGACCAAAACGGCGATGCATAATAGTTGTTCATTTGTATTAGCAACTAAGAAATGTTCTATGGTTTTAGGCAAGCTCAAATAATAAATGTTTTTATACCTAATTACCGGTAAATAAAACATGTGACTCAATATCTACAATTTTACACTTACCCTCTCCAAAGTTAACCATGTAACCATTGTCACAAAGTTGACTAATGGAGATAAGGTTATGAATATACGACTAACTAAATAGACATTTGTAATAAGTGGGTTGGAAGGATTACCGACTTTGCCTACTCCAATGGTGGTTCCCTTTTGATTACCTCTAAAAGTGACCGTTGCACCATCCTTGATGCTAATCACTTTGGAGAGCAATGTGGGATCTTCCGTCTTGTGTTTGGAGCATCGGCTATCGAGTATCCATCCTTTCTTTTTAGAGCCAATACAACTTTTATTGCTCTCTTTCTTTTCTTGGGTACATACCTAATATACCATAAGCTCATGGTACCCTAAGCTTTATTGGGTCCAAGGGGATTAGCCCTTTGGAAGCCAAGTCCAAGTGGACTTTCGCTTCCCAACATAATTACCACTATTTATTACATCACTAAAATAGGAGTCAACATAAGCATTCCAATCAACTATGCTAGTGTTCTTAGTACCCCAAATTGTGTATGTTTTGGGTGTCCTTTTCAAAGTTGCATGCACATTTGGTTGAGTTCTATGTGGTGCGTGCTTCCTAGGAGCATGATTTCTAGCATATGAAGATGGAGGTGGATAAGCATGAGACATATATGGGTTGTAAGCAAAATTAGGAGCTTACATATTATATGCAACATATGGAGCATGTATAACATGAGGTGGATGAGCATACATGGAAGAATGATGTGTATGAACATATGAACGTGTAGGGGCATGTGCATTAGTATTTATCATGTGTGGTTTTACATGAGTCCGTGGGTGTGGAGCATAAAAATTGTCATTAGTGTCCACATGTGAAGTATGAGATTTTCTATGTGTATGTGAGTTGGTGTACATATATGCATGACCTTTCTTTTGGTTTCCACCCTTAGTGGGTTTCTTACCAAACGAAAATGATTGTGAAGTAGTGGCCTTCTTGGTAGGTTTGCTACCAATAATGTTTTTGACACCACTTGTGGATGCATCGGAGGATGGCCTCATAAAATCTATAGTTACACCACTATAGGAGGTGCGAGATTTGGATGCATTTGCTTCCACATAACCAAGTCCAACACGATGTGTGGCCGGAAATTGGTTTGCAATCAATTCATCCAATTTCCATTTCCCTTTGTTAAAGCTCTTAACTTGGGAGGACATGAGCTTATATTTCTCCTTAAAATAAGAAATATTGGTATCCAAGGTGGACACACGTGTCTTGAGCTCATGCACTTGGGTTTTAAGAGAATCATTCTCAATACCAAATTGCGTGTTATGTGAAGCTAGATCAATACTATCTTTAGTATAAGTTTGATCTAGTTGAGATTTGTGGGAATTCACCTCATTTCTCAAGATGTCATTTTGAGAAACCAAAGTGGCTTTCTCAAGTGTAAGTGTATCAACAATGGTGTCATTGTTGATAATGCATGGTATGTATGATTTGCAAACATTAGATTTCTTTAAAATAGTATATCAAAGCATAAGAGATTGATACTTAGAAAATAATTCTTCGTTAGCAATACGAAGTTCATCCATGTTACCTCGGGTTCATCGATGTCACTATCACTCTTATCGGAGAGTGGATCTCGGGCCATGAAACACATATATGCACTCTTACCCTTTTCATCCTCGGATTCACTTGAGGAATCTCTGCTTGAAGCATCAAACGTCCCAATAAGTCCTTTCTTCTTATCCTTCTTGTATTTCTCGAACTTGTGGTATTTTGGAGTCTTTCCACTTTTCTTTGTTTCTAAGATTGGGCAATCCTTTTTGATGTGCCCTGGCTTGTTACACTTAAAACACAAAGATGATGTATTGTTAGTGGAATCAAATTTATTTTTGGAAGGAAATTTACCTTGGAAAAAGAAGGGTTGGAAATTCTTCACCATTAGTGTAATTTCTTCCTAGTCCATTTCGGTCTCAGATTCTTCACTATCAGAGGATGAAGAAGTAACCTTGAATGCTCATGCTTTCTTCTTGGCCTTCGTTGGGTTCATCGTTGCTCTAATCTTCGTTCGGTTCTCCCTTCTTACTTCCTAAGACATGAGAGGACCGATGAGACTCACCACGATGTAGTCCTTCATATTATTGGCCTCCTCAATGGCGATTTCTCTTCTTTCCCATTTCGAGGTCATTCCCATGATTATCTTTCTCACCTTTTCTTCTTGGGTGTATACTTGTCCAAGAGCTTCAAGCTCATTGGTGATGTCGGTCAAGCATCCGTACATCGTTGCAATGTTCTCATTATCCTGCATATGAAACATATCGAAGTTTTGTATTGCAACATATAATTTAGACAAATTTACCTTGTTCATTCCCTCGTGGGTAACGACTAGATGGTTCCATATTTGTTATGCACTCTTACATGCGCATATCTTATTGAACTCATCTGGATCCAATGCACAATAAAGAGCGTTCATTACCTTGGCGTTGTTCACTTCGGCGGACTTCTCGAAGGGAGTCCATTTGTCAAAATCCTCTTCGGAGGGTTCAACATATTCCTTATGGAGGGTTCTCAAAAGAGAAGCACTCCTAAGAAAATGTCTCCATCTAGCATTTCCAATAGCCGAAATTCGTGCCATTGAAACACAGAGGACGAACCGTAGATTGTCCTTCGAAGAAGGTAGAAGCACCATCACGGTCATGATTGTTGTACGAAGGAAGTGGAGGAACATTGTTGTTGTTAGATGCCATAGTTATAAACCAATGCTCTGATACCAATTGTAAGGACCCAGGCTTTGAGGAAATATGGCTTGATGGAAGTGTAACGGCCGCTTTCCGATCGTTCGTATTTTCTGCGCGTACGACTCTTTTCGTATGCGTATTTTATTTGGCTCTTTCTTGGATTCGGTATATACGATGTGATATGCCGTTGTAACCATATGGAAGTGTAGATTTTAATAGTAATTTTTGGGAACGTCATTTCACGGCTCGTTTTCTCGCAAAACAGTTTTGAATGGAAGGGCGTTTTGGTCTTTTGGCTTCAACGCTCGGTTCTTGATTTTATAATAATTCTCGGTAGGAGTAGCACGCGGCAGACCCCGTATTCATAATCCTCGCGTCGTTACGATCGTCTCGGTATTTTTATTTTATTTTTCGGACGCCGTTGTCCGACCCGCTATATCTCATTATTTTAGTATTTATACCACAAAGTTTAAATGTTCAACTCTAATACGTTTTAAATTTTTAAATCAACTTAATCTACTAATATCTAATCCTAACTACCGTACCCCAATCCCTCACATCCCTCAGCCCATGCCCCCACGTCACCCTTTTCTCTCCCCCTATTAACCTATAAAACAACTATATAAGAAAAAAAAACCTAGGGCTAATATTTTTTTCATAAGACCCAGCCGCCACAAACTTTTAAACAACCCTATAGCTAATTAAATAGGAAACCTAAGGTTATTTCTCCCAGCTAGTAGCCGCCCCTTACCCTATCTCCTCCTTCACCCACGCATCTCGACGCAATACAGAACCCCGGCCTTATTTCTTCTTCCTCGCGTAGACCCCCTATCTCCTCTCCACGCCATCACACAGACCGGAGCCTCCGCTAGCAGCTGCGCAACCCAACTTCTACGCCCATATCCTCTTCTTCCTACGTGACGCAGCACAGCCGCGACCTCCTATCCGATCTCCTCCGGCAACCCTCTCATTCATTCGCCCTCTCTTATCTCCCCCTCCCTTGAAGAGATAATGACCAACAGCCTCGCTCTGTCCAAGATGGCCGTCGACTGTCCCCTGTCACGCGTGGCAGCCCTGTGTGCGCGTGTCTGCTGCTACCGCGGCCTCCTCTATCGCAGATCTCGCGACCAGTTCTCCCCTTGCACCATCGGTTGCCACCGTAAACTGCTGACCCTTGTGAACTGCAACAGAGACCGCCTGCAACTCTCGGCCACATGCACAGCGGCCACCGTGCACAGATCTCCCCTTGACAGCCGGCTCTTCCCTTGATCCACCCCATGGCAACCCTTCCCCTAGATCGCAGCGGTACGACCACCCTCCTTACCGCTGGCCGCACAACTTTGAAGCTGAGGTCCTAGTTTCTTTTCCCTCCTCGAGATGCTGACGATCTTCTCCCTACCGCTGTCATCTGCTACGTGCTGCCGCAGCCGGAGCACAAGCCGTAGATCTTGCGGCCTCCCGACATCGCGACCCGTTACCATTACCGTTGCCATAGACGTTTCGTTGTGCTACCCGCAACCGAAGCAATCTCGACACCGTACCCACAGCCGTGACATCTCGGCTGTGCTACCCGTAGCCGATACGATCCTGAGACGACCCTTACTGCACTACCCCCAGTCGAGGACACGAGCACTGCCGCCGTTTCCAGACCCGACGCCAGATTCGTGCGCGTTCATCACACCAGGTTAGCCCTCTTACTCGTAGCAACCCAAACTTTAAGTCATCAAAACTTAACTAAAAATCATCAACTAAAGTAACTAAATTTACTTTCTGCTCCTTTAAAACGATGTGGAACCGTAGATCGATGATCGGACTTTTTGATTGTGCACATAGGATAGAATCGTCAAATAGGCTGAACAGTCATTTTGACATATGATTGTTAGGGTTGCCATGTTTAACCTAGAAATAAACCCTAATAGGATTGATGAAAAATGCGACCTGACATCGTCGCTTGACTCATTTCAGACGGACCATCGCCGACGGGACGCTTTGACGGGACGCTCCGGACAGACGACGCACTCGCCACCGCAGGCAAGTGTACTCACTTGTATTTTCGGCCGTGTCTAGGCATAGACTCTTAGAATTGTTAAAATATGAACAAAGAGAACCGGACGTGAAATGATAGCGTCCGGGACACCCCTTGACGGCTTAGACTTGACGACGAAGTCTAAGCGCAACAACAACAATTGACACCTTAGGGTTTTTTCTGTGTGTGCGTGCGTGTGGACCCCCTAGAATAACAATTCCTTGCGTGTCATGTCGTGTCCTGTTACACAAAAAGCCTCCAGGCGTTTCGGATGCTCTCCACGCGAGAGTGATCCATGTTACACAAAAAGCCTCAGTGCGTTTCGGATGCTCTCCACGCGAGAGTGATCTCTGTTATACAAAAAACCTCCGGGCGTTTCGGATGCTCTCCACGCAAGAGTGATTCCTGTTATACAAAAAGCCTCCGGGCGTTTCGGATGCTCTCCCAGCGAGAGTGATCCCTGTACTTACTTGTCCTGAGAACTTAGGTTGGGGTAGGGTTGAACGTGCGCACATGAAGAGGGTCTGATCCCCCTCGAACCGTAAGGCGTGAACCCTTCGAGTCACACGGGTCTTGTCATGTCTTGTCTTATCGTGTCTTGTCTCGTCTTGTCTTGACCCGTTTAGGTTAGTCCTGTAGTCCGTAGCACACGCTATGGCTACTGCTTGACGTGTTTACTGTCCCAGCTCCGTTTACTTTCTATAACTGACATGTATAACCCCAGCATGTTAATCAACCAGTAAACTGTTGCTTTAATTAAAATACACTTGCAGTAGAGTCTAACATTTCTGTGTAGACTTTACCTGATGTACAGTTCCTTTTCTCTTGGGTGCTGTACGTCAGGTGTCGAGCCGGAGTACGTGGAGCCCGAGGACGTCGACCCGGAGGACGTGCCTGATGAGGACTAGACTTAGACATTCCCCATCGATACGGACTTCCAGAGGTTACTACTTTTTAGTCTGGGTGAGTAGCACCACTTTACTCTCTGCCTAGGTTGGGTGCTTCGCACTATTAGTTTCCTTTTCTGCAGATTGTTGCCATGCTTATGCTTCTCTTATTAGATTTGTCGTATGCTGGATATTATCTCTATTATAAAATGAATGCATCCTTTTCCTTCTGTACTTTTGTTGTTCTGGATTTTATAAATGCAAGAACATGAAAATTTTAAAATGGTACCCCTACAGACGCTTATTGGGTCCGAGCTTCTCAGCTCCGGCCTAAGCGGGCCTTAGTCACGTTTCGGTTCCGTCGTTTTGGGAAGCGGGGCGTGACAGGAAGTTGATTGGATCATCTTCCATCACTCCAATGTCAACCTTATGTTCTTGGAGATATGCAATGTAATCATTTGATATTGCACTTCTCCTCTCTCTAGTGGATCTCCTTAATGGCAATATTTCTTGAGGTGCAAGAGTTTGTTCTTCTTGCATAGTTTCCTAAATAGGAGGAGCAACAACATTGCCCTGAATATTTGTGTCTTGATCTTGGGTAGGAATGAGATCCTGATCAAGAACAAGACCACCCGTGGGAATATCTACATATTCCTCTTCGAAGACAATATCTCCTCCTAAATCCCCCCCCCCCCCGCAAACTCGACACCCTCAAGAAATCTGTCATTTCCAGTCCCAAAAATATTGTTATTAATGGGATCGTAAAATTTGTAACCCCTTGATCTTTCAGCAAACCCAATAAAATAGCAGCTAACAGTCCGTGTGTCCAGTTTCTTTTCATTAGGCCTATAAGGCCTTGCCTCAGCTGGACATCCCCATACATGCATATGCTTTAGACTAGGTGTCTTGCCTGTCCAAATCTCTATGGTGTTTTATTAGTTGCTTTCGTTGGGACCCTGTTTAGGCTATAAGCCGCAGTCTTAATTACCTCTCCCCAGAGTCTTTCTGGTAAGGAAGAATGACTAATCATACTCCTTACCAAGTCTTTAATCATTCTATTTCATCTTTCAGCAACACCATTTATAGTGGGCAAACCTGGCAAGGTGTACTGTGGGACAATACCACATTTCTCTAGGAATTTAGCAAACAGTCCAGTCAGCTGAGCCATCATATCTACTGTAGTATTCACCACCACGGTCAGATCTGACAGTTTTGATCCTTTTATCAAGTGAAGTTCAACTTCGGCCTTATAATTTTTGAACGTTTCCAAGGACTGAGACTTTTCATGTATGAGATACATGTAGCCATATCTTGAATAGTCGTCTATGAACGTTATGAAATATTGCTAACTGTTCCAAGAAATCGAAGGGAATGGTCTGCAAATATCCATATGAATAAGTTCTAAGACGCCATAAGTCCTTTTGGCTTCAAATATCCTTTTATTAGTTTGTTTACCCTTTATGCAATTAATACAGATATCAAAATCTGAAAAATCTAAAGGGTTGAGAATATCGTGTGACACAAGTATCTCAATTCTCCTTTTGGAGATGTGACCCAATCTCTTGTGCCATAACGAAGCCGAATTCTCATCAGTTAATTTTCTTTTAAAAACTTATGTACCCAAATGCAAGGATTCATTTACTGTAGCAATTGTTTCTAGCATATACAGATTATCAAAACTTGATAAAAAACCAGAACCAATTAATTGGAATTAAGAGACAAGCTAAACTTTCCATTCACAAAAGGAAAACAATAACCAAACTTGTCTAAAGCTGAAATGGAAATTAAGTTTCGTCGAAACGACGGAACTATAAATTTCTCATACAAATCCAAAAATTCCCAGTTTTTAAAGATAATCTAAAATTGCCAATTGCTGCAACCTCAACCTTCTTGCCATCGCCCACAAAGATGAATCTTTCAGCATCA
This sequence comes from Scilla litardierei, assembly GCA_030789695.1. Classification (NCBI taxonomy): domain Eukaryota; kingdom Viridiplantae; phylum Streptophyta; class Magnoliopsida; order Asparagales; family Asparagaceae; genus Scilla; species Scilla litardierei. The sequence goes on from CM061133.1 coordinate 123,861,959, forward strand.
CTTGGCTTTCGGTAGTTCAGGCAGCCCTGCATAGACACACTGATGTTAGTAGTTGCACCAGAGTCTAACCAGCATGTGTCTATAGGTACAGAAGTTAAAATTAACTTCTGAACAAATCAAATCGAGAAGAGAACCTTTCTTAGCATGCCAGTCGTGATAATTAGTGCACTGCTTCTTCACATGCCCTTTAGCCCCACAAAAGAAACAACTTCTTAATTGGCTTCTTTTGTTGTTTCTTTGGTGGTGCTGTAAATGCTGCTTTTTTGACCTTTTCCCTTTTGTTGTCTTTAGAAGTAGAGGCAATATTAGCACTTTCAGTCTTGTCTTGCTTCAGCCTATTCTCTTCATGTACACAGGTGAGATGAGCTCATTCAGAGACCAAGTCTCTTTCTGGCAGTTATAGCTCAACTTGAACTGGTTGAACTGATTAGGAAGGGATATAAGAACCAAATGCACAAGTAGGTCCTTTGAGAGGTCAAGCTTTAGTGCTTTCAACTTTGAAGCAATGTGTGACTATTCCAGAATGTATTCCCTTATATTGCCTTTACCCTTATACTTCATTGAGATAAGACTTTTCAAAAGTGTACCAATTTCAGCCTTTTCGTTTTTGACAAATCTTTTCTCAATATCCGCAAGGAAACCTTTTGCTGTAGTGATCGTTTCAGACATAGAGCCCCGAAAAGCTTCTGGGATGGCTCTTTTCATGATCATGACACACATGCGATTAGACTTTTTCCACTTTTCAAACTCCCACTTTTCCTCAGAGGTACTCTTCTCCGTAATTTGTGGGGGACAATCAATTCTAATCGCAAGGTCAAGATCTAGTATCCCAAGAACTATAAGTAAGTTCTCTTTCCAGGATTTAAAATTAGAGACATTCAACACAACAATTGAGTTCAAGCTAGCAGTTATATTTATAGGAGTAGCAGCTAAAAAATAGGACAATAAACATAGACAAACATGCTCACATAAGTATTAATTTTGAAGCATAATTCAAAATTCAAAAATTGCATGTTCCCATATCATCATGTACTTGCTTAATATTTATCTTTGGATAAGGTATTAACTAGTGAATGACATCTTGTCGCAGCAATCAAACAAAGACAATAACAAACATGCCAAAAAATTAAATCTTCCTTTGGGCCGAATTAAATTGCATGTATTGAACTCAAAATTGTCACTTATTTATTGCCACAATTGTGCATTAAGTAATACAGAATGTTAATCTTCCTTTGGGCCGATTGACACTCATACAAAATTATGCACATAAAAAAATCCTTTTATATTTATGAAATAAATTAATGCAAAGCAACAGAGCCCACTTTGGCGAGATGATGATTACACCAAGTCATTTCAAAAATATATACAACAAAATTTGAATTTTATTTTAGCACAATTAATATGAAATTTATCCTTGAGGAGAAATGTACATTAAAGCCTTTTATTTCCTCCTTCAATCCAATTTAAATTCAATTTTAGGCAAACAATCATACAACGTATGTCCTCAACCCTTTTACATTCAGATATACCAATAATCTCTACATTAGAGCCCGTTTTGGTGGGGTTTCGTATTAATTAAAATTATTTCGAAATGTATAAAAAAACCTTGCTTAAAATAATTTAAATTAAATGAATGAAAATTTAACACACATATCACAATACAAGGAAACAAATAAAAGATGGCCATTTATTTCATCTTCTCATTTGTGTATTAAATTAACCAAAGAAGGCCCAAAAGAGTTCAAATAGCCCTAAAATAGGGTCCAAAATGACAAATAACTCAAAAAAGGCCTAAATAAATTCCAGCCCAAAACTGGTTTAATTAAAAAAAGTTTTTTTGCTGTTTGTGCCTCTATGGGCCTGGCCTGCTAGGGTTTGTGAAACCCTAGCAGGGTTTGCACCCTGCACCCAAAAGGGGGGCACGGAGGCGGTGGCCCCGTGATCTGTGTCAGGCGTCGACCAGTGGTCGGCTCCTGATCTCTAACGGGGGGCGACAGAGCCCCCTGTTCCGCATCAGGCACCGGCATCCCGCAGCGCTTGATCTACCGGATGGGGGCGGCTTTGCCGCCCCCTTGATCTGCGTCAGGCACCGACAGCCCGCTAGTGCATGTTCTCCTGATGGGGGTGGCAAAGCCGCCCCCCTTTGATCTGCATCGGGCAGTGGCAAAATTTTTGTTAACAGGAAAAAAATGGAGAAAAAACCCCATAAAAATTCTAGATCTGATTATAAAAATAATAAATAGATAATTGAATCGGTAAATATGAATAATATAGATTAACAATCATATTTTCAGATCTACACATGAGCAGGCAAAATTTTCTAAGATCCACAACAAGATGGCTCTGATACCACTTGAAGAAACTTTAGATCTAGATTTGCTATGAATCATATCATACAGATCTAGATGATCACATGCATGCAGAATCTTAAAAATTTACCTCCTCTGATTAGGAATCATACCTGAGTCCATGACGAAGATCCGGATGATGCAGCGGACGATCTTCCAGATCCACATGAATTAACCGCTAGAGAAATCCTTTGGACGGCTCTCTCTTCTAGCGACGGGATGTAGAAAAGATGGCTACTTGTTCATGTGTTTTGAGGATCATAACCACTCCTTATATAGGCTAGTCTCCTTATCCCTAGGGTTTCTAATTCAGCCCATCACTGAATTAAAGCTCACATGTCTCTACACACAAAGGCCCGCACCCTAACTGACTCATTTAACTTAACTAAAATAATCAGATCACTTATATTGGGCTTTATCAACGACAGTTGTAGTATACATATAATTATTTTTTCATATAAGCCCAATGTTAGATTAAGATCCAACTATGTTGGAAAAATTCCAACAAAAGGTGCACCAAAACCGGATCGAATGGAAAGAGTGGGTGTAAGTGTGGGTATCGTCCTAGGGGATTTGGGATTTTTTTGAGTGGTGGATGTGAAGTTGGGTTCTTGTTTTTGGGTGGGATGGGTGTATTTGTGGGGGTTTTGAAGGTATATTTGTGGGTTTTTTGGGTGGACTTTGGGCCAATGGGGTGAGATGGAGTCCTATGTGGCTCACATGCACAATATGACTGGGACAAAGGCATGTCATGTAGGACAACTTCATTATTTGTATCAAGTGTGTGTATATATATGGGTAAAATGTGCCTGTGCTCAAGTTCAGATGGGATTCCTGCGCTCGGCCCCTCCCTACCGTCTGATCCGATCCCCCGGTTGTTGTTAAAAGCGAAACATGCGGAACTATTGGTGCAATTACCAGCGTGCCCTTAAGCAATCGGAACTTTTGGGGCAATTACCATCCCACCCTTAAAGCCCCTTTCAAAGCAACTTTTTAGAATTATTTGTGCAATTACCATCGCGCCCTTTTAGCCCTTTTCAAAGAAATATTGTACACTATACGGCACCATTGTGCATGTCACGCCCCGCCTCCCAAAAATATGGAGGCGAAGCGTGAGAAGGTCCGCTCAGACTTGAAGCAACAAGCCGCAAGTCTGATAAGCGTCAAGTATCACAAAGTAGCAGGTCCCTGTAATGTGACTCGGAAACAACAATAACAATAATAGAACAAGAGGCAAATAATTATAATTATTCAACTCAGAGTCCAGATATAAATTCAACAACCAGAAATGCCACCAGGCAAACAAAAGAGTCCAAAAAGAAAAGGCCTAGCATGGCCAACAAAGAAACTAACAACAACAGTGCTACTCACTGACAACAACACAACTAACAAAGAAGGAACGAAGGAACACTAGGACTGGTCACCGGTGTCCTCGTACTCAATGTCAGCAACGGGATCGGGCACGAACTCCACGGACTCGTCACCCTCCACAGTAATCTCTGGCTCAGCAACTAACATGCGTCACCCAAAGAGAAGGGGCACATGTCAGCAAGTCTACAAGACTTGTGCAAGGAAACTAAAGAAAAGTGGTAACAACCTAGCAGTTCTAGAGTAAAGTATGACATGGCATTTTATGCAATGAAAACAACAACAGATTATGTTATGGCATGATTATAGCAAGGCAAGTAAACATGGCATGGCAAGTAAACAATTACATGACAAGTACACGGATTGTAAGCACGTCGTGCACAGAGATTCCGCCCTTTGGCTAGAGTGGCTGTACAGGCCAACTCTTACGCTCAAGTGACCATTTATCCCTACCCCTCCACGTGTGTCGAGCCAGGGCATTACCCCCAAACACGTAATGCTCGCTTCTGGATCACGAGCCAGGAAGTGTTTTTAACACGTATGGCGTAGGGTTGTGCCCGCATAACGGGTGCCAGCCGGTAACACGGAAACACGGATTTGTACAAGGATTTGTAGCGTGTGCTACGATGCAACATGCAACATGATATGTAAATGGATGCACATAACAATCATTTGAAATGAAATTGCGTACCGTTAAAGAAAATTAAACATGACAAGCAATTGTATGACATGGCATGACAAGGGAAATTCTAGCTTCGTTGTCAAGCTAGAATTGAATTTGCGCCTAGACCGCTATCATTTCACGGTTTAGTCTCTTTCATGCTAAAACACAGTATTGGCCTAAAACATGGCCTAAAGCAAGGTTGGCAAGTTTCACTTGCCTGGTACCGAAGTTGTTGTTCGACGAGAGTCACGAGATCGGTATCCTACGGTAATTGGGTTCGCTGTTATGGCAAAATAAAAACTAGATTTAGAGTTATAAACCGGTTTGCATTGGGATCCTATAACGTCTAGTAATCCATTTTTAATTAGGGTTTTTAATTTACAGTGTGGGTTACAAAGAATTTAAGATAGATCACTAACCGTTTTTGTAGCAGAAGAACGACGATTACGATGCCTACGAACTGCAGGTAGAAGAAGGTCTCGACGATTTCCGGGTTGCCGTCGCCAAACCGAGCTTAGCACGACAACAGAAGAGCGATCCGAGGGAGATGTTGCGGCTGAAAGGATCTCCAGTGGCTGATCTAAAATGGATCTGGAGAATGGGGAAATATAGGGCAAATCTGGGGCAAAAGCGGATTTTGGGGGTTTTGGCGATCGGCCGACGGCCTATGGGGGTGGTGCCGGCGCAAAAGAGGGTGGGGGAAAGCTCGGGAGGATGAAAGAAGATACGAGGATGATTGGGGGATGATTGGGGAAGAAGATGAACTAAGAAAAGTGAAGAAAGAATAGGAATGGTCGAGGGTTTAAATAAAGAAAAGTGCGGCGGCTACAACTTAACCTAGGTTTACTGGGCAATTTAGTCGGTCAGAGAAGGGTGGTCGACCGACTAGTTTAGGATCTAGTCGGTCGGTCGTCCAACTGACACCGACTAACATCAAACAGTGAACAGTGTCTGTACAGAGAAGGCATGATTAGTCGGTCTGTGAAGACCCGTCGACCGACTAGTTTGGGATCTAGTCGGTCGATGAACGTTCATGAACCGACTAAAGGTTGAATGAGATAGGTAATGAGTACTGACAGTTAGTCGGTCTGAGTACAAGACCTGACCGACTAGTTTGGAAACTAGTCGATCGGAGAACGTGCTTAGACCGACTAAACGTAAACAGTAACTCAGTCGAAATTTACTGACAAGAACTAGCCGGTCTGAGAAGTGTTGCCGACCGACTAGATTGTAATCTAGTCGGTTGGCTCTCCTTCATGAACCGACTAAGATGCACGAAAAGTGCCGAATCGAAGCGCGAAGCTTCGGGAAGATTCCTATGGCCTCTAGGATCACCCTAGAACTAAGATTAAGACGCTATGAAGTTAATCGTAAGAACTCCTAATGGAAAAACACACAATGAGGGGAAACATCCAATATTATTCATAAAAAAGTCATTACAAAAACCGGTCGTTACATACTCCCCACCTTAAGAAAAATTCTGCCCTCAGAATTTCCTAACAATCACATGTCAGAGAACAAAAGTGGGTAGCGCTCTTGCATCTCATCTTCTCTCTTCCAAGTAGACTCTCCTGGCGAGCCGTGTCACCACATCACCCTAACAAGATCGACGGTCTTGTTCCGAAGTGACTTCTGATGCCTATCCAAGATCTGCAGTGGCAACTGGTCATATGTCAGATCAGGGTGAACGGTGATCTCCGAGAAATCCATAGCGTGAGAAGGATCGCTAATGTACCGACGAAGCTGCGACACATGGAAGACATCGTGAACTCCTTCCAAAGATGGCGGTAAGGCTAAGCGGTAGGCTACCTCACCAACTCTCTCCAGAATGTCAAATGGTCTAATGTATCTCGGGCTCAGCTTCCCTCGTTTCCCAAAGCGAATCACTCCTCGATTTGGGGAAATCTTCAGAAACACATGGTCACCTGGCTGAAACTCCAACGGACGCCGTTTAGCGTCAGCCCAATGCTTGAAACGGTCCTGAGCAATCCTCAGCCTCTCCCGTATGTTCCTCATAACATCAACAGCCTCCACGATCATCTCAGGTCCTAACAGCTCCCGATCTCCAATGTCATCCCAACTCAGTGGCGATCGACATTTCTTTCCATATAGCGCGGCAAAAGGTGACATGCCAATACTCGCCTGGTAGCTGTTATTGTAGGTAAACTCCACGAGGTGGAGATGATCCTCCCAAGAACCCTTGAAGTCCAACATACACGCCCTCAGCATGTCCTCCAAGATCTGGATCGTCCTCTCGGACTGGCCATCCGTCTACGGATGGTACGTCGTGCTGAAACTCAGACTCGTACCCAAACTCTTCTGCAGACTCTGCCAGAACTGAGATGTGAATCTCGTGTCTCTGTCCGACACGATACTCACAGGGACTCCGTGAAGTCGTACGATCTCCTGCACGATTCACGTTACATCACTATCTAAACTAGGAAAAGGAAATTAAAACGGAGAGTAAAAGATTTACCTCCATATATCTCCTCGCTAGTGCCTCTGTGGACTGTCTTACTCAGAAAGGAATAAAGTGCGCGGATTTGGTCAATCGGTCTACGATCACCCAAATCGCGTCATTCTGCTTCGGACTCCGAGGTAGTCCAGTCACGAAGTCTATAGTGATGTGTTGCCACTTCCACTCTGGAATCGGAAGCGGTTGTAGCAACCCCGCCATACGCTGATGCTCCGCCTTTACCTGCTGGCAAACCAAGCACTTGGCTATGCTCCGAGCCACACTCCTCTTCATACCATGCCACCAAAAGTTCAAGCGAAGATCCTTGTACATCTTGGTCCCACCAGGATGCACAGAATACGGCGAACTGTGTGCCTCCACCAACAGCTCTTATCTGATATCCCCAGCCGGCACACACAACCTGGCTCCAAATCTCAGCGAGCCATCCTCATGAATCAAGAAGTCAGTCCGCAGACCGGCTTCCACCAACCCCCGAATCTTCACCAACTTCGGGTCTCCATCCTGTCCAGCCTTGATCCTATCCACGATCGTCGACTGTATCTGCATACACATCAACGAAGAGACCTCTCCAGGCAGAACAATCTCAATACCGGACTCGTAAAAATCTTGCTGCAACCTCCACTGCGAAGTCAACAACATCACCGCCGGAAGCCTACTCAACGCATCAGGAACCACATTCACCTTGCCAGGGTGAAACTGTAAATCAATCTCATAGTCCGCCATGAGCTCCAACCACCGACGCTATCGCATGTTGAGCTCCTTCTGAGTAAAAATATACTTCAAGCTTTTGTGATCGGTGAAGATCTTCACCTTCTCACTCAGCAGGAAGTGCCTCCAAATCTTCAGCGCAAACATGACAGCGGCCAACTCTAAATCGTGCATCGGGTAATTCTTCTCATGAGCCTTAAGTTGACGAGAAGCATACACAACCACGTGCCCATGCTGATGCAATACGCAACCGAGACCCTTGCCAGAAGCATCGCAAAAGATCTCGAATCCTCCACTCCGATCAGGCACATCAAGAACAGGGGCAGACGTCAGCCTCTCCTTCAGAACACCAAAAGCTCCCTCGCAGGCATCAGACCAAACAAAAGATACATCCTTCTGCATCAATCTGGTCATCGACTCGGCAATACGGGAAAAATCCTTGATGAATCGTCGGTAATAAACTGCAAGTCCAAGGAAACTCCGGATCTCGGACGTTGACCGCGGAACAGGCCACTCTGTGATAGCCTTAATCTTCTCGGGGTCCACCGAAATACCATCTCCAGTCACCACATGCCCGAGGAAAGCAACCCTATCCAGCCAAAACTCGCACTTGGAATACTTAGCATACAACTGATGCTTCCTCAAGATCTCCAATACCGTCCTCAAGTGCGACGCATGCTCCCCTTCTGACTTCGAGTAGATTCAGAATGTCGTCAATGAAGATAACGACAAACTTATCTAAAAAGTCATAGAAGATTAGATTCATCAGATTCATAAAAACCGCGGGTGCGTTGGTTACACCGAAAGGCATAACCACGAACTCGTAGTGTCCATATTTCATCTTGAATGCTATCTTCGGAACATCTTCCTTCCTCACCTTCAGCTGATGATAACCACTCCTCAGGTCCAGCTTAGAGAATACCCTCGATCCTCTCAGCTGATCAAAAATGTCATCAATACAAGGCAACAGATATCGATTCTTGACGGTCACCGCATTCAACTCCCGATAATCCACACACATGTGACACGAACCATCCTTCTTCTTACCAGCAGTACCGGTGCTCCCCACGGAGACACACTAGGACTAATGTAACCCTTCTGAAGAAGTTCATCCAGCTGCTTCTGCAATTCCTCCAATTCTGCTAGTGACATGTGATACGGTGCTTTTGAAATAGGCTGCGCTCCCGGAATGAGGTCGATCGAAAACTCGAGAGCTTGATCAGGTGGCAATCCAGACATCTCCTCGAGGAAGACGTTGTCGAAGTCACGCACTACCGCAGGCCGACACTGCTCCATCTGCATAGCAACGATCTCCACCGGCTTGGCCCGAAACCTGACCGGACCAAGCGAACTGCTTCCTCGGCTGAACTCGAACACCGGATGTCCAGGGATCTCGAACACCACCTTCTTCCTCTGACAATCGATCGTGGCGTAGAAGCTCCCTAGCCAGTCCATCCCGAGGACGACATCATAGTTGATGATGTTGTGGACGATGAAATCAGCGTAGAGCTCATGTCCACAGACCACCAAAGGGCAAGAGTTACAACCATGATACATCGAGACCACGCTATTCCCTGTAACGATATTCCAACTCTTAGGAAGAGGGAAAGTCGACAAGGAATGCTTCTCCACGAAGCTTCGGGAAATAATGCACATCGATGCACCTGAGTCGAAGAGAACTCGTGCAGGAAATGTGCAAACCAAAATCACACCTAACAGACAGTCTAACAATCAAGTTCTATTCTAGCAGACAAACATATGCAAGCAACCAAACATAATCTAATAACTAAAACTAATTAAGGAAAGAAACAGCTAGATTGTGGGTTACCTGCAATAACCTCATCCACCGCCTCGGTCTCAACAGCAGTCATCAGAAACGCCTGCCGCCTCGGCTGAACAGCCTGCCTCTGCGGTACGAGAGGCGCTCCACGTCCAGCAGGAACATGTGCCCTCTGCTGCAATGGCTAAGCTGCAACAGGTCCCTTCCACGGCTGCTTGGACTTCGGGCAGTCCTTCATGGCATGCGCAGGATCACCACAAATCAAACACTGCCCCAACATCTTCCGGCACTGATCCTTGACATGCCCCGTCTTGCCACAGAAGTGGCATATCTTCAGAGTAGGATGTCCTCTGGGCCTCTTGAACTGTACCGGCTGAATGGGCCCGGACCTTGGTCTCATCACTACTCTGGCCTGCTCCACAGGCCTTTTCCCAGCTCCAGAAATCTGCCCTCTCTTCTGGCTCATAATCCGCTCCTGCCTCTTCGCCGCAATCAAAACCTTTTGATAGGACTCCGCATCAGAAGAAGCCACATAGCTCTGAAGATCCAAAGAAAGCCCCTGTAGAAACCTCTGGGCTCTCTCATCAGCATCTTGCACCATCTTCGATGCGAAACGACTCAGCCTAGTGAACTCCTGGTGGTACTGATCCACCGTCAAGCTCCCCTGCTTCAGGTCAATGAAGCGCTGCGCCATCTCCCTCCTGGCAGCCTTCGGAAAGTATTCCTCATCAAATCTGGACTTGAAAGTAGCCCAAGATATCGGCTCCTCCAGCAACTCCTCCTTGGCATCCCACCAGTTCTGAGCATTATCCTTGAGCTGCCTCTTCGCCAAGTCAACCCATCCAGTAGGGTCGACCTTCGACATCTTCAAGTTGTCCTCCATGTTCCTGGTCCATTCATCCGCTGCCAGAGGTCCTTCGGTCCCATCAAAGTAAGCGGGACCCAGCTCCCGAAACTGCTTCGCTCCTGGCTCGAAGCGAGGGACATTCTGAACAGGCTATGCTGCTTGAGCAGGCGGAACATTTCGAGCATTCTGCAGCATCCCCTGCTGCACCTGCATCATCTGATGCATCATCCGCATGATCTCCCCGTTGGTGGGCCCCCGATCCGGCTCCTCGACACGAGGGGGCACACCACCACCAGCACGGGTATTCCGTCTCCCAGCCATCTATTGACACAGGAAAAATGAAACAAATTAGACTCTCAGCCTTATGACTCGATGTTGAAATTGTTTATCGGACATCCTATAATTCTTATCGTTGTTCCGATTATGTCACAGTTACAGAAAATAGGACCTGCATGGGCCACCAAAGAAACCTGTCACGCCCCGCTTCCCAAAAATATGGAGGCGAAGCGTGAGAAGGTCTGCTCAGACTTGAAGCAACAAGCCGCAAGTCCGATAAGCGTCAAGTATCACAAAGTAGCAGGTCCCTGTAATGTGACTCGAAAACAACAATAACAATAATAGAACAAGAGGCAAATAATTAAAATTATTCAACTCAGAGTCCAGATATAAATTCAACAACCAGAAATGCCACCAGGCAAACAAAAGAGTCCAAAAAGAAAAGGCCTAGCATGGCCAACAAAGAAACTAACAACAACGGTGCTACTCACCGACAACAACACAACTAATAAAGAAGGAACGAAGGAACACTAGGACTGGTCACCAGTGTCCTCGTACTCAATGTCCGTAATGGGATCGGGCACGAACTCCACGGACTCGTCACCCTTCATAGTAATCGCTGGCTCAGCAACTAACATGTGTCACCCAAAGAGAAGGGGCACATGTCAGCAAGTCTACAAGACTTGTGCAAGGAAACTAAAGAAAAGTGGTAACAACCTAGCAGTTCTAGAGTAAAGTATGACATGACATTTTATGCAATGAAAACAACATCAGATTATGTTATGGCATGATTATAGCAAGGCAAGTAAACATGGCATGGCAAGTAAAGAATTACATGACAAGTACAAGGATTGTAAGCACGTCGTGCACAGAGATTCCGCCCTTTGGCTAGAGTGTCTGTACGGGCCAACTCTTACGCTCAAGTGACCATTTATCCCTACCCCTCCACGTGTGTCGAGCCAGGGCATTACCTCCGAACACGTAATGCTCGCTTCTGGATCACGAGCCAGGAAGTGTTTTTAACACGTATGGCGTAGGGTTGTGCCCGCATAACGGGTGCCTAGCCAGTAACACGGAAACACAGATTTGTACAAGGATTTGTAGCGTGTGCTACGATGCAACATGCAACATGATATGTAAATGGATGCACATGACAATCATTTGAAATGAAATTGCGTACCGTTAAAGAAAATTAAACATGACAAGCAATTGTATGGCATGGCATGACAAGGGAAATTCTAGCTTCGTTGTCAAGCTAGAATTGAATTTGTGCCTAGACCGCTATCATTTCACGGTCTAGTCTCTTTCACGCTAAAACACAGTATTGGCCTAAAACACGGCCTAAAGGAAGGTTGACAAGTTTCACTTGCCTGGTACCGAAGTTGTTGTTCGACGAGAGTCACGAGATCGGTATACTACGGTAATTGGGTTCGCTGTTATGTCAAAATAGAAAATTAGATTTAGAGTTCTAAACCGATTTGCATTGGGATCCTATAACGTCTAGTAATCCATTTTTAATTAGGGTTTCTAATTTACAGTGTGGGTTACAGAGAATTTAAGATAGATCACTAACAGTTTTTGTCACGGAAGAACGATGATTACGATGCCTACGAACTGCAGGTAGAAGAAGATCTCGACGATTTTCGGGTTGCCGTCACCAAACCGAGCTTAGCACGACAACGGAAGAGCGATCCGAGGGAGATGTTGCGGCTGAAAGGATCTCTAGTGGCTGATTTAAAATGGATCTGGAGAATGGGGAAATATAGGGCAAATCTGGGGCAAAAGCGGATTTTGGGGTTTTTGGAGATCGGCCGGCGGCCTACGGGGGTGGTGCCGGCGTAAAAGAGGGTGGGGGAAAGCTCGGGAGGATGAAAGAAGGTAAGAGGATGATTGGGGGGTGATTGGGGAAGAAGATGAACTAAGAAAGGTGAAGAAAGAATAGGAATGGTAGAGGGTTTAAATAAAGAAAAGTGTGGCGGCTACAACTTAACCTTGGTTTACTGGGCAATTTAGTCGGTCAGAGAAGGGTGGTCGACCGACTAGTTTAGGATCTAGTCGGTCGGTCGTCCAACTGACACCGACTAACATCAAACAGTGAACAGTGTCTGTACAGAGAAGGCATGATTAGTCGGTCTGTGAAGACCCGTCGATCGACTAGTTTGGGATCTAGTCGGTCGGTGAACGTTCATGAACCGACTAAAGGTTGAATGAGATAGGTAATGAGTACTGACAGTTAGTCAGTCTGAGTACAAGACCTGACCGACTAGTTTGGAAACTAGTCAGTCGGAGAACGTGCTTAGACCGACTAAACGTAAACAGTAACTCAGTCAAAATTTACTGACAAGAACTAGCCGGTCTGAGAAGTGTTGCCGATCGACTAGATTGCAATCTAGTCGGTTGGCTCTCCTTCATGAACCGACTAAGATGCACGAAAAGTGCCGAATCGAAGCGCGAAGCTTCGGGAAGATTCCTATGGCCTCTAGGATCACCCTAGAACTAAGATTAAGACGCTATGAAGTTAATCGTAAGAACTCCTAATGGAAAAACACACAATGAGGGGAAACATCCAATATTATTCATAGAAAAGTCATTAAAAAACCGGTCGTTATAGTGCACGTCGACTAAGAACGGATTAAATTACTCCCCACGCACAACGCCTAGCCTACGCATCGTGCGCGGTAATTAACACGTGTAGAGAAAAATCCGTTGTGCGCGGGGGTTTAAAAATTACGCCCCGTCGTGCACGGGGCTTAAAACGCACATGTGTGGAGCAATTTCCATCCGCACGCACGACGGGCAAAATTACGCCCGGTTGTGCGCGGGGGTTAAAACACAAAGTGTGAAGCAATTTCCATCCGCGCACACGACCGACAAAATTATCCCAGTCGTGCGTGTCGTGCGCGGGGGTTAAAACGCGCAGTGTGAAGCAATTTCCTTATGCCGACGGGAAAATTACCCCCGTTGTGCACGTGGTTAAAACGTCGAGTGTGAAGAAATTTCCATCTGCACGCACGACGTGTAAAATTCGCCCCGTCGTGCGCGGGGGTTGAAACTCACAGTGTGGAGCAATTTCCATCCGCGCACACGACTGGCAAAATTACCCCGTCATGCGCGTGGGTTAAAACGCAAAGTGTGAAGCAATTTCCATCCGCGCGCACGACAGAGAAAATTGCCCCAGTCGTGCGCGTCGTGCGCGGGGCTTAAATCGCACAGTGTGAAGCAATATACATACGTGCGCACGACGGGCAAAATTGCCCACGTCGTGTGCGTAGGTTAAAATGCCGAGTGTGAAGCAATTTCCATCTGCGCGCACGACGTGCAAAATTATCCCACTCGTGCGCGTCGTGCACAGGGCTTAAAATGCACAGGGTGGAGCAATTTCCATTCGCACGCACGACGGGCAAAAATTACCCCCGTCGTGGGTTAAAACGCAAAGTGTGAAGCAATTTCCATCCGTGCGCATGATCGGCAAAATCACCCCAGTCGTGCGCGTCGTGCGCGTGGCTTAAATGTACTAGTGTGGAGCAATTTCCATCCGCGCGCACGACTGGCAAAATTATGCCCAGTCATGCGCGGGGGTTAAAACGCAAAGTGTGAAGCAATTTCCATCTGTGCGCACGACCGGCAAAATTATCCAAGTCGTGCGCGTTGTGTGTGGGGGTTAAAATGCACAGTGTGAAGAAATTTCCATACGCGCGCACGAAGAGCAAAATTACCCCCGTCGTGCGTGTGGTTAAAACGCCAAGTGTGAAGCAATTTCCATCCGCGTGCTCGATGGGCAAAATTCACCCCGTCGTGCGCGTCGTGCGCGGGGGTTAAAACATATAGTGTGGAGCAATTTCCATCCGCGCGCACGACGGGCAAAATTACCCCCATCGTGCGCGTGGGTTAAAACGCAAAGTGTGAAGAAATTTCCATCTGCACGCACGACGGGCAAAATTGCCCCAGTCGTGCGCGTCGTGCGCGAGGCTTAAAACGCACAGTGTGGAGTAATTTCCATACGCGTGCACGACGGGCAAAATTGCCCACGTCGTGCGCGTGGGTTAAAACATCGAGTGTGAAGCAATTTCCATCCGTGCGCATGACGGACAAAATTATCCCAGTCGTGCGCGTTGTGTGCGGGGCTTAAAACGCACAGGGTGGAGCAATTTCCATCCGCACACACGACGGGCAAAAAATTACCCCCGTCGTGGGTTAAAACGCAAAGTGTGAAGCAATTTCCATCCACACGCACAACCGGCAAAATTACCCCAGTTGTGCGCGTCGTGCGTGGGGCTTAAAACGCACAAGTGTGGCGTAATTTCTATCCGCGCGCACGACGGGCAAAATTACGCCCAGTCGTGCACGTGGGTAAAATGCAAAGTGTGAAGCAATTTCCATCTGCACGCATGACAGGCAAAATTATCCCAGTCGTGCGCGTCATGCGCGGGGGTTAAAACACGCAGTGTGAAGCAATTTCCATTTGCGCTCACGACGGGCAAAATTACCACCGTCGTGCGCGTGGTTAAAACGCCGAGTGTGAAGCAATTTCCATCCGCATGCACGACGGGCAAAATTCGCCCCGTCGTACGTGTCGTGCGCGGGGGTTGAAATGCACAGTGTGGAGAAATTTCCATCCGTGCGCACGATGGGCAAAATTACCCCCGTCGTGCGCGTGGGTTAAAACGCAAAGTGTGAAGCAATTTCCATCCACGCGCACGACGGGCAAAATTGCCCCAGTCGTGCGCATCGTGCGTGGGGCTTAAAACGCACAGTGTGAAGCAATTTCCATATACGCGCACGATGGGCAAAATTGCCCACGTCGTGCGCGTGGGTTAAAACACAGAGTGTGAAGCAATTTCCATCCGCGTGCACGACGGGCAAAATTACCTCAGTCGTGCGCGTGGGTTAAAAAGCCTAGTGTGAAGCAATTTCCATCCGCGCGCACGACGGGCAAAATTACCCCGTCGTGCACGTCGTGTAAAGCAATTTCCATCCGCGCGCATGACGTGCAAAATTACCCCCATCGTGCGCGTAGGTTAAACAACGAGTGTGAATCAATTTTCCATCCGCGCGCACGACGGGAAAAATTACCCCTGTCGTGCGCATCGTGCGCGGGGCTTAAAATGCACAAGTGTGGAGCAATTTCCATCCGCGTGCACGACAGGCAAAAATACACCCCGTCGTGCGCAGGGGTTAAAACGCAAAGTATGAAGCAATTTCCATCCACGCGCACGACAGGCAAAATTACGCCAGTCGTGCGCGTCGTGTGCGAGGGGTAAAATGCACAAGCGTGGTGCAATTTCCTTCCGTGCGCACGACAGGCAAAATTACCACCATAGTGTGCGTCGTACACGGGGCTTAAAACGCACAAGTGTGGAGCAATTTCCATTCACGCGCACGACGAGCAAAAATACACCCCATCGTGCGCGGGGGTTAAAACACAAAGGGTGAAGCAATTTCCATCCGCGCGCATAACATGCAAAATTATGCCAGTTGTGCGCGTCGTGCGCGAGGGTTAAAACACACAAGTGTGGAGCAATTTCCTTCCGTGCGCACGACGTGCAAAATTACACCCGTCGTGCGCGTGGGTTAAAACGCAAAGTGTGAAGCAATTTCCATCCGTGCGCACGACGGGCAAAAATACGCCCCGTCGTGCGCGGGGGTTAAAACACAATGTGTGAAGTAATTTCCATCCGCGCGCACGACATGAAAAATTACGCCAGTCGTGCGCGTTGTGTGCGAGGGTTAAAACGCACAAGTGTGGAGCAATTTCCTTCCGCACGCACGACATGCAAAATTATCCATGTCGTGCACGTGGGTTAAAACGCAAAGTGTGAAGCAATTTCCATACGCGGGCACGACAGGCAAAATTACCCCAGTCGTGCGCGTCGTGCGCGGGGCTTAAAACGCACAGGGTGGAGCAATTTCCATCCGCATGCACGACGGACAAAAAATTTACGCCTATCGTGCGCTTGGGTTAAAACGCAAAGTGTGAAGCTATTTCCATCCGCGCGCACAAAGGGTAAAATTTCCCCAGTCGTGCGTGTCGTGCGCGGGGCTTAAAACGTACAGTGTCGAGCAATTTTCATTCGCGCGCATGACGGGCAAAATTACCCCCGTCGTGCGCGAGGGTTAAAAAGCCTAGTGTGAAGCAATTTCCATCCGCGCACACGACGGGCAAAATTACCCCAGTCGTGCGCGTCATGCGCGGGGCTTAAAACGCACAAGTGTGGAGCAATTTCCATCCGCGCGCACGACGGGAAAAATTACCCCCGTCGTGCGCGTGGGTTAAAAAGCCTAGTGTGAAGCAAGTTCCATCCGCGCGCACGACGGGCAAAATTACCAAGTCGTGTGCGTCGTGCGTGGGGCTTAAAACGCACAAGTGTGGAGCAATTTCCATCTGCACGTATGACGGGCAAAATTAACCCTGTCGTGTGCGTGGTTAAAACACCGAGTGTGAAGCAATTTCCATCCGTGCGCACGACGGGCAAAATTTGCCTTGTCGTGCGCGTCGTGCTCGGGGGTCGAAACTCCTCGTAATTATGCCCCGATGTGCTCGTCGTGCGCACGACGGGTAATTTGTTTGCTAAACAATATCAAGCCATACAGATGATATATATGTGCCCATTTCGACAGACATGATAAAAATTCAAGTTTCCAAGTGGTCAATATGATAAAAAATCATATTTCATGTGTGTATAACGTTATAATTTACAATATTGTCATCAATGGTAGCAATATGGGTAACATATCTTTTAATTTCTTACAACAATGTCATCAATACTTACTAAACAAAGTGATTATTTTGCCCAAAACCTAACATGGTCATCAACATCAATTTCTTGTTGTCCCTTTTTAATCGGTGACGTGCATTATAAATTGATTTGCATGGAAGGTTGGATTTTCCTTCAGGACATTCAAAATTTCAACCGGCCTCAGCGTGCTATTTGCCAAATCTCTCAATGATTCCATCTCCATTCCCTGCAACTTCCCTTCATCGGAATGGCCCTCGACATAATTAGCAGCTTGATGGTTGTGCCTGCCATCAACGACTGTTAACCTCCACTCGTCACCGCCAACGTCGACGCCCACCATATTACCATGCAATGAGAACAGACATTGACACTCTTGGTTTTAATTGGCCTGTCGGTCTTTTTTTCCTTTCGGTGTCCCCTGTAAACCCCGCTTCTTTCACATGCAAAGTAAACAGCAGGAATCCTATTGGAAGTTTTACTCAAACTCGTCGTCGACATAGTCACGATCACATGGCTGACAGACTTTATCCACTCAAACAGCTCGTCTCTTCTCTTAAAAATTTGCGCGGAACTAAATTCTTTTGTAAAATCCATTTCATCCTGTATCAAACAATTCATACAATTAATTCGACTTGGAATCAAAGATTTAATGCATTATCCCAGAAAAGATAAATCAATAGAACCTTGGATTTTTGTACCTTCTCCATCAATCTCAACCGTATCTGCATGCATGTAAAATCCCTAAATTTCTACATCATTTTCCACCCAATTGAATATGAATTTCACCTACAATGTACTTAAAAGTATATACATACCAAATGGAAAACCTCAAAAATCATTACTTTCAAACGCAAGAAAGGAAGAAAATGCTCATGTATCCTAGAAGGTCCGCTGACCGCTGAGATCTTCTGGGAAGATTTGAAGGTGCATTTGGTTGCGTAGTTAGCCTGACTTCATTGGAGTCATTTTCTACCGCCATCCCATTCTCCTTACAGGCATCTACATCATGAAGAAAATGGTCCACATTGAAATAGTAGGAGTAACTTTCAATTTGTCTTACATTTACCATGGTATATATCTACATCAAGCAGAACGAAGGAATGGTAAGAATTTGTCCTGTTAAACTGAGAAACAAACATATTGTAAGAAAAATACGTAGAATACCATGGCTATACGAGGAATAATTTGTCATTTTCTACCGCCATCCCATTATCTTTACATGCATCTACATCATGAACGAAATGGTCCACATTGAAATAGTAGGAGTTACTTTCAATTTGTCTTCCATTTACCATGGTATATATCTACATTAAGCAGAATGAAGGAATGGTTAGAATTTGTCCTGTTAAACTGAGAAACAAACATATTGTAAGAAAAATACGTAGAATACCGTGGCTATACGAGGAAGATCAGAGAAACAGAATACTTAGCAGATGTAATTGAAAGCGCTGTGGCGTGGGGATGACCACTGCCTTGAAAGCAATTACGGCGCGACCTCGGTGGTAATCGCTGTTGTTGGTTTCTCCCGAAGGTTAACGTAGCAGCTTCTGGCCGCATCCACTCTTGGCCAGAGACTTTGGATTTTGCACAATACATCTACCCAGGAGAACGGGATGAAGCAAAGAATAATTTTTGGAGGAAGCAATTTTTCCGTGTATTTTCTTGAGGAATGAAGAAGGATATAAATAGAGTTCAAAAAATAGCTGTTATGAATTCAAACGGTCAAATATTAAATGAGTATTAAAATAGGCTTTGAATGCTGCGTATTAAAGCGAGGCTTTATTTGCGTATTTATTGAGAGGTTTTTTAATGCTGCAATCAATTAGCCGTTTCCAACATTTAGAATGAGACGCCATTTATTAAAGACGAAATGGACTGCCCATGGATGAGGATGAGACTACAGTTGAGTTACTGTGAGTCATGGAAAGAACCCGTGAGTCTACAGTTGTTGTGCTCGTGAATATACAGAATATACAGATGTTGCGCTGTGAGTAGTTTTTGAGGGTAATCTCATACACACAGCGAAATTTTTGAGGGCATTCACGGTCCATTTATAGTGAAATTGACCATTCAAATTGATGAGTACAAGTCCGTTATCCTACATCGAGCCCTTCATTGCAAACATCTACGTAGACAATCATATGTATCAGTTTTTAAGAGTATAGGCTAATGAATCAGTTTGGATCTAAATCAGTATGTACATCAATATATTTGAATGGCTGGGTCATTTTGAAAATATCATCAATTTGAATATGTATGAGATTTAATCTAAAATTTTGCAAGCAGTTTTTGAATTCGATTGAATATGTATTCAGATTGAAAAAGTATCAGATTTAATCTAAAAGTTTGAATGTAGTTTCTGAGTCAGATTGAATAAGTATCCGGTTTTATCTATAATGTTTTTAGATTGAAAAAGTATCAGACTTAAATCTAACATTTTGCATGTAGGCTTGCTTCGAAATCAGAATAAGTATGATGAAATTTGGAATGTGATTGATTCACGGCGGTGGTGCGCATTGGAATTAAAATTATAGCATATCACAAATATGCTTAAAGCGCAAAACGGGCAATTTTATTCCCGTGGTCGCGTTGAGAAAATTTGTCATCGATGCAACATCAGCTTAACGTGCACAACGGCTAGAATTCTGCTGGTTGTGCGCGTTAAACAATCGTTCATAAAATATCTTAGATGCTCAAAGCGAACACCTGGCTGTGCTTATTGTGCGCTTTGTGCAATTATGTTAACCATTAAAAATTTGCTCAACACGCACAACGGCCATAAATTTGTTGGTCCTGAGCGTTGAGCAATTATGTAAGCAGCTATAATTTTTTCCAACTCGCTTCCCAACGGTCAAACATTCGTAGGAAAATCATATGTCTGGTATCAATCAGCTGTAGATTCACGAGCAGTATTTTGTATATTCACGAGCACCCCTCTGTAGCATGACGAGGTCTTCGATGTAGCCACACAGTAGAAGCGTAAAACTCTACTGCAATCTCATCCTCGTAAACCAATACAATTCGCTGCCATGCATTGTGTGTTATGCGCCTTGAGCAATTTCGGGTTTCCATGCGTTTTGCGCGGTGAGCAATTAAGATTTTTACTTGCTTCTGTATTATTTAGCACGGTGTGCGCGTCGAATAAAATGTATGAAAAAAGATTAGTGGAGATTAGTATTGTTGGGAGTAATTTTCCTATTGGCATCAATGTTGATCACGGCGTAAAACCGTTAAGTTTCCTTATTTTGAGCGGAGAATAATTAACTTATTTTGATACACATGATAGAATAATTGGGATTACGTGATTTTCGCGTTGGTATTACACGGTGTGCGTGTTGAGTAAATAAATGTTGATTCCCAAGATCTATTGCATTACTGTAGGATCACGGACTTAGTATACTCTTCATTTTTATTGGTCAAATTCCTAAGTGGCTTACAACGAGCCCTCATCTTCTCACAACTTCCTCTACTTCCCTCTATAAATCTTCTTCTTTATTTGCGCACACAACCACCGTCTGGAAACAATAAGTTCTTCTGATGTTCGTGCATGCTTGATAAAGATATGGATGATAGCATTCATCCAATATTCTTTTCACGTAAAGTAAATGGTTGATGTTGGAAACTGACGCTATGACGGTAATATACGCAACGAAGGGCTGAAATCAATTAGCCGTTGTGCGCGTCGTGCGCGGTGGTTAAAAGTCCTAGTCTGAATCAATATCCATCCGCTGTACACATACGGTCTCACATCTGAGGACTCCACAGTACACACAAGGGCTTATAGTGGAACCAATTAATCTGCACGCACAACGGAAAAAATTTGATTGTTTTTGTTGCGCTGGAAAATAAAGAATTTTACGAGTTTTTAACGGAGAGTAATTTTCGTAATAGCATAAATTTTGCTCAAGGCGCAAAACGGTTCAGTTTCCTTGTCGTGTGCGGAGAGTAATTTGCCTCTTTTTCAGCTGAGCCTAAAATACTTGGGATTACTCATTTTTCTTGGTGGGATTATGTGTTGAGTAAATAAGATGTTCATTCCCGAGATCCCTAGCATTACTGTAGGATAACGGACTTAATACTCATCAATTTGAATGGTCTATTTCACTATAAATGGACCGTGAATGCCCTGGGTGTCCTGGAGAAGCGTATAAAATCGGAGGACTACAAGGTGATGCTGTCGCCTCCCAAATATGCTCCTCTCCCTGGTCTGCGAAGAGAAGAATGGCCCCCCTGGCCTTTGCGCCCTGGTTGGCTGCTCTGGGTCAATTAGGTTGGGGGTGCATGGCTACCGTCTCTCTTAGGCACATGCACTCACTCCTGTTCTTTTCGATCTCTTGGCTCGTAGCCAAATTGACCAAATCTGACTGTGGATGAAGCAGATTATAATTGTCCCTTTCCTCCTACAGATTTCCAATTTTGGCTGTGAGCCAAGAGATCGAAAAGAACAGGAGGGAGTGCTTGTGCCTCAGAGGAACGGTAGCCATGCACGGCCAACCTATGTGACCCAGGGCAGCCATCTAGGGCGTAAAGGCCAGGGGGCCATTCTTCTCTTTGCAGACCAGGGAGAGGAGCATATTTGGGTGGCGACAGCGTCAGCGTGTAGTCCTCCGATTTCATACGCTTCTCCGGGGTATTCACGGGCCATTTAGTGTGAAATTGACCATTCAAATTGATGAGTATACTCCGTTATCCTACAGCGAGCCCTAATGCCTGATGCTTGTGATAGAAATGGACGATGGAATTCAACCAGTTCTCTTTTCATGTAAAGCTAAAGGGTTGATGTTGGAAACTTACGCAATGGGGGTAATAAACGCAACGAAGGGCTATCGTCCATTTATAATCAAGCATGCCCGATGAATGCCTTCCATATGTGAGCATTCGCCTTCCACTCCTCGACTATACACTCCATATCCATCACCTCTTTATACACTCCATCCAAACCATCAAACCCTTCATTATTTCACTATACCTCGTCTATGACACACAAACACTCCCTCCTGTCCTTTCCGATCGCGAAGATAAAAAGCTCATTCTATTTGTTATGCAACCATTTGGTGTTGTTCGACGCTTCATGTGAATCGGAGTTCCTCTCGGTGTCTTTGAAACGGCTACATACCTGACAGTACGTTACAACGACGCCTGCTATGACGACACTCATATCCAACCGATGATGGCAAAAAATCGACAACGACGGTAATAAACGGAACGAAGATGGTCGCCCGATGAACTCGCGAAAGTTGACGGGGAAGCACGCAGATCACACCGACAATTTATCCCGTAAAGAGCCCCTTCATTACAAACATCTTACGAAGACAATCATATGTTTCAGTTTGTAAGAGCATAGGCTAATGAATCAGTTTGGATTTGTATCAGTATGTACATCAATATATTTGAATGGATGGGTCATTTTTCAAAATGTCATCAATTTGAATATGTATAAGATTTAATCTAAAATTTTGCAAGCAGTTTCTGAATTCGATTGAATATGTCTTCAGGTTGAATAAGTATAAGAATTAATATAAAAGTTTGCATGTAGTTTCTGAATCAGATTGAATAAGTATCCGGTTTAATATACAATGTTTTCAGATTGAACAAGTATAATAAGACTTAAATCTAAAAGTTTGCATGTAGGCTTGATTGGGATTCAGATTAAGTATGATGAAATTTGGAATGTGATTGATTCACTGCGGTGGCGCGCAGTGGAATTAAAATTATAGCATCTCACAAATATGCTCAGAGCGTAAAACTGGCAAATTTATTCCTGTGGGGGGGGGGGTTGAGCAAATTTGTCATCGACGCAACTTTAGCTTAACGCGCATAATGGGCATAATTCTGCTGGTTGTGCACGTTTAAGTATGATGAAATTTGGAATGTGATTGATTCACTGTGCTGGTGCGCAGTGGAATTAAAATTATAGCATCCCACAAATATGCTCAAAGCGCAAAACGGGGAAATTTATTCCCGTGGGGGCGTAGAGAAAATTTGTCATTGACACAACTTTAGCTTAACGCGCACAACGGGCATAATTCTGCATGTTGTGCTCTTTGTGCAATTATGTTAACCATTAAAAATTTGCTCAATGCGCACAACGGCTCAAAGTGAACACCTGGAGTTACTAGTTGTGCGCTTTGAGCAATTATTTAAACCATTAAAAATTTGCTCACCGCACACAACAGCCATAAATTTATTGGTTCTGAGTGTTGAGCAATTATATAAGCGGCTATAAATTTTTCCAGCTCACTTTCCACCGGTCAAACATTCTTGGGAAAATCATATGTCTGGAATCAATTCCCTCTGTAGCTTGACGGGGTCTTCGATGTAGCTACACAGTAAAACTCTACTGCAGTCTCATCCTCATTGAGCATTGTGCGTTGTGCGCATTGAGCAATTCCTGTTTTCCATGCGTTTTGTGCGGTGATCAATTATAATAGTTACTCTCTTCTGTATTATTTAGCCCGGGGTGTGTGTCGAATAAAATGTATTAAAAAATCTTAGTGGAGAGTAGTATTGTTGGGAGTAATTTTCCATTAGCATCAATGTTGATCAAGGAGAAAAATCGTTGAGTTTCCTTATTTTGCGCGGAGAGTAATTAACCTATTTTGATCTAGATGCTAAAATAATTGGGATTACACGATTTTCGCGTTGGTATTACGCAGTTTACGCGTTGAGTAAATAATTGTTGATTCCCGAGATCCATTGCATTAATGTAGGATCAAGGACTTATTATATGCTTCATTTTGATTGGTCCAATTCCCCTATAAATGGCAGACAACGAGCACTCATCTTCTCACAACTTCATATACTTTCTTCCATCATCATCTTCTTTATTTGCCCACACAACCTCCGTATGAAAACAATAAGTCCTTCAGCTGTTCGTGCATACTTGATATAGATATGGACGATAGCATTCATTCAGCTGTTCGTCCATTTATAATCAGGCATGCCCGAAAAAGGGTTTCCAGATGTGAGGATTTTGCCTTCCACCATGCCCGTCCCCGACACAGGGCACCCAGGTCAGCCGCCCAAGAAGTAATGGTCAGGGGGACATCACCAGCACATTGTGTCAAGTATGATACATACTTGACAGCCAGTTACAACAACACGTGCAATGAAGACACTCCTATCATGCTTCACGGTTGCCGACAGTCGGTAACAACGTTAATACACGCAACAAAGATGGTCGCCTGGGGTAACTAGATGGTTATAGATGTTTATGGTCGCCTCCCCAAGCTTTTAACTGATGACTAATTTTTTTCATCTCACTTGCTTCGCCCAAATTTAGAACTAAACCCTAACGCTAGATCCATCTACATCTGTCCGATCGAGTTTGCTTGCAGTTATGCAATCGATTGATCCGCGCGTCCTTGTTTTTTGTTGAAAGGTAACGATCACAGTTCATTTTTTCTTTTAGTGAGCGAGGATCATCTCATCCTTCCTAAGATCATCGAACTTTCTCCGCTCCTTCAGAATACCCTTCAAGATTGTAGCGCGAACAACGTCCTCGGGCCCAGGAAGTAACAAAATTCATGTAACTATTGATCCAGAGGTTATCGAATGCTTCGTTGGATGCGAGCCCTTGCGCCCCCCATTTCCAAGTTCAAAAATCCCTCTTTTTTTAACTTATTGAAGTCTAACTTCAATAAGTTAAAAAAATGGATTTTTGAACCTGAAACAACGGGGGGCGCAAGGGCTCGCATCCAACGAAGCATTCCATGACCTCGGGATCAACAGTTACAGAAATTTCACCATATTCCATGTTCCCACGCGATTCTTCATTTTCTTCTTCAATTTGGATGCGAGCCAAGAGATCAAAAACAACAGGAGGGAGTGCTTGTGCCTCAGAGGGACGGTAGCAATGCACCGCTAACCTAAGTGACCAAGGGCCGCCGTCCAGGCTTAATCATATGTATCAGTTTGTAAGAGCATAGGCTAATGAATCAGTTTGGATCTGTATCAGTATGTACATCAATATATTTGAATGGCTGGGTCATTTTGAAAATGTCATCAATTGGAATATGTATGAGATTTAATCTAAAATTTTGCAAGCAGTTTCTAAATTCGATTGAATATGTCTTCAGATTGAATAAGTATCAGATTTAATATAAAAGTTTCTGAGTCAGAGTGAATAAGTATCCGGTTTAATCTACAATGTTTTCAGATTGAACAAGTATAAGACTTAAATCTAAAAGTTTTCATGTAGGCTTGATTGGGATTCAGATTAAGTATGATGAAATTTGGAATGTGATTGATTCACTGCGGTAGCGCGCAGTGGAATTAAAATTATAGCATCTCACAAATATGCTCAAAGCGCAAAACGGGCAAATTTATTCCCGTGGGGGTGTTGAGAAAATTTGTCATCGACGCAACATTAGCTTAACGCGCACAACGGGCATAATTCTGCTGGTTGTGCGCGTTAACCAATTGTTCATAAAATACCTTAGATGCTCAAAGCAAACACCTGGCTTTGCTTGTTCTCTGTGCTTTGCGCAATTATGTTAACCAATAAAAATTTGCTCAACGCGCACAACGGTTCCAAGCGTGTATATCTGGCGTTGCTTGTTGTTCGCTATGAGCAATTATTTAAACCATTAAAAATTTGCTCACCGCGCACAACGGCCATATATTAATTGGTTCTGATCATTGTGCAATTATGTAAGCGGCTATAAATTTTTCCAGCTCACTTCCCACCGATCAAACATTCTTGGGAAAATCATATGTCTGGTATCAATCAGCTGTAGATTGACGAGCAGTCTTTTGCATATTCACGAGAACCCCTCCAGTAGCATGACGGGGTCTTCGATGTAGCCACACATTAACTCTACTTCTGTCGCATCCTTATAAACCAATACAATTCGATGCCATACGTTGTGCATTATGCGCCTTGAGCAATTCCGGTTTTTCATACATTTTGCGCGGTGAGCAATTATGATTGTTAGTTTGTTACTCGCTTCTGTATTATTTAGCAGGGTGTGCGCGTCGAATAAAATGTATTAAAAAGGATTAGTGGTGATTAGTATTGTTGGGAGTAATTTTCCAATTGGCATCAGAAGGCGAAAACCGTTGAGTTTCCTTGTTTTGCGCGGAGAGTAATTAACCTATTTTGTTTCCTTATTATACTCTTCATTTTGATTGGTCCAATCTATTATACAATTCATGAATTTTTTCCTACATGACAGTTTTGTCCCACGTGGCAGTTTTGTCCCAGTCATATTTTTCGTTGCTTACTGGGCCGCCACGTGGGGATTGGGTGGGGTTCTGGACTTGGCTTTGGGATGAGTTTTTGGTGATTTTTTGGTGTTTTAGTCCCTGCTTTCCTCTTTTTGCCCCCAGCCCTCCTCTTACACACACCCACGCTTTTTTCACTTTGGCGACCGCCTATCTTCGCATTTGTGCCCGGGCGACGACTGCCTTCGTGCCCTCCGGGCACGGGTTATGCCTAGGTCCCCTATAAATGGCAGACAAGGAGCCCTCATCTTCTCACAACTTCCTCTACTTTCTTCTATCATCATCATCTTTATTTTCCCACATAACCTCCGTCTGGAAATAATAAGGTCTTCTTATGTTCGAGCATGATGCATGAGGTAGAAATGGACGAGATGGAGATGGATATGGAGTGTAAAGATGAGATGGTCTTCTACTGTTCGGGCGTGATGCTTGAGATGGAAATGGACGATAGAATTCAACCAGTACTTTTTTCACGTAAAGATAAATGGTTGACACAACGAAGGGCTATCGTCCATTTATATCAAGCATGCACGTGGATCGGCCATCTCCTCTTTACACTCTATCTCCTCCTCCAACCCCTTCATCTTTATACTACACATCGTCTAAGACACACAAACACCTCCTCCTGTCCTTTCTGATCTCGAAGATGAAAAGATCATTCTATTTATAACGCAACCATGTGTTGGTGTTCACCGCCTCTTGGGAATCAGAGTTCTTTCCGGTGTCTTCGTACCGGCGTCATACTTGACAGCCAGGTACAACGACGCCTGCAATGACGACACTCCTATCCGGGCTACGGTGGCAGAAAGTTGGCAAACACATCCATAAACGCAACGAAGATGGTCGCTTCGTTGCGTTAATTAACGTTGTTGCCGACTTTCAGTAACCATAGGCAGGATAGGAGTGTCGTCATTGCAGGCGTCGTTGTAGGGCGAAGCACGCAGATCACGCCGACAATTTATCCAGTAAAGAGCCCCTTCATTGCAAACATCTTACGAAGACAATCATATGTATCAGTTTGTAAAGAGCATAGGCTAATGAATTTGTTTTGTTCTGTATCAGTATGTACATCCATATATTTGAATGGCTGGGTCATTTTGAAAATGTCATCAATTGGAATATGTATGAGATTTAATCTAAATTTTTTCAAGCAGTTTCTGAATTCGATTGAATATGTAGCCGATTTAATCTAAAATGTCTTCAGATTGAATATGTATCAGAGATAATCTAAAAGTTTGCATGTAAACAAGTTAATTTTCTCATAGACGGAATTTAATAACTTGCTTGGAGGGACATTTTCACGTTCTTTACAATACGTCGATAAAGATGCCAGTGGTTGAAGGCAGGCTGTTGGATGGCGGGCTGGGGTGCTGTTCCACTTTAATGTAAACTGCATCAGTAAGTGCGACAGGAGGTCGAGGAGTGGAAGGCAGGCCGTTGGATGGTGGGCTGGGGTGTCGTTCCATTTTACTGTAAACTGCATCAGGATGTGCGACGGGAGGTCGAGGAGTGGAAGGCAGGCTGTTGGATGGCAGGCTGTGGTTTCGTTCCAATTCAGGATGTGCGACGGGAGGTCGATGAGTGGAAGGCAAGCCGTTGGATGGCAGAGGGACCCGTTGTTTGGGAACGGTGGTGCCCAGTGGGGTGATTTGGCATGGCGATGCCTTCACCGGTGATTTGGACCGACACCCCGTGGGCGGCGACGCCTCCCCCGGTGGTGGAGGTAGTCACGCAGTAGGCACTGGAGGGGAGGAGTGGTCCGCCCTAAGTCCCCTGGCGTAAGTTGTCCAAGGGAATTCGGGGAGTGGAAGGCGGGCCGCTCCATGTGTAAGAGGAATAACTCGTCGGCGATCCGCCTGTAAGAGGAATAATTCGTCGGGAAGGAGAGGTCCGGTATCAACCGAGGGCCTGTCCAATGATCGGGCCAACGGGAGGTTTCTTTTGAGAGGAGAGGAGTGTCTAGAGGCAAATCGTCCCTAACTCCCTTGGTTTGTGAGGAGAGATCGAATATGGGGGCGTCTCGCCCCTTTCAACCTTTATGGTAAGGCTTTTCTTTCTTTGCGTTGAGCAATTATGTCTCAACGTTGAGCAATTAAGTAAGCGACTACAAAACTACTCATACATCAGAATTGCTCACCGCACACAACCACTCAAACTCAGAATAAGCTCACCGCACAAAACCACTCAAAACTCAGAATTGCTCAGCACACAAATCCACTCAAAACTCAAAATTGCTCATCGCACAGAACCACTCAAACTCAGAATTGCTCACCGCACATAATCACTCAAAAATCAGAATTGCTCAGAGCACAAAACCACTCAAACCTCAGAATTACTCACCGCACACAACCATTTTTTTCCCAGTGAGGGTGAACTGCCACAAAGTTCTCCACTGGGTCACAGTTGCTCTTGCTTTTGAGGACATTTGTGTCATTTTGGGTCAAAAGGTCTCCCTGAGAGCTTTCAAATCACTCCAGCTACATCAATTATCACCCATCGCAATTAAGGGTCTCTTCTTATGTCTGATATATATCCGCTGTATATGCAAGAGCAGTCTTTTATATATTCACGAGAACCCCTCTGTAGCATGACGGGGTCTTCGATGTAACCACACATTAACTCTACTTCTGTCTCATCAATACAATTCGCTGCCATGCATTCTGTGTTGTGCGCATTGAGCAATTCCCGTTTTCTATGCGTTATGCGCAGTGAGCAATTATGATAGTTACTGCTTCTGGATTATTTAGCCCGGTGTGCGCGTCGAATAAAATGTATTAGAAAATCTTAGTGGAGAGTAGTATTGTTAGGAGTAATTTTCCTATTATGTGATCAAGGCAAAAAACCGTAAGGTTTCATTGTTTTGCGCGGAGAGTAATTAACCTATTTTGATCCACATGCTAAAATAATTGGGATTACGCGATTTTCGCGTTGGAATTACGCGGTTTACGCGTTGAGTATAAATGTTGATTCCCGAGATCCATTGTATTACTGTAGGATCATGGACTTTTTATATGCTTAATTTTGATTGGTCCAATTCCCCTATAAATGGCGGACAACGAGCACTCATCTTCTCACAACTTCATATACTTTCTTCTATCATCATCTTCTTTATTTGCCCACACAACCTCCGTATGGAAACAATAAGTCCTTCAGCTGTTCGTGCATGCTTGATATAGATATGGACGATAGCATTCATCCAGTACTCTTTTCACGTAAAGGTAAATGGTTCATGTTGGAAACTTATGCAACGAAGGGCTATCGTCCATTTATAATCAATCATCACCGACAATGCTGGGGGGGTGTTGCAACTGCGTTGTTAAGAAAATTTGTCCCAAAAATAACTATGAAAAATGTGTACGATGATCATACCGTATTCTTTTGGGGTGATATTGGCTATGCTGTCTCACATGGTTCAGAAAAGCTGCTGGGTGTTGTACCATGTAAGATTGTTATTCCCTCATATATGAATTGTGGCTATGTATTTGTTTTGCGTGTCTTGTATACACTCCATATCCATCTCCATCTCCTCTTTATACACTCCATCTCCTCCATCAAACCCTTCACCGTTTCACTATACATCATCTTTGACGCACAGACACTCCATCATATCCTTTCCGATCTCTTACACTCCCAAACACAACTTCTTATGCAACTATGTGTTGTTTTACATCGTCTCTGGTAACAGCGTTCCAATCGGTGTCTTTTTTCCTGACTTTAGGTTACAACGACGACAGCAATGACGGTAATAAGCGAAACGGTCTGTCGACTTTCCAATTCACAAAGGACAAAGTGCCACGTCAATGCACACATCTGGTATGACAATCATCTTGAGCAGATCAGGGCAGAAATTCGGCAGCTGCAACGTAGATGCTGAGCGCATTGTCCGTGTGGTACATCGCCACAGGGGAATCGACGTTCCAGCTGTTGTGTTTGACACGGCTACATACTTGACTGCAGGTTACAACGACGCGACACTCATATCCAGCCGATGATGGCAGAAATTCGGCAACGACGTTAATAAACGCAACGAAGATGGGCGCCCGATGAACTCACGGAAGTTGAAGGGGGAAGTACGCAGATCACGCGCCACTTCATTGCAAACATCTACGAAGACAATCATATGTATCAGTTTGTAAGAGTAAAGGCATATGTATCAGTTTGGATCTGTATCTGTACGTACTTCAGTATATTAGAATGGGTTGGTCATTTTGGAAAGGTCACCGTTTGAATATGTATCAGCGTTAATCTAAAAGTTTGCATGCAGTTTCTGAATCAGATTGACTAGGTATCATATTTAATATAAAATGTCTTCAGATTGAATAAGTATCGGTCTTAATCACAATTAGGTAAAGTTTCTAAGTGAAGTTTGACTGTTGGCATGTTGCGGAATCACAATTTTAGTATGATGAAAATTGGAATGTGAATGATTGACAGTTGGAACAAAAATTACAGCATCCAACAAATATGCTCAAAGTGCACAACATGCAAAATTATTCAAACGGGGCGCGTTGAGCAAATGCGCTATCGACGCAACTTTAGCTCAACGCGCACAACGGGCATAAGTCTACTAGGTGTGTGCGCGTTTAACAATTGTTGATAAACTACCTTATATGCTCAAAAAGTGAACACCTGGCTTTCCTTTTTGTGCGCTTTGAGCAATTATGTTATGGCATAGAAAATTGCTAAATGCGCAGACTTGCTTCATTTGAGGTTTTGCACGTTGATGAGATTTGTATTCAAAACGGAATTGTCACCGAGCATAAAGGGCATAATTTTACCAGTTGTGCACGTTGAGCTATTTTTTAGTGGCTATCAGTTTATCCCAACGTGCACAACTTAGGCAGGCATTAATCATTATTGAGCAGAACATCCGGCTGGTAGCAATCCGCTGTATATTAACGATCACTGCTCTGTATATTCACCAGCACTGCTCTGCAGACTCGAGGGGTCTCTTAGGTAGACCAAAGGTTCCAATATATCGATGTTGTGTGCTGTGAGCAATTCTGTTAATAATTAAAAATTTGCACGGTGCGAGCAGCAATTAATGTGGAGATATCAGCAAATTTTATTGAGTGGGCGAGTAGGAGTTTTTTTTCGCACTAACAAAATTGCTCACCGTGCACAACCGGTCAAAATTATTTGTTCTGATCGTAGTGAATGGTGAGCAATTGTAGTAACCACTAACAAATTGTCTAATAAAGGCGCTCAACGGGCAAAACTTATCAATGAGAGTTTGTGGTAAGTAATTTTGTCAGATAATAACAAATATGATACAATAACCCTATTCTCACTTGGACTATTTGACACACTAACAATGATACATTCTCATCGCATAACAATTTGGAACAAAGGTTGATGTTATTAAAAAAAATACTCAGAGCGCAAAACCAGCACTAATATTGCCAGTTCTGCGCGTTGAGCAATTTTGTAGGTAAAGACATAATTACTCAAAGCGCAAAACGGGCAATATTACTGCAGTGTTGCTCTAAGTGTAATTGGTATGATACATAACATCAATCCATACCGATGCTGACATTTACACATTTCGGAAGCCATGATAAAATTTCATGCTACAAAGTGGTCAATTTTTATACCAAAAAAACTTATTACATTGATCAAACGTTATATCATACAAATACTAAATAGCATCGGCGTTAGCAATATCCGTACCTTCTACCATCTCCACGAATGACTACATCCTCTGCTTATAACCAGCCGGCCATCCATCGGCCATAACGTCATCCTTTCTTGTCCACACAAGTGAAGTCGGAGGGACGGGACCAGTTGGGTCACGTTTAACGAAAACAAAGTGATTATTGTTCACATGACCCAACGTTATGTGGCGTCTATAGGCTCAGTTTACTGGAGGACTTCTCAGTAGAAAAAATGTCACATACATCGTGGGTGCAAGTAAATGTACTACACAGTTGTAGCATGAGGCAATGACATGTGCCATGTCTGGCAATTGCATCCAGTCATCCCGTCTGGCAACTACCTCTAAATTAAAATTATATGTAGCCTTACCCATAACATGCCTGTACAAGACGCTGTATGTCCGCATCTCATGGAGCAATTTAGTTCTGACAGGTAGCCAATCGGATTGATCCAAGCCCAACTGAACTGCCACAGCCCTATACCCACAGTTGCCATCTGCATCCACGTCTACGCAGCCCACTATGAGGGGTTGTAGACAGGGAGGAAAATCCAAATAATATGGTATGAGGAAGTTGTCTGGCAAATCATTAACATAATCATCACGGGGAAACGAAGGTTTCGGCTTCTTTATTTGAAATTTCAGACGCCTACTACTTTCCTTCACAGGCCTCCTCTTCAAATTAGGCTTCTCCTTCGCTGCCGCCTTATGCTCCGCAATCGAATGCAACCGTGGAGCCTTAACAGGCTTCCTCCTTACTGTAGGCTTCTCCGTCTCATCCAAAACATGCTCAAAAATCTCATCAACCAGTGGAGAAATTTGTTTAAGCATGCCATCCATCTCCTCGTGCTCATCAAAATATGTGGCCACATCCATCTCCTCCTCCCTCCCAGCAGTCTGAGCATCCATATTATGATCCCATGTCTCCACCGTCGCCCCAACTCAAATGTAAGCTCAACTTGCATCAACCAGGATCCACTATCTTCTCATCCTCCACATCCTCCATAGCCGCCTCATCCACCTTCGGCTCCTTATTCACCCCAGCTGCATTCTCCCCCTCATCCATCTCAGCAGTCTGGTCATCCACATTACGTTCCACCGTCCCCGCCGTATCCACCAACTTCCCACTATGCTCCTCAGCAATCAAATCAGTAGCCACTTCCTTATCATCATCCTCCTCATTCGCCTTCTCCTCATACACCTTCGGCTCCACAGTCTCAGCCGCTGCAATATCCTCCACCAGTACCTCCTCAGCATTCTGCACCTCCACGTTAAGGGCAACCGTCTCCTCCGTCTCCACCAACTCCCCAATAACATAATCATCTACAGTCAACTTAGTAGCCACTGCATTCTTAGCCTCATCCTCCCCAAAAACATCATGCACCCTCGGCTCCACATTCTCCTTCGCTGCATTAACCTCATCCTCCTCCGCAGCATTCTTCTCCTGCCCACTAAGAGCCAACTTCTCAGCAGCCTGCTCCATCACATTATGATCTACCTTATCATCCTGCCAATAAGCAGTCAATACAGTCGCCTCCTCAGCCTCATCCACCTTCTCCTCATCTCCCTTCTGCTCCTCCTCAACATTATCCACATGCACCACAAGCTCATCACCCACAATTCTACACGGTGATGCTAACTCCTTCAACTCGTTTACAATACCCACACTCTGCCCCCTTAGTAATCGGGTACGTGCATTATAAATTGATTTGATTGGTGTTTCCTTGAAGGATTTAGTTTCCTTTAGGCCTTTCAAAATTGCTGACGGCAGCACCTTTCTATTTGCCAAGTCGCGCAATGCTTCCACCTCTTTTCCATGCAACATCCCATCGTCGGAATGGCCCTTGACATAATTAGCAGCTTGATGGTTGTGCCTGCCATCAACAACCGTTAAACTCCACTCACCACCATCGCCCACCTCATTACCACGCAATTCGAACGGGCATCCACACTTGTTGGTTCTAACTGGTTGGTTGCTCTTTCGTACTGGTCATTGTCCCCATGTAGTTCCCGCTTCTTGCACATGCATAATAGGCAGCAGGAGTCCTATTGGACGATTTACTCATACTCGATGCACTGGTAACAATCACATGCCCCTGTTGTCGTTCGACTCTCTTTATCCACTGAAAGAGCTCGTCTCTACTTTTAAAAATTTGAAGCGTTGTAAATTCGGCTGTATAATCCATATACACCTGTATCAAACAATTCATACAACTAATTAGACCGGGAACCAAACATTAGTTTCATTATTGCCGTACAGATAAATCAATATTACCTCGAAATTTTTTAGCATCTCCATCAATCTCAACTGTATCTGCAGGCAAGTAAAAACCAAAAATTTCTCCTTCTATTTCTACACATTGTAATAAGAATATCAAATAAAATGTACTTAACAGTATATACTTACCAAATCGCGATTTCGACAAATTTAGGTTGAAAACCCCTAAATCGATTGATATCGCTTCACCGATTTGTTTGAACGTAGCAGTTGACACTGTGATGTAAATGTAGAGCCCAGTAATAAAAATCAAATCTTTGGAATTTCCGTCTTGCGCCTTGAGCAATCTACGAAAAACTTGCAGTTTGATATTCCGCCTTGAGCAATCTGTGGAAGGTTATGTCTGTGAGCGGTGATGAGAATTTATCAAGGGGTGAAAGAGGGTCATAACGGGTAAAAATTTTAACCCGTTGCGCGCTTCGAGTAAATTCGGTGGTTTAGTTGGCATATTTTACTTAGCGCGCAAAACTGTTATATTTTAACACGATTTGAACTGTTTTGCGCGCTGAGTAATCTTACATGGATTGTCAGGATTGACATTAGTAACGGTAATCGTTATTAATCGCGACGCTGAGAACGATTTTGCCCGGTTGTGCGCGCTGAGTAATTCTAAATTTTTTTTAATATATATTCTATTGGATTACTCATATTCTTATTCCGATGTTAACAACATTATTGATACGTATAAAATAATATAATACCAACGTGATAACTATCATAATTTGTATTAATTAACAGCCATAAGAAATACTGGATAGATTGCGTGTGTTATTAAGCATTCAAAATCTCGTATATATCAGTTTGTACCCGTTCACCAAAAAGTTAGTACGAGGCAAACTTGATTAGTAGGTCTATCGTTGAGCATAACTTATAGATACGATACACCACAGCACGGCATACAGATGATAACATTTGCACATTTAGGCAGACATGATAAAATTTCATTCTACCAATCTGTCAATATGAAATAAACAATCCATATTAAAATGATACAACGTTTTATCCTACAATATTTCAATAACGTCAACGGTTGCAATATCATGACCAAATACTATTGATTGGAATTGATGCATCCTATCCTCATAAGCAGCCGGCCATCCGTCTGACACTTCGAAACGGTATCTTAGCCACATACTTGAAGTTGGAGGGACAGGACCATGTAGGGCAAGTTTAACAATAACGAAGTGATTATTGTTCACAAAACCCAACGTTATGTGGCGTCTGGATGGTAGGGGTACTGAAGGAGCTCTTAAAGGAAAATATGTCACACACTGATGAGGTGCAAGAATATGTACTACACATTTGTAGCATGAGGCAATGACATGTGCCATTTTTGGCATCTACATCCACCATTTAGCTTTTGGACGGTCTAACAAATGTCCCAGTGCCACTACATTCTTTTTAAATTCCACGGCATGCATAAGTTGCCGGTACAAGCCGTTGTGGTTCTGTATCTCTTCTCGCAAGTCATATTTAACCTACCTCCATTCGTCCTCACCCAGTCCCAATTGAGCTGCCACAGCCATATACCCACAGTTTCCGTCTGCTTTCACATCTAAGACGTGCACTGTAAGGGATCGTAGACACTCAGGAAAAGCGTTCCAATAAGGTATTATTATGTTAGCAGCCAATTCCTCATCACTATCATCATGTGGAATTGATTGTTTCGGCTTCTTTATTGTACGTTTCCACAACGGTCTACTTCTTCCCTTACCCGGCTTACACGTCAATGTAGATGTATCCGTCATCTCAGCATGCTGCTTAGCAATCTCCGCTACCATGGTAGAAATTTGCAGACGTAGAACCTCATGCTCCTTCTCAAAGGCCTTTGCATTCTCATCCTCCTCCTCCTCAGTAGTCTGCTCTGCCTCATTACGATCCACCTTATCATCCTCCCTACCCATCTTCCCAGTATGATCCTCCTCCTGCAACTCAGCAGGCACTGCATTCTCCCAAAATGCCTCCCCCACCTTCTGATCCTCCCCCTCATTATTCACAGCCTTCACATGCTCATCACCCACAATTTTATCAGCTGATGCTAACTCCTTCAACTATTTTACAATACCAATCTTCTTCCCTCGTTGTAACCGGTTTCGTGCATTATAAATTGCTTTGATTGAGGTTGCACTGAAGTTTTTATTTGCCTTCAGTACTTTCAAAATTTCAGCTGGCCGAACCTTGCTATTTGCCAAGTCACGCACTGTTTCCATCTCCATTCCCTGCAACGTCCCTTCATCAGAATGGCCATCGACATATTTAGCTGCTTCATGGTTGTGCCTGCCACAAACGACTATTAACTTCCACTCCTCAATGCCCACGCCCACCATATAACCACACAATGAGAAATGACATGCACACTTCTTGGTTTTAACAGGCCTGTTGGTCTTTTTTTTAGCTTTCAATGTCCCCTATACTCACCGATTCTTTCACACGCAAAGTACACAGCATGATGCCCTTTGGCCGTTTTACTTAATCTCCCCGAACGTGTAACAATCACATGCCCATGACTTAACCCGACGTTGTGTATCCACTGAAACAGATCTTTTCTATCTTTGAACAGTTGATTGGTGTTAAAGTCGTTTGTAAAATCTATATTATCCTGTATCAAACAATTCATAACCTGATCCTCAAAGATTTAATGCATTATTGCCGAGAAGATAAATCAATATTACCTTGGATTTTTGTACCAACTTCATCAATCTCAACCGTGGATGAATGCATGTAAAATCAAAATAAGAAAGGCAGATAAAGTGTACTTAAAAGTATAGACTTACCAAAGAGTCGATTTCAAAAAATTTTGGTCAAAAACCCCTAAATCGATTTCTCTCGATTCAACTCTTTATTTGATCTCACCAGTTGACTAAGTGATGTATCATTCGAGCAATAAAATAAAAATCAAATATTTTTGAATTCGGTCTGGGCGACTGGAGCAATCTTTGAAAAAACTTGCTGTTTGAAATTCCGCCGTGAGCAATCTGTGTAATTGTCTGTCAATTCGTTGCGAGCAGAAGGTATCACGGGACAATTTCGGGTCCTACCGGGTCATATCGGGTCTACAATAATTTACTCGTTGCACTGGTTGAGTAAACAAGTCTAGTTTGAAATATTACTAGCAAATAACCCGTCCACATGTGCACGTGGACTTGATCAAAATGGTTGTGTGCGGTGAGCAATAACGAGTTTTGAGTGGTTGTGTGCACTGATCAATTCCGTGTTTTGCGTGGTTGTGTGCGCTGATCAATTCCGTGTTTTGAGTGGTTGTGGGCGGTGAGCAATTCCGAGTTTTGCGTGGTGGTGTGCAGTGAGCAATTCTGAGTTTTTCGTCATTGTGTGCGGTGGGCAAACAGCTAGATGGTTCACAGAGGAGAACTTTTACATTTTTGCCCTCCCAGTGTTCGCGATGAGTAATTTACAATATGCACCAATATTTTTATGCATCCGTATATACAAAGGCAACATAACAACTTCCTTATGCGATCAGTTTTGTGACCTAAGGCGGAAAAAGCTAACGAGATAGGGTTTGATCAATAGAAATTATTCTAATTCACTGATCTATATAGACTATAAGAGTTCCTGCTTATATTTAACGAAGATCCTTAAGGCAGAGCAAAAGATTTGTGTTATTGGGTTGGGGTGCCCTAAAATAGTCGACTGCGGACGCATTGCATCGTAAAGTTGGTAAGCCATTAATTGATGCTAATTAATTCCGGTATTTATTAATAATTTCATAAATTGATTGATCGATTGTTACATTTGGTACATGATTGCGTAGAAATTACGAAGATTGAGATGGACTCGGTACACATTGAGGGGATCAATGATGAAGCGGACAAAGAAGCAACGGTTAGAAATTATTTCGCTTTGTTAACTGACTAATTTACTAGAAAAAAAGGAAAACATTTAGTGACTATGTTGGTATGTGGTACTTAATTCAGCGTATTGTTGAAGGCTCAGAGGTTAATGAAGCTTATACAAATTAGTTCACAACAAATAAAATTTTCCCCAGCATAAAAGAGCTTGGTAAATGGGTAAAAGCGGTCGGTGTGAAAACCGGGAATTTGGTTGTTATAAAATCATCAAATATGAGTACAAAGGGCAATAGGGTTCCAACTTATTATTTTTGTTGTGAAAGAAGTGAGATATATCGGCCCCACAGACCGGATATATCGGCCAAAAAATCAACTCGAAGCAAGAAGTGGTCATGTCCCTTCTACTTGAGGGCTAATGGTGTGGCAACAGATAAGTGGATTTTGACAGTTGTGCATGGCAATCACAACCATAAACCCGCAATGTACATCGTGCGACATCCAGATGAGAGGAGGTTAGGAGGGGGGAGATGGCCATAGCGAGAGACTTGTCAAATAGATTGCTTAGTCCAAGGGAAATCTTGAAATACCTGAAGGAAAAGGATAATGCAACATCTACCACAATCAACACTATTTATAAAGCCAGACAGAGGATGAAGGCAGCAGGGGAAATGGCCTGGAGAGCAGAAATGTAGCTATTCGTTAATCTAGTGACACAACGTAATTACATTGTGTATCATGAAGTGGACGAAGTGACAAATGCAGTGATGAATATATTTTGGGCATATCCGCAGTTGGTTGATTTATTACAAAAATTTCCAGAGATTCTGGTTATGGACTGCGCGTTGAAGACCAACTGCAACAGCCCACCATTGATGGAGATGTATGGGGTGATGTCCACAGATATTCAGTTCACAGCTGCATTTTGTTACACAGCGTCCGTACGTGAGGATAACTACTTTTGGGCCTTGGAGAAGTTGAGCTCTTTGCTACATGGATACATGATGCCACGTGTAATTTTGACAGCACTAGAGCCAGCACTTATGAATGCAATTGGCCATGTATTTCCCCTTGCGATGTACCAATTATGTAGAATGCACATATCCAAAAATATTGCCAAAAATTGTCAGCCCTCTTTTGAAGATCAAGAAAAATGGTTAGGTTTCATCTCTAGCTGGAATTTATTGGTGGGGGCACGCAAGGAGGAGGAGTATGTTGCTAAACTGAAGGTATTGGAGACAGAGTACAAAGATTACACAAGGGTCATGAGCTATGTGAAGACTTCTTGGTTGGACAAGTACAAGGAGAAGTTTATTTCTGTATGGACAGATGGCAATCTGCCCTTTGGAAATGTCAGTACCAACAGAGCGCAGAACAAAAGGCCCAGACTGAATATTCTAAGTTTAAAAAGGCATTGGGTTCATCGGCCTTCAGTTTATCCGCTTCTTGGCCAACCATACATGAATCATTAGAGGGGCAGC
Source organism: Scilla litardierei (assembly GCA_030789695.1). Taxonomy (NCBI): domain Eukaryota; kingdom Viridiplantae; phylum Streptophyta; class Magnoliopsida; order Asparagales; family Asparagaceae; genus Scilla; species Scilla litardierei. Next base: position 123,901,606 of record CM061133.1, read on the forward strand.
ATATCGAGATCAATGCATCATTCGAGAAATCTAAGATCATGTTGCAACATAATGTGCATGAGTTCTTGTTCAGGGAGCTGATAGGATTTACATCCGCTATGGCGTTGAAGATAATGTCTGTAGAAGGTGATAAATCTGATTCTATGGGGACGGACCAATGCACAGGTGATTGTCTAGCAAGAATGATTTATGGTGTACCATGTGCCAATGAGAGTGGCGAATTCACAAGGGAAAATCGCCCCATTCCCTTAGATGCCGTAAATGCTCATTGGAAGCAGCTAGACATGGAGGCTAAGACGGAATTGATGTCTAAAGAAGATGGGCTTATACATGCTGAATCAGAGCACATACACAAGCTCTATCTCAACTTGATGGATCGATGAAGCAGGAGTTGTTAATTAAGTTGAATGAGCTAGCTACCCCGGTGACAAATCTGATTACAGAGCCGCAAGTTAATGTCGTGTTCAATGGAAAAAGAGAAAGGGATAATAATTTGACAAATGAAGATACAGCCACCCCCATTGATCCTGCTCATTTTGAGCATGTCTTAGCCGATGCGGCTAGTTGCTCTGCTCAAATTCCAATTGAAGTCTCATCGAAACAAAAAAGCGTCGGCCGTGTCCAGCCGAGACGGTCCCAAAGGCTCAAAAATACGTCTGCTCCACCAATTCCTCCTCAACATGCTAGAAAGAAACCAACTGTCAAATCCGCGCCATCTGGCAGATGTCTGTGGTTTCTGCTACAGCTTCATTTGCAGCAGCAAATTATGCAGCTAAGGACGCTGAGCCGTTCAAGGAGGCATACTTTATATTGATCAATTCCCCGCTACAATCACCAAATATATATATCGAACCTCATAGATGTGAAGCCAGATGGGAACTGTGGTTACAGGGCTTTATCTTCACATATAGGGATGTGAGAGGACCAGTGGAAGTGGTCAGAAGAGAGTTGCTTGAAGAGCTGCGTGACCACTATGATGTGTACTCAAAGGTGATGGGTGAGAAAAGTGCACAAGAACAGGAAATGTCAATTAACTATATGGATGACCACCCCCCGGAGAAATATTGGCTGACACTCCCAGAAGTTGGACATATAATCTCAAGTCTTATAACTATGTAATACATTTGTTGTCAATGCAACAATGTCTTTCATTTTTCCGTTAAGATCAGGACCAGACCAAGGTACGAAACGTGGTCCCTTCACCATAGGTTTTGTAAATAATAATCACTTTGTAAAGATTCAACTTAAAGATAGAAGCTCGGTCCCACCAGTAATAAGGCATTGGAAGGCTAACCGCCTGCCTGAGGCTAAAGGATGGGTGGAAGGCCTTGAAGAGAGGATGCGACAATTCGAGACATTAATCTGTAAAGATGTAGGCAAATATCCCACTGTACTTACTATATCATCAGATGATTGAATCTATAATTTTGTGCAAATGTAGTGTCCGAGTTTATAATGGAAGTATATACTGAAATTTTTAGGATTTGTGTACAAAATTTATGGGATTTCTGCACAACGGGAACTCAACGTGCCATCATGGCTTTGCTTGTTGTGCGCGTTGAACATTTATGTTATGGGATAAAAAATTGCTAAATTCGCACGACTGGCGTAATTTTTCCCATTGTGCGCTTTGAGCAATTTATGTTACAACATTAAAAATTTGCTCACCGCGCACGACCATAAAGGAGAATGCTAAGAGTTGGACTCATAATTGAGTGCTTTAGTATGTTATTGATGTTGAAGACCTAAGGTATACTACATTAAATGTGTTATGTATGTTGCATGAAGTGATTTCCACCTCTTCGTATTCTTGAATCTTTGTCTCCTTGACGATTGGTCTTCTTGAATTTATGGCATAAGTCCAATATCCCAAATTCGTTTAAAGGAAAACTCTATACGTAACAATGTCGATGCATGTAGAGGCTATGTGAATGCTGTAGAAAATGACTCCAATGAAACACACTGACAAATCAGATTCATCCATATACATCAGGTAAAAGGTGTGACCGGTGTGCGCAATGAGAAAAAATTATATATCTGGTACACTGTGATGCTAAGCTTAATTCCAACGCAGTTCACGTGAACTAAGTATATTCCCGGGCAACTTCGATATTTCACACCATCCATATCCATTTCTGTGATGGATGCATGCTAATAGTTTTAATAGCCACAAGAAATTAAGCAACCGGTGTACGAAGATCGCTAATGGTTGGCAAACAGATATTTATACTAACAAGCGGTAAAAGACTGCACCAGACGGTGTTCATTACCAATTGAATGTTCGGGGTTCATTACGAACGCATAAACCATCACATGTTCACCTCTCAAAAAATAAAAAACATTTGGTGTACTAAGATGCCACGATTCACACAGAAGCCTCGCTGGAGGGCACGTTGGTAGCCAAACTGTCCTACGTTTGGGCCGATCCTCCACCGGACTCCCGACCAGATCACTGACACTTCCTCGCCTCAGCCTCATGCCTCACATCTTCAATCGAGTTTGGAGGAAGCGAGTTCCTCTCCAACTCGGCTATACGAGCCAGGAGACTGCTCTTCTCTACGTACCATCGCTCTTCGGAACTCTTCCAAACCGCTGACATTGAGGCCGCCTGATCTTTAGCTCTCGCAACCTCCCACTCTGCCTGAGATCTGCGGTCCCTCTCTTTCATCAGCTGCTCCTTCAAATCCTTATGTTGAGATTCGAATGAAACCGCCTTTTTCCGCTCGGCAATCAACAATTGTACCACTCGACGACGCAATTCCGCCTCGACCAATGATGTCTGCAGGGAATCATGGATAAGTAAGACTGTAAGAGTAAGGCAACAACACAAAGAGATGACATTAGTAGTTAATCTGGTAACTGCCATAAACGACTGAGTTAGCGATCCTTTCAATGTCAATTTGACCCAGGACACTTTGGTCAGTGGGAAGGATGGAGTTCTCCACCAGCCGACTGGCCACCCCCCTATCCACCAATGCAGACTCGCCATCCCAGACGGGGAAGAAGGGTCGGTGACGGTTCCCCCTAGTACCTTCTGATGGAACGTTAGTGGGCGGATTCAACAGCAATGCCCCCTCGTACGCCGGGGGGACATAGCCTGCCGGAACGAGACCTCCCCATGGCTAAGTATCCCTTAGAGGAGTCTCAGGCAACTGCGGCCGCACATCCCCCCTGTCATGAAGGGAACGGTTAACATCTACGTCACCGTCTCTTCTTCCCTCTGAAGACTGGCCTTGCAAAGTTTCTTCGTCCCACTGACACAATTTCTCAGCCATATATGCAATGAGGGCACAAATCAACACGAATGGTGATATATCCCCAAATTTGGTGGGATATATATCCTCCACTTGACCGGACGCATGGCGGGGTTTCTGGGGCCTTCGCGGGGGTTTTTGCGGTCTGCTACAGTAATACTCCGAGTTTGGCGACAACTCAAATTTTTTGTCGGGTCCAGCATTTTGGGTGGCCATCTTGATTCTTGACTCTCTCGCTCTTCCGTTTGTTATTACAAGTATAAATAAACGGAGGCTTAATTACTCAGCGCGCACAACGGGCCAAAATTTGAACCGGTGTATGCGGTGAGCAAACATAAATTAGTCACGCACATTATGTGCGTAAATGAGGGATCGTTGTGCGCGGTCGAATATTTGGATTTATTATACGAATTTTACTCATCACACACAAATGGCATTACTGTATACAGTTGTGTGAGGTGATATATTATACGACTAAATGATTTACTGGTCACAATGGATACAAATATTCGCTGATATGGCGCTTACGAGAAAAAATTTTCGCAAACAAAGTATCAACAAATTCGGTAGATGGATGAGTCGATGACCCGTCGAATTCTTGTTTGTGGTCCCTCCGACATCTCACCTCATCCATCTCGTCAAATCAATAACTCAATTGCCATTTTATTTATTTATTTATTTTATTCTTATTAATGGTAACACGTGAAAGTGGACCCCACAGAGGGATAACGATAGAATTTTTCAACACAGCACAGTCGAAAGACGCGAAACCTACTGCAAATTGCCCAATGAGCAACTCTAACCCAAATCCATTTTGGAGGATGAGCAACTCCAACCCACCATCTTCAAATCCTATTTTCTCTTTGTTTAAGCTTTACTAATGAAAAATATTTATCATTAAAATGGGTTAATCTAATACATTATTACTGGATGAAAGAAAATTATAAATAATATTATTCTTCAATGTTCATTTTTTTAATTTTTAAGTTATTTAGTATTTCTTATTATATTGTAAATATTTTAAATTTGCTCGAAAAATATCCAATATTGGTCTCATTTTGTAGGTATAATTGAGATATTTCCAACGGGACTAAAATTATTAAATTTAGTCGTAAAATATATTAGTTATAAATAATCATAAGTATTTTAATTAAGGGCTAATTTGTCATTAATGAGAAGTTTAGAGATTTGGAGGGGTGAATAGTGCCCCTCCAAATATGGAGGGTGCACTGTTGCAAATCTCTATCCCCATCTCCATTTTGGAGATGGGTTGGAGCAACTTCAATCTCCATTTTGGAGTTATAGAGAAGGGTTGGAGTTAACAACATTCCAACGCGAAGGTACACATATACTTTAGCGGGCCCCATAAGATATTCTCGACCCCACTATCCAAACCCATTGAATCTAGTTGGTATGGGATGTTTTAACTAAATATGGGTGATGATGTGATAGTTAATTACATATTTTTTCCCATATTTAGTTAACGTCTAATTACGCTATATTCGATGACTCTATACAAGTCTAAACCGAATGGCCGGTTATATCATCTCCAACCACACTGCAACAACACGCCAAATATGGTGTTTTCCCTCCATCAACCGCCCTGCAAAACTGGTAACATTTTGCCGGTTTGCTATAGTGCCATCCAAATTTGGAGAGTCAATGTAGCAACCTCCGATGTATAAAAAAACAGTGTAGCAACCTACATCCAGTTTTTGTATGTCTGTTTATTAGACTATACCTAGCACATTCATTATGAATCTATTTGTTTATTTCGATCCCCCCTATGGCATTATCCAAAAGGCGGGAGTAAAATAACAACAATCGTGCCAAATAAGAGTCTAAATATATATAAATAAAAAAAATCATAAAACCACATTATAAACTTAGGTGATAAGAGGAATGAAAGTCCAATATCAACATTGAGATACACGAAGGAAAACTAACTTCTCAAATCACAACACATATAGAATATAGCATACATGGATACCATATTACAAAATTCACACATATATGACCAACAAGTATACAATGTGTGAAACCGAACAAAGAAACTGCAAGTTCATACACACACACACACACACACACACACACACACACACACACACACACATATCTATTATACATTTGACGAAGTTTTTTGAATTCTAAGGCTGACTAGGACAAGATAAAAAGTGGCTGAGATTTGATCTTGGTAAATCAATGGTTGAGATTGGATTTTATGAAAATTTTAGTGGGAAAACTTAAATTTTGGTGGGAAAAGTGTCTTGGGAACCAAAACTTTGAAATATGAAGTGTCTTGGGAAAGATTGTGTAGATTAAATTTGGGGGAAGCACCTTGGGAACCTAAACTTTGAAATTAGAAGTGCCTTGGAAAACATTGTGGAGAAGCATGATCCATTAAATTAAACAAAATAAAAAATTTAGCGTAAACCAATTTTGCGGAATAACAAATTAGCGTAAAAATACCCTAATCGCCGAAGGCGTCCGCTAATTTTTTACGCTAATTTGTTGTTCCGCGTCGAAGGCGTGGACACCAAGTTTGTTGTTCGACGCCGAATTTGTTGTTCCGCGCCTAAGGCGCCTATGCCAAATTTGTTGTTCCGCGCCGAAGATGCCCGTGTCGCTAAATATTTTTATGCTAATATATTTTTGTGTTAAATTTTGGCTGTGGAAATTGATGGAAATTGAATTCAACCCCAAGTGATTTTGATGATGAGCACACCAAATGAAGCTTAGTGTACTAACTACACTACAATTAAGTGTGCAGGATATGCAACAAATGAAAAGCTTTATTCATACTCAAAGAAGCGCAATCTACGCTCAAAGACAAGGACAGACGTTGCTGAGATCAAATGATGAAGCACAAAGCTCAAATAGAACAAAGAAGCTCAAGTGAAGCTCACATCTACTCCATCAATTGATCAAGCTTCCGAAGATGTGTCCTAGTCTATAGTGAGTGTGTTGTGTCTTTCTTAGGGTTTTATTAAAGCCAAATCGTAAAGACAATCACACACACACAAATGATTTTTAAAACGGTTTGAATATCTTTTAAATCATCTTTAAAAAGGATTTTAAGAGCTTTCGCTAGTCGCTTAGTAATTCCGTAGTGAAACTCCACTACACCCTGGAGTTAGCTACTTGTTTGACTAGATGTGTCGCAGGAAAAACTCCTTGGGAGTCGACTACCAAAGGTAGGGAGTCGACTACCAGCTGAGAATCAAGATTTCCTGAAACACACTGGGAGTCGACTACCACACCGAGGGAGTCGACTACCAGCTGTCGAAGTTTGACGTTTTGACTTGATTTTTCAAATATCTTTGAGTGATTTTCTCCCATGATTTTCGGGACAAAAGTCAAAGCAATTTGAATTTCAAATTCTCAGATTTCTCCTATAAATAGTGGATCATTTTCATTGAGAAAAAGACAACAACTATTGAATTCAAATTCTCTCGTGCAAACGCTCTAACTGTTCTAAGCTCTCATTCTCTCTTTAGCCAATTTTGTTTTATTCTTGATCTTGCAATTTTGTTATTATTTTCTGAAGATCAAAATCTCGTTTTATTGGCTAACTGTTTTTCAAATCCGTATTACTTTCTCTTGATTTTCATTTAAAGGATTTTTGAAAAACATTAGATCTAGATCACAAAGATTAGGATTAGGATTAAGATTAGGATTTTGAAAACATTAGGATTTTTGTTATTCATTCATATCTTTGTGTGATCTAGAATCTTATTCTTTCAAGCCACTACACGTAATTTTGTCTATTACTATTTGGCTATAGAATCTGGGTTTAAAACCAATCTCCACCAATTTATTGTGGTGAATTGGATATCGATTTTATTGTGTTGTTGTTGGAACCCTAGACAAGTCTAGGTGTTGCGGTTGGAAATCTTGGTCAAGACTAGGTCGTTGGAAATCCTAACGAGTGGAGTTAGGTATTTGTATTTGCCAAGGCAGATAGTGGAAATCTCGTCTCGGATTGGTCGGGGACTAGACGTACCCAAAAGTTGTAGGGAACTAGGATAAAAATCCTTGTGTCTGCGATTGCTTTTCTGTGTCTTATTATTTATCTCTGCAAGCAATTTTTATTTACTTTGGTATTATTATATCCTTGTAATCTTTGTTCTTTTTACATATTGAAAAGATCATACATTTCGTTGTGTAAAGATTTGTGTAAAGATTTATCTGTGTGTAAAGATCTATTATCTGATTGTAACCAAAATTGGTTCACTTATATTGCAAAGATTAACTGTCTTTTACATGCTGTGAAATTACTCTCTGATTATTAGATTACCTTGTTGATTAAGAACCAAGCGTAGATTGCTCTACTTGGATTATTAGGCAACATTAGAAGGATCTGTTTTGTGTTTATTTGAAAAGAACGAAAAAGTTTTATCTCTATACAACACTATTCAACACCCCTTCTAGTGTTGTTTGCCATCCACAGGATCCAACACTAATTTTTCGGGGAATAAAGATTTCGCGGGGGAAATCTTAAATGAACCGTGCCCGCGGGCACGGGTTATGACTAGTATATCTATGTATTAAATCTATATAGTGATGACTGGGACAAGATGATGTCAGCATGATGTATAAAGAGGTTGATAGAAGGATGGCTAGGATTTAATCTTGGTAAGGGTGTGGTGGGGATTTGGCCACCTCATCACACCTTTTTCCTTTTGCAAGAAAGCCCCCCACTTGCTCCTATTTACCCCTGGACACTCCCAACGCACTCACACCCACTCTTGCTCACTTTCCCCCTTAGTGGTTCTTCGAATTGTTTTTTTGCCCCTTCGAATTTTTTTAGCCCGTGCACCCGTGCACGGGGTATTATCTAGTAGATATATAAGATAACATGGGTATAGAAAGCATGCACATCACCATGTGCATCAAACCTAACAAATTACTTCATTCATCCATATACCATCACTGATAAACATGATACTCTGTCAATAGAGAGGATTACTGCCGTAAAGGTGGAGCCCGAGGTAAAAGATCGGGTGCCAAGCCACGTAAGGCTGGAAAGAACGGGCACCTCATAGGCATTTACTTTCCATGTGGTTTACACACCGCTTGTGCCTTGCACTGGATCCATTATATCAGTTGTCACGTCCCGCTTCCCAAAACTATGGAGGCGAAGCGTGACAAGGCCCGCTTGGGTCGGAGCTGTGAAGCTCGGAACCAATAAGCATCTGTAGGGGTACCGTTTTAAAAGATTCCAGGTTCTTGAATTTATAAAATTCGTAACAACAGAAAGTATTGAAAGGAAATGCATTCATTTTTTTCCATCAAGATATCCAGAAGTACAAGAGTCTAACAAAGGAAGTAATACACAGCATGGCAACACGCAGAAAGTAAACTATTGGTACAAGCACCAAACCTATGCAGAAAAGTAAACGGTGCTACGCACCCAAAGTAGAAAGCAGGAAAAGCTCTGAACTGCAACGGTGCGGGACCTCTAAGACTGGTCCTCGTCATGTACGTACTCTGGGTCGACGTCCTATGGCTCCACGTACTCAGGAATGTCCGGCTCGTCCACGTGCTCTGGCTCAACACCTGACGTACAGCACCCAAAAGAAAGGAACTGTACGTCAGGTAAAGTCTACAAAAGAGGGTTAGACTCTACTGTAAGTGTACCGAAATTTTAAGCAACGATTTACTGGTTGATTAGCATCCTGGGGTTATGACAGAGTAACAAAAGGAAGTAAATGCAGCAGGAAAAGTAAAACACGTCAAGTAGTAGCCGTAGCGTGTGCTACTGACTACGGGACTAACCTAAGAGGGACGAGACAAGACGGGACGAGACAAGACGATACAAGACACGTGTGACACGAAGGGTTCACACCTTACGATTAGAGAGGGATCAGACCCTCTCCCCATGCGCACACTCAACCCTACCCCAACCCAGGAACTCAGGACAAGGAGGTACAGGGATCACTCCCGCTAGGGAAGCATCTGAAACTCCCGCAGGCTTTTTGTGTAACAGGGATCACTCTCGTGTGGAGGGCATCCGAAACGCTCGGAGGCTTTTTGTGTAACAGGGATCACTCTCGCGTGGAGAACATCCGAAACGCCTGGAGGCTTTTTGTGTAACAGGGATCACTCTTGCGTGGAGAGCATCCGAAATGCCCTGAGGCTTTTTTATGTAACAGGGATCACTCTCGCGTGGAGAGAATCCGAAACGCCCGAAGGGTTTTTGTGTAACAGGGATCACTCTTGCGTGGAGAGCATCCGAAACGCCCGGAGGCTTTTTGTGTAACAGGACACGACATGCAAGTAATTGTTATTCTAGGGGGTCCACACGCACGCACACATAGGAAAAACCCTAAGATGTCAAATGATGTTTTTTGTTGCGATTAGACTTCGTCGTCAAGTCTAAGCCGTCAAGGGACGTCCCGAACGCTATCATTTCACGTCCGGTTCTTTTTGTTCACAGTCTAACAGTTCTAGAAGTCTAAGGCCTAAACACGGCCGAAGGTGCAAGTGAGTACACTTGCCTGCGGTGGCGAGTGCGTCGTCTGTCTGGAGCGTCCCGTCGAAACGTCGCGTCGGCGATGGTCCGTCTGAAACAGGGTCACGGCGACGGTGTCAGGTCGCGTTTTTCAACAAATCCTATTTGGGTTTGTTTCTAAAATTGACGGGACTACCCTATCAGTCAAAAAGTCACGCTTTGATGTTTTGTTCAATCTAGATCGACGTCTACCCTATGTGCACAGAAAAATAGTCCGTTCGTCGATCTTCCTAAGGTGGGCAATCATTTTACAGATGCTAAAAAATAAATTTAGTTCAAGTTGTCAAATTTTAGTTTAGGGTTTAATTGAACTACGGTGGGGGTTCGCTACGAGTTAGGGGGACCAACCTCTCCGGTGTTTGACGTAGAACAGAAGTAGGGTCTGAATGGTGGGATCTCCTCGTCGCCTACGACGTCTCGGCTACGGGTAGCGTAACCAGAAATGTTCTGACAGCGAACTGGAAGTGAGGGCAGTGTGCGGGGATAGCGAACAGCGAATGCGAGCCTGGTAGCGATCCGTAGGAGTCGTTGGCGGCGTCGAGAGTCCACGAAACAACGAGCAAGGAGAAATAACGTCCAAGGGCCAAAACAGCGAATCAAAGAGGGTCAATATCGATGGGGGACGTTGCACGGGCTGCCGCTGTGTCGAGCGTCGCTGGCAGGAGAGCGAAACAGCTGACGAGCTGTTCTAGCGGTTGTCGATGCGTTGGAGGGAAAAACAGCAGCAGTTGCGGCTGTTACAGGCGACGCTGGTGGTTTCTGGCTGGCAAGGCGACGACATGGGGCTCTGGGGATCGCCGGCGAGCTATGCGGCGATCGAAAATGGCTGGCGGCGGTCGGAAAAAGCACAGCAGCTGCTGCTCGGCTGCTGCTGCAGCACTGCTGCGTCAAATTGCCGCCGGCGGGCCGCCTGTTACCGGCGGTGGGGAGCAGTCGCCGGGGGGATGGCGGGATGGCGGTCGGAGGTGAGGAGCGGTCGGCGGGGGTTAAGTGCGAGGGAGAGAGAGTTGCGAGAGGGATAGTTGCGATATCACAGGGGGTTTTGTTTGTGGCAGCTGAGAAATATAAAACCATAGCCATACTGTTCACGTGAGTGGGTTGATTGGGGTTTTAAAATAATTTATTTGCTAAATAGCTATATGATATAGGTTAATTGGGTGAGGGATATAGAGATATGAGAAGTGGAAATAGGGACAAATGGAAGGTGCAAATAAAGGCTGAAATTAATCTCCCTTGATACGTATGAGTAAGATTAGGGATATTGATTAGATTTGATTTCAATTTGAAATTCAAATTGATTTGGGGCTAATCAAGGGTTGGAAATTGATTAGGGGATAACTTCTACTCGGGGCATTGGAAAAATAATCCTAAAATACCGGGACGATCATGGAGACAAGAAGTACGGGGCTACGGGGTCTAACTGCGTGCTACACCTACCAAAAATTAATGTAAAATCGGGAACTGGGCATTAAGGCCAAAAGACCAAAATGCCCCTTCCATTCAAAGCCGTTTTGCGAGAAAACGAGCCGTGAAATGATGTTCCCAAAAATTTCTATAAAATTCTACACTTCCATACGGTCACAATGGCATATCACATCGTATGTACCGAAATCCAGAAAGAGCCAAATAAAATACGTGCACGAAAAAGCACGTGCACGTAGAAAATCCATAAGGTCAGAAAGCGACCGTTACATTCTACCCCACTAAGATAAAGATTCCGTCCTCGGAATCAACAACAGTAATCAGCAAACAAAAATGGGAAACGCTCTCTCATCTCCTCCTCGCGCTCCCAAGTGGACTCTCCAGGTGATCCGTGACGCCACATCACTCTCACCAGGTCGCCTGTCTTATTCCTCAATTGCTTCTGTCGACAGTCCAAAATCTGCACAGGCTGCTGGTCATATGTCACGTCTGGGTGGACCGTAATCTCAGAGAAGTCAACCGTGTGCGACGGATCGCTGACGTACCGACGTAGCTGAGATACGTGGAATACGTCGTGAACTCCCTCCAAAGATGGTGGCAGAGCAAGGCGGTAGGCCACTGCTCCCACACGCTCCAGCACATCGAATGGTCCAATATACCTTGGACTCAGCTTTCCCTTCTTCCCGAAACGAATGACTCCACGGTTCAAAGAAATCTTCAGGAAGACGTGATCTCCATGCTGAAACTCCAAAGGTCTCCTCTTGGCATCTGCCCAATGCTTGAAGCGGTCCTGCGTAACTCTGAGCTTCTCCCTGATGTCTCTCACGACATCTACAGCTTCCATTATCATCTCTGGACCCAATAGCTCCCGATCTCCGATGTCATCCCAGCTCAGTGGCGATCGACATTTTCTCCCATATAAGGCAGCAAACGGCGCCATGCCAATGCTCGCATGGAAGCTGTTGTTATACGAAAACTCCACCAAGTGAAGATGGTCCTCCCAAGATCCCTTCAAGTCGAGCGTACAAGCTCGCAGCATATCCTCCAGAATCTGAATAGTCCTCTCGGACTGGCCATCAGTCTGCGGGTGGTACGCCGTGCTGAAACTCAGACTCGTACCCAAATTCTCATGCAGACTTCTCCAGAACTGAGATGTGAACCTCGAGTCTCTGTCAGACACGATGCTCACAGGGACTCCATGTAAGCGTACAATCTCCTGCACGTACACAGTCTACATCACAACTAACTCAAAGAGGAAATTAAAAGAGAAGTAAAATGAAATTTTACCTCTAGGTATTTCCTCGCCAAGACTTCTGTAGACTGGCCCACTCGGAAAGGGATGAAATGCACAGACTTAGTCAATCTGTCAACGATCACCCAGACTGCGTCGTTCTACTTCGGGGTCCGAGGTAAACCAGTCACGAAATACAGTGTGATGCTGCCATTTCCACTCCGGAATAGGAAGCGGTTGTAGCAATCCAGCCGTACGATGGTGCTCAGCCTTCACTTGTTGGCATATCAAACACTTGGCAACGCTCTGTGCCACACTCCTCTTCATGCCAATCCACCAGTAATTCATACGGAGATCCTTATACATCTTGGTGCCTCCAGGATGTATAGAATATGGTGAGCAATGAGCCTCGCTCAAAAGCTCCTCACGAACATCACCTGCAGGTACGCAGAGCCTGCTGCCGTACCGCAGCGAACCATCCTCATGAATCACGAACTCTGTCCGGAAGGCTGTCTTCAGAATATCGTCCTTCTTCACCTTCAGCTGATGGTATTCCTCAAGTCTAACTTCAGGAAAACTCTCGAACCTCCAAGCCGGTCAAAGATATCGTCGATACACGGCAGCGGATACTTATTCTTCATTGTGACAACATTCAACCCCCGATAGTCCACACACATCCTGCGTGACCCATCCTTTTTCTTCATAAGCAAGACCGGTGCACCCATGGTGACACACTAGGGTGGATGAAACCCTTCTGCAGCAACTCATCCAATTGTTTCCGCAGCTCCTCAAGCTCAGCAGGAGCCATCCGATATGGCGCCTTCGATATAGGTTGCGCTCCTGGCAAAAGATCAATACCAAATCCTAGAGCTCGGTCGGGTGGCAAACCCGAGATATCCTCTGGAAAGACGTCGTCGAAGTCTCTGACGACTGCTGGTCGGTCGATCTCCATCTGTATAGCTACGACAATCGGCACCTCCAGCTTGGCCCGAAATCTGATGAGCCCAAGCGACTCATCTCTGCTACGGAACTCGAAATCCAGATGGGCTGGAATCCTGAATACCACCCTCTTGCTGTAGCATTCGATCGAGTCGTTGAAGTCCCCTTCCCAGCCAATCGATGCCAAGAACGACATCGAAATGCAGCAGGTCATGGACATTGAAATCTGCAAATAGTTCATGTCCACTGACCACCAAAGTGATCGATCGACAACCCAAGTTCACAGTCACCACTCCGTTCCCTGTGGTGATGTCCCAACACTTAGGAAGTGTATGGGTGGGAATGGAGTGCCTTGTTACAAACCTCCGGGATAAGATGCATATGGATGCACCGGAGTCGAACAAGGCCAAGGCCGGGTGAGAGGACACTAGAATGGTGCCTAAGATATAAGGGAACTAAGGTCAAACAAAACTATTCTAGCAAACAAGGCAAACAAACCAAGCTAACAATAAGATCTAAATTGTGAAATGAAAGACTAGATCCGAAGTAATACCTGTAATAACCCCGTCCAAGACCTCAGTCTCAATGGCTGTCATGGTGTAAGTCGGCCGTTGGGGTTGTACTGCCCGCTGAAACATCTGCCTTTGTGGTGCCAAGGGTGGTCCACGGATAGTAGCTCCTCTCTAAACTGGGGCAGGTGCTCTACTCTGCAGTGGAACCGGCGCTCTGACTCTAGCATGACGCACTCTCGGACAATACTTAGCAGCATGCGAGGCATCTCCATAAGCACAATCCCATCTTCTTCCTGCAATCGTTCTGAACGTGCCCTGGCTTCCCGCAGTAATGACATGGTCCCTTGCTCTGACTCTGCGCAGGTGCTCCAGGCCTCTTGAAAGGCACCGTCTGAACTGATCTCATCACCAGCCTAGCAGGTGGTCGGTACTGCTCCATGGGATGCTTCCCTCTATCAGTTGGAGGGTCAGATAGACATGATATGGTCTCATGGTTCCTCGCGGCACTCAGCACACCTCCCATGGTCGAGAAATCTGCCGAAGACATAGAAGCTTGAATCTTCGGACGCAGTCCCTGACGAAACTGGTCAGCTCCTTTCTCCTCCTTCCTCACCATATGTGGGGCAAAACGACTCAGCATCTCGAACTCTGCCTCATACTCATCGACGATCATATCCCCATGCTTCAGATTTACAAATCTGCTCAACAGCTCCCTCTTTGCAGCCTTGGGGAAATACTTCTCTTTGAACATCGACCTGAAGGTCTTCCACTCCACTGGCTTTTGCAGACGCCTCTCCTCAATGCGGCACCAGTTCCTAGCATTCTTAGTCAGATGCATCTTCGCTATCTCAACTCGGGTATCATCAGAAATCTTCGCAGCTACCAGCTTCTCCTCTGTACTCAGGATCCACTCATCAGCACCCAACGGTCCTTCCTTCCCAGAAAATGTCTTCGGCTGAAGCTCATTGAACTGCTTTACTCCGGGAGCAGCTCTTAGGGCAGGTGGCGGCGGGGGAGCCTGGACGGCTCGGGCAGCCTGATGGGACTGCTGAACCAATTAATGCTGAACGTCCAGCATCTCCCTTATGAGGCCCAGAAATTGACGGAATTCACCGCCTTGGTCTCCCGGAACTCCATCAGCTGAGCTCCCGGCTCGGGTATTGCATCTCCCTGCCATCTTATTGACAAGGAAGACCCAAATTAGACTCGTACACGATAACCGGATAATAAAAATGAATGCGAGTAATCCTATTACTACGAACTTTTATAATTACAAGACCTGCATGGGCCACCACTAAAACCTGTCACGCCTCGCTTCCCAAAACTACGGAGGCGAAGCGTGACAAGGCCCGCTTGGGCCGGAGCTGTGAAGCTTGGACCCAATAAGCGTTTGTAGGGGTACCGTTTTAAAAGATTCCAAGTTCTTGCATTTATAAAATTCGTAACAACAGAAAGTACTGAAAGGAAATGCATTCATTTTTTTCCATCAAGATATCCAGAAGTACAAGAGTCTAACAAAGGAAGTAATGCACAGCATGGCAACACGCAGAAAGTAAACTACTGGTGCAAGCACCCAACCTATGCAGAAAAGTAAACGGTGCTACGCACCCAAAGTAGAAAGCAGGAAAAACTCTGAACTGCAACGGTGCGGGACCTCTAAGACTGGTCCTCGTCAGGTACGTACTCCGGGTCGATGTCCTCTGGCTCCACGTACTCAGGAATGTCCGACTCGTCCACATGCTCTGGCTCAACACCAGACGTACAGCACCCAAAAGAAAGGAACTGTACGTCAGGTAAAAGTCTACAAAAGAGGGTTAGACTCTACTGCAAGTGTACCGAAATTTTAAGCAACGATTTACTGGTTGATTAGAATGCTGGGGTTATAACAGAGTAACAAAAGAAAGTAAACGCAGCAGGAAAAGTAAAACTCGTCAAGTAATAGCCGTAGCGTGTGCTACCGACTACGGGACTAACCTAAGAGGGACGAGACAAGACGGGACAAGACACGTGTGACACGAAGGGTTCACGCCTTACAGTTCGAGGGGGATCAGACCCTCTCCTGTGCGCACGCTCAACCCTACCCCAACCCAGGAACTCAGGACAAGGAGGTACATGGATCACTCCTGCTAGGGAAGCATCCGAAACGCCCGCAGGCTTTTTGTGTAACAGGGATCACTCTCGTGTGGAGGGCATCCGAAACGCCCGGAGGCTTCTCGTGTAACAGGGATCACTCTCGCGTGGAGGGCATCCGAAACGCCCGGAGGTTTTTTGTGTAACAGGGATCACTCTCACGTGGAGGGCATCCGAAACACCCGGAGGCTTTTTGTATAACAGGGATCAATCTCGCGTGGAGCGCATCCGAAATGCCCGGAGGCTTTTTGTGTAACAGGGATCACTCTCACGTGAAGAGCATCCAAAACGCCCGGAGGCTTTTTGTGTAAAAGGACACGACATGCAAGGAATTGTTATTCTAGGGGGTCCACACGCACGCACACACAGGAAAAACCCTAAGGTGTCAAATGATGTTGTTGATGCGCTTAGACTTCGTCGTCAAGTCTAAGCCGTCAAGGGACGTCCCGGACGCTATCATTTCATGTCCGGTTCTCTTTGTTCACAGTCTAACTGTTCTAGAAGTCTAAGGCCTAAACACGGCCGAAGGTGCAAGTGAGTACACTTTCCTACGGTGGCGAGTGCGTCGTCTGTTTGGAGCATCCCGTCGAAACGTTGCGTCGGCGATGGTCCGTCTGAAACAGGGTCACGGCGACGGTGTCAGGTCGCGTTTTTCAAAAAATCCTATTAGGGTTTGTTTCTAAAATTGACGGGACTACCCTATCAGTCAAAAAGTTACGCTTTGATGTTTTGTTCAATCTAGATCGACGTCTATCCTATGTGCACAGAAAAATAGTCCGTTCGTCGATCTTCCTACGGTGTGCAATCATTTTACAGATGCTGAAAAATAAATTTAGTTCAAGTTGTCAAATTTTAGTTTAGGATTTGATTGAACTACGATGGGGGATCGCTACGAGTTAGGGGGACCAACCTCTCCGGTGTTTGACGTAGAACGGAAGTAGGGTCTGAACGGTGGGATCTCCTCATCGCCTACGGCGTCTCAGCTACGGGTAGCGTAACCAGAAACGTTCTGACAGCGAACTGGAAGTGAGGGCAGTGTGGGGGGGACAGCGGACAGCGAAGGCGAGCCCGGTAGCGGTCAGTAGGAGTCGTTGGCAGCGTCGAGAGTCCGCGAAACAACGAGCAAGGAGAAATAACAGCCAAGGGCCAAAACAGCGAATCAAAGAGGGTGAATGTCGATGGGGGATGTTGCACGGGGTGCCGCTGCGTCGAGCATCACTGGCGAGTAGAGCGAAATAGCCGATGAGCTGTTCTAGCGGCTGTCGACTCGTCGGAGGGCAAAGCAGCAGCAGTTGCGGCTGCTACAGGCGACACTGGCGGTTGTTGGCTGGCAAGGCGATGACAGGGGGCTCTGGGGATCGCCGGCGGGCTGTGCGACGATCGAAAATGGCGGGCGGTGGTCGGAAAAAGCACAGCAGCTGCTGCTCGATTGCTGCTGCTGCACTGCTGTGTCAAATGGCCGCCGACGGGCCGCCTGTTGCCGGCGGTGGGGAGCAGTCGCCGGGGGGATGTCGGGATGGCGGTCGGATGTGAGGAGCGGTCGGCGGGGGTTAAGTACGAGGGAGAGAGAGTTGCGATATCACGGGGGGTTTTGTTTGTGGCGGCTAATAAATATAAAACCCTAGCCCTACTGTTCACATGAGTGGGTTGATTGGGGTTTTAAAAGAATTTATTTGCTAAATAGCTATATGATATTGGTTAATTGGGTGAGGGAGATATGAGAAGTGGAAATAGGAAAAAATGGAAGGTGCAAATAAAGGCTGAAATTAATCTCCCTTGATACGTATGAGTAAGATTAGGGATATTGATTAGATTTGATTTCAATTTGAAATTCAAATTGATTAGGGGCTAATCAAGGGTTGGAAATTGATTAGGGGATAACCTCTATTAGGGGAATCAGAAAAATAATCCTAAAATACCGGGACGATCGGGGTGACGAGAAGAACGGGGCTACAGGGTCTGATCGCACGCTACACCTACCAAAAATTAATGTAAAATCGGGAACTGGGCATTAAGGCCAAAATACCAAAACGTCCCTTCCATTCAAAGCCGTTTTGCGAGAAAACGAGCCTTGAAATGATGTTCCCAAAAATTTCTATAAAATTCTACACTTCCATACGGTCACAATGGCATATCACATCGTATGTACTGGAATCCAGAAAGAGCCAAATAAAATACGTGCATGAAAAAGCACGTGCACGTAGAAAATCCATAAGGTCGAAAAGCGACCGTTACATCAGTTGCCGCCTGATAAACACGATACACTGTCAATACAAAGGATTATTGTCGTAAAGGTGGAGCCCGAGGTAAAAGATCGGGTGCCAAGCCACGTAAGGCTGGAAAGTGTAAGGATCTTGTCTATGGAGAAAACACTAGAAGGGGGTTGAATAGTGTTTAAGTAATTTAAAACGATATTTACACCAAATTAAAATGCTAACCAGCAATATAGTGCGGAATTAAAATTAAACCCAAATAAGAAACAAATACTAATGCAATTATGTTTCAAGGGTTCGGATTACCCAAGTCACTTCCCGACTTGTTCCCGGTAATCCTACGGCACTTCCACCCCGATTCCTCCGGATACTCAAGTTAGAACCCTAACGTGAGGTTTCCTTTAAACCCACTTGTAGCAACCCTACAAGTGAAATCGAATACAATCGATGTCCTTGACTCCTACAACTTGGGAATAAGCAAACCACACTCACAAACGGAGAAAAAACCAAATGACAAAAGTTTTGAAATTATGAACGCAACACTTACAATCCCCTATGCCTTGAAGTAGAACTTGAAGGAGAAGTGTGTTGTGTGTTGAAGACTAACTTGGAAGCGAGGAGAAATCCCTTTCTCTTGACTGCACCAATTTCCTTGAAGATCACTCTTTGCTTCTAGGTTAAAGAGCAAGAGATCAAAGATTAGAAATTCTTAAGGCGTTGGATTTGAGAGCTTTAAACTTAGAATGAAAGCTTGAGAGAAAATGTCACGACCCGCTTCCCTAAAATGGAGGCGAGACGTGAAAAGGTCCGCACGAGAGTGGAGCTGTGAAGCCCCAAACCCGATAAGCGTCAAAACATAAGCAGGTCCCTGTAACCTTAATCAGAACAACAATAATAACACAAGGGGAGACTGAAAATGAAATCTCAAATCTCAAAGTTTGTCCAACATGGAAATTAAGTTCAACATCCAGAAAAGCCACCAGGCTGAAAGAAAGAGTCTAACGGCCCAGAACAAGGCTAACAAAAGCAACAACGTAACAAGTATAGGTGCTACGCACCGACAACAAAACAACAGTCTAAACAAAAGGGAAACACAACGAAGACACTAGGACTGGTCCCCAGTGTCCACGTACTCCTCGCCAAACACAGGCTCGGGCACGGCGTCCGCAAACACCTCGTCCTCAACAACGGACTCAGGCTCGAGATCTAACATGTGTCACCCAAAAGAGTAAAGGGGCACATGTCAGCAAGTCTAAAAGACTTGGGCAAGGAAACTGAAAGTAAGGTAAGCTAGCAACCTAGCAGTTATAGTATGATGCATGGCATGGCAAGTAAAGTATGGAAGTGACAAGTAAAGGGAAGTACAATGGCAAGTAACAAGTGGTAGTTGTGACATGAAATGTCAAGTAACTAGTACAAGGGATCACTCAATGAGTGCCATATTGCCCGCAGGCTGTGCTCAAGTACAAGTCAAGTAAATCACGTCAAGTAAACACGTCGTGCACAGAGATTCCGCCTGTTGGCTAGAGTGGCTGATCGGGCCAACTCCTAAGCTCAAGTGACCGTTTATCTCTACCCCTCTCAAGTGTGTCGAGCCAGGGCATTACCCCCGAACACGGAATGCTCGCTTCTGGGACACGAGCCAGGAAGTGTGAATAACACGTATGGCATAGGGTTATGCCCACGTATAGTGGGTGCCTAGCCGGAAACTAGTAGGTCGGGCGTTGGCTATCAACCAACACATGGCCCGCTTCTGGAACACGAGCCAGGAAATACAAGTATTGTAGCGTGTGCTACGAATGCAACATACAACCTGGATAGCATGGATGACAATGTATTCGCGTACCGATAATCAAAATTAAACATGACATGGTAGTTGTGCAACATGGTAAACGTGGGCCCTAGCTTCGTTGTCAAGCTAGTTCCGGAATTTACGCCTAGGCGAGTATCATTTAGTCGCCTAGTCTCTTTTACGCCTACAACAAGCAAATGGCCTAAACATGGCCTAAACCCTAAGTGGCAAGTTTCACTTGCCTAGCACCGGGGATGACGATCACGAAGGTTCGTCTCACGGATGCTAATCTACGGGGAAGTCGCTGTTATGGAGAACAATCATCAAAACAACAAGTAATTTCATTAGGGTTTCACAAAAACATAACGGGTTATGAAAACATCAAGAGATCGATTTATTACAGTGAGGTGGCGGAAGAAACACTCCGGAGAACCTAGGGACCAGATCTGGAAACGAATGGAGAAATTTGGAGAACTAGGGGTTTTGGGGGGATTTTGGGGGTTTGGTGGAGATTTGTGGGAGATGAGAGGTTGAATGTGTTGAGGGAGGGTTTAGATGATGGGGGATGAGCTTGGGAAGAAGGAACAAGGGTTTGGGGTAGAAGGGGGCTCAATGGGGGAGAAACTAGGGTTTTAGGTCGTGAGGGAGGAGAAGAAATCGTTTGGGAGGGGTTTAAATAGGATGGGCTGGCTGCTGCCCAGAAATTAGGGTTTTAACACAGATTAGTCGGTCACAGAGCAACCACTGACCGACTAGTTTGGGAACTAGTCGGTCGGTCAATCAACGTAGACCGACTAAGCCCAAACAGTAACTTCTGAACAAAAAATAGGATTTAGATTTAGTCGGTCGAAGAACAAATACTGACCGACTAGTTTGTCATCTAGTCGGTCGATGAACGTTCTTAAACCGACTAAGGGTAAACAGTAACTCGACTGTACATGAGAACTAAGAATTAGTCGGTCTGAGTATAAAACTTAACTGACTAGTTTGACAACTAGTCGGTCACAATATGAACTTAGACCGACTAAGAATGAACAGTACTGATACCAAAATTTAGATGATGTGTTAGTCGGTTAAAGAAGCATTGCCAATCGACTAGTTTGCAACCTAGTCGGTCAACCAACGTTCTTAGACCGACTAACGATAAACAGTAACTCCTGAAAAATTAGAAAGCCAACTAGTCGGTTCAAGAAGGATTGCCGACCGACTGGATCGTCATCTAGTCGGTCGGTGCCCCTTCTTACACCGGCTAATAAGCACCAAAAGTTCCGATATGGAGCGCGGAGCTCCGGGATCGATTCCTAAGACTCCTAGGCTTGATCTAACAGTAAGATACGACCGTTATGAAGCCCGTCACGAATGACTTACTCCAAAATCGACGATTCTAAGAAAGAAGTTAGAAAACGTGACGATACGATCGAGAATGAAGTTTCGGAGACGAAAACCACATGTAAGGAGAAAATCCACCAAAACATATAATATAATATAATAAATCCAGATACAAGAAAACCAGTCGTTACATCCTACCCAACTTAGAAAAATTCCGTCCTCGGAATTTCCCAACACTCACGTGTCCGGGAACAAAAGTGGGAAACGCTCTCGCATCTCATCCTCATTCTCCCAAGTAGACTCTCTGGGCGAGCCGTGTCGCCACATCACCCTCACAAGATTGACAACCTTGTTCCGAAGCAACTTCTGACGCTGATCCAGAATCTGCACTGGATGCTGGTCATACGTCATATCGGGGCGAACGGTAATCTCCGAGAAATCCACAGCATGAGATGGATCGCTAATGTATCGACGAAGCTGCGACACATGGAATACATCGTGAACTCCTTCCAAAGATGGCGGCAAGGCTAAGCGATAAGATACCTCGCCAACCCTCTCCAAAATGTCAAACGGTCCAATGTATCGCGGGCTCAACTTCCCTCGCTTCCCAAAACGAATCACACCACGATTCGGGGAAATCTTCAGAAACACATGGTCGCCCGGCTGAAACTCCAAAGGACAGCGTTTAGCATCTGCCCAATGCTTAAAACGGTCCTGAGCAATTCTCAACCTCTCCCGAATGTTTCTGACAATTTCCACGGCCTCCACGATCATCTCGGGTCCCAACAACTCCCGATCACCAACGTCATCCCAACTCAATGGCGATCGACATTTCCTCCCATAAAGAGCGGTGAAAGGCGCCATGCCAATACTCGCCTGGAAGCTGTTGTTGTAAGAAAACTCCACCAAATATAGATGGTCCTCCCACGAACCCTTGAAATCCAACATGCATGCCCTCAGCATGTCCTCCAAGATCTGAATCGTCCTCTCGGACTGGCCATCTGTCTGCGGATGGTACGCCGTGCTGAAACTCAGACGCGTACCCAAGCTCTTCTGCAAACTCTGCCAGAACTGAGATGTGAACCTCGTGTCTCTGTCCGACACGATACTCACGGGGACTCCATGAAGTCGCACGACCTCCTGCACGATTCACGTTTCATCACTATCCAAACTAGGAAAAGGAAATAAAACGGAGAGTAAAAAGAATTTACCTCCATATATCTCCTCGCCAGCGCCTCAGTGGACTGTCCCACTCGGAACGGAATAAAGTGCGTAGATTTGGTCAATCGATCTACGATCACCCAAATCGCGTCATTCTGCTTCGGACTCCGAGGTAGTCCAGTCACGAAATCCATAGTGATGTGTTGCCACTTCCACTCTGGAATTGGAAGCGGTTGTAGCAACCCGGCCGCACGCTGATGCTCCGCCTTCACTTGCTGGCAAACCAAACACATGGCTACACTCCGAGCCACACTCCTCTTCATACCATGCCACCAATAATTCAGACGAAGATCCTGGTACATCTTGGTGCCACCAGGATGCACAGAATACGGCGAACTGTGTGCCTCCACCATCAACTCCTCTCTGATATCCCCAGCTGGCACACACAACTTGGCTCCAAACCTTAGCGAGCCATCCTCATGAATCAAAAAGTCGGTCCGCAGACTGGCTTCCACCTGCTCCCGAATCTTTACCAGCTTCGGATCCTCAGCCTGACCAGCCTTGATCCGATCCACGATCGTTGACTTTACCTGCATGTACATCAACGATGAAGCCTCCACAGGAAGGACAATCTCAACACCAGACTCGCAAAAATCCTGCTGCAATCTCCACCGCAAGGTCAAAATCATCACCGCTGGAAGCCTACTCAGCGCATCAGGGACCACATTCACCTTGCCAGGGTGAAACTGCAAATCAATCTCATAATCCACCATAAGCTACAACCATCGACGCTGTCGCATGTTGAGCTCCTTCTGAGTAAAAATATACTTCAAGCTTTTGTGATCGGTGAAGATTTTCACTTTCTCACTCAGCAAGAAGTGCCTCCAAATCTTAAGAGCAAACACAACGGCAGCCAACTCCAAATCATGCGTCAGGTAATTCTTCTCATGAACCTTAAGCTGACGAGACGCATACGCCACAACATGCCCGTGCTGATGCAACACACAACCGAGACCCTTGCCAGAAGCATCGCAAAAGATCTCAAATCCACCGCTGCGATCAGGCACGACAAGAACAGGGGCAGTCGTCAACCTCTCCCTCAGGACACCAAAAGCATTCTCACAATCACCCGACCAAACAAAAGGCACATCCTTCCGCGTCAATCTGGTCATCGGCTCGGAAATACGGGAAAAGTCCTTAATGAATAGCCGATAATATCCCGCCAAACCAAGGAAACTCCGGATCTCAGACGCAGACGACGGAACAGGCCACTCTCTGATGGCCCTAATCTTCTCGGGATCCACAGAAATACCATCTCCAGTCACCACATGCCCGAGAAAAGCAACTCTATCCAGCCAAAACTCGCACTTCGAAAACTTAGCATACAAACGATGCTTCCTCAAAATCTCCAATACCATCCTCAAGTGCGATGCATGCTCTTCCTCCGACTTTGAATAGATCAGAATGTCATCAATAAAGATAACGACAAACTTATCCAAAAAGTCGTAGAAAATCAGGTTCATCAGATTCATGAAACCCGCGGGCGCGTTAGTTACGCCGAAAGTCATAACCACAAACTCATAGTGTCCATACTTCGTCCTGAACGCTGTCTTCGGAACATCATCCTTCTTCACCTTCAACTGATGGTAACCACTCCTCAAATCCAATTAAGAAAACACCCTCGAACCTCCAAGCTGATCAAAAATATCATCGATGCGAGGCAGCGGGTATTTATTCTTGATGGTCACCGCATTCAACTCCCGATAGTCCACGCACATGCGACGCGAACCATCCTTCTTCTTCACCAGCAGCACCGGTGCTCCCCACGGGGACACACTGGGATTAATATATCCCTTCTGCAAAAGCTCATCCAACTGCTTCCGCAACTCTTCCAATTCTGCAGGCGCCATACGATACGGCGCCTTCGAAATCGGCTGCGCACCTGGAACAAGATCAATAGAAAACTCTAGAGCTCGATCAGGTGGCAAACCAGACATCTCCTCGGGGAAGACGTCATCGAAATCACGCACCACAGCTGGCCTCTCCAACTCCATCTGCAAAGCCACAACCTCCACCGGTCTGGCCCGAAATCTGACAGGACCAAGCAAACTGCTACCTCGATTGAACTCAAATACTGGATGTCTGGGAATCTCGAACACCACCTTCTTCCTCCGACAGTCAATCGTGGCATAGAAACTTGCAAGCCAATCCATCCCAAGGACCACATCGTAATTGATGATGTCGTGGACAATGAAATCAGCACTAAGCTCACGTCCACAAACCACCAACGGGCAAGAACTGCACCCACGATGCACCGAGACCACACCATTCCCTGTGACGATATTCCAACTCTTAGGAAGAGAGGACGTCGACAAGGAATGCCTCTCCACGAAGCTCCGAGAAATAATGCACATCGATGCACCTGAGTCAAAGAGGACTTGTGCAGGAAATGTGCAAACCAAAACCACACCTAGCAAGCAGTCTAACAATCAAATCCTATTCTAGCAACAAACATGAGCAAGCAACCAACATAATCGGAAATCAAACTAACTAAGGAAGAAAATAGCTAGAACGAGCGTTACCTGTAATAACCTCGTCCACGGCCATGCTCTCCTCCTCAGTCATCAAAAAGGCCTGCCTTCTCGGCGGAACAGCCTGTCGAAAGGCATGTCCCTATGGAACAAGGGCTGCTCCATGACCAACAGGAACAGACGCTCGCTGCTGCATTGGCTGCGCTGCAACAGGTGCCCTCCAAGGCTGCTTCGACCTCGGACAATCCTTCATGGCATGGGTAGGATCCCCACAGACGACACACTGGCCCAGGAATCTCCTACACTGATCCTTGACGTGTCCGGTCCTACCGCAGAAGTGGCAAGTCTTCAGAATAGGCCCTCCTGGTCTCTTGAACTGAGCTGGCTGATTAGGCTTGAACCCAGGCCTAACCATCGCTCTGGCCTGCTCCATAGGTCTCTTCCCAGCACCAGAAACATGCCCTCTCCTCTGACTCAGGTTCAGCTCCTGCCTCCTGGCAGCGACCAGAACCTTCTGATAAGAGTCCAGATCGGAGGAAGACACAAAACTCTGGAGCTCCAAAGCAAGTCCCTGCAGGAACCTCTGAGCCCTCTCATCAGCATCCTGCACCATCTTCAGTGCGAACCGACTCAGCCTAGTGAACTCTTGGTGGTACTGGTCCACCGTCAAGCTCCCTTGCTTCAGATCAATGAAGGGCTGCAGCATCTCCTTCTTGGCAGCCTTCGGAAAGAACTCCTCATCAAACCTGGACTTAAAGGTAGTCCAAGCTATCGGCTCCACCAACATATTCTCTTACGCATCCCACCAGTTCCGAGCATTATCCTTGAGTTGCCGCTTCGCCAAATCAACCCATCCAGCCGGGGTGATCTTGGCCATCTTCAAGTTATCCTCTATGTTCCGAATCCACTCATCGGCAGCCAGATGACCCTCAGACCCATCAAAATATGCGGGACCCAGCTCCCAAAATTGCTTCGCTCCCGGCTCGGAGCGAGGGGCCTCCGGAGTCGCCTGAGGGGCACGACCAGCCGGAGCATTCTGGACTTGCAGGAGCACGCCTTGCTGCACCTGCATCATCTGAAGCATCATCCGCATCATCTCCCCATTGGTGGGTTCCCGCTCAGGCTCCTCATCATGAGGGGGCGCACCACTACCTCCACCACGGGTGATCCTCTTCATGCCATCTAGTGACACAGAACACGAAACAATTAGACTCATAGCCTATGACTCGGACGTCGAACTTAGTTTATTGGACATTCTAACATTATTATCGCTATTTCGATAATCGCAGTTACAGAGGGACCTGCATGGGCCACCACCAAAACCTGTCACGACCTGCTTCCCTAAAATGGAGGCGAGACGTGAAAAGGTCCGCACGAGAGTGGAGCTGTGAAGCCCCAAATCCGATAAGCGTCAAAACATAAGCAGGTCCCTGTAACCACAATCAGAACAACAATAATAACACAAGGGGAGACTGAAAATGAAATCTCATATCTCAAAGTTTGTCCAACATGACAATTAAGTTCAACATCCAGAAAAGCCACCAGGCTAAAAGAAAGAGTCTAACAGCCCAGAACAAGGCCAACAAAAGCAACAACGTAACAAGTATAGGTGCTACGCACCGACAACAAAACAGCAGTCTAAACAAAAGGGAAACACAACGAAGACACTAGGACTGGTCCCCAGTGTCCACGTACTCGCCAAACACAGGCTCAGGCACGGCGTCCGCAAACACCTCGTCCTCAACAACGGACTCAGGATCGAGATCTAACATGTGTCACCCAAAAGAGTAAAGGGGCACATGTCAGCAAGTCTAAAAGACTTGGGCAAGGAAACTGAAAGTAAGGTAAGCTAGCAACCTAGCAGTTATAGTATGATGCATGGCATGGCAAGTAAAGTATGGAAGTGACAAGTAAAGGGAAGTACAATGGCAAGTAACAAGTGGTAGTTGTGACATGAAATGTCAAGTAACTAGTACAAGGGATCACTCAACGAGTGCCCTATTGCCCGCAGGCTGTGCTCAAGTACAAGTCAAGTAAATCACGTCAAGTAAACACGTCATGCACAGAGATTCCGCCTGTTGGCTAGAGTGGCTGATCGGGCCAACTCCTAAGCTCAAGTGACCGTTTATCTCTACCCCTCCCAAGTGTGTCGAGCCAGGGCATTACCCCCGAACATGGAATGCTCGCTTCTGGGACACGAGCCAGGAAGTATGAATAACACGTATGGCAAACTAGTAGGTCGGGCATTGGCTATCAACCAACACATGGACCGCTTCTGGAACACGAGCCAGGAAACACAAGTATTGTAGCGTGTGCTACGAATGCAACATACAACCTGGATAGCATGGATGACAATGTATTCGCGTACCGATAATCAAAATTAAACATGACAAGGTAGTTGTGCAACATGGTAAACGTGGGCCCTAGCTTCGTTGTCAAGCTAGTTCCGAAATTTGCGCCTAGGCAAGTATCATTTAGTCGCCTAGTCTCTTTTACGCCTACAACAAGCAAATGGCCTAAACATGGCCTAAACCCTAAGTGGCAAGTTTCACTTGCCTAGCACCGGGGATAACGATCACGAAGGTTCGTCTCACGGATGCTAATCTACCGGGAAGTCGCTGTTATGGAGAACAATCATCAAAACAACAAGTAATTTCATTAGGGTTTCACAAAAACATAACGGGTTATGAAAACATCAAGATATCGATTTATTACCGTGAGGTGGCGGAAGAAACACTCCGGAGAACCTAGGGACCAGATCTGGAAACGAATGGAGAAGTTTGGAGAACTAGGGGTTTTTGGGGGATTTTGGGGGTTTGGTGGAGATTTGTGGGAGATGAGAGGTTGAATGTGTTGAGGGAGGGTTTAGATGATGGGGGATGAGCTTGGGAAGAAGGAACAAGGGTTTGGGGTAGAAGGGGGCTCAATGGGGGAGAAACTAGGGTTTTAGGTCGTGAGGGAGGAGAAGAAATCGTTTGGGAGGGGTTTAAATAGGATGGGCTGGCGGCTGCCCAGAAATTAGGGTTTTAACACAGATTAGTCGGTCACAGAGCAACCACTGACCGACTAGTTTGGGAACTAGTCGGTCGGTCAATCAACGTAGACCGACTAAGCCCAAACAGTAACTTCTGAACAAAAAATAGGATTTAGATTTAGTCGGTCGAAGAACAAATACTGACCGACTAGTTTGTCATCTAGTCGGTCGATGAACGTTCTTAAACCGACTAAGGGTAAACAGTAACTCGACTGTACATGAGAACTAAGAATTAGTCGGTCTGAGTACAAAACTTAACCGACTATTTTGACAACTAGTCGGTCGCAATATGAACTTAGACCGACTAAGAATGAACAGTACTGATACCAAAATTTAGATGATGTGTTAGTCGGTTAAAGAAGCATTGCCAACCGACTAGTTTGCAACCTAGTCGGTCAACCAACGTTCTTAGACCGACTAACGATAAACAGTAACTCCTGAGAAATTAGAAAGCCAACTAGTCGGTTCAAGAAGGATTGCCGACCGACTGGATCGTCATCTAGTCGGTCAGTGCCCCTTCTTACACCGGCTAATAAGCACCAAAAGTTCCGATATGGAGCGCGGAGCTCCGGGATCGATTCCTAAGACTCCTAGGCTTGATCTAACAGTAAGATACGACCGTTATGAAGCCCGTCACGAATGACTTAATCCAAAATCGATGATTCTAAGAAAGAAGTTAGAAAACATGACGATACGATCGAGAATGAAAGTTTCGGAGACGAAAACCACATGTAAGGAGAAAATCCACCAAAACATATAATATAATATAATAAATCCGGATACAAGAAAACCAGTCGTTACAAAAAACTTGGAAGATTTGGTCACCCCTCAATGGAACAGTAGAAGCCTCATTTATAGGTTTCTCAAATCCACAAAACAGTTTAGGTAAAAACCCCTTTGGAATTCGTTAGAAAAATCTCAACGGATAGAATCTGAACTCGCGACAGTCGACTGTTGCACAGTCAGCATGAGAAGGTGAGAATTCGTAACGATAACTTACCACGTGAACAGTCGACTGGTGAAGCAAAGACAGTCGACTGTTAAACCAACAGGCGACTGTAAATCCTTCTACAGGCGACTGGCCGAAAGAATGGTAAGTTGATAAATTCTGGAAATCTTGCAAGATAACAGGACAGACGACTGAAGAGGATATCATAGTCGACTGTTAATCAGAACATGCGACTGTAAATCCTTATACAGACGACTGTCAAATACCCTGAGAATTTCCAGTGAGCAGAGTCAATGAATTGGCTCACAGACAGAAGACTGTTGCAGCATAGACAGTCGACTGATCCAAGAGACAGTCGACTGTATATACAACAGTAGTCGACTGGCCGTAAAAGTCAGATCAACAAAGTTTGGGCAAAAGATAGACATGCGACTGATTTACAAAACACCGTCGACTGTCACTTGGACATGCACATGTGAATCGTTCATCAGTTGCCTGTGCGAATAAATAGAGAAGACCAAAACTAGATTGTAAAAGTTTGTCATAACAGGCGACTGTAGAGCAAAACACAGTCGAATGTTTTTGGGATAGACGACTATAAAACGTTCAGCAGTTGACTGTTATAAACAATCCAAGCACAATCACTAAAGAAATGAATTGGGGTCTACGGACATTTGATCCAATGATGTCCTAAGACAGAATGTAGATGTGTGTGAGTGCTCCAACAATGTTCTACTTCTATGCTACATACTAGAAGAGATAAAAGAAAATTACATTGATGAATTCTCTCTTCTATCCATCGTATGAGCTTGAAGTCGTCATAGAGCTTCAATCATCATCTACGATCATACAATCCATGTCATTTTCCTTCAATGAACTTTATGAGTCATCCCTTGCTAGAAGATCTTCATAATTAGCGTAGGCAATGGATTAACTGCAAAATAGGGGATTAGTCACAAGTTGTAATTACCACTTTTCGTTGTACGTTGTTCGTGCACGTGCTTTTGACCGTGCACGTGTTTGTTTTAGACTTTGCTTGTTTGTGAACACTTTCATGTGATATGCCATTGTGAACGTCTCTGAGAGTATTAAATAGTGGCACTATCTTGGAACGACACTTCTTGAGTCGTTTTTCCACAATTTAATCTTACTCGATGAGACGTGACGATTCTCACTCTTGACGGGAGACGTTTCTATTTTTAGTTTCGTCGTCCGACGTCGAATTTGAGATCCATCTTCTTAGTTAGCTCACATTCGTCATCACGATCACCCCGATATTTATTTTATAATTTTTGGAGTCCATTTGACCACTTTTATATTTTTAACAAGTTTTATAATATTTTTAATAATTAATTTTTAAATTATTTTCGGCCAAATAAAATTTATTTGAGTTTAAAACGTTTTAAAGAATTTTTGAGCCAATTTCCAGCTCATTTGGACCAAGTCAAATCCTTGGGTGAGTTGGAGAAGTTGAGATTCAAATTTTAAATTATTTTAAACTTCTAATCCTATTAGATTTAGCCCTAGACCATGTCAACCCATCTACACTATATAAACAACCCCTAGGAAGACCTATTTTCGCAAGAAAATAACCCTAGCCGCTCCCAAACCCAAATTTAACGTTGCGACGATTCGTCGCAACGTTGCGACGAAGCAGCCCCCGCACGACCGACGTTTCCCCTCCATTTCCCTCGGTCTGACCGAGGCCCTCGCCCGCACAAGCGCCCGCTCCGCACCCAGTCGCTTCCCCGCTCCATTGCAACGCTCGCACACTGCTCTGACCGGGAGGACCCATCGATCTGACCGGCCCGCTCCCCCGCTGTCGCCGCATCCCCGCTCCGCACCAACCCTCCGCACCGACCCGCTTCTGTCGCCCGCCTCCGCTCGTGTCTGACCGAGCGGGCTGCCCGCACCGATCGATGTTGCAACGTTGCAACGTTGCAACGTTGCAACCCCCGCATCCACAGCGCCTGACCGACGCTGTCCCCCGCTCCGACCGAAGCAAAGCCCCGAATCCAAGGCTCGCGACCGACCAAGCGCTGCACCAAGCCCGTTCCCCCGCAGCGACCGATGGAGCCCCCCGTATTTGGCTGTGTACGACCGAGAGCAAACGTCGCAACCCCGCACCCGTCGCACCACTTGCCACCGTGGGCCCCCCAAGTTCTCCAGAGGTATTGTGGGTCCCCTAAAGGTCCCTAGGACTACTGTGGGCCCCACCTAGGTGCTTTCTCTCCGACGATTCTCCGTGCACGACGTTGCGACACGTCGTAGCCCGTCGTCGCACGTGCTAGCTTTGGAATCTGGAACCGTTGCTCCGGTTGATGCTCTGAACTTTCCAGCGAGGAAACTAATTTGGAATCTGGACTTGGAGCGCGATCTATTATTCCAACCCCCGGTGTCGCTACCCGACTCCGGTGTAGCTTTCGCGTCGTGTTGAGGTAACGCTTGGCACCCCTAGGACCCCCAACCAAATGCATGCTAATCAAGACTAAAATCAGTATTTTTAAAGTATTTTAAATGTTTTAAATTCACTAATCAAGATTAATAATATGGACTTTAGGCCGGTGGACTTGTGCACGTAGGATAATTGTGATTTTTGGACTAATTGGACGGTGTGCTCAGACGTCGTACTTGCAGGCAAGTGAAACTTGCCAACTCTTGTGTAGGGCCATGTTTTTAGGCCACTTCCTTGTTTTCAGCGTAAAAGAGACTAGTCAGTGAAATAATAGCTGGCTAGACACCTACTTGATCTAGTTTGACAACGAAACTAGATCCGTCACCTAATTGATCTAGCTTGACAACGAAGCTAGATCCAACCCTTTAAACTTGTTGTTCATTCATACTAAACTGTCACGTTTACTTTCCTTAAACTGTACGTACTTGTAACTGCCATGCATTGCATCTTACATGTCATCCAAATTGATTGTTGCATCGTAGCACACGCTACAAAATACTTGTACAAATCCGTGTTTCCGTGTTCCTGGCAAGGTGCACCCCTAGGCCATACTTGTTTAAAACACTTCCTGGCTCGTGGTCCAGAAGCGGGCCGCATGTGTTGGCTGAAAACCAATGCCCGATACACGTGGAGGGGTAGGGATAAACGGTCACTTGAGCTTAGGAGTGGCTTGATCAGCCCTCTAGCCAAAAGACAGAATCTCTGTGCACGAGGTGCTTACTTTTCTTGTCTTGTACTTGTCTTGTGAATGATTCATGCAATACTTGTCATCCATGCCATGTTTAATTGCCATGCTCGTACTTCACTTTACCTTACCTTACCTGTTGCACTCATTACTTTAACTGCCATGTCATTGCATCATGCTAGAACTGCTAGGTTGCTTTACTTTTCCTACTTTCAGTTTCCTTGCACAAGTCTCTTGTAGACTTGCTGACATGTGCCCCTTGCTCTTTTGGGTGTCACATGTTAGACCTGAGCCAGAGACCGTTGCTGAGTACGTGGTGTTTTGCTGACGCTGAGTCTGAGTCCAGGATTGCCCAGGAGGATTTTGGTGGACACCGGTGACCATTCTTTGAGTCTTTGTTGAGCTTTATTTTGTTTTAGGCCTTTTGTTAGTTATTGGTGTGTAGCACCGTCGTTTGTACTTTGTACTTTTGTTGGCCATGTTTGGGCCTTTAGTCTCTTTTTCTTTTAGCCTGGTGGCTTTTCTGCGATGTTGGAATTTATATTTATGGATATTCTGAGATTATTCTTTTGTCTCATTTCATTATTATTATCTTGTTTCGCTCGCGTTGCAAGGACCTGCAGTTTTAAATTTGATTGACGCTTATCGGACTTGCAGCTTTGTAGCTTCAAGTCTGAGCGGACCTTCTCACGCTTCGCCTCCATATTTTTGGGAAGCGGGGCATGACAGGTTTTGTTGGTGGCCCATGCAGGTCCAGTCTTGCAATTGCGAATTAACGAAACAACGATAATAACGGAATGTCCATTAAATAAATTGCAACATCCGAGTCATAAGCCCTGAGTCTAGTCGTTTTCTTAGGACACTAGGTGATAGGAAGACTTAGTTAGACGTTTGTGCTTGCTAAGTTAAAGGCCTCTGATTGTTAGTTAGACTCATTGTCAGCAATTGATCGTCGTAGGAGTTACCTTAGTGGTCTTTGCCTAACCCTGACCATATTAGACTTCTAGGATTTCCTTCGGTCGTTCGCTTTTGGGTTCATCGATTTCGGACCAAGCTGAACGTATTTCTTTACTGTCTAACCTTTAGAAGTCTTAGCGCTTAGTTTTTAATCTTTAGTTGGTCGACCGTAGGAGTTTCCCGTAGACTCTTCTGATTCATATCCTAGGCATATGAATGTTTTGATCTCTGACCAATTTCCTTGCCTCGATTCACGAGATCGCCCCCGTGACGATCGTCGTCAATTTTCAAACCTCTCCATTACGAACTTTGAAACTCTTGAAAGTATTTTGACCCCCTCCTTTCCGAAGTTTAACCTTGTTCCAAATCTTAATGTATATGTACTTATACTTCATCCTCCTTCGTTGATTTAAATTTTAAAAACTTTTGTCGGAAATTTTGAACTCTAGCTTATAATATCTTTCCAGCTTATATCTTTCGTACTTAGGTAAATGCGTCGTCCCTTCATATATTAATTCTGAACCGTACTTTTATTTTGCCCTATTTGATTTATGATTTTCCTTCTTATTTATGCCATTCGAATGATACGTCGTGTTACTTT
This sequence comes from Scilla litardierei, assembly GCA_030789695.1. Lineage (NCBI taxonomy): Eukaryota > Viridiplantae > Streptophyta > Magnoliopsida > Asparagales > Asparagaceae > Scilla > Scilla litardierei. Next base: position 123,935,315 of record CM061133.1, read on the forward strand.
TATATACTTTCAAGACACATGGAATTTCAGCTTTCAGCAAGTTGGTCTTTGCTCCTCGTTTTCGCTACTTCAGATTTTTGTAAAATCGCTATTTTCATAACCTCTTCCTGATTTAGACCCTCCATGACTTGATTTTAAAGACTTGCTATTCGATCTTTATAATTCTTATACTAAGTCGTTAATATTATTTTTCCGTGCACCATACATACTTTCAATTATTTTTTATATCCGTACCAGACTTGTTGTGCTCGTATATTAAGAACCTTGTGTAACTCTGTTTCTCATTTTTGGCAAACCTTGGTTCTCTAAAAGTAGTTTCAAATTGATTATTTTAAATTTTCCATAGCCTAAAGTCTTGAAGCATTTAACATGAGTTTAAATTCTTCCGTTACTTGATTTCATTCTTTGACTTTCAAAAACTTTTGACAACATTATATTAAATTACTGACGTATAAAATTTTCTGAAAAATTATGTCTTTAATGTCCGTGTGAATGATTTTCTTTCTTTTCTTAATGATTTGCGATGAGCCAATAAAACATTTCCTCTTATCATGAATATTCGACTCAAACTTATTTTGAACAACTCGTTTTATCGATCCCCAAATATTTCTTTGCAGACGAGAATTTTAATTTTGAAGTACAACAGTTTTCATATTTCACATATTTTAGCTTGTGCTACTTACCCTATCATCTTTTCTACATCCTATGTATGCATCACTACATCTTCCTTTTTTCCCTCAACTTAAACATCACCATTGAGTCAATGTTTCGCCTAACAAAGCTGTCTCCTTGTATTCGTCCTATCGGAGCTCGTGCTTATCAATCCTTCCCTTGTCACGCTTTCGACCTCGACCTCCCTCCATTGCTTAAGCTTTAGTGCTCGTCAATGTCTGTGTCAACTCTAAGTTGTTAGTAGGCCCTTGGACCCTTGCGATGTTGTCGTGGTGCACGTACCTAAGTTGTGTACGTGGGCTTGAATGAGAATCCCCATAGTATATTGGTGCTTGCCTATTGTGTGATATATATATATACTCGGAGTTATTCGTGATAGTATGAAGTTGTTGTGTGTTAGTAGTTATAGATTTTTGTGTGGATAACTATACTATACTAGGGATGCTTGTGTATATAAGAGTTAACGTTGGAATGTCTATTGGATTGTATGCAATTAGAGAACACTTGTAATGGTTGAAATAAAATGATTGGTAAAGATATGTGTATGTTAGGAGTGACTATAATAAGTGTACGTATGGTTAAGAGGGTAGGCCTATTGAGTGACCTATATATTAGTACGTATGAGTATGTGCTCGTGGGTAGATATGTAATGTGCTTATATGTAAGTAGTTATGTTTCGTTGCATGAGTATATAAGTGATATACATATGGCAGTAGGATTATAATTTTGATTGGTATTGCTTGCTTTTACGGGATGTTGCATGCGTGCATACCGTGAGGTATACACGACTATTGCACACCTTAATTATGTATGTATAGGTGTATTAGTATACTAATTATAGGTAGTAGGCTATGGTGTGAATATATTTACATATATATGTGTGTGTGTGTGTGTGTGTGTGTGTGTGTGTGTGTGTGTGTGTGTGTGTGTGTGTGTGTGTGTGTGTGTGTGTGTTACATGTGTGTGTGACTATGCGATGAATACGTATGCATGTATTAGGGAGTGTATTATAAATATGTGGGTGCTGATGTCTGTAATGTTATTAGTATGGTATATAAATTGATTTAACTATGTGAGTATTGCCTGACTAAATATTAAGTGCGATTGATTTAGGGAATGTATATGGTTGTATTGGTAGATGTATATATATGGGAGTGGTATCGGTATAGGTATAAATGTCGTGTTACGTGTATAGAATATTCTGATGTATGTATTGAGTCTCACTCAAGCTTGAGTGGGTATACTCTAAGTATATTGAATGTATGCCTGAAGTTTGAATATAGCGATGTTTGATGTATGTATAGTGATAGGAGTGTTTGTGCCTGGTTGTGTTACGCACATGATTGTGGGTCGCTACACCAGTATATAGTTATAGGTGTTGGTCTTGTGGTATAGCTAATTACTAAGGACTTGTTGTGTGAACGTATGTGTACTAGCTAAAACTAGGTGTGTTTGTGTGCTAGTTATATAATGATATGATTGGTATGCGTAAATGAAATGTTAGCGTGTATGGGTGTGCACCATGCACGGGTAAGTATGTGCTTAGTTATAATTATTGGTGATTATGGTATAGGTGGCGTGTCGTAAATATAGTTATAGGACCGAATGTGATGCGAACATACGGTGAAATTATTGCATGCATTTGTATGACTATATAATGAGTGAAATATGGTAGTAGTGAATATATATTAGATATAGTAAAATTTGACTTAATAATGGTATGGTGTGACTGCATGTATTGATGTGTTTGGTGTTGGATGAATACTAGAAAATATTAGAGGGTAGTATACCCTTGATGTTGTGCATATGTAGCTATCTATACGTAGAGCAATGATTGTATTTGCTAGGTGTGAGACTATCCTTATATGAGTATCTGAAATATTGTTTGTGTTTAGGTAAGTAGTAGTTATATAAGGGATGTATGTTTATATAAATATGATTGAAATACATGTATGAATTTGACTGACTGTAATAGGTATAAGTGTATAACGTACGTGAATATATATAAATATATGTACGTGTTGGTAGTATTAATGTTTGACTACCTAGTGCATATATAAGCACTTGTAATGACTATATCTGGTTGAACTATCATATGACTTGATTGGGGTAGTTACTAGAGCGACTAGCTATGTTAGAAAGTCCGAGGACGGACTTTATTCTAAGGTGGGGAGGATGTAACGACCACTTTTCGTTGTACGTTGTTCGTGCACGTGCTTTTGACCGTGCACGTGTTTGTTTTAGACTTTGCTTGTTTGTGAACACTTTCGTGTGATATGCCATTGTGAACGTCTCTGAGAGTATTAAATAGTGGCACTATCTTAGAACGACACTTCTCGAGTTGTTTTTCCACAATTTAATCTTACTCGATGAGACGTGACGATTCTCACTCTTGACGGGAGACGTTTCTATTTTTAGTTTCGTCGTCTGACGTCGAATTTGAGATCCGTCTTTTTAGTTAGCTCACATTCGTCATCACGATCACCCCGATATTTATTTTATAATTTTTGGAGTCCATTTGACCACTTATATATTTTTAACAAGTTTTATAATATTTTTAATAATTAATTTTTAAATTATTTTCGGCCAAATAAAATTTATTTGAGTTTAAAACGTTTTAAAGAATTTTTGAGCCAATTTCCAGCTCATTTGGACCAAGTCAAATCCTTGGGTGAGTTGGAGAAGTTGAGATTCAAAATTTAAATTATTTTAAACTTCTAATCCTATTAGATTTAGCCCTAGACCATGTCAACCCATCTACACTATATAAACAACCCCTAGGAAGACCTATTTTCGCAAGAAAATAACCCTAGCCGCTCCCAAACCCAAATTTGACGTTGCGACGATTCGTCGCAACGTTGCGACGAAGCAGCCCCCGCACGACCGACATTTCCCCTCCATTTCCCTCGGTCTGACCGAGGCCCTCGCCCGCACAAGCGCCCGCACCGCACCCAGTCGCTTCCCCGCTCCATTGCAACGCTCACACCCTGCTCCGACCGGGAGGACCCATCGATCTGACCGGCCCGCTCCCCCGCTGTCGCCGCATCCCCGCTCCGCACCAACCCTCCGCACCGACCCGCTTCTGTCGCCCGCCTCCGCTCGTGTCTGACCGAGCGGGCCGCCCACGCCGATCGATGTTGCAACGTTGCAATGTTGCAACGTTGCAACCCCCGCATCCACAGCGCCCGACCGACGCTGTCCCCCGCTCCGACCGAAGCAAAGCCCCGCATCCAAGGCTCGCGACCGACCAAGCGCTGCACCAAGCCCGTTCCCCCGCAGCGACCGATGGAGCCCCCCGTATTTGGCTGTGTATGACCGAGAGCAAACGTCGCAACCCCACACCCGTCGCACCACTTGCCACCGTGGGCCCCCCAAGTTCTCCAGAGGTATTGTGGGTCCCCCAAAGGTCCCTAGGACTACTGTGGGCCCCACCTAGGTGCTTTCTCTCCGACGATTCTCCGTGCACGACGTTGCGACACGTCGTAGCTCGTCGTCGCACGTGCTAGCTTTGGAATCTGGAACCGTTGCTCCGGTTGATGCTCTGAACTTTCCAGCGAGGAAACTAATTTGGAATCTGGACTTGGTGCGCGATCTATTATTCCAACCCCCGGTGTCGCTACCCGACGCCGGTGTAGCTTTCGCGTCGTATTGAGGTAACGCTTGGCACCCCTAGGACCCCCAACCAAATGCATGCTAATCAAGACTAAAATCAGTATTTTTAAATTATTTTAAATGTTTTAAATTCACTAATCAAGATTAATAATATGGACTTTAGGCCGGTGGACTTGTGCACGTAGGATAATTGTGATTTTTGGACTCATTGGACGGTGTGCTCAGACGTCGTACTTGCAGGCAAGTGAAACTTGCCAACTCTTGTGTAGGGCCATGTTTTTAGGCCACTTCCTTGTTTTCAGCGTAAAAGAGACTAGTCAGTGAAATGATAGCTGGCTAGACGCCTACTTGATCTAGTTTGACAACGAAACTAGATCCGTCACCTAATTGATCTAGCTTGACAACGAAGCTAGATCCAACCCTTTAAACTTGTTGTTCATGCATACTAAACTGTCACGTTTACTTTCCTTAAACTGTACGTACTTGTAACTGCCATGCATTGCATCTTACATGTCATCCAAATTGATTGTTGCATCGTAGCACACGCTACAAAATACTTGTACAAATCCGTGTTTCTGTGTTCCTGGCTAGGTGCACCCCTAGGCCATACTTGTTTAAAACACTTCCTGGCTCGTGGTCCAGAAGTGGGCCTCATGTGTTGGCTGAAAACCAATGCCCGATACACGTGGAGGGGTAGGGATAAACGGTCACTTGAGCTTAGGAGTGGCTTGATCAGCCCTCTAGCCAAAAGACGGAATCTCTGTGCACGAGGTGCTTACTTTTCTTGTCTTGTACTTGTCTTGTGAATGATTCATGCAATACTTGTCATCCATGCCATGTTTAATTGCCATGCTCATACTTCACTTTACCTTACCTTACCTGGTGCACTCATTACTTTAACTGCCATGTCATTGCATCATGCTAGATCTGCTAGGTTGCTTTACTTTTCCTACTTTCAGTTTCCTTGCACAAGTCTCTTGTAGACTTGCTGACATGTGCCCCTTGCTCTTTTGGGTGTCACATGTTAGACCTGAGCCAGAGACCGTTGTTGAGTACGTGGTGTTTTGCTGACGCTGAGTCTGAGTCCATGATTGCCTAGGAGGATTTTGGTGGACACCGGTGACCATTCTTTGAGTCTTTGTTGAGCTTTATTTTGTTTTAGGCCTTTTGTTAGTTATTGGTGCGTAGCACCGTCATTTGTACTTTGTACTTTTGTTGGCCATGTTTGGGCCTTTAGTCTCTTTTTCTTTTAGCCTGGTGGCTTTTCTGCGATGTTGGAATTTATATTTATGGATATTCTGAGATTATTCTTTTGTCTCATTTCATTATTATTATCTTGTTTCGCTCACGTTGCAAGGACCTGCAGTTTTAAATTTGATTGACGCTTATCGGACTTGCAGCTTTGTAGCTTCAAGTCTAAGCGGACCTTCTCACGCTTCGCCTCCATATTTTTGGGAAGCGGGGCGTGACACAAGTATTTATGTTTGCTCATCATTAACACCAAGTAGGGAGAAGTCCAACACTCAACATAAAGAACGGGCACTGCATGGGCATTTAGGTTCCATGTGGGTTACACATCGCTTGTGCCTTGCACCAGATCCATTATATCAGTTGCCGACTGATAATCATGAATCCCTGTCAATAGAGAGGACTACTGCCGTAAAGGTGGAGCCCGAGGTAATAGATCGGGTGCCAAGCCACGTAAGGCTGGAAAGAACGGGCACCTCATGTGTATTTACTTTTCATATGGCTTACACATCGCTTGTGCCTTGCACCGGCTCCATTATATCAGTTCCCGCCTGATAATCATGAATCCCTGTCAATAAAGAGGATTACTGCCGTAAAGGTGGAGCCCGAGGTAATAGATCGGGTGCCAAGCCACGTAAGGCTGGAAAGAACTGGTACCTCATGGGCATTTACTTTCCATGTGGTTTACACACCGCTTGTGCCTTGCACCAGCTCCATTATATCAGTTCCCGACTGATAATCATGAATCCCTGTCAATAGAGAGGATTACTGCCGTAAAGGTGGAGCCCTAGGTAATAGATTGGGTGCCAAGCCACGTAAGGCTAGAAAGAACAGGCACCTTATGGGCATTTACTTTCCATGTGGTTTACACACCGCTTGTGCCTTGCACCGGCTCCATTATATCAGTTCCCGCCTGATAATCATGAATCCATATCAATAGAGAGGATTACTACCGTAAAGGTGGAGCCCGAGGTAATAAATCGGGTGTCAAGCCACGTAAGGCTGGACAGAACGTGCAATGAGCACTAAACAATAGATATTTATAGATCGGTTGCAAGACGCAATCGGTATGCCACGTAATGATGAAAGTACAACGGCCACCTCGTACAATCTCATTTCGGTGGTACGAAATATAGGACATTTTAAATGCTTTCTGCTTTCTTCTCAACAATGTTCACGTGTGGAGACTGGAGAATGAGTCAAGTAGAACCTCGGTTTCCGTGTAAGCCCTTCATTACGATTTTTTGGCCATCCGCATGGATGCTTTACCCCAACCGTCTGATGAGATCGTTTTAGTCAGTTCCACTTCCTTATGTAATCCAGCGGTTGAGATTAAAATAACCAATCGTTATATATATGTGGAATCAGTAGACCAGGGGTTTTGCGAAAAATTTCATTCCTCTGCCCTTTGGTCTGTCGTTCCGTTTTCTTCTTCATCTCAACACTCTCGCAATTTCCATCGTACTAGGGTTTCTTCATGCCGCCAAAACGATCTCGTGAGTCGCGTTCTTCTGACTCTTGGAGAATAAGTGATGATGATTCAACGTCACCTGAACATGATGATCCCCTTCCCTCATCGTTCCCGGCCAAAAAACCCATTCTGTGTGATGCGCTTTCGCTTGGTCCAACACAAGGTGAACACAATGTGCTGTTGCCTCCTCCTGGGTTTCCTCCTTTACATGCAGGTTCATCAGTTCCATCTCTGGCTGAAAAAGCTCCACTCGAGGACATCAGTAACCGCCTCCGCTCTATGGTTGGGATGTCTCGCCGTCAGGATTCTGTTCTGCACAACCTCCATATCAAACTCGCGGCGCTTACTATGTCTGTCTCTGTACTTATAGATGAACAACGTCAGCTTAAGGATATACTCATAGGCAATGTAAGCCCCGCATCTGCTCCTTCATCCTCCTCCCATCAGCCGGTGAACTTTACTCATAGATTAGGAGAAATTGAAACAAATCTCTCCAACACCAATCTGGAGATCTCACTTCTGCGTAGCGACTTCGACACTATGATGCTCATAATGTCGAACATACAAGAGAAGATGGAGACTCTGGTGCCCTCTCCTAGAGACATCCATACTGTTGCCCCACCATCACCACCTCCTCCTCCTCCTCCTCCACCACCACCTCCTCCTCCAGGTTTTTGAGGTGGACGGGCCTTTGGCGCACAAGCCTTTCTTTTGTCTTATAATGTATTTTTGATCATTGACGGTGAAGAGTGATTGTGGGTAGATATTCTTTGGTGTTTTATGTCATAATGTACGAAATGTAGTTTCAAATTTGTTGTGGTATGTACATTATAACGTATAAATGTTGTAGTATGATAGAATTCAGACCTTAATACAATGTCATTTAATTTGATACAATTGCATGACACTACGAAATTGATATATGTGATATATACATTGATGCTTACTTGAATCAATGTCTGAAATTGATATTACCTAGTTAAAAACTTTTTACCGACATATGAATTACCCAGCGCGCACAACGGGCATAAATTGTGACAGTCATGATATATGTTGTGATATAACATTTACGTTTGCACACAATTACTCAGCGCGCACAACGGTCACATAATGTGTTTGATCGATGTGTGGGCTGTGAGCATACCCGTATCTGGTTATCCACAATTACTCAGATCACACAACTGCACGTAATTGTGACCTTTTTGTGCGCAGAGCCAAACTATCTATATTACAATTGAGGGAAGATTTTGAATTTGTCCTATGTGGTAGTGTCATGTCAAGTTTTGGGGGGACATTTCTTGGATTAAAAAATAAGTTGGGAATACACAAAACCATTGAAGAGAAATTTGTTGGGAGAATACAAAAGATTTTCTTTTTTGAAATTGGTAGAATTAGGCCAAGTCCACCGGTCGGATTTTGGAGGGGGATTTTGAGGGTTTTTTTTTGCAAAACCCCCCTCCAAAATGCCCCCCTCCAAAGCATTCCAACAAGAAGCCCATCTAAAATGCGGGATTTAAGGTTTAAATTAATTTTTAATTGATGTATTCGTTGGGATTTTGGCCAAATTTGAAGTGGATATTTTTTATTGAAGTAGAGCCGGTTTGGAATAGAGCCATTGGAAAACGACCTAATTGAGCACATCTGGTCAATGGAAGGCAATTTACCCTAATTTGTAATTCAATCTATGCCTGAGAATGTGATTTTATTATTAAGTATGTTTTGTTATGTATTCTACAATGAATCAAGAGGTGTAGTGATCAATTATTGAAACAATGGTTTTTTTTTCCTCCACAAATTTGTATTTTTTTTGGAAAATTCAGCCAAAATCACCGCCCCAGCATTTTGGGAAAAGCCCACCGCTGGGTATGAAGCACATTTTGAGGGGGGATTTTGGTCAAAATCCCCCCCCCCCCCACATTTCGGCAAAATCACCCTATGGACTTGCCTTAACACTTAAGTCTTAATACCCTTCATCAAAAAATGACCCAAAAAAACGAGACCCAAAAAAATGAAACCCAAAAAAACACACACAAAATGAAACTCAAAAAATATGCAACTTAAATTACAAGTATGCGAAAGAGAACTTTATTTCGGCTAAGCTTATTTCGGCCGACTCAAAAAATTGAAACCCAAAAAAACTCAGGGAATGTGCATTCAAAGAGGTGAGCTGTAACGACTACGTTTCATGTATCTGGATTTAATATAATATAATATATGTTTTGGTGGATTTTCTCCTCATGCGTGGTTTTCGTCTCCGTAGTTTTCATTTTCGATCGATTCGTCGTATTTTCTCGTTTCTTCCTTAGGATCGTCGATTTCGAAGTACGTCATTCGTGACGGGCTTCATAACGGTCATATCTAACTACTAGATCAAGCCTAGGAGTCTCAGGAATCGATCCCGGGGCCCCGCGCTCCATATCGGAACTTTTTGTGCTCATTAGCCGGTATAAGAAGGGGCACCGACCGACTAGATGACGATCCAGTCGGTCGACAATCCTTCTTGGACCGACTAGTTTGCTTTCTAAATTTCTCAGGAGTTACTGTTTATCGTTAGTCGGTCTAAGAACGTTGGTTGACCGACTAGGTTGCAAACTAGTCGGTCAGCAATGCTTCTTTAACCGACTAACACATCATCTAAATTTTAGTATCAGTACTGTTTATTCTTAGTCGGTCTAAGTTCATCTTTCGACCGACTAGTTGTTAAACTAGTCGGTTAAGTTTTGTACTCAGACCGACTAATTCTTGGTTCTACTGTACAGTCGAGTTACTGTTTACTCTTAGTCGGTCTAAGAACGTTCATCGACCGACTAGATGCTAAACTAGTCGGTCAGTATTTGTTCATGGACCGACTAACTCTAAATCCTATTTTCGTTCAGGAGTTACTGTTTACACTTAGTCGGTCTGCGTTGGTCGACCGACCGACTAGTTGTCAAACTAGTCGGTCAGTGGTTGTTCTTTGACCGACTAACTAGTGTTAAAACCCTAATTTCTGGGCAGCCGCCAGCCTAGCCTATTTAAACCCAACCCAAACGTTTTCTTCTCCCTCAACACGATCCAAAACCCTAAAATCTTCCCCCTTGAGCCCCCATCTTCCTCCAAGCTTATATCCTTCATTCCAAGCCCTAAATCCATCATCCAAACCATCCATTCACTCTATCAACCTCTCATCATCCCCAAAACTCCATCAAAATCCATCAAAATCCCCAAATCCCCCAAAACCCTAGTTTCCCCAAACTTCCCCAATCTTTTCCAGATCTGATCCTAGGGTTCCCCGGAGTGTTTCTTCCGCCTCCTCTCGGTAAGAAATCGATCTACCATTTTTTTTATAAACTATTTATATTTTTATGAAACCCTAATAATATTTCATGTTGTTTGTTGATTGTTCCCCCAAAACAGCGATTTCCCCGTAGATTAGCATCCGTGTGACGAAGTGGTCGTCATCCCCGGTGCTAGGCAAGTGAAACTTGCCACTTAGGGTTTAGGCCATGTTTTAGGCCATTTGCTTATTGTAGGCGTAAAAGAGGCTAGGCGACGAAATGATACTCGCCTAGGCGCAAATTGGGGAACTAGCTTGACAACGAAGCTAGTTCCGACATTTAGCATGTTGCACAACTACCATGTCACGTTTACTTTCCATTATCGGTACGCAAATTAGTTGTCATGTCATTGCATCCTTCATGTAATTCAGTGATTGCGTAGCTTTGCTGCACTGCTTGTGTTCCTGGCTCGTGTTCCAGAAGCGAGCCCTGTAGTTGGAAACCCCAACGCTCGATATTGAATTGTGAAATAGGAAAACAAGCTCCCGTGCGGGGCAACCCTGGCTCACTTGCTGGGCTCGTGTGCAGGGTCCCTGGCTTGTTTACGTGTGGGATGGGGTAAGAGTTAAGCGGTCATTCAACTGGGAGTCTGCCTGATCCGTAACTGCAGTTGTAAGGCGTAAACTCTGGGTTTTGGGGTAGTTGTTAAGCGGCCACTCAGCGTGAATGTGAAACCGTTCAGCTGTAAGGCGTAAACATCTACAAAACAACGTGAAACGTGAATAGTGAATTGATTGAGAATGTTAGTAGCTTGGCTACTCTTGTCTTGTCTTGCCCCGATGATTGCTCTCATGTACAAATTGTCTTGCCATGTCTTAATTGTGCACTCATGTTATAACTGCCATGTCATGCATACTAAACTGCTAGGTTGCTAGTTGCCTTACTTTCAGTTTCCTTGCCCAAGTCTTTTAGACTTGCTGACATGTGCCCCTTTACTCTTTTGGGTGACACATGTTAGATCCTGAGCCTGAGTACCTTGTTGAGGACGAGGTATTTGCTGACGCCGAGCCCGAGCCCGTGTTTGACGGGGAGTACGTGGACACTGGGGACCAGTCCTAGTGTCTCCGTTGTGTTTTACTTTTGTTAGACAATTGTTTTGTTATCGGTGCGTAGCACCTATACTTATTTATGTCATTGCTTTTGTTGGCCTTGTTCTGGGCCTTGGACTCTTTTCTTTTAGCCTGGTGGCTTTTCTGGATGTTGAACTTATTTTCGTGTTGGACAGTTATGAGATGTGAGATTTTTATTTCAGTCTCTCCTTGTGTTATTATTGTTGTTCTGTTGCGGTTACAGGGACCTGCTTATATTTTATTGACGCTTATCGGGTTTGGGGCTTCACAGCTCCACTCTCGTGCGGACCTTTTCACGTCTCGTTTCCATTTTAGGGAAGCGGGTCGTGACAGGTTTTACTGGTGGCCCATGCAGGTCCTTCTGTAACTGCGATTTTTTTGGAATAGCAATAATAATATTAGAATGTCCAATAAACTAAGTTCGACGTCCGATGTCTTAAGCTATGAGTCTAATTGGATTCGTTCTCTGTGTCATTAGATGGCAGGACGGCGTTTCACCCGTGGTCGGGGCAGCGGTACGCTCCCTCATGATGAGGAGCCTGAGCGGGAACCCACCAGCGGTGAGATGATGCGGATGATGCTGCAGATGATGCAAGTGCAGCAGGGCGTGCTTCTGCAAGTCCAGAATGCCCCACTTGCTCATGTTGCCCGGGCTCTTCCGGATGTCCCTCGCTCTGAGCCAGGAGCGAAGCAATTTCGGGAGCTGGGTCCCGTGTATTTTGATGGTTCTGAGGGTCCTCTGGCTGCCGATGAGTGGATTCGGAACATCGAGGACAATCTGAAGATGGCCAAGATCACCCCGGCTGGATGGGTTGATTTGGCTAAGAGGCAGCTGAAGGATAACGCCAGGAATTGGTGGGATGCGGAGGAGAAGTTGTTGGTGGGGCCGATAACTTGGGCTACCTTCAAGGCCAGATTTGATGGTGAGTTCTTCCCGAAAGCTGCCAGGGAAGAGATGCTGTAGCGTTTTATCGACTTGAAGCAGGGGAGCTCATCGGTGGACATGTACCACCAGGAGTTCATGAGGCTGAGTCGGTTTGCACCAAAGATGGTGCAGGACGCTGAGGAGAGAGCTCAGAGGTTCCTGCAGGGGCTTGCTTCGGAGCTCCAGAGTTTTGTGACCTCCTCTGACCGGGAATCTTATCAGAAGGTTCTGGTCGCTGCCAAGAGGCAGGGGCTGCTCGTGAACCAGAGGAGAGGGTCTGTTGTTGGTGCTGGGAAGAGGCCTGTGGAACAGGCGAGAGCTGTGGTTAGACCTGGATTCAGGCCTAATCAGTCCGCTCAGTTTAAGAGGCCAGGAGGGCCTATTCTGAAGTCTTACCATTTCTGCGGCAAGCCTGGCCATGTCAAGGATCAGTGTCGGAAGTTTCTGGACCAGTGTCTGGTTTGCGGTGATGCCTCCCATGTCGCGAGAGATTGTCGGCATGCGAATCTGCTGCGGAGGGCTCCGGTTGCAGCTCAGCCGTTGCAGCAGCGAGCGTCTGTTCCTGCTGGACGTGGAGCGGCTCTTGTTCCGCAGGGGCAGGCTTTTCGTCAGGCTGTTCCGCCGAGGAGGCAGGCTTTTCTGATGACCGCTGCGGAGAGCGAGGCTGTGGATGAGGTTATCGCAGGTAATCCTCAATCTAGCTGTTACTTTACTAGTTGGTTGATTGATAGATTGTGTTGTTTGCTTGAACATGGTTGTTTGCTAGACTAGGGTTTGATTGTTAATTGATTGTTAGGTGTGGTTTTGGTGTGCACGTTTCCTGCACGAGTCCTCTTTGACTCTGGTGCATCGATATGCATTATTTCTCGGAGCTTCGTGGAGAGGCATTCCTTGTCGACGTCCCCTCTTCCCCAGAGATGGAATATCGTTACAGGGAATGGCGTGGTCTCGGTGCATCGTGTTTGCAATTCTTGCTCGTTGGTGGTCTGTGGACATGAGCTTTTCACTGATTTCATTGTCCACGACATCATCAACTATGATGCAGTTCTTGGGATGGACTGGCTTGCGAGCTTCTATGCTACGATCGACTGCCGTCGGAAGAAGGTGGTGTTCGAGATTCCCGGACATCCAGTCTTTGAGTTCAGTCGTGGTAGCAGTTCGCTTGGTCCTGTCAGATTTCGGGCCAGGCCGGTGGAGGCTGTGGCTATGCAGATGGAGCTGGAGTGGCCAGCTGTGGTGCGAGATTTTGGCGACGTCTTCCCCGAGGAGGTGTCTGGTTTACCACCTGATCGAGCTCTGGAATTTTCTATTGATCTTGTTCCATGTGCGCAGCCGATTTCGAAGGCGCCGTATCGTATGGCACCTGCTGAGTTAGAAGAGTTGCGGAAGCAGTTGGATGAGCTTTTGCAGAAGGGTTACATTAATCCTAGTGTGTCTCCGTGGGGAGCGCCGGTGCTGTTGGTGAAGAAGAAGGATGGTTCGCGTCGCATGTGCGTGGACTATCGGGGATTGAATGCGGTGACCATTAAGAATAAATACCCGTTGCCTCGCATTGATGATATTTTTGATCAGCTTGGAGGTTCGAGGGTGTTTTCTAAATTGGATTTGAGGAGTGGTTACCATCAGTTGAAGGTGAAGAGGGATGATGTTTCGAAGACAGCGTTCAGGACGAAGTATGGACACTATGAGTTCGTGGTTATGCCTTTCGGTGTAACTAACGCGCCCGCAGTTTTCATGAATCTGATGAACCTGATTTTCTACGACTTTTTGGATAAGTTTGTCGTTATCTTTATTGACGACATTCTGATCTATTCGAAGTCGGAGGAAGAGCATGCCTCGCACTTAAGGACGGTGTTGGAGATTTTGAGGAAGCATCGGTTGTATGCTAAGTTTTCGAAGTGCGAGTTTTGGCTGGATCGAGTTGCTTTTCTCGGGCATGTGGTGACTGGAGATTGTATTTCTGTGGATCCCGAGAAGATTAGGGCTATCAGGGAGTGGCCCGTTCCGTTGTCTGCGTCTGAGATTCAGAGTTTCCTTGGACTTGCTGGTTATTATCGGCGATTCATTAAGGACTTTTCTCGTATTGCTGAGCCGATGACCAGGTTGACGCGGAAGGATGTTGCTTTTGTTTGGTCGGGTGATTGCGAGAGTGCTTTTGGTGTTCTGAAGGAGAGGTTGACGACTGCCCCTATTCTTGTTGTGCCTGATCGCAGCGGTGGATTCGAGATCTTTTGCGATGCTTCTGGCAAGGGTCTTGGTTGTGTGTTGCATCAGCACGGACATGTTGTGGCGTATGCGTCTCGTCAGCTTAAGGTTCATGAGAAGAATTATCCGACGCATGATTTGGAGTTGGCTGCCGTTGTGTTCGCTCTTAAGATTTGGAGGCACTTCCTGCTGTGTGAGAAAGTGAAGATTTTCACCGATCACAAAAGCTTGAAGTATATCTTTACTCAGAAGGAACTCAACATGCGACAGCGTCGATGGTTGGAGCTTATGGCGGATTATGAGATTGATTTGCAGTATCACCCTGGCAAGGTGAATGTGGTTCCTGATGCGCTGTGTCGGCTTCCAGCGGTGATGATTTTGACCTCGCAGTGGAGATTGCAGCAGGATTTTTGCGAGTCTGGCGTGGAGATTGTTCTTCCTGGGGAGGCTTCGTCGTTGATGTACATGCAGGTACAGTCGACGATTGTGGATCGGATTAAGGCTGGCCAGGCTGAGGATCCGAAGCTGGTGAAGATTCGGGAGCAGGTGGAAGCCGGTCTGCGGACTGACTTTTTGATTCATGAGGATGGCTCGCTGAGGTTTGGAGCCAGGTTGTGTGTGCCAGCTGGGGATATCAGAGAGGAGCTGATGGTGGAGGCACACAGTTCGCCGTATTCTGTGCATCCTGGTGGCACCAAGATGTACCAGGATCTTCGTCTGAATTATTGGTGGCATGGTATGAAGAGGAGCGTGGCTCGAAGTGTAGCCAAGTGCTTGGTTTGCCAGCAAGTGAAGGCGGAGCATCAGCGTACGGCCGGGTTGCTACAACCGCTTCCGATTCCGGAGTGGAAGTGGCAGCACATCACTATGGATTTCGTGACTGGACTACCTCGGAGTCCGAAGCAGAATGACGTGATTTGGGTGATCGTAGATCGATTGACCAAATCTACGCACTTTATTCCGTTCCGAGTGGGACAGTCCACTGAGGCACTAGCGAGGAGATATATGGAGGTAAAATTCTTTTACTCTCCGTTTTATTTCCTTTTCCTGGTATGGATAGTGATGAAACGTGAATCGTGCAGGAGGTCGTGCGACTTCATGGAGTCCCCGTGAGTATCGTGTCGGACAGAGACACGAGGTTCACATCTCAGTTCTGGCAGAGTTTGCAGAAGAGCTTGGGTACGCGTCTGAGTTTCAGCACGGCGTACCATCCGCAGACGGATGGTCAGTCCGAGAGGACGATTCAGATTTTGGAAGACATGCTGAGGGCGCGCATGTTGGATTTCAAGGGTTCGTGGGAGGACCATCTACATCTGGTAGAGTTTTCCTACAACAACAGCTTCCAGGCGAGTATTGGCATGGCGCCTTTCGCCGCTCTATATGGGAGGAAATGTCGATCGCCATTGAGTTGGGATGACGTTGGTGATCGGGAGTTGTTGGGACCTGAGATGATCGTGGAGGCCGTGGATATCGTCAGGAATATTCGGGAGAGGTTGAGAATTGCTCAGGACCGTTTTAAGCATTGGGCGAATGCTAAACGTCGTCCTTTGGAGTTTCAGCCGGGCGACCATGTGTTCTTGAAGATTTCCCCGAATCGTGGTGTGATTCGTTTCGGGAAGCGTGGGAAGTTGAGCCCGCGATACATTGGACCATTTGACATTTTGGAGAGGGTTGGCGAGGTAGCTTATCTCTTGGCCTTGCCGCCATCTTTGGAAGGAGTTCACAATGTTTTTCATGTGTCGCAGCTTCGTCGATACATTAGCGATCCGTCTCATGCGGTGGATTTTTTGGAGATTACCGTTCGCCCCGATTTGACGTATGACCAGCATCCAGTGCAGATTCTGGACAGGCGTCAGAAATCGCTTCGGAACAAGATTGTCAATCTTGTGAGGGTGATGTGGCGACACGGCTCACCTGGAGAGTCCACTTGGGAGAATGAGGATGAGATGCGAGAGCGTTTCCCACTTTTGTTTCCGGACTCGTGAGTATTTGGAAATTCCGAGGACGGAATTTTTCTTAAGTTGGGGAGGATGTAACGACTGCTTTTCATGTATCTGGATTTAATATAATATAATATATGTTTTGGTGGATTTTCTCCTCATGCGTGGTTTTCGTCTCCGTAGTTTTCATTTTCGATCGATTCGTCGTATTTTCTCGTTTCTTCCTTAGGATCGTCGATTTCGAAGTACGTCATTCGTGACGGGCTTCATAACGGTCATATCTAACTACTAGCTCAAGCCTAGGAGTCTCAGGAATCGATCCCGGGGCCCCGCGCTCCATATCGGAACTTTTTGTGCTCATTAGCCGGTATAAGAAGGGGCACCGACCGACTAGATGACGATCCAGTCGGTCGGCAATCCTTCTTGGACCGACTAGTTTGCTTTCTAAATTTCTCAGGAGTTATTGTTTATCGTTAGTCGGTCTAAGAACGTTGGTTGACCGACTAGGTTGCAAACTAGTCGGTCAGCAATGCTTCTTTAACCGACTAACACATCATCTAAATTTTAGTATCAGTACTGTTTATTCTTAGTCGGTCTAAGTTCATCTTTCGACCGACTAGTTGTTAAACTAGTCGGTTAAGTTTTGTACTCAGACCGACTAATTCTTGGTTCTACTGTACAGTCGAGTTACTGTTTACTCTTAGTCGGTCTAAGAACGTTCATCGACCGACTAGATGCTAAACTAGTCGGTCAGTATTTGTTCATGGACCGACAAACTCTAAATCCTATTTTCGTTCAGGAGTTACTGTTTACACTTAGTCGGTCTGCGTTGGTCGACCGACCGACTAGTTGTCAAACTAGTCGGTCAGTGGTTGTTCTTTGACCGACTAACTAGTGTTAAAACCCTAATTTCTGGGCAGCCGCCAGCCTAGCCTATTTAAACCCAACCCAAACGTTTTCTTCTCCCTCAACACGATCCAAAACCCTAAAATCTTCCCCCTTGAGCCCCCATCTTCCTCCAAGCTTAAATCCTTCATTCCAAGCCCTAAATCCATCATCCAAACCATCCATTCACTCTATCAACCTCTCATCATCCCCAAAACTCCATCAAAATCCATCAAAATCCCCAAATCCCCCAAAACCCTAATTTCCCCAAACTTCCCCAATCTTTTCCAGATCTGATCCTAGGGTTCCCCGGAGTGTTTCTTCCGCCTCCTCTCGGTAAGAAATCGATCTACCATTGTTTTTATAACCTATTTATATTTTTATGAAACCCTAATAATATTTCATGTTGTTTGTTGATTGTTCCCACAAAACAGCGATTTCCCCGTAGATTAGCATCCGTGTGACGAAGTGGTCGTCATCCCCGATGCTAGGCAAGTGAAACTTGCCACTTAGGGTTTAGGCCATGTTTTAGGCCATTTGCTTATTGTAGGCGTAAAAGAGGCTAGGCGACGAAATGATACTCGCCTAGGCGCAAATTGGGGAACTAGCTTGACAACGAAGCTAGTTCCGACATTTAGCATGTTGCACAACTACCATGTCACGTTTACTTTCCATTATCGGTACGCAAATTAGTTGTCATGTCATTGCATCCTTCATGTAATTCAGTGATTGCGTAGCTTTGCTACACTACTTGTGTTCCTGGCTCGTGTTCCAGAAGCGAGCCCTGTAGTTGGAAACCCCAACGCTCGATATTGAATTGTGAAATAGGAAAACAAGCTCCTGTGCGGGGCAACCCTGGCTCACTTGCTGGGCTCATGTGCAGGGTCCCTGGCTTGTTTACGTGTGGGATGGGGTAAGAGTTAAGCGGTCATTCAACTGGGAGTCTGCCTAATCCGCAACTGCAGTTGTAAGGCGTAAACTCTGGGTTTTGGGGTAGTTGTTAAGCGGCCACTCAGCGTGAACGTGAAACCGTTCAGCTGTAAGGCGTAAACATCTACAAAACAACGTGAAACGTGAATAGTGAATTGATTGAGAATGTTAGTAGCTTGGCTACTCTTGTCTTGTCTTGCCCCGATGATTGCTCTCATGTACAAATTGTCTTGCCATGTCTTAATTGTGCACTCATGTTATAACTGCCATGTCATGCATACTAAACTGCTAGGTTGCTAGTTGCCTTACTTTCAGTTTCCTTGCCCAAGTCTTTTAGACTTGCTGACATGTGCCCCTTTACTCTTTTGGGTGACACATGTTAGATCCTGAGCCTGAGTACCTTGTTGAGGACGAGGTATTTGCTGACGCCGAGCCTGAGCCCGTGTTTGATGGGGAGTACGTGGACACTGGGGACCAGTCCTAGTGTCTCCGTTGTGTTTTACTTTTGTTAGACAATTGTTTTGTTATCGGTGCATAGCACCTATACTTATTTATGTCATTGCTTTTGTTGGCCTTGTTCTGGGCCTTGGACTCTTTTCTTTTAGCCTGGTGGCTTTTCTGGATGTTGAACTTATTTTCGTGTTGGACAGTTATGAGATGTGAGATTTTTATTTCAGTCTCTCCTTGTGTTATTATTGTTGTTCCGTTGTGGTTACAGGGACCTGCTTATATTTTATTGACGCTTATCAGGTTTGGGGCTTCACAGCTCCACTCTCGTGCAGACCTTTTCACGTCTCGTTTCCATTTTAGGGAAGCGGGTCGTGACATGAGCTGAGCATTTTGGTCGTCAAGCAGAGGTCTGACCAACCCATTCGCGCAGGCGCCCTCGCCGAAGGCGCACGTGTCACACCCCGCTTCCCAAAATGGACGGAAGCGAAACGTGACGAGGCCCGCTTAGGCCAGAGCTTGAGAAGCTCGAACCCAATAAGCGTCTGTAGAGGTACCATTTTAAAATGATTTTCAGGTTCTTGCATTAAAATAGTTCGAAACAACAGAAAGTACGGAAAGGAAGATGCATTCATTGAATTAGAGATATAATATCCAACAAGTATAAAGTCTAAAAAGAAGCCTAAGCATGGCAACAAACTATCTAAAAGAAAACTGAAAGTAGTAACCTCTGAAAGTGGCGACTAAAAGACCTCAAGGTCTGGTCCTCGTCAGGCACGAACTCTGGATCAACGTCCTTGGCTCCTCGTACTCCAGTGAGTCTACCTCATCCACGAACTCTGGCTGAGCACCTGACGTACAACATCCAAGAGAAAGGAACTGTACGTCAGGTAAAGTCTACAAGAAGGGTTAGACTTTACTGCAAGTGTACCGAACTTTAAACAACGGTTTACTGGTTGATTAGCATGTTGAGGTTCTATTACACAACAGTTTACTGGTTGATTAGCATGATGGGGTTATAACTGAGTAACAAACAGAAGTAACGTAGCAGGAAAGTAAAGCGCAACAAGTAGTAGTCGTAGCGTGTGCTACCAACTACGGGACTAACCTACAGGTGACAAGACAAGTCGGGACGTGAAGGAAACAAGGCAAGACAAGACAAGTGAGACATGAAAGGGTTCACGCCTTACGGTTCGAGGGGGATCAGACCCTCTTGCCGTGCGCACGCTCAACCCAACCCCAAACCCCAAGGAAGACAAAACAAGACAAGACACCAGTACAAGGGATCACTCGCTCTAGCTTGGCGAGTGCCCTATTGCCCGCATGCTGAGAATCAGTACAAGGGATCACTCTCTCTAGCTTGGAGAGTGCCCTATTGCCCTCGGGCTGTGTATCAGTACAAGGGATCACTCTCTCTAACTTGGAGAGTGCCCTATTGCCCGCAGGCTGTGAATCAGTACAAGGGATCACTCGGAGAGTGCCCTATTGCCCAGCGGGCTGTGCAAGACGGGACGGGACGTGACAAGACAGGAAGGGTTATTCTAGGGTGTCCACTCACACGCACACACAAGATAGCCCTACAGCATCAAAGGTTGTTGTTGTCAGGCTCAGACTTCGTCGTCAAGTCTGAGCCGTCTGGAGTCGTCCCGGACGCTATCATTTCACGTCCGGTTCTATTTGTTCACAGTTATCAGTTCCAACCAACTAAGGCCTAAGCACGGCCAAAAGTGCAAGTGGGATACACTTGCCTAAAATGGCGAGTGCGTCGTCTGTCCGGGGCGTCTCGTCCAGTCGTCACGTCCGCGGTAGTCCGTCTGCAATAAGAATCACGGCGACGGTGTCAAGTCGCGATTTTTCATCAAGTCCTATTTAGGTTCATTTCTAGGTTGTACGTGGCTACCCTAACAGTCGCAAGTCAAAAGTGTCCGTTCAGCCTATCCGACGATTCTATCCTATGTGCACAGTTCAAAAAGTCCGATCGTCGAATCTATTGTTCCACATCGTTTTAAGGGAGCAGAAAATAAATTTAGTTACAGTTGCCGATTTTAGTTAAGTTTTCAGTCTCGCTACGGGTGGGTTGTGCTACGAGTTTGTGTACCAACCTGAATGATGTTCACGCGTGAATCTGGCGTCGGATCTGGAAACAGTTACGGACCCCGTTGCGGCTCCAGTTACTCGACTGCAGTAGCGCAGATCCATCTGCGTCGTTAGATTGACATTAACCATAGAATTATTAACCCAATAAAATGCCATTAAACTCCACTCATATAATAATATATATATACAGGTTACTACCTATAATTTTCTCTTATTCTAGTATTTATACGAAATAACATAAGGGCTATCATACGAGGGGTTACTATTTATTGTTTATAAATATAAACTGCTATGTATCGAACTGTAAACACACACCACCTACTGTTAAACAAATGATACTTAAAATTATACTATGAGCTACTGCTCACAAAACTAAAACACGCTTACACTGCTCAGGTTATAGTTGCTGCTGTAGGTGTGAGGCCACGGCTTGGTCGTCGACAGGGAGGGGGCATCGGAGAGTGTTGCTCATGGCGGCGCAGCGGCGGTCGGCAGCGGCGGCGGCGGTCAGCGACCCTTGCTGCTGCCTGATGCACTGCTGCTTGCGAAAACGGACTACGGCGGCTTGCTGGCGGCTTGCTGGTAGCATAGAGGGGGATCACGGCGGAGGGGAGAGGCGGCCTGCGGTGGCGGCGGCCGCTGCTGCTGCCGTGGCTGCCTATGCGCAAGTTCTGGGAGATGCGGCGGCTTGCTGGGGCTATCACCGACAGCACAGCAGCGCTGCGGGCTGAGGGGCCTCTGACGAGGGCCCAGGCGGTGATCAGGAGTCGGTCTACGGCGGACTGAGGTCGGATAACACAAGGTTGGCCGGCGTTCGGGGTAGGCGTGAAGGAAAGTGAGGAGTCGGCGGCTGGAAGTTTATGATGTGGGAGAAAAATAAATAATAACCCTAGATCTAACTTATAGGGTAGGGCTAGGTCACGTGAGCGTGTGGGGTTATTATATACTTCTCTCATTTTATTTGTATTTTTTTGGTGTTAAAGTTGTGTGTGTGTGTGTGTGTGTGTGTGTGAACTTGTGTTGCGCGTGAGATATGGATCCGGCCCTGACTCAACTAGTGGCTAGGTTAACTTGGGGAAGGAACTTTAAAAGAATGAATTGGCATCAATAATATTAAAAAAAATTTTAGTAATAACTTGGTTTTATTAGGGAAAATCATAAACTTAGGGTCAAAAATAATATATTGGGCAAAATAGTGAAAGTGGGTCAAACAGAGCCCTAAAATTGTAAGAAAAATACTGGGGCCACCGGGAAGATGAAAGAAAGAAATCGGAGAAGACGGATCACAATTTCGACGCCGAGAAACGAAAATAAAAATTGGAAGGTCTCACGACAAATGTGAAAATCGTGACGTCTCTTCAAATAAAAATCAAACCGTGGGTGAACGACCCGAGAAATGTCGTTCCAAATTAGTGCCACAATTTAATACTCTCAGAGACGAACACAACGACATATCACACTATAGTGTTCAGAAACAAACAAGGCCTAAAATAAATACGTGCACGGTCAAAAGCACGTGCACGAAGAAAGTACGATAGAAACAGGCCGTTATAGCACGCTAAATTTTTAGACGCTAATTTGTTGTTCTGCATCGAAGGCGCCCGCACCTAATTTATTGTTCCTCGCCGAAGACGGCCGTGCCTCTAAATTTTTTTACGCTAATTTGTTGTTCTTTTAAATTTTGGATGTAGAAATATTTTTTTGGGACAAATATTTTGCTTGGAAAAACTCTTAAATGCACCGTGCCCGCGGGCACGGATTATGGCTAGTATGCAATTAAAACGTTAATAATTCATCGCAACCAAACTTCAGATGCCATGACCGTTGTGCGCGCTGAGCAAAACTGTATTACATAATCCATTACCCATAATTAATCATCCCGTCCTGCGCGGTGTGTAAAAAGGTATACCTTTCAGAAATATAATTCATCTCGCACAACTGCTAAAATTTCACCCACTTGTGCGCATTTAGTAAAACTGTCGTAACTAATAATTTCTCAGCGCGCACCACGTTCAATAAAAAATCACAATAATTAAGAAAAAACACAAAATCGGGGGAGAATTATTGTTCATGACATGCGAAATAAATATATCCACATTGAAGCAAATATAATGCACAGACGGTCAGTTGATTGATGGGTGTAGATACATACTCCTTCCCCTTTTGTATTTAGGTCCTTTTGGCATCCGTATTTACGTGTTTGGTCCCTTTTAACCCCCCGACGCTGATGACACGCACACCCACACTTTCCTCTCCTTCCCAGTTTCACGTGTAAACCGATATCGTATTCATGGGGAATTATTTTTGCTCCGTGCATAATTTACACGGGAAATTTCTAGTATACATATAAGTAAAAAAACACATATCTTACTGTTTACAGAATAAGACACCATATATCTTTGTGAATGATACTCATGTGTCACGCTGTTGGATTTGATGGTGTACCATTTTGTAACATCCCACTATATGGAATTATGAGTAATATTGTATAAACATAAATAATTTGCTCAACTTGCACAACAGCCATAATTTTCCCCGTTGTGCACGTTGAGCAATTTTGTTATAGGCCATCAAGTTTGCTCAACGCTCTCCATAAAAGGTCAAACATTCTTGGGAACAACATCTGGCTGGTAACAATCTATTGTAGATTCACTCGTCTCTATATTCAATACAATATCACTCCTCATGGGTTCTTTTAGGTAGACGCACAGTGACTCTACTGTAGTAAATCGTCCTCATCAATGTGCCAGTCCAATTCGTCTATAAAATGGCCTCCCTTCCCACCAGACCTTATCAACCAATGCACTTCTTGATGATAGTATTCTATCTGATTCTATCTGTTTCTACTTTATACAACATTTTTTTCTTCACCATGCTAAATATATCCCGTTGTTCATCACTGCTTCGTCTTCAACACACAAAGATGAACAATATACTACCGGCAATTGACGTGATGAATAAATTGAAGCCATCACATTTATATGTACTGGAAGATGTTATTTGCTCCTTCATATGTTCTACAGCATCGGATTCTTCTGAGAAGAAGCAACCGTAAATATCAGTGCCTAAACGTAAAGTTGCATGTCTTTATACCCTATTTTTTACTTAAATATGCTTTTTAGCGTTCATAACTGATGCTTCTTCAACGCATACAGGGGCATGCGCTGAAGAATCCAGATCAGCCAACTTCGTTAAAGGAGTGGTTACTTATACCGTTATGGACGATCTGGATGCTAGTGATGATGGTGCGCGCTATTGGAGCTGATCATAAATGCCATCTTGCTAGAGCTGTTCAGCATGACTCTGAACAGTTTTGCGTAGTGGGATTCAATGTACCATTAGGATATTCCAGTGATTAAATTTCATACCAGTTCCAAAATGTGAAGTTGCAAAATGTTTAGCTATAGTTTCAACTTTGTTGTGTAATGTACATTATAATGCATAAATGTTGTAGTATTTTGGAATTCAGACCCTAATACAATGTCATTTTATTTGATACAATTGCAGGACAATACAAAAATGATATAGGTGATATATATATCCGACATTGATATTACTGAGCAAAATTGTTTACCGAACTATAAATTACATTTATGCATTATGTATATTATAATGCATAATGCAGTATTATGTTAGAATTAAGACCTTAATACTATGTCATTTAATTTGATACAATTACAGGACAATACAAAATTGATATAAGGTGATAAATACATTGATGCTTACTTGAATCAATGTCCGACATTGATATTACTGAGCAAACACTGTTCACCGAACTTTAAATTACCCAGGGCGCACAACAGGCTCATGTTATATGTTATGATAAACTATTTACGTGTGCACACAGTTACTAGCATGCACAACGTTCACATCGATTTGTTTGACTGCTGTGCGCGCTGACCAAAACCGTATCTGGTTATCCACAATTACTCAAATCACACAACTTGACGTAGGTTTGACCCTTTTACGTGCAGTGCCATACTGTTTGCAATTAAACATAATAGACCATCGCACACAACAGTCAGATGCCATGACCGCTGTGCGTGCTGAGCAAAACTGTATTACATGCTCCATTACCCACAGTTAATCATCCTGTCCTATGGGCACCATAAGGTAAGGTTGCGAGCACTGATCAAATTACACCCAGCTGTGCTCGTTGAGCAAAACGGTCGTAACGAATAATAACTCAGCGCGTACTGATGGAAATTGAATTCCACCACAAGTGGTTTTGATGATGAGCACACCAAATGAAGCTTAGTGTACTAACTACACTACAATTAAGTGTGCAGGATATGCGACAAATGAAAAGCTTTACTCATACTCAAAGAAGCACAATCTACGCTCAAAGACAAGGACGAATGTGGCTAAGATCAAATGATGAAGCTCAAAGCTCAAATAGAACAAGAAGCTCAAGTGAAGCTCAAATCTACTTCATCAAATTGATCAAGCTTCCGAAGACGTGTCCTAGTCTATAGTGAGTGTGTTGTGTCTTTTAGGGTATTGTTAAAGCTAAATCATATAGACAATCACACACACACACAAACGATTTTTAAAATGATTTTAAATATCTCTTAAAACGTCTTCAAAATTATTTTGAGAGCTTTCTCTAGTCATCTTATAAATATCGTAGTGAAACTCCACACACCCTAGAGTTAGCTACTTGTCTGACTAGCTGTGTCGCAGGAAAAACTCCTCTGGGAGTCGACTACCAAAGGTAGGGAGTCGACTACCAGCTGAGAATCAAGATTTCCTGAAACACACTGGGAGTCGACTACCACTCCTAGGGAGTCGACTATCAGCTGTCAAAGTTTAACGTTTTTGACTTGAATTTTGAAATATCGTTGATCGATTTTCTCCATGATTTTTGGGACAAAAGTCAAAGTATTTTGAATTTCGAATTCTCAGATTTCTCCTATAAATAGAGGACCATTCTCATTGAGAAAATTACAACAATTATTGAATTCAAATTCTCTCGTGCAAACGCTCTAAAGTTCTAAGCTCTCATTCTCTCTTTAGCCAATTCTATTTTATTTGTGATCTTGCAAATTCTGTTATTATTTTTAAAGATTATAATCTCGTTTTATTAGATAACTATTTTTTAAATCCGTATTACTTTTCTCTTGATTTTTTTGTTTAAAGGATTTTTGAAAAACATTTGATCTAGATCACAAAGAATTCATTCGTATCTTTGTGTGATCTAGAATCTTATTCTATCAAGCCACTACACGCAATTTTGTCTATTATTGTTTGGCTATAGAATCTGGGTGTACAACCAATCTCCACCAAATTATTGTGGTGAATTGGATATCAATTTTATTGTTTTGTTGTTGGAACACTAGACAAGTCTAGGTGTTGCCAGTTGGAAATCCTGGTCAAGACTATGTCGTTGGAAATCCTAACGAGTGGAGTTAGGTACTTGTATTTGCCAAGGCAGATAGTGGAAAATCTCGTACCGGATTGGTCGGGGACTGGACGTACCCAAAAGTTGTGGGGAACCAGGATAATAATCCTTGTGTCTGCGATTGCTTATCTGTGTTTGTTTATCTTTGCTATTACTTTATTATTTGCTAATTATGGTTCATCTATTGCAAAGATTAACTTACTTTTATCCGCTGTGAATAAAGATATAATATTTGTATTACTTGCAATCTTATCTGTGCTTATAAATACTCTGGGAGTCGACTACTGTACATAGGGAGTCGACTACCTGCTGTGAAATTTCTCTGTGAATTTTAAGATTACTTTGTTGATTAAGAACCAAGCGTAGATCGCTCTACTTGGTTTCTTAGGCAACATCAGAAGGACATTTAGTAACAATCGAAAAAGTTTACTACTTGCACAACACTATTCAACCCCCCTTCTAGTGTTGTTTGCCATCCACAGGATCTAACACTTGGTATCAGAGCAAGGTCAAAGCGATGGCATCAACAAACGTCTGCAACACTCACACTCCTCCGGTCTTCAACGGTAACCTCTATTCTCAATAGAAAAGGAGAATGGAAATCTTCTTAGAGGCAAAAGATCTGAAATACATGAGATCTCTTAGAGAACCGTACGAGATTCCAACCATATCGCAAACTCAATGGAGTCCTGATCAAGAGGAAGCCTACTTCAACAACCTCAAGGTAATGCATTTACTTTATACTGGATTAACTGATCAAATGATAGATCTTGTAGACAAGGCAGAAACCGCACATCAAATCTTAAACCTATTGGACGAAAGATTTGGATCAAGAACAAATGAGATCCAAACACCCATGGAGATACCTCAAGTCAACAATGAAGAACTATGCATGATGGCACGTCAAAACGACAAAGATGAGGTAAGTGATTCTAGTTCCGATAAGAAAATGAATTTGACATTGCAAGCGTATAAGAAAACCTTTATAGAGAATATGAACGATTGTCAAAGAAACATAAGGTTCTAGACAAGAAACACAAGACTCTGCACAAAGAACATGACAAATTAGTATGTGATCACGATGCACTGAAAACTGAACATACTATTTACGTCTCCAGTTTAAATGATAGAATTGAGATGCTTGAAAATGTTTTGAGCATGAGTAAGCTTAAACACGAAGAATTAGTTCTTAAGCTTGATGAGTTTAAGACGAATCCAAGTGCAAAAGCTACTCATTCACAAAAGCATGTATCCACGACACATAATAAGAATGCTCATGCTTCTACCTCTAGTAACAATTGTAAAAATGAGAATTTTGTGCATACAAATGTTAAAAGGTATACTCTTGTGTATGGAAGAAATGGTAGACACAATACACCCTATATGTCACATAAACCACATGTTATACACAATGCATATCAAAGATCACATTTTGTACACAAACCTCACAACGTACACAATGCATATCAAAAAGTTTTAATAAGAAAACCTTTTGAAAAGACCCCTTATGAATTACTGCTCCAACGAATTCTGAAAGTATCTTACTTCAGAGTTTTTGGTTGTAAATGCTATATTCTGAATACTAAAGATAACTTAGATAAGTTTGACTCCAAAGCGGATGAAGGCATATTTATCGGTTACTCTTTACGTAGTAAGGCATATAGAGTTTACAATAAAAGTTCCGAAACTATTGTTGAAACTCTACATGTAACATTTGATGAAGCTTTACCTCATAATTCTGCTCATAATGATGATGATAGCATAATCATTGCATCTACTCCCAATAATGAATCTATCACTACTAATGACATCTCTAGTTCTTTGCCTAAATCATTTCCTGAAGTCACATATCACCCACACACACAAGTCATAGGTAATATTGATGCAGGAATTAGAACTAGATCTCAAATAGAACACTTGACACAAGTTGCATTTGTTTATAACGTTGAGCCAAAAAAGGAAGAAGAAGATTTTGCAGATGAAGCATGGATTGAAGCTATGCAAGAAGAACTTCTGCAATTTGAACGCAATCAAGTATGGGAGTTAGTACCAAGACCGGAAGGTCGTCCAGTTATCGGCACTAAATGGGTATATCGGAACAAACTAGACGAAGATGGAAATGTGGTAAGAAATAAAGCAAGGTTAGTAGCAAAAGGATACTCACAAGAAGAAGATATAGATTTCGATGAAACTTTTGCTCCTGTTGCTAGATTAGAATCTATTAGGATGTTACTCGTATTTGCATTATATAAAAATTTCAAACTATACCAAATGGATGTAAAAAGTGCTTTCCTAAATGGATTCATAAAGGAGGAAGTCTACGTTGAACAACCTCCCGGATTTGAACATGATAAGAAAACAGGATTTGTTTACAAGTTAAATAAAGCCCTGTATGGTCTAAAACAAGCTCCAAGAGCTTGGTATAAAAGATTAAGAAAATTCTTAATTGACTCAAGTTACATTGTTGGAAAGATAGACACAACCTTATTTGTCAAGAAAATTCATGATGATATTATTCTTATTCAAGTTTATGTAGACGACATTATCTTCGGATCTATTAATGAAGATCTTTGTCAAGAATTTGCTAAGCTAATGCAGGAAGAATTTGAAATGAGCCACATGGGGGAGCTCACATATTTTCTCGGCTTACAAATCAAACAAGGAAAAGAAGGAACCTTTATTCATCAAACAAAGTATGCCAAAGACCTGATCAAAAGGTTCGGGATGGAAACCGCATCAGGAAAGAACATACCGATGGCAACATCCACGTCTTTAGACAAAGACAAAGCAGGTAAAAAGGTCGACCAGAAAACATATCGAGGTATGGTCGGATCTTTACTCTATTTAACTACTAGCCGGCCTGGCATTATGTTTAGTGTTTGTGCATGTGCTAGATTTCAATGTGATCCTAGAGAATCACATCTGAAAACGGTAAAATACATATTTAGATATCTTAAGACCACTTCTGATTTTGGACTATTTTATCTCAAAAGAGGCACATTTAATTTAACTTCGTTTAGTGACGCAGACTATACTGGTTGTAAAGCCACAAGAAAAAGCACAAGTGGAACATGTCATTTTCTTGGACATTCCCTTGTATCGTGGTTTAGCAAAAAGCAGAGTTCAGTCCCACTATCTACCACTGAGGCAGAGTATATAGCTGCTGGACTTGCCTGTGCCCAAATACTTTGGATGAAACGAGTTCTCGTAGATTATGGTGTTAATACATCTACATGTGTAATTTACTGTGATAATAAAAGCACGATTAATCTCACTAAAAACTCCGTTCTTCATCCCAGAACAAAGCATATTGATATCAGACACAGATGTATAGATGATCACTGTACCAAAAAGGATGTTGAACTTAAATTTGTCTCCTCTGAATTGCAAGTTGCAGATATTCTAACAAAACCCATACAAAAAGATACTTTCTCTAGACTTCGTAGAGAATTGGGTATTGTTAGTGAAAAAGAATTGAATAATGATCAATTATAATACTTTGTCATTTCTTTTTGTTGATGACAAGGGGTAGAAAAATATGAAATGCAAAAATGAAATCATATGTATTGTATTATTTTGCTAACGGCTTCGATGCAGGGGGAGAACCGTATGAAAGCAGGGGGAGTAAGTATACTTTCATGTATTTTCATATTTCAACTTACTCCATTTTTCATTTGGGTGTCATCATCAAAAGGGGGAGAGTGATGGAAATTGAATTCCACCCCCAAGTGATTTTGATGATGAGCACACCAAATGAAGCTTAGTGTACTAACTACACTACAATTAAGTGTGCAGGATATGCGAAAAATGAAAAGCTTTACTCATACTCAAAAAAGCGCAATCTACGCTCAAAGACAAGGACGAATGTGGCTAAGATCAAATGATGAAGCTTAAAGGTCAAATAGAACAAGAAGCTCAAGGGAAGCTCACATCTACTTCATCAAATTGATCAAGCTTCCGAAGACGTGTCCTAGTCTATAGTGAGTGTGTTGTGTCTTTTAGGGTATTGTTAAAGCCAAATCATTTAGACAATCACTCACACATAAACGATTTTTAAAATGATTTTAAATATCTCTTAAAACGTCTTCAAAATGATTTTGAGAGCTTTCTCTAGTCATCTTATAAATTCCGTAGTGAAACTCCATACACCCTGGAGTTAGCTACTTGCCTGACTAGCTGTGCCGCAGGAAAAACTCCTCTGGGAGTCGACTACCAAAGGTAGGGAGTCGACTACCAGCTGAGAATCAAGATTTCCTGAAACACACTGGGAGTCGACTACCACTCCTAGGGAGTCGACTACCAGCTGTCAAAGTTTGACATTTTTGACTTGAATTTTGAAATATCGTTGAGCGATTTTCTCCATGATTTTTGGGACAAAAGTCAAAGTATTTTGAATTTCAAATTCTCAGATTTCTCCTATAAATAGAGGACCATTCTCATTGAGAAAATTACAACAATTATTGAATTCAAATTCTCTCGTGCAAACGCTCTAAAGTTCTAAGCTCTCATTCTCTCTTTAGCCAATTCTATTTTATTTGTGATCTTGCAAATTCTGTTATTATTTTTAAAGATCATAATCTCTTTTTATTGGCTAACTGTTTTTCAAATCCGTATTACTTTTCTCTTGATTTTTTTGTTTAAAGGATTTTTGAAAAACATTAGATCTAGATCACAAAGAATTCATTCGTATCTTTGTGTGATCTAGAATCTTATTCTCTCAAGCCACTACATGCAATTTTGTCTATTATTGTTTGGCTATAGAATCTGGGTGTAAAACCAATCTCCACCAAATTATTGTGGTGAATTGGATATCAATTTTATTGTGTTGTTGTTGGAACACTAGACAAGTCTAGGTGTTGCCAGTTGGAAATCCTGGTCAAGACTATGTCGTTGGAAATCCTAACGAGTGGAGTTAGGTACTTGTATTTGCCAAGACAGATAGTGGAAAATCTCGTACCGGATTGGTCGGGGACTGGACGTATCCAAAAGTTGTGGGGAACCAGGATAAAAATCCTTGTGTCGCGATTGCTTATCTGTGTTTGTTTATCTTTGCTCTTACTTTATTATTTGCTAATTATTGTTCATCTATTACAAAGATTAACTTACTTTTATCCGCTGTGAATAAAG
Source organism: Scilla litardierei (assembly GCA_030789695.1). NCBI lineage: Eukaryota > Viridiplantae > Streptophyta > Magnoliopsida > Asparagales > Asparagaceae > Scilla > Scilla litardierei. Next base: position 123,966,662 of record CM061133.1, read on the forward strand.
ATATAATATTTGTATTACTTGCAATCTTATTTGTGCTTATAAATACTCTGGGAGTCGACTACTGTACATAAGGAGTCGACTACCTGCTGTGAAATTTCTCTGTGAATTTTAAGATTACTTTGTTGATTAAGAACCAAGCGTAGATTGCTCTACTTGGTTTCTTAGGCAACATTAGAAGGACATTTATTAACAATCAAAAAAGTTTACTACTTGCACAACACTATTCAACCCCCCTTCTAGTGTTGTTTGCCATCCACAGGATCCATCACGTACAACGTTCAATAAAAAATCCCAATAATAGAGGAAATACAAAATCGGGGGAGAATTAAATAATGTTCAGACTGACATGCCAGATAAAAAAATCCACATTGAAGCAAATATGCGCAGCAGTTGATTGATGGGTGTAAAGACATTTAAGTGATAAGACAACACATATCCTACTGTTTACAGAATAAGACAGCAAAAATATCTACCTTTCTTTGATTTGTTAAAATTTGACCTGTAGTGCGCGGTATGTAAAAAGGTATACATTTTGGATATATAATACAGCGTGCACAACGGATCAAAATACACCCAGCTGTGTGTGTTGAGTAAAGCAGTCGTAACAAATAATTACTCTGCGCACACAAAGTTCTATACAAAATCCCCATAATTAATAACTTCAACGCGCACAACGTTCAATAAAAAATCCCAATAAAAAGAAGAAACACAAAATCAGGGGAGAATTAAATAATGTTCAGACTGAAATGCCAGATTAAAAAATCAACATTAAGCAAATATAATGCGCAGCAGTTGATTGATGGGTGTAAAGACATTTAAGTGATAAGACAACACATATCCTACTGTTTACAGAATAAGATAGCAAAAATATCTACATTTCTTTGATTTGTTAAAATTTGACCCGTAGTGCGCGGTATGTAAAAAGGTATACATTTTGGATATATAATACAGCGCGCACAATGGATCAAAATACACCCAGCTGTGCGCGTTGAGCAAAACGGTCGTAACGAGTAATTACTCTGCACGCACAACTTTCTTTACAAAATCCCCATAATTAATAACTTCTGCACGCATAACGTTCAATAAAAAATTCCAAATACAAAATCGAGGGAGAATTAAATAATGTTCAGACTGACATGCCAGATAAAAAAATCAACATTGAAGCAAATATAATGTGCAGACGGTCAGTGGATTGATGGGTGTAAAGACATTTAAGTGATAAGACAACACATATCTTACTGTTTACAGAATAAGACAACTTATATCTATATATATGATACTCATGTGTCACGTAGTTTGATTTAATGGTGTCCCATTTTGTAACATCGCTATAAATAAAATTATGAGTAATAGTGTATAAACATAAATAATTTGATCAACTCGCATAACTGCCATATTTTTACATGTTTTGCGCGTTGACCAATTTTGTTAGAGGCAATCAATTTTGTTAGAGGCAATTTCTGTAGCCCACAGTAACCCTACTGTAGTCTCAGCCTCATCCATGCGGACATACCCAGTCCAATTCGTCTATATAAAGTGATTCACTTCCCTCTAGACATCGTCAACCACTACACTTCTCGATGATAGTGTTCTGTATGATTCTACATATACAATATTTTTTCTTTTACATGCTAAATTTTTGTTCTTACTAATGAATGCTTTGTCTACGACACACAAAGATGGCCAGCCAATATACTTGCGGCAATTGCCGTGATGCTGAAATTGAATTCGTTACATTTATATGGGCATCAAAGATGGAGTCTGCTCCTTCAGATGGCATCAAAGATGGTGTTGGCTTCTTCAGAAGAAGCACACGATGTTTTTGAATGCTTCACATTGGCATCAGCCTGAAGGTGCCAACAAGGTATCGGCTCTCAAACTACGCAATCTTCTCCGAAACTATGCATCCTCATTTCTCTCCATGCTCAGAAGAATTTCTTACGAGTGCCATTATTTAATTTCATACCAGTGCAAAAATGTGAAGAATCTCTATTGGAGCTGCTCATAACTGCAATATTCACAGGAGACACGGTCACGGCATCAGAACTTGTCGTTTGAGCAAAACTGTATTCCATTGCTCAAAGTTAATCAGCCTGCCGTACGTGCAAAAGTAGTGACCTTTGTGTGCACTAAGCAAAAATATTTACAATACTGTGATTTGTTACAGTTATTGTCTTATGATATGATGCTGTATGTTTTATTAGAAAAACTTGGACAAGCACCGCAAGAGTATCAGTGTATTTAGATTTTGCTCTTTGCTAATCAAAACCAGATGTTTTTTTGCCGTTGTGCGCGTTGAGTAAAAAAAGGTATACCTTCAAGCAATTTTTCTCATCGCGCACCACCGCAGTCAAATACTATTTGGAACAACATCTGGCTGGTATCCCTCTGCTATATATTCACAAGCACGAACAGTTACTCTACGGTGTTTCCATCCTCGTACATGGTTCAGTCCAACTCGTCTGTAAATGGGTTACATACCCACCAGACTTCATCAACCACTACCCCAGGTGATGATAGTTCCTTTATCTGATTCTCTCTGATTCTTCTTATACAATGTTTTTTCTTCAAACTTGTAATTTTTTTGTTGTTCATGAGTGCGTCGTCTACATCACACAAAGATGGCCAATATACTAGCGTCAAGTGCCGTGATGCAGAAATTGAATACATCACATTTATCTAGCGACAAATATGTTCTTTTGCTCCTCTTCGCCTGATCTATTCATCTTCATTGCAAACATCACATGAAGGCGAAGATGTTCTTGCAACCATAACAGCTTCATTCTCGTCATCCCAACGTACAGATATTCTTTGACCCTTCGTAAGTTCTGTTCAGATTCATTGCATACATAACTGCTTGATGATAACAACTGTTCTATCTTATATATATATATATATATATCTAAGTCTAATTATACAAAATTTTTACTTTTTTATTCTATTTTTTCCTAGGGGAGTTTGTACTTGATGGTATCCCTCCTGCTCCCAAGGGTGTTCGAAGTGTCATTGTTTACCTTGAGATAGATGCCGATGGTATCTTGAATGCCTCTGCAGAGGAAAAGATATGTGTAGAAAAATAAGATCACAATCACTAACGATAAGTGCAGGTTGACCCAGGAGGATATTGAAAGGATGTTCCTTGAGGCAAAGAAGTATAAAGCAGAAGATGAAGCGAACAAGAGAACGGCAGAGATGGTGTGTTATGTACATTGGAATGCATAAATGTTGTAGTATGTTGGAATTCAGACCTTAATACAATGTCATTTAATTTGATACAATTGCAGCCCATTACAAAATTGTGATTGGTGATATATACATTGATGCTTACTTAAATAAAATTCCAACAATGAAATTTCTTGGGAAAAATTAGTGAAAGTAATATACATTACATTTACACAGCGCGCACGGCTGGCAAACGGCGTGAACGTTGTGCGCGTTTAGAAATTTTGATCGAGGCCAACAATTTTGCTCATCGCTCAGCACGTCAGTGGATCATGGGGAACAACATCTGTGTAATATATACAATAAATACTCGAGGTACAAGATTACTCTTCTGTATACTCCTGAGACATCGTCTGTTGACTTTTATTTAGTAGAAGTGCTACTTTTGTTTATACCAGCTTCCATATACCCCTGGACACTAATTAATCATCCCACATAATTGCTCAGCGTGCACAACTTGCAACAGAAATGAACGTTGTTCACGCTAAGCAACTCTTTCTACAATTACCGAGTTTTACTCATCGCGCACAACTGTGTTATTTAACAATCCATTGTGCACTCGGAGCAAAACTGTATACAATTACATAGTACATACAATTACTCATCGCGATCATATACGGAAGGTCATTCTCCCGACAGTCTCGTCCTCGGTGACGGGGCCGTGTCGTCTATCCAGCAGGGTTTCCGAGTGTCGACCTGGAATCAGGGGGAGAGGAAGTAAATGCTCTCACTCGGTGTCTGTTGCAAAAATTCCCTTCATTAAATTCTGGAAAATTACATATGACTCGCTCGAGATCAGTCTTACAAAAGTAACGATTCGCAAAATTTAGGAAGACGATGCATCGTCGGCTATAAACAAGTCCTTTATCTCTCTCGCCACCCTATCCATCTTGGCGGTGGCCCGAGCTTTGAAAGCATCGATCTCTTGCTCCTTGTCGAGAATCTTGGCCTGAAGGTGAGCAATCTCCTTCCTCGATGCCTCAAGATCAGCTCAGAGTTGAGATCGCTCTCTACCCCACTGAGCTTCCGACTGCTTCTTGGTGCTTGACACGGCGGTGAGGTTGGATTTGCCTCCGAGGCCGCCCAATTCGACTTGCCCCTGGAGGCCATGATCTTCCCCAATTCTTCCTGCAGCTTCGTCACCTGAGCTCTGAGCTCAGAAGCCTCGTTCTCGGCATCCGCCTCCCGGCGCTGCCCTCGATTAGTGCGAGGGCCCTGCGGTGCAGACCTGCCCCGAAAATGGTCACTTGCAGATGGTGTTAATCAGCAAAACCAGAAGGGGAAGCAAAATTTGGAAGGCCCAGGGGCAACGAACCTGAAGGCCACTACGAACTAAGCAGTTGGCCATCGTCTCAAGGTCGACCCCATTCAAGAAATCAACATACCTTGGCAGAGTGATATTCTCCGCCAGACGAGCCCCCGTCTTAAAGTCCAGGAGGGCCGACTCGGCCGTCCCCACGACGTACGGTGGCCGATAGGTCTTCCCCTGAATCTCCCCTTGATAGCCAGACCCAATGCGATTCGACTGTAGAAGGTGGCCGAACTCTGGAGATATGGGACCGACGGAAGGGACCGGAGGAACAATGTCCTCGTATGGCCACCCGTCATGTGGCGTGCTGGAGGACGATGCGGCCCCAACTGGAGGATCATAAGGAGTCACCTTCAAAGATCAAGCTGCTTGACTTGAGGAGCATCCAGCCTCCCCCAACTCCAGAATGACTTTCCCCGATTCCTCCGCTTCCACCTCTTCCTCCTCATCCCTCTTCCTCTTACGGCCTTCTTCATTGGCCCGCTCCATCGCTGAAGTAAACTCTCTGTATGCTCCTTCCGCCGTTTTTGTTTCTGGAAGAAATAATAAGATGATGAGATTTCCTCGTGTTAACCAGAGACTGGAGTGCAAAAGCCATTGGCTTCAACTCCAATTTCTTTTATTACGCGAATGAATAGGACAAGATGATCGATACGTGTCGAAAATTTGCCAAAAACAACGGTTGAGATCAACTGAAGGTGTGAGGTTTTGGCGGACTGAATCAAATTAGATGCTTTGAATGTCGTGCCCTATTAAATGAAAGTACTCATCATTCGGCCTCGATCCGCGTTATTAATCGAGAACGAATCACGAGGGCCAATGTTGATACCCGTGTACGGCGCCCGAAAAGGCATTGGGTAATTGCTCATCGCACTCAACGACTCAAACCCTAGAATTGCTCTCCACACACGCCCACTCAAAACTCACAATTGCTCACCGCACATAACCATTTTTTCCCATCCACGTTCACATGTGCACGTGTAAATTTATTATCCGTATCACCGTTGCGTAATTGTTAAGAAATTCCATGTCACAACTAGTCCTTACATAAAGTTTGGAATGGCATATACATCTACTGTAGTAAAGGAAGTAACAACTATACTTATGAACATGTGAAAGCGTGCACGTGTAACAGGCAAGGTGTACAACAATGGATCCACACATGCAACAGGCAGAGTGTATGTCAAGACTGAGGTTCATTCAATCATTGAGATACAAAACTAGAAAAAAATCAATTCAAAGTGTCAAATAATACAAGCAAACATGTACCTTCTCCCTTTTTTAGTAAATTATAATTGCTTGCACCACAATTTTGCGCTTCATATAGTCATCATCTAAGAGTATTAGTGTTATGATTTGATGTATGATTAGAGACTTGTACTTTTGCCCTTCTTTTTCGAGTGAGTTGTGAATATGAAGATCTTGGTGTATGTATAAGATGTATCAATGTATCATTAAAATGGAATATTGTATTATTTTCTCAGTGTTTTTATCTGTGATGGAGTTTTACTTGTACTTCCCAGCAAGTGCGTAGTACCTGCAGTGTTCTTTCTACTCTCTTCTTTTCTTTCTTTCTACGTAACACTCGTCTCTTCGGGAATACCTGATACGGGTTCGTACTTATCGGGTATCCCGGGGACCGGGTCGCATTGAATGAAGGCCGGTCGCACGAATTCTCCTGCCCATGGGGAGCGGGATTTGAAGTGCCGCCTCAGTGAGACTTTGACATGTGTCCCCTACTGACGGCTTGGATTCGAAGGGACCTTCAGTATAAAGCCTTTCTCCTTTTAAATTCTGCTTTACCCATTGCTCGTTACCCTGATTTTCATCTTTTTTTCTCAGATGGCGGGTCGTGATTTCAGTCAAGACGTTCCTCACCATCCGCCCTTGGGCACAGCCGAACCTTCGCACTTCGTGGTGGATCAGATTTGTAACGGTCACTTTCCGACCTTATGATTTTTCTGCGTGCACGTGCTTTATCGTGCACGTATTTTATTTGGCTATTTCTGGTTTCCGGCATATGCGATGTGATATGCCGTTGTGATCGTTTGGGAGTGTAGAATTTTATAGTAATTTTTGGGAACGTCTTTTCACGGCTCGTTTTCTCGCAAAACGACTTGGAATGATAGGGGCGTTTTAGTCATTGTTTCAAAACACCGTTTCCAATTTTACGTAAATTTTTGGTAGACGTAGCGCACGATCAGGCTCCGTAGATCTGTGTATCTCGTCTCCACGATCGCCCCGGTATTTTCGGATTATTTTTCTGACGCCCGGTTTGAGAGATATCACTCGGATAAATCTCGACCGTCTATCTCCCCAATCAGATTCAAAATTCGAAATGATATCAGATCTGATCTTTTTCCTAAATATTTTCATTATTATCTTTCCTAAACTGCTCTTCTATTTGTCCTCTAGACTTTCCCCAAACTACACACCCACAAACCCCATATCTCCCCTTTTAACCATAAACCCTATGGGTATATATCAACTTTTATTATTATATTAAACCCAAACCCTAACATAACCCTAACCCTAAACCTATTTCCCAATCATGTTTCATGACCTAGGGCAACTCCCCCTCAGCTGCCGCAATTTTTCCACTCTCCCCTGCGTTCCTCCTCCTCTCGCGCCCCCTCTCAGCGCGCGCCGCCCTGCCGCCGAACGCCACCGCGCATCTCCTCTTGCCGCCGTGCCCATCCACTGCCTCCACAACCGCGGCCCCCTCTCCGCCGTGACTCCACGGCTTCCACTCCACGCCGCCGCACAAGCCGCCTCGCCTGCGCAGAACTCCTCGCTGCGTCGCCTTCCCACGGCGCCGCCGCGCAGCATTCGATCTTGAGCCGCGCCCCTCATCCTCTGCAGCCGCCTTTAAGAGCTACAGCAAAATGGGATTTGCTGGCAATGTTGAGCCTTGCTTCATGATTCCTGCCGTAGTTGCTGTTAATGACTCTTTCGTCCATCAGTCAAGAAGTTCAAGTAAAGCAAATTGGTCAGCACAATACAGTGCAGCTGTTTTGGCCGATCTTGATTTCTTCATCGGTGATGAGGCGATATCATGATCTTACTCAAGCAACCAATACAATCTAGGTTACCCGATTCAATATGGCCAAGTGGAGAATTGGGATACAATGGAAAGTTTCTGGCAGCAGGGTATTTACAATTACCTTCGTTGTGACCCTGAAGACCATTACTTTCTTCTAACTGAGAGTCCACTTACTCCTCCTAAAAGTCGTGAATATACTGGAGAAATCATGTTTGAGACATTTAATGTCCCTGGTTTATATATAGCAGTCCAGCCTGTCCTTGCCCTTGCTGCTGGATACACTACTTCCAAATGTGAAATGACCGGTGTTGTAATCGATGTTGGTGATGGGGCGACAAATATCGTGCTGGTTACAGAAGGTTATAGGGAGTAGTATCAAATCTATTCCTATTTCAGGCAAGGATGTCACTGGATTTGTTCAGCAACTTTTGAAGGTAGACTCATCCTCGTTCGATCACCGGAACACCCCGACGACCTCCTCCAGTTACGCTACTTGCAGTCGAGGAACCAGAGTGAGGAAGACGCGATCCGTTGTTTCAGATCCGACGTCAAAGCTACACGTGACCGTCAGACCAGGTTGGTGACCCCTAACTCGTAGCAAAACCCACACCGTAGCGAAACTGAACCCTAACTAAAAATCGGACAACTACAATTAAATTTACTTTTCCGCACCAGTAAAACGCTGCTCACTGTAGAAATCGACCATCGGACAATTTTCTGTGCATATAGGGTAGTGGTCGATCTAGGCTGATAAAACACCAAAACGTGACTTTGACGAATAGGGTAGTCCCGACAACCTAGAAACAAACCTAAATAGGATTTGATGGAAATCGCGACCTGACAACGTCGCCGTGACACTGTTTCAGACGGACTACCGCAGACGCGACGCTTGGACGAGACGTTTTGGACGGATGACACACTCGCCACCGCAGGCAAGTGTACTTCACTTGCGCTTTTGGCCGTGCCTTGGCCTTACACTGCTAGAACTATTAGACTGTGAACAAATAGAACCGGACGTGAAATGATAGCGTCCGGGACGCCCTGACGACCTAGACTTGACAACGAAGTCTAGGCGTAACTACAACAACTTTTGACACTGTAGGGTTATCTTGTGTGTGCGTGCGTGTGGACATCGTAGAAGAATGATCCCTGTCATGTCACGTCGTGTCTTGTTTTGCACAGCCTGCGGGCAATAGGGCACTCTCCGAGTGATCCCTTGTACGGATACACAGCCTGCGGGAAATAGGGCACTCTCCAAGTGATCCCTTGTACGGATACACAGCCTGCGGGCAATAGGGCACTCTCTGAGTGATCCCTTGTACTGATACACAGCCTGTCGGCAATAGGGCACTCTCTGAGTGATCCCTTGTAATGACTTGTCTTAAGCACTTGGGGTGGGGTAGGATTGAGCGTGCGCACGGCAAGAGGGTCTGATCCCCCTCGAACCGTAAGGCGTGAACCCTTCGAGTCACACGTGTCTTTTCTTGTCTTGTCTTGTCCTGTCTTGCTGGTCTTGTCACGTCTTGTCACGACCCATTTAGGTTAGTCTCGTAGTCGGTAGCACACACTATGACTACTGCTTGCTACGCTTTACTTTCCTGCTGCGTTACTTCCTTTTTGTTACACTGTTATAACCCCAGCATGCTAATCAACCAGTAAACTGATGTTTAATAGTTCGGTACACTTGTAGTGGAGTCTGACTTCTTTTTGTAGACTTTACCTGACGTACAGTTCCTCTCTTTTGGGTGATGTACGTCAGGTGTCGAGCCAGAGTTCGTGGACGAGGTAGACTTACCGGAGTACGTGGAGCCCGAGGACGCCGACCCAGAGTACGTGCCTGACGAGGACCAGACTTAAGGACTTTTCAGATGCCACCTTTCAGAGGTTACTACTTTAGTTTACTCTTTCGATAGTTTGTTGCCATGCTTAGGCTTCCCTTTCTTTAGATTTTTTGTACACGCTGGATATTAACTCTTTATATTAATGAATGCAACTTTCTTTCTGTACTTTCTGTTGTTTAGAACTTTATAAATGCAAGAACCTGAAAATTTTTTAAAAAATGGTACTCCCCCTACAAACGCTTATTGGGTCCGAGCTTCTCAGCTTTGGCCTAAGCAGGCCTTAGTCACGCTTCGCCTCCGTTGTTTTGGGAAGCGGGACGTGACAAGATTGATTCGCCCTCCGGTCTCGACCTCGAAGAGGGGGATGTGGCAGCCGTCGAGCAGGGTTCCCGTGTGTTAACCGGGAATGAGGAGGAGAGGAAGAGATGCTCTCACTCGTGGTCTGAAGGTCCTGAGGGGAAGAAGAAGAGGAGTGAGAGTGGTCCAGCTGTCCTTCCGAGTGACCGCTCCTTCTGGGAGAAACTGGCAGACTCTCTGGTATGGCATATCCAGCATGTCGGACCCTTTTCTCTTCTACGACTGTTTTGTTGATGGCGACATTCACCCCTTTGGTTTTGCAGGTTTCCCCGATTGCTGTAGATGGTCTTGAGGCGGCCTTGGTGCAGGAGCGCCTGAGGGCTGAGGCGGCTAAGAAATCAGCCAAGGAGGCCCACCAGTTCAAACTGAGAGTTACAGAGCTCACCTCGGAGGTGGGATGTTTGACGGAGGCTCTGGCTATCACCAAGAGTTCGGCCAAGTATGCTGAGGATACACTTTCCCTCGTCCGGGAGGAGCATAGAAAGGCGAAAGGCGCTCTTTGGGCCGATATAGGCAACCTGCGGGAAGTGGCCCATGGTCGGATCGTAGCTAAGGTCCAGAGGGACTATGGGGATGTCCTGGCTCCGAGGATCGTGGAGTCTATCCGTGAGGGATTTCGGGCGTTCTCGGACATTTTAGCTGCTCAGATCGAGAGGTCTTTCCGGGATGGTTTCATAGCGTTCAAGGCACGGGTCCGAAGAATTCTTCCCCGACCTCCGGTTGTCCCTGGTCACCCTACTGGTTCGGGAGAAGACAAATCACCTGGGGACGCCTCTTCGCGATCCTGCATCATAGGTGGATCGAACCCTTTTTTGTTTCTCCTTTTTGTTCGTTGTACTTGGAGATATTTTTGATGAAAGGAAACATTTTCTCGAATGATTTCTTGACAATTGGCGTGACTTGCTGCAACAGATAAATTATAAGATATGAGATCAACAGCAGCATATAGATTTCTCGAATGATAGGCATCATCCTCATACTCTCATAATTAAAACTTTGGGTATTAAGTTTTAGTTTGGACCCGCAGACCTAGGAATTCAAAGCCACACTAGCTGCATTTTGAACTAAAATACCAGATAAATCATTTTTCATAGATACAGTTTTAAAGAGATTCAGTTTTCAGCACATTTAATGATGGGCTTCATTACATCAATGCTTTTCATACCCCTGCCATTTTTTCTTTGGTGATGAGCTTGATGACTGAGCCCACAGGCATGGCCAAAAGACTGAAGAGGAAATCGACAAAATCTTTGCTAGCTTCAGCGAACAACACTCTCTTCATCCTCTTGTCTATGAAAAGCTCAACCTCAGTTGGGTGGCCATCATCACTGCTACAGCAAACATGTGATGGTTTGTTTAAGCTATATGGTCTCTGGTTTGGGGGGCGGAGGGGTTGCTTGAATATGGTCAGAGTAATATTTGACCAAGGTTACTTCCTCCTCATGCCTTTCACAGCACTCGAAGTGTTGTGGTTGAATAGTTCTTGTGGGTAGGGAAGCCATTTATAGACGAATTGGACTGCCCTTGGATGAGGATGAGCCTACAGTCGAGTGTAGCATTACTTCTTCCTCATGGCTGATAAACATCACTCGAAGTGTAGAGGTTGAAGAGGGCTTGTGTGTAGGGAAGCAATTTATAGACGAATTAGACTGCCCTTGGATGAGGACGATTCTACAGTAGAGTGACCGCGAGTCTACAGAAGAGACCCCGTGAGTCTACAGAAGAGACCCCGTGAGTCTACAAAGCAGTAATCATGAATGTAAATAAGATTTTATTCTTCGCGCACATCTTCCTAAATTATTTGCTCTTCGCGCACAACAGCCATATTCTTACCGGTTGTGCGCGTTAAGCTATTTTGTTTGAGGCTATCAATTTCCTCAACGTGCACCACCACGGTCATACATTATTAGGAACAACACTGGCTGCTATCAATCTGTTGTAGATTCACAGGCATTCTTCTATTTAATCACAAGCAATTTGCTGTAGACTCATGAGGTCTCTTTTGTTGCCTCCCATTAGCTCTACTGTAGTCTCATCCTCATTCAATGGCATCCAAATTCGTCTATAAATGTCTTCCTTTCCCACAAGCCCTCATCAACCACTACACTTCTTGATGATATTATTCTATCTTATTCTATCTGATTCTAATTATATGATATTTTCTCTACAACAATCTATTTTTTCCTTCATCACTGCTGCGTCCTCAACACTCAAAGATGGACAATATACTAGCGGCTAGTGATGTGATTCAGAAATTGAATACATCACATATATATTGATTCGAAGATGTTCTTTGCTCCTTCATATGTTCTGTTCGTCGTCATTGAAGCTATCACCTCCATGCACACCCGCTTCATTGCAGACTTCACTGCTTGTATAGGTTCTTTGATACTTAGTTGCAGACATCACTGCTTGATGATAATAAATGTTCTATCTTATTCTAAGTCTATCCGTACGATATTTTTACTTAATTATGCTTTGTTATGTGTTCATCACTGATTCTTCTTCAACGCAGCCAGGGGGACGGATGGCCAAGATACAAAGAAGCAAGTGACGCTGATGCAGCTGATGGAGCGGCTCATAAATGGCAACAAAGTTTAAATTTTTTTCATGGTGGGAATCCATGTATTCCTGTATCCCTAGTTTCTACTTTGTTGTGTTATGTACATTTGAATGCGTAAATGTTGTAGCATGATGGAATACAGATCTTAATACAATGTCATTAAATTTGGGGCAATTGCATCACATTACAAAATTGCGTGATGCTAACTTGAAGTACCCACAATTACTCAGCTCGCACCAACGGCAACAGTAATGAACATTGTGCGAGCTGAGCACAACTGTCTACGATTACCAACATTTACTCAACGAGCATAACCGTCAAAGTTAGTAATCGTTATGTGCGTGGAGCATAACTGTTTTCAATTACCCATATTACTCAGTGTGCACATCCGTAACATTATTGAACGTTGTGTGCGCTTATTAGGAAGCCTGTAAAATTACCAAGTTTTTCTCAGCGCGCACAACGGGTAAAAGTTGTAAACGTTGTACGTGCGGAGCTAAACTGTATACAATTACCCACCATTACTCATCACGGACAGCTACATGCCTCATTCTCTTCATTCTCTTCAGCTCTTCTGCTTCTTCTTCTTATTCCTTAATCCCATTAATTTTCTTGACAATTGTCAGGTTCTACAGCAACAGAGAAATTATAAGATATGAGATCAGCAGCATCGGATATAGGTCTCGAATGATAGGCATCATCCTCATAGGCTTATAATCAAGACTATGTGATTTAATGTTCAATTTGGACCCCCAGCCCTATTAATTCTAACTCCACGATTGCTGCATTTTGGACTAAAATATAGGAGGCTGCCGTTTTCAGATGACCATTTTTAAAGAGAACCTGTTTACTTACAACCCATTTACACTGATATGTCCATGACAGATGCATGTAGTATATTTCTTCCAAGCTAATACAAAATTGTTACCTATAGGATATAAAAATGTCGGCCTTCATATCACAGCCTTGTTAAGTCATCGGGCGAAGATTTTTCCTACAGAGAATATGGAGCAATGATGTTAAAATAATTTATACTAGTATTAAATAGTAACCTTTTGAGCAATTATACCTTCTTTCTAACAGCTGTGCTCATACGACAAGTTCTCATGACATGACCCTTTTCTGTACAAACACTGCAAGTCCTTGTTCTTGTTTGACTTAGTTCTTGTGAGACTTATATTCCAGAAGGAATCCTTGACGCCACTCGTGGTCGGCCTTTAGTTCTTGCTTTTGCAGGATCATGCATAATGACATCATTTACTCCCACTTCTTTTTTGATAGGTGCACTGGACCCCACCTGTGATCTTGGCTCTTCAGAAGCAGTTTGCGATTTAGTAGTCATATTATGTTGGTCCAAAAATCTGTTTGCCCACCCAAAGACGTCATCAAACAGAAGGGGATCTCTTGTAACCGCCTCCACGACTTTATCGAATGATGAACGAAGTCTCCAGGCTTGAAGTGGAGTAATTTGAGTTGGATGCACTCCGTGTACTGTGCTAGTCGAAGAGGCCCCAAGCCTCATGATGCTATGTCTTGCATTTAGAGTCCACCTTGGTAAAATATATCTCTCAGGGATGGCTTGCATATCATACTTTTGCTTCATGATATATAAAATTTGCGTGCAGAGCAAACCTTCAGTCACAGCCCTTGCACACGTACACCTGAACATTCCCTTAGATATATTGCATTGAACATTATGCACGTAGCTCTTTCCATCCATCCGCATAGTTACTCTATACATGGTCGTATCCCCATCCGTGCTCACCCTTTCGTGCCGACAGTATAAAGTATTTTTGAAACGATTTTGAAAAATGGAAAATATGTTTCTAGTATATACCTTTGCGGCATGAACCTCTAACTCATGCATGCCGCTAAATTCTGGTTTGTTCCTTATACAACAAGTATCTTCTCTCTTCTCTTTGTCTCGCTAAAATTTTATGGCTTTATCATATTGATCAATAAACTCATATAATGGAGTCATACAGTTTACGTATCCATCAAAATATGCGTTCATGCTTTCACTCCTTTGGCTGAACGCCATGCCTACACACAAAACAAGAAATGAATACCATATGCTGATTTTATTTTGATCATATATTTTTTCAACAATCTCTATCGTTTTAACATTTTCATACCCGCAAAGAAAGTATTCAGTAGGTACGCCTTAATCCAATGCTGTGCTTTCTCATGCATCGTATGCAACCACTTCCAAGGGCCACCAAATGCTTACTGGCTCTGCCAGAAAGACTCTGATCTATATCGAAGTTTTTCGACACAGAGACTCTGTTACAGACTGTTTAGGCAAAAGGTATGATGTTTTCTCAGGCCTTATGTTCCCTCAATTTTTCACTGGCCCTTCTTTTTCCTCTTATAGATGTGGTTGGATATGAGTATCCGGATGAGCCTAAGCTTGGAGATACCATCCGAGCTTCTCTTCAGGATATTGAAGGAGGCTCGCATTTTGGACAAGTGGCCCGACTTGAATGGATCATGGGTGAGGCCACTGGGAGCTCATCTCAAATGGCCCATGATGTTCCTTAGGAAGGTTAAGGCATGAAAAAGAAGAGTTTGCGTACCCTGGTTAAGTTTGAAAGAACTAAAGACAAGGAGAAGAGGGGAGGAGTGAAATCACCATCATGAGCCCGAGCTCTCCAGTCACGGATATAGCCACGGCTTTGATTGTGGCCCCTGAGGAAGCTCGGGCCCCCACTCAGGGGAATCTTTAGAGGGACAGACTCTACCTCAAAAACCAAGCCTTCATAAGGACACTTGGCCATGGGGTGGTCTCCAACCTCAGCAACCGTTGGCCGACAGGGTTCCTCATGAGTTCAAGTCGATCTTATTGGAAGACAGA
Organism: Scilla litardierei; assembly: GCA_030789695.1. NCBI lineage: Eukaryota > Viridiplantae > Streptophyta > Magnoliopsida > Asparagales > Asparagaceae > Scilla > Scilla litardierei. The sequence continues at coordinate 123,981,851 of CM061133.1, forward strand.
TTGCCTTAGGTTTTGCCAAAATGTCCCAATGATGGGCTTCACCAGTTCACCTACCCCATGGGAAAGGGTGAGTCGGCTTTCTAGACTATGGGGCTGCCTCCCGGCTTGTTGAGAATTCAATTCTTCCACGAGATTTGGCAATCTTGCAAAAGGTTGACTATGAGAGGATGACCACCTTCATGGTCAGACAAAGTCATCATGTAAGTATCTTCCTTTCTTTATCATCAGTTGTTGTTTTACCTTAATGGCTTGATGGACCATCTCTTGAAGCTCTATATAGTGATACATCTCTATAACATCAGCGATATCATGATTAAGGCCACGTAAGAAACGAACCATTGTTGCTTCTCTGTCCTCCACCACATTTTCTCGAATCATGGCAATCTCCATCTCTTTGTGATACTCATCTACACTCTTAGAGCCTTGATTGAGTCGTTGCAGTTTGTGATGAAGTTCCATATGGTAATAAGATGGAATAAACCTCCTTCTCATGGTTGATTTCATTTCCGCTCAAGTACTAATGGGACGCTCTCCATATCGTTCTTTATCCTTTTGCACCTGATCCTACCAAACAAGAGCATAATCAGTAAACTCAAGAGCAACAAGTTTCACCTTGTTACCTTCAGAGTAATCATGGCATGAGAAAATTTTCTCAACATGCATTCCCCACTCCAAATATGCATCGGGATCATTTTTGCCTTGAAAAGAAGGTAATTTGATTTTAATTCTACCAATGCTGTCTCTTTGGTTTCTATGTCTCCTTTGTTCATCACGATGAAATCTCCATCTTCTTGGCTGGTGACGTCCCCCGGTTTTTAACTTATAAGAGTGCAGTTGGATAGGGGATACAAGATTTAAAATATTTGTACCGCAAGCGCACGGTGTTCTAGTGTGGCTTTGGGGTCGAACACAGGGAGGCATGGTTGTGCTTGCTTCTAAGAGGAACCAATTCACCCTACAGGTGAGCTAGCCTGAATCGATCGATGGTTTGTCACAAATTGTAGATACGAGGGATAAACAATATAAAAGGAAACCTAGGACTTCGATTTCCACCCTATCATGTGTTCTCACTATTACGACCAACGTATAGGAATACGATCGGAATTAGGGTTTAGTGGTGAGATGTTGCTTCTAGGAGTGATACCAGCGTCCCATGGGCCCGATATTCCGGTCGGTGCCCAGGATGATATGCCGGACTACCCGGGTTCGGTCAGTGGGCATTCCCATATCCATTAACACTGACCGACTCCGGGAGCACTAAGCTCGAAACGATAACTCCCAACATCTCATCCTGCCGTTTCCACGCGCTAGGATTCGATGTCTACGCTAAGGGCGTGAGCTATAGCTAGGGAGTCAACCGCCAAGTTTATTCCACCTTGGCCCTACGGTTAAAGGCGGTCTTTTTCCCGCTGATGGCAATGAAACACCCCGCGTAACCTCTAAATTCCTAATCCCTATCGAAATCCTAGTCCTGTGGATGCATCAGGTAGAACCCACGAAGGGGTTTTCACCAAAATCCCAGATTTGGGAACTACTCACACATTATAGCTAAAAAGCAATCTAAATGAAAATCAACCGTAAGAATCATTATCAGGCAATTGAAACCCGGTAATAGCTATGCTATTAAGACTATATTAAAGTTTGACAAAGATCAGAGAACTTACAGATAACAATAAAATTCCAGCCGTCACAAATAGAGAAAAAGACAGAAAAATACCAAAAGCTGCGTTTTCTGAAAACCTAGGCAACTATATATAGAAAACGACTTCACCCGATCGGTTGAAGTATCAACCGATCGGGTGAGCTGCTTGATTCTTCGACTGCGGTCTTCAAAACTTCAACTGGACGCTTGGAACGATCGGGTGAAGCAAGCAGGTCGTCGATTGAGGAGATGCGGTCATCAAGTGAACCGATCGGTTGAGAATTCAGCCGATCTGTTGGAAAAACGCCCCAAAAGATAGAGACTTCAGACGATTTGGCACGGTCAGCGAGCCGTCGGGTGAGCTCTCCGTGTCGTCATTTGGGAGAATCAGCTACAGATGAACCGATCGGGTGAGGTATCACCCGATAAGTTGGAATGCAGTTCCAAATTCTCGAGAACTCTGTTGTGTTCAACCGGTCGTCGAACCGGTTGGTTGGGCTGCACTTCGCTTCAGCTTGCGTTCGGGTCGGATACTCGTGCATCACTCGATCGGTTGGCTGTGTCCTACCGATTGGGTGGGGGCTAAAAATGGCAATCTTCGTCGTTTGGCCCCTGGATCGCGCGTGACTCCTCCCGTTGCTCGGGGGACTCATGATATCTTTGTTATATGTCCCCTTCGCTTACAATCTCCTGCAAACACACAAAAACCCGGAGAAGTGAAAAAAAACTAGAAAACACGAGAAAATGGATACGGGACGGCGGAAAATAACGGAAAAACACAAAGAAGACGTACGTGAATATATAAAATATACACACACATCAAAATCCCCCAAGCTGAACCCTTCCTCTTCCTAGAGGAAGATGAGTGAGAGTATGAGCTCGGAGGGAGAAGAGAGAGAGAGAGAGAGAGAGAGAGAGAGAGAGAGAGAGAGAGAGAAATAGAAAGTAAAATCCTAAATCGCCCATCAGGGCCAACAAAATCAAACACCCACGCTAAACAAGCATACGACAAAACACATCACTAAACCGAGGTAATGTGAGTCCAAACAAGTGTCGTGGGCCCATGCGGTGAAGCGCGAGTGAGTGTGGTTGCATGCTAGTAGACGGTGTTACTATCTACAATGTGCAATAAAGCTCCATATACACATATCCAAGGAAAGACCCAAATATCGATTTGATTTGAAATAAGCGGTGAATATATAGCTCAAGCATGCATGAGAACAGAGTAAGAATTGAATCGTATCATGTGTCAGGGACTCCATAGCTAGGGACTAGGAAATCACCACACTATCGCCTAAATAATAGCTAGAAAGTCCATATTCCAAGTGTTTTTGAAAACGATGGGGGTTGTGATGATATGGAGAAGAACACTCGGTGCAAACTCTCGCCATCCCTTTATTCTCGGTAGATAGGAAGAATATTCACACGTGAATTTTTTTTTAGGTTTTGGGTATTTGTATTTTTTATTTGGATTTTTGGCTATACATATTTTTTCTTTTCTCTTGTCTTTTCTTTTTTTGGGTTTTTCTTTTCTCTCTTTTTTTTATTTTTGGATTTTTGGTATATACATGTGTGTACTCTCCCAAGTGGGAGAACGGTACACGACGAGGGGATTTGCACCAAGTAAAATAAAAAAGAAACCGGATTCTAAACACTTGGGCAAGAGAGATTTTCTTCGCTAATCAGAGCATAGGCTAAATGGGTTATCCTAGTCCTAACTATGGAATCCCAACACATGCGAATTGAAGAATACGATATAAATATAGGATGCATATAGAAGCAGAGAGGAGAAGCAAATACCGCATATTCAAATCGAAGCATGATAATCTAGGGGCCATTCCAGGACAGGTATATAAATCAAAATCACAAAGTAGAAGCACACTGTAAGCTAGACACGACTCACGACTCACATAAAAGCAAAATGGACCTACGATGCATGAAATGCAAAAGGACTCAGCTTCCTACTGTTAGTGAATGTGATTATCGAAGCCATGCTAGGTGTGTGTGTGATTCTGTGGCAATTCATCATTTGGGGTCATCTCTAGGAGGGAGAGGAGAAAAGATGAGAAGAAAAAAGAAAAACACGGTGAAAACGACTCAAAAAACGAAGAAAAAGACACAAATGACGCACGAAGTGCGACCCCCCAAGCTGAAACTTGCATTGCCCTCAATGCAATAGAAGTAAATACGGGAGGGCAATGAAAATGGGGGGATACGCACCGACTTAAAGAGAAATGAAAAACGAGAAAAACACACAGACGAAACTGAAAAATAAAGAAAAAGAAGAAAAAAGAAATATGGAAGATAAAAGATAGAAAATCACACCACACGACATATACAGACACACACACCACGATGAAAAACACTGCAAAACATACAAAATTCGATTTCCCCTAAGCTGGACATGATAGTGCTAGCAATAAGATATGATCACAAAGATGCAGAAATATGCAAGGGGGAAGTCAATCGGAGTCGCTTTCGGTAGAATGGTAAGGAGATGGCGAGGAGGGTGGTGAATAATGGAGGAAGTTATCCTCTGAGGACGAAGGAGAGGGTGTGCCGATAGGAGAAGGAGGGGCAACAGGCAGGGCCACCAGAGGATCGAAATTTATTGGTGGATCGTGGTGGATGATGATGGCACCGGGTGAACCGACACACAGGTGTCAATCGGGAGGTTCCAACAGTGGAAAGTGTATGAGTGTGGCATACGAAGGATCTGGGTAGAACTCCCATGGCAGATGTGAAATACAAATGGGGAGGCGCTCATGAGATGAGGGTGGGAGGATGGCAAACGGAGTGCTGGTAGGACCGTAGAGGTAGACTGCACGCTCCTCACCAAAGGGAGTTAGCATACCGATATCGATCAAGTAGTCACGATCGATACGGCTACGCCCCGGTAAAATGGGTAGGTGGGGCGGTAGCCTCAAAACACAACTGACTATAAGAGTGATCATCCTGCCACATCAGATAGATCGAGAGGTTGCACGACTAACAAATAAGATCTCGTGGATGATCCAATGAGCGGTGTTGATGGGTAATGGGATATGCCCATGAATCCTGTCGTAGGACATGGCATAAAGAAAGAGGAGCTCATCTCTAGACACCGTGGAAACGTCCATGCAGGAGAAAATGGTGTTGGCAAGGAAGCAATGGGCGAAGCGGTAGCACAGATGTATGATGTAGGAGGCGAGAGCTACCGAGGGAAAGGTGGCATACCGGGTGAACCGTAGCCAGACACCATCGTCATGAAAGTAAGAAAAGATGTCAGACCGATCGGGAGTTGAACATTCAACATGATGATCGGGGTGAGGGAAATTCAGAATATTGTTAAGCTCTTGAAAACTCATGGAAAAATCACAATTGAATGCGCGGAAGGTGAAACCATACTCGGACACTTCCAGAGAACTGAAGAACTCGAGTGTGAGATTCCTGTGTGTGTACGTGTGGGTATGTAGAAGGTAATCGCAACCTATGAAGCGAAAAAGTGCGCTGACACCCCTAAAGAGTCCAAGAGATTCGAGAGTAGGGGAGTCGATGAAAAGAGTAGGTCGCATGGGGCAATGAAGAAGGGCGTGTAGTCACGCAGATTGCTCTTCTGAAGTTGGGTTAATGCCCAGGAATGATTGGGGAAAAGGACCGTGTAGGGGGCGTCTGCGTGAAGATGAGGCAATCTCTTTTCCCTTCCCAGACATGGTGATGTCGTGGAGGCACAATGATGCAGCGGGGGTGGGTTATTATGATGAGGATAAGGACGATGAAATAGGTAGACTCAATATCCAGACATTGCATATATAGAAATAAATATTAAGAGTGGAAAGAGGTTACCCATCAACTCAAGCAGCAATGGTGTAAGATTAAGCACCCGAAAGACCCCACGCCGTATGAGGAAATGATTTGGGAAGCCGCAGCTCGCTGATCCGACAAGAAATCAATTTTTCAAAAAGTGGGGCTAGGGTTAGGGTTTGGATGATTTACAGGTGAATGCGTCGATGGGAAGGGTGTTGATGGTGGGGGAGTATGGGAATGAGTAAGGGTGTGGATTTAGGGGTGGAGGGGTTGCTGGATGAGAACAATTTGGAAGATGGAGAGAGGGGAGACGTGCGAACGGAAATGTGGGGGGTCGGGTGAATAAGGCCAGGTGAGGGGGAGTATGTATAGGGCCGAAAGCGAACCGATCGGGTAAGGGTTCACCTGATCGGTTGGGTAAGTTTCAAAAATATTCTGTCAGTCAACAGCTACAGGTGAACAGATCGGGTGAGTTTTCACCCGATCGGTTGACCGCTTCCCAAATTTTCCTGAGATTAATGTGCTTTTCACCCGGACGGCCACACGACCACTGCTTCTATCAACCGTTCGGTTGATTGAAATCCCAAAAAATCCCAGAGTCCAGCTCTTCTCACACGATCTGCCACCTAGTCTCGGTTTGCTCCACCCGATCGGTTCGCGGAAGAACTGATATAGGGCATTTTCTGATACGTCTTACCCGATCGGTTGAGAGCTCAACCGATCGGTTGGGGGCTTGTTAAAGTTCCCGTTGCTGAATTTATTCAACAAAATAAAGAAATAAACCTAAAAACAATCCTAAAAACAAAGGTGAGGGTTTAGAACATGGGTTGCCTCCCATGAAGCGCTATTGTTTAACGTCATTTGCTCGACGCCTCATTTAGTGGTCAATTCGAATCTGGAGGGTTTGAAGACGAGTCATCTGTCGTTGAGATTCCGACCAGAGAGAATGCTGGTTCTCCTATCGTATAATGTTTTAGGCGTTGCCCGTTGACTTTGAACGGCTCATCTCTTCCCATTATCTCAATAGCGCCGTGCGGGAAGACCTTGGTGACGTGAAAGGGTCCCGACCACCTCGACTTGAGCTTTCCAGGAAAAAGCTTCAGCCTCGAGTTGAATAGGAGAACTAAGTCTCCTTCCTTGAATTCCCTCTTTAGGATGTGCTTATCGTGCTACCGCTTCAACTTCTCCTTGTAGATCCGGTCATTTTCATAAGCATTGAGCCGGATCTCGTCGAGCACGTTAAGTTGTAGCTGTCGGTTGCCTCCAACCTCCTTGGCGTCAAAATTTAGGTTCTTGATTGCCCAAAACGCCTTGTGTTCCAATTCCCCCGGTAGATGGCATGCCTTCCCGTAGACAAGCCGGTATGGAGTTGTGCCGATTGGAATCTTGAATGACGTCCTGTAAGCCCAGAGCGCGTCAGAAAGTTTTGATGACCAATCCTTCCTGGAGTTGGCCACCGTCTTCTCTAGTATGCTCTTGATCTCTCTGTTAGAAACTTTCACTTGGCTCCTAGTCTGCAGGTGATAGGCGCGTCCAATTCGATGTTGTACCCTGTTATTCTTCAAGAGAGCTTCGAATTTCTTCACCATAATCCGTCACTGATTAAAACTCGAGGCACGCCGAACCGCAGGAAGATGTTGTTTTTAAAGAACTTGACGACCACCCGGGAATCATTAGTAGGAATGGCTATCGCTTCTACCCACTTCGACACGTAGTCCATGTTGGATATGGACGATGTATACACCCATGAGGGGATGAATGAGGGTATACGGACCTCGGATGTCGCGTGCATGAAAGCATGTGCGAAGGGAACCTTTTCATGTGTGAAAAGGACCACTCGATAAGTGGAAAAAGTCACTTTATAAGTGCATAAAGGCACTTGATAAGTGCATAATGAAGAGGATAAGGCAATGTGCTAATATAGGCTAATAAGCTTATATATGGTTATTTCCTACAATAACTACCCCTTAGGCCTATAAATAGGACCCAAGGGTAAGGCTTTTAAGGCTAATCCTTCATGCCATAAGTTTGCATAAGGAAAACCTTTTCCTCTTCTCCCTTCCATTTAGTTCTTCTTCCAAATAGAGATTTAGACGGTGGAAACGCTGCTTCGATCCTCTGTGATGAAGTACCGACCGTTGTGGCGAATCCAAGGGCAAAGTTCAGAGACTACAGCGCAACGTACGCTAACGTAAGTTCTCTTTCGATCCTCCATCATCGTGCGATGGGATCCTACATTGGTATCAGAGCAACACGGGTTCGCCCCAGTCTCACCGATGAACGAGGCGTTGTCTTTTTAACGAATGAGTTTCCTACCATTATGGATATGGTAGGAGCGCATCGTGACAGAGAGAATCGCAGCAGTTGTTCTTTTCATGTTAGGGTCTTCTGTCATTACGGATATGGTAGGAACTCTCCGTGACGGGAAGAACTGACCGTTCATCTCGCCAAACTCGCACTCTTCATGGATGCTGAGTCTCCATTCAATAAGGAATGTGAACTCTCTTCATTTGGAGCGTGAAGTTTGCAGCCTTGAAAGTGTGTTATTTTTTTTGGCACACGGCCATTGAAGCATAACCACTTTCTCGATGAACGGGTTTCTCATCGGAGAAGATGGCGGTTACAAAACTTCTCATCGGAGAAGAAGATCTCTTTGGTGCATGATCACCATGGCCATGTGGGTAATGGTGGCTATGCACCCCCCCTCCGCGTTGGGGAGGGGGTTGGCTTCGGCAAATGACAACCGAGCACCCCCGAAGGAGGGGGGTGTACTCCATGAAGGGGAGGCCGGCCGTCCAAGGGAGGCCGGCTGGCCATGGCCATGGCCAGCCCTGGCATCGGCCAGGGCGGCCGGCCAGGGCCACCCTGGCCTCGGCCAGGGCCATGGCCGGCCCTGGCCTCTGCCAGGGCCATGGCCGGCCCTGGCAAAGACCAGTGCAGAGGCCCCTGCCAGGGCCAGGCCGGTCCAGGCTGAGGCCAGCCCTGGCCCCTCCGGCCAGGGCTAGGCCAGAGGCCACCCTGGCCTCTGCGGCCAGGGCCGTGGCCCTGGACAGCCCTGGCCGGCCTCGGCCAGGGCAGAGGCCCTGACCGAGGGGCCAGGGTCCACTGGCTGGCCCTGGCCGGCCTCGGCCAGGGCTCCCGACAGAGGCCCTGGCCGAGGGCCAGGTCCCCTCTGGCTGGCCCTGGCCGGCCTCGACCAGAGCAGAGGCCCTGGCCGAGGGCCAGGGCCCCTTTGGCCGGCCCTGGCCGGCCTCGGCCAGGGCAGAGGCCCTGGCCAAGGGGCCAGGGCCCCTCTGGCCGGCCCTGGCTGGCCTCGGCCAGAGGCCCTGGCTGAGGGGGGCCAGGGCCGCCTGGCCGACCCTGGCCGGCCTCGGCCAGATCAGAGGCCCTGGCCGAGGGGCCAGGGCCCCTGGCCAGCCAGCGCAGAGGCCCTGGTCGAGGGCCAGGGCCCCTCTGGCCGGCACTGGCCAGCCTCGTCCAGGGCAGAGGCCCTGGCCGAGGGGCCAGGGTCCCCCCATTGGCCGGCACTGGCCAGCCTTGGCAAAGGCAGAGGCCCTGGTCGGTCCTGGCCGAGGGGCCATGATCGCGCCGAGGAGGCCCGGTCCTTAGCCAAGCCATGACCGCCGAGCCCCAGCCTCGACCAAGGTGATGGGGGGTCTGCATGGTCGGCCCATACAGGACCGGCGGCAGTTGCATACGGTAAAACCCCACGAAAGGGGGAATCCAGCCTTGGCGCGGCCACGGCTCAACCCCGGCAATGGCCGAGGCAGGCCACTGCCTCCCACTGCAAAATACGTTTGCAAAATACGTTTTTCAAAATACGTTTTCAAAAACGCTTTTCCGCTGCAAGTACTATAAGAGTACTATTGTTTGATAAAGTGATGGGGAAATATTGAAAGTTGTTCTAGATGGTGATTGGAATCGTAGAGACCTTTCCGATTCTAGAGCAACATCTTCAATATTTTTCGAAAGTAACTTATCAAATGTGAAATTTATGCAATGTTTTTTTGATCGAACTTGTTTTTATGTCTTTTGCAGTATTTTAAAGCTAAAATGTCTTCCGTCGCTAAGAACATCGTCGCTGAGTTGAAAAAAGGTGAAAAACTCAACGGCGATAATTACAAACTATGGTCCATGAAGATACAATATGTTCTAGAGGAGCAAGATGTGCTCGAAACTCTGAAGAACATAATGATTGAACCTGAGTTGGGCACTACGACCCAACACAGAAGAGACAAGGAAGCTTTTGATGCTTGGTCTCGAAAGAACAAGATTGCTCGCATTACGTTGTTGTCCAGTATGGCCAATGACATAATGCGCATCTTCCGAGAGCATGACCTAGCCATGGACATATAGTCCAAGCTAGAGGAGAAGTTTGGTGGCACCTCGGTGTCCAAACTTCGTTCTTTAACTATAAGATTCGATTCATACAAGAAACGTCCAGATCATTCCATGGGGAAGCATCTGCGACATATGGCGAATCTCATCTCAGAGTTAAAGGATGCAGTTCATGTGCTCACTGATGAGCAACAAATCCAAGCAGTCATACGTTCCCTACCAAATGGGTGGGACCAAATGAAGATGCATCTCACTCATAATGGAGCATCAAGAATATCAGCAATGTTTCTAAGCACCTCGAGTTAGAGGAAGAGCGGCTTGTGGCCGCCAAGCCAAGTGCAGAAGTGCACATGGTTGCTAGTTCCTCACACGGGGGAAAGAAACAGAAAAATCGTTTGAAGTTTACTAATGAACGTAATAAGCAACCAGAGTCTACCAAGAAACCCAAACATAAGGGTGGGCACAAGAAATGGCACAAGAAGAAGGACTTGAAGAAGATCAAGTGTTTCAAGTGCAACAAGTTAGGTCACTATGCTCGTTCATGTACGAGTGGAGGTGACGAGGTAACTTGTAATAATACTAGTTACATATGTGTTTCTAGTTCAATATTTCTTGTAGAATCTAATCCATTTTGGATAATTGATTTAGGTGCCACCGACCACATAGCAAGGGACAGACGGTCCTTCGTGGAGTATCATCGGATACCCCAAGGAACGAAATGGATATATGTAGGAAACAACACACGTGTTGGAGTGAAAGGCGTTGGGACGTGCAATCTCGTCTTGGACAACGGCCGCACTATCTTACTTCATGATGTCCTCTTCGCTCCAGATATTCGAAGGAATATTATATCTGTGGTTGTATTAATGGGTCTTGGTTATAGTTGGTTCTTTCATAATTGTAATGTGGACCTATCTTGTAATAATTCTGTAATTGGTTCTGGGTATGTTTTCAAAGGATTCATTGTATTGAATACTATGTATGATTCCTTCAATTGTAATGAAATTTCCTTGTTACAAATTCCTCGGTTTCTGAATCTGATGTAATTTGTTGGCACGCAAGGCTTGGTCACATTGGACCAACACGTATGGATAGACTTGCCAAACGTGGCCTTCTATCCAATGTATCAAAGGCCGAAATGTCGACTTGCGAACATTGCCTTGTAGGGAAATCTTGTCGCAAGCCATTTGGAATCGGCACAAGGGCCGAGGTTCCATTGCAGCTCATCCATTCGGACATATGTGGTCCGATGAATGTCAAGACAAGACGCGGGAAGTCCTACTTCATCACTTTTATTGATGACTTCACCCGATTCGGACATATCTATTTGATATCCCACAAAAGTGAAGCATTAACCTGCTTTAAAAACTATATGAGTTTAGTGGAAAATCAATTTGATCGTAAGATTAAGGTCTTGCGAACCGATAGAGGCGGTGAATATCAATCAGTAAGTTTTAAGGAACTTTGTGATGAAAAGGGCATAGTTCATCAAATAACTATGCCTTACACTCCTCAACAAAATGGTGTTGCTGAAAGGAGGAATAGGACTTTAATGGAAATGGTCCATTCAATGATGGCGCAAGCTAACTTGCCAATCACCTTTTGGGGTGATGCATTATTGACGGCTGCTTTCATCTTGAACCGCGTACCCTCAAAATCAGTTAGCTCCACTCCTTATGAGTTGAGGAACCAACGGTCTCCTGACTTAAGCATATAAAACCTTGGGGGTGTGCATCCTATGCACATATTTCCTCCCATAAGTATGGCAAACTTGGGCCAAGGGGGAGGAAATGTATCTTTATACGATACGCAGAAAACTCCAAAGGTTATGTTTTCATTTGTCAGGAAGAAAATGGAGTGCTAATTGAATTTGAATCGAGGGATGTCACTTTCTTGGAAAATGAGTTTCTAAGACAGGGCGAGATAAGTCAGGACTTATCTCTATTTGAGGTTTATGATCAAGAAGGATTACCTCATTTGAGTGGGAGAATTCTTGGTGAAGACGAAAATACGTTTCAACCTTCACCAATGGATGATACGAATGATGCGAATCCTATTCCATATAGGAAGAATGATCCAAGTGGGAGCAATTCTAACCACATTCCAAGTGGGAGTGATATTAGAATTGATCCAAATTCGAGTCAACAAGGACTTGAAGAATCTCAAATACGACGTAGTAGTCGTACAAGGTTAGCTCCTCTAAGATTTGAGGATGAATTCCCACAAACCTTTATGACTTTACTACAAGAAGATGACGACCCTGCTACTTTCAAACAGGCCGTATCTTGCCCTGCAAAAGACAAATGGATGGAAGCGATGAGGGAGGAATTAGAATCCATGAAAATTAACCGAGTCTGGGACTTGGTTAATTTACCCAAAGGACGTAGAGCTATTGGGAACAAATGGGTTCTCAAGATCAAGCATAAGGCTGATGGCTCTATAGACAGATATAAAGCTCGCCTTGTCGCGAAAGGTTTCACGCAACAGGAAGGGATAGACTACGAAGAGACCTTCTCACCTGTTGTTCGTTTTACCTCGATTCGCTTGATTCTGGCTTTGGTAGCTTGCTTAGACCTCGAATTACATCAAATGGATGTAAAGACTACCTTTCTCAATGGAGAATTGGACGAGGAGATCTATATGGAACAACCAACAGGGTTTGTAAAAGAAGGAAACGAACATAAGGTTTGTAAACTTCGTAAGTCCATATATGGTCTTAAACAATCCTCGAGGCAATGGTATATACGATTTCAAGAAGTTGTCTTATCAAATGGTTTTACCATGCTTGATGAAGATAACTGTGTATATATCAAGAGGATCGAAAGCAAGTATGTTATTATGTCTCTATATGTAGATGAAATTTTAATAGCCAGAAATGACAAGGGCTTTGTGATGGATATCAAGGCTTGGCTTTCATCAGTATTTGAGATGAAAGACATGGGAGAAGCCGCATATATCCTTGGAGTTAAGATTTCAAGGAATCGTTCGAAGAAACTTTTTTCTCTTTCACAAGAGACTTATATAAAGAAGGTTTTAGAACGTTTTAATATGCAGGACTGTGATTCCATTGATACTCCAATAAGCAAATGCGATAATTTATGTCTGAAAATGTGTCCTAAGAACCAAAGGGAAAATGAAATTATGGAAAAAGTTTCATATTCCAGTGCAGTTGGTAGTCTTATGTACGCTATGATGTGTACAAGACCGGACATCTGTTTTTTTGCCGTTGGAATGGTAAGTCGTTACCAATCCAATCCAGGGCAAACACACTGGAAAGCGGTTAAGAGGATAATTTTGCAAAAGACTATGATAAGAACAAGAAGATAGACATAAGATACATATTTACGCATGAGATGATAGCGGATCCGCTTACGAAGGCGATCCCCAGAGATGTGTTTTACAAACACTTATCATCTCAAGGATTGCGTAAGAGTTGAGTTGTATCAATGTATATTCCCATGTCTGTGAAAGATCAAATTTAATAAAAGAATAAGTTCTTTTTCGACATTGCATATGAGTTTCTTGAAAATGTTTGTGTACATTTCTTTTAAATCTCAGCTATATTTTTTTAGTATGTCGGACAGATTGAGGTTGGCTCTCTCACATGAGCAACTGCCTTTATTCTATCAGACGGATAAGATAAAGATGAGACCTGTTTAAAGTCAAAATCGTCAGACGGATGATTTAGAGTCATAACTTAAACAAAATGGTCGTATGAAAGATCTGCATCATATGGATGCTTACAAAAGATCTAAGAAGATTTTAAAATCTTATCTGTCTTATGCGGGATGTGGGTCCAGGAAAGTAATGAGTAGTAAAAGGGACTCAAAGTCAGACATTGTGGTGTCTGATCATCATCCTTACAACATCATTACGACATACGCTCCCCTGGGAAAGGAGTGATGTTGTAATACGTATTCATACTACGTATGCATTTGACCATTGAGTTAGAATAGTAATTGTGTTTACTATTATGTGAGACCCAAAGACCACATGGGTCTTAACTACTTACCCTTATGGACTCTAATTGGTTCCTTTAGATTTGACTAGGTGATCGCTATCTTAGCATGTTGCTTATGGACTATGGTCAATTCGGTCCGGCGGGGCATGTTAGAAAAGCAAGTCAAGTCAAGATCGAAAGGATCGCAAGAAGAGGAAGATTAATTTTATATTCACATTTGGACTTTAGAGATTCAAAGCTGGCCAGCCAATTGTAATCCAGATGGGATTCAATTGTTGAATATAAAGTATAAGAAATGTGAAAAAATAATCTAGGGTAAAACATGCGTTGATCTACTCAACTTTGTACCCCAAAGAGTGTTGTGTATCTCTAACAAGTGCACAACAGTGGACTCTATACGCATGACGGTCACACAGTCTATTTCTCGGTATGATAAATTGAAGAACTAAAGGAAAAGATGTTTCCTTACAATCCCCTCAAGTGTGAGTGGGAGATGTTGGATATTGACGACATGTATACACCCATGAGGGGATCTATGAGGGTATACGGACCTCGGATGTCGCGTGCATGAAAGCATGTGCGAAGGGAACCTTTTCATGTGTGAAAAGGACCACTCGATAAGTGAAAAAAGTCACTTTATAAGTGCATAAAGGCACTTGATAAGTGCATAATGAAGTAGATAAGGCAATGTGCTAATATAGGCTAATAAGCTTATATATGGTTATTTCCTACAATAACTACCCCTTAGGCCTATAAATAGGACCCAAGGGTAAGGCTTTTAAGGCTAATCCTTCATGCCATAAGTTTGCATAAGGCAAACCTTTTCCTCTTCTCCCTTCCATTTAGTTCTTCTTCCAAATAGAGATTTAGACGGTGGAAAGGCTGCTTCAATCCTCTGTGACGAAGTACCGACCGTTGTGACGAATCCAAGGGCAAAGTTCAGAGACTACAGCGCAGCGTACGCTAACATAAGTTCTCTTTCGATCCTCCATCATCGCGCGATGGGATCCTACAGTCCACGGCTACCAAGATATACTAATTTCCAGAGGACGAGGGGAACTGTCCCATGAAGTTGAATCCCCATACATCGAAGATCTCGACCTCTAAAATGTAGTGCTGAGGCATCTCGTTCCTCTTGGAGATGTTTCCCGTCCTTTGGCATTTGTTGCAAGCCTGGACATAAGCGTGGGTGTCCTTAAAGAGGGTCGGCCAATAGAATCCACTTTGGAAGATTTTTGCCGTCGCCTGGACATAAGCGTAGGTGCACTGTCCCAACATCCTCCTACACTACTCCTTGACATGCCCGGTCTTGCCACAGAAATGGAAAGTCTTCAGAGTAGGCCCACCTGGCCTCTTGAACTGCACTGGTTGATTAGACTTGAACCCAGGCCTAACCACTCCTCTGACCTGCTCCATAGGCCTCTTCCCAGCTCCCGGTGTCTGTCCTCTCTTCTGCCTCGCAATCAGCTCCTGTCTCCGTGCAGCTACCAGCAACTTCTGATATGACTCCAGATCTGACGAAGACATCAGGCTCTGCAAGTCTAGGGAAAGGCCCTGCAGAAACCTCTGAGCTTTCTCCTCAGCATCCTCCACCATCTTCGATGCGAAGCGACTCAGCCTGGTGAACTCCCTGGTGAACTCCTGATGGTACTGGTCCACCGTCAGATTTACCTGCTTTAGCTCAATGAAGCACTGCAACATCTCCCTCCTGGCAGCCTTCGGAAAGTACTCCTCATCGAACCTGGACTTGAAAGTAGCCCAAGGTATAAGACTCACCAACAACTCCTCTTCTGTATCCCACCAGTTGCGGGCATTATCCTTGAGCTGCTTCTTCACCAACTCAACCCATCCAGCTGGGTTGATCTTCGACATCTTCAGATTATCCTCAGTATTTCTGATCCACTCCTCAGCAGCCAACGGTCCTTCAGATCCATCAAAGTAAGTCGGGCCCAGCTCCCGAAACTGCTTCGCTCCTAGCTCGAAGCGAGGGGCATTCTGGGTATTCTGAAGCATACCCTGCTGCACCTGCATCATCTGATGCATCATCCTCATGATCTCAGCATTGGTGGGCTCTCTATTCGGCACCTCAACACGATTGGGCCCACCACCAGCTCGGGTCTGTCGTCTTCCAGCCATCTAATGACATAGAAAACGAACAAAAATTAGACTCAAAGCTTATGACTTGGATGTTGTAATTTATTTACTGGACATTCTGTTATTATCGTTGTTCCGATAATTTGCAGTTTGCAAGAGGTGACCTGCATGGGCCACCAACAAAACCTGTCACGCCCCGCTTCCCAAAAATATGGAGGCGAGGCGTGAGTAGGTCCGCTCAGACTTGAAGCTGTGAAGCTGCAAGTCTGATAAGCGTTAATAAACTTTAAATGGCAGGTCCTTGCAAATGTGAAACGAAACAAAGATAATAAAAAGGAAATGAGACAAAAAGCAATCTCAGAATATCCATAAAATAAGTTCCAACATCACAGAAAAAGCCACCAGGCTAAAATAAAAGAGTCTAAAAGGCCCCAGCATGGCCAACAAAAGTACAACGTACAGAAAACAAAGTAATGGTGCTACGCACCGACAACTAACAACAACCTAAAGCAAGCAACTCAGAACAGTCTCTAAGACTGGTCACCGGTGTCCACCAACTCCTCGACAAACGTGGGCTCCGGCTCAGCGTCAGCAAACACCTCGTCCTCAGCAACGGTCTCTAGCTCAGGGTCTAACATGTGACTCCCAAAAGAGCAATGTGCACATGTCAGCAAGTCTACAAGAGACTTGTGTAAGGAAACTGAAAGTAAAGGTAAAGCAACCTAGCAGTTCTAGCATGATGCAATGACATGGCAGATATAGCATGAGTGCAACAAGTAACGTAAAGTAAGAGTACGGCATGTCAATTGGAATTTAAATCATGGCATGGATATCAAGTTTTGCAAGAACAAACACAAGGACAAGGACAAGTCTAGTAAGCACGTCGTGCACAGAGATTACGCCTTTTGGCTAGAGTGGCTGCGCGGGCCAACTCCTAAGCTCAAGTGATCGCTTATCCCTACCCCCTCCACGTGTATCGAGCCAGGGCCTTACCCCCGAAAATGGAATGCTCGCTTCTGGATCACGAGCGAGGAAGTGTATTTGGCATAGGGTTGTGCCCGCAAAAGCAGGTGCCTAGCCTGAACAAGGAAGTACAAGTATTGTAGCATGTGCTACGAATGCAACATTCAAACTTGGATGACATGTAGGATGCAATGCATGGCAGATAATAGTTTAAGTGTGTACAGATAAGGAATTTAAATGTGGTAGGCAACAATGCATGAATGACATGGCAGGGTGACAGATCTAGCTTCGTTGTCAAGCGAGATCTTAAAGTTGCGCCTAGACAGCTATCATTTCACTGTCTAGTCTCTTTTATGCTAAAAATAAGGAAGTGGCCTAAAACATGGCCCTAAGAAAAAGTTGGCAAGTTTCACTTGCCTGCAAATCAACGTCTGAAAATACTGTCCAAGAGTCCAAAAGTCACAAACAACCTATGTGCACAAGTCCACCAGCCTACAGTCCCATATTATTAATCTTGATTAGTGAATTTAAAACGATTTAAAAACATCAATTTTAGTCTTGATTAACAGGCTGTGGTTGGGGGGTCCTAAGGGTGCAAAACGTTACCTCAACACGACGCGAAAGCTACACTGGCGTCGGGTAGCGACGCCAGGGTTGGAATATAAGAACGCGCTCCTAGTCCAAATTCCAGATCAGATTCATTGCTCGAATAGTCTGGGCAGCAACCAGATCAACGAACCAAGATTCCAACGCTAGGACGTGCGACGAAGGGCTACGACGTATCGCAACATCGTAATCGATAAATCCACGAAGAGGAGACACCTAGGTGGGACCCACAGTAGTTCTAGGGGCCAATGGGGGACCCACAACACCTTAGGAGAACTTGGGGGGCCCACGGTGGCAAGCGGTGCGACGGATGTGGGGTTGCGACGAAAGTCGCTCGGTCAGACCGAGCCGCTGCGATGATTTCTCTCGGTCAGACCGAGAGAACATGGCGGACGGTCGGTCGCAGCGCTGCAGAGATCGTTGCAAGGCGGGGGCTCTCGGTCACAGCTGGCCGGTGCGGAAGAAATTGTCGGTCGGGCGCTTGGGAGCGGGGGTTGCAGCGGGGCGGGGTTGCAACGGAGCGGGGGCGTGTTGCGGAGCAGGGGAGCGCTTCGGTCAGACCGAGCAGGGGCGTCGGTCGGTGCGGGGTTGCAACGTTGCAGTTGCAACGTTGCGGAGCGGAGCGACGGTGCGGGGAATTCTCTCGGTCAGACCGAGAGAATCTCTCGGTCGTAGCGGGGTGCGAGCGTTGCAGCGATGCAGCTGGCGCTTGGTGCGGAGCGGAGCGGCGGGGCGGCGCGGCGGGGCCTCGGTCAGACCGAGGGAAATCAAGGAATTCTATCGGTCGGGCATGGGCGGCTGCGAGCTGCTGTTGCGACGAACGTCGTAAGTGGAAATTTGAGATGTGGGGGCAGCTAGGGTTCGTTTTCTTGGGAAAATAGGTTATCCTAGGGGGTATTTATATAGCGTAGGTGTGTTGACTTGGTCTAGGGTTGATTTCTATTAGGATTAGGATTTTAAAAACAATAAAACCCATTCTCTCTCCCTCCTACTCACGCATGGATAGTGTGCGGCCAAGAATGGGCTGAATCGACTAGGGTTGGGTGATAAAATATGTAGGGAATATATATATAGGGGTTAAACTAGAGTAACTAGGGTTCAAAGAATTAAAGATAAGCTGTGCTAAAATGTAAAATAGGTCAAATGGAATCCGAAAATTGTGAAATAAATATTGAGGTGATCGGGACGACGAGAGAAAGGAAACTAAGAAGACGGATTTCAATTTCGACGTCGAGTGACGAAACTAAAAATAGAAACGTCTCACGTCAAAAGTGCAAACCGCGACGTCTCTTCAATTAAGGTCAAATCGTGGGAGAACGACCAGAGAAATGTCGTTCCAAATTAGTGCGACAATTTAATACTCTCAGAGACATTCACAACGACATATAACACCAAAGTGTTCACAAACAAACAGAGTCTAAAATAAACACGTGCACGGTCAAAAGCCCGTGCACGAACAAAGTACGATCGTAAAGCGACCGTTACACCTTCACAAGGAGTTGAGTCAACGGCCTGTAAATCTTGGAGAAGTCTTTTATGAAGCGGCGGTGGAATCCCGTATGCCCTGAAAAACCACGGACCACTCGAAGATTGAGTGGAGGCAGAAGCTTTTCAATCACCTCTACTTTTGCCTTGTCTACCTCGATCCCCCTTGAAGAAATGACATGTCCCAATACAACTCCTTCTTGGACCATGAAATGGCATTTTTCCCATTTCAGAACTAGACCGTTATCTTGACACCTCTCCAGGACTTTAGTTAGATTGCGGAGGCATGAGTCAAACTCTGTTCCATAGAAAAAAATCATCCATGAAAACCTCCATGATATCCTGGGAGTAGTCGGCGAAGATTACGGACATTAATCTTTGGAATGTAGATGGGGCGTTGCAAAGCCCAAACGGCATTCTCCTGTAAGCATATGTCCCAAACGGACAAGTAAAAGTTGTCTTCTCCTGGTCATCATTATGGATGGGGATTTGAAGAAAACCGGAGTACCCGTCCATGAAGCAGAAGTAGTTATGTTTTGACAGCCGCTCGAGCATCTGATCAATGAAAGGAAGAGGATAGTTATCCTTCCTTGTGGCCTTGTTTAGCTTCCGGTAGTCGATGCACATCCGGTACCCCGTGACGGTCCTTGTGGGTATGAGCTCGTTTTTCTCGTTGTGAATCACCGTCATTCCTCCTTTCTTGGGTACAACATGCACCGGGCTAACCCAGCGACTGTCGTAGATAGGGTATATGATGATGGAAATTGAATTCCACCCCAAGTGATTTTGATGATGAGCACACCAAATGAAAGCTTAGTGTACTAACTACACTACACTTAAGATGTGCAGAATTTGCGAAGCTCTACTCATACTCAAAGAAGCACACTTCAACGCTCAAAGACAAAGACGAACATGACTAAACTCAAGTGATGGAGCTCAAGCTCAAACAGAACAAAAAGCACAAAAGAGAAGCTCGCTTTCACTTCATCAAGTTGACCAAACTTCCGAAGACATGTTCTGAGTCCATAGTGAGTGTGTCGTGTCTTTTAGGGTATTTTTCAAAGCCATATCAAATAGACAAAACACACACACACAACAATTTCGAAAATATTTTCAATTATCTTCAAAATAGTTTTCGAGAGCTTTTCTAGTCACTTCATAATTTTCGTAGTGAAACTCCACGCACCCTGGAGCTAACTACTTGTCTGACTAGAAGAACAACAGGAAAAACTCCTCTGGGAGTCGACTACCAAAAGTAGGGAGTCGACTACTTGTCAGAGATCAAAAACTCCTAGAGTTCTCTGGGAGTCGACTACCTATATGAGGGAGTCGACTACCAGCTGGAAATTTTCAGATGTTTTTGAATTTGAATTTTGAAATCCTTTGAGCAATTTACTCCGTAATTTTTGAGACAAAAGTCAAACGAAATTTGAAATTCAAATCTCAGTTTTTCACTATAAATAGAGCTAAATTCTTTTGTGAAATACACAACATTGAAAATCAAATCTATTGTGAAAACTCTCTTGAATTCAAAGCTCTCAATTTTTCTCACTAGCCAATTTAATTCTTATTTGATCTTGCAATACTTTCTTATTCTTTTTGAAGATCATACTCTTATTTTTTATTGGCTAAATCGTTTTCAAAATCCTTACTATTATTCTCTTTAATTTTATTTGAAAGGATTTTTGAAAAGCTCTAGATCACAAAGAACTTCTCTCGTATCTTTGTGTGATCTGGACTATCATTCTATCAAGCCACTACACAAATTGTCTTAACTTTGATTGGCTATAGAATTGGGTGTATAAACCAATCTCTATCAATTATTGTGGAGTATTGGATAAATTCTCATTGTGTTGATTGTTGGAACACTAGACAAGTCTAGTTGTTGCCAGTTGGAAAGTCCTCGGTTTGTGAGGCAAGGGTAAACCCTAGACAAGTCTAGGTGTTATGATTGAAAATCCTGGTCAAGGCTAGGTCGTTGGAAATCCTAACGAGTGAAGTTAGGTAATTGTATTTGCCAAGGCAGATAGTGGAAATCTCGTACCGGATTGGTCGGGGACTGGATGTACCCGGGTTGCGGGGAACCAGGATAAAAATCCTTTTGTTTGCGATTGTTGATCTGTGCTTGATTATCTTTACATTTATTTTTCTATCTTCTATCTACAGCAAAGATCAATTTATCTCTATTCGCTGAAATTCATATTTGTGATTTTATTTGTTCTCACATATACTCAGGGAGTCGACTACTGTTCATAGGGAGTCGACTACCTGCTGTGGAATTGCTCTGTGTATTTTAAGATTGTTTTGTTGATTAAGAGCCAAGCGTAGATCACTCTACTTGGTTTCTTAGGCAACATTAGAAGGAATGTATTTGTGTTAATATTGTTGAGCGAAAAAGTTTACTATATGCACAACACTATTCAACACCCCCCCTTCTAGTGTTGTTTGCCATCCACAGGATCCAACACTTGGTATCAGAGCAAGGTATTGAGATGGCATCAACAATGGTAGCATCCGTCCTCCAACGATTTGATGGAACAAATTATGCGGATTGGAGAAAGAGGATGTTGAAAGACATTGAATCCCTTGGACATATGGCATGGAGTTTCATCGAGTTCCCGTACATCAAGCCTACCACTCCTCCATCCCAATGGTCAAACCAAGACATGGAAAAAGCCGTTCTTCACTCTGAGGTAATGAGTCTATTATTATTTAATATTGACGATTCTATCTTTGAGTACGTTTCAGAGACCACTATGGCATTTCAAATATGGAACTTGCTTAAAGTCAAGTATGGAAAGGAGACTATTGAAAAATGGATTTTTGACACCACGATCACCAAAAGAGAAGAGAGCAAACTTAACAAGGAAGAGAATGATTCAAATTAGGATGACTCAAGTGATGAAGAAACGAAAGAGCAACCCGCAAATAATATGTGCATGATGGCTTGTCAAGATAATAAGGATAAGGTATGTGAATCCAGTTCTGACGATGAAAATGATTTTGACATTGCTAGTGCTTATGAGAATTTGTACATAGAATACGGAAAATTGACAAAGAGATTCAAAAGTTTGAATAATAAGTATAAAGTCTTGCTTAATAACCATGATAATTTATCTAGCAAACATGATAACTTATTGAATGATTATGATGATTTGAAAAATAACTTTACTAGTTCAAATGTTTCACTACATGATCATAAGTGCTTAAAAGACAAGTTTGATTCTTTATTGAGTGATCACTATTTATTGAAAAATGAACATGCGTTGTATGTCTCTTGTTTAAATGATAAAAAAGAATCACTTGCAAATATTATGGCTTCTAGTCGTAAAAACAAGAAGAATTAACTGCAAAATTTGATTGTATCAAAAATAACCCTATTCCTTCTCCTAAAAATGTTGTTAATAGGTATATTCATGCTCAAGCTTCTACGTCTAAAGAAATGAGTAGAAATGTAAATGTCGCACATGCTAATGTTAAAAAATACGCCTTTATGTATGGTAAAGATGCTAGACACAATAGTGTACACAATAAACCTCATGTTATATCCCATAACACGGCACACAAAAATGTTGTACACAATGCACATCAAAGATCACACTTTGTACACAAAGTACACAATGCTAGGAATAACATGATATGGGTGCCTAAACACTTAGGCGTGCATGATAAAAATATTTATGTTCAAAATTTGACCAAAAGTATGCATGGATTCTATAAAGATTCATTTGTTCATAGGAAATCAAATTCACATCGAATTTGGGTTCCAAATAAGTAACTCTATTTGTTTCAAACATTAGGGTATCCACATGCTTCATGTATATTATTCTGATACCCAAACGCTTAAAATGATATGTAAATAAAATTCCTTTTTTTCTTCTTTCTAACATATCGGACCCAATTAGAAGTGGGTACCAAACGTGTAGAGATTATTTTATTTCAGGACATTTGGATAATGGATAGTGGATGCTCCGCACACATGACATGGAACACAAAATTACTTAGCAATCTAAAAATGTATGATGGTGGAACCGTGACATTTGGTGACAACAAGAAAGGTAAAATTGTCGGAATTGGCAATATCGGCAGTCACTCAAAATTGCTCATCAAAGATGTAAGCCTGGTGAAAGGATTAAAGCATAATCTATTAAGCATACGTCAACTATGCGACAAAGGTATGAAAGTTATATTTACTCTTGACTCATGCTTAGTATATGACAAAGATATGAAAAATATCCTTGTTAAAGGTAAGCGAATAGAAAATATCTATGTACTTAGACTAAATGAGTATGAATCAAATGTATGTTTAATTGTTTCAACAAATGATCCACTGCTTTGGCATAGACGCTTTGGCCATGTGAACATCAAAAACATGGATAAGATTTCTAGGAAAGAGTTGGTGCAAGGACTTCCTAAGATAAGTTTTAAATTAGATAAAATATGTGACTCATGTCAATTTGGCAAAATGCATAAGAGTTCATTTAAAAATATTGGAGCACTTAGTTCTAATGGACCACTTGAACTACTTCATATGGACTTGTTTGGCCCAACTAGAACTCCATCATTATGCAACTCTAGATACGTATTTGTCGTAATCGATGATTTTAGTCGATATACGTGGGTATTATTCTTAACTCATAAGAATGATGCCTTCCGTGAATTCGAAATATTTTTCAAAAGGATTGAACGTTTATATTCCATGAAAGTTATCTCTTTAAGAAGTGACCACGGTGGTGAATTCGAAAATGAACATTTTAAATCTTTTTGTGAAGAACGAGGCATTTCTCATACTTTTGCTTTTCCCAGAGCTGCTCCTCAAAATGGGGTAGTTGAAAGGAAAAACAGAACACTCCAAGAGTGTGCACGAACAATGTTGTGTGAAAGCAACCTTCCAAAGAATTTTTGGGCGGAAGCTGTAGCAACCGCGTGCTATATTCAAAATAAAGTTTTAATTAGAAAACCTTTTGAAAAGACCCCTTATGAGTTATTTCTCCAACGAATTCCAAAAGTATCTTACTTCAGAGTTTTTGGTTGTAAATGCTACATTCTGAACACTAAAGATAACTTAGATAAGTTTGACTCCAAAGCGGATGAAGGCATATTTATCGGTTACTCTTTACGTAGTAAGGCATATAGAATTTACAATAAAAGTTCCGAAACTATTGTTGAAACTCTACATGTAACATTTGATGAATCTGTACCTCATAACATTACTCATAATGATGATGATGAAAGCATGCTCTTTGCACCCACTCCTAATAATGAATCTATCAATGACATCCCTAGTTCTTTGCCTAAATCATTTCCTGAAGTTATACATCACCCACACACACAAGTCTTAGGTGACATTGATGCAGGAATTAGAACTAGTTCTCAAATAGAACACTTAACACATGTTGCATTTGTTTCTAACATTGAGCCGAAAAAGGTAGAAGAAGCTTTTGCAGATGAAGCATGGATCGAGGCTATGCAAGAAGAACTTCTTCAATTTGAACGCAATCAAGTATGGGAGTTAGTGCCTAGACCGGAAGATCGTCCCGTTATCGGTACCAAATGGGTATACCGGAACAAACTAGATGAAGATGGAAATGTGATAAGGAATAAGGCAAGGTAAGTAGCACAGGGTTACTCTCAAGAGGAAGGTATAGACTTTGATGAAACCTTTGCTCCTGTTGCTAGACTAGAATCTATTAGGATGTTTGCATCATATAAGAATTTTAAACTTTATCAGATGGATGTAAAAAGCGCTTTCCCAAACGGATTCATAAAGGAGGAAGTCTACGTTGAACAACCTCCAAGATTTGAACATGATAAGAAAACAGGATTTGTTTACAAGTTAAACAAAGCCTTATATGGGCTAAAGCAAGCTCCAAGAGCTTGGTATGAAAGACTAAGAAAATTCTTAAGTGACTCAAGTTATACTGTTGGAAAAATAGATACAACCTTATTTGTTAAGAAAGTTCATAATGATATCATTCTTATCCAAATATACGTAGATGACATCATTTTTGGATCTACTAATGATGATCTTTGCCAAGAGTTTGCCAAGTTAATGTAGGAAGAATTTGAAATGAGCCACATGGGGGAGCTAACATATTTTCTCGGATTACAAATCAAACAAGGAAAAGAAGGAACCTTCATTCATCAAACAAAGTACGCAAGAGACTTGATCAAAAGGTTCGGGATGGAAACTGCATCCGGAAAGAACATACCAATGGCAACATCCACCTCCTTAGACAAAGACGAAGCAGGTAAAAAGGTTGATCAGAAGACATATCGAGGTATGGTCGGTTCTTTACTCTACTTAACAGCTAGCAGACCTGACATCATGTTTAGTGTTTGTGCATGTGCTAGATTTCAATGTGACCCTAGGGAATCACATCTGAAAACAGTAAAATACATATTTAGATATCTTAAAACAACATCTGACTTTGGACTTTCTTATCCCAAAGGAAGCACATTCGATTTAACTTCATTTAGTGACGCAGACTATGCTGGTTGTAAAGCCACAAGAAAAAGCACAAGTGGAACATGTCATTTCCTTAGACATTCCCTTGTTTCATGGTTTAGCAAAAAGCAAAGTTCCGTTTCACTATCTACCACTGAGGCAGAGTATATAGCTGCAGGACTTGCCTGTGCTCAAATACTTTGGAAGAAACAAGTCCTCGTCGATTATGGTGTTAATACATCTACATGTGTAATTTATTGTGATAATAAAAGCACCATAAATCTCACTAAAAACTCTGTTCTTCATCCTAGAACAAAACATATTGATATTAGACACAGATTTATTGATGATCATTGTGCCAAAAAGGATGTTGAACTTAAGTTTGTCTCCTCTGAATTTCAAGTTGCAGATATTCTAACAAAACCCTCACAAAAAGATACATTCTCCAGACTTCGTCGAGAATTGGGTATTGTTGGAGAAAAGGAATTGAATAATGCTCAGTTATAATTTTTTTTGTTGATGACAAGGGGGAGAAAATAATAATGATGCAAAAATGAATGTATTATTTCTAACGGCTTCGATGCAGGGGGAGAACTGCATCAAAGCAGGGGGAGTAAGTATAATATATATCGTCACATTTTTTTACTTACCTCATTTTTTTTATTTTGGGTGTCATCATCAAAAAGGGGGAGAGTGATGGAAATTGAATTCCACCCCAAGTGATTTTGATGATGAGCACACCAAATGAAAGCTTAGTGTACTAACTACACTACACTTAAGATGTGCAGAATTTGCGAAGCTCTACTCATACTCAAAGAAGCACACTTCAACGCTCAAAGACAAAGACGAACATGACTAAACTCAAGTGATGAAGCTCAAGCTCAAACAGAACAAAAAGCACAAAAGAGAAGCTCGCTTTCACTTCATCAAGTTGACCAAACTTCTGAAGACATGTTCTGAGTCCATAGTGAGTGTGTCGTGTCTTTTAGGGTATTTGTCAAAGCCATATCAAATAGACAAAACACACACACAAAACAATTTCGAAAATATTTTTAATTATCTTCAAAATAGTTTTCGAGAGCTTTTCTAGTCACTTCATAATTTTCGTAGTGAAACTCCACGCACCCTGGAGCTAACTACTTGTCTGACTAGAAGAACAACAGGAAAAACTCCTCTGAGAGTCGACTACCAAAAGTAGGGAGTTGACTACTTGTCAGAGATCGAAAACTCCTAGAGTTCTCTGGGAGTCGACTACCTATATGAGGGAGTCGACTACCAGCTGGAAATTTTCAGATGTTTTTGAATTTGAATTTTGAAATCCTTTGAGCAATTTACTCCGTAATTTTTGAGACAAAAGTCAAATGAAATTTGAAATTCAAATCTCAGTTTTTCCCCATAAATAGAGCTAAATTCTTTTGTGAAATACACAACATTGAAAATCAAATCTATTGTGAAAACTCTCTTGAATTCAAAGCTCTCAATTTTTCTCTCTAGCCAATTTAATTCTTATTTAATCTTGCAATACTTTCTTATTCTTTTTGAAGATCATACTCTTATTTTGTATTGGCTAAATCGTTTTCAAAATCCTTACTATTATTCTCTTTAATTTTATTTGAAAGGATTTTTGAAAAGCTCTAGATCACAAAGAACTTCTCTCGTATCTTTGTGTGATCTAGACTATCATTCTATCAAGCCACTACACAAATTGTCTTAACTTTGATTGGCTATAGAATCGGGTGTATAAACCAATCTCTATCAATTATTGTGGAGTATTGGATAAATTCTCATTGTGTTGATTGTTGGAACACTAGACAAGTCTAGTTGTTGCCAGTTGGAAAGTCCTCGGTTTGTGAGGCAAGGGTAAACCCTAGACAAGTCTAGGTGTTGTGATTGGAAATCCTGGTCAAGGCTAGGTCGTTGGAAATCCTAACGAGTGAAGTTAGGTAATTGTATTTGCCAAGGCAGATAGTGGAAATCTCGTACCGGATTGGTCGGGGACTGGACGTACCCGGGTTACGGGGAACCAGGATAAAAATCCTTTTGTTTGCGATTGTTGATCTGTGCTTGATTATCTTTACATTTATTTTTCTATCTTCTATCTACAGCAAAGATCAATTTATCTCTATTCACTGAAATTCATATTTGTGATTTTATTTGTTCTCACATATACTCAGGGAGTCAACTACTGTTCATAGGGAGTCGACTACCTGCTGTGGAATTGCTCTGTGTATTTTAAGATTGTTTTGTTGAATAAGAGCCAAGCGTAGATCACTCTACTTGGTTTCTTAGGCAACATTAGAAGGAATTTATTTGTGTTAATATTGTTGAGCGAAAAAGTTTACTATATACACAACACTATTCAACCCCCCTTCTAGTGTTGTTTGGCATCCACAGGATCCACATATGATACCGGCGTGTAGAAGTCTAACAATCTCCTTCTTGACCACCTCCATCATGATGGGATTCAGTCTTCGTTGCGGCTCAATTGAGGAGGCTTGCTCATCTTCAACCAGTATCCTATGTGAGCAAAGCCCCAAGCTCACTCCCTTCAAGTCATCGATTGCATACCCGAAGACACTCTTAAACCTTTTCAAAACACCAAGAAGTTTGGTCATCTGGTCTTCAGGCAGCGAGGAGTTCACTATGACCGACAGCGTCGAATCCTCCCCCAAATATTTATACTTCAGTCCTGGAGGCAACTCTTTCATCTCAACCTCATGGGGTCCCAACACATATTTCTCAAGCTGAGCATCCTCCAGTGAAAGGACTTCTTCGTGGAGCTCCTGAAAGCTAGCATCTGAAACTTCACTCCCAACCGTGGTTTCGCATGGCAAAGCCTCGCAAGGTAACGAAGGGATAACGGAGGAAGGCACAGGGTCTTTCTCAAGCTCATAATAATCATCCGGGAAGAAGGCTTCAACGTGATAACAGGTTTCAACAGTCGAGGGTTCCCCACCACTGCTTCCAGTTTCTTCAATGTCCCAAGATCTAGAATGCTCTATAGAAGTCTGCAAGGAATAGATCGATTCCTGTTCAACGTACTCGATAGACTCTGCCTGATAGTTCTCCTGAAAACTTCCCATAGGTGAACAATTCTTCCCCACTGAATTCGGAACTAGGCACGTCAATATGCGCCACTTCATCTGGAGGAAGGAGAGCTGTCGTGACTGGATGCTGCTGCATATCATGATACATCCTCTGATTTTTCACAGCAGCAGACAGAAGGGATATGATATTCGAAGCACTTAGAGATTCTGTCAAACTCTGTGCCAAACAGCGGACGTGGTGTGAATGATACCAAATATCGCCCGAAACGGCACACAACATCCTTGTCGTGGAGCAGGAAACCCGTAAGAAAAGGAGAGAGAGAGAGAGAGAGAGAGAGAGAGAGAGAGAGAGAGAACTGCATGGATAGAAAACACGTCAAAAGCATGGGTTGCATGAATGGGAGGTGAGGAGTAGCGCTGGCAGTATGGTGACTCAGTCTACCAATTCTATACAACTAATATTTACTATATGTCCAAGTAAAATCAAAAAGTGTAGAATGCAAAAATTATCGCGAGATAGGGATATGAGCTAGACTCAAGGGTTCAATGGGTCCTAAAATAACAAGCACGTTTCCTCCCTGGCAACGGTGCCATAAAGATTGACGTCCCCCGGTTTTTAACTCATAAGAGTGCAGCTGGATAGGGGATACCGGATTTAAAATATTTGTACCGTAAGCGCACGGTGTTGTAGTGTGGCTTGGGGGTCGAACACAGGGAGGCGTGGTTGTGCTTGCTTCTAAGAGGAACCAATTCAACCTACGGGTGAGCTAGCCCGAATCGATCGATGGTTTATCACAAATTATAGATACGAGGGATAAATAATATAAAATGAAACCTAGGACTTCGGTTTCCACCCTATCATGTGTTCTCACTATTACGAACGGCGGATAGGAATACGATTGGAATTAGGGTTTAGTGGTGAGACATTGCCTCTAGGAGTGATACCAGTGTCCCATGGGCCCGATATTCCGGTCAGTGCCCAGGATGATACGCCAAACTACCCGGGTTTGGTCAGTGGGCATTCCCATGTCCATTAACACTGACCGACTCCGGGAGCACTAAGCTCGCAATGATAACTCCCAACATCTCATCCTGCCGTTCCCACGCGCTAGGATTCGATGTCTACGCTAAGGCGTGAGCTATGGCTAGGGATTCAACCGCCAAGTTTGGTCCCCCTTGGCCCTACGGTCAAAGGCGGTCTTTTTCTCGCTGATGACAATGAAACACCCCGTGTAACCTCTAAATTCCTAATCCCTATCGAAATCCTAGTCCTATGGACGCATCAGGGAGAACCCACGAAGGGGTTTCCACCAAAATCCCAGATTTGGGAGCTACTCATACATTATGGCTAAAAAGCAATCTAAATGAAAATCAACCGTAAAAATCATGATAAAGCAATTTAAACACGGTAGTAGCAATGCTATTAAGACTATATTAAAGTTTGACAAAGATCAGAGAACTTACAGATAACAATAAAATTCCAGCCCTCACAAATAGAGAAAAAGACAGAAAAATACCAAAAGCTGCGTTTTCTGAAAACCTAGGCAACTATATATAGATAACGACTTCACCCGATCGGTTGAAGTATCACCCGATCGGGTGAGCTGCTTGATTCTTCAGTTGCGGTCTTTAGAAACTTCAACCGGACGCTTGGAATGATCGGGTGAAGCAAGCGGGTTGTCGATTGAGGAGATGCAGTCATCAGGTGAACCGATCGGTTGAGAATTCAACCGATCGGTTGGAAAAACGCCCCAAAAGACAGAGACTTCAGATGATTTGGCATGGTCAACAAGTAGTCAGGTGAGCTCTCCTGGTCGTCGTTTGGGAGAATCAGCTACAGATGAACCGATAGGGTGAGGTATCACCCGATCGGTTGGAAATCCAGCTCCAAATTCCTGAGAACTCTGTTGTGTTCAACCGGTCGTCGAACCGGTCGATTGGGCTGCACTTCGCTTCAGCTTGCATCCGGGTCGGATACGCGTGCATCACTGGATCGATTGGTTGTGTCCAACCGATCAGGTGGGGGGCTAAAAATGGCAATCTTTGTCATTTGGCCCCCTGGATCGCGCGTGACTCCTTCTGTTTCTCTGGGGACTCATGATATCTTTGTTATATGTCCCCTATGCTGTAAATGTCCTACAAACACACAAAAACATGGAGAAGTGAAAGAAAACTAGAATACACGAGAAAATGGATATGGGACTGTGGAAAATAACGGAAAAACATAAAGAAGACGTGCGTGAATATATAAAATATACACACACGTCAAAATCCCCCAAGCTGAACCCTTCCTCTTCCTAGAGGAAGACGAGTGAGAGTAGGTGCTTGGAGGCAGAAAATATAGAGAGAGAGAGAGAGAAATACAAAGCAAAATCCTAAATCACCCGTCAGGGCCAACAAAATCAAACACACATGCTAAATAATCATTCGACAAAACACATCACTAAACCGAGGTAATGTGAGTCCAAACAAGTGTCGTGGGCCCACGCGGTGAAGCGCGAGTGAGTGTGGTCGCGTGCTAGCAGACGGTGTTACTATCTACAATGTGCAATAAAGCTCCATATACACATATCCAAGGAAAGACCCAAATCTCGATTCGATTTGAAATAAACGGTGAATATATAGCTCAAGAATGCTTGAGAACAGAGTAAGAATCGAATCATATCATGTGTCAGGGACTCCACGGCTAGGGACTAGGAAATCACCAAACTATCGCCTAGATAATAGCTAGAAAGTTCCTATTCCAAGTGTTTTCGAAAACGATGGTGGTTGAGATGATGTGGAGAAGAACACTCGGTGCAAACTCTCGCCTTCCCTTTATTCTCGGTAAATAGGAAGAATATTCACACGGGAATTTTTTTTAGGTTTTGGGTATTTGTATTTTTTTGGATTTTTGGCTATATATATTTTTTCTTTTCTCTCTTTTTTTGATTTTTGGTTTTTTGGGTATATACATGTGTGTACTCTCCCAAGTGGGAGAACGGTACACGACGAGGGGATTTGCACCAAGTAAAATAAAAAAGAAAACAGATTCTAAACACTTGGGCAAAGGTGATTTTCTTCGCTAATCAAAGCATAGGCTAAATGGGTTATCCTAGTTCTCACTGTGGAATCCAGATACATGCGAATTGAAGAATACGATATAAATATAGCATGCATATAGAAGCAGACAGGAGAAGCAAATACCGCATATTCAAATCGAAGCATGATAATCTAGGGGCCATTCCAGGACATGTATATAAATCAAAATCACAAAGTAGAAGTACACTGTGAGCTAGACATGACACACGACTCACATAAAAGCAAAATGGACCCACGATGCATGAAATGCAAGAGGACTCAGCTTCCTAGGGTTAGTGAATGTGATTATCGAAGCCATGCTAGGTGTGTGTGTGATTCTGTGGCAATTCATCATTTAGGGTCATCTCTAGGAGGGAGAGGAGAAAAGATGAGAAGAAAAAAGAAAAACACGGTGAAAATGACTCAAAAAACGAAGAAAAAGACACAAATGACGCACGAAGTGCGACTCCCCCAAGCTGAAACTTGCATTGCCCTCAATGCAATAGAAGTAAATACGGGAGGGCAATGAAAATGGGGGGGATACGCACCGACTCAAAGAGAAATGAAAAACGAGAAAACCACACAGACGAAACTGAAAAATAAAGAAAAAGAAGAACAAAAAAAATATGGAATATAAAAGATAGAAAATCACACCACACGACATATATAGACAAACACACCACGACGAAAAACACTACAAAACACACAAAAGTCGATTTCCCCCTTGCTGGACATGATAGTGTTAGCAATAAGATATGATCACGAAGATGCAGAAATATGTAAGGGGAAGTCAATCGGAGTCGCTTTCGGTAGAATGGTAAGGAGATGGCGAGGAGATTGGTGAATAATGGAGGAAGGAATCCTCTGAGGACGAAGAAGAGGGTGTGCCGATAGGAGAAGGAGGGGCAACAGGCTGGGCCACCGGAGGATCGAAATTTATTGGTGGATCATGGTGGATGATGATGGCACTGGGTGAACCGACACACGGATGCCAATCAGGAGGTTCCATAGGTGGAAAGTGTACGAGTGTGGCATACCAAGGATCTGGGTAGAACTCCCATGGCAGATGTGAAATGCGAATGGGGAGGCGCTCAGGAGATGAGGGTGGGAGGATGGCAAATAGAGTGCTGGCAGGACCGTAGAGGTGGACTGCATGCTCCTCACCAAAGGGAGTTAACATACCGATATCGATGAAGTAGTCGCGCTCGATACGGCTACGCCCCGGTAAAATGGGTAGGTGTGGCAGCAGCCTCAAAACACAACTGACTATAAGAGTGATCATCCCACCACATCAGATAGATCCAGAGGTTGCGCGGCTAACAGATAAGATCTCGTGGATGATCCAATGAGTGGTGTTGATGGGTAATGGGATATGCCCATAAATCCTGTAGTGGGACATGGCATACAGAAAGAGGAGCTCATCTCTAGACACCGTGGAAACGTCCACGCGGGAGAAAATGGTGTTGGCAAGGAAGCAATGGGCGAAGTGATAGCGCAGATGTATGATGTAGGAGGCGAGAGCTACCGAGGGAAAGGTGGCATACCGGGTGAACCGTAGCCAGACACCATCGTTACGAAAGTAAGAAAAGATGTCAGACCGATCGGGAGTTGAACATTCAACATGACGATCGGGGTGAGGGAAATTCAGAATATTGTTAAGCTCGTGAAAACTCATGGAAAAATCGCAATTGAAGGCGCGGAAGGTGAAACCATACTCGGACACTTCCAGAGAACTGAGGAACTCGAGTGTGAGATTCTTGTGTGTGTGCGCGTGGGTATGTAGAAGGTAATCGCAACCTATGAAGCGAAAAAGTGCGCTGACGCCCCTAAAGAGTCCAAGAGATTCGAGAGTGGGGGAGTCGGCAAAAAGAGTAGGTCGCATGGGGCGATGAAGAAGGGCATGCAGTCGTGCAGATTTCTCTTCTGAAGTTGGGTTAATGCCCAGGAATGATTGGGGAAAAGGACCGTGAAGGGGGCGTCTGCGTGAAGATGAGGCAATCTTTTTTCCCTTCCCAGACATGGTGATGTCGTGGAGGCACAATGATGCAGCGGGGGGTGGGTTATTATGATGTGGATAAGGACGCTAAAATAGGTAGACTCAATATCCAGACATTGCATATATGGAAATAAATATTTAGAGTGGAAAGAGGTTACCCATCAACTCAAGCAGCAATGGTGTAAGATCAAGCACCCCAAAGACCCCATGCCGCATGAGGAAACGATTTGGGAAGCCGCCGCTCGCTGATGGTGGGGGAGTATTGGAATGAGTGAGGGTGTGGATTTAGGGGTGGAGGGGTTGCTGGAGAAGATCAATTTGGAAGATGGAGAGAGGGGAGATGTGCGAATGGAAATGTGGGGGGTCGGGTGAATAAGGTCGGGTGAGGGGGAGTATGTATAAGGGCGAAAGAGAACGGATTGGGTAAGGGTTCACCCGATCGATTGGGTAAGTTTCGAAAATCTTCTGTCGGTCAACAGCTACAGGTTACAGCGGGGTGGGGTTGCAACGGAGCGGGGGCGTGTTGCAGAGCGGGGGAGCGCTTCGGTCAGACCGAGCGGGGGCGTCGGTCGGTGCGGGGTTGCAACGTTGTAGTTGAAACGTTGCAAAGTGGAGCGGCAGTGCGGGGAATTATCTCGGTCAGACCGAGAGAATTTCTCGGTCGTAGCAGGGTGCGGGCGTTGCAGCGATGCAGCAGGCGCTTGGTGCGGAGCGGAGCGGTGGTGCAGGGCGGGGCCTCGGTCAGACCGAGGGAAATCAAGGAATTCTATCGGTCGGGCACGGGCCGCTGCGAGCTGCTGTTGCGACAAACATCGCAAGTGGAAATTTGAGATGTGGGGGCGGATAGGGTTCGTTTTCTTGGGAAAATAGCTTATCCAAGGGGGTATTTATATAGTGTAGGTGGGTTGACTTGGTCTAGGGTTGATTTCTATAAGGATTAGGATTTTAAAACAATAAAACCCATTCTCTCTCCCTCCTACTCACGCATGGATAGGGTGCGGCCCAGAATGGGCTGAATCGACTAGGGTTGGGTGATAAAATATGTAGGGAATATATATAGGGGTTAAACTAGAGTAACTAGGGTTCAAAGAATTAAAGATAAGCTGTTCTAAAATGTAAAATAGGTCAAATGGAATCCGAAAATTGTGAAATAAATATTGGGATGATCGGGACGACGAGAGAAAGGAAACTAAGAAGACAGATCTCAATTTCAATGTCGAGTGACAAAACTAAAAATAGAAACGTCTCACGTCAAAAGTGAAAACCGCGACGTCTCTGTAGTGCCCTGTGGTAGCTACTGCACATGTACTAGAGGGGGGGTGAATAGTACTTTTAAATAATAAGGAGTGTTATTCCTAATTATCGTGCAATTAACAAACAACAATGCTGAATAACAACGATCAACAAGAATAAATGCAAACGCAAACAAATGGTTTAATGGGTTCGGATCCACCCAAGTCTCCCCGACTTGTTCCCGGTGATCCTACGTCCCAACCACCCGGATCCCTTCCGGATACTTGAGTTAGAAACCCTAACTCAAGATTTCCAATATTACCACTTGCGAAAACCTCACAAGTGCAATCGACCTACAATCGATGACCGTGACTCCCACAACCCGGGATCACGCAAAACCTCTCACAACCGAGAGTATACAATTCAAATATAACTGAAATGAAATGCTTACCAACAAAATACCTATGCCTTGAGATTTCTTACAAAATTAGGGCAAAGAGGATTTTGATGGAGGAAGATGGCACCAAACCCTAGCTTCAAGAAGATGACCAGCAATGGAAGCCTAGGGTGGAGATGGTGACCTAGAATCAAGCTTCTAGCTTGAATGGCTCACAATGGAGAGAATCTCTCTTGAGGATTTAGGACTCAAGAACTTGAGGGAGAGATTCTTGTGAGAAGAGAGAGCTTGGAAATAGAGTTGATAGCTCTTCTCTTTTGATCTGAAAATATCTCCAATATGTTGCTTAACCCCTTCAAGAAATGAATCAGGATTCTATTTATAGGGGCAAGGAAAAACGAGTTCAAAAAGATCCCAACGGCTCTTTTCTGAACCAGACTAGTCGGTCAAAGAAGGATCACTGACCGACTAGTTCATCAACTAGTCGGTCGGTGATACAACGTAGACCGACTAAGAGGTGAACAGCCAAAAGGTGAAGTTCCAGGCAAAGACAACTAGTCGGTCTAAGAAGACTTGCCGACCGACTAGTTTCTCAACTAGTCGGTCGGTGAATGTTCTTGGACCGACTAACGTGGAAAAGGAATAGGTTGACTTCAAGATGACTTAGTCGGTTTAAGAACAAATGCTGACCGACTAGTTTCTCAACTAGTCGGTCGGTAAACGTTCTTTGACCGACTAACTCGAAACAGTAGCTCAGGCTGAAAATGAGTGAACACAACTAGTCGGTCTAAGAAGGATTACTGACCGACTAGATCGTCATCTAGTCGGTCGGTGACTCTTCTTTGACCGACTAACTGTAGTCATAGAAAGAGCTGAATTAGAGAATACAAACTAGTCGGTTTAAGTAGAGTTTCCGACCGACTAGATCGTCATCTAGTCGGTTGGTGACTCTTCATGAACCAACTAACATGCACTCGAAGCCGAGGGAAAGAGCGATAGGCTTCGGGAAAGTTTCTAATGGCTTCTATGATAATCCTAGCTCTAAGATATGAGCGAAATGAAGGTTATAAGGCAAGTCCTACTCAAGGCTTAACATTCTAACCTATGAAGCTAGAAGACTATAAAATAAACCTTACGAGCCGTCTTCAAAGCTTCAATCTTCATTCCTCTTGACTTCAATATTGCTCCTTGAGCTTCAACGAAGCTCCAGGCACACGATCACGCATATTGAGAAGTCTTGAGACGTCGCTTTTGTTGTACGTGGTATTTTGGCGACGATCTCCATAACTGCGCTCACAAATTGTTAGTTCACGATTTATTTATGTTTGCTCATCATCCAAAACCAAATCCGGGGAGTCCAATACTCAACATTCTCCCCCTTTTTGGTGATGACAAACCAACATAAATAATAATAAAAAATAATGAACTAAATGAAATATACTTACTCCCCCTGCATTGATGACACATTAGTTCCATATGAAATAATAAGCACATACATCAAGCAGACGAGGAAAGTAAAAATTCAAATCCAATATTTGAGATTTAGGATTTGTAATCCATTTTTATATCTTAACTCCCCCTGAATCTAACATATCAAATTAGATTCATGGTAGATTATCATTTAGCACATGTCATTATTATGCCATTATTATATTTGAGATTTAGGATTTGTAATCCATTTTTATATCTTAACTCCCCCTGAATCTAACATATCAAATTAGATTCATGGTAGATTATCATTTAGCACATGTCATTATTATGCCATTATTATATCTCTCCCCCTTTGGCATAATCCAAAAAGAGCGGGAGGAAGCCAATGACAATAAATCATGTCCAAATAATTCATTAAGCATGGGAGTCTAAGAATACGACCACGTTTCATATGACACCAAAAAAAATTCGAATAAAATCAAAGCGTGTCAATGAGACCATAGTCGAAAATCGAAAAATTGAAATCATCAAAATATCAAATGTAAATTCACTTATTGATGAAATGAATTTACTCTCCAATATCAACATTTATAGCTATTTTAGTGCATGGAAAACAATTCTATGTTTTCATACAACTAAAGCTATTGAATCAAACTAAATCGTCGAGCGACGAAATCAATATCAGAGACATACATAAAATGTGCACAAAGGAATGAACCATCAGAAGAGTGGTGCACATCAAGGAATATCAAATGTCACAATATCGATCGAAAATGAACATAAAGTAAGAGCACATCAAAACTAAGTGAAGTGCGCGATGAGAAGTGACAAGGTGATAAAAGTAATACGAAAAACATCATAATAACTTTTAAAAACATGTCATGCCAAAAATAGATATGAATTTCAAAGTATTTATGGCATTCACAATTCTATCATGCTAGGAGAAACAAAATGATTCCAATGTAAAGAAATAGATTCTAACCAAGCATGCATTCAACCCTCATGGATACCAAATGTAATATCATACTTACAACATTAAGCTCCCCCTACATTGGTGCATTACCTAAGCACCATCAACTCCGTTTGAATGAAAGTCTTCGCAAAACGAGGAGTTGGTAGGGTTGGTATCCCACGGTGGATTGAACCTAGAAAACTTCATTTTGGTATCCAAAAATCCTTTTGGATCCAATGGGTTAGACAACAAATTTGAAATTCGAAATAAAAATTATTGTAACCTATAAATTAATATAATCAAAATCAATTTTATAAACATATGCCTTGGTACCCATAACATGATCATAAACTCATGGTACCAAGCATTGAAGAGTTAAAGGAACTAACCCTTCGGAAACCAAGTCCAAGAGGAACTTGATTTTCCAACATAATCATCATTCAAAATAACATCACTAATATAGGATTGCACATAAACATTCATAGCATCATCGCTAGTGTTCTTGGGACCCCAAATAGTGTACATTTTGGGAATCCTCTTCCTAGTGGTTGCATGCACAAAAGTTTGATTTCTATGTGGTGCATGTGGCCTAGGAGCATGAGATCTAGCAATAGCATTATGATGAGCACGAGATCCATGATATGGTGTAGCATACATACGTGGATAAGCATGAGGTGTGTATGCATGAGGATGATTATGAGAGAAGGCATGCACATGTGGATGAGATGTTTGAACATAAGCATTAGGATGTGCATGAGCATGATTACGTGCATGTGGGTGTCTCATATGAGTGTTCGCACGTGCTCGTGGATGCGGAGCATAAAAATCATCATTAATATTAGCATGCACCGGTGGAGTAGGATGTGTGTTCCTACGTGGCATAGCATGTGAGTACAAAAATGCATGACCCCTCTTTGGATGTCTACCCAAAGTGGGTTTCTTTCCAATCGGGGGTGTGTACGAAGTGGAAGCACTATTGGTAGGAGAACTACCAATGGGGAGTTTGCTCCCACTCGTTGAGGCGTCGGAGGTAGGCCTAACAAAGGTTGTAGACGATTTGGATGAGTCTCCCATCTTATACCCCAAGCCAATGTGGTGTTTGGCCGGAAGTAAGTCATTTAGGATATTATCCAAATGGCCCTTACATCTATTGAAATCATTGATACGGCCTAACGTGCACTCATACTTCTCTTTGAGAGAATGCATCGAAGCATCCAAAGTGGATACTTGTGATGTGAGTGCATAAACACGAGATTTGAGATTCTTATTCTCAATACTCAAAGTTGAGTTTTGAGACGTCAAATCCGCTATCACATGTTCATCCGAATCCTCAACAAGAACATGCTCAAGTTGAGATTTGAGGGACTTCACCTCATTTCTCAACAAGCCATTATGAGTAAGCAAACTTGCTTTCTCATTGGCAAGTGTCTCAACAATGGTGTCATTGTTGGTGATGGTAGACTTAGGAGAGGTTTGGAGGCTAACAAGTTCATCTTTGGTCTTATTATATCTATCCACAAATTTAGTAAATTTAGACCAAATTTCTTGGTTTGCTAACCTCATTTCATCAATAGTAGGTTCTCCGCTACCATCCTCGCTACCATCCTCGCTTTCATCCTCGCTATCATCCTCGCTATCATCGAAGGAGGACTTTCGATCTTTTGCCTCATTAGCCATGAAGCAAAGTTTTGCTTTCTCCACTCTTCCATCATCCGACTCTCCACTTGAGGAATCCTCTTCGGAGTCGGTGAATGTGCCAACAAGTCCTTTCTTGTACTTTCTCGACTTGTCGTACTTCGATGCTTTCCCCTTCTCCTTGTGTTTGTAGAGAGGACAATCCAGTTTGATGTGTCCTGGCTTGTTGCATTTATAACACACGGGAGTAGAAGCATTAGTCGAACTAACTTTAGATTTATTCAAAGATATACCTTCTCGGAGGAATCGATCGAACTTCCTTGCCATACTGGCAATGGATTCTATGTCCAATTCATCTTCCGATTCTTCATCATCGGTAGATGGAGCGGCCTTGAAGGCAATCCCCTTTTTCTTTGGCTCATCTTGCTTCAAGTACGCTTTCATCTTTTCCTTCATTCGGATCTTACTATCCTTGCGTACCTCGTAAGACAACAAGGTACCCATTAGTTGTACGACGGTATATTTATTCATGTCATTACCTTCCTCGATGGCGTAGGTACGCTTTTCCCAACATGATGGAAGACCGTCGATAATCTTCGCGACTTTCTCCTTTTGGGTATAGACCTTCCCAAGAGCTTCCAAGTCGTTTGATATATCCACGAAGCGAGCGTAATATTCCTTCATGGTTTCGCCCTGCTCCATATGAAACAACTCAAATTCTTTATTAGCAACGACGAGTTTAGAATCTTTTACCGCACTCGATCCTTCGTGCAATATGAGGAGTTGGTTCCATATTTTATATGCACTCTTACATGTGCATATCTTGTTGAAGTCCTCAGGCTCCAACGCACAATTCAAGGCATTCATTGCCTTGGCATTGGCAACTTCCGCGGCGACCTCCGCGGGAGTCCACTTTGCGAAATCATTTTCGGAAGGCTCGATATACTCCGTCATGGTGGCTCTCCATAGTGAAGCGCTCCGGAGGAAAATTTGCATCCGGCATTTCCAATACCCGTAGTTGGTACCGTTGAAGTGTGGAGGCCTGACGGAGGATAGTCCTTCCATAACTGAAGAGGCTCCATCGCGGTTCTTGAATACGTTGTAGTCGTTGTTCGTCATAACTTTGAACTTGTAGCTTTAACCTTGGCTCTGATACCAATTGTAGTGCCCTGTGGTAGCTACTGCACATGTACTAGAGGGGGGGTGAATAGTACTTTTAAATAATAAGGAGTGTTATTCCTAATTATCGTGCAATTAACAAACAACAATGCGGAATAACAACGATCAACAAGAATAAATGCAAACGCAAACAAATGGTTTAATGGGTTCGGATCCACCCAAGTCTCCCCGACTTGTTCCCGGTGATCCTACGTCCCAACCACCCGGATCCCTTCCGGATACTTGAGTTAGAAACCCTAACTCAAGATTTCCAATATTACCACTTGCGAAAACCTCACAAGTGCAATCGACCTACAATCGATGACCGTGACTCCCACAACCCGGGATCACGCAAAACCTCTCACAACCGAGAGTATACAATTCAAATATAACTGAAATGAAATGCTTACCAACAAAATACCTATGCCTTGAGATTTCTTACAAAATTAGGGCAAAGAGGATTTTGATGGAGGAAGATGGCACCAAACCCTAGCTTCAAGAAGATGACCAGCAATGGAAGCCTAGGGTGGAGATGGTGACCTAGAATCAAGCTTCTAGCTTGAATGGCTCACAATGGAGAGAATCTCTCTTGAGGATTTAGGACTCAAGAACTTGAGGGAGAGATTCTTGTGAGAAGAGAGAGCTTGGAAATAGAGTTGATAGCTCTTCTCTTTTGATCTGAAAATATCTCCAATATGTTGCTTAACCCCTTCAAGAAATGAATCAGGATTCTATTTATAGGGGCAAGGAAAAACGAGTTCAAAAAGATCCCAACGGCTCTTTTCTGAACCAGACTAGTCGGTCAAAGAAGGATCACTGACCGACTAGTTCATCAACTAGTCGGTCGGTGATACAACGTAGACCGACTAAGAGGTGAACAGCCAAAAGGTGAAGTTCCAGGCAAAGACAACTAGTCGGTCTAAGAAGACTTGCCGACCGACTAGTTTCTCAACTAGTCGGTCGGTGAATGTTCTTGGACCGACTAACGTGGAAAAGGAATAGGTTGACTTCAAGATGACTTAGTCGGTTTAAGAACAAATGCTGACCGACTAGTTTCTCAACTAGTCGGTCGGTAAACGTTCTTTGACCGACTAACTCGAAACAGTAGCTCAGGCTGAAAATGAGTGAACACAACTAGTCGGTCTAAGAAGGATTACTGACCGACTAGATCGTCATCTAGTCGGTCGGTGACTCTTCTTTGACCGACTAACTGTAGTCATAGAAAGAGCTGAATTAGAGAATGCAAACTAGTCGGTTTAAGTAGAGTTTCCGACCGACTAGATCGTCATCTAGTCGGTTGGTGACTCTTCATGAACCAACTAACATGCACTCGAAGCCGAGGGAAAGAGCGATAGGCTTCGGGAAAGTTTCTAATGGCTTCTATGATAATCCTAGCTCTAAGATATGAGCGAAATGAAGGTTATAAGGCAAGTCCTACTCAAGGCTTAACATTCTAACCTATGAAGCTAGAAGACTATAAAATAAACCTTACGAGCCGTCTTCAAAGCTTCAATCTTCATTCCTCTTGACTTCAATATTGCTCCTTGAGCTTCAACGAAGCTCCAGGCACACGATCACGCATATTGAGAAGTCTTGAGACGTCGCTTTTGTTGTACGTGGTATTTTGGCGACGATCTCCATAACTGCGCTCACAAATTGTTAGTTCACGATTTATTTATGTTTGCTCATCATCCAAAACCAAATCCGGGGAGTCCAATACTCAACAGTCTCTTCAAATAAGGTCAAATCGTGGGAGAATGACTCGAGAAATATCGTTCCAAATTAGTGCCACAATTTAATACTCTCAGAGACGCTTACAACGACATATCACACCAAAGTGTTCACAAACAAACATAGTCTAAAATAAACACGTGCACGGTCAAAAGCACGTGCACGAACAAAGTACGATCGAAAAGCGACCGTTACACCTTCACAAGGAGTTGAGTCAATGGCCTGGAAATCTTGGAGAAGTCTTTTATGAAGCGGCGGTGGAATCCCGTGTGCCCTAAAAAACCACGGACCCCTCGAAGATTGAGTGGAGGCGGAAGCTTTTCAATCACCTCTACTTTTGCCTTGTCTACCTCGATCCCCCTTGAAGAAATGACATGTCCCAATACAACTCCTTCTTGGACCATGAAATGGCATTTTTCTCAGTTCAGAACTAGACCGTTATCTTGACACCTCTCTAGGACTTTAGTTAGATTGCGGAGGCATTAGTCAAACTATGTTCCTTAGACGAAAAAATCGTCCATGAAAACCTCCAGATATCCTGGGAGTAGTCGGAGAAGATTGCAGACATTAATCTTTGGAATGTAGCCGGGGCGTTGCAAAGCCCAAACGGCATTCTCCTGTAAGCATATGTCCCAAACGGACAAGTAAAAGTTGTCTTCTCCTGGTCATCATTATGGATGGGGATTTGAAGAAAACCGGAGTACCCGTCTATGAAGCAGAAGTAGTTATGTTTTGCCAGCCGCTCGAGCATCTGATCAATGAAAGGAAGAGGATAGTTATCCTTCCTTGTGGCCTTGTTTAGCTTCCTGTAGTCGATGCACATCCGGTACCCCATGACGGTCCTTGTGGATATGAGCTCGTTTTTCTCGTTGCAAATCACCGTCATTCCCCCTTTCTTGGGTACAACATGCACCGGGCTAACCCAGCGACTGTCGGAGATAGGGTATATGATATCGGCATGTAGAAGTCTAACAATCTCCTTCTTGACCACCTCCATCATGATGGGATTCAGTCTTCGTTGTGGCTCAATTGAGGAGGCTTGCTCATCTTCAACCAGTATCCTATGTGAGCAAAGCCCCAAGCTCACTCCCTTCAAGTCATCGATTGCATACCCGAAGACACTCTTAAACCTTTTCAAAACACAAAGAAGTTTGGTCATCTGGTCTTCAGGAAGTGAGGAGTTCATTATAACCGGCAGCGTCGAATCCTCCCCCAAATATTCATACTTCAGTCCCGGAGGCAACTCTTTCATCTCAACCTCATGGGGTCCCGACACATATTTCTCAAGCTGAGCATCCTCCAGTGAAAGGACTTCTTCGTGGATCTCCTGAAAGCTAGCATCCGAAACTTCACTCCCAATCGTGGTTTCGCATGGCAAAGCCTCGCAAGGTAACGAGGGGATAGCGGAGGAAGGCATCGGGTCTTTCTCAAGCTCATAATAATCATCCGGGAAGAAGGCTTCAACGTGAAAACAGGTTTCAACAGTCGAGGGTTCCCCACCACTGCTTCCAGCTTCTTCAATGTCCCAAGATCTAGAATGCTCTATAGAAGTCTGCAAGGAATAGATCGATTCCTGTTTGATGTACTCGACAGACTCTGCCTGATAGCTCTCCTGACAAAACTCCCCATAGGTGAACAATTCTTCCCCACTGAATTCGTAACTAGGCACGTAAATATACGCCACTTCATCTGGAGGAAGGAGAGTTGTCGTGACTGGATGCTGCTGCATATCATGATACATCCTCTGATTTTCCACAGCATCAGACAGAAGGGATATGATTGTTGAGTATTGATTCCCCGGATTTGGTTTTGGATGATGAGTAAACATAAATATTCTGTACTAACTCTTTGTGAGCGCAGTTATGGAGATCGTCACCAAAATACTACGTACATCAAAAGCGACGTCTCAAGACTTCTCAATACATGTGATCATGTGCCTGAAGCTTCGTTGAAGCTCAAGGAGTATTAATGAAGTCAAGAGTGAAGATTGAAGCTTTGAAGACGGTTCGTCATGTTTATTTTATGTCTTCTAGCTTCATAGAATAGAATGTTAAGCCTTGAGTAGGACTTACATTATAATCTTCATTTCACTCATATCTTAGAGCTAGGATTATATTAAAAGCCATTAGAAACTTTCC
This sequence comes from Scilla litardierei, assembly GCA_030789695.1. Taxonomy (NCBI): domain Eukaryota; kingdom Viridiplantae; phylum Streptophyta; class Magnoliopsida; order Asparagales; family Asparagaceae; genus Scilla; species Scilla litardierei. Next base: position 124,025,952 of record CM061133.1, read on the forward strand.
CGAAGCCTATCGCTTCTTCCCTCAGCTTCTAGTGCATCTTAGTTGGTTCAAGTAGAAGAACCAACCGACTAGATGAAGATCTAGTCCGTCGGCAATTCATCTTGAACCGACTAGATGTCGTTGCTCATTTCAGCCTGGCATTGTTGATCAATTAGTCGGTCAAAAAAGAGTCACCGACCGACTAGATGACGATCTAGTCGGTTAGGAACCCTTCTCAGACCGACTAGTTATCATTGCCTCTATACAGCCTAGCTTACTGTTTACAGTTAGTCGGTCAAAGTACAACGACCGACCGACTAGTTGAGAAACTAGTCGGTTGGAAGTTGTTCTTAAATCGACTAGCTGTATTTGAATTCAGCCTATTCTATTTCAGCTGTTAGTCGGTCAAAAAACACTCACCGACCGACTAGTTATGAAACTAGTCGGTTAGCAAATCTTCTTAGACCGACTAGTTCTATATTCCATGTACTTCATCTTTTGGCTGTTCTGTTGTTAGTCGGTTCATGTTGAATCACCGACTGACTAGTTGAGAAACTAGTCGGTCAGTGATCCTTCTTAGACCGACTAACTGCTTCAGAAATATGACCGTTGGGAATCTTTTGAGCACGATTTTTCTTGCCTCTATAAATACAAACCTGATTCGTTTGAGGCAAGGTTAGAGGTCCATTATCCAAGTTATTTCAGACCTAAGAGAAGAGTTTTCTCAAGCTATTTCTAAGCTCTCTCTTCTCACCAAGAATCTCTCCTTCACTCGTTGAGCAAAATTCCTCAAGAGAGATTCTCTCCATTGTGAGCCATTCAAGCCAAAGGCTTTGACTCCAAGTCACCAACTCCTCCCTAGCCATCTATTGCTGTCCATCTTGGTGGAGCTAGGGTTTGGTGCTTGCTTCTTCCTCAAAATCCATCTTTGCCCTAATTTGGTAAGTATACTCAAGGCATAGGATTTTGTGGTAAGTATTTCATTATTTCATCGCATTTGATATTTGAATTGTTCTCACGGTTGTGAGAGAAGTGTGTGATCCCGGGTTGTGGGAGTCACATTTTCATTGTGTATGATTTGGTCTTGTGAAGGTTTTTCACAAGAATTTCATAGTGCTAAATCTTGGGTTAGTGGTTTCTAACTCAAGTATCCGGAGGAGATCCGGGTGGTTGGGACGTAGGATCACTGGGAACAAGTCGGGGAGACTTGGGTGGATCCGAACCCGTTACATACTTTGTTTGCGTCTGTCTATTTTTGTCGATTGTTGTTTGTAGTCTTATTCCGCATTGTTGTTTGTATGTTTGCACAATAATTAGGAATAATTCTCTTGATTATTTTAAAGTACTATTCACTCCCCCTCTAGTACATGTGCAGTAGCTTCATAGGGCACTACAATTGGTATCAGAGCCAGAGTTCAAAGCTATGACAAACAACGACTACAACGTCTTCAAGGATCGTCAAGGATCTTCTTCAGTTATGGCAGGACGATCCTCTGTCAGGCCTCCTCACTTCAACAGTACCAACTATGGGTATTGGAAATACCGGATGGAAACCTTCCTCCGGAGCGCTTCACTTTGGAGAGCCACGATGACGGAGTATGTCGAGCCCGCCGAAGAAGATTTCGCGAAGTGGACTACCGCGGAGGTCGCCACGGAGGTAAGCAATGCAAGGCCATGAATGCCTTGCAATGTGCGTTGGAGCCGAAGACTTCAACAAGATATGAACATGTAAGAGTGCATATCAAGTATGGAACCAACTCCTCATCTTGCACGAAGGAACGAGCACGGTAAAAGATTCTAAACTCGTTGTCGCTAACAAAGAATTCGAGTTGTTTCACATGAAACAGGGTGAAACTATGAAGGACTACTATGCTCGCTTCGTGGACATATCCAAGGAATTGGAAGCTCTTGGGAAGATCTACACCCAAAAGGAGAAAGTCTCGAAGATTATTGACGGACTTCCTTCTTGTTGGGAAAAGCGTACCTTCGCCATCGAGGAAGGTAACGATATGAATAAGTACACTGTTGTACAACTAATGGGTACATTGTTGTCTTACGAGGTACGCAAGGAAAGTAAGATCAAGATGAAGGAGAAGATGAAGGCGTACTTGAAGCAAGACGAGCCAAAGAAGAAGGCGATTGCGTACAAGGCCGCTCCATCTACCGACGATGAAGAATCGGAAGAAGAGTTAGACATAGAATCCATTGCCCGTATGGCAAAGGAGTTTGACCGATTCTTCCGAAAAGGTAACTTTAGAAATAAATCTAAAGTTAGTTCGACTAATGCTTCTACTCCCGTGTGTTATAAATGCAACAAGCCAGGACACATCAAGCTGGATTGTCCTCTAAACAAACACAATGAGAAGTGGAAGGCATCCAAATACGACAAGTCGAGAAGTATAAGAAAGGACTTGTCGGCACATTCACCGACTCCTACGAGGACTCCTCAAGTGGAGTGTCGGATGATGAAAAGGCGGAGAAAGCACACATGTGCTTCATGGGAAGAGAAGAACATGTTCAAGAGACTTCCTCCGATGAAAGCGATGAAAGCGAGGATGAAGGCGGTGAGGTAACATTGGATGAACTTAGATTAGCTAATGAATAACTTTGGTGTAAGTTTTCTAAATTAGCTAATCGATTTATTAAGACTAAAAATGAGCTAACTAGTCTTCAAACCTCGCCTAAACCTATCATCGTCAACAACGACACCATTGTTGAAGGGTTGAGAAATGAGATTGTAAATCTCAAATCTCAACTTGAGCATGCTCATATCGAGGATCCGGATGAACATGTGATAGCGGATTTGACGTCTCAAAACTCAACTTTGAGTATTGAGAATAAGAATCTCAAGTCACGTGTTTGTGCACTCACATCGCAAGTGTCCACGTTGGATGCTTCGATGCATTCTCTCACCGAGAAATATGAGTGCACATTAGGCCGAATCAATGAATTCAATAAAGGTAAGGGCCATTTGGATAATATCCTAAATGACTTACTTCCGGCCAATCATCACATTGGCTTGGGGTATAAGATGAGAGATTCATCCAAATCGTCTGCCACCTTTGTTAGGCCATCTTCCGAAGCTTCTACTAGTGGGAGTAAACACTTCATGGGTAGTTCTTCTACCAATGGTGCTTCCGCTAGGTACACACCCCCATTTGGAAAGAAACCCACTTTGGGTGGACCTCGAAAGAGGGGTCATGCTTTCATGTATACCATGCCACGTAGGAACACACATCCTACTCCACATGTTAGCACATATGATGATTTTTATGCTCCGCATCCACGAGCACGTGCACACCATGTGAGACACACTCATGCACGTGTTCCACCACATGCATATGTTCATTCACATTCTCATATGAATAATTATCATCATGCACCATTGCATCATATGACATATGCTTACCCACAACATGCATCCCATAGACATCAACAACGTATGCATGCTCCCAATAGGATTAGGACTCCCAAGACATACACTATTTGGGGTCCGAAGAACACAAGCATGCATGCTAAGGATATGTATGTGCACTCGTATATTAATGACATTATTTTGAATGATGATTATGTTGGGAAATCACGGTCCTCGTGGACTTGGTTTCCGAAGGGTTAGTTTCCTGGTTAGTTTTCTTTGACCCTTCATTGCTTGGTACCATAAGTTTAATTTCATTTTATGGGTACCAAAGCAATTGTGGTAAGAATTGGTTTATTCTTTTTATTTGCATATTGGTCATGGATATGCATGTTTGTTTGAAACATAAATTCATATTGAATTTGAATTTAGTTGGGCTATGGGTTATGTTAATTTGAATTTAGTTTGTTAAAATTGTTGCCTAACCCATAGGATCCAAAGGGGTTTTTGGATACCAAGAATTGTGTCTTCTAGGTTCAATCCACCATGGGATACCAATCCTACCAACTCATTGATTTGCAAAGGATTTTTCATTCAAATGGAGTTGATGGTGCTTAAGAGATGCACCAAAGTAGGGGGAGCTTAATGTTGTAAGTATACTCATACATGTGATTTACATTGGTATCCATGTGTGTTGAATGCATCCATTGGTAGACTATATTTCAATTGATGTCATTTTGTACTAGAATTGTGTATGCCATAAGTTTTTATGAAGTTAATATCTATTTTTGGCATAACACTTTTGCATGCTACATTTGGTTTTCTCATTGGATTTATTTGTCTCCGATATTGACTTTCGTCGTTCGACGATTTTATGAATTAAATAGATTTGCTTTTATGAAAACATAGAATTGTTTTCCATGCACTATTTAACTAAGAATGTTGATATTGGAGAGTATGTTCTAAAACTCAATACGTGAAATTGATTTGAGTTTTGATGATTTCGGTTTTCGATTTTCACCTATGGTTTGGTGATTTTGTTTTTCGATTTTTCGCCTATGGTTTGATGATTTCGTTTTTCGATTTTTGACTATGGTCACGTTGGCACGCTTTGATTTTCTTCGGTATTTTACATTTGGTATTTTACTTTGGTGTCATTTGGACCATGGTCGTATTCTTAGACTCTCATGCTTTAATTTCTTAGCCATTGTTATCTTGCCGTTGATCTCCTCCCGCTCCTTTTGCTAATGCCAAAGGGGGAGAGAATTAATAATGACGATGTGCTAATGATAATTCAAAGCAATTTACAGTGAATCTAATTTGATATGTTAGATTCAGGGGGAGTTAAGATATAAAATGGATTTAGATCCTAAATTGCAATAATAGGATTCATATTTTATATTTCACTCACCTGCTTGAGGCGTATGACTATTACTTAATTTGGAATTAACGTGTCATCAATGCAGGGGGAGTAAGTAAATTTCATTTGAATCATTATTATTGATTATTATTTATGTTGGATTGTCATCACCAAAAAGGGGGAGAATGTTGAGTATTGATTCCCCGGATTTGGTTTTGGATGATGAGCAAACATAAATATTGTGTACTAACTCTTTGTGAGCGCAGTTATGGAGATCGTCACCAAAATACTACGTACATCAAAAGCGACATCTCAAGACTTCTCAATACGCGTGATCGTGTGCCTGAAGCTTCGTTGAAGCTCAAGGAGTATTAATGAAGTCAAGAGTGAAGATTGAAGCTTTGAATACGGTTCGTCATGTTTATTTTATGTCTTCTAGCTTCATAGAATAGAATGTTAAGCCTTGAGTAGGACTTACATTATAATCTTCATTTCGCTCATATCTTAGAGCTAGGATTATATTAAAAGCCATTAGAAACTTTCCCGAAGCCTATCGCTTCTTCCCTCGGCTTCTAGTACATCTTAGTTGGTTCAAGTAGAAGAACCAACCGACTAGATGACGATCTAGTCGGTCGGCAATTCATCTTGCACCGACTAGATGTCGTTGCTCATTTCAGCCTGGCACTGTTGATCAATTAGTCGGTCAAAGAAGAGTCACCGACCGACTAGATGACGATCTAGTCGGTTAGGAACCCTTCTCAGACCGACTAGTTATCATTACCTTTGTACAGCCTAACTTACTGTTTACAGTTAGTCGGTCAAAGCACAACGACCGACCGACTAGTTGAGAAACTAGTCGGTTGGAAGTTGTTCTTAAATCGACTAGCTGTATTTGAATTCAGCCTATTCTATTTCAGCTGTTAGTCGGTCAAAGAACACTCACCGACCGACTAGTTATGAAACTAGTCTGTTAGCAAATCTTCTTAGACCGACTAGTTCTATATTCCATGTACTTCATCTTTTGGCTGTTCTGTTGTTAGTCGGTTCCTGTTGAATCACCGACTGACTAGTTGAGAAACTAGTCAGTCAGTGATCCTTCTTAGACCGACTAACTGCTTCAGAAATATGACCGTTGGGAATCTTTTAAGCACGATTTTTCTTGCCTCTATAAATACAAACCTGATTCGTTTGAGGCAAGGTTAGAGGTCCATTATCCAAGTTATTTCAGACCTAAGAGAAGAGTTTTCTCAAGCTATTTCTAAGCTCTCTCTTCTCACCAAGAATCTCTCCTTCACTCTTTGAGCAAAATTCCTCAAGAGAGATTCTCTCCATTGTGAGCCATTCAAGCCAAAGGCTTTGACTCCAAGTCACCAACTCCTCCCTAGCCATCTATTGCTGTCCATCTTGGTGGAGCTAGGGTTTGGTGCTTGCTTCTTCCTCAAAATCCATCTTTTCCCTAATTTGGTAAGTATACTCAAGGCATAGGATTTTGTGGTAAGTATTTCATTATTTCATCGCATTTGATATTTGAATTGTTCTCACGGTTGTGAGAGAAGTGTGTGATCCCGGGTTGTGGGAGTCACATTTTCATTGTGTATGATTTGGTCTTGTGAAGGTTTTTCACAAGAATTTCATAATGCTAAATCTTGGGTTAGTGGTTTCTAACTCAAGTAACCGGAGGGGATCCGGGTGGTTGGGATGTAGGATCACCGGGAAGAAGTCGGGGAGACTTGGGTGGATCCGAACCCGTTACATACTTTGTTTGCGTTTGTCTATTCTTGTCGATTGTTGTTTGTTGTCTTATTCCGCATTGTTGTTTGTATGTTTGCATAATAATTAGGAATAACTCTCTTGATTATTTTAAAGTACTATTCACCCCCCTCTAGTACCTGTGCAGTAGCTTCACAGGGCACTACAATGATGTTCGAAGCACTTAGGGATTCTATCAAACTCTGTGCCAAACAGCGGACGTGGTGTGAATGATCCCAGATATCGTCCGAAACGGCACACAACATTCTTGTCGTGGAGCAGGAAACCTGTAAGAAAAGGAGAGAGAGAGAACTGCACGGATAGAAAACACGTCAAAGCACGGGTTGCATGAATGGGAGGTGAGGAGTAGCGATGGCAGTACTCAGTCTACCAATTCTATACAACTAATATTTACAATATGTCCAAGTAAAATCAAAAAGTGTAGAATGCAAAAATTATCGCGAGATAGGGATATAAGCTAGACTCAAGGGTTGAATGGGTCCTAAAATAACAAGCACGTTTCCTCCCCGGCAACAGCGCCATAAAGCTTGACGTCCCCCGGTTTTTAACTCATAAGAGTGCAGCTAGATAGGGGATACCAGATTTAAAATATTTGTACCGCAACCGCACGGTGTTGTAGTGTGGCTTGGGGGTCGAACACAGGGAGGCGTGGTTGTGCTTGCTTCTAAGAGGAACCAATTCACCCTATGGGTGAGCTAGCCCGCATCGATCGATGGTTTGTCACAAATTGTAGATACGAGGGATAAATAATATAAAAGGAAACCTAGGACTTCGGTTTCCACCCTATCATGTGTTCTCACTATTACGACCGACGGATAGGAATACGATCGGAATTAGGGTTTTGTGGTGAGATGTTGCCTCTAGGAGTGATACCAGTGTCCCATGGGCCCGATATTCCGGTCAGTGCCCAGGATGATACGCCAGACTACCCGGGTTTGGTCAGTGGGCATTCCCATGTCCATTAACACTGACCGACTCCGGGAGCACTAAGCTCGCAACGATAACTCCCAACATCTCATCCTGCCGTTCCCACGCGCTAGGATTCGATGTCTACGATAAGGGCGTGAGCTATGGCTAGGGAGTCAGCCGCCAAGTTTGGTCCCCCTTGGCCCTACGGTCAAAGGCGGTCTTTATCTCGCTGATGACAATGAAACACCCCGTGTAACCTCTAAATTCCTAATCCCTATCGAAATCCTAGTCATATGGACGCATCAGGGAGAACCCACGAAGGGGTTTCCACCAAAATCCCAGATTTGGGAACTACTCACACATTATGGCTAAAAAGCAATCTAAATGAAAATCAACCGTAAAAATCATGATCATGCAATTTAAACACGGTAGTAGCAATGCTATTAAGACTATATTAAAGTTTGACAAAGATCAGAGAACTTACAGATAACAATAAAATTCCAGCCCTCACAAATAGAGAAAAAGACAGAAAAATACCAAAAGCTGCGTTTTCTGAAAACCTAGGCAACTATATATAGAAAACGACTTCACCCGATCGGTTGAAGTATCACCCGATCGGGTGAGCTGCTTGATTCTTCAGTTGCGGTCTTTAGAAACTTCAACCGGACGCTTGGAATGATCGGGTGAAGCAAGCGGGTTGTCGATTGAGGAGATGCATTCATCAGGTGAACCGATCGGTTGAGAATTCAACCGATCGGTTGGAAAAATGCCCCAAAAGACAGAGACTTCAGACGATTTGGCACGGTCAGCGAGTAGTCGGTTGAGCTCTCCTGGTCGTCGTTTGGGAGAATCAGCTACAGATGAACCGATCGGGTGAGGTATCAACCGATCGGTTTGAATTCAGCTCCAAATTCCTGAGAACTCTGTTGTGTTCAACCGGTCATCGAACCGGTCGGTTGGGCGGCACTTCGCTTCAGCTTGCATCCGGGTCGGATACGCGTGCATCACTGGATCGGTTGGATGTGTCCAACCGATCAGGTGGGGGCTAAAAAATGGCAATCTTTGTCATTTGGCCCCCTGGATCGCGCGTGACTCCTCCTGTTTCTCCGGAGACTCATGATATCTTTGTTATATGTTCCCTATGCTGGAAATCTCCTACAAACACACAAAAACACGGAGAAGTGAAAGAAAACTAGAATACACGAGAAAATGGATATGGGACGGTGGAAAATAACGGAAAAACATAAAGAAGACGTGCGTGAATATATAAAATATACACACACGTCAAAATCCCCCAAGCTGAACCCTTCCTCGTCCTAGAGGAAGACGAGTGAGAGTAGGTGCTCGGAGGCAGAAAATATAGAGAGAGAGAGAGAAATACAAAGCAAAATCCTAAATCGCCCGTCAGGGCCAACAAAATCAAACACCCACGCTAAACAATCATTCGACAAAACACATCACTAAACCGAGGTAATGTGAGTCCAAACAAGTGTCGTGGGCACACGCGGTGAAGCGCGAGTGAGTGTGGTCGCGTGCTAGCAGACGGTGTTACTATCTACAATATGCAATAAAGCTCCATATACACATATCCAAGGAAAGACCCAAATATCGATTCGATTTGAAATAAGCGGTGAATATATAGCTCAAGCATGCATGAGAACAGAGTAAGAATCGAATCGTATCATGTGTCAGGGACTCCACAGCTAGGGACTAGGAAATCACCACACTATCGCCTAGATAATAGCTAGAAAGTCCCTATTCCAAGTGTTTTCGAAAACGATGGGGGTTGAGATGATGTGGAGAAGAACACTCGGTGCAAACTCTCGCCTTCCCTTTATTCTCGGTAGATAGGAAGAATATTCACACGGGAATTTTTTTTGGGTTTTGGGTATTTGTAATTTTTTGGATTTTTGGCTATAAATATTTTTTCTTTTCTCTTGTCTTGTCTTTTTTGGATTTTTCTTCTCTTTTTTTTCATTTTTGGATTTTTGGGTATATACATGTGTGTACTCTCCCAAGTGGGAGAACGGTACACGACGAGGGGATTTGCACCAAGTAAAATAAAAAGGAAATCGGATTCTAAACACTTGGGCAGAGGAGATTTTCTTCGCTAATCAAAGCATAGGCTAAATGGGTTATCCTAGTCCTAACTGTGGAATCCCGACACATGCGAATTGAAGAATACGATATAAATATATCATGCATATAGAAGCAGACAGGAGAAGCAAATACCGCATATTCAAATCGAAGCATGATAATCTAGGGGCCATTCCAGGACATGTATATAAATCAAAATCACAAAGTAGAAGTACACTGTGAGCTAGACATGACACACGACTCACATAAAAGAAAAATGGACCCACGATGCATGAAATGCAAGAGGACTCAGCTTCCTAGGGTTAGTGAATGTGATTATCGAATCCATGCTAGGTGTGTGTGTGTGATTCTGTGGCAATTCATCATTTGGGGTCATCTCTAGGAGGGAGAGGAGAAAAGATGAGAAGAAAAAAGAAAACCACGGTGAAAATGACTCAAAAAACGAAGAAAAAGACACAAATGACGCACGAAGTGCGACTCCCCCAAGCTGAAACTTGCATTGCCCTCAATGCAATAGAAGTAAATACGGGAGGGCAATGAAAATGGGGGGGATACGCACGGACTCAAAGAGAAATGAAAAAACGAGAAAAACACACAGACGAAACTGAAAAATAAAGAAAAAGAAGAACACAAAAAATATGGAATATAAAAGATAGAAAATCACACCACACGACATATATAGACAAACACACCACGAAGAAAAACACTACAAAACACACAAAAGTCGATTTCCCCCTTGCTGGACATGATAGTGCTAGCAATAAGATATGATCACGAAGATGCAGAAATATGCAGGGGGAAGTCAATCGGAGTCGCTTTCGGTAGAATGGTAAGGAGATGGCGAGGAGAGTGGTGAATAATGGAGGAAGGATTCCTTTGAGGACGAAGAAGAGGGTGTGCCGATAGGAGAAGGAGGGGCAACAGGCTGGGCCACCGGAGGATCGAAATTTATTGGTGGATCATGGTGGATGATGATGGCACTGGGTGAACCGACACACGGATGCCAATCGGGAGGTTCCATGGGTGGAAAGTGTACGAGTGTGGCATACCAAGGATCTGGGTAGAACTCCCATGGCAGATGTGAAATGCGAATGGGGAGGCGCTCAGGACATGAGGGTGGGAGGATGGCAAATAGAGTGCTGGCAGGACCGTAGAGGTAGACTGCACGCTCCTCACCAAAGGGAGTTAACATAGCGATATCGATCAAGTAGTCGCGATCGATACGGCTACACCCGGTAAAATGGGTAGGTGGGGCGGCAGCCTCAAAACACAACTGACTATAAGAGTGATCATCCCACCACATCAGATAGATCCAGAGGTTGCGCGGCTAACAGATAAGATCTCATTGATGATCCAATGAGTGGTGTTGATGGGTAATGGGATATGCCCATGAATCCTGTCGTGGGACATGGCATAAAGAAAGAGGAGCTCATCTCTAGACACCGTGGAAACATCCACACTGGAGAAAATGGTGTTGGCAAGGAAGCAATGGGCGAAGTGATAGCACAGATGTATGATGTAGGAGGCGAGAGCTACCGAGGGAAAGGTGGCATACCGGGTGAACCGTAGCCAGACACCATCGTCACGAAAGTAAGAAAAGATGTCAGACCGATCGGGAGTTGAACATTCAACATGACGATCGGGGTGAGGGAAATTTAGAATATTGTTAAGCTCGTGAAAACTCATGGAAAAATCGCAATTGAAGGTGCGGAAGGTGAAACCATACTCGGACACTTCCAGAGAACTGAGGAACTCGAGTGTGAGATTCCTGTGTGTGCGCGCGTGGGTATGTAGAAGGTAATCGCAACCTATGAAGCGAAAAAGTGCGCTGACGCCCCTAAAGAGTCCAAGATATTCGAGAGTGGGGGAGTCGGCAAAAAGAGTAGGTCGCATGGGGCGATAAAGAAGGGCGTGCAGTCGTGCAGATTGCTCTTCTGAAGTTGGTTTAATGCCTAGGAATGATTGGGGGAAAGGACCGTGTAGGGGGCGTCTGCGTGAAGATGAGGCAATCTTTTTTCCCTTCCCAGACATGGTGATGTCGTGGAGGCACAATGATGCAGCGGGGGTGGGTTATTATGATGAGGATAAGGACGCTGAAATAGGTAGACTCAATATCCAGACATTGCATATATGGAAATAAATATTAAGAGTGGAAAGAGGTTACCCATCAACTCAAGCAGCAATGGTGTAAGATCAAGCACCCCAAAGACCCCATGCCGCATGAGAAAACGATTTGGGAAGCCGCCACTCGCTGATCCGACAAGAAATGAATTTTTCGAAAAGTGGGGCTAGGGTTAGGGTTTGGATGATTTGCGGGTGAATGCGTCGATGGGAAGGGTGTTGATGGTGGGGGAGTATTGGAATGAGTGAGGGTGTGGATTTAGGGGTGGAGGGGTTGCTGGAGGAGATCAATTTGGAAGATGGAGAGAGGGGAGATGTGCGAACGGAAATGTGGGGGGTCGGGTGAATAAGGTCGGGTGAGGGGGAGTATGTATAGGGGCGAAAGCGAATAGATTGGGTAAGGGTTCACCCGATCGGTTGAGTAAGTTTCAAAAATCTTCTGTCGGTCAACAGCTACAGGTGAACCGATCGGGTGAGTTTTCACCCGATCGGCTGACCGCTTCCCAAATTTTCCCGAGATCACTGTGCTTTTCACCCGGACGGCCACACGACCACTGCTTCTATCAACCGATCGGTTGATTTAAATCCCAAAAAATCCGAGAGTTCAGCTCTTCTCACACGATCTGCCACCCGTCTCGGTTTGCTCCACCCGACCGGTTCGCTAAAGAACAGATATATGGCATTTTCTGATCGTCCCACACGATCGATTGAGATCTCAACCGATCGGTTGGGGGCTCAACCGATCGGTTGGGGGCTTGTTTCCTGCAAAAGTCCACAAATAGTCTAAGTCTCTCGACGAAAGTTCCAGTTGCTGAATTTATTCAACAAAATAAGAGAAATAAAACTAAAAATAATCCTAAAAACAAAGGTGACGGTTTAGAACATGGGTTGCCTCCCAAGAAGCGATGTTGTTTAACGTCGTTTGCTCGACGCCTCATTAATGGGTCAATTCGAATCCGGAAGGTTTGCAGACAAGTCACCAGTCGTTGAGATTCCGACCCGAGAGAATGCTGGTTCTCCTACCGCATAATGTTTTAGGCGCTGTCCGTTGACTTTGAACGGCTCATCTCTTCCCATTATCTCAATAGCGCCGTGCGGGAAGACCTTGGTGACGTGGAAGGGTCCCGACCACCTCGACTTGAGCTTTCCAGGAAAAATCTTCAGGCTCGAGTTGAATAGGAAAACTAAGTCTCCTTCCTTAAAATCCCTCTTCAGGATGCGCTTATCGTGCAACCGCTTCAACTTCTCCTTGTAGATCCGGGCATTTTCATAAGCATTGAGCCGGATCTCGTCGAGCACATTAAGTTGTAGCTGTCAGTGGCCTCCAACCTCCTTGGCGTCAAAATTTATGTTCTTGATTGCCCAAAATGCCTTATGTTCCAATTCCCCGGGTAGATGGCATGCCTTCCCGTAGACAAGCCGGTAGGGAGTTGTGCCGATTGGAGTCTTGAACGCCGTCCTATAAGCCCAGAGCTCGTCAGAAAGTTTTGATGACCAATCCTTCCTGGAGTTGGTCACCGTCTTCTCTAGTATGCTCTTGATCTCCCAGTTAGAAACTTCCACTTGGCAGCTAGTCTGCAGGTGATAGGCGCGTCCGATTCGGTGTTGTACCCCGTACTTCTTCAAGAGAGCTTCGAATTTCTTGTTATGTGTAATGTAATTCTGTAATGCTTGTTATGTGTAATTTTGTCCGACCTATTGTTTACACATTTGCAATTGAAGTTCATGAAAAATTTTCTGGATTGTCTTTATTATTTTCATTATGTTTCTGTAGGTGTTAGGACAGTGATCTTGGGGGGTAACTCTCATAATCTCATAATCTTGTTTACGTCAGGTAGGTGAATGTGGGGGTAAATCTCATAATCTTGTGAATGAGGAACCTGGTTAGATTATTTTGTCTAGAAGGGATAAATCTCATATCCTTCGTCTCCATTGCCTTTTGTTTTCACTGCTAATGTTTTCAATAAAATGTTGAAGTAGCTTCAGGCGATGGAGTTATTGGAAAGGTAAATCGTGACATGTTTTCAATATAATGTTTTAGCTACTCAAAATTGAGGAAGCCTCCCAGAAGCAGACCTCTCACCTTCCATGTTCAACACATGCAGCAAGCCTAGTAACATATCCCATCTGGGTTTTCGTTATACGTAGCAAGCTGTATCACTGGAGTATCTGGGGTTTTGTTATCCTAGACAGTGAGCTTATCTGTAGTATCACTGGAGTACCCTTGAGACTGGAGTATCCATCATTGACAATTGAGAAGCAAGTAAGCTGTGTTGTAGAAATTATTTATCCTGGACACATGTATGGTGTAGCAAGTTGTTGTGTAGTATCTGGGTCTTTGTAAGGAAATTATTTATACAAGATAAAAGTATGAAATTATTTATCTTGGAAGCTAGCAATTGTTTGTATACAGTGTGTAGTGTGTCTTGTATGACTTGAAATCTAGAAATCTATATGCAGTGTATCTGGAAACATGGATCCTTCTAACATGTGTGTATATTATATCATCTCCAATAACATAGTGTCATACTTGTTAAAAATAACAAATGTTTACTTGATCCTTCTAACATGTGTGGATATTATATCATCTCCAATAGCCAATGCCATTATTGCCATTATATACATTTTACGAGTAAGCGGTTTGAGTAGATGCCCCTGAACAAAAATTAGATTAATTAGATTATTGCTTGATCAAGAAAATTAAATATCTATTTTTGGCTTGTGTGCAGGAAGAGCAGTGAGTTGGTAGGGAAGATTATCAATGCATGTTGGGACAAATGCATGGATAGAAATCATGGCAGCAAGTTCAGCTCGAATGAGTCTTCATGTATATATCATGAAATCATAAGATCTAACTGAGCTGTATTATAAGTTCTGGAAAGTTGTCGAATCCATTTGGAAAGCTGTATGAATTCAACAAATGGATTCAAGTTCTGGAAAGTTATGAAACAAAAATTTTCAAGTTCTAGAAAGCTGTATGAGGCAATAAATGGATTCAAATTTTGTTGTCATATTGGTGAATTCTGCTGCTATTGTAAATGTTGTCATTTTGGCAAATTCTACTGTCATTGAAGCTTGAAGCAACATGGATACTTGGTTGTCATATTGGATATGATGAATCAAATTTGTTGTCGTGTTGGATATGAAGAATCTGTTGAAGAATCTGACATGTTGGATATGAAGAATCTGTTGATAGTTTTTTGTTGAACAATTTTGTAAGACTCTGTTGAAGCATCTATTGAATTTGTTGATAGTTTTTGTTAAACAATTTTGAATGATTTCCTTGAAGAATATGCTGAATATATAAGAATCTGACATGTTGAAGAATTTGTTGAAAAATCGGGAATTTTGCAAATCTATCAGATATTCTGTTTGCCTCAATGACAGAATTCTATGACATGATTCTGTATTTTGTTTGGAAATTTGGAAATCTGTTTGTGTAAGATATATCTATCATGCTACATTTGTGTATGATACATGCCAATTCTATGATATCCAGGTTGTGTGGTTGTGTTTGTGTAAGATATATCAGTCCTGCTACATTTGTGTATGATACATGCCAATTCTATGATATCCAGGTTGTGAGGTTGTGATGCTAGAATTGGATGGCTTATATATGTTGGTGATTTCAGCTATTGTGATTGAATAATATCTTAATGCTTCTATTTGGTAATTGAGTATGGATAATTACTTGAACGTGGATATGAATATGTTATCTTGATACAAGAAGTTCTCATATCTAGAATTTGAGAAGTTTTCCAGTATACACAATATTTGAGGAATCCTCAATAAAAATACACAATCCAAATTGGACAAGTTCTCTAGCAAACACTCATATTTGAGAAGTTATACAATACAGAATTTCCACAATTTGGACAGAATTTGTGCTTACACTCATAATTGAG
The DNA here is from genome assembly GCA_030789695.1 of Scilla litardierei. Lineage (NCBI taxonomy): Eukaryota > Viridiplantae > Streptophyta > Magnoliopsida > Asparagales > Asparagaceae > Scilla > Scilla litardierei. The sequence goes on from CM061133.1 coordinate 124,041,448, forward strand.
TAGTTACACTTAAAAAATACATAATGCAAACAAAAAATGAAGAATCCAAAAAAATAATACAGATTTCAAGTTCTTCAGCTTCCAGGTTTTTTGGTGTTCTCCAGCTTGATTTGCTTCATGTTATCAAGCTTGATTTGCACTTTCAAGTTTCACTTTTAGTTTTTTTTTCCAACTTTCTTCCAACTTTCAGGATTCCATCTTCCAGGTTACAAGTTCTACATGTTCATGTTTTGTGCACATAATTTCTTCATGGTTTCATGGTCTCCAGCAAGCATCAAAGCCTGCAAATAAAACATGCAAAAAATTAGTTCAGTTTGAAGATTATAAATGCAGTTTGTAGTATATAAATCCATTCAAACTTATCACAGTATCAGAGTATCAGAGTATCAGAGTATCAAAGTATCCAAGATTGTGGTTCTAGCTTGTTCCTTGGCCGTAAGTATCAGAGTATCAAAGCTTGCAATTACCTTTCATGTGTATGACATGCCTGATGCATTCATTTGGTTTATAATTTATTTCTTTGACAGTGGTTAAAGATGAGAATAGAGAGCATCAACATATGTTCATTGCTACTCTCATCATGGAAAAATGCTGTCCAGATCAATTGTTCAGTTAACATGATGCCATAATGAAATGCTGACCAGAAACCTAAAAGTGCTGAAAGTGCTGAGATGCTGAGATGCTGAGAACTTTTAAAGTGCTGAAAGTGCTGAGATGCTGAGATGAAACTTGAAAGTGCTGAAAGTGCTGCAAGGGCATCTAACTTCTGAAAGTGTTCGGTTGACATGTTGCCATGATGAAACCTGAAAGTGCTGCAAGGATAATTGAAGTTGGGCATTTGATATGATATAGTAAAGTTGGGATAAATTTTGTAAAAATATACCGAGCATTAACCTTTTTTTATTTTGGAGTTTGTTGATTACTTATTGTTTAAATGATGCAATCTACGTTAGATATCCTGTCAAATATTTTTTTAGAAATAGAATTGCACTCGTTGGAATAGAATTGCAGAAAGAAACATGAAAAATCTACTTTCGCTTGTCTCGAATCGTTCTGGAATTGTGCAGGTTATTTCAGTTATGGAAATAGAATAACGACTGATTTAGGCCACACATTGATTTTAGAGTGGTAGGCTAACGACTGAGAAATTGCAGAGGCAAGAATGATCATCAGAGAAGAGAGGAGGCAATGGTGTTTTGGCTCCATATTTTTGATGATCAATGAGTTACTCTCTGGAGTTTGAAAGATTTGGAATGCTAGAGGAAATTTATAGGCGAAATGTGTTTGTTACAAGATTTGGAAATTGAGAGTAAAAAGCGAGAGATAAATAATAGCAATATGGTGGGTATGGATCCAAAATTTTATGTAGCCGGCCATCCCTTTGGTTTCATGTAGCATATATAGATGGATTGTTTCGCTTGTCAAACAGCAAAAATACTGTGTCATTTGGCAGTTATGCATGCTGCTTGCGGTCTGGCTAGCGAAGATGTGTTCAAATTATGTCTCAGGTGCACGCATATGTTGATTCATAAGGGGATTGCAAATGTCTCATGTTGCTATTCCTACCAACTCCTGTGCAGATATGACTTGTTCTCAGTGTGGGATAGAAGTGTAATTCCTGCAGGATGTCGATTTGTTATTGCATGAGGCTGGATGAGAAAGGCCATGAGATTCTGGCAAATTAAGCTGGCTTTAGGCCTGAGTTTTTGATTGCATGGTTCAGAACCGAAGTAAGCTAGATCATCACTAGTCAATAGCCCCGAACTAAATTAAGAAAATAGTTCAAGTTTGAAGTTATGGAATACTTGAGCAAGGTTTGAATGTTCACAATTCCAGAATGCTTCAAGACAAGCGATGTGATAACCTTGGCGGTCGAAGGTTAATAGAAATAGAATTGCAGAAAGAAACTAGCAAGCAAAATCAATGATGCAACAGATATGATGTGCTTGTGCATCAACCAATCAAGCCTGACATGCACGTGAAGATGTGCTTGAAATGTATTGGCATGGAACAAAACTAGAATGCAATAGATATGATGTGCTTGTGCATTAACTAATTTCCTCGAGGGTCGACTATCACAAATACTTCAAAGAAAATACCATTGAAAAATTCACTTTGAAAATCTGGAATTTTTCATATCACTGATCTTAAGCAGAACTACAGAATATATGCCCAATGCCTTCAAGAAGGATTTAAAAACTTGATCCAACAAACTTCATAAATTAAAATTCATTTTTCCACGGCATTTTGCTATTGAAGATAACTACAGAATAAATAAGTTTTACCAAGCAAATGCAGAAGATATGTCATTGAAGATAATTAATCGCATGCATTTTGCTATTTGACCAAGCAAATTCTACTAGTTGGATCATGATAGCCATGTTTGTGCAATTCGCGATCTAACGAGGTTGAAACGATGATTAATAATCTTGAACTTTATGTTCAGTTAGTTTCAAATGAAAAAAATGAATAAAAATAAGTTCAAGATCTTTCAATGACCTGCACATAACTAAAAATAATAACTTTCAGATTTCAGATATGCATATATAAAAGTAATTGGAACATTATTAGAAGAGAATTTCTTAAAACTGATGATAATACAATGTTACGGTCCTTCCTGAAAATAGACATGATACCAACCGCAAGCACCTGTTACTGTTTGTTTTATCTCCTTGATATCTATCAAGGATTAGTGCTAAAGAAGAAGACCAAATAAATCCCCGATAGGTGGTCATGAAACCTAGGCCATTAGTTTTGCATTCATACATCAAATTAAAAAATTAATAATCCATCCATAATTAATAAAAACATTTTCTATATGTTTTTACTCCAGATTATAAAAACAATTAATAAGTGCCCAATATCTCTCAACAAATTAATAAAAACAGCAAATTAAAAAAAATTCATCCAGATAGTTCATTTTTGGGCATTCTGTATGTTTTTACTCCAAATTTTGACAACATTTCTCCTCCTCGTTGAATTTAACTATAATACTCCATCCACAATTTATCACTAAATTTGCTAGGATATGATGAGTAAATTCAACAAATTAATAAAACAGCAAATTAAAAAAAATTCTTGAGCTTACCACAGAATTTTACGCGGGGGGTCTATGACCCGAGTAAGGGTGTTGATGTAATTGAAGCGTCCGCCTGAAGACGATGGGGGAAAACGTGCCCATGGTTAGGGTTTTTTGGGGGCAAACTGCTCGATTTGTGGGGTTATGCTGGTGCGTACGTGATGGGTTAGGGTTTTTTTGGGAGAGGGTCAGTGGCCGGAGAAACCGTTGGGATCGTCCTCTGCGAGAGAGCGAGATCGAGAGAGGGAGATGAGGACGCAATTTGGTGTTGGGTTATTCGTCCGAGAGAGAGAGGGAGATGGGGATTGCTGTATATTTTTTGGGGTCGTCCTCTACGAGGGGGGAGAAGGTGGCGCTAGCTGGGATCGAGGCATCAGGAGCGCAACTGGGTGTTTGGGTAGCACGTGAACGGCACGTGAGTTTGGCGGAGAAAGATCTGAACCATTGCATCTGATCCGATGGCCAGGGATATTTTGCTCACTTTAAGAGGGTTTGCTCACCTGCTCACCATATCATCTTCATATATATATCTATTCTATTTTTCATGCATAATTTGAATTTTGTCCCAGTCAGCAGTCCAGTCATATTGCTTTGTCCCAGTCAGCATGTAATTTACGCTCTTATGAATTTGTCTTGAATTTGAAAGAAATTTGAATGAAATTGAACTAAGTGAATGAAATTTGAATGAAATTTGAATGAAATTGAATGAAATTGAACTTTGAAGAACCCTTCACCCGTTGGCAGCATGGGTTGAAATTGGAGGGAAACTTAGTATATAGAGGGAATTAGGGGGAAAATTGGTGATGTGATCAAATTATTTGATCACATCAGAGCCATCTCCCTCACGTTTCTTGGAGGGAATTAATTTGATCTCCCTCACGAGGGAAGGTGATCTTCCTCATCTTCAACATCCTCACGTTTCCATCTAACGTTAACATATCCCTTATCTTCAACATCATCTTCAAGCTTCCAACCCCATAATCATCAGCCTCCACGCAAAGAAAACCGAGCTTCCTCACGTTTCCATCATCTTCAAGGATCCATCCCCATAATCATCAGCCTCCACGCAACAGCCGTAATCATCTTCCTCACGTTGCCATCTTGAGTTTTATCATTTGCCCATGTTGTATCAATCATCTTCCTCACTTGGTTGTTTCGGATTTTTGCAAGGTGTCTAGGTGTGCTCTTCAAACGTTCAAGTTGGTGATTTGAACAGTTAACTGGGATAGTCAACAGGTTTGATATGTGTTATTTGCTTATGAATTTTGTCATGACTGGGATATCAAATTACAAAATATTACAAAATTTGGAACATGCTGAGGATGATTGATAAGAGGATATTTGAGCTCTTATCTAAAGCAAATTACATAACTGGGATATCAAATTTTGTCATGACAGAGGATATGTGTTATTTGAGCTCTTATCAAATTCATGTCTTATGAATTTTGTCCCAGCAGTCATATCTATTCTATAGTCATGTTATTTAACAGGTGAGAGATTTAATCATGACAGAGGATATCTCATTTTTGTGTAACTCATTTTAAATTTTGAGATAAGGAACACATATCCTGATTTTTGTGTTCATTTTTGTGTTAACACATATCCTGCTGAATTGAATGATAACACTGTTGTTAACACTGTTGTTAAAATTTCATATCCTGATGAATTGAATGAGTGGATTGAATGATGGCAACACATATCCTGGGTAACATTCACAGGATATCTCAATTCACACTGTTGTAACATTCACAGGATATGTGAATTGAATGATAACATTCACAGGATATTTGTAACATTCACTGTTGTAACATCCCCATAACATTCACATATTTGTAACATTCACAGTTCATCATTGATATGTGTTAACACAAAATTGAATGATAACACTGTTGTTAAAATTTTTGTGTTCATTTTTGTGTTAACACATAACAACAGTGTTAACACAAAAATGAACGTGATTGAACTCATTGAATGAAATTGAGGCAGGGAGGCAGGGATATCTCAAAACTCATTTTTGTGTTAACACATATCCTGATGAATTGAATGATAAAATCTAATAACACACACTCTTGAGAAATGAACTGAGATATCCTGGATTGAATGATGAACTGAATGTTAAAAATATGTCTCAAGGATATGTGAATGATAAAATTTGAGATATCCTGTGAATGATATCTAATAACACATATCCTGTGAACACATTCAGATTTTATATTCAGATTTTATCAAATCTTATCATTCAGATTTTATCCTGTGAATTTTATCATTCAGATTTTATCATTGAGATTTTATCTAATATTATCAAATATCATTAGGTGACTGTACAGGATATGTGACAGATTTGATAATATTATCAAATACCATTCAGATTTTATCCTGTGAACACATTGAGATATCAAATTTGATAATTTTATCATTCACATAATTACATTCAGATTTTATCATGTGAATCATTTTTAATCATTTTTAAAATTTGAGATATCCTTTGAATGATAAAATCTAATAACACATATCCTGTGAATGTTACAAATATGTGAATTGAATGATGAACTGAGATATCCTGGCATGACCTCATTTATGTTCCAAAGTTGATATGTGTTATTAGATAAAGCAAGTTTGATATGTGTTATTAGATTGAACTCAATTCAAAACTTGGCATGAATTTGATAAAGCAAGGATATCACTCATGAATTTGATAAAGCAAGAATACCTGGCATTCAGATTTTGCTTTAGATGAATGAGATAAAGCAAGGATATCACTCATTTATGTTCCAAACTTTTGAATTGAGTTCCAAATTTGAACTCATTCATGAACTGAGATATCCTGGCATGAATTTGATATGTGTTATTAGATAAAGCAAGGATATCTCATTCAAGTTCCAAATTTTGAGATAAGGAACACATTTATGTGTATCTCATGACAGAGGATATCTCATTTTTAACACTTTTGCCATGATATGTGTTATTGTTGAATGATGAATGTTATGTGAACTGAATCATTGAGTTCACACACATATTTCATTTATCTCAAAAAATTTCTTTCTTGATTTCCTATAAATCATGAATGTTAAATTTTGAATGATGAACTGAATTATGATATTTTGAGATATCCTTACTTAAATTTTTGTTATTTCTGATTTTTGAGGATATTCTCATTTTTGTTATTGGTCATGAGGCTATCTGTGTTATTTCTTTGAGAATATTTTGAATGAGAATATTTTTGTTATTTTTGTTATTGAGAATATTTTGAATGAGGATATTTTGAATATTTTGAGAATATTTTGAATGAGAATATGACCAATAACAAAAATATTCTCATAGGCTATCTATAGTCATTTTTGTTATGTGAACTCAATCAGAAATATTCTCATTTTTGTTATTGTTAAGAAATATTCTCAAGTTCATCAAATTTGAGGATATTCTCATTTTTGAGGCTATCTGTAAATTTCTGTCTTCATTTATCTCAAAAAAATTTTAAGTCCTGTTCCAAATGTTCCAAATGTTCATCAAATCATTTTGGGTCCTATGTCCTGTTCCAAAAGTTCTGTTCCAAAAGTTATGGGTCCTATGTCCTATCTCAAAAATCATTATGGGTCCTATGTCCTATCTCAAAAATCATTATGAGGAACATTTGGAATTTAAGTCCTGTTCCAAAAGTTCATCAAATCATGAAAGTTAAATTTTGAATGATGAACTGAATTATGATATTCTATCTCAAATTTTTGAATGATGAATGATGACTGTCAAATTTTGATATTATGTCTCAAGAGTGTTAACACATATCCTGAAACAAACGTTTTTAGACAGGATATGATGATGAATTAACCTTTTGGAGACATGATATGTGTTATTGTTGAATGATGAATGTTAAATTTTTGAACATGAATGTTAAATATTTGAATGATGAACTGAATTTTGCATCTCATTCATCTAATCCTGTAAATCATGAATGTTAACTTTTGAATGATGAACTTGAGAATTGAGATACATGATATGTGCTATTGTTGCAGGATATCCTATGTGAACTCAATCTTGCATAATTTAGCTAATGTGTTAAATTTGATTCCATATATGTGTATCTCAAGTATGAGATACAAATCAAATTATTGCAGATATACAAATCAAGATTATTGAGCTACACATAAATTTGATTCCATATGTGTTAAATTCCTTCACAGAATTCATTCAAGTAAGGATACTTGAGATACACATTGTTAAATTTTCAATGTAAGTATCTCAAGTATCTCAATTCCATATGTGTTAAATGGAAAATTGAGTGTTATTACAGTATTGAGTGAAATTATGCAACATATGTCCTGATAACCTGCAACAATATATGGAATCAAATGGAAATTGAGTGGAACATAAGTCCTGATAATTTAATGGAATATATTGTTAATTGAGTGGAAATTGAGTGGAAATTGTCCTGATAATGGAAATTGAGTGGAACTTAAGTCCTGATAATTTAATGGAATATATTGTTAATTGAGTGGAAATTGAGTGGAAATTGTCCTGATAATGGAAATTGAGTGGAATATAAGTCCTAATATTATAGATGAATGATATATAAGTTAATGGAAATTGAATAGATATGTTATAGACTTTTAACATAGCATAGTAGGTGTTTAGAATTGAATGTATAAGTTAATGTTAAAGACAGAAGTCCTGATATGGGTGGAATATATAAGTCCTGGTAATGGAAAAATTTATAAGGGTTGAATTTATAAGGGTGGAATTTATATGGATAAATGTTAATGGATGGAAATTGAGTGGAACATAAGTATTGATATTACAGATGAATTGATATATAAGTTAATGGAAATTGAATATATATGTTAAAGACTTTAAACATAGCATAGCATGTGTTTAGAATTGAATATATAAGTTAATGTTAAAGACAGAAGTCCTGATATGGGTGGAATATATAAGTCCTGATAATGGAAATTTATGTTAATGGATGGGTGGAATTTATATGGGTGGAATTTATATGGATAAATGTTAATGGATGGGTGGGTTGATTTTAACATTAACATAAATTCCACCCATATCATTATCAGGTGTTATATCAGGACTTATGTTAATGGAATATATAAGTTAATGGAAAATCCACCCAAAATAACACCTGCTATGTTATTGGAAATTGTCCTGATAAATTGATAACCTGCAACATTTAACATAGCATACAGTAGAATGGAACATAAGTCCTGATAAAATGGAACTATCCAGGACTTAACATAGCATACAGTAGAATGGAACAAATGTTTAGAATTCTATAAGTCCTGTTCCAAATGTTTTATCAAAATATAAATTTTTTGAAAGGGTCCTATGTTCCATTCTACAGTATGCTTCAATTCCAAATGTTTTATCATTCAGTAGAATGTTTTATCAATTCAAATGTTTTATCAAAAGTCCAAGTTTGATAAAACATAAGTCCTGGATATTCTATATTTGGGTATCCTGGATGTACTCAATTTTCAGATTTCGAACTCATGTGTGGATCAGGACCCTTTCATTTTGAACAAAGTGGTCAAGTTAATGTACTCAAGTTTTGGAACTTGAACTCAATTCAAAAGTTTCAATTTTTAGATAAAGCAAGTTTCAAATATCCTGGCATTCAGATTTTCAATTTTCAAAAGTTTCAATTTTCAACTTTGAATATGTGAATTGAATTGTGATATTGTATATGAATTGGAATTTTGAATATCAATTTGATTTGTTATATGATATCCGGTCAAGTAACTAAAATTCTCAATTTGAATTTTGAACTTGAATTTAGTTACCTGGGATGATATTTCTCAACAGATGAATTGGGATGCTATTGTTACTTGACAGGATATGCACTCAATTTGCATTTGAACATGTCAAGTACAGATCACCATAGGAAATTTTGAATATGCACTCAATTTTGAAATGAGATATAGGATATGCTCAAATTTTTTAATATGTGAACATTGAAATGAATTTGATATCCACACTAATTGTATCAACACGTCCTGTCATTTGCATATTTTGCTATTTGGATTCAGGTCCTGATGCCGAGAAACTGAGCAAATGAATACGTCACAGTTTGACATATGGAATTTAAATTTGTCAAATTTATTCACATGAGTGATAAACTTCAAATGAATATGTCATATTCACTTCAAATTTTATAAACTGTGATAAAATTTGAATATGTCAACCTTCAAACTCATTTGAATATGTCAAATTCACTCATTCGCTCAGAATAAATATTCATCTGTGATAAAATTATGTTAACACTAAGTTTAAATGATTCAGTTATACGTTGGCATTCTTTGACCAGCCTACGGATTTTCGCATTCCCATTTGCTTCACACCAACATGCGAACGGTATGGAATTTGTTAGTATAAACTACTATATTCATGCTTGATTGATCATCATTAATCAAGGTTATGCTATGCACTCAATTTCGGCATCTGTTGATAGTGACGTATCAGCCTCACGGAAAGGACAAGAACAACATAGCTCTCTCACTGAGCCTACGATTAGTTCTTCACTACCAAGTGTTCGTCGCATTTCACCCTTGCGACAATGGCAACATAAAAGGAATCATAATGACACAATTTTTGAACACGACGCAGAACCATCTGCCAGGTTATTTCCATTTGAATGTGCCAAAAATCAAATATACTCTACTGTATTTTAATTGTAATTAGTTTGGGTGTAATTTGGATAGGTCTTTAGCTCAACGCAGAAGGCGAGATCGAGAGCGTGAACAAGAACACCGAAACATATCTCACGCTCTGACGTCTGACAGTGTCCTTGATATGCCTCATATAACACCAGCACTCACAACTTCCCCGGTTGAACAAGAAGATGCTGTCTCAGCCTCGCGAAACACTATGAATTCTGGACAAGTACCTGGACCATCTGTTAGGTTATTATCACCTGACTAAACATAAAATCTATAATACTATCATGTATTTTAATTGTAATTAGTTTGGGTGTTATTTGGATAGGTCTTTAGCTCAACGCAGAAGGCGAGCTCGAGAGCGTGAACAAGAACACCGAAACATATCTCACGCTTTGACATCTAATAGTGTCTTTGATATGCCTCATATACCACCAGCGATGACAATTTCCCCGGTTGAACAAGAAGATGCTGTCGCAGCCTCACGTAACGTTATGAATTCCGGACAAGTACCTGGACCATCTGTCAGGTTATTATCACCTGATTAAACATAAAATCTTTACTACTATCATGTATTTTAACTGTAATTAGTTTGGGTGTAATTTGGATAGGTCTTTAGCTCAACGCAGAAGGCGAGATCGAGAGCGTGAACAAGAACACCGAAACATATCTCACGCTTTGACTTCTGACAGTGTCATTGATATGCCTCATTTAACACCAGCGATGACAACTTCCCCATTTGAACAAGAAGATGCTGTCTCAGCCTTGCATAACGATATGATTTCTGGACAAGTACCTGGACCATCTGTCAGGTTATTATCCACCTGACTGTACATAAAATCAATTCTACTCATGTATTGTATTTGTATTTAGTTTTGGGTTTATTTTTGATAGGTCTTTAGCTCAACACAAAAGGAGAGATCGAGAACAAAAACAAGGAAACATATCTCGATATATGACTCCTAACAGTGTACTTGATATACCTCAAAGCACACATGCATTACCAACTTCTACTGTTGAACATGAAGATGAGGTCTCAGCCCAAGATGCTGAACCATTTTCCAGATTATTATCTATGGAATCTATCTACTTTAATGTAATGTAAATTTATTTAATGTTGGTTTTATATTGGATAGGTGTTTAGCTACAGGATCACTTAATACACCTCACATAATACCTCCAGTCGCAACTTTTCAAGCTGAACATGAAGATGATGGCATAGCTTCGATGTTAGTTTGTAGGTCAACTCATCATGGTTCTGGTCCACCAACTCAGGTTGATTTTGGTCGGCACCATCTTGGATTAATGAACATTCCATGCCCTCATTGTTCAGCCTTACACTGGTTGGATGAACGGTTGTCGAGGTCAACTTTGACAACACGTCTTTTTGGCACATGTTGTTTGCAAGGAAAAGTAAGATTGCCGAAACTTAATGAACCCCCTCCAGCACTTAGAGAATTATATGATGGTGACAGTGAAGCATCAAAATCATTTCGAAAGTATACTCGGGAGTATAATGCAGCTAATGCATTTACCAGCCTTGGTGTGACAATGGATCAAAGATTGATTGCTGGCAGAGGCCCGAACATATTTACAATTCATGGAGAATTACGCCATCGAACAGGATCACTTCTGCCCCAACCAGATCAAACAGCCAGTTATTGTCAACTTTACATATATGATCCGGATTCTGCTATGGAGTTACGAAGTAATAGAAATCCACATTTGAGCAAGGATGTCTTACAAATTATTCAAAATTGTCTATCGGGCATAAATCCATTCATCAAACTATATTATCAGGCGTATTCTGTTTTATCTCAAGCAGATTTAGGTGGTAATGATCTTCCTGTATATCTGCATTACAATTCAAACAAGGATCGTCGCCGTTATAACCTCCCAACCGTAGATGAGATTGCGGTTATTTTACCTGGCGATGGCTATCGACCTTCCGGGATGCGAGATATAGTTTTACATCTTCGAGGAAATCATCAATTAATGCAAATCAATGAGACTCATCCTGCATACTTACCATTACACTACGTCTTATTATTTCCTGATGGTCAGCTTGGATGGGAACCTGAGTTGAAGCAGTGGGATCCAGTTCAAAACATAGCATCAAGTAGACGCCTGACCATGTGTGAGTTTTATAGCTACCGTCTGTTTGAAAGACAGAACGAGTATTCTTCAATTTTGAGAGCGGGAAAGTTATTCCAGGAGTTCATAGTTGATGCTTGGGCAGCAATTGAGCAACATCGTTTGACATTCATCAAACTTAATCAACGAAAACTCCGCTCAGAGCTCTATCAGGGTCTTGCAGATATCGATGCATATGCCAGATGCGACCAAATTGGACAGTGCATGATACTTCCTTCATCTTTCACTGGCAGTGCACGTCACATGTTTGAAATATTTCAAGACTCGATGGCTATCAAACGTTATAACCAGCACCCGGATATTTTTCTTACAATGACCGCAAATCCAAAGTGGCCAGAAATTACTTCGGCTCTACTGCCCAATCAAAAGGCTACCGACCGTCCAGATTTAGTTGCACGTGTATTTGAGTTAAAAAGAAAGGCTTTGATGAAGGAGATTGATGGCAATAATGTATTTGGAAAGAAAGTAGCACATGTATTTACAATTGAATTTCAGAAACGGGGTTTTCCACATATGCATGCTCTTTTCTTTCTTCGTGGACCCGATAAGATTCATACATGTGATCAAGTGGATAGAATTGTATGTGCTGAATTTCCTGATCCTGCTCAAGATCCTGCATTATTCGATACTGTGTCAAAATGTATGGTACATGGACCATGTGGTGCTCGAAATCCAAATGCTTCATGCATGGAAAATGGTAAGTGTACTAAGAAATACCCTCGAAATTATGCAGATGCAACAACCTTGGATCGTGATGGATATCCTATTTACCGTCGTCGTAGTAATGGGCATCTATATACTGTAAGGGGGCATCAGGTTGATAACCGCGATGTTGTGCCGCACAACAGGTATCTCTCAAGGCGCTTTAACTGCCACATTAATGTCGAAGTTTGTGCTGGGGTAAGATGTGTGAAGTACATTCATAAGTATATTTATAAAGGTCATGATCGGACCACAATGGTATTGGGCGCAGTAAATGAGATCCAACAATACCTTGATGCAAGATATATTGGACCACCTGAGGCAGCTTGGCGAATATTCGAGCATCCTTTGCATCAAGAGATTCCGTCAGTTCAAAGATTGATACTTCATTTACCAGGGCAACACCGTGTTATTTTTGATCCAGATGAAGATGTAGATGCAATAAGGTCTAGGGCTGAAAATGATAAGACAACTTTGACTGAATTTTTTACATGTTGCGCCTTACATGAGTCTGCACATGATCTCACATATCAAGAATTTCCTCAAAAGTTTGTGTGGCATTCGTCAACAAAGGTCTGGACTCCAAGACAATCTGGATATGCAATTGGCCGAATGTATTTTGCCTCCCCTAATTCTGGTGAGAGATTTTATCTACGGTTGCTACTAACAGTTGTTAAAGGGCCAACATCGTGGGAAAATTTACGCACATTCAATTCTATCGAGTACCCTACATTCAAAGCAACATGTATTGCAAGAGGTCTTCTTGAAGATGATTCCGAGTGGAGACAATGTCTTTCCGAGGCTTCAATTATGAAAACAGGATATCAATTACGAAGACTGTTTTGTATTATTCTTATCGAATGTTTGCCGATCGACCCCCTTGCATTATGGAATGAATTTTCAATGAACATTTGCGATGATCTTCCACATAAATTGCAAACTTTATTTGCAATTTCTACCCCAACTCAAGGCCAACTTGAAGATTATGGATTATTCCTTATCAATGAATTGCTTCAGGAGTACGGTAAGTGTCTATCCGACTTTCCACCAATGCCACTTCCTGCTGGAGATTGGAATGAAATTGTTGGCAATAGATTGTTGCATGAACATCAGGAACTTATAAATAAGGCGAAACAATTGGATGCTCAAAAAGACATTGATTGCCTCAATGATGCACAACGCCATGCTTACTCGGCAATTACTTCATCTGTATTTGAAAATAAAGGTACTACATTCTTCTTGAGCGGTGGTGCTGGAACTGGAAAGACTTTTTTGTACAATGCACTTGCAACAATGTTGCGTAGTCTTGGACATATAGTTATCACCGTTGCGTCTTCCGGTATTGCATCATTGCTACTTAGCGGAGGTCGGACTGCACATTCCACATTTCGTATCCCGTTAGATGTGCATGATACTTCAATTTGTAATTTTAGCAAACAATCCATGCAAGCTCAATTATTCCGAAAAGCAAAACTTATAATATGGGATGAAGTACCTATGCAACATCGGCACTGTGTTGAGGCAGTGGATCGATCGTTACAAGATATTTGTGATAACCCCAGAGCATTTGGTGGTATTACTGTTGTTCTTGGTGGGGATTTCCGACAAATCTTGCCCGTCATACCAAAGGGGGTTCGAGAAGAAATTGTTGGTGCCTCATTGAGACGATCTGTATTATGGTGCTCTGTACAAGTTTTGATCTTGGATCAAAATATGCGGTTAAATAACTCATCGGTTGAGAATGCAAATTTTGCAAAATTCATTTTGGAGGTATTTTATTTCATGCCTAATTTAATTTTACTTACTATTTTTATCTTAGCCATTCCTTCACTAAAATTATATCTATATGTATTAGGTTGGGACAAATCCTACAGAAGTGGTAGAACTTCCTTCTAACATATTCAGGTGCAAGGATTTAAACGAGTTAATACTTCGAATTTATCCGCAGCTTGATATTGAGGGTGCCGTGACTTCGGCATACCTTACTGAACGAATAATTCTTTCTGCACGGAATGATGATGTTACTTTTATAAATGCTGCTGAATTAAACATTTTTCCGGGACAGAAGATTACGTATCAAGCTGCAGACAGTTTTTCTGAAAATGATGAAACCGATCCAACCATTATGAGTAGATATCTAACTTAGTACATAAACTCTTTGGATCCTCCTGGGTTGCCACAATTTACACTTGAGCTTAAGGTTGGTTGTCCTATTATTTTATTACGAAATATTGCACCAAAAGACGGGCTCTGCAATGGCACTCGATTGATGGTTGTCAGATGTGCATCACGTGTCATTGAAGCTCAAATTTTAAATGGGGATAAAGCCGGTCGTTTTGTGTTTATTCCAAGAATATCTTTGTCACCATCGGCTACAGAATTACCTTTTCATATGACAAGAAGGCAGTTTCCTGTCCGTGTGACATATGCTATGACGATTAATAAAGCCCAAGGACAATCTGTAAAATTCGTTGGAGTTGATTTGCGGACCCCAGTTTTCAGTCATGGACATCTTTATGTTGCACTTTCAAGGTGCACATCTTTTGATCGTGTATGTGTCCTTCTTCAGCCCAACATAAATAACACAGTAAACATCGTTTACCCAGAAGTTCTGCTATGATTTCCAATGAATGATAAAAATTGTATGTAATTTTTTTAACTTTCTTACTTTACATTGTTTTATTTATATTATTTGTTTAAATGATCTTTTAAAAAATTATTATCGATTGTTGTCTAACATGCAGGTATAGCATTATCATACGTTACCAAGCTTTAAAATGTGGACCCACATTACCATATATGGCAGGGTAAGAAATTTTTTCCTTTACTACATTTCATTGCATGACTTAATAGTTTTCGGTATGCATTGTTTGATAAAATATTGGTTTGTATTTTTATATAGATAGATGATGATGCAGATTTGGCAAAAACTGTAAGTTTCTTATCATAATTCTACATTATATTTTTAATATACTATGTTTGCATTAACATTTTTCTTCTCACAGGTTCTGTTACTTCAAAACAATCACATAAATGTCAGGCTACGGGGTTATATCGGATTTTGTTTTGATAAGGTATGCATACCGTTACAAACATTCCCATTTTGAAATTAAAAATTAGTGACTGTTTATTATTATTATTATTATTTTCAGCAAATTGCTAAAAGAACTTTACAAGCAACGTCGACGAGTCACATTGAAGACAAAGCAATCTTCTTTTCCGAGGTAATATAAAAATCTTAGATTTTGTTTTTCAAAATATCCTCTTCATTGACCATCCAAATACCTTTTTTGTTGTAGAAGTGGAAGATGGTTCTTGCCGAGCTTGCTTGGTTCCAGAAAGCACGACATCCACCACTCCAACGAAAAAAGGTAAATAAATGTATAAATTTAAAATTTTCCATATTTTCAAATATATATTAATTTTTCTAGGAAATTTATGTTCTTAATTTATCTAGGTTATTGCTCATCCTATTAACTCTCCACCTTGGATTGAGCTTGACACGTCATCTTTTTATAATGTGATGAGTAAAAGGTTTTCTGCTTAAACATGATGAAGGTAATAATAGTGAGTTGTACAAAGTAATTAGATATATCTTCGTTTCTAATTTTCCTATTCTAATCTATGATTTTATTTTTAATTTTCAGGACACACGGCCCTAGCGTCATATGTAAATTTTGTTGGTTTTAAATGCCGGTGTGAGAGATGGTGTTTTTGAAATTGAACTGCATGGTTGTTCAATCCAGAATGTATTTTTGTGTATATTTGTTCATAGTTAAGGGTTTTTTCTTTTAGCATATAGTTTAGGTTGTGTGATATTATAAGTCGATGTAAAAAAATGTTGTCTTAAGTCCTGAAATAGTTCTCTTTCAATTTTATGACGTTTTAGGTTTTGGATTTGCAAGTAGTATTCTTGATACGAAGGTTTGGGCTGTGTATATTCTGAAACTCTATGAAGTTAGAATCCACTTGGTTTACATGTCTAAAAAATCCCGTTGTTGAATGCTTCTACCATAGTTGTATTATGTATTTTTTGTTTGTCATGATTGTTAGTTTACATTGTTGGTTTAGGTTTGTTGTATTAAGTAATTTTGGGATAATTCGGATGTTGGTTGATCGGATAATACTGATGTTATCAATTGACCTTCATGTAACAATTTTAGTTTACGTTATTAGTTGATTGAGTTCTCTTCAATTTTGCCTGCAAGAATCCATTGAGTTCTATTATGTAATTTTGGCTACTTGACCTTCATGTCATTTGAATGTTCTCTTCGTCCTCTCTATCAAGGTAGCCCTTTTGGTCCTTTTTGTTATTTGTTGAGCATGTCGCAACTCTTTTTCATCGCATCTTATGGATTTGCAGTTGTCTTCCAAAACCCAGAATCGCTGCTTGCTTGAACTAGAAGGATTTAGTAGAAGATCGGACCTTCAGTAACAGCAACAACTCATCTTCATATGAGGTTAGCTGTTTTTTGTTCTACCTTTTAAACTGTGATTGCATGCTTAATATGATGTATACTGGTAATCCTCTATATTACATAATGCTTGATCTATTTGTGGAGAACTATCACTTTCTGAGTTTCCATTTTTTTCTCATTATGAGTTATACTTGGATTCAAAACTATAGAAATTGTTGAAATTGATGTCTAAAAATTTGATTCTCATTTAAGATGAGATCCATATATAGAAATTTTTGATTCATTCTTGATTCCCATCATTTAATAGACATTTTGTATAAACTTTAGACTATTTATTAGTGTTCATAAAAAAATAAGTTTTTAAGATGCTTTCACTATAAACAACACTGGCTTGAATAATATATGATGTTCGTTAGGTTTTGGCTAATCTGAAATTGAGTTAACATGATATAAAATAAGTTTGATGATGGATGACCAATGTAGGTCTGAAATTGAGTGAATAATATATGATGGATGACCAATAACTGCCATCTCTCTTCTTGAATTGTTTAAAATATTGTAGTTTCAGTATCAAACGAGGTATACATGTTTAATTTAAGTCTGAAAAATATTAATACAGGTCTTACTCCCGTAATCAACACTGAAACATATGAGACCTGGGTTCAGATATATCTTTAGGTATCTTTGTCCTATACCATGTATCATTCTTTATTGTCCTGCTATTTGATGTGCTAATACTTCAGTTTTTTTGTTGAGTCATCTGCAATTGATGTTCTACAGCGACTTTTTAATTTACCCATGTTGTAGAAATGTGTCTTCAGAGTTTTTTGTGATTTTTGTGTTATCTTTGGATTTTTTGGACATCAGTTAAATATGGAGAAGGGAAGTGATTGAGATGATACAGTTAAAGCTAATGCCCAATACATGTGATTTGTCATTTGTTAAAGCTAAAGCTAAAGCCTCAATTTTGTTAATGTCCAAGTTAAAGCTAATGCCCAAGTGATTTGTCATTTGTCATTTATCATTTGTTAAAGCTAATTGAGGATATGTGATTTGTTAAAGCCCAAGTTAAAGCTATTTGAGGATACATGTGATTTGTCATTTGTTAATGCCCAAGTTAAAGCTAATGCCTCAATTTTATCATTTGTTAGTATCCTCAATTTTGTGATTTGTTAGTATCCTCAATTATGTCATGTATTCAACACTTTCAGTATAATAAGGAAAACTATTGCTCCTTAATTTGTATACAGCCTTCATAATGGTATTTTTTGCCTTGAGGTTTGCAAAAAATCAGAGTTTGTATGAGCTATTAGTTATCATGGATACGATTGCTTCACTATTTCTGAGGACCCACCGCATATTTCAATTTAGAGCTCCATTCAAATCCAATCTTTCTTATTTAACTTAGTATGCTTTAAATTTTTTCAAAGTTTGCTCTCTCTTTAGGTTGATTCGCCGTACACCTTTCGTTTGGTACCCTTGCTTAGCAGGTTCCATGTCTTCAGTTCTGATCTAACATACCCAGCTAATCACATTCTTTGGATTTCTAATTGCACTCCCATCATATATTTGACTTTTTAAATGGCATAAATTAGAGTGAATGATATTCCCTAAGCCAAGAAGTCCATGTATCAAAATGCTATAAACATTAAAGATTGCTCCCGTCGAATCGATTTACCCATGTTGCAGAAATATGATTTCAGTATTTATTCTACATCGAATTTTTACTTTATTGTTCTGCAATTGTTGTCGTATGGTCGATTAGTGATTGAAGCATGGTTGATTGTTCTGCAATTGGTGTCCAATTTAGAAACTTCTTATAATGTTATGTACGCAAATGTCAAGGCCAAAATTTTAGAATCTTGCAAGATGTTACGAAGGGGATTGTTATACACATAACCACATTACAACATGCTTAGCTAGGCATTTTCAGAATCTGACCTTAGCATCATATCAGATATGGAGTATTTTGGTTTTGGGGGTAAGTCTTTTATCTGATTTCAGATTTTATAAGATATGAATTGGAATTATGTTAACTATGCTTTTTTATTTTGGTTTGCAGCATGCATGCAACTATGAGAAAATATCAATATCCATCATAGCTTCATTTCTTTTCACAAACAAGAGAAATAGAGATTTCAAGTGACCGACTTATCTTGCAGAAGCCTTGGACACAGCAGGCTGACTCTAACATTCAGGATATGCACATAGAAAGGTTTATATGCACTGCAATATGTACAGATGTGAAAGAACACCAACTTCCACTCAAACATTGATGCTCAAGAATTCGTTACAGTCTCTACAGGCACTTCGACTCCCGGCCCTTCGTTATAATCTGCTTAGTGATAGATTCTTCATCCCCAATTTCTTGCCTCTTGACCAGATTCTTTCTTCCTTCTTCTTCTTCTTTTTTCCTTCCCACCTTATCCAATAGAAATCTAATAGGCAATTTGGCCTTCATTTTAAATACCTGCTGATTGAAGCAATTTGAATGAATGCCTGCATGTATGGCATCCATAATTGTTGGTATTCATGTTTTTTTGTCCTGCTGATTACAGAATGAGTCCTGTTAATGAGTCCATAATTGTACATCCATAATTGTATTAGCATTAGCTTTTACAAGACAATTTTAATGAGTCATGTTTCCTCTGCATTAGCCTTTTCAACTGTTTCAGGTTTCATCACCTTTATGATGAGTTGGTACAGATATTAATTAAGATAAACACTTGACTAAAGTGGCTTTCAAATTCAATTGAAAGTTGCACCTCTGACTTTGAATCCAGGTTTGTTTTTGGCATTTGGTGGGTTGAGTTTTCATTTGTCATTTTTATATTAGTGATATTATGCTGATTGTTTGTTTACGTTTTTTGCAGGAAGCTATATGGGTTCTTTAGTCAAACTATGGAGAAAGCAACCAATCCGATGATTTACATGAAGGTTTGAACCATCCCTTACACTCCTTAGAACTAAATCATGTTCATTATTATCTGTATGTATTCTGAGTTTCATTAGCTCACTGAATCTAAACCTTATAGTTGTTAATTATAAGTGTACCCATATCCACTACTGGAGTTCTTTCCATGTGGCTTGGCGTGCCATTAGAGAGGATATTATTTCAGTATTTCTTGAGATATATTATTGGCAAACCCATCATCTTTAGCTTTTGGGCGATTAAAGCATTTTATTATTGTATATGAAATTTTAAAGAAGTCCATGTCTTATCCTGAACTAACAGTTACATAAGGAGTATTAGGACTTATTACCATCTTCTAAGCCTAGGTTATCTTGGCATTTTTTAAAATTCTGGTTTTCCTAACACGAGTTCTATTTACATTTGTTGTCAGCAGGTAGTTATTATGTCCATTGACTCAAGTCTGAGCTGTCACTAAGTGCAGTCAAAAATATCGTTCTTTGAAAAAAAACTGCAGTCACTACAATGGGTTAGAGAAAAACATTGTGCTCTCATCAAATGCTCGAGCTGCAGGTGGGACAATGTGCCAGTCACTTTCATCAAATGCTCGAGCTGCATTCTTTCAGGAAATATTGCTGATTACACAAATCAAACTCGACATCCAGGGATATCAGCGCCTGGGGTTACTGCAGAACAGTGTCTCCTGTTTAGGGACTATCTGATAGGAGTACGGTTTATGGGGACCATGGAAAACATCTCTTGCTTTGGCTATTGCTGCAAAAGCCGAAGTTTATGTTGTTGAGGTCAAAGCTCAGTAGTGCATCAAATGTTAGGGAGCTCTTCCAGACATCAAGAGATTTGGTTGTCCTCTCGGCTCTTTGTTGTCATCTTCCTTATTTTTTTCATTTTTTTATTCATGGATGATTTAAACTTTCTACTGACAATATCTAAAATTTAGTTTTTTTTGTTGTCTGAAAATTCTCTCCAGAGTTTCAATATTTCCTCTTATAAAATTTCTATATTATTGAATGTTCATTGTATATAAATGTGAGGATTGGATATGAACTATGATGGTACGGCCAATCAAGATGTTAAGACATGCACGGATGCATTGGTGCAGCTCAATATCTGTATAATGAATCCTGAACATATTTTTTTAATTTACGGATTCTGTTAGTGCCAGAAATTTCGAAATCTACACATTTAGCATTTAGGTCTAATGTCACATTGAAACATGTTTATCGATGGTGAGGAACTTTTGCATCATTTATATCGAGATGGCATTCGAGCGGTTGGCTAACATGGTTGGTTTATTGATTCATGCTTTCCATTTTTTTGATGGTTTCTCTGTTAGGGAGTGAGATTAATTAAAGGTGTAATTGTGGACTGTAGGTCAAGGAGAAAGCATCGCCTAAGCTTTTGGTTGGTCTTGATAAGATTCCACATCAGCATCAGGATACATTTTGAGAGTTATTGCAAAGGTAAGTGCAAAACTTTATGTGCTATAATGAAATCTTTACAATCCTGCCGATTAATTCTATTTATAGCTCAGTGGGGAAAGAGGAAGAGAAAGTTTTGTGGTTTCATTCATGTACAAGGACTTGGGTACATTAAACAGAATTGTGCTTGCAATATATGGATCTCTCAGTAACATCTACAAATTGATTCAAGTTTATTGGTCCTGAATATATATAAATTAAGTTAAGTTTGTCTGTTGTTATACTGCTGGCTGAAAAACTTGGAGATATTGGATTTTGTTCATTATGTTAGTTATTTCATTAGTAATTTTTGTTTAACAAATACCATTCATGTTGTCTCCTGGGGGTTTCCAGTGTAAGCCTTGATATTTTAAGAAACTGTAAAATTTTATTTTCTTTGAACTATAATGATGATAATTTGATTTAACCTCAAAATGTGATATATTCTCTGATTCAGTAAAATCCATGGTGGCTATTGTGTTGCTGTCTGTTCATGATTTATAGTGTTGTTTTACATACTACTCACGTTTACTACAGTTTATTTGTGAAGCTATTGTGAAAGTACTGAAGTTCCTTGATGAATTGCTTTATTTATTTATTTTCTTTGTTTTTGGCAGAGTAAGTAGCTTCGGATGCTGGAGGATAAAGTAAAGGAGTCATGCAATTCGAACTACAAGTATACTAAGCGAACAGGGAGAATAGCGAAAGTTTTTGGATAGTGAATTAGTCACCAATTTTAGAATGTCACTGTAGGAATAGTCATTGTAAATATATGCACACAATTATTTATGTTTATTCTAATGTCCTTTTTAACACATCAAGGATGATTACGTGATGATTTTGAAATTTCTAAATCTTGGATGGCTGTGCTTATGGGTTTCTGTATTAACTTTGGTTTTGATCAGACATTTACTAGCAAAAAAACCACCGCTAATTGAAATATCTTAGTTTCATGCTCTTGATCTATCAAAGCTTTCTGAGTTGTTGTGTTAGTTCTTAACACATCTGGTTAATACTTCTTTAATGATTGTAGAGTTGATACTTCTTGAATGATTGCAAAGTCTGCAAAGATTGATTGAACTTAATTTAAAGGAGAAGTAATTAAGAGATTTTAGAAGGCAATCTAGGTAATGTATTTTTATCAATCAAATCAATCCTTCCATATTGCAGTTTCGTCTTCTTATATAAAAGCAATTTGATTTTAGATGAAAGATGTTAGCTTTTATAATTGGTATTTGGTAGTGAATTGAATTATTCATCAGGAATTACTATGTGAACATACCTCTTTGCTCGGTTCACAAAGCGACTTTGCCCATCTACCTTAAATTTTGGACATGAACCATGCCATGACAATCAAAATTAAAGCAGAAGTCTGTAAAAAAAATTTAAACACCATGAGGTGTGTTGTTTCGCGCTGAAGGCGTCCACGTCCGCTAAATTTTTTACGCTAATTTGTTGTTCGGCGCCGAAAGCGCTCCACTGAATTTTTTACGCCGAAGTTGTTGTTCCACGCCAAAGGCGTCTGTACCGAATTTGTTGTTCTACGCAGAATTTGTTGTTCCGCGTCGAAGGCGCCCTCACCGAATTTGTTGTTCTATGCCGAATTTGTTGAAGGCACCCGCGTCGACTTTGTTGTTCTACGTCGTATTTGTTGTTTTGCGCCAAAGGCGCCCGCGCCGTATTTGTTGTTTCGAGCCGAAGGCGCCCGTGTCGCTAAATATTTTTACATTATTTTGTTGTTATTTTAAATTTTGGATGTGTAAATAATTTTTTGTGGAACAAAGATTTTACGGGGGAAAATCTTAAACGAACCGTGCCCGCGGGCACGGGTTATGACTAGTATATATACTAGTCATAACCAGTGTCCGCGGGCACGGTTTATTTAAGATTTTCCCCAACGAAATCTTTGTTCTCCAAAAAATTCTTTCTACAACCAAAATTTCGTGGAACAAATTAGCATAAAAATATTTAGCAACACGGGTGCATCGGTGCGGGCGCCTTCGGCACGGAACAACAAATTCGACGCGGGCGCCTTCGGCGTGGAACAACAAATTTGGCGCGAGCACCTTTGGCGCGAAAAAACAAATTAGCGTAAAAAAATTTAGCAAGCGGACGCCTTCGTCGCGAACCCCTGCACTCGAGCACGGTTCATTTAAGATATCCCCTCAAAATCTTTGTTCTCTCCAAAAATTATTTCCCCTCTAAACTTTAAATGGACAAAAATTTAGCTTCGGAATAGGCGCCTTCGACGCGGAACCGTGCCCTCAGGCACGGTTCATTTAAGATATCCCCTCAAAATCTATGTTCTCAACAAAAATTATTTCCCCTCCAAAATTTAAAAGAACAAAATTTTAGAAAATTCTTTCTACAGCCAAAATTGCGCGAAACAAATTAGCGTAAAACTATTTAGCGATACGAGTGCATTCGGTGCGGGCGCCTTCGGCACAGAACAACAAATTTGGCACGGTCGCCTTCGGCATGGAACAACAAATTCGACGTGGGCACCTTTGGCGCTGAAAAACAAATTAGCGTAAAAAAATTTAGCGAGCGGACGCCTTCGTGGCGAACCCCTGCACTCGGGCACAGTTCATTTAAGATATCCCCTCAAAATCTTTGTTCTCCTCAAAAATTATTTCCCCTCTAAAATTTAAACGGACAAAAATTTAGCTTCGGAACGGGCGTCTTCGACGCGGAACCGTGCCCTCGGGCACGGTTCATTTAAGATATCCCATTAAAATCTTTGTTCTCAACAAAAATTATTTCCCCTCCAAAATTTAAACGAACAAAAATTTAGCGGGCGCCTTCGACGTGGAAATAACCCGTGCACACGTGCACATGGACAGGAAAAAACGGTCCAAAAGGAGGAAGAAGAAAAGGTGTGGGTGTGGGTGTGTGGAGGGTCCAGGGGCAAAAATGCAAATACACTGGTTGTATGTGCAAAAATCACCTCATCCTCTCTTATCCATCAAAATCTCATCTATTGTTCAATTTATGTTGTCCAAATTCTCTTATCCAAATTCTCTTGATAACATCCCTCGTTCGTAATATAGATGTACGTATATGTATGTATGTATATGTACATATGTATATGTATATATGCATGTATATATATGTATGTATATACTTTTGTCCAAATTCTCTTATCCAATTTCTCTTGATAACATCTCTATTTTATAGAATATATATATATATATATATATATATATATATATATATATATATATATATATATATATATATATATATTCTATAAAACAGGACCTTTTTTGAATTTTGTCCCAGTCATATGTCCAGTCAAATCTTTGTTTGTCCCAATCACCAAGAACGGTCTAGATTTACTCTAGGGAAGGGCCAGGATGAAGACACGTAGGTACGTGGGTCCCGCAGGCAATAGACATTTGAAAACATTGTACAACAGCCACACACAGATCTCGATAAAATTGTTCCAGTTCAAGACACACACAGATCTCGGTAAAATAGGGGGGAACTCGAAATTTGGGGGGGGAAGACATCATAGATCGGTAACTGAAGAAATTCTTCTCCAACCACACCCTTGGTCTTCTTCTGCAAACACACGCTTGACATTTGGGTGGGGGGGAGAGACCGCATGCTTCCCAGCAGTTGAAGAACAAATGCTTCCCAGCAGTTGAAGAAATTCGTCTTGTGCCGGACTTGATCTGGGGTAAGAGCATGTATGCAATTTGGTTTTCAATTTTTCTTCGTCTTGATGTTCTAAAAACATGATTTTGTGTTTTGGGTCATCATCAAAATTTGATTTTTGGTGTGGTTTGAATTTAGGTTTGAAGATTCGGCTTTGATCTGTGGGAAGAGCTTGGATTATTGTTGGATTATTGTGCAGAAATCGAGATTGCATGTGGATTATTGATTGCATACATAGAACTTGGATTCAACTGAGTTGGATTATTGTGATTCTAGGGTTACTACTTATTGTGTGTGTTGATTTCATTTAGTTTGCATGTTAAATTCGTTCAAATTATATCCTAACACGTTCAAGTCGTAGCAGTAGTAGGGAGCCCAAATGGTTAGATTTGTGTTTTTCTTTTTGAAAAAACTGAACAAGCTGTTTTCTGCTACAAACGAAAATGAAATTAGGCAGATTTAACTTTTTGGCAGAGATCAGGCCCTTAGAAAATGTAAGTTCCCCCCTGAATCTTCTTGCTTATTAGAGCATTTCCCCCATTTATTTATTCAAATTTTCATGTGGGTGTGTTCTTGAAAAAATCAGCAGGAGTGAATATGGTTTTAAATTTTCTGCATGGTTTCTCTGTTAATGCGAGCAGCTGAATCAAAGAAAGGAAGGGTTTCAAAATTTCATCTTGGTTTCGAATGCAATTTTTCTTCTGCTGCTGTAAGGGACATGCGGAGATGGAATTTAAAGTTAAAGATGAAGAAATTTTTGTATTAATAATATTTTTAGCGAAGAGCAGAACGAAGGGGGATGGATCCGAACCATGGTTCCAGTCAGAGGCTGGCCAGTGGCGTTATTAGCATAGTGATAACGCAGCAGGAGGTGATCACCGTGGTCTTCGAAAGAGATGCTACCACTAAAAAGGGTTTCTTGCTGAGAGACAACAGCTGAGGTAATAAAAAATATCTCTTTATTTGTTATTGAGATGTTTGATCTAACTGGTCGTTTCATTAGGAGAAAAACGGCAATCGAAAAATGTTTAAATGCCTAATTTGAATAGAACAGAATTCATGTGTATTTTTAGGTTTCAATTTGGAGGTCTTGGGGCATTTAGTGTTCCTGTAAAAAATAAATCCGTAAAAATGAGCACTTTTTTATATCTGATCAATATCTATTATCGTGGTAAGAAACAATACAAGAAACTCTGATATTTTGATTCTTTGATTAACAAGAATTGATAAAAGTGGATACTTTGATCAATATCCCCTTTTTATCATTCTGTTGCCTTGAGCGTTCTAATTGATTATTTATCTTTACTTCAATTTTCTAATTTTCTATGTTGTATTCTACGGTTTTCTTTTTAAAGAATGTTTTAATTTCACAATCCATGTCATAAGCATTTCATAATTGGCAGGTGTCTGTAGTGGTGATGATGTTTAACAATTGGAAGTTAAAATTTATCATGTTATCGACCAATATCTGATAAGCAACAAAACTACAAACGTGGTCGTTGGCACACCATGCCAATCTGACCATGCTTCATTATTTAACACAGGAAGTGAATGGAAAGAAGCTCATTACGTTTGTTATAGCGTTTTGTATTAGAAAATTTTAGGGGTTCATTATTTAACACATGAAGTGAATGGAAAGAAGCTCATTACGTTTGTTATGGTGTTTTGTATTAGAAAATATCAGAGGTTTATTAGTTTAAAATTTAAAGTTTTTTTATGAAGGTTCATTTTTTTGGATATTCCCAAGTTTTTCAAAATAGCATTGTTTATCATTTGGATGCTTTACTTATGTCAAACATGGCCCTAGATCATATTAGGCTGTTTTGAAATTTGAAGTTTGAGACCAAAAAACAACCAAAAAACTCAGCCGCCCAAAAAACTCTCTCTAACTCTGCCCAAAATTTTTTTGAAGTTTTGAATTTTAACCATCTCTCTATTTGTTCTCTCTTCCTTAATCCAAGCACCCAAAAAACTAAGCCACCCAAAAAATTGAGTGAGGATCAGATTGAAGATCTTGAAACTCACCTTATAGCTGCCAATGCTAAAATGAATGAGGACGGCCAAATGTTCTGCTCTCTTGATGTTCAACCTGTTGTGAAGAATTGATGGCAACATGTCTAGAGCTGCAGCTTCAGTAAGAAAGGTATGATCTGCATTATCATTCTACTCTTATTTCTTATTTTAACATAGAAATTTCCATCTTTAATATTTCTACATTTACTCTACAGTATGGCTGCAAAAGAAATGACAAGGTATGACAAGAGTTTGGAGGAAAAGCAACTTAGAACGGTGAGTTCTGTAATTTTTTGATGATAATATGATTTGCATCCTTATATTTAAAACTTCTACGTAATTTGATTTTGAGCTATGATTGCCCATTTTTATTTGTTTGAAATTTATGATTTTGAGATTATATGTGATTATATAAATTTTGTCTGCAAAGTTGGAATTTTTTAATACACATAGTGTTGTGATCCATGATCCGTATCTACCTCAATAAAAAACTACACTAATGGCAAGTTGTTTCTGTTAATACCTGAAGTTCCATGAGTTAGACGAGAAAAGTATTGCATTTTATATCATTTTAATTAATGTTTTTCGGCAATTATGACGTTTATTAATGCTGCTACTCAATTTTTAGGGATTTATGCTATGATTGTGCATCCGTGTCCCTCTCTCGGTGTTCATGTAGATGTATCTAATTTCTGTCAGACACAGTGGGATGTGGAGCTTTAACAACAAGGTTGTTTTCTTGCAGATCTGCTATGTTATCTATTTATGTTCAATGAACTCTTATGGTTTGTCTTATAGATTTTCAGATTGCAAACCCATCAACATTAGGCATTAGGCTATTGTAAACTTTTCTAAACGTTGTGAATTGCAAACCTATCAAGATCATGGTCCATTGCATTGCTCATATTGAATTATTTTCAAATATTGGTGTGCTGATATTTGTTACTGCTTTATGTAGAACATTAATTGTCCATGTGCCTTAATTGAGGAAGACTGTCTATTTATAAGGGATGGACCAGTTGCGAGAGTTGAAGGAATGTTTAAAAAGGTAGTCATCCACAATTTCTTCTATGTGTTCTTCATGACAGAAAAATATATGACATCTATGGTGCGTGATTGTTTTTTTCTCGATGCAATTTTTTGCTAATTCTTTATGAAGTAATTCAAACATTGTTTTCTGTTTTCCAGGACACTTGAAGAAGAAAACATCCATGAATTGGGAATTGTCACCCAATGCATTGCTTCTACTATGATCAATGACCAATCTTTAACAAATTTTCTTCTGAAAATTAATTCCAAGGTATTCAAGTTTTTCAGATTAATCCAATTTTTTTACATTTATTAGAAACAGTTATGATCTCCCCTCAACAAATGCTCATTGTAATTCGTTCGGTAGAGTTGTCATTTAATATTATGAGGGGATCCTAATATGTATGTGTGTATGATTGAAGTGGCTGGTCCAATTGTTTTTGGTATTCTCCACTATTTTGGTTTGTGTTGCTTGTGTCTAGATTAGGGAACACAATCCATTTATACCGTAAATTTATCAATATGTTAGTGAAATTAAACTGATAAACCCAACTTGCTGAGAAACATCAGTATATTATCTGGAACAATGCATTGCAGTGTGTTTGGCTTTAGTATTCAAATAATACTAATATATTTGAATTGTGATAAACATTACGAATCACCCACCTACATTTCAATAAATTCTCATACACAAGATCTTCAAATTTGAATTTTATTTCATTCAGGAGTTAGATTCTACGAATTCCATGTCAATCCCCTATCATGGCTACTTTGTAGACATACTTGAATTGATGAAAGCTTTGCTTCAGAAGCCGTATAATAAAGTTATATATCATTTTCTACTAAATATATGTGAAGAGCAAATAGAATCATTGGTTTTAGTTTGTCTAATGGTAAATGATTAACAACTAAATGGTATTTCTTATTTTGAATTGCATAAAAATGTGAAATACAACTTATTTAGTGTATATAATTTCTTTATTTTTATATTTTTTGTAGATTTTTCCCATTTCCACATTGGACCAGGATCTTGCTTGGAAGCCAGATCCACAGTTGCCATGAACAAAGATTTTATCCAATTAAAACATTTTCAAGATTATTTCCTGATACTAAGCTGCCCATGCAAATATTTAAATGTTGACAATAATTTAAATTCAGGTGGGGATTTAATAAGTGGGGTCTCATGCAATGCTCCTTATGAATGGTCTGTGGCATCGGATTCAGAATGGGAATTTAGCAATGGTTGCAATCATGGTAGAACTTTTCATGTCAGTCGTCTGGATGTCTATACTTGATAAGCTTCTTGATTAATATTCCATTTATGTATGTATTTATTATGTATTTTCCCCATTCTGTTGCAGGTTGTTGCATATAATTTCGGCATCATACTTATATTTTTATGTGCTTGGTATCTTATGGATATAAAATCACAGTTGTGCCATCAACATGGCATACTGAAGAAACATTGAAGATGAAACCTGATGGAGTTCTTTTAGCAATGCCCCTGCAGACCCTGCCGATGTCCTTTATGTTGTCCACATGGTAAAAGATATAATTGGCAAGGTCCATGTGTTTGGAATCTGCATGGGTCACCAGTTGCTTGGGTAAGCTTTAGGTTGCAGGACATTTAAATTTAAGTTTGGGCATCAGGGAGGACACCATCCTGTTTGCAATCTTCGGAATGGGCAAGTTGAAATCAGTGCATAGGTTTGATGTTTTTCTAATTGGCTAATGTTTTATTCTTTTTTATCCTTTTGAAGAATAGTTAACTATCGTTTTAGTTTGGACTTGAAATTTGTTATGGTCTATTCCTTTTGACTTAAATTTAACGTGCCCCTTTCCCCGTTTAGAGCATAGAATCCAGATTGTATATCAAATGCTCTTCCAATTTCAACAGTGTGCTTTTTTCTGCACATAGATTATGTGCTCAAATCTCAGAGCAATGACATCAGTTTGTGCTTGCTCTTCAGAATTTTTCTGTTGCAGGGCTGGATCTTATGTAGGGCTTGATAAATAATTTTTTAATGAATATGGGATTAGAACAATACCCTTTTTGTTTTAAGTATGAGAATGCTGAGGGTGATGGGCAATTCACTTAGTTTCTATTATTACGAAAGAACAAGCTGGATGAGTTTTGGATAAAGAGCACCATTGAATGTTCAGGATTCAAATATGATTCTCATTTGATTTGTGTTCTTTTTGTGTGATTTAAACAAGAGAAACAGAAAATAATGCTGAAAGACGGTGTTTTGAAACCGAAATATTGAAAAAAGTTGTGATTTTGTAGTGGGTGGGAAAGCACGAAGATCATGTTTTGGTTGCATGTGTTATCCGGTACATAGTTTTTTTAGAACAGTGCCCAACATGGGGTTAATTTGATTTGATTTGTGTTTTCTGTCGATTTGAGCAGGTTGCTTTCCCCTTTAATTGGGGGAAGGATTACACTAGAATTCTTTCTACATGTTTGTTTGTTTGAGTGAAATTCTAATTTGTTCTATCGAAATGCGACGAATTTAATTCCAATATATTTTGATGTTATTGGTCTTGCTGTCGGTTTTGATGCATGCACATCGGGCTGGATATTATTTGCATATAAAGAAAATGAACAATCAAATGGAAAGGTTAAAATTTAAATTTTAGACCATAAGATTGTTGTTGCTAATTAATTTGCGGCTATTTTTTGTTGTTGCTTCTTTGAGTGCGAACGTCGTGGAATTGCAAAGGATTTCACTGAAGGAGTTTTGCCATAATTTTCAACTGGTAAAGCCAGCCATTAAATATGAAGACTATATATGGTCATACTATATCTCTTGATGGACAATCTATTCACATCTCAAAAATGTGTTCCGAGTACTGGGATGTATGAAGAATTTAAGGATAAATGGATAACTTGAGATTTGTATGTATTGGACTATGGGCGGCCTTCCCCAATTACATTTTTGTTCTCTCATGGCATTGTTACCTAATGTACTTATCCATTGTTGTCACTGTCTTAGCTATCATATGAAATAACTGACAATTATATTTTCTGAAATTCACAGGTTGTAGTTTTGATAAGGAGGAAGACTCCACTTCAGATATGCTCTATAAGGAGTTGTTCTATGTGTATATCATCGTCCAGTCTACTGGCAAAGTAATTTTTTTTGGACTTTTCATCTAGGTCTGTTTTGTTTTTGAATTTTAGGTTCTTTTGGTAAAAGAAAAGATTTCAATGTTGGATTTTATCTTTTTTTCGACTTTATGACGTTAAATGCTTTTTTGCTGAGCTTAGATAATTTTAGTAAATGGATTCTAATATTGTGAACAGAGCTCTCATTCATGTGAGTATTGAATAGTTTTCTAATAAAGATCTGTTTGTCCACTAAGTAAATAGATTGTTGCTGCAAATGCATATTTTATGCTATATGTGTATACTTTCATGTTGTTTTTAACTTGGTTCAAGTATTGTATAAATTTTATGAACTATGTGGTAACTAGGAGATAACTGATAAACTGTTTGTATATTGTTCTCCGCTTCCTGTTATCGGCGGTGGCTGCCCTCTAGAAGACGGTGGAAAGCCTACTTAGTTGGTCTGTTTGTGGACACCAATCTATGCTTGATTCAAGTGAAGACAATTTATTTCAGCTTACAATTTATTTCAGATTTGTTTGTCCAATCTGTTCGTTGACACCAATCCAATGACATCTAGCTCACGAGGAGGATCCAAGGCGAGAGGGCTTCGGATAATAACAATCTGCTTCAGCTTACCTTTTTGTGTTTAAGTGTTGTTTTAGTTGGTGTTGGTTCTCTTTTTTTAATAGTCTTTTTTATTAGAATTGTGTCTGTGGTTGGGTTTCAGATGTATTGGGAAGGTATGATGTAGTATGTAATATTATGGAATGAAAGGAAAACTAATTATTTTGTTAAAGATTTGGTCATATGTATTCTATTCTTTAGGCATTATTGTTTATTTTCCCAGCATATGTATGCAATCATTTTGTTTTTGTTTTGGTTTTTGTTTTTGTATGCTGCTTCTTTTTGTTATCTTTTTTGGAATTTTTTTGTTGGTCCTCTGTTCTAATTTTGGAAATATTTTTGAAATAATTGAGACTTTACCACGATCACTTGAAATTTATTTCATTCATTTGTTGGTTCCTTTTCGATTTTAGGAACATTATGGAATTCTTTGTGATTTAGATTCTTGGTGTTGCGCAGGTGACATATTTCTTTTTGGTTGGAGAGGAAAAATGGAGTGATGGTAGAGAGAGAACGAAGGGAAGAAGAAGCAGCAAGATGCTTAGGTTCTACTCCCATTCTCAGATGCAATGTCTTCTTTGTATAAGTTTAGCTTCTACTATGTGGGGTTTTCCGACTGTTGCACCTATTTCTGTTCTCTACAAGCTCATGAAAATATGGACCTATGCTAATGGGTTCCTTTTAAGCTGGGAATTTATAGTTTGAATTCCTTTTCATTAGTCACGCTGAGCAAGATATTTTTTCATCATTCATGTGGTCAGAATTTTGTTGAGTTCTCAGTCTCACCATTTGAGAAATTTATATGCCTTTAGGTCTAAAGCCAATGTTATTACTAAAAGGCGTGATATATCTCATAGAAGTTTACACTTTTTTATTGTTATATTGTTTCTGGGAGAAGCATTGATATTGAGATTCTGGGCATAGATCAAGAAATGCAAATTAGACACTTAATATCTCATGAGATGACTATTTCAACCCATTTATGTGTCCCTCTTGCATAGAAAGCTCTAACTTTGCATCCTTAATGAAGGGAAGGTTACAGTGTCGGGGGGATTGCGCTAATGAAGGGAAGGTCACTCTGTATAAGTTCATCTTCGTGTCGTTAATGAAAAGAGATGACCGGTGGGGGTATGTCGTTGTCCGGGTGGCAAGAAGAGGGTGGATCAGTACAAAGGAAGGTCACGGTGTTTGTCATGACAGGATGCATTGTCACGGTGCTGTGTAATCTTCGGCTATGACATTAGAATCTACGGTATGTTTTCAAAATTTCATTTAGGCCACCTTCTGTTCATTTTTTGTTATATAAGTAGAATGTAATTTAGATTAGAACGGCGGTGTAATTTAGATGACAACAGGGTGCTCATTGTAGTTGTATTAGGGTGGATGTGTTTTGGGGACATGAGAAGTTGACCTTGCTAAAAATCATAATTAAATATTAATGTATAATGTACAAAATTTATCGATTTGAGGATACAATAGTAATTTTCTAATATTGAGATTTTCATATAACAAAAGATATTAATGAAGTTTTTCTCTGTTTTTTTAAATGAAAGCCAACTTTTTGATTTTTTTTTCTTTGAAGCAAACTGGAAGCCCACTCAGCCTGATGCTTGGATGTGCTCCTCGATGGACGTTGCATTAGCTTTTGGTGATTGGAGGACTTAACTGCAACCTGAAGCCGTGCATTGGATCATCAACAAGATGTAAGAATTTTTTTCCCTTTAGGATTTTGTAATTGTATTGATTTGTCTAACGTGGTTGAATCGTTGTCTATAAAGGTTGATCATCAAAAAACTTATGGGCTTCATATAAATTCATGCTAGAATAATCATTTTGAACACTGGGAACGTGAATTTGGTATTTTTGGGTTTATGATTGAAAAAAATGCTAATTTTGTTTATTAATGGAATATTTGCCGACTTGGATGTATGGTTATTTATGGAAGAATTGGAGTTAACACTAAATCACTATCTGTAGTTGAGTTTATTTAAGAAATGCTCACTTCGTCACATATCCAATATCCATTTTAAAAGAGAGTAGATAATCCAATAATTTGCCATTATGTTTGTATGTAAGCCTTGAAAGAAAATTTGGAATTGATTACGTGCATGCACAAACGCATATATGATGACTAATATATTAAACTTCTAGGTTTTTGATTCAATAAATTTATCTTCTCTCAAAAACAAAATGTATATAGACATAAAGGCCTTTATTTATGTTTTTCTACCTTTGAAGCATCCTAAATGGTCAGAATAACTTTTCATATGATATTGCATACTTCCTTTATAATTCACATGTAATTACTACTCTTTTTCCTTTCTCTGGTACAATTTATGTTACAACTAACATAAGTCTGGTTGCTGGAAAGTGACTGTGAGTGGATTTTAGATCCAAAATAGTTTCATTTACTTTATTTGATTGAAATATCCATAATAAATATGGTTTTACTTCATGGAATAACACATTATTTAAATTCCCGTTTTTTGTCATTACTGTTTAGAGGCATTTTGTTTTACTTTTGATCAAACATTTGTCTGTTGATCAAATTTTATTTTTGGAGATGGGTCCAGTTCTTTCATCTCAAAATTCGATCAATACGAAAAAATAAAATACTCAACATGCATGATCAAATTTCATGTCTTCAGACAAAATTTTATTTGATCGATGTCTTCTTGAGTATTCAATCATATATTCTTGAGTATGCTGTCTTCTTGAGTATTGAAATGAAATGATGTCTTCTTGAGTATTCAAAATGTTGATCAAATAAGATGATGCCTTCTTGAGTATTCAATCCATTCATGTCGTGTTATCAAAATGAGTCCAAATTGTTTAAGTAGCCAACATATTGAACACAAACCTTTCATTAGTTGAAAGACTCACAAATGTCCTTTGCTTTCATGTTTGGCTCTTATATGGTCAGATTTAGTTAATTTCAAATATGACTGGTTATTGATGCTTTTGCTTTTGCTTTTGTTTCGGTTGTTTTGGGTACAGAGTATATTTCAAAGTGTCTGATGAACACAAAACTTAATTCATGGTATGGGTGGAATTGTTTGGAGTATGTGTGTGCATGGTGTACTTTATTATTTCTAGCGGCCCTTAATTTCGTAGATCGTGCTTCTAATATACTCAAGAAGACATGGTTCAATATGAGTTTACTTGGTCATTTAACGAATTAGTTTATGCAGAAGTTTGTTGAGTATTTTATTTTTGCAATTATTTGGTCATGCATGTTGATCAAATAAAATGATGTCTGATTAACTATGCTATCTTCTTGAGTATTCAATCATGTCTTATTGAGTATGTTGTCTTCTTGAGTATCGAAATGAAATGCTTTCTTCTTATGTATTCAAAATGTTGATCAAATAAAATGCGGTCTTCTTGAGTATTCCATCCATGCATGTCATATAGATATCAAAAGTTCAAATGTTCACAAAATATGAAATGATATTTTCATTTCATGTTCACAAAGTTCATGTGGATATAGACTTCATGCTCAATAAAGTTCATGTCCACAAAGTTCATGTTCAGAGTTGAATACAGACTTAATGTTCACAAACTTTTCTTTTACTTACAGACTTCAAAGTTGATTGGATACAATTATTTCATATACAATATATTTTCCTGTGGATCAAGAAATATTACGTCAAACTCTTGGGAGTTTCTATTGTATTGCATGAGTTTTTATGGAACCTGATAGGTTTTGCTAGATCTTTACAGATTACATATGTTACTTTTCACCCGTAAATCAAACGCAATTGAGATTCATATCTTCGTTGAGATACTTTATATGCATTTCTTACTTTTTTTCTCAGTCACACGATGAATGATTGAATAAATCTTACAAACTCCAAAAAAGCCAATTCTTCCACCTATCTGTGCAAGTAGCTAGAAAGCTTTCTGAATGTATAATAGTTCATTAATCATGTTGATAATCACATACTACTTCCACCTATTGTGCTTGAATTTTTGGGGAACTAAGATTGTAAGGGGGATATCATAAATGAACATTAAGTTGATTGCTAATAGTAATTACTATGGCAGTCCTCAACTTTTTTAGTTCTAATATATAGAGCAATCCTCATATAGAATTATCCAGATATATATGGTAGTCCTAATATATGTCAGCCTTGATAAAATTTTAAGTTATTTTAGCCTGATATAAAATTATCACCTAAAATTAGCACCAAAAAAGAAATGGCAGTACATATATAAAGTTTTTAAAGATAATTATATATGGAAATCCTTAACAATAACTATATATGGCAGTCCTTAAATACATATGGCATTCTTTAAATTTATATTTAAGGGCTGAATAAAATTATATACGGCATTCCTGATATAAAGTCTTTAAAATTATATATGGCAGTCCTGTCATTAAATTTATAAACATGTTTACTAACATAAAAATGTGTTTCTACCATTCAACTTATACACTATGTAAACATGTTAAAAATTGTTTCTGCCATTCAATTTTTATGGCAGTAAGATTCCAGTATTATTTTGTTTTTTGGATAAAAACTAAGCCTTTTATTTCTAGATTTATAAAATTTTAAAATTTCATAGCCATTGCTCATGCATGCAATGCTCCCAGAATTTTGCGATAAAGGTTTCATTCGAGCGAAGTTGTCAGTTTTGCTAGCATATTTATTGCCATTCTGTTTCAACTCTCAATTCAGTAATGGTTATTTGGATTTGATCTCGCTTTTTGTCGTAGACGAATCTCCGTGAAGGAGAAGAGACCTGCAGATAAGAGTCTATTTAGCTCTGGCACTCTATTGAGGTAAGCCCTCGCCCTCTGAATCAGTCGGCTGTTTATTTCATCAAAATCACAATCCTAAGCAACGTTGACATAGGGATTTGCTCTCCTATGTGAGCTTAACATGGTATTCTTGCTTGAGAAATGAATAATTCCTTTGTTTTCTTTGCTGCTACTTCCTCACTACATATGGTGCATTAAAATACTGCACATAAAATTTGTGCATTCTAATTTCTCCCCGCATTAATCTATGCATTCTAATTTCCTCAGTTAATTCCCCCCTTTAATCTATGCATTCTAATTATTTTAATCCATTATTTTCTATCCTTATTCAATAATACATAAAAAAAGACATTCTACACATCTTCAGTTAATTTAAAGATCACTCCACCTTCAGTCTGAAACCCGTTTGATGGTTCAAAGATTCATTGACCAGAAGTTCTTTGACTTTCCATTAAAAGAGAGGTTTTCTTCTTCTTTCCAACTAGCAGGGTTGCTATCGGATTAATTGTGAAGGTTTGAATCTTAGGTCATTAATTGTGAAAATATTCCAATTAGTACGTTTTGAATCTTAGGTCATTATTAATTGTGAAGGTTTTGGTTATTTCATTCATTCTCCAAGGATATGCATTATTAATCAATAAAATAATCTAGCATTCTCACTGCATGAGAACCTTCATATCTTTTAGATTATTCTGTGGTTTGACAAGGTGAACCATCCTGTAATTTGCTGTCGTCTTTCAATTCATAGTCCATAAAGAATGAAAAGTTGCATGAATTACCGGATGTCGAATTTTCCCATCTAGATGAGTCCAACCAGTTCTAAAAAATCAGACCCCCATACTTGCCAGAGGATATTCAAATAACAGAGATTTAAACATGGAATCTGGAAATATTTTGTCATATGTTACGAATGCATTGCTGAAAGAAACATAAAGAAGATGATGTTGTCACAAACACTAATAATTTCATTCCCAGAGTAGAACCATGCATTTGTAGTTATCAAATATCCACATACATTTGTCAGAAAACATAGTTTCCTATAGACATAAAAACAAGCAAATCATGAACAGAAGACATGTTCGTATATGAAAATGTCATCTATCGTCTCTATGTTGTTTTCCAGTTCAATATCAATCTTTTTTTCTTGGGCTTTTTAAGTTGAATTATGTGGAAATTGTGTGGCATTTAGGTACATAATGTGTGTGATTCAAATGTTGCAAAATGCCTTATTGGTATACAGAAGACAGTTGCACATACGACATTTCTTCTTTGGGTGGACTTTGAATCAACTGGTGTTTTCTTGGTAAGATGCTGCTGGGAATTTCTTTACTGGTTCAAATTTGATATATTTCATTGTGGAGTTATTTTTTTAGGGAAATCATTTCCATTGTATGCTGTAAAGTTTTGATCTTATTTCTGTTCTTAGGAAGTTTATTGAATTCATTTGATTTTTTCAAATTATTATTCCTAAATTAATTTATAAAGTATTTGTTTATTCCTTCATTAGCAAACATGTATTGTAGTTAAACTATCATAAATTGATCTTCCAAAGTTTTTGGGCTTTGCATTTGGGTTTTGGCTTTCAGAGTTTTTTTGGATGGAATTTGGCAACAAAGATTGTTGTACTTCCTGGTTGCAAACATGCACAATTTCGCCATGGAGGAACTTGCAGGAGGAGCTTTGCAGACTGAGTTTGCATGAGGAGCTGAAGCTTGCACTTTGCAGAAGAACTTAGGATTCCAGACTGAGGTTGCATGAGGAGCTGAAGCTTAAAACATGTTCTTGACAATGTTCCTGTTTGTTATGGAAGCACTTGAAACCCTAATGTTTGTTGAATGTTGTTTGTATGGGACTGTCAAAAAAACTTCTTTTATTGAATTTGTGTTTATTACTGTACTTTTTGTTCTTTTGTTCATGAAGACTCCTTTGATGTTGGCTGCAATGCATGGAAAGATTATTCCCTTGAACACTTTTGGATTTTTGATTATGCATGTAATGATGTTTAAAGAATCTTATTTTTTTTGATAGAACACTAGCAAATTTTGGTTTCTAGCGAATTGAATTTTGTCATACTTAATAACACAATATTGCCACTTAACGAGCATATATGTGAGATAATGCATCGATTTTGGCATTTAAGCAATCATCTTTTGGAATTTTGTTATGTTAGCCTCTTGGGGTATTTTTGGAGCTGGCTATGGAATAAGGATAAATTAATAAAACAATAATCATAGATGATTAAATGAATATTATTTTGTGAGGATATTTGATATGCATTTGGTTACTTTGGCACATACATAGTTTTTGCACATCATCTTTTTGTGTTGAACAAATTACTAAGGTTATTTATATATGTGATGCTACTTGCTGAGTCATGTAGCTCACCCTAAAGATGTTGGGTAACTGAAATTTTGTGAGGAAACGATTTGGTTGTACATTTCTCTCCCAAAATTTTGGATTGAACTAAATCTTGATGGATGTATGGGTAGAACTAAAATTTTTAGGGGAATCAAATTCTATGGGAAGAAAGTATTTTTGTGGAAACTAAAATTTTTGAGAACTAAATAACTTTTGGGGAAACTACAATTTTTAGGGGAAACCAAATTCTCGGGGAAGAAAATTTTTGGCTGAAACTAAAATTTTTGAGAACTAAATAACAATGGTGGGGACTACATTTTATCGGCTAACTAAATTTTGGGGAGGCCGTCGGCCCTTAAGCCAGATGGTATCCCCCTCCTCTTCGGTAGTAGCGACCTGTGATATAATTCCGGTCGCTTATGTTACCAAAAAACCTAAAAATTTTGGAAGAACTAAATAACTTTTCGGGAGAACTTTAATTATTGCCGTCCATTTAAATTTTGGAGGGGAAATAAATTTTGGTGCCGAAGGCGCCCGCGCCGATTTTTTACGCTAATTTGTTGTTCCGCGTCGAAGGCGCTTGCGCTGAATTTGTTGTTCCGCACCGAAGGAGCCCGTGCCGAGTTTGTTGTTCTGTGTCAAATGCGTATGCACCGAATTTGTTGTTCCGCGCCGAAGGTACCCATGCCGCGAAATACTTTTTTCGCTAATTTGTTGTTCTTTTAAATTTTGGCTATGGAAATAATTTTTTGGGTAACAATTATTTCGCGGGAAAAGTCTTAAATGAACCGTGCCCGCGGGCACGGGTTATGACTATATTCTATATTTCATGAAGATTTCAAATGTGGTCCTATTAGGACGAAAGGTTTGTCCTACATGGCAATTTTAATGACTAGGACAAACAAGCTTGGGGGGAAACTTGGGGGGAAGATTTGAAAATTGAAATTTGGTTTGTAAACTTAAAATTTTAAAATTTGGAGGGCTATGTATATGCGTGGACCCCCTCTCAAATCGCAGTGCCCTTTGGGCACGGTAAATTTCTAGTATATATATAAAACAAATGAGGGATGTTTTTGAATCTTTGTCCCCTGTGGCAATGTCACATCTCCACATGGGACAACTTTCTTAAACCCAAAACCCAAAAAACACGAAACTCCACCCAACCCCCAAAAAACACACCCAAACCCAAACAACCCAAAATCACACCCCAAGCAAAAAAAACCAAAAACCCCATGACCCTACACACACTCAACCCCATCATTCTCATTTTCACACGTTTTTTGCACTCATCAAAACACCCGTCCAAAAAAATTGAAACCCAAAAAAACACAGGGAATGTGCATTCAAAGAGGCTGGCTGAGCTTTTTGGGCGTCCGTTTCAATTAACCCCTCAAGCAGAGGTCTGAATCCATCCGCGTCGAAGGCGCCCGCTAAATTTTTATATGCTAATTTGTTGTTCTGCGCCGAAGGTGCCCGCACCGAATTTATTGTTCCTCACCGAAGGCAGCTGATACGTCTATTTTGCGAAGGCCCAACAACATAGGCCCAAAAGCACGGCCCACCGAACGAAGCCTGAAAGATACGAGCCTGGAGGCCCGACCGCCGATTGGAAGCCCATCTGCGCGATCAGGCCCGCCCGGTAAAGCCCCATAGAGGACCCCCAAATATCGATCCGACCCGGCCCCGATAACGCACGAGTCACTCACCCACTCCAGCGATAACCGTTCCCCCGATCCCGTTACCACTTAATGGCTGTTATGGGGAGGTGCTGGCATGGCGCAGGGAGCGGCGACGGGGGGGGGGGGGGGGGTGGGGGGGGGGGGGGCGGATTGAGGGGGCACGATCGAGGGCGGACGAGCGACGTGGGTCGGGGGCAATCACGGCGGGAGGTCTATAAAGGGGCTAAAAGGACGACTGGACAAGGGACCGGATCTCAGGTATCTAAAACCTAAGGTACTCCATCAACGACCTAGTTCCCCCATTTTCATCTCCTTCCTCCCCCGCTCGCGCCGTGAGACGCCGTTCCGATCTCCTCTCGAGTCGAACCGTCTCTGCCAGGCCTCCTCTTTCAGATCACTGTCTGACTTAGGCATCGGAGGGGATTTGGCCGGAACCAAGGTTCGGCCCCCCTGACGAGCGTTCTCGTCTACGCAGGAGGACATCAGATCCATGGGCTGAGGCTTCCCCTCCGCCCCTCGCCGGCCACGTAACCAGCGGGACGATCGAGGCTACCCCTCATCGTCCGACCGCCGAGGCCGAGCACGTCCGTCTGAGGCCGAGCGTCTCAACTCGGGCCGAGGCTTCCCCTCGCCCTACCAATGTCCGAGGACCCTGATTCGGCTCAACCGACGTGCTCCACGTCGTCTGTAACTCCGACTCGCGCCTCGTCTGCACCGACTCGACACACCTGAGGGACCCACGCAGGCCCCTTGACCACGTTGACCGGGTTGTCCACGGTCAACGCTTTTGTAGTGAGAAAACACTCTGAAACATCTGGCGTCGTCTGTGGGAACGAACTGTCCCACAAAGAAACAAACCGCACCTGCAATGGCACGAGCCAGCAACGGAAAGAGACGCATGCCCCCCATCCCGGAGGAG
This sequence comes from Scilla litardierei, assembly GCA_030789695.1. Classification (NCBI taxonomy): domain Eukaryota; kingdom Viridiplantae; phylum Streptophyta; class Magnoliopsida; order Asparagales; family Asparagaceae; genus Scilla; species Scilla litardierei. The sequence continues at coordinate 124,083,002 of CM061133.1, forward strand.
GGGAATGGTGCACTCAACGGCAACCCTGAAGACACACCCGACAGCAATCACCCCACCCCCTCAACCGAAGAGATCGGTGGGTCGGAACTGGCCACGCAGGGACAACTCCGTGCCCTGGCCCAGGAGACTAACGCGAGCATCCAGACGTTGGTCGCGACGGTACAGCAGCTCGTCGGCCCTGTGCCAACCAACGGAGGCGCATTGGGCGATGGCCATCGCTGGGCAGGGGGTCCCCCGCTCTTACGGTCCGCTGTGGTCGACGACCACGGGACCCCAAGACTGAACGCGGAGCGTCGGTTCACGTTGTCCGGCTCCCGTCAGGCGAGATCACGCGCCTCCTCCCCTTATCGTGAAAGGAGCCGAAGAGAAACCGAAGGCATGGAGGACGAATCGGTGACCGCGTCGTCTCATCGGCCACGATCACCCCACGGCATGAGAAGCGATCGACACCACTCGAGAGACCGATCGCGGCGGAGCGGGAGCTCCCGCCGGAGGAGCCGGGAGCGCCGGGTCAGCCCGACCCCCAGTGTGGCGAGGGCCGTGGAGCCAGCCCCGCCGGTGCCTGTGCTTCCCCCACCACTGAACGAGCCAGAGGCAGGCGGATGTCGAACCCCCGGGGGCATCCACGGAGACCGGTGCCCCCTGTCTCGGAGAATAACCGACGCGCGGGTCCCCTCTCGATTCAAGATCCCAGCGCTGGGGAAGTACGACGGGATAGGAGACCCGGGAAACCACATGATGGACTACGAGGGGGACATGTCCTTCCAAGGAGTCGACGATGATCTGCTCTGTAGGGGCTTCTATTCGACCCTCAGGGGAGCGGCGAGGACCTGGTACCGCAGCCTACCCAGCCGCTCCATCGACAGTTTCGAGGAACTCACCCAGCTGTTCTGCAAGCAGTTCATGGTAGGGAGACAGGTAAAGCCTGATGCTGAACATCTGTTTAACATAGTGCAGGGCCCAGCCGAGCCGCTCCGACAGTTCATGCGCCGCTTCAACGCGGAAAGGCTGAACGTGAACAGCCCCACCGACCTTGTTGTCCAAACGGCCCTTAAGAAAGGGCTGCGCCATAGAGGCCTTAAGAAATATCTGCACAACGATCCCCCGAAGGACCTCCCTGGGATCATGGTGAGGGCCGAGCGCTTCATGTTGACCGAGGAGACCTTGGCCATTGAGGCAGGAAAGGCCACTCGAGGGACCAAGCGCGGCGACAGCGGACGGGGCAGCCCCGAAGGATACCGGACCGAGAAGAGGACAAGAAACAGGCAGTGAGGAGAGGGTATGAGGGACGCCACCCCAGACGCCGTCCTCGCTCAAGTGCAGAAGGAAGAGCGCGCTGATCGGCCCCCACCAAAAGCAAAAGGGGGGGGGGGAAGAATGGAGAAAAATACTGCAAGTACCACAAGGACAATGGCCACGACACTGAAGATTGCTGGCACTTAAAGAAGGACATTGAGAAGCTGATGAGCCGGGGGCACGCCAGGAGTCTGGCCGACGAGCCGGCCCACAGAGAAGGGACCTCCATGCAGCCGGACAAGGGGAAGAAGATCAACAACGTCCAAGGACCCCTCCGCGTCATAGAGTGAGCAGGCGAGGTCCCTCCCCCCAGTCGTAGCCTAGTCCGAGGGGATTATCTAGGTTCACATCCCTCTGTCTAGATTTATTTCCTTTTCCTTTCCTCCAAATGTACTAGTCCGACAGGACCCTTAAGAGTACAATTGCATTCCCTTTTGTCTTTTCTTAATCTTCGACGTGATCAACATTTCACTAAGGGTGCATAAGAATGAAGACCGCCGCCTTGCCGGATGGGGAGGGGGTCAAACCGAGCCGGTCCTTCGCCCTCGCCGACTAACTCCTGCACTCTTAAGTCTGGGGGCGATTCCCCGAGCCAGCGCGGACGCCGTTCGGTCCAAAGACAAGGAGCTTCGCCCTCGCCGACCAACTCCTGCGCACGTAAGTCTGGGGGCAATTCCCCCAGCCAGTGCGGACGCCGATCAGTCCTAAGTCGAGGAGTTTTGCCCTCGCTGACCGACTCCTGCGCTCGTAAGTCTGGGGCAACTCCCCCAGCCGGCGCGGACGCCGACCGGTCCTAAGCCGAGGAGCTTTGCCCTCGCCGACCGACTCCTGTGCTCATAAGTCTGAGAGCAATTCCCCCAGCCAGCGCGGACACCGACCGGTCCTAAACTGAGGAGCTTCGCCCTCGCCGACCAACTCCTGCGCTCGTAAGTCTGGGGGCAATTCCCCCAGCCGGCGCGGACGCCGACCAGTCCTAAGCCGAGGAGCTTTGCCCTCGCCGACCGACTCCTGCGCTCATAAGTCTGGGGGCAATTCCCCCAGCCAGCGCGAACGCCGACCGGTCCTAAGCCGAGGAGCTTCGCCCTCGTCGACCGACTCCATCGCTCGTAAACTTGAAGACAATTCCCCCCGCCAGCTCGGGCGTCAGCCGGTCCTAGGCCGAGGACGAAGCAACAAAGAAAAATACACGAGAAGTTCGAGTAAGTCAAATTTCGTTTATAACAGTGTGTCTTATTTACAGGAAATCAAAGTGAAGAAACCTCTCTACAAATAATCCGCTCTCAACGGACAATAAAGCTCGTCACCTGCAGAAACTAGGGCAACACCGGCAGAGCAAAACATGTCGACCAAGAACCCAAAGTTGCTGGCCTAAGCAAACATCCATGCAACCAGCAATTATTGGCTCTGAAGCAGGGAGTCGGTGGCGAAGCCGAAGGAGAAAGCGGGGTCAGGGATCCATTTCAAGTAGACTGGCCCAAAGCGAAGCGGATGCTAAAAAATTTGAGGATAACCGGCCAGGAGGGACGACCTAGGGGGCCCGGGCTCGAGAGGACGCATCCTCTGGCGCCTCCCCCTGCTCGGAGCGTGGGGGATCGACCGGCGGAGGGGCTTGCCGAACGCGCTCCGCCCATTCCCGGAAGGAAGACTGGACGACTTCGACGATCCGAGGGGCGATGAGGTCTTCATACGTACCGAAGGCCTCCCTGAGAACCACGAAGATCCTCTCCCCCAGGGTCCCGACGACGCCCCTCTCCACCTCCTCTGCAAGCCGCGTCACCTGACGCCGATCCGATAGTTCCCTCTGAAGCTCCTCCCTCTCCAGGCGGAACGACTCCGCCGCTTCCTCAGCCGACTGCTGAGCTTCCTCCAACTTTCCCTGGAGGTCACCCACTCGTCCCTCCAGCTCGGCCACACGGAGCTTGAGATGCCGAGACTCCATCTGGGCCTCTGTCATAGCTATCTCCGCCGCCCCGGCCCGCTCGTGGGCCCTCACGGAGGACTCCTCCAGCTCCCTCAAGTGGATGGCTCGGCGCTGCGACTCCACGGCGAGCGTTGAACCCTGGAAGACGAGACATGAGCTAAGAAGAGAGTGAAGGAAAAGAAAGGACAGCAAGATAGCCGAACCTGTTGAAGGATCCAGACCAAGGAGTCTGACACCTTGTCGGCAGGAATCCTCTCGAGGAGACTGTGGTCCTGGGGGAGGACGGAGCCCTCGGCCACCTGCTGGGACAGGGCTCGGTCGACAAACACCGAGCTCCCGGGGGTGACCTCGAGGGAGGCCGAGCTGCCCGCCAACAGGGTTCTGATTCCCGGCAACAGAAGCGGGGACGCTGCGACGGGGGTGGTTGTCAGAGCCACCGGAAGATCCCCGGTGGTAGCCGCAGGAAGCACAGAACACGCCGGGCTGGAGGGTTCCACATCTTCCTTCCTCTTCTTCCCTCCGTGAGGCTCCACGGGCGACGAAGGGGAGCGCTTCCGCCTCGCCCCCTCTCCACCCTCGGGGATAAGAGGGGGCACGCCAAGGGCAGGAGGGACTGCACCGGACCCGTCGTTACCCCCTGCCTCTTGGGCTGAGGGGGCGGATCCGGCCCTTACGACCCCCCTGGAGAGAGGATCGCCAGAAGAAGAGGCGGGTGGCGCGGCCACCACCTTGCCCACAGAAGGCTCGGCTCGGCGCACCTCCTCCTCAACGGTTCGCCGAGGCGACCTTCCAAAGGTGCTGCCCCGGCTCCGAGCGGCTCCACGACGGATCAGCTCATCGACATCGCGGGTGAACTCGCGACCAGCCATTCCTGCAAGGAAAACCGAAATCAGGGTTAGCTGCGGGGCAACCCGGGACTGAAAAAGCGACCTACCCGGAGACCACAAGACGGCCTTCAAGAGTAGGTCATCCAACAAAGACCAGATGGACTTCGCCTCCAAGGGGAGGGTCGACAGCAGCGCGACGGCCGCCTGATCCGCCTCCGAGAGGGCTAGCGTGGAGCAAGGCCAGACCGACCCGCCCCAGCCTGTCAGAATTTGGGCACCCTCCAGGAAGACCACGAAGACATAATCCGACCTCCAATTCCCCGACCAGCGGGGTAGCCCGATCAGGCATTCCCTCCTCGAGCGGGCTCGGAGTTGCAACCATGACCCCAGGCCAACCGTCTGGATCTGATAAAAGTAGAAGAGAAGGGGGAGAGACGGCTCCAGACCACGGGTATGGCAGAGCATCGCGAAGCCCGTCAGTACCGCAATCGAACAGGGGGTGAACTGGCAAAGGGGCACCATGAGATACTCCATGACCTGGATGAGGAAGGGATTGAGCGGGAAACGAAGACCCAGGCGGAACATCTCGACATAGACACCGACCTCATTGTTCCTCGGAAGGCAGATCCGCTCATCGATGAATGGAACTCGAACATCATACGGATACCAGAGATACCTTTCCCGGATCTCCGTGGCCACTGAAGGAGGGGTCCCCGACGGTGTTCAGAGGATAATCGGGGGTACATTAAGCCGCACGGCAGCCGATGCCACATCATCGCCGACGAAGTCCGGGAAGAGCTTCCCCTTTCCCTTATCTCGAGGGGGACGACTCCCAGAGGAGGAACCTGATCCCACAAGCCGGGTCTCGCCCCGCCTCAACTCAGGAGGATCCCTCGCCCCTTGGCCTGAACCACCTATCCTAAGAGCAGCCATAATATGGGAGTAAGAAAGGAGTTACCTTTTTGATTAATTTGGAGAAGACAAGGAAACGAAGGTGGCGGGAGACTCCAAGTTGTGGAAAGCCTAGGACAGAGGGAAGAGCGAGGAAGAAGTGGGGATCCACGCAGCCGGGGATCTTATATACCAGACTCAGGAGCGAATTCGAAGCGCCTGACAGGGACGCGTGGCAGGCCTCGAAGAACCGACGACATTTCGAATTCGGCGCCAAAGGAAGTCCAATCGACCCGCCTCATCATAACCTTCATTTATGACCACGCCTCGACTGACGCGCCACTCGGAACCCCAGGAGTCACATCGGTCAAACCGAACCGGCCAAGGTCGATCGGCCCCACCGATGGGGGCAATTGATACGTCTATTTTGCGAAGGCCCAACAACATAGGCCCAAAAGCACGGCCCACCGAACGAAGCCCGAAAGATACGAGCCTGGAGGCCCGACCGCCGATCGGAAGCCCATCTGCACGATCAGGCCCTCCCGGCAAAGCCCCATAGAGGACCCCCAAATATCGATCCGACCCGGCCCCGATAACGCACGAGTCACTCACCCACTCCAGCGATAACCGTTCCCCCGATCCCGTTACCACTTAATGGCTGTTATGGGGAGGTGCTGGCATGGCGCAGGGAGCGGCGACGGGGGGGGGGGGATTGAGGGGGCACGATCGAGGGCGGACGAGCGACGTGGGTCGGGGGCAATCACGGCGGGAGGTCTATAAAGGGGCTAAAAGGACGACTGGACAAGGGACCGGATCTCAGGTATCTAAAACCTAAGGTACTCCATCAACGACCTAGTTCCCCCATTTTCATCTCCTTCCTCCCCCGCTCGCGCCGTGAGACGCCGTTCCGATCTCCTCTCGAGTCGAACCGTCTCCGCCGGGCCTCCTCTTTCAGATCACTGTCTGACTTAGGCATCGGAGGGGATTTGGCCGGAACCAAGGTCCGGCCCCCCTGACGAGCATTCTCGTCTATGCAGGAGGACATCAGATCCACGGGCCGAGGCTTCCCCTCCGCCCCTCGCCGGCCACGTAACCGGCGGGACGATCGAGGCTACCCCTCGTCGTCCGACCGCCGAGGCCGAGCACGTCCGTCCGAGGCCGAGCGTCTCAACTCGGGCCGAGGCTTCCCCTCGCCCTACCAACGTCCGAGGACCCCGATTCGGCTCAACCGACGGGCTCCACGTCATCTGCAACTCCGACTCGCGCCTCGTCTGCACCGACTCGACACACCTGAGGGACCCACGCGGGCCCCTTGACCACGTTGACCGGGTTGTCCACGGTCAACGCTTTTGTAGTGAGAAAACACTCTGAAACAGCAGCCATGCCTCTAAATTTTTTTACGCTAATTTGTTATTCTTTTAAATTTGGATGTAGAAATATTTTTTGGGGGACAAAGATTTTGCGGGGAAAAATCTTGAATGCACCGTGCACGCAGGCACGGGTTATGACTAGTGTCTATATATATATATATATATATATATATATATATATATATATATATATATAATGATTTCTCTCTCTCTCTTTTAGTGAGAGAAGCTCTGGCGATTTAGGGCGCCCTTGGTCTTGGCGGTTTCCGCCAGTCGCCTCGCGGCTGGGGGAGGAGCATTGTTTGCCCTGGGAGCTTGTCGACTTGGCTATCATCGGCGACTGAGGATCGATCATCGGCGACTGAGTGATCGTAGTTGTTTTGAGTTCTCGCGATCGATCCTTTTTCGATTCGATTCGTGTTGTCGATTCAAGAGCTGTTTCGAGGTGGTGATTTGAAGTTGAAGGTGCTCAGTCTCCGGATCCGCTCTCCTTCAATTGATCGAATCAAGATCTCAGATCGAGATCTTGATTCGGGATCTCAGATCTGAGATCTTGATTCGGGGTGAGACTTCGAGACTTGTTGATTTCGGAATCTAGATCTATTTTGTTTTCTAGATCTGGTCCTGGTTTGAGTTTCTTGTGTCTTGGTGAGGTACTGGTGCTTCTTCGCTAGGAGGTTGACGTATTCTCCGGTGATCGGAGATCTTGTGGGAGACGGCGAGGATTCTTTTGACGGATCGAGATCTTTCTTAAGGTCTCGATCCGGTGGTAAGATTTCCGACATTCTTCTCCTTATTATTCTTCATTCTGAAGCATGACGTATTAGTGTATTAGTGCTTCTTCTCTATCGTTGATGGATTCATCTGCCTTCGAGCCTGCCAATGGTTGGAGGGAGGTCACCAAGAAGTTCAGGAAGCCTGGGGACATCAAAGGGCAAGCCCAGGGATCCAAGCGCGAAGCCAGTGCTGCTAGTAGGGGTGATGCAAAGAAGATGATCGAGAGAAGGGCGATGAGACCTAAAGTGCCGCTAAAGATCAATGCTAATGCGATAAAGCGTTCCTGGCTTGATGTTTGCTCCAACAGGCGTAAGTACTCTGATTCATTGGAGATGTCCTATATCCCGCCTTCTGTCAATGAGGATGGTGTTGCTGCTGCTTTCCTCACGGAGGAGATGATGGCGGAGGGAGCTGAAGGGTGGGATAACACCCTCGTGGGGTACGTTCTTGGTGATACTCCGTTCTTTGGACAAATCAAGGCTTGGACTACTAGAATGTGGAAGCTGAAGGGGGAGGTTAGTATCTTCTCAAGGGAAAATGGATATTTCTTCTTCAGGTTCGAAACTGCAGAGGACCGTGATGTGGTGCTCTTCGGCGGACTCTGGCTCTTCGACAGGAGGCTAGTTGTGCTGCAACGTTGGAGCGAGGATGCGGGGTTTAATTGGGATTTGCTTACGGCAGTTCCTGTTTGGGTACGCTTCCCTAACCTCCCTCTTAATATCTGGACATGGTGGATTCTCAGCGCCATCTTCAGCGTTATCGGATCTCCAATCTGTCTGGACCGTGCTACGGCGATGTTAGAGAGGTTAGCATACGGCCGTTGCTTGGTTGAGGTACAGACAGATGGGCTTCTACCGCGCTCTGTCACCGTGCAACTGGGGGATAAAGAATTCATCGAAGTAGGGGTCAGCTACGAAAGCGAGCCTCCCAGATGTAGCTTTTGTGTTTGTTTCGGGCACACAAACAAACAATGTCCTGCTGCTCCCGCTGTGGACGAAGGTGATGCGGAGATTAACAGGTCCTCTCGTGCCGAGGTTGGTGAATGTTCTTTGGTTTTGAAGTGTAATGGTGATGAGATGGTTTGCAAATCATCGGGAGTTGATGGTAATGTTGCTACGGTGAGCCGTGATTTGTATGGTGTGAAGGAAATGCTGGGCGTGTCCAGTGCTGTGAAAGCTGTCGGAGGTTGTAATGTTGCACTGGGAGTGTCCAATGGTGTGAAGGAGGCCTCGAAGGGCAATGTATATGCCAGTACTGTGATGCTGGGTAGTGCTGTTGGTGTAGAGTTGTGTAATCAATGGGGAGAAAGCGTAAGCCTAGCGATGTCACGAAGGGATGTGAGTTTGAGCTAGGTGTAAATGCCAGTACTGTGATACTGGGTAATATTGCCTTGGGTGTTGAGAACTGTAAGCAAAGTGGGGAACTGTGTAAGCCTTGTAGTGTAGGCTCCCCAAATAAGCCTGGTAGTGATGTTGTAAGGGAGGGGCTTGAGGTTGTAATTTGTAATGAGGGAGGCGGGATAGAAGTCCCCAGCTGTGGGGTGATCTCTAAGGCTGATGCTTCTGAGGTTTCGACGGAGGACCTATTGGCTACAGGCGGGAGCAAAGAAATTGCTACAGGCGGGAGCCCAAGATCGGAGAATGCAGCTGTTTCCTCTGATCATTGTATTGAGAATAATCTGTCTGAGGTGAAGAGGTCTGTATGGCTAGTTGGGGCTAGCCAAGACAAGCTTGTAAAAGGTGATCAATATAATACGGGTGGGGGGGACGGGTAGATGCTCATGATAGTAGCTTGGGCTCCGCCTCGCTGCTACCAAATGCCGTATCTCAATCGGGCATTCTACCCTCGTGCGACGCTCGAATATCTGCTGTTAAGAGCAGTCCTCTTAGCCACCAGATGTCGAATGAATTGCCTTATATGAGCATTAAGCCTTTCTCTCCTCTAGCTAGAGATGAGAATGCTTACTCTCTAATTACGGACGAGAGTGAGCTGGATGATATGACGATGATTAATGAGGCGTGGTACATTGAGCAAGAGCTCCTAACTAAAAAAAGTTAGGGTAAGAAAAATGAAAGTCTCAAAAAAGGGAATGGTCCTAAAGCTACTAGGAAGAGTGACAGAATTAAAGGGGGTCCGGTGATCCCCCTCTCAAATTGTTGACTATGGTTTTCCTCATATGGAACACTCGGGGGCTCAATAATATTGTGAGGCGTAATGAGCTTAAAGCTAGGGTTCGTCAGCATGCTCCCTCTCTTGTTGGTTTGTTTGAAACCAAAGTGGTTGAAGAGAATGCCCACAGAATTGTTAAATGCTTTTCGAAGAGTTGGTCCTTCATTGATAATCGTGCGTGCCATAAGAATGGAAGTATTGTCGTCGTTTATAATCTGGGGCTATGGCAATGCGTGATAGACACAATTTCCGCTCAGCATTTGTCTATTCTCTGCTCCAATGCTGCTGGGTTTCTTATGAGAATCTCTGTTGTCTATGCTTCCAATAGCGCCCAAGATAGGAGAAATCTTTGGGCCTCTATAGTGGCTTATTCTACCAGGCACACTAATCTCCTTTGGTTGATTAGTGGAGATTTTAATTGTGTTAGATATGCTGCTGATAAACTTGGTGGTAGGCCTATTGATAGGCATATGGTGGATGAGTTTAACAATTTCATTGATGCTAGTGGTCTTCTTGAACTCAAATCGGTTGGCAACCCTTTGAGTTGGTCTAATAGGTGTATTGGAGCTCAGCGTATCAACGCTTCTCTTGACCGATCCCTTTGCAATTGTGAATGGTTTGACAAGCTCCCCTCATCGTATTGCGAATATGTGTCTAGTGGCACTAGTGATCACTCTTTGCTTGTTATCCATCTCCATCCTAAAGAGGGGTCTGACCCTAAACCCTTCAAAATTTTCAATTCTTGGACCCGTTATCCCGAGTTCCAAGATATATTGATTAAATTCTGGCAGACTGATGTGGTTGGTTGTCCTATGATCCGTCTTGTTGCCAAGCTTAAAAATCTTAAATACGGGTTGAAGCGCTTTGGTGATGATATTATTGATACTAAAGGGGTGGCTAAGTATCGTGCCGATCTTGTTTGTTTATAGAATGACCCTGATTTAGCTCTTTGTGTTGAAAAGCAGATGTAACGCCCCGCTTCCCAAAAGACACCGGAAGCGAGAGTGTTACGCGGTCCGCTTGAACTGGAGCGGCGAAGCTCGAGTTCAATAAGCGTCTGTGATTAAAACACAGATGAGGTCCTTGCAACTACCATTCAGAAATAATAAGAAAACACATCCAGAAATGATAAAGCCACATCCAGAAATAATGTTCGTACACAGAGTTTAATAATGCCACAGCTGGGCTAAAAGTAGCAACAAGGAAAGTAACATACTCGAAAGTAACTACAACGACTAAAGGAACTAAGAAAGCGGTAAAGGTGTCGGGGTCCACTAGTCCTCTGCTGGGAGAGGCACTGCGTCGGGTGCGAACTCCTGACTCTCCAACTCTGAACCTGATATACATCCACAAACATGAATGTATGTCAGCTAGGGGTCTGCAAGAAGAGTTAGTATCCCAAGGCGAAGTATATAACAAGTATATGAAATTTAGAAGCATTTAATATTTCGAAATGAAACGACTGTAGCAATTTAACGATTAACAATTTCGGAGCAGAAAGAAACAATCCTAGCATGCAGTTCTAGTCGATGGCAAGTTTAAAGTTAAATTCTCAGAGTTTGTTAGCATTTCAATATTCACGATGACCAAGTTAGCGTTACAATGACCATGTCAAGACTTCACATCTAATCTAGGGTTCTCGCCTTTAGGTCGTGATGAGAAGGTCGTTCCTCTCACGGGGGCTTACCGTGATTGACACTAACCCACCGCGTCGGGTGGTGTTCTTGAGGAGAGTACCTTTCATACGCCCAGTGGTCGCTCAACCCTAACCCCACCCAAAAGTTTTGCCGGAACACGAGCCGGCCTAGTCGACTCACACGACATCACGATATCACGATACCGCCTTCGAGGCACACTATTTCACGATGTCCATATTGTTAATCATGTCAAGACTCACTGAATTTCATTGTTATCAAAATTAGTGTTTTATGGTGACAGTTCTGCAAAGCGGAAGCGGGTCAAACGACCGGTTCCGTAATTTCCAATAATGACGATTTCGTCCTTTTTGTTCAATTTGCTACAGGAACAATTTCTTTCTCTAGTTGTTTAAATTGGGGATATATCGTATGATATACCGTTAGATCCCAATTTTCGTCCTAATCATTATGGTGTCACTTTCCTACGTTATTTCACGTTACAATTTCAGGTTATTCAGCAATACATGAAGGCGGCGTAAACGTGCTGAAACTTCTAAAAATCATAACAAATTATATACTTGCCTGTTTTTGGCGTTCTTGGTGTCGTTGGATTTGTCTCGACGAATACTATGATGTGGGAGGTTCGGTTCGCTGTTTTGGCAGAAAATAAAATCAGAATTGATGTTTTTCAGTTCAGGTCAGATTCGTAAAAGCTCCTACGACGTCTAATCAACGTGTTTTATTAGGTTTCTCTACTTTACGGTGGGGGTTATGAGTTTTAGGGGGTAGATCTACCAACCTGGAGTGAAGCGAGGGATCGGTTGACGCCAACGAGCAGTGGCGACGCGTGAAGACTCCGAAACAGCGAGCGTCGAGCGTCGGGGAGTGTTCTCGTCAGATCCGGGGCTGTCGACGCGCACACGACCCATGCGCGAGTGCTCGAATGCTGTGAGGGGGCAGTCGACGTCAGATCTGAGACGAGCAGCGCGTGCACGTGGCCTGGAGACTTGCTGCGGCCTGGAAGAGGAAGGAGGAGAGGGTGTCGGCCTGATGCGTGAATGGGGAGGGCTGTGGGGGTGTTTGCGTGAAGATGAAGGCCTGGGGAGTCACAGCCTGAGGCTGTGGGGGGTTTTTGCTGTGGCCGTGGGGATGTAGGGGAGAAGGAGGAAGGGAGGTGGCCTCGGCTGCGGTGTGGTTGCGGGTTTGAGGAGAAAAGAAGAAGGGAAGCTCGGCCTGTTGCGTGCGTGAGGAGAGAAGGAGGGGGCGGCCTGATGGGGCTTTGCGGCTGTAGTTTTTTTTTCTAGGTTAGGGTTTGATAGGCTTAGGGTTTGATAGGCTTAGGGTTTGTTTATAAGACCCAGGTTGCGGCTGTATGAAGTCTATGGGGTTATAAAAAAGAAGAAGAAGCCTAGGTCCAAAAGGAGGAGTAGGCTGGTTCGGTTGCTGATTGATAGCCTAGGTTTTTTTTAAAAGGCTTAGGGTCTCAGGTTGTTTTCCTAGGGTGTGGTAGCTTAGGGTTTGAAAATAGAGTAGGGCTTGTAGGAGTGATAGGCTGCTGTAGAGTTTTAAATAAAATGAAGTGGGTGCACGTGATGGGTTAAATGAAAGAATGAGCCTAGGTTTTAGAAGGAAGTGTGTGTGTGTATGACCCATGCATGCGTGAGTGTGTAGGGTTTTTAGGAAGGAAAAATTTGAAGGGTTGATAATGATTTCAACATTAAAACAAAGGTTTGGTTTAATGGGTTTTAAGGGGAAGAATATTTCATTTGACCCTATTCAAAACAATTTAAAAATATTTGAATTGGAACTCTAAATTTGAAAGCTTGAATTAATATAATACATAATAATAGTAATGATAATAATAACAATAACAATAATAATAAATTACTCAAGTGTCACAAAAATAATAATAATGATAATTAACATGAAGAGTTGGCACGTACACAGGGACAGATATGTCTAGTACGGATGCGGGCGAAAAATACACTAGATAAACAGATAATATCATCGACGAATACCAGTCGTTACATCCTACCCACCTTAAAGAAAATTCCGCCCTCGGAATTTCTAACAATCACTGGTCAGGGAACAGGTGGGGGTAACGCTCTCTCATCTCGTTCTCTCTCTCCCAGGTGGACTCTCCTGGCGAGCCGTGTCGCCACATCACCCTAACAAGATCAACAGTCTTGTTTCGGAGTGACTTCTGGCGTCTGTCAAGAATCTGCACTGACTGCTGATCATACGTCAGATCTGGGCGAACTGTGATCTCAGAGTAGTCAACAACGTAAGATGGGTCGCTGATGTACCGACGAAGCTGAGACACATGGAAGACGTCGTGAACACCTTCCAAAGATGGCGGCAAGGCTAAGCGGTAGGCCACCTCACCCACTCTCTCCAGAACATCGAAGGGTCCAATGTATCTCGGGATGAGCTTACCACGTTTCCCAAAGAGAATCACTCCACGATTCGGTGAAATCTTCAGGAACACATGGTCTCCCGGCTGAAACTCCAGAGGTCGCCGTTTAGCATCAGCCCAATGCTTATAACGGTCCTGAGCAATCCGAAGCTTGTCCCTGATATCTCGAACAACGTCCACAGCTTCGACAATCAACTCCGGTCCCAACAACTCTCTATCTCCAACGTCGTCCCAGCTCAGGGGCGAACGACACTTCCTTCCATAGAGAGCAGCAAAAGGCGCCATGCCAATGCTTGCCTGATAACTGTTGTTGTAGGAGAATTCCACCAGGTGTAGATGATCCTCCCACGAACCCTTGAAATCTAGCATGCAAGCTCTCAGCATGTCCTCCAGAATCTGAATGGTCCGCTCCGACTGGCCATCCGTCTGCGGGTGATACGCAGTGCTGAACTTCAGACTGGTACCAAGATTGGTCTGCGGACTCTTCCAGAACTGAGACGTGAACCTCGTATCACGATCGGATACAATGCTCACAGGGACTCCATGCAAACGCACGATCTCCTACACAACAAATTCACATCACTATTGACACTAGAAAGGAAATACGAAAAGATGAGTCAGATCATTACCTGCATATATTTCCTAGCCAGTATTTCCGTCGATTGTCCTACTCAGAACGGTATGAAGTGCGCAGACTTGGTCAGTCGATCGACGATGACCCAGATTGCGTCACTCTGTTTGGTGCTCCGAGGTAAGCCAGTCACGAAGTCCATCGTGATGTGCTGCCATTTCCACTCCGAGATAGGCAGGGGCTGTAGTAGTCCGGCCGTGCGATGATGTTCAGCCTTCACCTGCTGACACACCAGGCATTTGGCAACACTCAGTGCCACACTTCTCTTCATCCCATGCCACCAGAAATTCTGACGAAGATCCTTGTACATCTTCGTGCCTCCGGGATGAATGGAATAAGGCGAGCTGTGAGCCTCATTCATCAGTTCCTCTCTGATATCTCCTGCAGGCATGCAGATCCTGCTGCCATACCTCAAGGATCCATCCTCGTGAATCAAAAAATCTGTCCGGAGTCCGGCTTCGACTTGCTCCCTGATCTTCATCAACTTAGCATCACCAGCTTGAGCAGTTTTGATCCGATCAACAATCGTCGACTGAATCTGCATGTTCATCAACGATGAAGTGACTCCGGGAAGAACAGCTTCAACATCCATCTCTCACAAATCCTGCTGCAATCTCCACTCGGCTGTGAGAATCATCACCTCTGGCAGTCGGCTCAAGGCGTCCGGTACGTCATTCACCTTCCCTGGATGATACTGAAGGTCGATGTCGTAGTCTGCCATCAACTCCAACCATCTGCGTTGTCTCATATTCAGCTCCTTCTGAGTAAATATGTATTTCAAACTTTTGTGATCGGTGAATATCTTCACCTTCTCACTAAGTAAGAAATGACGCCAAATCTTCAGCGCGAATATGACAGCGGCGAGTTCCAAATCATGGGTTGGATAGTTCTTCTCATGAACTTTCAACTGTCGCGAAGCATACGCGACCACATGGTTGTGCTGGTGCAAAACACAACCAAGTCCCTTCCCCGATGCATCACAGAAAATCTCAAAGCCTCCGCTTCTGTCCGGAATAGCTAAGATCGGTGCAGTCGTTAGTCTCTCCTTCAAAGTGCTGAAAGCCTGCTCACAAGATTCTGACCAACTGAACTTGACATCCTTCCGGGTCAACCTCGTCATCGGCTTAGCTATCCTCGAGAAATCCCTGATAAATCTGCGGTAGTAGCCAGCCAATCCGAGAAAACTCCTGATGTCCAAAGCTGATCGCGGTGTAGGCCAATCACTGACTGCTCTGACCTTCTCTGGGTCCACTGAGATGCCGGCTCCTGATACTACATGTCCAAGAAATGCAATTCGGTCCAGCCAGAATTCGCATTTGCTATACTTGGCATATAGTCGATGATGGCGGAGCGTCTCCAATACCAATCTCAAGTGCTCTGCATGCTCTTCCTCGCTCCTCGAGTACACCAGGATGTCATCCATAAAGATCACCACGAACTTGTCGAGGAAGTCGTAAAAGATGAGGTTCATGAGGTTCATGAATACAGCAGGAGCGTTGGTCACACCGAATGGCATGACAACGAACTCATAGTGCCCGTACTTGGTCCGGAAAGCTGTCTTAGGCACGTCATCCTTCTTAACTCTGACTTGATGGTATCCGCTCCGAAGATCCAGCTTTGAGAACACCTTTGATCCACCAAGCTGATCGAAGATGTCGTCAATACGGGGCAACGGGTACTTGTTCTTCACAGTGATCTGATTCAGCTCTCGATAGTCTATACACATCCTCCTTGATCCGTCTTTCTTCTTCACCAGCAAGACGGGTGCACCCCAGGGAGACACGCTGGGATGAATAAAACCTTTCTGTAGTAGCTCGTCCAACTGCTTCCTCAGCTCCTCTAACTCAGCAGGAGCCATGCGGTACGGTGCCTTAGAAATCGGTTGAGCTCCTGGCATCAGATCAATGCCGAACTCCAACGCTCGATCAGGCGGCAAACCGAAAATGTCCTCGGGAAAAACATCCTCGAAGTCTCGCACCACAGCTGGCTTCTCCGGCTCTGCTATCAGAGATGCAACTGTCAATCTGTACGGCTGGGCCCGGAACTTGACAGGTCCAAGCAAACGTCCTCCGCTGACGAACTCGAATACTGGATGGCCAGGGATTTCAAACACCACTTTCTTCCGGTGACAGTCGATCGTGGCATAGAAAGCTCCTAACCAATCAATGCCGAGGATCGCATCGAAATTGGGTAGGTCGTGGACGATGAAATCTGCATACAATTCGCGTCCACTAACCACCAACGGGCAAGGTCTATAACCAAGTGCAACCTTCACCACACCATTCCCAGTCGTGATGTTCCAACACCTGGGAAGTGTGTAGGTGGGAATCGAGTGTTCGACCATGAACTTCCGTGACAAGATGCACATGGAAGCTCCAGAGTCGAACAGGGTCAGGGCGGGGTGAGAAGAAACTAGGATAACACCTAAGGGTACAAGCAACTATATCAAACAAGGAAACTAACTAATCAAACATAAATGCAGAAAAGTAAAGGCTAGGTCAAGGGTTACCTGCGATCACGTCGTCATCAGCTTCAGCCTCAACGGCTGTCATGGTGTAAGCTCGACGCACCGGGGGTTTGGCCTGCTGAAAGGCTCACCCCTGCGGTACCAGAGGTGGTCCTCGCTGTCCAGGTGTAGGCACTGGTCTCTGAGCGGGTCCAGGTGCAGGCGCTGTCCGCTGAACAGGTCCAGGTGCTCCAGCAGTCATAGGTCGAGAACCTCGGGGGCAGTCCCTCGCAACATGAGCAGACGATCCACAAACCAAACACTGATTTAGCATCTTCCTGCAGTCCTTCTTCACATGGCCAAGCTTGCTGCAGAAGTGGCAAGTCAGCTCAGCTCGGTTGAAAACAGGTGCAGCTGGCCTCTTGAACTGGGTGGTCTGGACTGGACGTACACCAGGCCTAGGTGCACTCCTCTGCATCTCCATCGAGCGCTTGCCCGCCTGTCGGGCCTTCTTCAGATTGGCCACGTGCTCCTGATTCTTCGCAGCCACCAGAACATCCTCATGAGTAGAAAAAGTATTCCCGGACATCACACTCTGGATGTCCAGGTCTAAGCCTTGCAGGAAACGGTGTGCACAGTCCTCAGGTTCCTTCACCATGGCAGGGGCATAGCGGCTCAGCATGGTGAACTCCGCCTCGTACTCGTCAACGGTCATAGTACCCTGCTCCAGGTTGATGAAGCGACTCTCCATCATCCGCTTCGCCGACTTCGGAAAATAATGGGCGTCAAATCTCTTGCTGAAGGTATCCTATGAAATCGGCTTGGTCAGCCTGGCCTCCTCCGCAGTCCACCAACTGCGGGCATTATCAGTCAACTGCTTCCTCGCAAGATCCACCCATTCATCTTTATGGATTCAGGCAAGGCCCAAATCATCCTCAGTGCTCTGACGCCACTCTTCGGCCGCTAGCGGGCCCTCTCGTCCGGAAAAGCTCTTCGGACGCATCTCTCTGAACTGCATGGCTCCAGGAGCTGGTGCAGCTGGCGCAGCTGGTGCAGCCTGGTGTCCCTGCTGGACTAGATGATGCTGAACCTCCAGCATATCTCTAATAACTCCCAGCATCTGGCGGATGTCGTCCTCCCCGCCTCCGGCAGCTCTGGCTCCGTTTCTGACTCCGGCTCCGGCTACGTGTCGGGTGATGCGTCTTCCGGACATCCTGCAAAAGAGAAAGAAAGCCCGAGTTAATCCCGTGTATACGATTATTCTAGATGTTTGGCTAATGATAAATGTTCTCATTATTTTGAATTTCACAGTTGCAAGAGGACCTGCATGGGCCACCACTAAAACCTGTAACGCCCCGCTTCCCAAAAGACACCGGAAGCGAGAGCGTTACGCGGTCCGCTTGAACTGGAGCGGCGAAGCTCGAGTTCAATAAGCGTCTGTGATTAAAACACAGATGAGGTCCTTGCAACTACCATTCAGAAATAATAAGAAAACACATCCAGAAATGATAAAGCCACATCCAGAAATAATGTTCGTACACAGAGTTTAACAATGCCACAGCTGGGCTAAAAGTAGCAACAAGGAAAGTAACATACTCGAAAGTAACTACAACGACTAAAGGAACTAAGAAAGCGGTAAAGGTGTCGGGGTCCACTAGTCCTCTGCTGGGAGAGGCACTGCGTCGGGTGCGAACTCCTGACTCTCCAACTCTGACGTCTCGTACGGGTCCTCCTGGTACTCAAGCTCTGAACCTGACATACATCCACAAACATGAATGTATGTCAGCTAGGGGTCTGCAAGAAGAGTTAGTATCCCAAGGCGAAGTATATAACAAGTATATGAAATTTAGAAGCATTTAATATTTCGAAATGAAACGACTGTAGCAATTTAACGATTAACAATTTCAGAGCAGAAAGAAACAATCCTAGCATGCAGTTCTAGTCGATGGCAAGTTTAAAGTTAAATTCTCAGAGTTTGTTAGCATTTCAATATTCACGATGACCAAGTTAGTGTTACAATGACCATGTCAAGACTTCACATCTAATCTAGGGTTCTCGCCTTTAGGTCGTGATGAGAAGGTCGTTCCTCTCACGGGGGCTTACCGTGATTGACACTAACCCACCGCGTCGGGTGGTGTTCTTGAGGAGAGTACCTTTCATACGCCCAGTGGCCGCTAAACCCTAACCCTACCCAAAAGTTTTGCTGGAACACGAGCCGGCCGAGTCGACTCACACGACATCACGATATCACGATACCGCCTTCGAGGCGCACGATTTCACGATGTCCATATTGTTAATCATGTCAAGACTCACTGAATTTCATTGTTATCAAAATTAGTGTTTTATGGTGACAGTTCTGCAAAGCGGAAGCGGGTCGAACGACCGGTTCCGTAATTTCCAATAATGACGATTTCGTCCTTTTTGTTCAATTTGCTACAGAAACAATTTCTTTCTCTAGTTGTTTAAATTGGGGATATATCGTATGATATACCGTTAGATCCCAATTTTCTTCCTAATCATTATGGTGTCACTTTCCTACGTTATTTCACGTTACAATTTCAGGTTATTCAGCAATACATGAAGGCGGCGTAAACGTGCCGAAACTTCTAAAAATCATAACAAATTATATACTTGCCTGTTTTTGACGTTCTTGGTATCGTTGGATTCGTCTCGATGAATACTATGATGTGGGAGGTTCGGTTCGCTGTTTTGGCAGAAAATAAAATCAGAATTGACGATTTTCAGTTCAGGTCAGATTCGTAAAAGCTCCTACGACGTCTAATCAACGTGTTTTATTAGGTTTCTCTACTTTACGGTGGGGGTTATGAGTTTTAGGGGGTAGATCTACCAACCTGGAGTGAAGCGAGGGATCGGTTGACGCCAACGAGCAGTGGCGACGTGTGAAGACTCCGAAACAGCGAGCGTCGAGCGTCGGGGAGCATTCTCGTCAGATCCGGGGCTGTCGACGCGCACACGACCCGTGCGCGAGTGCTCGGATGCTGTGAGGGGGCAGTCGACGTCAGATCTGAGACGAGCAGCACGTGCACGTGGCCTGGAGACTTGCTGCGGCCTGGAAGAGGAAGGAGGAGAGGATGTCGGCCTGATGCGTGAATGGGGAGGGCTGTGGGGGTGTTTGCGTGAAGATGAAGGCCTGGGGAGTCACGGCCTGAGGTTGTGGGGGGTTTTTGCTGTGGCCGTGGGGATGTAGGGGAGAAGGAGGAAGGGAGGTGGCCTCGGCTGTGGTGTGGTTGCAGGTTTGAGGAGAAAAGAAGAAGGGAAGCTCGGCCTGTTGCGTGCGTGAGGAGAGAAGGAGGGGGCGGCCTGATGGGGCTTTGCGGCTGTATTTTTTTTTCTAGGTTAGGGTTTGATAGGCTTAGGGTTTGATAGGCTTAGGGTTTGTTTTATAGACCCAGGTTGTGGCTGTATGAAGTCTATGGGGTTATAAAAAAGAAGAAGAAGCCTTGGTCCAAAAAGAGGAGTAGGCTGGTTCGGTTGCTGATTGATAGCCTAGGTTTTTTTTAAAAGGCTTAGGGTCTCAGGTTGTTTGCCTAGGGTGTGGTAGCTTAGGGTTTGAAAATAGAGTAGGGCTTGTAGGAGTGATAGGCTGCTGTAGAGTTTTAAATAAAATGAAGTGGGTGCACGTGATGGGTTAAATGAAAGAATGAGCCTAGGTTTTAGAAGGAAGTGTGTGTGTGTATGACCCATGCATGCGTGAGTGTGTAGGGGTTTTAAGAAGGAAAAATTTGAAGGATTGATAATGATTTCAACATTAAAACAAAGGTTTGGTTTAATGGGTTTTAAGGGGAAGAATATTTCATTTGACCCTATTCAAAAACATTTAAAAATATTTGAATTGGAACTCTAAATTTGAAAGCTTGAATTAATATAATACTTAATAATTGTAATGATAATAATAACAATAACAATAATAATAAATTACTCAAGTGTCACAAAAAAAATAATGATAATTAACATGAAGAGTTGGCACGTGCACAGGGACGGATATGTCTAATACGGATGCGGGCGAAAAATACACTAGATAAACAGATAATATCATCGACGAATACCGGTCGTTACAGCAGAATAGAGAGCGTGAACTTATCAATCCGCTTGCTGATGCTATTGATATTAAAGAGGCCAATTTAAGACAGAAAAGTAGGTAGAATTGGTTACATTTGGGGGATCGTAATACCCGTTTTTTCTACACTGCCATAAAGGCTCGTCAAAGCCATAATAGTCTGGAGCATCTTATCTATGCGGATGGCTCTGGTGATGATAGTATTAGAAAGATTAAAGTTGATGGTCTGGCCTTTTATTCTAGTCTTTATAATCAGGAAGACTATTGGAGGGTGTTTCCTCGCCTTACTACTAAGAGAATCCTCACTAAAAAGGCTGCTGCCTGGGTTGAACGTCCTATTCTTGATGATGAAATCAAAAACGTTATTTTTCAGATGGGTAGTGATAAGGCCCCGGGGCCTGATGGCTTCAATGGTTTTTTCTTTCAGAACTCGTGGAATGTTGTTGGGAAGGATGTTATCAAAGCTATTGGGTCCTTTTTCCGGTCGGGCATGATTCTCAAACAAGTCAATCATACTTTTTTGACGCTTATTCCTAAAAGTTCTAATGCCACTGGGCTGGGGGACTATAGGCTCATCTCCTGCTGCAATGTTCTATATAAGATCATCAGTAAAGTTCTCTGTAATAGACTTAAGAAAGCTGTTATTGAGCTTATCTCCCCGAATCAAGCAGCTTTTCTTGATGATCGGCTGCTTGCTGATTGTGCCTTGCTTGCTCATGAACATATTCGTGATTTCAACAATCCTATGGGTAGTCGTGCTTGCTTGAAGTTGGATCTGCGTAAAGCTTTTGATAGTGTGAATAGAGAATTCATTTACTTCATGTTGCATCAGATGGGATTTAAACACAAATTCATAGGGTGGATCGGGGAATGCATTTCTACCCCCTCCTTTTCTGTCTTGGTTAATGGCTCCCCTTTTGGTATGTTCCAATCCAATAGAGGGCTCAGACAAGGCGATCCTCTATCCCCTTACCTGTTTGTTATCGTTATGGAGGCATTCTCTCTCCTTATGGCCAAGGCTAATGTCAGTCGTAGCATTTTGCCCATGAAAAGAGTTGGGGCGGTTACGCATCTCCTCTTTGCTGATGACTTGCTGGTATTTTGTCGTGCCAATGCTAAATCTCTAGAGGGCTTGAAAGTTCTTCTATGCACGTTTAAAAATCTCACTGGTCTGGATGTCAATTGGAGTTAAAGTGCGTGCATTTTTAGTAAGGGGACTAAAGATCCTGGTAGGATTGCTGATATTCTGGGTATTCGACGGGTTCAATCTTTATCCACATATCTTGGGCTTCCTCTCTCTACTAAGTATCCTAAGGCTTCAATGTACGCTAGACTGATTGATAAATGTAAAAGCAGATTGCAGGGATGGACATCTACCCTTCTTTCGATCTCTGGTCGTATTGAGCTCGTCAGATCTGTCATCCATGGCATGGTTACTTTTTGGTTGCAAGCCTTTCGCATCCCTAAGTCTGTGATAAATACTCTTAATACTATATGCAGAAGGTTTATTTAGGGGTCTTCCTATTCTTGGGCTTGGGATGATCTTTGTGTTCCTAAGCAGGAGGGTGGTGTTGGTCTTAGGCGCTTCTCTGATCTTAACATGGCTTATGGGGCCAAGTTAACTTGGCGTATGCTTACTCATGATGGTGTTTGGGCCTCTTATATGCGTAAACAATATCTGGGTAGAATAGGGTTTTATTCGGCTAAGGCAAGTCCTATGCATTCTGGTACTTGGAAATTCATGCTCCAATGTCGTGATATCACTAAAAATCTTATTAAGCGCATCGTCAGGAATGGGGAAACTACCTTATTTTGGTATGATAACTGGCTTCCTTGTGGCCCCTTATGTGACAGTTATGCTGTTCCGTCTGGAGAGGAAGGAAAAATGGTTAGTGATTATTGGGAGGCAACTGGCTGGGTCAATGTATCTGTGATAGCTCCTATTTTACATATTATCTCATCCATTTATCTGCAATCTGGTGAGGACTCTTGGAAATGGTGCACTAAAACTCCCTCCCTTCATGATGCTTGGGGTGGTGTTCGAGCTATTAGGCCTATCTTCCCTTATTATAAGGTGGTTTGGTATAATGGGCATATTCCCAAGATGGTTGTCACTTTGCTTCGCGCCTTCCATGGCAAACTTCTCACTCGGGACAAACTTGTCAAATGGGGAGTTCCTTCTTCCCCCTTTTGTATGCTTTGTTCTAGTAATGCTCCTGAAAGTGTTGAACACATCCTTTTTGGTTGCAGCTAGTCATATTATATACTCAGTAGAAGCTTCCTCAAGCTTGGGATCAACGATCCTCCCCCTCTCACTTTAGCTGGTGTTGGCGATGTGTTTCTTCCTAAATTTCATAGAAAAGGCAGCTTGGGGATTCTTGCTAAAACTGTTCTTGCTGCGTTGGTTTGGCATGTATGGAAGGAGAGGAACATGAGGATATTTGATGGTGAGAGCAAAATACATACGGCCCTCTTTGAGGACATAG
Organism: Scilla litardierei; assembly: GCA_030789695.1. Classification (NCBI taxonomy): domain Eukaryota; kingdom Viridiplantae; phylum Streptophyta; class Magnoliopsida; order Asparagales; family Asparagaceae; genus Scilla; species Scilla litardierei. The sequence continues at coordinate 124,105,947 of CM061133.1, forward strand.
CTGCGGACGTCAGAGTGGTTATGAGGCACTTGGATCAGGACCAGGATACTGGGCATGAGGTGTTTTCCAATTGGGATCTGAGGATGTAATTGTGTTTGTCTTGGCTTTCTGTTGTTTCATTCTTTGTAAATATCGTGGGTTTCGACATAGAGAAGGATCTTGTGGGGGTGTGGTTATGGCGCATGTGCCTTAGCCATGACTCACTTTTTCCTCCTGCTACTCCTTGAACCTTGTACATTTTTCTTGAGATCAATAAAGATAAAGAATATTCTCCAAATATATACACACACACACATATATACATATACATACATACATACATATAAGGAGGGATCAAATAACCCCCAAAAATAACCCCCTAAAAACCCATAGCAAAAAGTCTATGCCCCCCATTTTTTCGGAAGATCCAAACCGTTCATCTTGATCTCCACCCTCTAAACCCCTGACCCACCAATTTTCAGCCAGACCCCATGTGTTTTGCTCGTTCATCCATCCGAACCAAATTTAACGGTTTCGCATGAACATAACTTTTACGAAGTGTTGATGAACGGGCAAAACACATGGGATCGGACTGAAAATTGGTAGGTCAGTGTTTTAGAGAGTGGAGATCGAGATGAACGGTTTGGACCTTCCGAAAAAATAGGGGGGAATACACTTTTTACTATGGGGTTATTTTGGCGGTTATTTGAACCCTCATATGTGTGTGTGTGTGTGTGTGTGTGTGTGTGTGTGTGTGTGTGTGTGTGTATAATAATGGCTATCATACACCATATGAGAGACTCTCTCATATGCCCTCTCACATAAAGCACCCAATTACAACCAAGTACAAAACCATGTGGGCTTGTACTTGGGTACTTTATGTGAGAGGGCGTATGAGAGAGGCTATCATATGGCGTATGATAGCCATTATTCTTATACACACACACACACACACACACACACACACACACACACACACACACACACACACACACACACACACACACACACTAGTCATAACCCGTGCCCTCGGGCACGGTTCATTTAAGATATCCTCTTAAAATCTTTGTTCTCTCCAAAAATTATTTTTCCCTCCAAAATCTAAAGGAACAAAAATCTAGTTTCGGCATATAACCAGTGCCCTCAGGCACGGTTCATTTAATTTATCACATCAAAATCTTTTTTCTCCCCAAAAATTATTCCCTCCTCCAAAATCTAAACGAACAAAAATCTAGTACGATGCGGGCGCCTTTGGCGCATAACCGTGTTCCCGTACCCACGGGCACGGTTCATTTAAGATATCACCTCAAAATCTTTGTTCTCATCAAAAATTATTTCCCCTTCAAAATCTAAACGAACAAAAATCGAGCTTCAGCGCGAGCGCGTTCGGGTATGGGGAAAAAAATTTAATCCGGGCCAAAAAGTGGGGGAAAATGAAATGGTAGGGTTTTTTTAGCAAAAAGAGAAAGTGTCGGTATTCTGTGCAAATGTAGTGATTGTTTGGGGGGCACGAAAATGAAGGGGAGAAGTGCATAAGTGTGTGTGTGTGTATGGTGTGTGGGTAAAAAGTGAAATGAGAGGGTTTTTAGCAAAAAGTGGAATTGAGTGGTATTTTGTGAAAATGTAGTGTTTGTGGGGAGTTTGAAAGTCAAAGGAAAAAGTGCTGGTTTTTCCAAACACTTATCTCAAACCTTCTTTTACTAAAAGTAAATCCTACCCATTCTTCTATCAACCTCTTTATACATCAGCATGACATCAGCTTGTCCTACTCAGCCCTAGAATTCAAAAATCGTTATCAAATGTAATATAGACTAGTCATAACCCGTGACCGCGAGCACGGATCATTTAAGATTTTCCCCATGGAACAATGAATTATCGTAAAAATATTTAGTGGCACGGACACCTTCAGCACGAGTGTCTTTGACGCGGAACAACAAATTCGACGCATGCGCCTTCAACGTGGAACAACAAATTCGGTGTCTAACAACAAATTTGGTGCCCGCACCTTCGGCGCGGAACAACAAATTAGCTTAAAAAAATTTCGCAGGTGCTTCCGACGTGGGCGCGGAACAACAAACATCTGGGTATTTTTACACTAATTTGTTATTCCGCTAAATTGTTTTACGTTAAATTTTTTATTTTGTTTAATTGAATAGATCATGCTTCTACACAATCTTTCCTAATGCACTTTTAATTTCAAAGTTTAGGTTCCCAAAGCACTTTTCTTCCCAAATTTAACCTCCACAATCTTTCCCAAGACACTTCTAGTTTCAAAGTTTTGGTTCCCAAGACACTTTTTCCATCAAAATTTTCACAAAATCCACTCTCAACCATTGATTTACCAAGATCAAATCTCAGCCACCTTTTATCTTGTCCTAGTCAGCCCTAGAATTCAAAAAACGTTGTCAAATGTATTATATATATATACTAGTCATAACCCGTGCCCTCGGGCACGGTTCATTTAAGATATCCCCTCAAAATCTTTGTTCTCCCCCAAAAATTATTCCCCCTCCAAAATTTAAACGAACAGCGCCTTCGATATCCCCTCAAAATGTTTGTTATCCCCTAAAATCTTTGTTATCCCCAAAAAATTATTTTCTCCTCCAAAATTTAAATGAACAAAAATTTAGCTTCGACGCAAGCGCCTTTGGCATGGACCCGTGCCCCTGCGCCTTCGGCGCAGGACGGGCGCCTTCACCGCGGGGCAAGCGCCTTCGTCGGGCACGGTTCATTTATGATATCCCCTCAAAATATTTGTTCTCTCCAAAAATTATTTCAACCTCCAAAATTTAAACGAATTAATATTTAGCTTCGGCGTAGCCCCGTGCCCCCACGCCTTCGGCGCGAGCGCCTTCGGTGCCTAGCCACTCTTTATTTTGTCCTAGAATTCAAAAACAGTTGTATCTTACTATATAGAGATCAGTTTACTTCCTTATAATAGAATTTTCCAAGTTTTATGTTGAATCACATGATGTCGGTGTTTTTTATATTCTTCCTTTGAGAATCAAACAATTTTCTAAATTTTCCAAAATAAATATAAATCATACATTAGTTGGGCTAGGCTTCTGGGAAGCAATAATGTTGGAAATAATGTCGGAAATGAGGCCTGACATTTTTCAGAATTGAGGCCTGACTTTTCAGAAGCAATAATGTTGGAAATGCCCTTGTTTAGACAATATAAAATGATAAAGTCCCGTAGCCAAAACCGGGTATTTTCGAGATTTATATTAAAAACTCCTTGAACTGCTGCAGGAAATTGCGTAAGTGGCTCTTTATTATTTGTTAAGATGCATTGTTTGATGTTTGCTATCCTGGAGGTAGATCCATGAACCTCGTGTAGAGAGAGGAAGAGGAATCCGAGGAGGGCAAGCGTAGGAATAACACGTGAGATCTCGAGGAGCGAAGAGAGGGTGAAATGATTTTAGTGCTGGGTTGTCAAACACTTTTGACGGTCTGTCTCTCAAAAAGCAAAACTGGTTGGTATTCCTAAGAAAACATAAGCCCTAAATAAAAACCCTAAACTTTTAACCGTTGATTTTCCATGATCAACTCCCACCCACTTTTTATCTTTTTTTAAAAACTGGTTGATTTTCCGTTGATTTTCCTTCTGCATGGTTCGCTTAAAATCTTTTTTTAACCAAAAATTATTGTGACACATAATATTTTCGGCGCGGACGCCTCGGCACGGTTCATTTAAAATCTTTTTCCCTAAACACGCCTTCGGCACGGTTCATTTAAAATCTATTTCCCTAAAAATTATTTCCCCGCGGGTGTCCTCAACATGGATGCCAAGGGACTCCTCTATGGTGATGGAAATGACTATTGGTTGTCTAACCAATGACTCTGGGTTTTTTAATTTCTGTACAACGACTCAGGGTTTTCTAACCAAAATGATGATGAAAATGCCATCGCTGAGGGGACTCGTATATTACAAAATTGCTTATGAAAAAATGGGTCTCAAGCAATGTGATTAGATCTAGAGAAAACATGAATTCTTCTAATATTTAAGGGAATTTCAGACGCATACAACTTTTGTAAGGAAATTTGCTACAGACAACCCTCGCAAACCTATTTTACAATGACTACGAACAACCCAAAAAAGAGAAATTAAGGCTGAGTAACATAGCGTAACAACATACATTGTAGAAAATGCTGAAACATAGCTCTTACAATGCTGAAACACTTCTCATATGAAGTAGGGACCCCACTTCACCTTTTATTTCTCTCTCTCTCCATTCATTCATCTGCAGCTTCCCTCTCCCACATCTCATCCCCTCCACCTTCCTCTCCTTCACCCTTTTCTTCATATGAGATTTCTTCTCATTTCCCTTCACTGTCAAAAATTTCTTGCTTTCTGGGGATGGACAGTTTCCAGTCGAGACTTCAACCGTGCAAAATTTGACTGAAAAGAGGAGCGAATTTGCCATAAAACCATTTATTAATTACTGTGTTGAGATTGAGCAGGAAGAAACCGAAGCTGATACAAATGCAAAGGCCAAAAGAAGTTACTCCTTTATAAATGGCTTGAATGCAAAATGCTGGTGTGACTTAGGAGATTCTGGTATTGTGCCTTTTTGGCCAGGGAAATCTCAACATTAGACTGTTCAATTTACTTAATTATTATAACAAGCCTACAGACACCGTGTGTCATCCTGGATAAATTGAATTCTTCGTTATCTGAAAGAAAAATCTCAGAGATGGGCTGCACTTCGTTTCCTTAAGTCTGAGGGCAGCCTCATTGTGGCATGCTATTTTTCTGTGCTTACTTTTGGCAGAAGCATGTAAAGAGATAGCTAAAATGTTGTATCAATTCATAGAGTTGTGCAGTTTAAAAATTACATAAAATGTTGCATCAATTATTAGAAGATATCATTAGTTCAAGTGTTTAATAAAATGTATAATAGATTTGGCTAAATCTTTCAGAACTCAACATTCTTTCAGAACTCAACATTCTTGAATAAATAAACATTACAAACCTACAGTCACATTCGAAGCCAAATCTCCCAGAAATTACAAACCGATAGTCACATTACAAACCTACAGTGCATTAAAAACGGGCAGGTTTACATGCACATACTTGCAAAGACGGTGTCCTTATACAGTTGAAAATAAGAGGTGCACCAGGGCCTGCATCAAAACATAAATAATCACATAGGAAAACAACAAAAGGAGGACACTTTAAAGCTTTCTGATGATCATTAGCATGTGAAATTTATAACTGAAAAAAGAATGTATAAACAAAAAATGAATCATGCCAAAGAAATTAAGTACCTATCTCAAGGTCATGCCAGGGATGTCCGCCCAGCGCCCTTTTTTCCCTCTAACATGTCATTATTCAGGGTTTTTAATATCTTCAACCAATTGAAGGTCATATTATAATGTAATGGATTTAGGCTTCCATAAATTTCATTTGATCATTGAACTTCCATTTGAGCCAGTAAATGTTAGGGCTACCATCAGTAACACATAAGTAACTGTACAGAATGCAATTTTAAAAAAATGACATGAAAGATCAGATAGTCAAAAGTATGATAAAGTGTGAAAACAATAGAGCTCAAATAGATCTCGAACATAATTAAAAGGAACCTCCGTAAAACGCTGTTGATTGTGAAGCAGCCAATGCAGTAAGCATGGATAACAAATTCTTACATGGGAATACATTTCATACTTTCTGTAATGTTATATCTGACTTTGCTTGTCGTGTATTGTTACGGGAACTGTGCTCACTTTGTAGCCTTCAGGTTTTGCATCCGTACAGAAGTCCCGCAATACGTATAATAATTGTGTTTAAACTGGATATTATTTGAAATATATTAAGGATCGCTTGCTACATGGAGATTGTCAGTCAACTTGATAATGTTGATCATCTGCAGTGGCCCTAGAGCTGTATCTGTTGTGAACTGTTCATCAGAAAAGCTAGGTGGAGCATATGTTGTTGCAACCTTGTCGTTCCTGACGAAGTGGATATAATTAAGAATGTTCTATGTAAATGGAGTGACATTGATAAAATTGATCTCATTATCACTTTAGGTATCAGTCCTTTTGACCTCATTATCTCTTTAGACATTTGATAAATTCTATCTCGAAGTTGATCTCAATGCATGTGTATTTCTTCTAATAATAAATTACTTATCTTGGCTCCAAATATCCTTGAAGGTGGAACTGGCTTTACACCTAGAGATGTCACACCTGAAGCCACAAAGGCTGTAATAGAGAAGGACACTCCTGGTCTCTTATTTGTGATGCTTCAAGAAAGTCTCAAGGTATTATCATTCTTCATGATATCTGTTTCAAGTTGGTTTGGCATGTTGACCTTGTAAGTGGATCCATGTGCTGCCTGTAAAAGTGTCAAACATGCTTTATGAAATTGCCTTCCAAATATCTCTCAATAATATGTCCTCGTGCATCGTGGCTTCCAAGTTACATCCATAATCTACAGCCAAGTTTAATTCAAACCTTCACAATGTATCATTTCTTTACTTTCTAGGCATTACTTGTACAAACTAACAAACTGCATTAGAAGAGACCACATGAGATTTGATAGGATATCTGTCAACGGCATGTGGATTCACATGTATTAATTAATGCAGTTTGTCCACTGATTATGTCGCCTTTTTGATGTTTTGAGCAAACAGGTGACCCCATTTGCAATGCTTTCACGATCTGCAGCTGGCATCAGGGGTTCTTCCTCGGTAGGAATTCTTCCTTTCTGAATATATTTTTTCTTGATATATTTCTTACTCTTCCGCCTGCTCATCTATTTAGTTCTGTTGATGTTATCTTGAACTAGTACTGGCTGCCTAAAATTTTAACTATTATGTTATTGTATGCAGATCATCAACATGCCGGCCAATCCAAATGCAGTTGCCGAGTGTATGGAGGCGCTGCTTCCAGCGCTTAAACATGCACTGAGGCAGATTAAAGGGGACAAAAGAGGGAAGCATCCCCGTCATGTTCCCCATGCCGAAACACAGCCTACGGACCAATGGGAACATAGCTTCAAGTCTGCATCGTCAGGGTCACATGGCTGTTAATGCTCACATTAACAGCCAGTGATCAAGCTCTTGAATGAATTATGGGATGACCGGGCAAGAACCACTAATCAACCTCAATAGAATGTGAATGCCACATCATAGAGGCAGGGGTTTCATGATTTTTCATGATCTACAGATGAGACCTGTGGTGTTGTCTTGTAAGGACGTATGCCATGATTATATATGGGATAAAAAGATGAGGTTTTCTTCTTTGTTCCTTCTTTTTCCCCCTAGTCAGAGAGATATATAATGTTTGGTAGAGCTATGGAATTATGTTCCTACCTATGAAAGTAGGATGTGAAAAATGAATTGTAGTACTTCAGACTGATACGATTTTTAAAATGTATCCGAGAGACAAACCCCTTCGGACTGATACGATTCTTAAACTCTGGGTTTTCTAACCAAAATGGTGATGAAAATGCCATCGCTGAGGGGACTCGTATATTACAAAATTGCTTATGAAAAAATGGGTCTCAAGCATGTATAGCATGACACACCATACATGCTTTTAACTACCAGTGCTATTATCTAGCATGCAAAAATGGATAATATCTGAATGTGCTTTCGCCTACCTTTGTTGTCATTCTTGCATGCTACCATATGTGCATTTACCTACCCTTTCTGTTATTCGTCCTTGTGATCAACAACTTTTTATGACAATTAAATCTGTTTTAATAATGTTTATTTAACACTTCATTTTAAGGTTAATGGCTGTAGTACCTGAAATCCCAGGTTTTTTCTTCTTGTACTCACTGTTATAAATATTTTTTATCTTGCTCTATGACTCGTGAACATATCATGTCCATAGCGTTTTACGGAGGTTCCTTTTAATTATGTTCGAGATCTATTTGAGCTCTATTTTTTTCACTCTTTATCATACTTTTGACTATCTGATCTTTCTTGTCATTTTGTTTTAAAATTGCATTTTGTACAGTTACTTATGTGTTAATGGTGGTAGCCCTAACATTTACTGGCTCACATTAACATGTGATCTTATGCAAGACCGACATGCCAATTTGATATGTTGTTTCATTAAGGGAAATGACATATTCATGTACATGTTATGTAACACATTCATTGGAATGTGATACTAATTATCAAAACAATATTATAACCAATAATTATGTTATCATATATCACTCATGGTTTAATAACATAAACATCCATGATTTTCAATACAGCTATATTATTTCAGAGAGCAAAACATTGCTAAGTGATAACCTGGGATTACAACAATGAGGTGGGAACTTATTTGCAATGTTTTTGTTCATATCAACCTCAAGAGTGGGCTGAATGATGGAACAATCAAATGGCATCATGCCAAAAAAGAGTTTAATGCCAACAATCAAATATTCATGTTAAATATTCATGCCAAATATTCATGCCAACAATCTACTCATGAACAATCAAATATTCATTTCTGTACATGTTATGCCAACAAATGATATCATAAAAAAGCTTGCAAAAATGTTCTATGAAATCAAATGTTCTATGAAAATACTAAAGAACTAATTTAAAAAAATGAGTACACATGATTGCTGCAACCAAAATGACAAATACTAAAACCAGAAATGAATACTGCAAACAAAATGAACCAAAATGGTCCAATACAAAGAATAGAAATGAATTGCTCCAAGGAATTGCTACCAAATTAACAGTTTGGGTACCTTCTTTTAAAGGTTGAAATGAATTGCTCCAAGGAATTGCTCCAAATGCACCAATGTAGGAGGGGTTACCTGCGACGAAGCAGATCTTAACACATTGAAGAAATTGAAGAATTTTAAAGGATTAATCATAGAATTTCAAAGGATTAATCATAGAAGTTCAAAGGATCCCCCCAATATCTGAACTGCCCCCCAAAGTACATTAGCATGCCATTGGAGATCATGGGAACTTTTTGGAAGATTGACCTGCATATTATTGCAAAGTAGATCGTAATACAGATATTCAGATGATGGCTAAATAACAAAGAGAAGTAATTCAATGATCAAAAGAGATATTAATTAAGGTCATATATCAAAGATAAACAATTTAAGAACAAAAGTGAACTATTTTTCTAATAGGCTTATCTGGACTGGACCACAGATGAAACAATCAAGGTAATCATTTCTACAGCAGCTTTCAATAGCCAACAATACAAACAAACAGCAAGAGAAACACATTGCTGGATACCCATTTATATATCATGGTGGAAAAAACTGTGGGCTTATTTGAGATGTGTAAACAATAAAAAAAAAGAACTGTGTAACAATCTACCAATTTTTGTATCAAATGATCCATCCCAACTGATCCATTAAATGATCTTTCAAATGATCTATGAAAATACTAAAAAACTAATTAAAAAAATGAGTACACATGATTAAGACTGCAACCAAAATGAACACTGCTACCAAAATAGAAAGAAATTGAAGATAGAAAGAAATTACTACAACAAAAAATAGAAAGATCTTTACAGGAATTACTGCAACAAAAACGCTGCTACCAAGTGAAATATTTTGTTAAAGGACCTGCGACAAAGCAAATTGAAGATAGAAAGAAATTACATGCTCCAAGGACCTGCGACAAAGCAGATCTTAACAGGACCTGCGATTATTCTAGCTCTTAAGGACCTGCGATTGGGTTATGCCCTAGCTCTTGAGGACCTGAGATATTGAAGAAATTGGGAGCTAATGAGGACCTGCGATTGGGTTATGCCCTAGCTCTTGAGGAACTGGAGATTGAAGAAATTGGGAGCTCTTGAGGATGGGGTTACCTGCGAGACTGAAGAAATTGGGATGAGAGATGGTCTCGAGGAGATGATGGGGAGAAGAAGCCGATGCCATTGGTGGCAGGGGAGGCGTCGGGGGCTTCTATTGGTGGCAGGCGAGGCGTCGGGGGCTTCTATTGGTGGCAGGCGATGCATCGTTGGGATGAGAAGAGATGTTCTCGAGGTGTTGATGGGGAGATGAAGGTGAGGCGTCGTTGGCAGATGAGGGCTTTACAGTTGACCCCACCGCAAAAGAGATTTTACCCAACCCAACAAAACAGACAAATTCACCCTTTCTCTTTCAAGTGACCCCACCTGTTTTTCTCTCTCAAAAATCAAAGTGGTCCCCCCAAAATGTTTTACATCAACACATCTCAATCGTTGATTTTCCATGATCAAATCTCAACCATTTTTTATATTGTCCTAGTCAGCCCTAGGATTCAAAAAACACTGTCAAATGTATTATATATATATATATATATATATATATATATATATATATATATATATATATATATGGTGACCCCACCGCAAAAGATTGTCCACAGTGGCTAACTACTGAAGCTCGGATTTGGTGGGCCGGCTGAATTAACATTGTCCACAGTGGCTAACTACTTTTTGGACAAATTGGAGAGGAATGGCGCCTTGGCTAGATTGGCAAAAACGGTGTTAGCAGCTTGTGTTTGGCATTTGTGGAGAGAACGTAATAAGCGAGTTTTTGAGCAATTGGTGAAGCGAAAGACGGCACTTTTTGAAGAAATATCTGCTGATATACGAGTGGTCCTTAGGGATGAAGAAGTGTCGGACAATGAAGCATCTGAGGCATTCGACAATTGGGGGATCTTGGACAATGGCTGAATTGTCTAGTCACTCATGTTAGTTTGAATTTTGTATTGGATCTACTGAGGTTTTTGTTTTGGGTGGATACACGTAGTGATTGGAATTGAGAGTAGGGAGTGACGACGCCTGTGTCCTCTCCTCCCTCTGTTAAGACTGATCCTATGTATACCCACTATGTAACTTGTGTATATTATTGAATATAGTTTACTTACCCTTCAATATATATATATATATATATATATATATATATATATATATATATATATATATATATATATATGGATTAATGTAGAGGAGGTGGCACCTGATCCAAAGGATCAGGTGCAAGACACAAAGGGGTGGGCCCCAACGAGTACAAGCCTATGTGGGGGCCTGTACTCTCCACCTTTTTTGTATCTTGCCACCTGATCCATTGGATCAGGTGGTAGCTTTTCTACATTAAATCCATATGTGTGTGTGTGTGTGTTAATGGGGGTCAGGTGGCCAAGGAGGGGATTTCCTCATTGGCCACAATCCTGGCTGCCCACACCCCCATGTGGGCATGGGCCCCACAACCCCACATGTGGGTGTGGGCGGCCAGGATTGTGGCCAAGGAGGAAATCCCCTCCTTGGCCACCTGATACCCATTTTTCTCATATATATATGTATATAGGTAAAATGTGCCTGCGCTCAACCTCTGGTGGGATTCATGCGCTCGACCCCTCCCTACCGTCTAATTCGATCTGCAATCTTGGTAATATCTTACCTTTTGGTGCAATTACCATCGCGCCCTTTAAGCCCTTTTCAAAGCGCCTTTGTACTAAATACCTTTAAGCCCTTTTGTACTAAAATACAAATGCTGCCACTTCTTTTGCTCATTCCCGTGCAAAACACAGAAGCTGGAGTAGATCCTCAGTTTTGTGCTAGGTCTTCGATTTCAATAGTCCATGCCTGAGATCGCCCCCAAATCCCTACCATCACACGCTCGTTGATTCCCCTCCTACTCTCCTCCATCGAGGTAAGGATAATCATCCCTAATTTGATGGACATCTCAAATTGCTTAACACGCACAACGAGATAAATTTTTGAAGGGGTTTGTGCGGTGAGTAATTTCCAACCTTTGGACGATTGGCGCTGGAAATTACTCTCTGCGCACAACTGGCTAAATTTTTTAATCGGTTTGTGCGGTGAGTAATTTCCAACCTAGCGATGTGTTGCGATGAAAATTACTCTCTGCACAAAACGATTCAAAAATTTAGCACGTTGTGTGCCTTGAGAAATATGAGATGTCCATCAAAACTTACCAAAGCCGCTCATATAGCACAACAACATAGAGCGAATGGCGTATATAATATTGCTCACCACGCAAAACGGGTGATATGTTTGATTTTCTGATGTATTTGATATTTTCATCAAATATGATGGTAACAATTAGATCAAATTGAAAAAGACTAGTTATTATACACAAGGTTTGAACATGATTAGTAATAGTAGTGTGGTTTCAACTAACAAGATGATGTATGATCTACTGCTACTTTGATAGACATATATAGTAGTCATGCTGTGTCAAGATTACTGATATTTTTATTTGTTTCTAATGTAGAAAATGAAAATCAAAGAGAGTGAACCCTTTGTGCATGATCAGGAGATGCCAAATGATATTGAGGCTGAAAATGACAGTGCAAACAACTTATATGAAGAGGATATGCATAGTGATAATGAAAAAGGCAGCCCACATATTGGAATGAAATTTCAAACAGAAGAAGATGCATATCAATTTTATAATACATATGCAGCAATAAAAGGTTTTGCAACCCGAAAGGGATCTACGTGAAAGGGAAAAGATGGCAATACCACGAGGAGGAAGTATACGTGCAAGAAAGAAGGGTATAAAAGCTTAAAAGATGAGAGGGAGATAGTGAGGGAAGTTAATAGATGAAAAAATGATAGAGAAGGCTGTATGACTCGAATGACAGTTCATAAAATCGTCGACGGAGTATGGCGCATAAACACCTTTGATGATGTTCATCATCATTAGTTGATAAAAAGCCCAACGATGATCCGGATGTTAGGTCACATAAAAGATCGCATATGGACGGAACATGTAGGAATTTAGTTGTTCAGATGCATGGCTGTGGAGTAGGACTTGCAAAGATTTCTAGGATTCTACATGCCATGAGTAGTAGTAATGTCAATATTACTACGCAATAATGCATTGATCATGTAAGAGTAGCAAGAAAGAACAATATTGGAAAGGAATGCATTAGAGTAATAGAACAATTTATTAAGAGGCAAGCTACAGACTCTTAGTTCTATTATGCTATTGAGCATGATGAAGATAATGTATGTAGGAGTATATTTTGGGCTGATGGAAGGGCGAGGATATCAGACAACCAGTTTGGAGATGTTGTTGTATTTGATGTCACTTATAAGACAAATAGATTCGTGTTGCCTTTTGCACCTTTTAAGGTGTCAATCATCATAAACAGTCTATTTTATTTGGTTGTGCTCTTCTTACTGATGAGAAGGAAGAATTCTTTGTATGGTTATTTGGACAGTGGTTAACATGTATGTGGGATAAAGCACCAGGAGATATCATCACTGATCAAGACCCGATAATATGCAATGCAATCAAAAGAGTTTTTCCAAATACAAAGCACATGTATTGTATATGGCATATCAGTCTGCATAAAGATGAGCATCTACATTCATTGTGGTCTTCTTATAACCCTGAATTTGATGAAGACTATGCAAATTAGTGTAAGAACAGTCAAAATGTTGAAGAAGCTGAGAATTGTTGGGGCATCTTAAAGGAGAAGTACCAAAAGGAATTTCTGGAGCCATTGACAGAAAAATAAAAAAAATGCAATGAAAGCCTGGAAGTGGTTACATACGATGCTTGTGAAAGCACATCATTGGATTAAGGCATACCTACTGGATACTTTCTTTGTAAGTATGACAATGTTAATACGATAGAGATTGTTGTAAAAATATATGATCAAAATAAACTAATCATATGGTATTCATTTCTTCTTTTGTGTGTAGACATGGCATCCAACCAAAGGAGTGAAAGCATGAACATGTATTTTGATGGATACGTAAACTGTATGACTCCATTATACGAGTTCATTGATCAATATGATAAAGCGGTAAAATTTTAGCGAGACAAAGAGGAGAGAGAAGATGCTTTTTATATGAGGAACAAACCAGAATTTAGCGGTATGCATGAGTTAGAGGTTCATGTCACAAAGGTATATACTATAAACATATTTTCAATTTTTCAAATTCGGTTCAAAAATACTTTATACTGTCGGCATGGAAGGGTGAGCATGGATGGTGGGGATATGACCACATATAAAGTAACTATGTGGATTGATGGAAAGAGCTGCTTGCATAATGTTCAATACAATATATCTACGTGAATGTTCAAGTGTACGTGTACAAGGGCTGAGACTGAAGGTTTGCTATGCACGCAAATTTTATTTATCATGCAGCAAAAGTTTGATATGCAAGCCATCCCTGAGATATATATTTTACTAAGGTGGAATCTAAATGCAAGACATAACATCATGAGTCTTGGGGCCTCTTCGACTAGCACAGTACACAGAGTGCGTCCAAATCAAATTACTCCACTTTAAACCTGGAGACTTCGTTCATCATTAGATAAAGTCGTGGAGGCGGTTACAAGAGATCACTGTCTGTTTGATGACGTCTTTGGGTGGGAAAACAGTTTTTTGGACCAACATAATATGAATGATAAAGTGCAAACTGCTTCTGAAGATCCAAGCACTCAGGTGGGGTCCAATGCACCTATCAAACAAGAAGTGGGAGTAAATGATGTCATTATGCATGATCCTGCAAAAGCAAGAACTAAAGGCCGACCACGAGTGGCATCAATGATTCCTTCCGGAATACAAGTCTCACAAGAACAAAGTCAAGCAAGACAAGGACTTGCACTGTTTGTGTAAAATTGGGTCATGACATGAGAACTTGTCGTATGAGTACATATGGCAGAAAGATGGTATATTTGCTCAAATGTTTACTATTTTATATACTAGTATAAATTATTTCAACATCATTGCTCCATATTTTCTGTGGGAAAATTCTTCGCCGATGACTTAACAAGGCCTTGATATGAAGGCTGACATTTGTATATACTATAGGTAATAATTTTGTATTAGCTTGGAAGAAATATACTACATGCATCTGTCTTGAAGATATCAGTAGAAATGTGAAGAAACTAAACTGGTTCTCTTTAAAAATGGTTATCTGAAAACGGCAGCCTCCTATATTTTAGTCCAAAATGCCGCCATTGTGGCGTTGAATTCATAGGGCTGGGGGTCCAAATTGAATCTTAAAACAAAAAGTCTTAATTATAAGCGCATGAGGATGATTCCTATCATTCGAGACCTATATATGCTGCTGCCGATCTCATATCTTATAATTACGCTGTTGCTGCAGATCCTGACAATTGTCAAGAAAATTAATGTGCTTAAGGAGTAAGCAGAAGAAGCAGAAGAGCTGAAGAGAATGAAGAGAATGAGGCATGTAGCTGTGCGCGATGAGTAATTCTGGGTAATTGTATATAGTTTTCTCTGTGCGCACAACGGTTACAACTTTTACCGGTTGTGCATGCTGAGCAAAACTTGGAAATTGTACAGTTTTGCTAAGCGCACACAACGTTCAATAATTTTACTGGATATGCGCACTGAGTAATTTCGGTAATTGTAAATAGTTATGCTCCATGCACACAACGGTTACTACCTTTGACGGTTATGCTCATTGAGTAAATATTGGTAATTATAAACAGTTGTGCTCAGTTGCACAACGTTCAATGCTGTTGCCGTTTGTGCGAGCTGAGTAATTGTGGGTACTTTAAGTTAGCATCATGCAATTTTGTAATATTCTGTAATTGTATGAAATTTAATGACATTGTATTAAGTTCTGTATTTCAACATACTACAACATTTATGTATTCAAATGTGCATAACACAACAAAGTAGAAACTACATCTAAACATTTTGCAACATCACTATTTGGAATTGGTAAGCAATTCAAGCACTGGACTATACTAGGGATACATGGATTCCCACCATGAAAAAATTTCAACTTTGATGCCATTTATGAGCTGCTCCATCAGCTCCATCAGCATCACTTGCTGCAAGTATCTTGACCATCTGTCCCCTATATGCGTTGAAGAAGAATCAGTGATGAACACAAAACAAAGCATAAGTAAGTAAAAATATTGTACAGGTAGACTTAGAATAAGATAGAACATTTATTATCATCAAGCAGTGATGTTTGCAACTAAGGATCAAAGAACATATATAAGCAATAAAGTCTGCAATGAAGCGGTTATGCCTGGAAGAGGTGATAGCTTCAATGACGACGAATAGAACATATGAAGGAGAAAAGAAATCAATATATATATGATGTATTCAATATCGACATCATGTCACTTGTCGCTAGTATATTATCCATCTTTGAGCGTTGAAGACGTAGCAGTGATGAAGGAAAAAATAGGATGTTGTAGAAAAAATATCATATAATTAGATCAGATAGAATAAGATAGAATAAGTGTAGTGGTTGATGAGGGCTTGTGGGTAGGGAAGCCATTTATAGACGAATTGGACTGGCCATGGATGAGGATGAGACTACAATAGAGTTACTGGGAGGCAACACAAGTGACCCCGTGAGTCTATAGCAAATTGCTTGTGATTATATAGAAGAATGCTCGTGAATCTACCGGTGGGATTCTTAGCAGCCAGATGTTGTTCCCAATAATGTATGACCGTTGTGGTGCGCGTTGAGCAAAATTGATAGCATGTAACAAAATTGCTCAAAGCGCAAAACCGGCAAAAAGATGGCCGGTGTGCGCGGTGAGCAAATTATTTATGGTTTATCAAAACTGCTCAAATCGAAAAACGGGCATATAGTTGGACCGTTGTGTGCATTGAGCAATATGTATTTTAGATAGCACAATTGTTCAATCGACTTAAGTAATTTCACCAACAATTTTGTAAACTTATTTCACCAGCGTAATGCTTGATATAGCAGAATACATTGACATCACAGAAAGATCGTGGTATAATTGAGTATAATTGACATCAGTATTGTAATGATCGATATGATGGATAAATTTTATATGATGTTGTGCGCTTGGAGTAATTTTATTCGAAAGTAACCTGTTTTTCATCGACGCGCACAACGGGATATAATTTTACCCGTTGTGTACGATGATTAATATTACTTCAAAAATAAAATCTGTTACCCCATAAGCACAATCCATAGGGCGCACTGAGTAATAATATTCTCCTCTAAACTGTTTTAATACAGCGTACAAAACGTTATAATTTAGAATGGTGTGCGCTGATGTGTCATTTTATTCCACATTATCTATATGATTGCACGTCAAAATGATTGCTCAATTACATATTTCATACGCTTTTACGCTCATAATTGGAACTATTGTACTTTAATAGCGTTTGGTTGCATTTCAGGGAATATCGAGCAATTTGGAGTATATTAGAGGAGAGAGCATGCGCTTCGACACCGGAACTCCTGAGGCGCCGTGTTCGGTGACTCAAAGCTGCTAGGGAGCAAGGAAGGGACAAGAGAGAAGGAGCGAAGAAGAGGAGAATGAAGAAAGCATTGTTCTATAGTACCATGACTTATGGATTCCAGGTCGCTCGATCGAGCTATGATGCGGGGAAGGAATCGAGCGATCCGAAGTGCTGGAAACAGGACAGTCGTGCACTCTTTTCAAATCTGTTATCACCTGAGATTTTTCAATATTTTTCTGATATTTTTTTAGATAGTAGACTTCAAGATGGTTCCAACTCCACCAAGAACGCACCAATCAGAGGTCGAATGAGCTCTGAGAAATTTCTGCAAGCTGATGCTGCAGTGGTGAAATCTGATCTTGACCACCTACTCGACCGAGCAACCACCTACTCGACCGAGCAGAACCCTACTCGGTCCGAGCAGGCAAAGCGATGTTTTGGGCAATAAATCCAGACTTCTGACGACTCAACCGAGCAGCCACTTACTCGACCGAGCAGCTACCTACTTGGTCCGAGCAGACCCTACTCGGTCCGAGCAGGCAGAGCGACGTTTTGGGCAATGGATCCAGACTTCTGATGACTCGACCGATCAGCCACCTACACGACTCGAGTCGCCGCGGGCCCAGAACTTAAGATGCATCCGGATTTGGCTTTGGGCATGATTTTGAGATGGTTTCTGGGGTTGTTTGCTAGGGTTTAGAGAGGGATATATATTAGCATGATATCCGTCATTAGAGGGGGACTTTTTGAGAGTTTTTTTAGTTAGATCTATCAAGTTTTGGGGGATGATCTTTTGGTAGTTAGGCTACGCCATAGGCCCCTCCTCTTGTATCAAGATAAGTATTTTATCTCTTTAATTTTATTTTAGTTATTATTATTGTTTTTCTATGATGCTAGGAATGATCGATATTGTTTTCATAATGTTTGCTATGCTTGAATAATCATTTCTAAGGCTAATGGATTAGCTCTAGGATTTTAGGATTTAGATGCAAAGATAGGATTTTTATGATGCGTTTGGTATAAAAGGGGTTCTACTTTGGTTGATCCAGTCAAATCCCTGGGAGAACTCGTACTGAGATAATGTCCACGGTCTGTGGAATTGATTAACTTAAGGAGTAACCTTAGGATTTAATTAGTGAGTTAGTAGATCCAACTAAGGCTCGTGACCATGCCCGGCTCGTGCCTTGAGGAAATCTACCGACAAACTATATCATTACAATGACGGCTACCGCCATTACGTTAATGAGAGCCACCGAAGTACCTCGAAGCTCTAATCCATGAGAGTGGTACGAGCTGAGAGACCAATCCCATAAACCCAATGCAACGTAAAAGTCCTAGTCTAGCGTCGACATCCGATGGTCTGAGTGGCGAGTCCTAAAGTCCTAATATTTTATATTCTATTTCTTTCTTTCTTTCAGTGGAATCCTTTATTTGCGACATTGAGTGACACAACCTTCACATCCATCACCATTATGACCATCCATACTTCACATCCACCAATAAAGCAGCAAGTCTAACTCAACCTAGGAGTAGATAGGTAGTATAGCACCGCTTCCCCGTGTTCGATACCCGCTTGCCACTATACTGTGCGCTTGCAGTAAACGACATCGCTTTGGAGTTAGTTCCAGGCCGATCAAGTTTATGGCACCGTTACCGGGGATGAGTTACGATGTATCTCAGTTTATTTCTATTTTGAAGAGTTTGGTGGAGAATCTTATTATTCCTTATCTCTCCACCCTTTCTATTCTCTTTATTGCTACCTCGCTACTAACATCTCCCTCCAGTTGGTGATCATACTTAAGAAATCAGACGTGATGGAGATGGTGATGCACGTACAATGGACCAGTGAGTCTGATAGTGAATCAGATGAGGTTATCTTTTCTCCGTATCATTTACATGGTCTCCAGGACTCGCGCATGGATGAAGCCATGATCGAGTGTGCAGCTAGAGAATTGATTGATGCAGTTCGGTTTATCGGATCAGGAACCTATGTGGCAGGTAATGCAAATCAGCAATTGGTCATGGATCATATAACGAACAAGGTTTCTAATGCAGGTACCATTGAGGGCGACATTCACATAAGCTTCGAAGGGGATGTGATGTTCCTCCAGACTATTGAAGCCTTATCTGTTGACGCAAGCTGGAGAGAGACTCGTCAATTAGAGCCATTGGACAATTCTCAGCTATTGAGTATAATGGAAAGTGTACTGGCTGATGTATGGGCCCATGGTCCAGTGGAGTCACTACAGACAACCCGTTACACAAGAACTCTCAGTCTTTATCACGAACGCCTTCCACAATGCAGATACCTTATATGGCGTCCCCATCACTGACGGAGTCTATGTGTGATACGAGGGAGACACCCTACGCTTCTACAACGATAGCACCCCACAGACTGCGATATATAAAGAACATGTCTGCGAGGGATACACGGATTCCGAACCAGTACAAAACGACATTGACCAGGGAAATTCTCCCAACTCTATGCTCGATAGTGAATGCGTACTTGAGTACTTTACCTCTGTTGACATGTGCGCTAAGGAAACAGAATCTGTAGATGTCTGCCACGACGTACTATTGTCTCCCTGCTCATCCTATAAATCTGCCAACGAAGAGTTTCCAGCTTATGGACCGACAACTGAGGATGCATCCTTCTCACAAGTGAGCAATGATGGGGGTACAGCGCCCCCTCAGGTAGAACTAAAACCTCTTCCTGCTAATTTGAAATATGCTTTCTTGGGTGAGAATTCCACATACCCCGTTATCGTCAATGCAGCCCTCACCGAGGCCCAATTAGAAAGCCTCTTAAAAATCCTTAGATCCAACAGAAAAGTAATAAGTTATAGCATTGCTGACATAAAGGGCATCAGTGAAACAATATGCACCAATAGGATCCACCTTGAGGATAAGGACGCCACCTCTATTGAGCCTCAAAGGCGACTAAATCCCAACATGAAGGAGGTGATGAAGAAGGAGGTTTTGAATCTATTAGAAGCCGACATTATCTATCCCATTTCCGACAGTAACTGGGTTAGCCCTGTGCAGGTTGTCCCCAAGAAAGGGGGCATGACAATCGTTAGAAACGATAAAGATGAGCTAATATCCACTAGAACTGTCACTGGTTGGCGTATGTGTATCGACTATAGGAAACTCAACGAAGACACTAGAAAGGACCATTATCCTCAACCCTTCATTGACCAAATGCTTGAGCGTTTAGCCAAACACAAATACTTCTGTTACCTAGATGGATACTCTGGGTTCTTCCAAATCCCATTGCATCGGGAAGACCAAGAAAAGACAACGTTCACATGTCCATGTGGCACATTCGTCTATCGAAGAATGCCGTCTGGGCTATATAATGCACCTGCCACATTTCAAAGGTGCATGACGTCTATTTTCTCGGATTTCATCGAAAACATTATGGAAGTCTTCATTAACGATTTCTTTGTTTATGGCACCGAGTTCGATGATTGTCTAGCCAATTGGTCAAAAGTTTTAGAACGGTGTCATGACAATAACCTGATCCTAAATTGGGAAAAGTGTCATTTCATGGTGACAGAAGGGGTTGTACTTGGCCATGTCGTCACCTCCAAGTCAATCGATGTTGATAAAGCCAAAGTCGAGGTTATCAAGAGTTTACCGCCTCCTACTAACCTTACGGGTATCCGTGGTTTCCTAAGGCATGCTGGTTTTTATCGCCGTTTTATAAAGGATTTCTCTAACATTGCTCGTCCTCTCACGAAGCTCTTCGCCAAGGATGCTCCTTTTGTGTTTACTGACGCCTGCTTGCTATCTTTTAACAGGTTAAAGGAAGCTCTCATCTCAGCCCCAATTATACAACTGCCAGATTGGAATCTGCCATTTGAGCTGATGTGTGATGCAAGTGACCAAGCAGTGGGAGTCGTCCTTGGCCAAAGAAAAGAAGGAAAGCTTCATGCTATATATTACTCTAGTAAGACTCTGGATCGTACCTCTTGGTTTATTCTATCGTAATATATAGCATGGTTTATTCTCTACCACTACGGAGAAGAACTACACCACTATGGAGAAGGAACTGATAGCCGTGGTTTATTCTATCGAGAAATTCAGATCGTACCTCTTAGGGTCTAAAGTGATTATCCACACGGACCATGCAGCACTGAAATACCTATTGAGCAAGAAGGATGCAAAACCACGCTTAATACGATGGATCCTCCTCCTCCAAGAATTTGATATTGAGATCAAAGATAAGAAAGGAGCGGAGAATGTAGTGGTAGATCACCGGTAGCTGTTAATTCAAAAGCACGGGGGTGACAGTTTGCCAATTGATGATTCTTTCACTGGCGAACAGTTATTTGCAGCGAACTCCTCTAAAGCCCCTTGGTATGCAGATATAGTAAACTACCTGGTAAGCGGCATAATACCGCAAGGGTTGGTGACCTACTCGAGAAAGAAGTTCCTACATGACGCCAAGAGCTACTTTTGGGATGACCCATACCTATTCAGAACATGCGCCGATGGGATCATCAGACGATGTATCCCAAAGGAAGAGGCGGCCTCCATCATATCGCATTGCCATGATCAACCATGCGGGGGACACACAGCTGTCATCAAAACCACATCAAAAATCCTCCAAAGTGGCTTCTATTGGCCCACAATATTTAGAGATGCGAATGAATACATCAGAAAATGCGATAGATGCCAAAGGACAGGAAACATCATGAAAAAGAATGAAACACCCCTTCAAGGCATCTTGGAGATAGAACTATTCGACTGTTGGGGCGTTGACTTCATGGGACCCTTTCCATCGAGTAACGGCAACAAATACATCTTGGTTGCCATTGATTACGTCTCAAAGTGGGTGGAGGCCATAGCCACCCCGACGAACAATGCAAGGGTAGTAGTCAAATTCTTCAAGAATACAATCTTTCCCCATTTTGGAGTCCCCAGAACAATCATAAGTGATGGAGGGAGCCATTTCATCGAGAAGAAGTTCGAGACGATGCTCAAGAAATATGGAGTTCATCACAAGGTCGTGTAATTTTAGCCTGTATGGATCAATACACTAGAGGGGGGTGAATAGTGTATATTAAAAAATGTCGCAAATAAAATGTTAGTAATATTTGCAAAGATGGCACAGAAATAAAAAGATAAGTACTGAAATTAAATCAATCGCAAACACAGAGATTTATCCTGGTTCGGATCCTTGTGATCCTACTCCAGTCCTCTACCCCGTAGAGATTTTCAATCCACTATAATCACTTGCCCCGCAAGCACGAACTTACAAAAATGGCGACACTCCCCGTGTCCCAAACTTTGTACAATCTCTAACAGAGATTCAAACCTGTAAAATAATGAAATAGAAAACACTTATAGCCTTGTTATAATTTTCAGAGAAAGAATTCAAGGATGGTGTTTTAGAAGAAGAACTTCAAGATGTAAAGGATATGTAATGAAGAGCAACACTTGAAGTTCTCTGGTTCATAAAAGAAGAGATAGATCAATTGATTTCTTCTTGCAATTATGAACACAAACAGCTTTCCAAAATGATGTTGAAAAATCCAAGTTCTTCCGTTCTTAAATGAAGAAGGAAATCTAATGATTTCTTCTTACAAATAAGAAAAGAACAACTAATGGCCTAAAGCTTTAGAAAAGAGAAGACTTGATTCCAACAAATAAGAGTGTAAAGAAGAGGAAAGTGTGTGTAAGAAAAGAGAGGGTCTACCCCTTTATTTATAGTGTTTAGGGACGGTTGGGGACTATAGTTAACGTTGGAAAACGGGCAGGAACCGTCCCTGAAAATTTGGGATCAAAACGGCTAGTTTTGAAATTGGTCGACCAAAAGGACACATTGGTCGACCAAAATTTAGAGAGGGAATTTTTGGAAGGCATTTCTAGAATCTACATGGGTAGGGGATTTTGCATATGCAATCCCATAACCAAATTCGAAGGTTTAAAATTGGTCGACCAAAATGGGGTTATTGGCTGCCAATTTTCAAAGTTGCGAATTTTCGAAATTGGGAAGTGTAGATCTCTGAGGAATGGAACCTAGATGACTAAGATATATTATCACAAGGCTTTGTGACTCTAATAAAGTAAATTTTTACATTGATTACATAAAGCCGTAGATAGGACTGAATCTGCAACTGAATCTGAGAAGCTTCTTTGCAGGAGATCCTTATTAAGTGATTATATATCCAAGTCGTGGATTAGGTGCCTTTGTCTTTCCAGCTTCATGAATGGTATATCTGATTGAGTATGCATGAAGATATCTGATTGTGTGGAACTCAGCATTGATATGTATCTGCATACATAGAGTTAGAAGCACTGAATATGTTTGTCATATCAAAACCATATGGGAATAGAAATATGGAATTATGAAATTCCAACATTCTCCCCCTTTTTGATGATGACAAACATGAAAAAAAAAATATAGTTAAAATTGAACATATCAGATATACTCCCCCTGAATATGTGGAGTTAGTGAATACTCCCCTGGAGTAGATGAAATATATTCTCCCCCTTTGGAATCCTCAAAAAGAGGCAAAGTAAAGAGTAGTTAATACGGGAAAATATGAGGGGAATATAAAATGCGGTCAAAGTAGATAGCTTATTAGAAAAGTGAACCGAATGTGGCCAGAGTTGGAAAATGAGGTGTAGGCCAAAAAAAATAATGGAGGCCATAATAATTAAGGGAGGCCGAAGGGAAATAATGAACAAAATATGGTCATTGGCAGTGGCCGAAATTTGCCTTAAAAATTAATTAATATACAAGGCAGTAAAAATGGTATTATAAGGCAGGCCGAAGTATTGAGTATATGTTTTGTTTTTTTAAACCTGAACATAAGAGAACGTGGAGAAACAAAGTCCTGTGAGTGATGAGGAACAAACGTGCATAGCAGTAAAAGTTGGCAAAACAAGCAAGCAATGTGAAGAAAGTTGTTTAAAAAATGAACAGGGAAGCCCTGCTTACATAAGATAGTCCAAAACATAGCAGGGAATGCATATAAAAGAATGAATAGGAACAGAGTACAGCACAAGAACAAATTGCAAAACAGAGCCAAAGGACATTAATGGGAAAAAAATTACTAAGAAGCCAACACCAATCTAGCCAAATGAACATATGAAATATATAACAAACAGAAGATGTAAGCACCACAAAACTACTTACAGAACAACAAAAAAATACACAGAATAGTGACACAAAAAGAAATATATCCGAACGTACCAAGTAAAGGACAGACAGACATCCCATAACCTGAACACCATATGATAAAACAACATAGCCAAAGACTAAGAGAACAGCTTGCCTAAGAACTACACCAAACAACAAAAAGAACATAAAACTAGGGATAGAATATAAGAACTAAGAACTAAGGCTAAGGACATACAGTCCACTTTAGCCAAGTACACAAAATAGCACATAATCCTAAACAGCAGATATCCCAGATACATGCACCAAAAAAAAAAAAAGATATCCCAGATACATCAAACTAAACAGAGCAACATAACCAACAGAGCCATATAGTCCCCAAAGTGTCTAGCAACAACCCAAGTAACTATCGTCAAGAATATCACCAAAGCTATGGAACAGAGTATCCAGAAGAACCAAACCAACCAGCAAAGAACTAACAGACAACCGAGCGGAAAACAGCGAGGATCAACAGCAAACAAGAGCCCTGGAATACTATGGCCGAGAGGAGGAGCCAGGCCTGGTAGGAGACACATCGGACGAACGTCTAGCGACCCGAAAGTGTAGCGACTCGAAGTGGTTTGCCAAAGAGGCAACAACAGTAGTAAGGTCGTCCATCCGCCTATTATGCTCCTGTAATGTAGCATCACTAGTACTCAAGTGGGTCTGAATCCCACGAAACCCATCGTGCATCTCGCCTTGTATATCCTGAAATCCTCGAGTCACGGAATGACTGAGTGCATGAATCTATCCAAGAATAGCATCATGGCCAGAGGTCGGGGTAATGGGAGTGGAAGGGGAAGCTGCAGTCTGAGAATACCATTTCCGAACCGGAACACGGCCACGAGTGCGAGAAGAACTGGGAGTATGGGATGTGGGAGTGGGTCGGGAAGTAGGAGTAGGACGAGATCGTGGAGAACGAGTACGAGTGCGTGGAGAGCGAGACATGGACCGAGTGACTGGACGGGAGGGAGTGGGAGAGGTGTCATGGTCAGCGGCATCGGCATCGGCATCGGCATCAGATCCATCATCAGAGGCAGAAGTGTCAGATATGACCAATTGCATGTGAGTAAGTGTGGCAGAGGTAAAATCAACGGGATTGAAAATAGCGGCAGAGTTGGCGAATGGAATCTGAAATGCTTCTAAAATCCGAGTGATCAGTGAGGGCAGAAAAATATGAGTCTTAACATGCTTGGCCAAAGTGTCAAGTAAGACAGATCCCCAGCAGACGGGAAGTTCGCCCATGATAGCATAGAGACAGCGGGCTGTGTTGTTACTAACATAATTCAGAGAACCAATCTTAGGGGCGAGGTTGGTCAGAATAATCTTGACCATCATCCTGGATGGTGGATGAAGAGTCGCTGCGGACCGCTTGGGACGAAAATCATTGGCCAAAAGCCGTTTAATCGAGGGATCGTTGAGAGTGTCAGGGAGAGGCCGAACATTGTGGGAGGGCAAGTACAGTAGGGAAGAAAGCATAGGTCCAGTAAGGCGGAAAAAGAAACCATTCACGATAGTGGAAATGGAGAGCATACTGGCCTGTTTGGAGGAATCCAGGTTCGCGTTAAACTCACGAACGAGGGTCGGAAAGTAGGGTGTGCGGTTTGTTATGGACTAGAGACCAACGAGTCCGGCGGAATGGAGAGGGGACAAGATCCGAGAGAAGCCGTGGTCACTGAAGTCAACGTGACGCTCAGGGTGGAATGGGAGGTGCTCCAGAAGGCGAAAATGCTGTGAAGCCGCCGGAGAACGGAAGTAGGCCGGGGAAGCCGTGGCAATGAACTCCTGGGAGCGGGGATCCATCTGTGATGACGGCGGAAGACGGCGGAACGAAGGGGAGCCGGTCGAGGAAAGAGTAGCGACTGGGGTTGATTTCGGGGTGGTCGCCGACGAAGACGGGGTCGGATCCATCGAAACCGAAGATCGGGCAGCCTAGGAGAGCGGCGGAGGATCGATTTAGGGGAAGAGGCGGAGGATCGGCCACGGGCGAGTGGATGGAGGGATGCGCCGGCGGATTAGTGGGTGGTGGCCGGCGATTTGAGGGGAGGACGGTGAAGATTCGGGAGAGGTCGACGGGTTTCTTAGATTAGGGAGAAGGGGTGCATTGGGAAAGAGAAAGAAATGGGCAGAGATATTTTGTGGGGACTTAACATTTCCCTAGGCAAGAATTAAATAGGGAATTAAATCAGTTAAGGGAAGTTGTCGGAATGGATAGAATACCGATCGGCAGAGAAGTTTAAGAAACGAATCCCACTAAAATTTGAAAACGAAAGGATGTGTTCAGTTTCTGAAACAAAAATGGAGGGAACGGATAACGAGAACAAGCGGGAAGACGAAGTAGTTACCGAAAAAAATAAAAATAATAAAAAATTCGAAAATTGGCGACCAATATTGGTGAATTAGTCGACCAATTTCAAAAATAGCCAGAAAAATTTGAAAAAATTTGAGAAAAATTCGAAAAATAAACATAAGAAAGTGTCATAAGTACGATTCACTAATAATCCCTAAATTCCTACAAAGTTTAAGAAAAGTATCTTCTTTCAATGGTTTTGTTAAAATATCAGCTATCTGATGTTCAGTAGCTATAAATTTAAGAACTATATCTCCTTTCTGAACATGATCATCTAGAAAATGATGACGTACATCAATATGTTTTGTACGAGAATGATGCACATGATTTTTAGAAAGATTAATAGCACTAGTATTATCACACATAATAGGGCAAGTAGAGCAATCAATACCATAGTCAGATATAGTTTGTTTCATCCATAAGATTTGAGCACAGGCTAAACCGGCGGCAATATATTCTGCCTCGGTTGTAGATAATGAAACAGAGTTTTACTTTTTGCTAAACCAAGAAACTAAAGCATGACCTAAAAAGTGGCAAGTACCACTGGTACTTTTACGATCTGATTTGCAACCAGCAAAGTCTGCATCACTATAGGATAATAAATCAAATGTGCTTGACTTGGGATAAAATAAACCAAAATCAGAAGTGTGCTTAACATATCTAATAATCCTTTTTACGGCAGTTAAGTGTGAAATTTGAGGATCTGCCTGAAAACGTGCACATAAACATACTGAAAACATAATGTCTGGTCTACTAGCAATTAAATAGAGCAGAGAGCCAATCATACCTCTGTAAAGACGTTGATCAACACTCTTACCATTTAAGTCTTTGTCGAGAGATGTAGATGTACTCATTGGAGTACGTTTTTCTGCAGAACTTTCTAAACCAAAACGCTTGATGAGTTCTTTAGAGTACTTGCTTTGGTGAATGAAGATTCCTTCCTTCAATTGTTTAATTTGAAGACCGAGGAAGTAATTGAGTTCACCCATGTGACTCATCTCAAATTCTTGCTGCATAATCTTAGAAAAATCTTGACAAAGAGATTCATTAGTAGAACCAAAAATAATATCATCAACGTATATTTGAATAATGATTATGTCAGACTTAATATTTTTAATAAAAAGAGTGGAATCTATTTTACCAATATTATAACCAGAATTTTAAAGATAACTTTTAAGTCTTTCATACCAAGCACGAGGTGCTTGTTTAAGACCATAAAGAGCTTTCTTTAATTTGAGAACATGATTTTCAAAATTTTCATGATGAAAACCAGGAGGTTGTTCAACATAAACTTCCTCCTTAAGAAATCCATTTAAAAAATCACTTTTGACATCCATTTGAAATAATTTAAAATCTTTAAAACATGCAAATGATAACAACATGCGAATGGACTCAAGACGAGCAACTGGTGCATATGTTTCATCATAATCAATACCTTCTTCTTGATTATAACCTTGTGCAACCAATCGTGCCTTGTTTCAAATTACCTGACCAGATTCATCCAATTTATTTTTGAATACCCACTTGGTACCAATAATTGAATGATCTGTTGGTCTGTGAACTAATTCCTAAACATCATTTCGTTGAAATTGATTGAGTTCTTCCTGCATAGCGATAATCCATGAACTGTCTTCACATGCATCTTTGATGTTCTTTGGTTCAATGGATGAAAGGAAAGCACAATGCGCCATTTGTTCAATTTGACGACGAGTTCTAACTCCATCTGTAATATCTCCAATGATTAATTCTGATGGATGATTTGGAACTTGTGCAAAAGCCTTGGAAAGATCTGTATTATCTGAAATAGACTCAACAGAATGATTAGTAGCATCAATTTCATCAAGTTTGATATTATCTAAAGAATTAGATAAAGGTAATATATTTTCTTCATCATCAAAAATGGGAGACTTAGATGAGGGATTCTCATCAAATGTGACATGTAGTGATTCTTCAACTGTTGAAGTTCTTTTGTTTTATACTCTGTAGGCTTTGCTACGTGTTGAGTATCCAACAAAAATACCTTCATCAGATTTCGAATCAAATTTATCAAGTGCATCTTTAGTATTAAGAATAAAACATTTACATCCAAACACTTTAAAATATGATACACGTGGAATGCGATCAAAGAATAATTCAAAACAAGTTTTATTAAGCAACGGCCTTATGAAAATTTTATTCATAATGTAACATGCAGTTGCGACAGCTTCAGCCCAAAAATATTTCGGTAAATTACTATCACAAAGCATTGTTCTTGCACATTCTTGTAAGGTTCTATTTTTCCTTTCAACTACTCCATTTTGAGGAGGAGCACGATGAAAAGAAAATTTTTGAGTAATGCCATTTTCATTATAAAACTTGGTAAACAATTCATTTTCAAATTCTCCTCCATGATCACTACAAATAGTGACAATGTTAGAGGATTTGATTTTTTTGTATCTTTTTACAAAATATTGAAAATTCTTCAAATGCGTCATTCTTGTTTTGTAAGAATATAACCCAAGTATATCTTGAATAATCATCAACAATGACAAATGCATATCTACTTCTATTCAAAGAAGCTGCTCTTGAAGGACCAAACAAATCTAAGTGTAAGAGTTCTAATGGTCTCTTTGTTGAGATAACATCCTTTGATTTAAAAGAAGATTTGTGCATTTTTCCTTGTTGACAAGCATCACAAAAATGTTTGTGTTTGAAAGAAATATTTGGCATTCCATTTACTAATTTGTGTTTCGAAATGTGTGCTAGATTTTTGAAATTAGTGTGTCCAAAACGTTTATGCCATAAAAGTGTATCATCAGATGTAATCATTAAACAATGATTATTTGTGGTAACAGACATGCATAAAATATAAATGTTATTTTTACGCTTACCACGAAACAAAACAGATGACATATCAGAATCATAAATAATGCTATCATTTTGTTCAAAAACTATTTTGTAATTTTTATCGCATAACTGACTAATGGAAAGTAAATTATGTTTCAAACCGTCAACCAGGTGAACATTCTCAATGATAGGCTGATTTGTATTGCCAACTGTTCCAGTGCCTATGATTTTTCCTTTCTTGTTGTCACCAAAGGTAACTGTGCCTCCATCTTTATATTTAATGTTTGAAAGCAAGTTGATATTTCCTGTCATATGTTTTGAACATCCACTGTCCAAAATCCATCTTTCTTTCCTAGGTACCTGAAAGATAAAACATTAAGCATTGGTACCCTTTGTTTTGAGGGTCCTTGGGATTAGATTTTAGGAAGCCAAACCCAAGTGGAATTTGGCTTTTTAATATAATCATTAGAATGAACTATAGCATGTATATAATGAGAAATATAATCATTTCTATCTTCTAAGCATGAATTCTTAGGAACCCATATACTAATTGTAGTAGGTTTCCTAGAAGATGGTTTTGAAATGTTAGAAACATTTCTTTGTGAAGAAGAAGTAGGAATGTTTACTTTCTTTGTGTAAATAAATGCGTGATTCTTCTTTTGAGGTTTAACAAAAGTAGTTATTCCACAAGAAGAAGAAGTGTTACAAGATTTGGGTGCATCCTTATGAGAATATCCCAGACCTTGTCTATGATTTGCAGGATATTGTATTTTTAGTAAATCATCAAGATTAGTCTTTCCTTTATTAAATTTATTAATATTGGAAGACATCTCGTCGTATTTCATCTTTAGTGATGAAATATTTTTATCCATTTCGGATATTTGAGTATGTAGTTCTAGATTCTTAGTTTTGAGAATATCATTCTCTTTACTAAGATTTAAATTTTGAGAAGATGTATTCTCAATAGGTGTAGTGTTCTTAGAAGAAGATAATTCTTGATATTTAATAAGAAGATCATCATTATTCTGTTTCAAAGATTTATGTTGATTATTCAATTTTTTGAAACGAGAATAAAGATCTTTTAATGCATCAAGTAATTCTTCGTTATTAAAAGAACTTACCTCATGTTCATCTTCTTGTGCCATAAAGCACATGTTAGCACTTTCATTTAGATTATCATCTTCATCATCTGAAGAATCATCCCATGTTGCTGCAAATGCCTTTTTCATTTTGTCAAACCTCCTTTCTCTTCTGGATTGATCATTATTGGAAGTTTTGAACTTTGCTTTGAGAAGAGGACAGTCTTTCTTCATATGTCCTGGCTTATTGCAATTAAAGCAAAGAGAAGAATCAGTATTCTTAGATTTAAAATTATTATACTTACCTTTCTGAAAGAATTTTCTGAAGTTTTTGGCAAAGAATGCCATATCATCATCTGAATCTTCATTATCTGATGTTGCATTGAAGGCAAGTACTTTCTTCTTTTGATCTGATTCTTCTTTCTCATCTTGTAGTGTAACTTCATGGGCCATTAAGTTACCAATAAGATCTTCCATAGATAATGTGGAAAGATCATTGGCTTCCTCAATAGCGGTGATCTTTGGACGCCATACTGGAGTTAAAGCTTTACGAATTTTGCGAACCTGTTCAAGAGAAGTGTAAGTTTTTCCAAGAGCACTTAAAGAATTTATAATATTAGTAAACCTGGTGTTCATTTCTCCAATTGTCTCTTGGTCCTTCATCTTGAACAACTCGAATTTGTGAACCAAAACGAAAATCTTGGTTTCCTTCACTTTACTGGTTCCTTCATGAGTTACCTCAAGTATATGCCAAATCTCCTTAGCACTTTTGGCCTGAGATACTCGATTAAACTCATGTTTATCCATAGCACAAAATAAAGCATTCATGGCCTTTGAGTTGTTGGTTTTTGCAGTTTTGTCGTTGGTGGTCCAATCAGCAACAGGAGTTGTTGGCTTTTCGTATCCTGACTCTACGATGTCCCAAATCTCATAATTCATACTTTGGATATGAATCTCCATTCGTATTTTCTAATATGAGTAATGTCACGCCCCGCTTCCCAAAAACGTGGAGGCGAAGCGTGAGAAGGTCCGCTCAGACTTGAAGCTACAAAGCCGCAAGTCCGATAAGCGTCAATCACTTTAATCTGCAGGTCCTTGCAATGCGAAACGAAACAAAGATAACAATAACGAAAGAGACAAAAAGAACATCTCAGAATATCCATAATAATAAATCTCAACATCGCAGAAAAGCCACCAGGCTACAAATAAAAGAGTCTAAAAAGAGGCCTAGCATGGCCAACAAAAGTACAAAGTACGAAAACAGGGAAAAGGTGCAAGCACTGACATCTAACAGCAACCTAAAGCAAAAGCAAGTAAAATCAGTCTCTAAGACTGGTCTCCGGTGTCCTCGAACTCCTCAACGAACGTAGGCTCGGGCTCAGCGTCAGCAAACACCTCGTCCTCAGCAACTGTCTCTGGCTCAGGGTCTAACATGTGACACCCAAAAGAGCAAGGGGCACATGTCAGCAAGTCTGGAAGACTTGTGCAAGTGAAACTGAAAGGTGGTAAAAGTAAAGCAACCTAGCAGTTCTAGCATGATGCAATGACATGGCAGTTTAAAGTAATGAGTGCAACAAGTAGGGTAAAGTAAAGTAAAGTACGAGCATAGCATGACATTCACAAGACAAGTACAAGACAAGAAAAGTAAGCACCTCGTGCACAGAGATTCCGTCTTTTGGCTAGAGTGGCTGCGCGGGCCAACTCCTAAGCTCAAGCGAACGTTTATCCCTACCCCTCCACGTGTGTCGAGCCAGGGCCTTACCCCCGAACGGTAATGCTCGCTTCTGGACCACGAGCCAGGAAGTGTGCAAACAAGTATGGCGTAGGGGTGCACCTAGCCCGGTACAAGCAAGTACAAGTATGTAGCGTGTGCTACGAATGCAACATTCAATGCATGGATGACATGACATGGCAGTTAAAGTAAAGCGTACAGGTAAGGAAAGTAAACGTGACAGTTTAGCATGCATGAACAACAATTTTAAGGGGTTGGATCTAGCTTCGTTGTCAAGCTAGATCATTTAGGTGACGGATCTAGCTTCGTTGTCAAACTAGATCAAGTAGGCGTCTAGCCAGCTATCATTTCACTGACTAGTCTCTTTTACGCTAAAAGCAAGTAAGTGGCCTAAAAACATGGCCCTACACAAGAGTTGGCAAGTTTCACTTGCCTGCAACTATCACGTCAAGAAAACACCGTCCAACGAGTCCAAAGTCACGATTCCTACGTGCACAAGTCCACCGGCCTACATCCGTTTTATTAATCTTGATTAGTGGATTCTAAAACATTTAAAATACTTTAAAATACTGATTTTTAGTCTTGATTAGCATGCAATTGGGTTGGGGGTCCTAGGGGTGCAAAACGTTACCTCAACACGACGCGAAAGCTACACCGGCGTCGGGTAGCGACGCCGGGGGTTGGAATAAGAGAACGCGCTCCAAGTCCTGTTTCCAAAATAGATTCCTCGCTGGAAAATCAGAGAAAATATCCCGGGCGACGATTCCAGATTCCAAAGCTCGTACGTGCGACGACGGGCTACGACGTGCGACGACGTCGTACGCGGCAAGTCGTCGAAGAGAACGTACCAAAGTGGGGCCCACAGTAGTCCTAGGGGCCTTTGGGGGACCCACAATAACTCTGGAGAACTTGGGGGGCCCACGGAGGCAAGCGGTGCGACGGATGCGGGGTTGCGACAAGTGGCCGTCGGTCGTACAGCTTCGGTGCGGGGATCTCCTTCGGTCAGACACTAGGGAACGGCTGTGCAACGTGTGGGGGTCGGTCACGGCAGCGGGGGCGGCCGTTTCCCTCGGTCAGACACGGTGGAGGCCTCGGTCAGGCGCTTGGGATGCGGGGTTGCAGCGCTGCAGCGATGCAACGCTCGGGCGCTCGGTCACAGCGGCGGCTTCCTTCGGTCGGGCACGGAGCGGAGCGGGGCGACAGAGCGGGCGCTGCAGCGGGTCGGTGCGGAGCGGGGCGACCGGGCGGTTCTCTCGGTCTGACCGAGAGGCCCTATCGGTCAAGCGGGGGAACGAAGCGGCGGGGTTGGTGCTGCGGTGCGGAGCGACGAGAAAGCGGGCGGGGCGACCGGTCAGAGCGGGTGGATGCGGGGGATTTCCTCGGTCGTGCGGGGTGCTGAACGTCGCAACGTTGCGACGATTCGTCGCAACGTCCAAGATGAGTTTGGAAGAGGCTAGGGCTAATTTCTTGTGAAAATAGGACTTTCTAGGGGTTGCTTATATAGTATAGGGGGGTTGACTTGGTCTAGGGCTAAATCTAATAGGATTAGAATTCAAAAGGATTTGAAATTTGAATTTAAACTTCTCCAACCCAATCTAGGATTTGACCTGGTCCAAATGAGCTGGAAATTGGCTCAAAAATTCCTTAAAACGTTTAAAACTCAAATAAATTTTATTTGGCCGAAATTAATTTATAAATTAATTATTAAAAATAATATAAAACTTGTAAAAATTATAAAAGTGGTCAAATAAACTCCAAAAATTATAAAATAAATATCGTGGTGTTCGTGGCGACGAATGTGAGCTAACTAAGAAGACGGATCTCAAATTCGACGTCGGACGACGAAACTAAAAATAGGAACGTCTCCCGTCAAAAGTGAAAATCGTCACGTCTCATCGAGTGAGTTTAAATTGTGGGAAAACGACTCGAGAAGTGTCGTTTCAAGGTAGTGCCACTATTTAATACTCTCAGAGACGTTCGCAACGGCATATCACACAAGAGTATTCACAATCAAACAAAGTCTAAAATAAACACGTGCACGGCCAAAAGCACGTGCACGAACAACGCACAACGAAAAGTGGTCGTTACATGCTCCCCACCTTAGAATAAAGTCCGTCCTCGGACTTTCTAATATAACTAGTCGCTCTAGTAACTACCCCAATCAAGCCATATAATAATTTAACCAGGTATATTCATTTCAAGTGCTTATATATGCACTAGATAGTCAAACGTTAATACTACTAACACGTGTATATATACATTCACATACGTCGTATACTTAAACCTATTATTATTATCACACCTAGCCTACATATAGTTTCACCAGCACATTGCTTCAACCATTATAAGTATCCCCTAATTACCTACAGCCTCTTAAGTACTTCTACTCTAAATCTCACAGGCATCCTTAGTATGGTATAGCTACCCACACACCAAACTATAACTACTAACATGCAAACAACTTCACACATCATGAATAACTCCGAATATATATAACACTCAATAAGCAACCATTAATATACCATGGAGGGTACGCTCATTCAAGCCAACATATGCGGAATTTGAAAACCGTCGTACTTCAAAAGTTGAAATCCTCGTTTGGAAGAAATATTTGGAGATCGATAAGACGTGTTGTTTCAAAATAGGTTTGGGTCGAATATTCATAATAAGAGAAAATGGTCTATTGGTTTTAAAGAATCATTAAAAGAGGAAGTAAAATCATTTACACGAATATTGAAGGCGTAGTTTAGAAAATATTATACGGCGGTAGTTTAATATAATGTTTGCGAAAGTCAAAGAAGGAAATCAAGTAACGGAAGAATTTAAACTCATGTTAAATGCCTTCAAAACTTTTAGGTCATGGAAAATTTTAAAATAATCAATATTGAAGCTGCTTTTCAAGGGAACCAGGATTTGCAAAAATGAAAAAAAAACTGATTTACACAAGGTCCTTAGCATACGAGCACAACGAACCTGGTACAGCTATAAAAATAATTGAAATTCTATTTAGTCTCGAAATTTTCCTAAAAGCTCGTAGGGGAAGTGGAAAGATAATATTAATAACTTGGTCGTAAAATTATCAAAATTGATAGTGAAGCTTTAAAATCAATTCGTGTGAGGTCTAAATCAGAAAGTGGTTATGAAATGATAATTTTTTTTTTTTTCAAAAGTCTAAAATAGGGAAAACGGTGAGCATAAAATTGACTTGCTGAAATCTGAAATCCCATGTGATTGGAAGGTGTATGAATGGCATAAATTAGAAGGGAAAATTACAAGTTGAATGCAAGTACGGTTTAGAATAAAATTAGTATATGAAAGAAAAATGTATTTCCATAGGTGCGAAAGTGTAGGCTGAAAAGCATTATAACTATTTTCAAAAATTTCGACAAAAGTTTTAAGAACTTAAATCAACGAGGAGCATGAAGTATAAGTATATATACATATTAGACTTTGAACACATTTAAAACTTAGGGAAAAAGGAAATCAAAAAAGAAAATGCTTGCAGAAGGTTCAAAATTTTGCAACGGAGAGTTTCAAAAATTGATGACGATAGTCATGAGGCGATCTCGGGAATCGGGGCAAGGGAAACAGTCAGATGTTCAAAACATACATACACCTAGGATATGAATCAGGGGGATCTACGGGGAAACTCCTACGGTCGCCCAACTGAAGCTTAGGACTTAGCGCTTGGTCTTTCTAAAGAAGCTAGGTGATAATGGAATGCGCTCAGCTCGGTCCATAATCGATGAACCCAAACGAACGACTAAAGGAAATTCTAGAACTCTAATATGGTCAGGGGTAGATAAAGACCACTATGGTAACTTCTATGACGATCAAATCAATTGCTAGAAGGGGGTCTAACTATCAATCAGGGGCCTCTAAATAGCAAGCACATACGTCTAACTAAGTCTTCTTACCACCTAGTGTCCTAGGAAAACAACTAGACTCAGGGCTTATGACTCGGATGTTGCAATTTATTTAATGGACATTCCGTTATTATCGTTGTTTCGTTAATTCGCAATTGCAAGACCAGACCTGCATGGGCCACCAACAAAACCTGTCACGCCCCGCTTCCCAAAAACGTGGAGGCGAAGCGTGAGAAGGTCCGCTCAGACTTGAAGCTACAAAGCCGCAAGTCCGATAAGCGTCAATCACTTTAATCTGCAGGTCCTTGCAATGCGAAACGAAACAAAGATAACAATAACGAAAGAGACAAAAAGAACATCTCAGAATATCCATAATAATAAATCTCAACATCGCAGAAAAGCCACCAGGCTACAAATAAAAGAGTCTAAAAAGAGGCCTAGCATGGCCAACAAAAGTACAAAGTACGAAAACAGGGAAAAGGTGCAAGCACTGACATCTAACAGCAACCTAAAGCAAAAGCAAGTAAAATCAGTCTCTAAGACTGGTCTCCGGTGTCCTCGAACTCCTCAACGAACGTAGGCTCGGGCTCAGCGTCAGCAAACACCTCGTCCTCAGCAACTGTCTCTGGCTCAGGGTCTAACATGTGACACCCAAAAGAGCAAGGGGCACATGTCAGCAAGTCTGGAAGACTTGTGCAAGTGAAACTGAAAGGTGGTAAAAGTAAAGCAACCTAGCAGTTCTAGCATGATGCAATGACATGGCAGTTTAAAGTAATGAGTGCAACAAGTAGGGTAAAGTAAAGTAAAGTACGAGCATAGCATGACATTCACAAGACAAGTACAAGACAAGAAAAGTAAGCACCTCGTGCACAGAGATTCCGTCTTTTGGCTAGAGTGGCTGCGCGGGCCAACTCCTAAGCTCAAGCGAACGTTTATCCCTACCCCTCCACGTGTGTCGAGCCAGGGCCTTACCCCCGAACGGTAATGCTCGCTTCTGGACCACGAGCCAGGAAGTGTGCAAACAAGTATGGCGTAGGGGTGCACCTAGCCCGGTACAAGCAAGTACAAGTATGTAGCGTGTGCTACGAATGCAACATTCAATGCATGGATGACATGACATGGCAGTTAAAGTAAAGCGTACAGGTAAGGAAAGTAAACGTGACAGTTTAGCATGCATGAACAACAATTTTAAGGGGTTGGATCTAGCTTCGTTGTCAAGCTAGATCATTTAGGTGACGGATCTAGCTTCGTTGTCAAACTAGATCAAGTAGGCGTCTAGCCAGCTATCATTTCACTGACTAGTCTCTTTTACGCTAAAAGCAAGTAAGTGGCCTAAAAACATGGCCCTACACAAGAGTTGGCAAGTTTCACTTGCCTGCAACTATCACGTCAAGAAAACACCGTCCAACGAGTCCAAAGTCACGATTCCTACGTGCACAAGTCCACCGGCCTACATCCGTTTTATTAATCTTGATTAGTGGATTCTAAAACATTTAAAATACTTTAAAATACTGATTTTTAGTCTTGATTAGCATGCAATTGGGTTGGGGGTCCTAGGGGTGCAAAACGTTACCTCAACACGACGCGAAAGCTACACCGGCGTCGGGTAGCGACGCCGGGGGTTGGAATAAGAGAACGCGCTCCAAGTCCTGTTTCCAAAATAGATTCCTCGCTGGAAAATCAGAGAAAATATCCCGGGCGACGATTCCAGATTCCAAAGCTCGTACGTGCGACGACGGGCTACGACGTGCGACGACGTCGTACGCGGCAAGTCGTCGAAGAGAACGTACCAAAGTGGGGCCCACAGTAGTCCTAGGGGCCTTTGGGGGACCCACAATAACTCTGGAGAACTTGGGGGGCCCACGGAGGCAAGCGGTGCGACGGATGCGGGGTTGCGACAAGTGGCCGTCGGTCGTACAGCTTCGGTGCGGGGATCTCCTTCGGTCAGACACTAGGGAACGGCTGTGCAACGTGTGGGGGTCGGTCACGGCAGCGGGGGCGGCCGTTTCCCTCGGTCAGACACGGTGGAGGCCTCGGTCAGGCGCTTGGGATGCGGGGTTGCAGCGCTGCAGCGATGCAACGCTCGGGCGCTCGGTCACAGCGGCGGCTTCCTTCGGTCGGGCACGGAGCGGAGCGGGGCGACAGAGCGGGCGCTGCAGCGGGTCGGTGCGGAGCGGGGCGACCGGGCGGTTCTCTCGGTCTGACCGAGAGGCCCTATCGGTCAAGCGGGGGAACGAAGCGGCGGGGTTGGTGCTGCGGTGCGGAGCGACGAGAAAGCGGGCGGGGCGACCGGTCAGAGCGGGTGGATGCGGGGGATTTCCTCGGTCGTGCGGGGTGCTGAACGTCGCAACGTTGCGACGATTCGTCGCAACGTCCAAGATGAGTTTGGAAGAGGCTAGGGCTAATTTCTTGTGAAAATAGGACTTTCTAGGGGTTGCTTATATAGTATAGGGGGGTTGACTTGGTC
Source organism: Scilla litardierei (assembly GCA_030789695.1). Classification (NCBI taxonomy): domain Eukaryota; kingdom Viridiplantae; phylum Streptophyta; class Magnoliopsida; order Asparagales; family Asparagaceae; genus Scilla; species Scilla litardierei. The sequence continues at coordinate 124,144,579 of CM061133.1, forward strand.
TAGGGCTAAATCTAATAGGATTAGAATTCAAAAGGATTTGAAATTTGAATTTAAACTTCTCCAACCCAATCTAGGATTTGACCTGGTCCAAATGAGCTGGAAATTGGCTCAAAAATTCCTTAAAACGTTTAAAACTCAAATAAATTTTATTTGGCCGAAATTAATTTATAAATTAATTATTAAAAATAATATAAAACTTGTAAAAATTATAAAAGTGGTCAAATAAACTCCAAAAATTATAAAATAAATATCGTGGTGTTCGTGGCGACGAATGTGAGCTAACTAAGAAGACGGATCTCAAATTCGACGTCGGACGACGAAACTAAAAATAGGAACGTCTCCCGTCAAAAGTGAAAATCGTCACGTCTCATCGAGTGAGTTTAAATTGTGGGAAAACGACTCGAGAAGTGTCGTTTCAAGGTAGTGCCACTATTTAATACTCTCAGAGACGTTCGCAACGGCATATCACACAAGAGTATTCACAATCAAACAAAGTCTAAAATAAACACGTGCACGGCCAAAAGCACGTGCACGAACAACGCACAACGAAAAGTGGTCGTTACAAGTAATTTGAACCATCAAATAGAGGAGGACGAGTTTGATAGTGCCCTTCAGGATGCTGATTGTAGTTGTGTGGAACTGCGTTCATGTTTGAGGAACTTGCTGCCATCTTAACCTTGCTCTGATACCAAATGTAATTTTTGCCTGTAGGGATCAATACACTAGAGGGGGGTGAATAGTGTATATTAAAAAATGTCGCAAATAAAATATTAGTAATATTTGCAAAGATGGCACAGAAATATAAAGATAAGTACTGAAATTAAATCAATCGCAAACACAGAGATTTATCCTGGTTCGGATCCTTGTGATCCTACTCCAGTCCTCTACCCCGTAGAGATTTTCAATCCACTATAATCACTTGCCCTGCAAGCACGAACTTACAAAAATGGCGACACTCCCCGTGTCCTAAACTTTGTACAATCTCTAACAGAGATTCAAACCTGTAAAATAATGAAATAGAAAAACACCTATAGCCTTGTTATAATTTTCAGAGAAAGAATTCAAGGATGGTGTTTTAGAAGAAGAACTTCAAGATGTAAAGGATATGTAATGAAGAGCAACACTTGAAGTTCTCTGGTTCATAAAAGAAGAGAGAGAACAATTGATTTCTTCTTGCAATTATGAACACAAACAACTTTCCAAAATGATGTCGAAAAATCCAAGTTCTTCCGTTCTTAAATGAAGAAGGAAATCTAATGATTTCTTCTTACAAATAAGAAAAGAACAACTAATGGCCTAAAGCTTTAGAAAAGAGAAGACTTGATTCCAACAAATAAGTGAGTAAAGAAGAGGAAGTGTGTGTAAGAAAAGAGAGGGTCTACCCCTTTATTTATAGTGTTTAGGGACGGTTGGGGACTGTAGTTAACGTTGGAAAATGGGCAGGAACCGTCCTTGAAAATTTGGGATCAAAACGGCTAGTTTTGAAATTGGTCGACCAAAAGGACACATTGGTCGACCAAAATTTAGAGAGGGAATTTTGACCGTTGGAAGACATTTCTAGAATCTACACGGTTAAGGGAGTTTGCATATGCAATCCCATAACCAAATTCGAAGGTTTAAAATTGGTCGACCAAAATGGGGTTATTGGCTGCCAATTTTCAAAGTTGCGAATTTTCGAAATTGGAAAGTGTAGATCTCTGAGGAATGGAACCTAGATGACTAAGATATATTATCACAAGGCTTTGTGACTCTAATAAAGTAAATTTTTACATTGATTACATAAAGCCGTAGATAGGACTGAATCTGCAACTGAATCTGAGAAGCTTCTTTGCAGGAGATCCTTATTAAGTGATTATATATCCAAGTCGTGGATTAGGTGCCTTTTTCTTTCCAGCTTCATGAATGGTATATCTGATTGAGTATGCATGAAGATATCTGATTGTGTGGAACTCAGCATTGATATGTATCTGCATACATAGAGTTAGTAGCACTGAATGTGTTTGTCATATCAAAACCATATGGGAATAGAAATATGGAATTATGAGATTCCAACAGGTCGCACTGGCCTACCACCCTCAAACAAGTGACCAAGTAGAGGTATCCAACAAGGAAATCAAAGGCATCCTAGAGAAGACGGTGAGCGCCTCGAGGAAAGATTGGTCACACAAGTTAGGCAACGCTCTTTGGGCATATCGCACCGCGTTCAAAACTCACATCGGGACAACCCCCTACAGACTAGTGTATGGAAAAGATTTCCACTTAGAACACAGAGCGTATTGGGCAATAAATAAAATGAACTTTAACTACGAGAGTTCTGCCACGAGACGGACCTTGCACATCAACGAGCTTGACGAAATCCGGCGACACGCATATGAGAATGCAAAGATATATAAGGAGAGGACCAAAGCCTATCATGACAGGAACATCATGGTGGTTCACCATGATGTCGGTGACCAGGAACTCCTCTACAATTCAAAATTATGTCTCTTCACTGGGAAATTAAAATCAAGGTGGTCCGGCCCCTACAAGATAGTAAGTTTATCTCTGGGGGGTGCCATAGAACTCGAAGGGAAGAATGGAAATTTCAAAGTAAACGGTCAGAGGATTAAACTGTACAGAGCATGAGAACCAATTGGGCGAGAGGAGACATGACTCCTCGAGGAATGTCCCACTATTCGTTGAAGAACCTGAGGGAGTCGAGCTCATAACTTAAAACGAGCACTTATCGGGAGGCAACCCGATTTTTTATATCTTTCTCAATTCTTGATTTTGCTTTATCTAATCCGGGAAACCAAATAAAAACACTTTCCCTTTCTACAGGTTGATAGGTAAGGAGGCACAAATCGATGTTTTAAATGGAAGAAAGCTGGGAGGAGAGCAGCTCGTTTGAAGATCAGACTAAAGGAGAAGAGTGATACAGGTGACTCGACTGAGCAGCCACTTGCTCGGTCGAGTAGCGCTGGCACAAGAAAAGAGAAGGGAAACATCGTTCTGTCTACACGGCCCGAGCAGCCTTTGCTCGATCCAAGTAGACACCGACTCAACTGCGTAGCCATGTGCTCGGTCGAGTAGCACGCATATGAAATCATTATAGAAATGGCATTCTTTCTACACGGCCCGAGCAGCATCTGCTCGGTCGAGTAATCCCTAACTCGACCGAATAGACCATCTGCTTGGTCGAGCTAAGAAATACACAGGAAAATGCTTCAAAAACAATATTCTGTCTGCACGACCCGAGCAGCATCTACTCAGTCTGAGTGGTCGCTTACTCGACCGAGTAAGCATTTGCTCGATCGAGCAAAAGGGATCATATCAAATAACAGCAATAGCTGCTCGGCCCGAGTAGACCTTGCTCGGTCGAGCAGCTGAGGAGTATTAAACTCAAATCTTGATTTAGTTAAGTAGCTGGCTCGACCAAGCAATCAAACTGCTCGGACCGAGTCGCATGCTGTTTGATTTTGGGACCCGTTCTAAGCCAAGTTCGAGCAGTTTACTTACCCTAACACATCCTATAAAACCTAAGCACTCATTACCATAATCAGCTCCCGAGTTCTCCTACCCCGTCCTACTCAATCCGGCCGGCGGCCAACCCACCTACCGCCGCCACCGCCTCCAACCACCGACCGGTTCACCTCTCCTCCTCTCTCCATCTCTCTCTCTCTCTCTCTCTCTCTCTCTGTGTGTGTGTGTGTGTCTCTCTCTCTCTCTCTCTCTCTCTCTCTCTCTCTCTCTCTCTCTCTCTCTCTCTCTCTCTCTCCATCCTCCAGTTCCCCCACCCCTGCCGCCATCTACACCCGGTACCCCCAGGGAAACCCTCCTAACTCAACCGAGCAAAATTAGTGCTCGGTCGAACTCCGACAAACATCACCCCTGCATATTACTTCTCCTCCCCTGACATTACTTTCTCCTCTTTCAGGTATGTTTCGTCTACATAGAAGGGCAAGTCTAGGAGCAGCTTGGGGGATACTCCTGATCAGTAGCAGTCACGTGACCGATCACATCTCCGCATCATCATGTTGGTACACTCTTTTCGCTTTATACTTTACATATCGACCCACACATTTTTACACCTTGCAATATGCCACCACACCGTGCTAGACCCACAAACACCGACACTAGCGCACCCAACCCTAGGCCCACTCGACACACGCGTCGTATACGCTCACCCACACAAGACCTTATTCTTGGTGAATCATCCACCCCCGACATATGACGTTACCTTCCGAGACACTGACCATGGAGACCAGTTCGTTGTTATGCTCCTACTCATAGGTCAGGGAGGCTGCACTACTCAACACTCCATTGAGCAGGACCTCCCACGTCTTCGCAACCTGATTAGGCACTGGCGGGCCACCCAGTCATCGAGCCACTGCCAGCTGTCGCCGTCCCTAGTCCACAGCAGGAGGACCCATCACCACCGACAGACGGTGGTGTCCCCTGCTTGATGCCATCCTTACACACTTTTTGCCTCCCTTATATTATGTCGTGCACATCTGTCTTTTTGGGGCCCTGGTCTTACACAGCTTGGGGGAGGACATGCCATACATCATTTCATGCATATGCAACATATTTTTATCATTGCATCATATAACGTTTTATTTCTTCTAAATTTTTTTATTTTCTATTCCTTTTCTATCCCCACACCACCCACCCTTCCTAGCATCATCTCCCGAATACTAGCGTTTTCTCAGCAGTGAGGACACTGCTGCGTTTAGCTTGGGGGATGAGTGCTATCACTTTATTTTTGCTTTTCTTTTATATTTTCCTTCCCTTTTCACCTTTTTACTTTACTTTTCCGCCCTTTTTCCACCTTTTTATCTTTTTTCTCATTCAGCATCACGTTTTTCACTTTTTGCCATGCATGGATCCCTGTTCTCATCACTTGTTTTCTCTGCCCTTTTTCATTTTGCTGAGGTTGTTCTGCATGATGATACTTCTCATAGCCCTCAGTAGATACTCACGGTGCTTATATTTGATGACATGCTATTTAGAGTAGTTTCAGTTTTACTATCTATATGCGTGCATATTCTTTTGCTGATCTCTCTAATTTAATGACTGATATGAATTGAAATTGAATGCATGAAATAGTATCTAGTATGTGCTTTGTTGGCTAATGCACCTCGGTTCACGCATCATTAGAACATTTGGAGCACCGATTTGCTATCTCATTCACTTCTGTTTGCATGCTTGATATTACGGTGCTTATTACCGCATGTTTTTCAGTATTCATTAAGATGAATAAATATTCATGCTAGTTATGAGTTTAGTTAGAATATTATCCTATTGAATCATTGTGCACCTCTGATGAGTGAACTGAGAGATTTATTATTTTCCTTCTCCACATATCTTTATGATTCTCTACATATCATTTGGTTTCACCTCTTACAGCTACCTTTACCGCATCTTACTTCCCAAAAATCCCAAAAGAAAAAGATAGCTTTTAAATAAAATGAAATGAAAAAAAAATATGTGAAAATAGAAGAAGAAAAGAAAGAAAAAAAGGGAAAATTCCTTTATTAGAAGCTACTACAGATACTTGGGAAAAACAGAAATTTCCACATCATATTCCTAGATGCGACGCCTCGAGCTAAGCTTGGGGGCAGTGAACCAATTGATCATATGAGTGAGTATAACATCAAAGTGGAGACGGTGCACAACGGGGAGATTCAATAATGCTTGAACTTTACAAAATATTTTAGTTTTGGAGATTTTTCATGATTCGAAAGGAATATTTAAATAGCATGGTTCCTTTCCATTCTTTATTGCATGCTGGTGTGATTTCTCTATGCTCCACTTGTATCTATTGATTGAAAAGTGCATTGCTAACTCTTTTGATACTAGACTCTATAGATTGCATGCGATTGATATGAGTTGATGGCATGATTTTAGAAGATCCCTGTTTTTGTCTTTATTGCATGCTTGTTATATGATTAGTAAAACTTGAAAATACCATTAGCATGTGTTTTCACCATTCGAACCATCGTGATATACTGTTGAAGCTTGAGATCTGATTGAACACCTTAGCACCCCCTCCATCTCTATTCTCTTTTACTTCCTTTTTGTTTTTCGCCCGGCACACCTAGTATTCGTCTTCCTCGAGGACGAGTAAGAGGTAAGCTTAAGGGATTTTGATGTGTCCATATTTTCTATCTTTTCATAGCATCATTTTATTGCATTTCATGCCATATCTGCATCCAAATCCCACATTTTCCTATGATATTGCAATTCTAACGCCATATTTGAGTTTCATAGAGTTTTGTGAATTTTCAGGGATTTTGGAGTGATTCAGGACCACTATTGGATATGGACACATCCACCATGCCCGTGAGCCCGTTGGCTAAGCTCTACAGGAGTTCGCCGAGTTTTGGAAGCCTATGGGAGGAGTGGAGGAGATTGCCAGGAGTGGAGGAGAAGTAGGCAAGAGGAGCTGAAATTTTCCCAGTCGACTCGACCGAGCAGAGTAGCTGCTCGGTCGGGCTGATACACGAGGCAACTGATACATGTAGGCTGATATGCATCCTACTCGACCGAGCAGTGTGGCGACTCGGTCGAGCAGCTTCCATTTTCGAAGCTCCATCATCAACATCCTGCTCGACCGAGCAGGACTTATGCAACAGAGTCAGCTGGCAACTCGACCGAGCAAGGCTCACTCGGGCCGAGCAGACAGAATGACACTTTTCAAAGGAGCCCGATCCACTGACAGACTCGACCGAGCAAGAGGGCTGCTCGACAGAGCAGCCTGACCTAGCAAGCTTCTGCTCGACCGAATCACTGACTCGGTCGACGACAATGCGTGCCATTTTTGGAATTTTCGTGGGCCCGTCTGGATGCGTGCAACTGGGAGTGAAGAGCGGATCAGAGCAACAAAAAGAGGGAGCTGATTCTTTGTATGATTTTTTGAATTAGGTTTGAGAGGGAGTAGAGATTAGAAGACAATTGTAGATCTAAACCGAGTTTTTCTTGGATATTTGAATCAATTCTTGGGAGAAAATTTACGTGCTATTATTCCTGCGTTCTGGAATCTACGGAATCTTCTTGGATTATTATTGTTTATTGTTCTTTCTCGTCTTTGGCAAGTAAGCTATTCATTTATCGCTTGATCCAATTGCTACAATGTTTTCTCTTATAAAAATCGTATTTTTATTCGTCAAAATCACCATGTGTGAGTAGTCTCCTCTAGGGTTGATGGGTTAGCCCTAAGACACTAAGATAGAGATGTAGATATGGATCTCTAGTTTGTATTGGGAATAAATGGGAGTATTTCTGTTGATCCATCCGAATACCTAGGATAGCTCGTACTGAGATCATGCCCATGATCGGTGGAATTGATGAGCTTAAGGAGTATCCTTGGGAATAGGGAAATTAATCGATCCAACCAAGGCTCGTGACCATGCCTGGCTCGTACCTTGAGGGGATCCATCGATGAACTATATCGCTACATTGACGGTTACCGCCATTGCGTCAATGAGAGCCACCAAAATACCTCGAAATTCTAACCTACGAGAGTGGTATGAATTGGGAGACTGATCCCCTAAACCTAATGCAATGTAAGGTGGAATTGGGCTTGTGGATAGAGCCCAGAGCTAACGGATAGGAGCCATACTATGCCTAGCGACTGTGACACCGCTAGGTGGAATTTAGGTGTAAGTTCGGGGTGCATCATGCGCGCTGACTAAAATCTTATGTATATTCACGAGTATTGCTTTGTAGACTCACGGGGTCTCTTCTGTAGACTCACGATCACTCTACTGTAGACTCATCCACATCCAAGGGCAGTCCAATTCGTCTATAAATGGCTTCCCTACCAACAAGCTATCTTCAACCTCTACACTTCGAGTGATGTGATAGGCATGCGGAAGAATTAACCCTACACTCTACTGTAGACTCATCCTCATCCAAGGGCAGTCCAATTCGTCTATAAATGGCTTCCCTACCCACAAGCCCACTTCAACCACTACACTTCGATTGATGTGAAAGGCATGAGGAAGAAGTAACCCTGCTCAGATAGTTGTGTTGGCTCACACGAGGAGTATCCCCCAACCGTATAACTGGCCAGCCCACGAAGTCTTCTAAATCATCCCCGACGATTTAGCTGGCTTGCCCCACAAGGGGGTGACCCCCCCGACCATATAGCTGAGTAGCCCACGAGGGCAAGTAAGGTCATTTCCGATCGTATAGTTAGCTCGGCTCGCGAGGGTGTGGCCATCGATCGTATAACAGAGTAGCTGTGAAGGCAAAGAAATGTTATCCACCGGTCTCTTTTCCCCGAATCTTCTCTCACTTCTCTCTCTTATTTCGGGTCGCATCAAGATCTTATCGTCCAAATTTAGCACATTGTGCAATTAGATACTAGCGACAATATATCCTGCAGATAGCCACTTCATTGCAAATGACACTCATATCCAGCCTATGATGGCAGAAAATCGACAACGATGTTCATAAACGCAACAAAGATGTCGCCCGATGAACTCGCAGAAGTTGAAGGGGGAAGCATGCAGATCATGCCGACAATATATCCCGTAAAGCGCCACTTCATTGCAAATATCTACGTATCAGTTTGTAAGAGTGAAGACAATCATATGTATCAGTTTGTAAGAGTGAAGGCAAATGTATCAGTTTGGATCTATATCAACATGTACACCAATATATTTGAATGGTTCATTTTTGAATATGTCATCAGAATGAATATGTACTCGTAAATAACCCGTGCACATATGCACTGGACTGGAAAAAATGGTTGTGTGTTGTGAGCAATTCTGAGCTTTGAGTAGTTGTGTGCGTTGAGCAATTCTGAGTTTTGAGTGGTTGTGTGCGGTGAGTAATTCTGAGTTTTGTGTGGTTTTGTGCGGTGAGCAATTCTGAGTTTTGAGTAGTTGTGTGTGCTGAGCAATTCTGGGGGGAGAATAATAAAAAGTGTGGCTGGGTGTGTGGGGAGGTTCCAGGGGCAAAAATCTAATCTCTTATCCACTTTCTCTTGTCCAAATTCTCTTATCCAAATTCTCTTGTCCAAATTATCTTATCCAATTCTCTTGATAACATCTCTCTTTTGTATAATAGACTAGCAAATAACCCGTGCACATGTGCACGTGGACTGGAAAAAATGGTTGTGTGCGGTGAGCAATTCTGAGTTTTGAGTAGTTGTGTGCGATGAGTAATTCTGAGTTTTGAGTGGTTGTGTGTTGTGAGCAATTCTAAGTTTTAAGTGGTTGTGTGCGCTGAGAAATCCTGGGGAGATAATAATAAAACGTGTGGATGGGTGTGTGGGGAGGGTCCAGGGGCAAAAATCTTATCTCGTATCCAATTTCTATTGTCCAAATTCTCTTATCCAATTTCTCTTGTCCAAATTCTCTTATCCATTTTCTCTTGATAACATCCCTCTTTTGTATACAATTTATCTTGATAACATCCCTCTTTTTTATACATTTGCTCTTGATAACATCCCTCTTTTGTGTAATAGACTAGCAAATAACACCTGCACATATGCACGTGGAATAAAAAAATGGTTGTGTGCGGTGAGCAATTCTGTGTTTTGAGTGGTCATGTGCGGTGAGTAATTCTGAGTTTTGAGTGGTTGTGTGCGGTGAGCCATTCTGAGTTTTGAGTGGTTGTGTGCACTAGCAATTATCCCATGCTGTTTCGTGGGTTGTACACGTGTATCAACATTGGCCCCCGTGATTCGTTCTCGAGGGATAGCGCTGGTCGAGGCCAAATGATGAGTACTTTCATTAAATGGGGCATGACATTTGGAGCAGCTGATTTGATTCATGTCGCCAAAACTTCTTCGCCTTCAGTTGATCTCAACTGTTGCTTTTGGCGAGTTTCCAACGTGTGTCGATCATTGGGTACTATTCCTTCGCGTATAAAAGAAACTGGAGTTGTGAAGCCAAGGGATTTTGTGCTCATGTCTCTGGGTAACTTGAGGAAATCTCATCTTCTTCTCATTGCTTCCAGCAATAAAAAATGGCAGGTGGAGCATACGAAGATTTGACTTCAGAGCTAGAGTAGTCCTATGAAGAAGGCCAGAAGAGGAAGAGGGGGAAGTGGATGAAGTGGAGGAATTGGAGCACCTCCTTCTGGAGTTGGGGGAGGCTGGTGCTCCTCAAGTCAAGCTGTTGGGGCATTGAAGGCGGCTCCTTCTGCTTCTCGAGGTGGGGCTGAATCTTCTGCAAACCCGCCTCACGACGGGTGGCCATACGAGTACATTGTTCCTCCAGTCCCTTCCGTCGGCCCTATTTCTCCATAGTTCTGCCACCTTCTGCTGTCAAACCACATTTCGGCTGGCCATCATGCAGAGATTCATGGGGAGCCTTATCGGCCCCCGTTCATCGTGGGAAGGAACGAGTCTGCCCTCCTGGACTTTGGGACGGGGGCTCGTCTGGCAAAGAATATCACTGTGCCAAGGGATTTCGACTTCTTCCAAGGGTTCGATCTTGAGACGATGGCCAACTGCTTCGTCCGTAGTAGCCTTCAGGTTCGTTGCCACTGGGCCTTTCTTATTTGCTTCCCTGACTGGTTTTGCTGATTGTCGCCCTCTACAGGTGACCATTTTCGGTGCATGCCTACACCGCAGGGCCCTCGACCTGATCGAGGGATAGCGCTGGCTGGCAGCTTCCGAGAACCAGGCTTCTGAGCTCAGAGCTCAGGTGAGGAAGCTAGATGATGACTTGGGGACGACCATGGCCGCCAAGGCCATGTCAGATTGGGAGGCTGCAGAGACGAAATCCTGCTATGCCTCCATGTCAATCACCAGGAAGCAGGCGGAAGCTCAGTGGGGGAGAGAGCGATATCAACTCCGTACTGAGCTTGAGGCATCGAGCAAGGAGGTTGCTGACCGTCAGGTCAAACTTCTCGAGAAGGAAAAGAAGGTCGATGCTTACAAGGCTCGGACCACCTTCAAGATGGATAGATTGGCAAGAGCGATAAAGCAGCTTTTTACACCCGACGATGCCTCGTCTTTCTAAATTTTACTAATCATTACTTTTGTAAGACTGCTCTCGAGCGAGTCATATGTAATTGTCCAGAATTTAATGAAGAGAATTTTTGCAATACACCCTGAATGAGTGCGTTTCTTCCTCTCCCCCCTGATTCCCGATCGACACACAGGAACCCTGCTCGACGACCGCCACGGCCCCCTCACCAAGGACGAGACCGGCGGGAGTATGATCTTTCGTAAATGTTCGCAATGATTAATTATGTGTAATTGTATACAGTTTTGCTCCGAGCGAACAACATAATGTTAAATAACCCGGTTGTGCGCGATGAGCAAAACTTGGTAATTGTAGAAAGTTTTGCTCATCTCGCACAACGATCATTTATGTTGCCCGTTGTGCGCACTAAGCAATTTTGTGTGGTGATTAATTAGTGTCTAGGTGTAAATGCAAGCTGATATAAATAAAAGTATCACTTCTACAGAATAAAGAAATGAAATTGCATAGTGATACATGTGTTTTACTATAGCATAAATGCAACCAACAGTACATTAAACCCCTCGTTTTTGGGGAAGGATGGATAAATCATAAACCATAAACTAGTATCGACAAAGAATCTTATAAACCCTATGAAGCAAATAAACCCTGTACTTTTTCGATCTTTTGTACGGGTTACAGATCGAAATCACGCTCTGAGTAAAATAAAGACAGTGTTAACAATTACTCAACGTGCACAACTGCTTATAAATTTTCTCGTTGTGCGCTCTAAGTCATTATTCATTTATGTAGATAGTTTTTCTTAACGCACACAAATGGTTATAATTTGACCAGTATTCGCACGTGTAATATTTCATACCGCGTATAACGAGTCATATTTTAACAAATCACATAATAGTATATTTTTTGCTCAGTTCCCACAACGTTCACTCCATACCTGTGATTATACCCATCTTGCTATTTAATCCGGGAGTTAATAGCGGAGGTCTCAGGAATATACAGAAGAGTCCTCGTGAATCTAAAGCAGATTGATATTAGACAGATGGTGTTCCCAATAAAGATCGACTGACGTGGTGAGTGATGAGCAAAATTGTTGGCCTTGGTCAAAATTTCTAAACGCGTACAACAGTCATACCTTTTGCCCTTTGTGCGCGTTGAGCAATGTATATTACGTTCAATGATTTTTACTAAGAAATTTCAATGTTAGAATTTGATTCAATTTAGCATCAATGTATATATCAACTATCACAATTTTGTAAAGTGTTGCAATTGTATCAAATTAGTTGACATTGAATTAAGGTCTGAATCCAACATACTACAACATTTAAGCATCCCAATGTACATAACATAACAAAGTAGAAACTACATCTGTAACGGCCGCGTTCCGACCGTTCGTATTTTCTGCGCGCGCGTGCTTTATCGTGCACGTATTCTTTTTGGCTATTTCTGAACTCCGACACATGCGATGCGATATGCCATTGCGATCGTTTCGGAGTGTTGGACTTTAATGTAATTTTCGGGAACGTCGTTTCACGGCTCGTTTTCTCGCAAAACGACATTGAACGATAGGGGCGTTTTAGTCATTTGACTCGAAACGCCGTTTCCAATTTTACGTAAATTCTTGGTAAGTGTTACGCACGATCGGGCTCCGTAGATCTGTGCGTCTCGTCTCCACGATCGTCCCGGTATTTTCGGATCATTTTTCCGACGCCCGGATTGAAAGATATCGCTCGGAGAAATCTGGACCGTTGATTTGCCCTGATCAGTTCAAATTTCGAATTATTGCCAGTTCTGGCAAAATCTCCTATTAAATCTGTTTCACACCTTTCCTAAACTACTTTTCTAATCTCCCCGAGACTTACCTTAATCTGCACCACCCTCTATCTCTTCAACCCTGTTACATTTAACCTTAGGGTTAATTCTAATTAGCATATTATAATTTATTAAATAATAACCTAGCCCTAATTTTTTTCCTATTACGTTTTACACCTAGGGTTAACTTCACAGCCGCCGCCCCTTCAGCATCTCTCCCTCATCTCACCCCGTACTCAACCCCGCCGACGGCCAACCCTCCCGAGGCCGTCGCTCCGACACCCCGACGCCCTATCGATTTCGCCTCCACCTCGACAGACCCTGACGGCGATCGGATCCACCACCCTGTCGCGATCCGAGCCCACGGCCCCTCTCAGCCGCCCTCGCGGCTCCCCCCCGAGCGCAGTACCGCCTCCGGCCATCTCCCCCTCAGCCTCGCGCCCTCCGGCGATCGACGCTGCCACGATCCTCAGCGAGCCCGCTGCCCTCATGCTCCCACCGTGAACCACCCGCCTATAATCGCCGAGCGCCGCCGCAAATTCCGATCGCCGCTCCGCCTTCCCCTTCGCCTCCACGGCCAAGATCCCCGCCGCCTCGCGCCGCGGCCCCCCCCTCATCAGCGCCACCGCCGCCTCCTCTCGAAATCCCCGATCGCCGCCACTCCACGGCACTCAACCCCACTGCGATCAGCTGACGCATCCGCGATCCTCCGCCGCCGTGACCCACGATCGCCACCATGCTTTCCTCTCGTCTGCAGCCGCCTCCGCGGCTCTTCCTCTTCCGCTCGTTCCTCGCCGTGGCCCCAATCCCGTGCAGCGCTTCTCCGCCGCTGTAGCTCCCCGAAGCCCCAAGCCGCTGCACGAGACCCCCGCAGCAGCTTCTAGGCCGAACGGACGTGGACTTACGTTCCAATGGAGTTCCGTCACCTCCCGCGCCGTAGCTCGCTGTTTTGCCGTTGGACCAATAGTGCTCGCTGCCCACATTCCGTCCGCTGCCCGGACGAGCTTCACTACGCTACCCGTAGTCGAGGCAAACGTAGAGGCCGCAGGGCTCACGATCTTCCGGCATCGTGATCCGTTACCATTACCGTTGCCTGAGACATTTCGTTGCGCTACCCGCAGCCGCTACGAACATGAGACGATCCTGAGGCGTCCTCCACTGCGCTACCCGCAGTCGGGGACACGAGCACCGCCACCGTCTCCAGACCCGACGCCAGATTCGTGTGTGTCCCTCGCACCAGGTTAGTCCCTCTAAACTCATAGCAAAACCCACACCGTAACAAACTGAACCCTAACTAAAATCGGACAACTGTAACTAAATTTACTTTTTCGCACCAGTAAAACGCTGCTCACCGTAGAAATCGACCATCGGACAAATTTTTTGTGCACATAGGGTAGTGGTCGATTTAGGTTGATAAAACACCAAAATTTTGATGATTGACAAATAGGATAGCCCCGATAACCTAGACACGGACCCTAATAGGACTTGATGAAATTGCGACCTGACATCGTCGCCATGACCTGTTTCAGACGGACTACCGCGGACGCGACGCCTGGACGAGACGATTCGAGAGGACGACACACTCGCCATCGCAGGCAAGTGTACCCACTTGCGTTTTTGACCGCGTCTTGGTCTTAAATTGATAGAACTGTTAGACTGTGAATGTATAGAACCGGACGTGAAATGATAGCGTCCGGGACGCCCCTGATGACTTAGACTTGACGACGAAGTCTAAGCTCAACAAACAACAACTTTTGACACCGTAGGGCTATCTTGTGTGTGCGTGCGTGTTGACACCCTAGAATAACAATTCCTTACACTTGTCATGTCATGTCCCTGTTACACAAAAAGCCTTCGGGCGTTTCGGATGCTCTCCATGCGAGAGTGATCCCCGTGACTGTTATACAAAAAGCCTGCGGGCGTTTCGGATGCTTTCCTTGCGGAAGTGATCCCTGTTATACAAAAAGCCTGCGGGCGTTTCGGATGCTTTCCTTGCGGAAGTGATCCCTGTTATACAAAAAGCCTTCGGGCGTTTCGGATGCTTTCCTTGCGGAAGTGATCCCTGTTATACAAAAAGCCTTCGGGCGTTTCGGATGCTTTCCTTGCGGAAGTGATCCCTGTTATACAAAAAGCCTTCAGGCGTTTCGGATGCTTTCCTTGCGGAAGTGATCCCTGTACTTCTTGTCCTGAGTTCCTGGGTTGGGGTAGGGTTGAGCGTGCGCACGGTAAGAGGGTCTGATCCCCCTCGAACCGTAAGGCGTGAACCCTTCGTGTCACACTTGTCTTGTCTTGTCCCGTCCTGTTTGTCTTGTCTTGTCCCATCCTGTTTGTCCTGTCTTGTCCCGCCACGTCCTGACTTGTCTTGACACCTGTTGGTTAGTCCCGTAGTTGGTAGCACACGCTACGACTACTACCTGTCCCGTTTTACTTTCCTGCTGCGTTACTTCCTGTCGTGTTACCCTGTTATAACCACAGCATGCTAATCAACCAGTAAACTGTTGTCAAAAAGAACCTCAGCATGTTAATCAACCAGTAAACCGTTGTTTAAAGTTCGGTGCACTTGCAGTAAAGTCTAACCCTTCTTGTAGACTTTACCTGACGTACAGTTCCTTTTTCTTGGGTGCTGTACGTCAGGTGTTCAGCCAGAGATCGTGGACGAGGCAGACTCGCTGGAGTACGTGGAGCCAAGGATGTCGTCATCAGAGTACGTATGTGACAAGGACCAGACCTTGAGGTCTTTTAGTCGCCACATCCAGAGGTTGCTACTTTTCGGTTTGTCTTTAAATCTTTTGTTGCCATGCTTAGGTTTTTTAGACTTTGTACCAGTTGGATATTATATCTCTATTTAATGAATGCAAACTTCCTTTCCGTACTTTCTGTTGTTTCGAACTATAATAATGCAAGAACCTGGAAAATCTTTTAAAATGGTACCTCTACAGACGCTTATTGGGTCCGAGCTTCTCAGCTCTGGCCTAAGCGGGCCTCGTCAAGCTTCGCTTCCGTCCATTTTGGGAAGCGGGGCGTGACAGGTTTTAGTGGTGGCCCATGCAGGTCTTGCAAAAGTTCGGAACAATAGAAGTACCGCATTCATTTAATATCCACGTACAAGTCTGAATTAGTTTCCCAGTCTCAGATAGTAGGAAGACTTAGATAGATGTCCCAATTGATAGTCTGACGCCTTGGTTAAGATTAGCCGTACCCGTCTTAGGATACCTTAGTAGTCTCTCCCTCCCTAGCTCTGACCAAATTAGATTTCTAGATTCCTTCTTTTAATTTAGTCAATCGCCCAGCTCCATCGACTTCGGGCCCAACGGAACATAGCCTTGATTCTCTTAGGAACCTTATCTTTAGATCCCGAATATAGACCCGCTCATTAGGAAGTCTTAGAGCTGAGTTATCCTAATCCTTAGACGACCCGATGATTAGGACCCCTGACTTCTAGCGTCCCTTTGATCATTACACTTCTGTGATATCAATCGTAGGGTCCCATCGTAGCCCCCTTGCATCTTATCCTATGTGTAACCAACATGTGATCATTTTCCTTTCTTCCGATTCACGTGATCGTTTCAGACGATTATCGTTGATCCTCCGGATCCCTTCCTTGGCCTATTCTGCATCCACTGAAAGTATTTTCGAAATTCCGTATTAAGATTTTCGCTTAGCTTAAATTCTAAAAAACCCCTATATTATAAAAAAAAATTGTTTTCGGTTGAGTTAAACTTCTTTCACTAATTTTAAAACCTCATTGGTCGTAAAACTATTTTACTATCTCGTGCCTATTTTCAAATCGGTATCTTTCGTATTTCAGTTTTAAACCGTATTACCAAATTCTATAATCCTATATATATATATTACTTTTCTAAACTACGAAATTTATTTTTAACTCTTTACCGTACGTACTTTTAAAAAAATATTTTCTAAACCAAAGAGAACTTTAAATTTCTTCTCGTATATGTATAAACAGCCCTATGTTCATCGTGCTCATATTTCGAAAATCTTGGTATAAACCTATTCTCATCTGCAAAACAACCGCTACCTCGCCCTGTTCTAACTCTTTTTCCGAATGGTAATAAATTTTTACCATCTACTCGCTTTTTACTACTTATTTTTATAAGTATAAAAGTATATGATATCCTAATTTACACGTAGTTCGCCTTTCATCTTTTTAATTATTTTGGGGAATGTTTTTGCTCCATCCAACCAATTATCTCCTTGCCCCGCCTTACTTAAACTCGTCCTTTTTATTTCGTTACACTTTTGGTTTCTGTTTCCTTTATTTTGCGTAGATATTAGTCCTTGGAGTTGTCTGAGTGACGGTATTCATACTTATATGAATGGCGTCATCGCAGGCAGATCCTTAGACTTAGTTTTAGTTTTAATGAATGGCTTATCTTGATTGTATGTGACTGTATCAAAATTTTGTTTTCGTTAAACCAAATCTTTAAAATTTTAAAACTAGCTCACAAGATCACAAATCACTTATCCTCCTTCATCCATTACCGCAACACCACGCGTTTTCCAAATGTTTTAAGATATTTCTTTGGCCTTAAGTCTCTCTTTCTCTTCTCTTCTTTCTCCCTTAAAGAAAATTTTCGTGTTTAAGGTTGTTATATTAATTAGGACTAGCTATTATCGTTATAGGATTTTGTTTGAGGGTAGGATCAGGGAGAGATGAGATTGGTTATAGCATTGATTAACCGATTTTGGAACGATAGGATATTGGAATAGGTTTCTTACGGATAAGAAGATGGGATGTCCAAGACTTATTTATAAAACCGAAGTGTGACGGACTCAATGGAGAATTCTAGTTGAATGAGATTGTATGCGTGAAGATGAGAACCTATCAGATTTGAGGCTTAGACGAATGGTAGATAGAGTGGCAACTGAGTATGGTATGAGTTAGGATGATCATGAGATTGAGGAGAGTTTTTATTAGCATCGAGACTTGAATGTTGAGTTGAGGTAAGAAGACATTGGGAGCAACACAACGTGTAAGGACAAATGGATGGTTAGGTTATCGGATTTAATATTGGCTGAAAATAATTATAATAACTAGGAGGAGATGTGATCTTGATAGTCCAAATTAATTGGTGGATAAATTTATGGGAAGATATGACAAGAATGTAATGAAGACACGGTGACTGTTAATTTGTGAAGGTATTGCATGATAGACAAAGTTTTTGTCTTGGATTGGTGGTTGACTAGAATCTAATTTCGGAGATTGATTAATATTGGGAAGAGATCGAGGAATTTAGAAGATATTATTGAGCGGTGATGTTTGCCAGATTAGGTATGGTATGAGAAGATAAATGATTATTCTTTTGTGAGGACTTGGAGTTGAAAATTTGAACAGTAGTAATGGGTTTATGGTTGAGTGTTAGGATGTGAAAATAACCGTGGCTTTATCCAGTGAAAAGATGGATTATAATGGATTATTTGAGGAACGAAGTTGAAATTTTAGGGCTAGAGACCATTGTGTGGAGGACGTGAGTTATAGGCTTAGGTATTCATAGATTTTATAATTAGTCTTAGTAAGAGTGATTCCGAGGGCGGAATCATTTCTAAGGTGGGTAGAATGTAACGGCCGCGTTCCGACCGTTCGTATTTTCTGCGCGCGCGTGCTTTATCGTGCACGTATTCTTTTTGGCTATTTCTGAACTCCGGCACATGCGATGCGATATGCCATTGTGATCGTTTCGGAGTGTTGGACTTTAATGTAATTTTCGGGAACGTCGTTTCACGGCTCGTTTTCTCGCAAAACGACATTGAACGATAGGGGCGTTTTAGTCATTTGACTCGAAACGCCGTTTCCAATTTTACGTAAATTCTTGGTAGGCGTTACGCACGATCGGGCTCAGTAGATCTGTGCGTCTCGTCTCCACGATCGTCCCGGTATTTTCGGATCATTTTTCCGACGCCCGGATTGAAAGATATCGCTCGGAGAAATCTGGACCGTTGATTTGCCCTGATCAGTTCAAATTTCGAATTATTGCCAGTTCTGGCAAAATCTCCTATTAAATCTGTTTCACACCTTTCCTAAACTACTTTTCTAATCTCCCCGAGACTTACCTTAATCTGCACCACCCTCTATCTCTTCAACCCTGTTACATTTAACCTTAGGGTTAATTCTAATTAGCATATTATAATTTATTAAATAATAACCTAGCCCTAATTTTTTTCCTATTACGTTTTACACCTAGGGTTAACTTCACAGCCGCCGCCCCTTCAGCATCTCTCCCTCATCTCACCCCGTACTCAACCCCGCCGACGGCCAACCCTCCCGAGGCCGTCGCTCCGACACCCCGACGCCCTATCGATGTCGCCTCCACCTCGACAGACCCTGCCGGCGATCGGATCCACCACCCTGTCGCGATCCGAGCCCGCGGCCCATCTCAGCCGCCCTCGCGGCTCCCCCCCGAGCGCAGTACCGCCTCCGGCCATCTCCCCCTCAGCCTCGCGCCCTCCGGCGATCGACGCCGCCACGATCCTCAGCGAGCCCGCTGCCCTCATGCTCCCACCGTGAACCACCCGCCTATAATCGCCGAGCGCCGCCGCAAATTCCGATCGCCGCTCCGCCTTCCCCTTCGCCTCCACGGCCAAGATCCCCGCCGCCTCGCGCCGCGGCCCCCCCCTCATCAGCGCCACCGCCGCCTCCTCTCGAAATCCCCGATCGCCGCCACTCCACGGCACTCAACCCCACTGCGATCAGCTGACGCATCCGCGATCCTCCGCCGCCGTGACCCACGATCGCCACCATGCTTTCCTCTCGTCTGCAGCCGCCTCCGCGGCTCTTCCTCTTCCGCTCGCTCCTCGCCGTGGCCCCAATCCCGTGCAGCGCTTCTCCGCCGCTGCAGCTCCCCGAAGCCCCAAGCCGCTGCACGAGACCCCCGCAGCAGCTTCTAGGCCGAACGGACGTGGACTTACGTTCCAATGGAGTTCCGTCACCTCCCGCGCCGTAGCTCGCTGTTTTGCCGTTGGACCAATAGTGCTCGCTGCCCACATTCCGTCCGCTGCCCGGACGAGCTTCACTACGCTACCCGTAGTCGAGGCAAACGTAGACGCCGCAGGGCTCACGATCTTCCGGCTTCGTGATCCGTTACCATTACCGTTGCCTGAGACATTTCGTTGCGCTACCCGCAGCCGCTACGAACCTGAGACGATCCTGAGGCGTCCTCCACTGCGCTACCCGCAGTCGGGGACACGAGCACCGCCACCGTCTCCAGACCCGACGCCAGATTCGTGTGTGTCCCTCGCACCAGGTTAGTCCCTCTAAACTCATAGCAAAACCCACACCGTAACAAACTGAACCCTAACTAAAATCGGACAACTGTAACTAAATTTACTTTTTCGCACCAGTAAAACGCTGCTCACCGTAGAAATCGACCATCGGACAAATTTTCTGTGCACATAGGGTAGTGGTCGATTTAGGTTGATAAAACACCAAAATTTTGATGATTGACAAATAGGATAGCCCCGATAACCTAGACACGGACCCTAATAGGACTTGATGAAATTGCGACCTGACATCGTCGCCATGACCTGTTTCAGACGGACTACCGCGGACGCGACGCCTGGACGAGACGATTCGAGAGGACGACACACTCGCCATCGCAGGCAAGTGTACCCACTTGCGTTTTTGACCGCGTCTTGGTCTTAAATTGATAGAACTGTTAGACTGTGAATGTATAGAACCGGACGTGAAATGATAGCGTCCGTGACGCCCCTGATGACTTAGACTTGACGACGAAGTCTAAGCTCAACAAACAACAACTTTTGACACCGTAGGGCTATCTTGTGTGTGCGTGCGTGTTGACACCCTAGAATAACAATTCCTTACACTTGTCATGTCATGTCCCTGTTACACAAAAAGCCTTCGGGCGTTTCGGATGCTCTCCATGCGAGAGTGATCCCCGTGACTGTTATACAAAAAGCCTGCGGGCGTTTCGGATGCTTTCCTTGCGGAAGTGATCCCTGTTATACAAAAAGCCTGCGGGCGTTTCGGATGCTTTCCTTGCGGAAGTGATCCCTGTTATACAAAAAGCCTTCGGGCGTTTCGGATGCTTTCCTTGCGGAAGTGATCCCTGTTATACAAAAAGCCTTCGGGCGTTTCGGATGCTTTTCTTGCGGAAGTGATCCCTGTTATACAAAAAGCCTTCGGGCGTTTCGGATGCTTTCCTTGCGGAAGTGATCCCTGTTATACAAAAAGCCTTCGGGCGTTTCGGATGCTTTCCTTGCGGAAGTGATCCCTGTTATACAAAAAGCCTGCGGGCATTTCGGATGCTTTCCTTGCGGAAGTGATCCCTGTACTTCTTGTCCTGAGTTCCTGGGTTGGGGTAGGGTTGAGCGTGCGCACGGCAAGAGGGTCTGATCCCCCTCGAACCGTAAGGCGTGAACCCTTCGTGTCACACTTGTCTTGTCTTGTCCCGTCCTGTTTGTCTTGTCTTGTCCCATCCTGTTTGTCCTGTCTTGTCCCGCCACGTCCTGACTTGTCTTGACACCTGTAGGTTAGTCCCGTAGTTGGTAGCACACGCTACGACTACTACCTGTCCCGTTTTACTTTCCTGCTGCGTTACTTCCTGTCGTGTTACCCTGTTATAACCACAGCATGCTAATCAACCAGTAAACTGTTGTCAAAAAGAACCTCAGCATGTTAATCAACCATTAAACCGTTGTTTAAAGTTCGGTGCACTTGCAGTAAAGTCTAACCCTTCTTGTAGACTTTACCTGACGTACAGTTCCTTTTGCTTGGGTGATGTACGTCAGGTGTTCAGCCAGAGATCGTGGACGAGGCAGACTCGCTGGAGTACGTGGAGCCGAGGATGTCGTCATCAGAGTACGTACGTGACAAGGACCAGACCTTGAGGTCTTTTAGTCGCCACATCCAGAGGTTGCTACTTTTCGGTTTGTCTTTAAATCTTTTGTTGCCATGCTTAGGTTTTTTTAGACTTTGTACCAGTTGGATATTATATCTCTATTTAATGAATGCAAACTTCCTTTCGGTACTTTCTGTTGTTTCGAACTATAATAATGCAAGAACCTGGAAAATCTTTTAAAATGGTACCTCTACAGATGCTTATTGGGTCCGAGCTTCTCAGCTCTGGCCTAAGCGGGCCTCGTCACGCTTCGCTTCCGTCCATTTTGGGAAGCGGGGCGTGACAGGTTTTAGTGGTGGCACATGCAGGTCTTGCAAAAGTTCGGAACAATAGAAGTACCGCATTCATTTAATATCCACGTACAAGTCTGAATTAGTTTCCCAGTCTCAGATAGTAGGAAGACTTAGATAGATGTCCCAATTGATAGTCTGACGCCTTGGTTAAGATTAGCCGTACCCGTCTTAGGATACCTTAGTAGTCTCTCCCTCCCTAGCTCTGACCAAATTAGATTTCTAGATTCCTTCTTTTAATTTAGTCAATCGCCCAGCTCCATCGACTTCGGGCCCAACGGAACATAGCCTTGATTCTCTTAGGAACCTTATCTTTAGATCCCGAATATAGACCCGCTCATTAGGAAGTCTTAGAGCTGAGTTATCCTAATCCTTAGACGACCCGATGATTAGGACCCCTGACTTCTAGCGTCCCTTTGATCATTACACTTCTGTGATATCAATCGTAGGGTCCCATCGTAGCCCCCTTGCATCTTATCCTATGTGTAACCAACATGTGATCATTTTCCTTTCTTCCGATTCACGTGATCGTTTCAGACGATTATCGTTGATCCTCCGGATCCCTTCCTTGGCCTATTCTGCATCCCCTGAAAGTATTTTCGAAATTCCGTATTAAGATTTTCGCTTAGCTTAAATTCTAAAAAAAACCCCTATATTATAAAAAAAAATTGTTTTCGGTTGAGTTAAACTTCTTTCACTAATTTTAAAACCTCATTGGTCGTAAAACTATTTTACTATCTCGTGCCTATTTTCAAATCGGTATCTTTCGTATTTCAGTTTTAAACCGTATTACCAAATTCTATAATCCTATATATATATATATTACTTTTCTAAACTACGAAATTTATTTTTAACTCTTTACCGTACGTACTTTTAAAAAAATATTTTCTAAACCAAAGAGAACTTTAAATTTCTTCTCGTATATGTATAAACAGCCCTATGTTCATCGTGCTCATATTTCGAAAATCTTGGTATAAACCTATTCTCATCTGCAAAACAACCGCTACCTCGCCCTGTTCTAACTCTTTTTCCGAATGGTAATAAATTTTTACCATCTACTCGCTTTTTACTACTTATTTTTATAAGTATAAAAGTATATGATATCCTAATTTACACGTAGTTCGCCTTTCATCTTTTTAATTATTTTGGGGAATGTTTTTGCTCCATCCAACCAATTATCTCCTTGCCCCGCCTTACTTAAACTCGTCCTTTTTATTTGGTTACACTTTTGGTTTCTGTTACCTTTATTTTGCGTAGATATTAGTCCTTGGAGTTGTCTGAGTGACGGTATTCATATTTATATGAATGGCGTCATCGCAGGCAGATCCTTAGACTTAGTTTTAGTTTTAATGAATGGCTTATCTTGATTGTATGTGACTGTATCAAAATTTTGTTTTCGTTAAACCAAATCTTTAAAATTTTAAAACTAGCTCACAAGATCACAAATCACTTATCCTCCTTCATCCATTACCGCAACACCACGCGTTTTCCAAATGTTTTAAGATATTTCTTTGGCCTTAAGTCTCTCTTTCTCTTCTCTTCTTTCTCCCTTAAAGAAAATTTTCGTGTTTAAGGTTGTTATATTAATTAGGACTAGCTATTATCGTTATAGGATTTTGTTTGAGGGTAGGATCAGGGAGAGATGAGATTGGTTATAGCATTGATTAACCGATTTTGGAACGATAGGATATTGGAATAGGTTTCTTACGGATAAGAAGATGGGATGTCCAAGACTTATTTATAAAACCGAAGTGTGACGGACTCAATGGAGAATTCTAGTTGAATGAGATTGTATGCGTGAAGATGAGAACCTATCAGATTTGAGGCTTAGACGAATGGTAGATAGAGTGGCAACTGAGTATGGTATGAGTTAGGATGATCATGAGATTGAGGAGAGTTTTTATTAGCATCGAGACTTGAATGTTGAGTTGAGGTAAGAAGACATTGGGAGCAACACAACGTGTAAGGACAAATGGATGGTTAGGTTATCGGATTTAATATTGGCTGAAAATAATTATAATAACTAGGAGGAGATGTGATCTTGATAGTCCAAATTAATTGGTGGATAAATTTATGGGAAGATATGACAAGAATGTAATGAAGACACGGTGACTGTTAATTTGTGAAGGTATTGCATGATAGACAAAGTTTTTGTCTTGGATTGGTGGTTGACTAGAATCTAATTTCGGAGATTGATTAATATTGGGAAGAGATCGAGGAATTTAGAAGATATTATTGAGCGGTGATGTTTGCCAGATTAGGTATGGTATGAGAAGATAAATTATTATTCTTTTGTGAGGACTTGGAGTTGAAAATTTGAACAGTAGTAATGGGTTTATGGTTGAGTGTTAGGATGTGAAAATAACCGTGGCTTTATCCAGTGAAAAGATGGATTATAATGGATTATTTGAGGAACGAAGTTGAAATTTTAGGGCTAGAGACCATTGTGTGGAGGACGTGAGTTATAGGCTTAGGTATTCATAGATTTTATAATTAGTCTTAGTAAGAGTGATTCCGAGGGCGGAATCATTTCTAAGGTGGGTAGAATGTAACGGCCGCGTTCCGACCGTTCGTATTTTCTGCGCGCGCGTGCTTTATCGTGCACGTATTCTTTTTGGCTATTTCTGAACTCCGGCACATGCGATGAGATATGCCATTGCGATCGTTTCGGAGTGTTGGACTTTAATGTAATTTTCGGGAACGTCGTTTCACGGCTCGTTTTCTCGCAAAACGACATTGAACGATAGGGGCGTTTTAGTCATTTGACTCGAAACGCCGTTTCCAATTTTACGTAAATTCTTGGTAGGCGTTACGCACGATCGGGCTCCGTAGATCTGTGCGTCTCGTCTCCACGATCGTCCCGGTATTTTCGGATCATTTTTCCGACGCCCGGATTGAAAGATATCGCTCGGAGAAATCTGGACCGTTGATTTGCCCTGATCAGTTCAAATTTCGAATTATTGCCAGTTCTGGCAAAATCTCCTATTAAATCTGTTTCACACCTTTCCTAAACTACTTTTCTAATCTCCCCTAGACTTACCTTAATCTGCACCACCCTCTATCTCTTCAACCCTGTTACATTTAACCTTAGGGTTAATTCTAATTAGCATATTATAATTTATTAAATAATAACCTAGCCCTAATTTTTTCCTATTACGTTTTACACCTAGGGTTAACTTCACAGCCGCCGCCCCTTCAGCATCTCTCCCTCATCTCACCCCGTACTCAACCCCGCCGGCGGCCAACCCTCCCGAGGCCGTGGCTCCGACACCCCGACGCCCTATCGATGTCGCCTCCACCTCGACAGACCCTGCCGGCGATCGGATCCACCACCCTGCCGCGATCCGAGCCCGCGGCCCCTCTCAGCCGCCCTCGCGGCTCCCCCCCGAGCGCAGTACCGCCTCCGGCCATCTCCCCCTCAGCCTCGCGCCCTCCGACGATCGACGCCGCCACGATCCTCAGCGAGCCCGCTGCCCTCATGCTCCCACCGTGAACCGCCCGCCTATAATCGCCGAGCGCCGTCGCAAATTCCGATCGCCGCTCCGCCTTCCCCTTCGCCTCCACGGCCAAGATCCCCGCCGCCTCGCGCCGCGGCCCCCCCTCATCAGCGCCACCGCCGCCTCCTCTTGAAATCCCCGATTGCCGCCACTCCACGGCACTCAACCCCACTGCGATCAGCTGACGCATCCGTGATCCTCCGCCGCTGTGACCCACGATCGCCGCCATGCTTTCCTCTCGCCTGCAGCCGCCTCCGCGGCTCTTCCTCTTCCGCTCGCTCCTCGCCGTGGCCCCAATCCCGTGCAGCGCTTCTCCGCCGCTGCAGCTCCCCGAAGCCCCAAGCTGCTGCACGAGACCCCCGCAGCAGCTTCTAGGCCGAACGGACGTGGACTTACGTTCCAATGGAGTTCCGTCGCCTCCCGCGCCGTAGCTCGCTGTTTTGCCGTTGGACCAGTAGTGCTCGCTGCCCACATTCCGTCCGCTGCCCGGACGAGCTTCACTACGCTACCCGTAGTCGAGGCAAACGTAGACGCCGCAGGGCTCACGATCTTCCGGCATCGTGATTCGTTACCATTACCGTTGCCTGAGACATTTCGTTGCGCTACCCGCAGCCGCTACGAACCTGAGACGATCCCGAGGCGTCCTCCACTGCGCTACCCGCAGTCGGGGACACGAGCACCGCCACCGTCTCCAGACCCGACGCCAGATTCGTGCGTGTCCCTCGAACCAGGTTAGTCCCTCTAAACTCATAGCAAAACCCACACCGTAACAAACTGAACCCTAACTAAAATCGGACAACTGTAACTAAATTTACTTTTTCGCACCAGTAAAACGCTGCTCACTGTAGAAATCGACCATCGGACAAATTTTCTGTGCACATAGGGTAGTGGTCGATTTAGGTTGATAAAACACCAAAATGTTGATGATTGACAAATAGGATAGCCCCGATAACCTAGACATGGACCCTAATATGACTTGATGAAATTGCGACCTGACATCGTCGCCATGACCTGTTTCAGACGGACTACCGCGGACGCGACGCCTGGACGAGACGATTCGAGAGGACGACACACTCGCCATCGCAGGCAAGTGTACCCACTTGCGTTTTTGACCGCGTCTTGGTCTTAAATTGATAGAACTGATAGACTGTGAATGTATAGAACCGGACGTGAAATGATAGCGTCCGGGACGCCCCTGATGACTTAGACTTGACGACGAAGTCTAAGCTCGACAAACAACAACTTTTGACACCGTAGGGCTATCTTGTGTGTGCGTGCGTGTGGACACCTTAGAATAACAATTCCTTACACTTGTCATGTCATGTCCCTGTTACACAAAAAGCCTTCGGGCGTTTCGGATGCTCTCCATGCGAGAGTGATCCCCGTGACTGTTATACAAAAAGCCTGCGGGCGTTTCGGATGCTTTCCTTGCGGAAGTGATCCCTGTTATACAAAAAGCCTGCGGGCGTTTCGGATGCTTTCCTTGCGGAAGTGATCCCTGTTATACAAAAAGCCTGCGGGCGTTTCGGATGCTTTCCTTGCGGAAGTGATCCCTGTTATACAAAAAGCCTTCGGGCGTTTCGGATGCTTTCCTTGCGGAAGTGATCCCTGTTATACAAAAAGCCTTCGGGCGTTTCGGATGCTTTCCTTGCGGAAGTGATCCCTGTTATACAAAAAGCCTTCGGGCGTTTCGGATGCTTTCCTTGCGGAAGTGATCCCTGTTATACAAAAAGCCTGCGGGCGTTTCGGATGCTTTCCTTGCGGAAGTGATCCCTGTACTTCTTGTCCTGAGTTCCTGGGTTGGGGTAGGGTTGAGCGTGCGCACGGCAAGAGGGTCTGATCCCCCTCGAACCGTAAGGCGTGAACCCTTCGTGTCACACTTGTCTTGTCTTGTCCCGTCCTGTTTGTCTTGTCTTGTCCCGTCCTGTTTGTCTTGTCTTGTCCCGTCCTGTATGTCCTGTCTTGTCCCGCCACGTCCTGACTTGTCTTGACACCTGTAGGTTAGTCCCGTAGTTGGTAGCACACGCTACGACTACTACCTGTCCCGTTTTACTTTCCTGCTGTGTTACTTCCTGTCGTGTTACCCTGTTATAACCACAGCATGCTAATCAACCAGTAAACTGTTGTCAAAAAGAACCTCAGCATGTTAATCAACCAGTAAACCGTTGTTTAAAGTTCGGTGCACTTGCAGTAAAGTCTAACCCTTCTTGTAGACTTTACCTGACGTACAGTTCCTTTTTCTTGGGTGCTGTACGTCAGGTTTTCAGCCAGAGATCGTGGACGAGGCAGACTCGCTGGAGTACGTGGAGCCGAGGATGTCGTCATCAGAGTACGTACGTGACAAGGACCAGACCTTGAGGTCTTTTAGTCGCCACATCCAGAGGTTGCTACTTTTCGGTTTGTCTTTAAATCTTTTGTTGCCATGCTTAGGTTTTTTTTAGACTTTGTACCAGTTGGATATTATATCTCTATTTAATGAATGCAAACTTCCTTTCCATACTTTCTGTTGTTTCGAACTATAATAATGCAAGAACCTGGAAAATCTTTTAAAATGGTACCTCTACAGACGCTTATTGGGTCCGAGCTTCTCAGCTCTGGCCTAAGCGGGCCTCGTCACGCTTCGCTTCCGTCCATTTTGGGAAGCGGGGCGTGACAACATCTAAACATTTTGCAACTTCAAATTGGAACTGGTTTGAAATTCAATCACGAGTCTTCCATATGGATACATGGATTCCTAATACGAGAAACTATTCAAAGTCAGTTTGAACCGCTCAAGCAAAATGACATTCATCAACAGCTCTAATCACGCACACTATTGTCACTTGCCACTAGTATCTTGGCCTTCTGTCCCCTGTATGTGTTGAAGAATAATCAGTGATGAAAATAAAAAAATTCATAATTAAGTAAATATATTGTATAATCTGATAGACCAGTTAGTATCATAAAGAATATTTGTAACATCACATTTTGGCAGGGGTATGAAATTAATGGTGGTTCCCAGTGCGCCTCCCTAGCACTTAGGCTAGGTACACAAAGAATATTTGCACCATCACATTTTGGCAGGGGTATGAAATTAATGGTGGTTCCCAGTGCACCTACCTAGCACTTGAGGAGCTCTACATGTTGTAGGGGCTTTGTTATGAAATAACCCCAAGGCCAGAATTCCACCGAGGCATCACCTATGCATAAAACCAAACACCTCACGGGCATAAGAGAGAGTTGTCACCAACTACCAACTCCCTCAACAATCTTGCGATAGACAATGTAAGCATGCAAATATAATATGAAAGTAAGAAACAACAGAAAAGAGACATAGATTTACCCAGGTTCGGTTGTGAACAACCTACATCCAGCATCCAATGCACCCGGTTCCACTAATGATCAAGTAAGGCATACACCGACCCCATCTTCTTCTTCTTCCTCCACCAAAATAAGAGAATAGCTCCAAGCAACAAGACCTAACTCTAGATCTCTCATCAAGCTCACACACACTCTCAACCAAGTGGGAATACTTGATAACAAAGCCCCTACAACATGTAGAGCTCCTCAAGGGACCAATCCCACACCTAGCTAGATCACTCCTTGGTAATATAGCTCCAAACTAGGAAAGCTATCCAAGGGACTCAAGATCTACAAGCTAGAGAAAGAAGAACACACACCATGGATCTCACACAAGAATAAGCTCTCTTGGTTCTCCAAAACCTAGCTTACTCTCATCCAAGACTTAGATCCAAGTCTTCTTGGCTCTCACACAATTAAAGAATGGCTGCCAAGCTTTTTTCTGCTCTCTGGAAATGTGAGTCTGGGGAATTGACGGATGCCCCTCTGTTTTTATGTTTGCCCTCTTATGTCGGTCAGTCAAAGGGAAAACAAGAAGCCTTCAAGTCCCAACCACCAAATAAGGGGCCCACTAAGTCATGGACCAAGTGGGATTTTTCAGCACAAAAAACAACAATTTACTCATGAATTCCTACTTCTGAGCACAGAGAGAAATGTGTCTGCATAGTTTCTGAGCAGTTGAGAAAAGTGAGAAGTGTAGCAAGGGACTTCAGATGCCAGTTTGAGCACTTCCGGATGGAAACTGGAACTACTGCCAATGTAATTAAGCATTCAAGAACATCTGAAGGAGCAAAGAACATCTTCGAGGCCGTATATATGTGATGTCTCCAATTTGTGAATCATGTCAATTGCAGGAATTGATTGATTGAATTCTACTTGAGGTGAGAAAAAAATGGATAACTTTAAAATTGATTGATTGATTTCCCCACTACTGTCACATAACATTGTTTAAATACAAAAGACTAAACAACTTTTCCAAATCCTACGGACTTCAACAACTAGTGGCAACTAATTACCAACAATAATTCAAACAACATAATGCAAAAGACTAGCTAACAACTTGACCTATTCTTACTGAAAGCATGCATAAGCCACTTGCACACGTGAGCAGTACTTCTTTTAATTAATGAACTTGGTATCTTCTTGGCTTATCATGCCACTACTCACTAGTATCTTGGCCATATATCAAGGCTGTATGCATTGAAGAAGAATCAATGATGAACACATACAAAACATAATTAAGTAAATATATTGTACCATAATGAATATTGTAACATTACCTTGTGGCACTGGTATGAAATTCAATAATGGCGCACAGTTATGAAATTCTTCAGAGCATAGAGCACAAGGTGGCAGAACAGTTTCCGAGTAACCAGGGAAGGTGTCTGCATAGTTTGCGAGAAGGTCCCAAAATCGAACCTACCAAGATAACTGGAAATGTAATAAAGCAGTCGAGAACATCGAGTGCTTCTGAAGGAGCAAAGAACATCTTCGAGTCCATATATATGTGATGTATTCAATTTTTGCATCACGTCACTTGCCGCAAGTATATTGGCCATCTTTGTGTGTTGTAGAGGAAGCATTCATGAACAACAAAAAAATAGCAAGTTGAAGAAAAAATATTATGTAAGTAGAATCATATAATGGAACTATCATCACGAAGTGTAATGGTTGATGAGATCTTATAGGTAGGGAAGCCACTTTTATAGACTACTTGGACATGCCTATAGAAGAGGATGAGACTACAGAAGAGTTACTGTGAGGCTACAGAGAACCCGTTGTCAACAGCGGAGTGCTCGTGTATCTGCAGAAATTAGAATAGTGCTCGTGAATCTACAGCAGATTGATACCAGCCAATTGATGTACCCAAGAATGGTTGACCTTTGTGATGCACGTTGGACAAAATTGTTATTAGCCTCTAAAAATTTTCTCAACGCAAAGAACAGGCAAAAATACATTTGGTTGGAAAACTCCTTATAAATAATATTGTATGGAAAAACGCAGCTGACCCTATTTTACATCGATCCGAGGGCTCGTTTAATGCTTTTTCATGCAGTAGCCACCCTCACGCATTTGCAATTAATGCAGCAGAGTAGGTTCACTAACATTTAATGGATTAGACCAATTGTATTTGCCCAACGCACACAACGGTCCAAATATATGCCCGGTATGCGCGTTGTGCAATTTTGGGTGGTGGGTAATTAGCGTCCAGGTGTAAATGCAAGTTGCTATACGTACTTTTTCTAGTTGTGCATGTTGAGTTATTGTTGTTAATTGTAAACAGTTTTGATCAGCACCCATAACGTTCACTTATGGGGCCAGTTGTGCACGCTGAGTAATTATGGTTACTTTAAGTTAGCATCACGAATTTTTGTAATGTGCTGCAATGGTATCGAATTTAATGACATTCTATTATGGTATGTATTCCATCAAACTATAACATATATGCATTCAAATGTACATAACACACCAAAGTAGATACTATTTGGTAGATTAATAAAGATGCTCACTAACGTTTCAAAAAACACACCAAAGTCGATACTACATCTAAACATTTTGCAACATCACATTTTGGAACTGGTATGAAATTCATGCAAGGGACTATCCTATGGATACATGGATTCCCACCATAAAAAATGTCAAGCACGATTCCATGTATGAGCAGCTCCATCAGATCCATTAGCGTCACTTACCGCAAGTATATTCGCCATCTGTCATCTGTGTTGGCCTGTATGCGTTGAAGAAAATCAGCGATCAACACAAAAAATAGCATAAATAAGTAAAAATATTGTATAAGTAGACTTAGATAGAATAAGATAGAACATTTTTTATCATCAAGCAGTTATGTATGCAATGAAGCTGAACAGAACATACGAAGGGTCAAAGATTATCTGCAAGATGTGATGGGCGAGAATGAAGCTGGTGTGGCTGCAAGAACATCTTTAAGCAGAGATATATGCAATGAAGATGAACAGAACATATGAAGGAGCAAAGAACATCTTCACGTCCATATAAATGTGATGTATTCAATTTCTGCATCACGTCACTTGTCGGTAATATATTGGCCATCTTTGTGTGTTGTAGACGAAGCATTCATGAACAAAAAAAATACAAGGTAGAATCAGAGAGAATCAGATAATGGAACTATCATCCGTAGGGTAGTGGTTGATGAGGTCTTGGGGTATGGAAGCTGTTACGAGGTGGAACTCGCGTACAATGAATTTGTATTATGGGGAACCAAGGGCACGGTGGTTATATGGAAATGTGGGGTTAGGTAGGCTGTTTTACAAGTGATGAATGGGATGAAGAGGTTGGATCCGTTGCCGGTGGTGCTCACAGGGTCGTATCTCGTCGGACGTGGCTGAGGAAGGTCGGACGACGGGAGGCTGACGCTGACTTTGGCCAAGGGGCGAGCTCTCCTGCAGCATGAACAACTCGTCAGAAGGGCGGGGTTGGGGTTCAACCCTTAGCCCCTCCGATGCCTAAGTCAGTAATAGGGCTTAAAATGGGGCTCGGCACGCTGGTCGGACTAACGGTGTGTCCGCCGCGCGTCACGAGCTATATGTGGGAGAACAAAGATATGGAAGACCTTTGCTCTCGTGTGTGAATAATAGAAGATGAGAGAATTTTCCAACCCCTTTCTCGTAAGAGGAGAGGGAGTATTTATACCTGTCGGGTGATGACTAGGCGGAGCTGACCTGGCATGCTGACTGGACGCGCTGAGCTGGCTCGGTCGTCAGCAGAAACTCCAGGTAAGGACGTCGGGAACCGGGTTGCCTGACCTGCTTTCGTCAGGCGGAACGACGGCCAGGGGGAGCTTTTGTCGGGGTGTCAGAGCCGAAAGCATTGTCAGATGGCTCAGCCGCCAGGGGGTGCTTTGTCAGACGGTCGGGTGACGTATGTGTCGGTCGCGTCCTTATCCTTGGCCGTTTGTCGCTAGCGTCGAGCTGAAAGCCGGGCGGTGTCACCCTAGGCGTCGTGGTTCGCGGGAGTCGGGCGGGCCGTCCCGATTGGCCTTGGGGCACGGCCCGCTGGTGCGGAGGGATACGTCCACGCCGGTCACGCCGGTCATCAGGCCTGGCCTAGCTGCCCCAGCGTCACTGAGCGCGACACCCCGGTGGGTCGGGCGGCTTCGGTTGTTCGCCTCGGTCGACCACGGCTGTTCGCCTCGCCCGGTTCGGGGAACGCTGCCAGGCGCGCCTGTCTCCATGGCTCCCCGGATTTTCGGGGCGGCGGCCCCTTTGTGACAGGGCAAGCTAGTGGGGCTTGTTAGCGGATCCGGGCGGGTGTCGGGCTACTATGATCTTTAGGTCGTAACAATTGCCCCCGGCATTTGAGTGCGAGGCGGGAGCCTGGTTCGTCTCGGATGGCGTAATGCTGCCGCGACACAGTCTTTTACCGGGACCCGGGCTCGGACCCAAGCTTAGGGGGGAATGCAGGTCTTACGGGGCGTTACCCCCCAACGGGGTGCCGTTGTTGGCGGGTATTGGGTCGGATTTAAGAGGGGGTCCGACTACTTGAGAATGTTATGGCCCTTGTTGAGGGGCGCGCATCGGCCGCGCTTGTAGTTTTCGTGGAACCCCAGCCGGGCTATGCTCGGTGGACCTTCCAGCTGACATGCGCTTGGGCTCAGGAGGAAGAGTCCGAAAGGGGGAATATTATACAACGAATTATATCGGAAATCTAGGTGACATTTATGACATTTAGGGGAAGATGTGTGGGACGGAGGGTCGTCCACATTTGCTGCTTCGCTTCACCGGGAGGAGCAGATGCCTGCGTCAGGGCGGCCTTCCCGTACGCCGATTACCGAGTTTCTGTCGCCTCATTGTCCTGGGGCGAGCCGAGGCGCCGGGAACCGAACCACCGTGTGCCGCCCTGACGTGTTTCCGCCTTCGGGGGGGCATCCCTCGATCGTCGGAGGGGACCCTCTTCTTTTCCCTTTCCTCGTCTCCTCGCGTTTTGCCTCGATGTCGTTACGCTGGAGGGTTGGACAGCCTCGCTGGGGACCCCGCGCACCGAGGGGGAACCCCCGGGAGGTGAAGGACGAGGTAGCGGTGGTGGCACCACAGGGCGAGCCGTTGGGGGGTTTTCCCCTCCCCGACACCCCGTAGGGATCGCCGAAGGTGATGGCGTTAATTAGGGTGTTGCGGCACGCCACCGGCCATCCAAACCTGCCTTTTGATACAGTAACAAGCAGGAGGAAAGCTGGCGGGCGGTGCCTCCCACGTGTAAGGGGAATATCCTGTTGAAGGTGGCGGGGCTATAGCGGTCACCGTCGGGGGCAGTGAGATCCGTTGGCGGCTTTCGGCTTTCTCCTTGGTTCGGTGAGGCATTTGTGGCCGTTTCAAGCCCGAAGTGAGGGGATGGGAATCCCTTGCCTCTCTCTTTTTTCCCCTTTCTCATGGCCTATGGAGGGGGGGTATTTATAGTGAGATTCTGCGGAAGGATTTTTATTGAGTAATGCGGGGGATTAGCGTTTCTAAGGGGTTCCGCGGAATCACGTGCTTTGGGAGTCGCTTTTCCTCGGCGGTATCCGGCACTCTGGCCTCTCGGGGATCGTGTTACTGCTGACGGCGCGTCGATCGAGCAGCCTTTCGGTATGTTGAGTCGCATCGGGGCGCTGTTCCGACGAGACCGGGTCGCTGCCTTTTCGGGACTGGGCGCATGATTCGCGGCCTCTACCTTGGGACTGGTCCGTTCCGAGTCGTGTTGTTTTGGCATCTTGCGGAAGTTACGCAATTACCAAATTACCACTTATGCCCCCAACATTCCCGTGTCCGAGATCGCAAGGTCTGGGGGAAGGGGATGTTGTTGGCTTGTGTTGCTTTTGGGCGGGGCGGGTTCGAGCGTATCTCTTTCCCCCTCGAGGGAAAGGTGTCGATGACTTTTAGTGAGCGGGGCTCGCGCTGCAGGCGTAGATGTCCGGGAGGTCCTATGCTGGTTAGGAGGGGTAGTGCGGTGCTAACCCAGAGCTTGGCGGGGGATAGCTATTCACTATGGTGTTCTCCAAGGGGTCTGAGCATATATAAAGAAGAACTTTTTATTTAGATTTGCAAAGGCAGATCAACAGCTTGTACAGGAGTTCTTAGTTTATCGCCCGTTGTGGGGTCCGATCTGGGTGGGAGGAGCCATAAAGCTGTTCTCGCCCGTGGTTTAATGATCTCCGGATCGGGTCGTCGATGTGGGTCGGGGTCCCCTCGTAGCTTGAATCAAGCTCGGCGAGGAGGAGAGCGGCCGCCCTCCGTGCTGAAGGGTTGCAAGGTCTCTTTGGCGATCATTCCGCCCTCCCCCCGTTGTTTCGTCTTCTCTCTCCCGCGGATAGGGTTTTCCTCGGTCTGGAGTCTTGATGCGGCTTGCTCCTTGGGGAGGTTCTTGAGCATAGGGCCGTCCCCCGTCGCCCTGAGCCTCACTACCTCGGTTTGAGGGTGGGGTTCGACGCCCGATGGTGCATGGGCGAGCTGACACGCCAGGACTCGACGTTTGGGCTTGTCAGTGATGCAGCCTTTCCGAAGTCCCTGGTCGGAGGTCGAGGGCGGGGGGGGGGGGGCACCTGCCGGCTGGCGTTGGGGGCTCTCGCCTGCCCAGCCGGCTTTGAACGGATGCCATTCTTTCTCCGCCTCGTCCTGGCTCGGGGGACGGAGGCGTGAAAGGTGGGTTTCCCTTGTGTAAGTGGAATACCCTGTTGATGATCCGTTTGTAAGTGGAATATCCTGTTGACAGTGCCGGAGATGTCGGCATCGTTGCCCTGGGCGGCGGGAACCATTGATGGCCAGTGACCTCTCTTTTGTTATGGCGTTGTATCTTGACCCGTTTCCCCGTGGGTGGGGGGATCAAGTGGCGGTTTCTCATGTCTGCCGGTTTCCCTATTTTCTGGAGGAGGTAGGGCGTTTTTATAGGGTGATCTCGCTGACGGTTTCTCCTTCAGTTATTACGCTGAGTTGGCACCATTAATGGGTTCCTTGAATTCATGCCCGTTGGAAACCGTCTTGGCCAGGTGGCTCTCACGGGTCCGCTTTTGGAGCGAATCATTAATGGTGGCGTGTTTCTCGAGCGGCCTTTCGTTTCGTCGAGTCACATCGGGGCCGCCTACTCGGGAATTGGCGTTGTTTCGTCGAGTCCCATCGGGGCCGCCTGGCGTCGTTTCGTCCCGGTTTGTGTGCCCCTGTTTTTGATTTTTCGAGGGCCACGGGACCTTCTCTGGTTTGGGTGGGTAGGGTTGGCCCTGCCCCAGTGGTCTAGGGGGGAGCGGGCGCGTAGCCCGGCCCGTGCCCTTCTCTGGTTTGGGTGGCTGGGGTTGGCCCCGCCCCAGAGGTCTGGAGGGGGGGAGCGGGGGCGTAGCCCGGCCCGTGCCCACCTCTGGTTTGGGTGGCTAGGGTTGGCCCTGCCCCAGAGGTTTTGAGGGGGGGAGCGGGCGCGTAGCCCGGCCCGTGCCCTTCTCTGGTTTGGGTGGCTAGGGTTGGCCCTGCCCCAGAGGTCTGGAGGGGGGGAGAGGGCGCGTAGCCCGGCCCGTGCCCTTCTCTGGTTTGGGTGGCTAGGGTTGGCCCTGCCCCAGAGGTCTGGAGGGGGGAGCGGGCGCGTAGCCCGGACCGTGCCCTTCTCTGGTTTGGGTGGCTAGGGTTGGCCCTGCCCCAGAGGTCTAGAGGGGGGGAGCGGGCGCGTAGCCCGGCCTGTGCCCTTCTCTGGTTTGGGTGGCTAGGGTTGGCCCTGCCCCAGAGGTCTGGAGGGGGGGAGCGGGCGCGTAGCCTGGCCCGTGCCCTTCTCTGGTTTGGGTGGCTAGGGTTGGCCCTGCCCCAGAGGTCTGGAGGGGGGGAGCGGGCGCGTAGCCCGGCCCGTGCACTTCTCTGGTTTGGGTGGCTAGGGTTGGCCCTGCCCCAGAGGTCTGGAGGGGGTGAACGGGCGCGTAGCCTGGCCCGTGCCCTTCTCTGGTTTGGGTGGCTAGGGTTGGCCCTGCCCCAGAGGTCTGGAGGGGGGGAGCGGGCGCGTAGCCCGGCCCGTGCCCTTCTCTGGTTTGGGTGGCTAGGGTTGGCCCTGCCCCAGAGGTCTGGAGGGGGGGAGCGGGCGCGTAGCCCGGCCCGTGCCCTTCTCTGGTTTGGGTGGCTAGGGTTGGCCCTGCCCCAGAGGTGTGGAGGGGGGGAGCGGGCGCGTGGCCCGGCCCGTGCCCTTCTCTGGTTTAGGTGGCTAGGGTTGGCCCTGCCCCAGAGGTCTGGAGGGGGGGAGCGGGCGCGTGGCCCGGCCCGTGCCCTTCTCTGGTTTGGGTGGCTAGGGTTGGCCCTGCCCCAGAGGTCTGGAGGGGGGGAGCGGGCGCGTGGCCCGGCCCGTGCCCTTCTCTGGTTTAGGTGGCTAGGGTTCGCCCTGCCCCAGAGGTCTGGAGGGGGGGAGCGGGCGCGTAGCCCGACCCGTGACCACCTCTGGTTTGGGTGGCTAGGGTTGGCCCTGCCCCAGAGGTCTTGAGGGGGGGAGCGGGCGCGTAGCCCGGCCCGTGCCCTTCTCTGGTTTGGGTGGCTAGGGTTGGCCCTGCCCCAGAGGTCTGGAGGGGGGGAGGAGGCGCGTAGCCCGGCCCGTGCCCTTCTCTGGTTTGGGTGGCTAGGGTTGGCCCTGCCCCAGAGGTCTGGAGGGGGGGAGCGGGCGCGTAGCCCGGCCCGTGCCCTTCTCTGGTTTGGGTGGCTAGGGTTGGCCCTGCCCCAGAGGTCTGGAGGGGGGGAGCGGGCGCGTAGCCCGGCCCGTGCCCTTCTTTGGTTTGGGTGGCTAGGGTTGGCCCTGCCCCAGAGGTCTGGAGGGGGGGAGCGGGCGCGTAGCCCGGCCCGTGCCCTTCTCTGGTTTGGGTGGCTAGGGTTGGCCCTGCCCCAGAAGTCTGGAGGGGGGGAGCGGGCGCGTAGCCCGGCCCGTGCCCACCTCTGGTTTGGGTGGCTAGGGTTGGCCCTGCCCCAGAGGTCTTGAGGGGGGGAGCAGGCGCGTAGCCCGGTCCGTGCCCTTCTCTGGTTTGGGTGGCTAGGGTTGGCCCTGCCCCAGAGGTCTGGAGGGGGGGAGCGGGCGCGTAGCCCGGCCCGTGCCCTTCTCTGGTTTGGGTGGCTAGGGTTGGCCATGCCCCAGAGGTCTTGAGGGGGGGAGCAGGCGCGTAGCCCGGCCCGTGCCCTTCTCTGGTTTGGGTGGCTAGGGTTGGCCCTGCCCCAGAGGTCTGGAGGGGGGGAGTGGGCGCGTAGCCTGGCCCGTGCCCTTCTCTGGTTTGGGTGGCTAGGGTTGGCCCTGCCCCAGAGGTCTGGAGGGGGGGAGCAGGCGCGTGGCCCGGCCCGTGCCCTTCTCTGGTTTGGGTGGCTAGGGTTGGCCCTGCCACAGAGGTCTGGAGGGGGGGAGCGGGCGCGTGGCCCGGCCCGTGCCCTTCTCTGGTTTGGGTGGCTAGGGTTGGCCCTGCCCCAGAGGTCTGAGGGGGGGAGCGGGCGCGTAGCCCGGCCCGTGCCCACCTCTAGTTTGGGTGGCTAGGGTTGGCCCTGCCCCAGAGGACTTGAGGGGGGGAGCGGGCGCGTAGCCCGGCCCGTGCCATTCTCTGGTTAGGGTGGCTAGGGTTGGCCCTGCCCCAGAGGTCTGGAGGGGGGGAGCAGGCGCGTAGCCCGGCCCGTGCCCTTCTCTGGTTTGGGTGGCTAAGGTTGGCACTGCCCCAGAGGTCTGGAGGGGGGGAGCGGGCGCGTAGCCCGACCCGTGCCCATCTCTGGTTTGGGTGGCTAGGGTTGGCCCAGCCCCAGAGGTCTGGAGGGGGGGAGCGGGCGCGTAGCCCGGCCCGTGCCCTTCTCTGGTTTGGGTGGCTAGGGTTGGCCCTGCCCCAGAGGTCTGGAGGGGGGGAGCGGGCGCGTAGCCCGGCCCGTGCCCTTCTCTGGTTTGGGTGGCTAGGGTTGGCCCTGCCCCAGAGGTCTGGAGGGGGGGAGCGGGCACGTAGCCCGGCCCGTGCCCACCTCTAGTTTGGGTGGCTAGGGTTGGCCCTGCCCCAGAGGTTTTGAGGGGGGGAGCAGGCGCGTAGCCCGGCCCGTGCCCTTCTCTGGTTTGGGTGGCTAGGGTTGGCCCTGCCCCAGAGGTCTGGAGGGGGGGAGCGGGCGCGTAGCCCGGCCCGTGCCCTTCTCTGGTTTGGGTGGCTAGGGTTGGCCCTGCCCCAGAGGTCTTGAGGGGGGGAGCGGGCGCGTAGCCCGGCCCGTGCCCTTCTCTGGTTTGGGTGGCTAGGGTTGGCCCTGCCCCAGAGGTCTGGAGGGGGGGAGCGGGTGTGTAGCCCGGCCCGTGCCCTTCTCTGGTTTGGGTGGCTAGGGTTGGCCCTGCACCAGAGGTCTGGAGGGGGGAGCGGGCGCGTAGCCCGGCCCGTGCCCTTCTCTGGTTTGGGTGGCTAGGGTTGGCCCTGCCCCAGAGGTCTGGAGGGGGGGAGCGGGCGCGTAGCCCGGCCCGTGCCCACCTCTGGTTTGGGCGGCTAGGGTTGGCGCTGCCCCAGAGTTCTGGAGGGGGGAGCGGGCGCGTAGCCCGGCCCGTGCCCACCTCTGGTTTGTGTGGCTAGGGTTGGCCCTGCCCCAGAGGTCTGGAGGGGGGGAGCGGGTGTGTAGCCCGGCCCGTGCCCTTCTCTGGTTTGGGTGGCTAGGGTTGGCCCTGCCCCAGAGGTCTGGAGGGGGGGAGCGGGCGCGTAGCCCGGCCCGTGCCCTTCTCTGGTTTGGGTGGCTAGGGTTGGCCCTACCCCAGAGGTCTGGAGGGGGGGAGCGGGCCCGTAGCCTGGCCCGTGCCCTTCTCTGGTTTGGGTGGCTAGGGTTGGCCCTGCCCCAGAGGTCTGGAGGGGGGGAGCGGCCGCGTAGCCCGGCCCGTGCCCACCTCTGGTTTGGGTGGCTAGGGTAGGCCCTGCCCCAGAGGTCTTGAGGGGGGGAGCGGGCGCGTAGCCCTGCCCGTGCCCTTCTCTGGTTTGGGTGGCTA
This sequence comes from Scilla litardierei, assembly GCA_030789695.1. Lineage (NCBI taxonomy): Eukaryota > Viridiplantae > Streptophyta > Magnoliopsida > Asparagales > Asparagaceae > Scilla > Scilla litardierei. Next base: position 124,184,247 of record CM061133.1, read on the forward strand.
GGGTTGGCCCTGCCCCAGAGGTCTGGAGGGGGGGAGCGGGCGCGTCGCCCGGCCCGTGCCCTTCGCTGGTTTGGGTGGCTAGGGTTGGCCCTGCCCCAGAGGTCTTGAGGGGGGGAGCGGGCGCGTAGCCCGGCCCGTGCCCTTCTCTGGTTTGGGTGGCTAGGGTTGGCCCTGCCCCAGAGGTCTGGAGGGGGGGAGCGGGCGCGTAGCCCGGCCCGTGCCCTTCTCTGGTTTGGGTGGCTAGGGTTGGCCCTGCCCCAGAGGTCTGGAGGGGGGGAGCGGGCGCGTAGCCCGGCCCGTGCCCTTCTCTGGTTTGGGTGGCTAGGGTTGGCCCTGCCCCAGAGGTCTGGAGGGGGGGGAGCGGGCGCGTAGCCCGGCCCGTGCCCTTCTCTAGTTTGGGTGGCTAGGGTTGGCCCTGCCCAGAGGTCTTGAGGGGGGGAGCGGGCGCGTAGCCCAGCCCGTGCCCTTCTCTGGTTTGGGTGGCTAGGGTTGGCCCTGCCCCAGAGGTCTGGAGGGGGGAGCGGGCGCGTAGCCCGGCCCGTGCCCACCTCTGGTTTGGGCGGCTAGGGTTGGCCCTGCCCCAGAGGTCTGGAGGGGGGCGCGGGCGCGTAGCCCGGCCCGTGCCCACCTCTGGTTTGGGTGGCTAGGGTTGGCCCTGCCCCAGAGGTCTGGAGGGGGGGAGCGGGCACGTAGCCCGGCCCGTGCCCTTCTCTGGTTTGGGCGGCTAGGGTTGGCCCTGCCCCAGAGGTCTTGAGGGGGGGAGCGGGCGCGTAGCCCGGCCCGTGCCCTTCTCTGGTTTGGGTGGCTAGGGTTGGCCCTGCCCCAGAGGTCTGGAGGGGGGGAGCGGGCGCGTAGCCCGGCCCGTGCCCTTCTCTGGTTTGGGTGGCTAGGGTTGGCCTTGCCCCAGAGGTCTGGAGGGGAGGAGCGGGCGCGTAGCCCGGCCCGTGCCCTTCTCTGGTTTGGGTGGCTAGGGTTGGCCCTGCCCTAGAGGTCTGGAGGGGGGGAGCGGGCGCGTAGCCCGGCCCGTGCCCACCTCTAGTTTGGGTGGCTAGGGTTGGCCCTGCCCCAGAGGTCTTGAGGGGGGGAGCGGGCGCGTAGCCCGGCCCGTGCCCTTCTCTGGTTTGGGTGGCTAGGGTTGGCCCTGCCCCAGAGGTCTTGAGGGGGGGAGCGGGCGCGTAGCCCGGCCCGTGCCCTTCTCTGGTTTGGGTGGCTAGGGTTGGCCCTGCCCCAGAGGTTCGGAGTTTTATCGAACTGCAAAACTTGTGTAGGAATAACCATAATGGGAAGATCGGACGGACATGTATACTGTGTATAAGAAAAGAAAAACTCACAACTATTGGTAGAATTTTAGCAGATGTTTTGCGTTCCAAGGGTGGGCCAGTTCGCTCCCTTCGGGGGTGGCCAGGATGTATGTGGCTGGCCCGACAATGTCGATGACCGTGTAGGGTCCTTCCCACTTAGCGGCCAGCTTTCCCCGTTTCGCAGTCTCAGGGAGGAAGGTGGCATCTCGGAGGACCAAATCACCGATCCTGAAGGTCCGCGGTTTCACCCGGGAGTCGTAATACCGCGCCATCCTTTGGCTGTGCTAGACGAGGCTAGTCAGGGCCCGGTCCCGCACCTCATCTATCAACTCCTGGCTGAGGCCGAGTCCTCCTCCGTTGGTCTCTTCATCGAAGAGCTTTAGCCGGAGTGTCTCTTCGCCGATTTCCACGGGAACGACCGCCTCCGTCCCGTAGGCTAGCATGAAGGGGCTTTCCCCGGTCGAAGCCTTGTGGGTGGTGCGATAAGACCACAGGATCCCCGAAAGCTCGTCGACCCACGCCCCCAAAGCGGCGTCCACCTTCTTCTTCATCGGATTCAAGATACACTTATTCGTGGCCTCCGCCATTCCGTTGCACTGCGGGTGGGCGACTGACGCGAATTGGAGTTTGATCCCCCAGCCTGAGCAGAAGTTGCGGAAGACTTCGCAATCGAATTGCTTTCCATTATCCGTGACAATGGAGCGGGGAATCCCGAAGCGGCATATGACAGATTGCCAAATGAACCCCTTCATGTCTGTCCACGTGATTCGCGCCAGCGGCTCTGCCTCCACCCATTTTGTGAAATAGTCCACGGCGACGACTAGATATTTCCTTCCTCCGGAGGCCTTTGGGAATGGCCCCAGGATGTCGAGCCCCCACTTGGAGAAGGGGATCGGGCTCAAGATGGGCATCAGGTTGGCCGGGGGTGCAGTCGTCCGCCGGCCAAACTTCTGGCATGCCTCGCACTTCTTGACGTACTGTACCGCATCCCGGATCATCGTCGGCCAGTAGTATCCTTGGCGCATTATTTTGTGGGCGATGGTGCATCCGCCATGGTGGTTTCCGCAAAAGCCTTCATGTACCTCGTGGATGACTTGCTCGGCCTGCTCCGGGCCCAAGCATTTCAGGTAGGGCAGGACGTCGAAATTGGCTCGGCGGCGGTGGTACAGCACCCCGTCGAGGAGTACGAATGACAGGGCCCGCCTCTCCACCTGTTTTGCCAGCATCCGTTCCTCGGGTAGCTCGCCCGTCTCTATGTACTTCTTAATGGGGGTCATCCATGATGTCCTCGTGTCCGCGCACATCAGCTCTTCTTCGTCGATGGTCGGCGTCATCAGGCTTTCCACGTAGATTGCCTTCCCGATCTCGGCCGCCGAGGAGGAAGCCAGCTTAGACAGGGCATCCACCCGGAGGTTGTTGGAGCGGGGTAGGTGTTGAACGTCCGCTTTCTTGAACTTGCGGAGTTTGATGTGGATGCGATTCAGGTATCGCTTCATTGTTTCCTCTCGGGCCTCGAAGCCCCCCAGGATCTGCTGAATGACGAGACGGGAGTCACTTAGGAGCAACAAGTTCGTCGCCCCCACTGCCCTTGCGAGTTTTAGCCCGTTAATCGCGGCTTCATATTCCGCGACGTTGTTGGTGGCCGGGAAGCTGAAGCGTAGGGCGTATTCCAACGAACATCCGTCCGGAGTCTGAATGACGATACCCGCTCCCGTCCCGGAGCCTGTGGCGGAGCCGTCAACGTGGATGGTCCATAATTCGCCCGCTGCTATCGGGGAGGGCGCTGAGGGTTTACCCATCTCGACCCTCAGTGGGGATACGGTCGCCGATGGGAGCTCTGCCTGGTCTCCCGGCGGGACTTCCGTGGTGCATTCCACCAGGAAGTCGGCCAGTGCCTGGCCCTTGATTGCCGTCCGGGCTTTGTACGCTATGTCGAACTTGCTGAGCTCGACGCTCCAGTTGAGCATCCTCCCCGACCGCTCCAGCCTTTTCAGGTTCTTTTCGAGGGGCATGTCGGTGTGGACGATTATGGGGTGGGCCTGGAAGTAGGGTCGGAGCTTCCGGGCCGTGGTTATTAGGCAGTAGGCGGCTTTGTCGATAGGGCTGTAACGAGTCTCCGCCTCCCGGAGGATTCGGCTGGCGTAGTAAACGAGGCGATGCACCCCTCCTTCCTCCTTGACCAGGACGGAGCTAACAGCCTCCTCGTTGGTTGCCAAGTACAACCCTAGGGGTTCGCCTTCCCCCGGCCGCGCGAGAAGTGGTGGGCTTTGCAGGTAGGCTCTCAGCTCCGCGAACGCCCGCGCGCAGTCGTCGTCCCCCGGGATCACCTTCCTATTGTTTTTAGCTTCGCCAAAGGCTGTCCGCAAGACCCTGAAGAAGGGGAGCGATTTCTCCGCAGATTTCGACAGGAATCGCCCCAGAGCAGCGATCCGGCCATTCAGTCGCTGCAAGTCCCGGATCGTCCGGGGTTCCGTCATACCGATGAGGGCCGTCACCTTGTCGGGGTTCACCTCGATTCCCCGCTTCGTTATCATGAAGCCCAGGAACTTTCCCGACTGCACGCCAAAGATGCATTTCGCGGGGTTCAGCCTCAGGTTGTATAGGCGGACCCTCTGGAAGGTCTCCTGTAAGTCGGCGAGGTGGTCGAGGGCCCTCCCGCTCTTCACCAGCATGTCATCGATGTAGACCTCCAAGTTTCGCCCCACCTGAGGGCCGAATATTCGGTCTACCATCCGTTGATAGGTCGCCCCGGCGTTCATCAGTCCGAAGGGCATCTTGGTGTAGCAGAAGGTGCCTTTATCAGTGACAAAAGACGTCTTCTCCTGATCCTCCTCTGCCATCGGTATCTGGTTGTATCCCGAGAAGGCGTCCATGAAGCTTAATAACTCATAGCCGGACGACTGATCCACCAGGTGGTCGATCCTGGGTAGAGGGAAGCTGTCCTTCGGGCATACCTTGTTGAGGTCGGTGAAATCGACGCACATGCGCCACTTTCCACTGGGCTTCTTCACCAGAACGACGTTGGCGAGCCAATCGGGGTAGTCCACTGGCCGAACAAATTTGGCTTCGAGGAGTCGCTCTACTTCTTCCTCAGCTGCCCTCTTCTTTTCGCCCCCTGCACTTCTCTTCTTCTGTCGAACAGGTCGGGATTCTGGGTCCGCATTCAACCGGTGGGAGATCACTGTCGAGTCAACCCCGGGCATGTCGGCGGGCGACCACGCGAATATGTTCGCATTTTCCCGGAGCAAGGCGGTGAGGGTCGTCCTCAGCGCGGATGGGAGTTTTGTCCCGATGGAGACGGTTCTTCCCTCGCCCGAGGCCACAGGGACCTCTTCTACTTCTTCGGCTGGGGTCGGCCGCTGGTCGCAGAAATCCTCCCTCTCGTCTGGGACGAGTGCCGTCGATACCCGCCTCAGGCTCCTACACGGGGACGACGCATGTTCGTGGTCTCCGCGCGTCTCCCGTCCTCCCCGTACCTGTCCCACCCCCCGCGGGGTTCGGAACTTCATCACCTGATGTCGCAGGCTGGGGAGCGCCTCGATGGCCGTCATATATGGACGCCCTATGATTCCGTTGTACGCCGAGGCGACGTCGACGATGACGAACTGCGCTTCCCTGGTGACGTCCATCGGCTCCTCCCCCAGGGTCATTGGCAGGGTGATCATTCCCTCGGTGGGAATTGCATGGCCGATGAAGCCAGCGACAGGGCCCGCACAGGGCCCTAAGTCCGCACGCCCCCACCCCATCCTCTCGACCGTTGCCAGGAACAGGATGTCACAGGAGCTACCAGTGTCAATCAAGAGTCGGCCGACGTCAATCGCCCCAATCTGAGCCTTGATGACGAGGGCGTCATGGCTCTGGCTCCGTGCCTCCGGCCAGTCCTCCTCGGTAAAGGTGATAGGGGGCCGGCGTATCTTTTGTCGCTTCGACCGGTGGTCGGCGCCCGCCATCATCACCTGTCGGGCTTCGGCCTCCAGGGTTGCGGGCGCTCGTCCCACCGAGGTTGGGCCTCCCGTTATCATCTCAATTCGCATGACCGCCCTCGGGGGACGGGGCTCCCCCTTATCATGGTTCGCCAGCGGTCCCCGTCCCCCCTCCTCCGGGGGGTCTGTCTCTCCTGCCGCCACCCGCCTTCCCGCGACAAAGTTCCCCAGGTGACCCACCTGGATCAATCGCTCGATCTCTCTTTTAAGGGAGTAACAGTGGTCGGTGTCGTGACCATGGTCCCGGTGATAGCGGCAGTATCTCTGAGAGTCTCGCCTCGCCGGGTCCGTCCTCATCTCCCGGGGAGGCTCCGGCAGTAACCCGGCCCTTGTCGCCGCGGCCAGCACCTCCATCATGGGGGTGTTGAGTCGCGTGTAACACGCCGGTGGGGGGTCCTCATGTCCTGAGATGACTCTGGGGGGCCTCCGCGCCGGGGCAAACTCGCGCGCCGGGCCAGGGCGATCTTGTGGGCGAGGCTCGGGCGGCTCCCGCCGTGGTAGGGTTGTCTGATTGCGGGCTCAGCCCCTCTCTTCCCGCCCCGGCTGAAGGTGCGGCCGGGGTCCGTCTTGGGATGGTTGCGCAGGGGGGAGTATGACCTTCGCACCGAGGGTCTCTTCGGCCAAGGCGTGCCTTTCCGCCATTGCCACCAACGCTTCATAGTCGGCCGGCGGATCCCGGAGCAGGGATTTGTGGAGGCTCCGGGTCCGCAATCCCGTCTTGAAGGCCAGCATAAGCACCTCATCGCCGCATGTCACCACCGACCGTCTTTCCTCCTGGAAGCGGCGGAGGTATCTTCCTGTCCTCTCCCCCTCCTTTTGGACTATCGTGCTGAGATAGTCTAAAGGCTTCTTTTTCGTCCGTCCGGCCCGGAACTCTTGGCAGAACTTATGGGATAACTCGCCAAAGCTCCCGATGGTCCTCGCGGGCAGGCCAAAGTACCAGTCCAGCGCGGTTTCTCTCAGGCTCTGGGAGAAATGCCGGCACAGGAACGCCTCGTCCACATCATGTGCCTCCATCGCCCCCCGGTACTGTTGTACGTGTGCGAGGGGGTCGACCCTACCATTGTACACCGCCAAGTGAGGAGGTTTGAACTTCCTGGGCCTTGGGGCGGACGTTATCCACCGCGCGAGCGGCGTGGCCTCCTCCGGATAGGTAGGGCGATCCGGGGCATCCCCTCTCCGCCATTCGGGGGTCAGGCTTCGGTCGCGTCGCGGCCGTCGACAGTCCTCCGCCCCCGGGGAGTAGTCCGAAGGTCGTCTGGCGGGGCTCCTTCCTCGGGCCGAGGACTCGACGGGTTGTGGGCTGCGGCTCTCCCAGCACCAGCGCCTCCCGGCCAGCTCTCCCCCGGCCTCCATCCGTTCCTGATTCTCCCGGAGGAGCCTCTCGCGCTCGGCGGCGAGGAAGCGTAGTTGTCGACAAACGGCTTCCTCGTGCAGGGTATCGGAGGGGTGGTGCAGGTGACGCGGGTCGCCTCCTCCAGGTGGGGGTCTGTCCGACAACGGGTCCCACCTGTTCTCGGGCCGCCGTCCCATCGTCGTCTCTTCAATGACTTCTTGGTTGCTTCTGTTTTCCTTCCTCAGCCTTTCGCGCTCCGCGACGATGAAGCGGAGTTGGCGGCGGGCGGTCTCCTCTTCCTGGTAGGCCTCTCGGGCGGCCTCGGCCGCCTCGTCCAAATGCCTTTGCGCGGCGGCCGCCTCCCCCAGGCGCCTCCACCGCTGCGCAACTTCCATCTCCTCTTCCAGGAGCCTTTGCTGGGCCGCAATCTCCTCAGCGAGCCCCCTATTCTCCCCCTCCTCCTCGTATTGAGGGTGGAGGTTCCGCCTCACGTTCAAGGGCTCTGAGGGGCCGGGCAGAGGCTCCGTTCCAGCCGTCTGATAGCCTCTCCTGGCCAGGGGGACGGCCTCGAAGCTCTTCAGGACGACGGGGGCCGAAGTATGTTCAGTCTCGGTGCCCCTCCCCAGAAGGGGGGTTGGACGCCGGGGTGATTTGTAGGGAGAGCGGTTCCTGAGCCACGGGATCTTTGTCGTGGTCAGGGTTCCGCGAGATCGGTATGGAGTCTAACATGGGTGTGACCCTTCGTTCCCACAGACGGCGCCAATTATTACGAGGTGGAACTCGCGTACAATGAATTTGTATTATGGGGAACCAAGGGCACGGTGGTTATATGGAAATGTGGGGTTAGGTAGGCTGTTTTACAAGTGATGAATGGGATGAAGAGGTTGGATCCGTTGCCGGTGGAGCTCACAGGGTCGTATCTCGTCGGACGTGGCTGAGGAAGGTCGGACGGCGGGAGGCTGACGCTGACTTTGGCCAAGGGGCGAGCTCTCCTGCAGCACGAACAACTCGTCAGAAGGGCGGGGTTGGGGTTCAACCCTTAGCCCCTCCGATGCCTAAGTCAGTAATATGGCTTAAAATGGGGCTCGGCACGCTGGTCGGACTAACGGTGTGTCCGCCGCGTGTCACGAGCTATATGTGGGAGAACAAAGATATGGAAGACCTTTGCTCTCGTGTGTGAATAATAGAAGATGAGAGAATTTTCCAACCCCTTTCTCGTAAGAGGAGAGGGAGTATTTATACCTGTCGGGTGATGACTAGGCGGAGCTGACCTGGCATGCTGACTGGACGCGCTGAGCTGGCTCGGTCGTCAGCGGAAACTCCAGGTAAGGACGTCGGGAACCGGGTTGCCTGACCTGCTTTCGTCAGGCGGCGCAACGGCCAGGGGGAGCTTTTGTCGGGGTGTCAGAGTCGAAAGCATTGTCAGATGGCTCAGCCGCCAGGGGGTGCTTTGTCAGACGGTCGGGTGACGTATGTGTCGGTCGCGTCCTTATCCTTGGCCGTTTGTCGCTAGCGTCGAGCTGAAAGCCAGGCGGTGTCACCCTAGGCGTCGTGGTTCGCGGGAGTCGGGCGGGCCGTCCCGATTGGCCTTGGGGCACGGCTCGCTGGTGCGGAGGGATACGTCCACGCCGGTCATCAGGCCTGGCCTAGCTGCCCCAGCGTCACCGAGCGCGACACCCCGGCGGGTCAGGCGGCTTCGGTTGTTCGCCTCGGCCGGCCGTGGCTGTTCGCCTCGCCTGGTTCGGGGAACACTGCCAGGCGCGCCTGTCTCCATGGCTCCCCGGATTTTCGGGGCGGCGGCCCCTTTGTGACAGGGCAAGCTAGTGGGGCTTGTTAGCGGATCCGGGCGGGTGTCGGGCTACTACGATCTTTAGGTCGTAACAGAAGCCATTTACAGACGAGTTGGACTGACCATGGACGAGGATGAGACCATGGTAGAGTAATGACGAGGCTACAAATGAGAACCCGTGAGTCTACATCGGAGTACTCGTGTATATACAGAATAGTGCTCGTTGATCTATAGCAGATGGATACCATCCAGATGATGTTCCCAAGAATGTTTGACTACAATGGTGCACGATGAGAAAAATTGCTCAAACGTATACTTTTTACTCAACGGGCACAACGGGCAAATATACATCTGGTTGGGATTAGCAAATAGCAAAATCTATATTAACCAATAGTAATATTTCTCAAACGTCTACCTTTTTACTCAGTGCGCATAACGGGTCATATTGTAACAAATTACAGGATTGTAAATATTTTTGCTTAGTGCTCACAAAGGTCACTACTTTTGCCCATAGGGCGGGCTGATTAACTTTGAGTAATGAAATACAGTTTTTCTCATACTACAAGTTCTTATGTCGTGACCCTTTTCTCCACAAACATTTTAGTTATGAGCAGCTCCATTAGCGCGCACCATCGTCACTTGTCGCATGTATCTTGGCCATTTGTTCTCTATATTTATTGAAGAAGAGTCAGTGATGAACACACAAAAAATCATAATAGAAACGAATATATTTTTTTAATTAGAAGCAGAAATAATCAGATAGAGCAGTTAGTATCATAAAGAATATTGCAACTTCACATTTTTGCACTGGTATGAAATTAAATAATGGCACTCGTATGAAATTCTTCTCAGCATAGAGAGAAATGAGGCTGCACAGTTTCCGAGTAGCGAGGGTAAGGTGAGTGCACAGTTTGAGAGATGATTCTTTGGTGGCACCTTCAGGCTACTGGCAATGTTATAAAACATTCCAGTACATCGGGTGCTTCTTCTGAAGGAGCAAACAACATCTTCGATTCAATATAAATGTAATGTATTCAATTTCTCCATCACGTCACTTGCCGCTAGTATATTGGCCATCTTTGTGTGTCGTAGACGAAGCATTCATTAAGAACAAAAAAATAGCATGTTAAAGAAAAAAAATATTGTATAAGTAGAATCATATAGAATCATATAGAATACTATCATCAAGAAGTGTAGTGGTTGACGATGTCTTGTGGGTAGGGTGAATCAATTTATATAGACAAATTGGACTGGGTATGGATGAGGATGGGACTACAGTAGAGTTATTGTGATGCTACAAAAGAGAAACCGTAAGTCTACAAATGAGAGCTCGTGAATATACAGAAGATTGCTCGTGAATTTACAGAAGATTTATACCAGCCAGATGTTGTAACAATAATGGTTTACCATTCCGGTGCGCGTTGGGCAAAATTGCTAGCATCTAAAAATTATCTCAATGTGCAGAACAGGAAAAATTAGATTTGGTTGGGATTAGCAAAGAGCAAAATCTATAATTTACATTTGTCAATTGATTTGAATTCTATGGCTGATTAGGACTAGCAAAGAGTGGCTAGGATTTGACTTTGGGGAATGGAAGGATGATGTGTTCTGAGAGAGTATTGAGGGGGAATACATTTGGTTGGAAAAATAGTAATAAATAATATTGTATCGAAAAAAGCAGCTGACCATCACTTACCTGGCCCGAGGGCACGCGTTTAATGCATTTGCATGCAGTAGTCACCATCGCAGTCACACATTTGCACTTAATGCAGCAAAGAGTAGTTTCACTAGCGTTTAATGCATTAGACCATTTATGTTTGTGCAACGCGCATAACGGTACAAATAAATGCCGCTTTTACACGCTGAGCAATTTTGAGTGTTGATTAATCAGTGTCCAGTTGTAAATGCAAGCTGCTATATATATAATTACTAGAAATAACCCGATTTGACTTGTTTTTCAGACGTTGCGTATGAAGTGTAAAGGAGAAAACTTGTATTGTATTATTCTATACAGCCTAGCCTCTTAGGCTGTCTTAGTTTGTAAACAGTCAACTTAGTGTTGTCTTTTCACTTATGTGTCTGGGAAGTTGGACTTTTGAACTGACAAACCGAAGATAATTCAAGAGATGGACTTGTATTGTATACTTTGTATTTTTGTATACAGCTTTTACAGGTTGTCTTGATCTTGTCTTGTGTGTCTTGGAACTATCGAACCGAAGATATGTACAAATGAAAGACGATATTCTAGACAATTGAAACCCCATCAAGAGTCCAGTCACCATCTTCGCATTATATTTTCTCCAATGTTGATTGATTTATTTGGCATTTCTCACCATTAATTTTCCCCTATTTTGTGTTTTTTTCTTAATTATTGTGATTTTTTATTGACCGTTGTGCGTGCTGAGTAATTATTCGTTATGACAGTTTTGCTCAACGCGCACAACTGGGTGTAATTTGAACAGTTGTGCGCGTTGAATTATATTTCGCAAAGGTATACCTTTTTACACACCGCACATAATGGGTCATATTTTAACAAATCAAAGATATGTATATATGTTTGCTCAGTGCTTGCAATGGTCACTATTGTTGCCCGTGGGACGGGATGATTAATTGTGGGTAATGGATTATGTAATACAGTTTTTCTCAGCATGCACAACGGTCAGGGCATCTGACGGTTGGGTGCGATGATTAATTGTGGGTAATTGAGTATTGTCATGTGTGTCTTGGAACTGCCGAACCGAAGATATGGACAAAAGTAAGCTGATATCTTGACAATTGAAACCCCATCAAGAGTCATGTCACCGTCTTCGCATTATATTTGCTGCAATATTGAATGATTTATTTGGCATTTCTCACCAATAATTTCCACTTATTTTGTGTTTTTCTTAATTATTGTGGTTCGTTTATTGACCGTTATGCACAATGAGTAATTATTCGTTACGACAGTTTTGCTCAACGCACACAGCTGGGTGTAATTTGACCAGTTGTGTGCACTGAATTATATTTCGCAAAGGTATACCTTTTTACACACCATGCACAACGGGTCATATTTTAACAAATCAAAGATATGTATATATGTTTGCTCAGTGCTCGCAACGGTCGCTACTGTTGCCCGTGGGACGGGATGATTAATTGTGGGTAATGGATTATGTAATATAGTTTTGCTCAGCGCGCACAACGGTCAGGGCATCTGACGGTTATGTGCGATGATTTATTGTAGTTAACTGCATACAGTTTGGCTCTATGCATAAAACAGTCACAACTACGTCCAGTTGTGTGATCTGAGTAATTGTGGATAACCAGATACAGTTTTGCTTAGCCCAGCGCAGCGGGCAAACAAATCGATGTGACCATTATGCGCGCTAAGTAATTGTGGGCGAATGTAAGTTTATCACAACGTATAGCATGACGGTTACAACTTTGGCCCGTTATGCATGCTGGGTAATTTATATTTCGGTAAACAGTTTTTACTCAGTAATTTCAATGTCAGACATTGATTCAAGTAAGCATCAATGTATATATCACATATATCAACTTGATAATGTCCTACAATTGTATCAAATTAAATGACATTGTATTAAGGTCTGAATTCTAACATACTACAACATTTATGCATTATAATGTACATAACACAACAAATTTGAAACTACAGCTAAACAGTTGTAACTTCACATTTTGGAACTGGTATGAAATTCAATCACGGGACTATCCTAAGGATACATTGATTCCCTTTACGAAAAACTTTTCAAAGTAATGCTGAACATCTCCAAGCAAGATGGCATTTATGATCAGCTCCAATAGCACGCACCATCGTCACTTGCCACATGTATCGTGGCCATCTGTGCCATGCCCCGCTGCCCCAAATAGGGAGGGTTGGCGCGGTAAGCCGCGGTATTGAATACCAAGCGTAAATGTGTACACCAAAAATTTTGCAGGCCACTGCAACGCTGAGGAAACACATGCAATAATAATATGTTCTGAAAGTAACATCTCCTGGGCCTCCCACCGATCTCTGGCCTGATGGGTCAACTGGCACCTCACCAACTCTACCCAACAGTCTCAGGGAAACTGACACATCGTCAGATCATCCTCAGTATGTCGTAGCCACTCATCTACCTCGAGGCTACTCTCCTTGCCCAAGAAATATCACGGATGCAGCCCTCTAAAATCCTTGTAGCTTGGCGGCTTCGACACCGCTACCCTATCCTCTAGCTGACTCATGTGCTCTATAACGCCAATCAGAACCTTAGCCTGTTTTAGCAGCGTAATGCACGATATAGCGGAATACATTTACATCACAGAGAGATCGTCCATCACGGTATAAGTAACCACTCCTTTAACGAATCTGGTATGCAGAAGCAGATACAAAAGTGCACCACCATCAGTGCGTGTCCCTATATGCATTGAAGAATCATCAGTTATGAACGCAAAAAATCATAATTAAGTAAAAATGGGGTATAAAGACTTGCAAATTTACATTTTTGCACTGATATAAAAATAAATCAAGGTTACTTCTTCTCAGAAGTATCCTGCTTCTGTAGAACATATGAAGGAGCAAATAACATCTTCGAGTACATATATACATGTGATGGCTTCAATTTCTTCATCACGTCAATTGCTGGTAGTATATTGGACATCTTTGTGTGTTGAAGATGAAGAATTGATTAACAACGAGATAAATTTAGCATGTTGAAGGAAAAATATTGTATAAGTAGAAACAGATAGAATCAGATAGAATACTATCATCAAGAAGTGTAGTGGTTGATGAGGTCTTGTGGATAGGGATTCCATTTACAGAAGAATTAGCCTGGCCAATTGATGAGGATGAGACTACATTAGAGTTACTGTGAGTCTATAAAAGAGAACCCTTAGTCTACAGAGGAGTGATATTGAATATACATACGGGTGAATCTACAGTAAATTGTTACCAGCCAAATGTTGTTACCACGAATGTTGACCTTTGCGGTGCGCATTGAGCAAAATTGATTGTCTCTAACAAAATTGGTCAACGTGCACAACGGGTAAAAATTTAGCAGTTGTGCGAGTTGATCAAATTATTTATGTTTATTGCCCTGGACCCTCCCCACACACCCAACCACACTTTTTATTATTCTCACTCCAGAATTGCTCAGCACATACAACCACTCAAAACTCAGAATTGCTCACCGCACATAACCACTCAAAACTTAGAATTACTCACCACACACAAACATTTTTTTCCAGTCCATGTGCGCATGTGCACGGGTTATTTGCTAGTGCTCTAACAAAATACAAGACAACATATAGCCCTTAACTCGTTAAGCAAACAGCATGCACAGCGAGAAAAATTAAGTCTGTTGTACGCGCTGAGCAAATCTTATCATGTTTAAATAAATTTCTCAAAGCGCACAACAGGTACATGGTTGGACCGATGTGCGCATTGAGCAATAATCTGTATCGGTAATATTTTTACCCGTTGTGCGCGCTGAGTAATATTTATGAAAATTGATAGGTTGATATCTTTTATATATGGTGATGGCGAAAATACAAAATAAGACAGTATCGTTCATCACTAATCATAGTACAAATGTATTTTAAATAAGCCAGATACAACAAATTGTGTCATACATCACAAGTAAGGTCACATAAAAATGTGACAACCGTATACATAAAAGTATACCACCCTTAAACCCAAAACAATATACCAACCAAAAACACCAAAGAATATCTACCCACAATCAATCTTCTCCATCAATGATCTAAAATGCATTATAAGACAAGAGAAATGCTGGTAGAAGGCCCTTCCAACATCAAAAACCTGGAGGTGGAGGAGGTGGAGGTGGAGGTGATGGTGAGGAAACTGTACGGATGTCTCTAGGCGAGGGCACCAGAGTCTCCATCTTCTATTGTATGTTCAACATTATGCCCATCAAAGTGTCGAAGTCGCTACACAGAAGTGAGATCACGAGATTGGTGTTGGATAGATTTTATTCAAGGTCTCCTAATCTCTGAGATAAGTTCACCGGTCGATGTGAGGAAGATGATGGAACAAATGCGGGACTTACATTACCTAGGAGTATATCCTTAAGCTGACGGTGTTCATAGGTAAGTACAGACACAAAAGAACTAAGCGAATCGAGTTTGATACGGCGGGTGTGCAGAACAGAGTCCTGACGGAGAGACCTCCCAATCATAATGCAGAGTCTGTTACTGATGGCCTCGAGGCTAGATTCTTCAGACGGAGAGTGAACTGGTGAACCTTCCTGTGCACGAGGATACCCAGGAGGAGGCAACTGCACATTGTGTCCACCTTGTGTTAGACCAAGCGAAAGCACATCCCGATGCGTAGCATCACGAAGAATGGTTCTATTGGCCAGAAAAGATGAGGGAATGGGCTCATTGTGTTTAGGTGACGTTGAATCATCATCACTTGGCCAATTTTCTGAAGAACCCACTTCCTCACTAGCTCGTTTTGGCGGCATGACAAAACCCTAGAACGAAATGTGAGAGTGTCGAGATGATGAAGAAAACAGAACGACAGGCGAAATGGCAGAGGAATGAAATTTTTCGCATAAACCCATGTTCTAGTGAATCTGTATATATATATTTTTTTGACAAGTAAGTAGTACTTTATTAAGATCAAAAAAGATGTACAAAGCAAGTGGAGTGCTTCTTAGGCCAGTAGAAAGAAGAAAGATAGGGGATTGGGCACAAGTGCCGTCACCCTAAACTTACCAAAATCTACAGCTAAGAAGTGCTCCAGAATCAAAACAAAATAAAAATACATATATACAATGTGTATCATGGGAAATTAGCACGCATCCAAAAATCCCTAATTCGAGAAAGGAGTAATATCTGATGCCTCGTCAAGGTCCAAGTGCTGTAAAGAAATAGCGACATCGGCAACAATGTCCTCAAATACCAAAGTCTTACACTTTTTCCTTGCCTCAAAAATACGCAAATTGTGTTGCTTCCAAATATGCCAAACCATTGCCGCCAGAGCCGCCCTAGCAAGCAAACCAATTGGCTCATTTACCTTATATCTGGATTGGATTAAGCTACAAACACCAGTTAAGCAATTCGGCAGAGTCCCTGAATACCCGAGCTTGAGAAAGCTTCTGGTGAGTATATATTTGGAGAAAGAACATTCAAAGAATAGGTGTACCCCACTTTCATGGACTTCCTCGTCACAAAGAACACAATTTTGCGTAAAAATAATCCCTCTCCTGAAAAGAATATCCTTAGTAGGTAGCTTACCGTGCAATGCCCGCAAGAGAGAGAGAGTGCGAATTTGGGGATGTGCTTCTTGTACCAAACAACCCCGTGGAAAGCAAATTGAGGACTGGAAGTGGAGGCGCCTTTCCACGCTGATTTGAAGGAGAATCCCGGCCCCTCAGACCATTTCCAGAGATCCGCATGATCAGCAAGAGCAACATTGAGTAGATCATGCTGAAGGTAATGCAAGTTCTGGGGAAGATGCCAAGATCCCGCACCCTAATAGTCTGATACACGTTTGGACTCATCACCGGGCGGGGGTTGATGGAGAAGGTGGAGGGGCCCTTTGGGGTGCCAGTTGTCATACCAAAACAAAGTAGAATTGCCATCACCAACAACACGTTTAATTAGTTTCTGAGAGAAACAGCGGTACCTTAGCATATACTTCAAAGTGCCGGACATGGATGGAAGGGGCCGGGTGCTATAGAATTCCTTGGGAAAATGCCTTTTCATATGGAGTGCCCATAGACCCTGTGAGCTTAAAAATCTCCAGGTTAGGCGAATTCCTGATGCTGCATTCAAATCATTCAAGCGTCGGAGTCCAATGCCACCTTCCCGCTTAGGCACACAACAGTCTTTCCAAGCCCAAAGGTTAAATTTTCCCCAAATAAATTTCCTACAGGCAGAGTTGATGGTCTTAATAACAGTATTAGGGATGTGGTAAGCTTGCATCCAGAAGTTCACCATGCCAAAGATAACACTTCGAACCAATTCAATTTTTCCCGCCGTAGAGAGCATGGAGGAGGAACACCCCAGTAATCTCTTCTTGCATTTATCAATCAACCTCGCAAACATGGATGCTCTAGGGTAATTTGAGGAAAGTGGAAGACCCAGGTAGATAGAAAATGATGTTACCATTTTAATGCCAAGAGAAGCCGCCAATCCTCTAGCATCCCGAACACCCTTACTGAATATGGCAGAACTTTTATCCCAATTAATCTGGAGACCAGTATAGAGGTGAAGAGAGTTTAAGACTTGTTTGAGTCCAGCAATAGAGCGGGGTGTGGCCCTGCAGAACACCAGGAGATCATCTGCGAACAATAGGTGGGAGATGGTTCCCACTCTTTTTAAAGGCAATAAAGACAGTGAGGCTTCCGCCCTAGCCATCAGCAGAGAAAATGCCTCCATAACAAGAACAAAGAGGTAGGGAGATAGCGGGTCACCCTGTCGCAACCCTCTGTTGGAGGTAAAGTATCCTTCAGGAGAGCCTTCAATAAGAACAGAGAATACAGGAGAGGAGATACATGCAGCTGTCCAGCCAATAAACTTATGTGAAAAACCCATCTGGTGGAGTTGGAAGTATATGAATTCTCTGTTGACACTGTCAAATGCCTTTCGCAGATCCAATTTGATACATGTTCTAGCACCCATGGGATTGCTGAAGTCCCTAATCTGTTCATGGGCAATTAGAGTACAATCTGCAAGTAATCTACCCTTGAGGAAAGCAGCTTGATTAGGAGATACTAAATCAGAAATAACATGTTTCAGCCTGTTGCATAAGACCTTACTGATAATCTTATAAACAACGTTGCAACATGAAATCGGCATGTAGTCGCTTAGCCCAGAGGCAGTAGCACTCTTAGGGACAAGGGTCAGAAAAGTATGATTAATACAATTGGGCATATTGCTGTAAGTGAAGAAATATGAGACAGCAGAGATGACATCATCCTTTATTACCTCCCAAGCGTGATGGTAGAATGAAGCATTAAAACCATCGGGACCAGGTGCCTTATCTTTCCCAATCTGAGAAGCTGCAAAAGAAATCTCAGATTCAGTAAGCTGTCTCTCCAACCAGGTCGAAGCATCCTGAGTTAAGATTCGCTTACGTGGGAGGTTGGGGAATACATTCCAATAATCTGACTGTGAATATAGATTCATATAGTAGTAGGAAGCTGCCTGCCTGAAGGAAATTGGATCATGACTCCGTTGCCCATTAGGAGACATTAAATGGCTAAGATTGTTGTGGCACTGCCTGGACTTCATAGCCGCATAAAAAAATTTGGAGTTTCTGTCACCAAGGGATAGCCAATTTTGCCTGCTCTTCTGCCTTAAATCCGCCTCCTCCTTATCAAGGGCCTTTGCCAAATTAAAAGAGGCAAGCCTCTCTTTATCTTGCAATGTAGGGTCAAAGGCAATATTGGGATTTCTTTGCAAAGATTCCAGGATGTTGCGACATGAGACAACCCCAAGCTCTTCCTTGTATGTTGCAGCCCAAGGCTTAAGGAGGGTCTTTAGGTACTTAAGGTTGCAAGCCAAACGATGCAAGGGGGAACCGTAGCCACCAAGACCCCATTTACTTTGGACAAAATCAATAAAGCCAGGATAGTTTGCCCATGAATTGTAGAATCTAAAGGGTTTAGGTAAGGATTGTACCTTTGGTTGTGGCCAAACAAGCATTCCAGAGTGATCGCTTGTTCCTGCTTCAGTGTAATCATAGTATGAGTGCGGAAAACAGTGCAACCACCCAAGATTTCCCAATACATGGTCAAGCCGAGCACTAATTCGTGAACTCCCCGATCTCTTGTTGTTCCAAGTGAACTTATTGCCAACTCCCTTGATCTCCAGAAGATTACAGTCAGAAATACAAGAATTGAAAGCTTCTATGCATCTCGGATCTACTGCATGACCACCCAGCTTTTCATTAGCACTTCGGATGCAATTAAAATCACCACCTACTAGCCAGGGGTGCCCATTCAACACATTAGAGTCGGATAACAGGGAATTCCAAAGTGGCTGCCTTGTAGAGGCAAGATTGAAGCCGTAGACAGCAGTTAAAGCCAATATAAACCCCCCTTTGTTAGAAAAGACAGCTGACAAGTGCTGAGCCGATAATGAATGAACTGTACAAGTCTAGGAGGACTGACAGAAGAAAATGTATATTCTGCCACCTCTGTGCTGACTGCAATTATCAATGCAATCCCAGTCATTAGAAAAACTCTTACCAATTCTAACTTTGTTCATGGATTCTACTTTTGTCTCAAAAAGACAATCAATACAAGGCTTGTGCAGCCGCAGTTTATGTCTCAAATCAGCCAGTCGGGATGAATTATTCAGCCCCCTAGTGTTCCAGAAGAATAAAGACATTAGGATGAGGATGGAGGGATATGCGGCTGTGCCAGCCTAACGCTACGTCGAATTGACGAAGGAGAAAGCTTAGGGGGTTTGTATTTCGGCTGGTGGGGAGAAGCCTTCAAGGAAAGTTGCTCTGCCACCCATTCCTGATTGAGAGTAGTTGGGTTCTCCGGTGGATCGGCATCTTCAGCAGATTGTAGCAACACAGGAGAGGGAACATGCTTACATTTGGGCAAGAGGGTACCAACCGGGCCATGCTTAAGAGCACCAACCAAAGTTTGATTAAGAGGTAATGTATTCCCAGGGGGTTCGGCATCCAAAACTTGTTGTAACAGCACGGATGAAGACGAGCTACAATCGCCTACCTCCAAGTTGGAATATAGGGGTATAGCGCCAGGCAGAGACACAGCAGAGACGGCATCTTGGGTTGAGTCAGCAACCGACGGGAACAATGGTGGAGAAGCAGCAGAAGGCAGGTTAACCGGAGGGGATACAGCAGCTGGCGGTTGAACTGGGGGATCGGCAACAGACGGAGCTGATAGGGGCAGCTTCCCAGCGCTTGCTGAAAGTAGGTCCTGGAGGTCAGTGACTAAAACTGGACGGGCATCAGGATGAGCCGCAGTCGGCAACTCAGGAGGCGCAGTTGCCAATGCTGGAGAAACATCTGGGAGTGGACCAAGAGCAATGTGATTAGAAGATGTGGCCAAATCATTCTGCATAGCTGGGGTTTGGATTGAAGGCAGCTTAGAAATATCAGGGCATTGGGAGTCGGAGTGTCCAAAGCACACGCACTGGCTGCACCTAGGAGGCTCGCCCTCATACTTAGTGTCAACATTAATAATGGAACCATCATCCAATTCCAATCCCACTGCTCGAGGGAGGGCCTTAGTCGCATCAACCTCTACAAGGCACCGCACATACGTCAATCTTTCAAATTTAGCCGTTCCCCTGTCCAGACAAATAGGGTTCCCGACAATAGAGCTCATAATATTGAAAATGTCCAAAGTCCACATGCTCAAAGGCAAGCCATGAAACTGGACCCATACAGGAACTGTAGCAAGCATGTCCCGATCGTATTGTAGGGTAGAGCTCCACCTCTGGAGAACCGTCAATCTGCCATCAAAGAGCCATGGTCCTCCATAAAGAATTCGCTCACATTCTTCAGCGCACTCAAACCTGAAATAGAAAAACTCGTTTTCCCGACTGAAGATACGAACTTCCTTCTTCAACTTCCACAAACGGTCACCCCAAGCCCTGATTTGGCCATAGTACGGCACATCCCCCAGGATGTATCCAATAAGAGTGTTTTTCCAACATCTTGCACCCTTCTCTATCAAAGCGCCCTCTACCCTTCCAACACAGATTCCATCATCCTTGGCAAGGGGGGAACGTAACACATCCTCAAAGATTCATCATAAGTCCTTCTATTCGAGCAAACATCGGAAAAAGAAAGCTTTGCCACTGTCGTGTTGATAGTAATGGGGATATTGGGTCTTACAGGCTTAATGTCGAACACTTTGTGGGCAAGAGGAATCCTGGGCTGTGTATTACCTGAAGGACGGACCCGGAGGTGGCCAGGCCTAGAGGGATCCCGTACTCGATTCAGGGGACGGCCTCGCTGAGGTGCCAATCCACGATGGAGAGAATTCTGCTGCCGATTGCCGTCATTAACAGGAGGAATTCGATTGCTGATGACATCCCGCCCAGGACGACGCCGAGAAACCAACTCCCAGCCTGCCTCTTGGTCTCGATGACCATCGTGAACGCCTACAGAAGTCGCGATGTGAGCCTGCGTCGGCTCTGTAGAATCCTTAGCCACCGGATCTCCAGTATCCTTAGCCGCCGGAGACATGAGGGTTTTATATATATATGAATCTGTATATATATATATATATATATATATATATATAACGTTGGTTATTTTAATCTCAGCCGCTGGATTACTTAGGGAACTGACTAAAACGATTTCATTAGACGGCTGGAATGAAGCATCAATTCGGTTGGCGATACAATCGTAATAAAGAACTTACACAGAAACAAAGGTTCTACTTGAATCAATCTCAACAAGTGAACATAGGTGTCACGGTCGGTTTTCAATCGTACGTTTTCGTGCGCGTACTTTTGTTCGTACACGTATTTATTTTGGACCCTTCTTGTATCCGAACCCTATGATGAGATATGCCGTTGTGACCCTCTGGAAGAGTATTTATTTGTGGAATTATTTTGGAACGTCATTTCACGGGTCGTTCTCCCACAATTGAACTTTGTTTGAAGAGGTGTCGTGATTTTCACTTTTGTCGTGAGACCTTTTTATTTTTTAGTTTTGTTTCTCGTCGCCCTAGCCTTGATCGATCTTCTTAGTTTCGTTTCTCTCGTCGACATGGTCACCCCGGTATTTTTCATAATTATCGGGTTTCGTTTGACCCATTTATGCACTAATCCCCAATCTAAATGATGTTTAAATCAAAGTTTCATTTGATTAATTCCCTGTGCAAGGCTCACCCTCTTTTCTCCTTAACTGCACCCCACCCACTTACATTCTCTCTCCCCTTTACCCCTAAGTCTACCCCAATCCCATGTTGAATAGCAAATGGAGAATCTTATCATACGTAACAACCCAAAACCAAATTAGCTATACACACCATTAACTATACTCTATCCTTCTTCTCTCTCTCCTCTAATTCCCTTAGTTGTACCCCATCTAAACCCTATTTAGCAAGAACCCAATTCATTTAAACTCGAAGCAGCCCTAGGGTTTCTCTTCCATTGCTATTTCCTCCTTCAGCCGCCAACATCACAAACCCTAGACCAGCATTCTCGTCGCCCCGACCCATAGCTGCGTCGCCCTTCTGCTCCACCCATCTCCAGCCTTTCACCGACGCACGGCGGCCTACCCCGACCTGCTCCTGTGGCCTATGCGACCCCCAGGCGCAGCAACAACACCCTGGCGCTGCAGCAGCGTCGCCAAGCGCCCAGCGGCCTTACCCCATCGATCTGACCCCCTGTCAGGCCATCTTCGACCTATCCCAATAGCGGACAGTGGCAGCACTGCCAGCAGCGCTTCCCCAGGCACGTGCAGCGTTTCCCTGCACAGCAGCGGCTCTGCCACGATGCAGAACGCCACATAGCACTGACAGCGGCACTGACGAGCGCTGACAGTAGCAGCAGCTACCCCTGACATGCGCAGTAGCTTCTCTTGGCTGCAACAACACACATCAATCTCCCCTAGCTGCTGTCCACGCGCGACGACATCCCTCTAGCCGTGGATATCTCGTGTCGACCCCCGAAAGCTTCGTAGAGGATCTTCTCTTCCTACGGTTAGTAAACGTTCATTAGAATACCCTAAGATCAGTTTGCTAATAGTTCTTTGGACCATTAAAAAATGATGAAAAACTAGTTGACGTAATATATTGATGTTAACATGAATATTCGTAGGGCTGATAACTTGTTTACACAACTTCTAGTTAACATGTTAGCCTAGGTTGCTTGGCAAAAATTGTTGTATGTTTTCTTACTAGCAACTTGTTGTAGTTAATGTATTAGTAATTTAACGATTACTGATATTGTTGTGTCACCCATCTTAGGATAAAGAACTTATTAAAAATCGGAACATTAAACGTTTTAGGATTGCCTAATAATTCTAGTCCGTCATTACGAACTTATTCGTACACGTGTTTTACCAACAGAGAACCCATCGTTTCGTACTGTTCGCGATACCGAAATCCAACCCCTAACATCGCTACCCGACGTCAGAGTAGCTCTCGCGTCGTGTTGAGGTAAGTCCCGCTCCGTAGGAACCCCCACATCGCCTATTAACGAACCTAAAAATCGTTGCTTCTGATTATTTTTAACTCACTAATCAAGATAAATTATTGGGACTGTAGGCTGGACTGTGTTGTGAGCACATAGGTAGATTATTGGACTCTGGTTGATCGTGACTTCAGCGTAATTTTTCATGCAGGTGATACTTGCCAGTGATTGTTTAGGCCACGTTTTAGGCCATTTTGTACAGTAGCGTAAAAGAGACTAGGCGATGAAATTATAGTCTCCTAGACGACCCTTCTAGATCTAGCTTGACAACGAAGCTAGATTCGACACTTTTTACATGCTTTCATTCATGCTTCCATGTCATGTTTAATTTCAATTAACGGTACGCACTTTAACTGCTCATTGCCATGTCATGTCATGCATCCAATGTTTCATTGTGATTGCGTAGCACACGCTACACTTATTGTAACTATTGAGGCTAGGCACCTGCTTTGCGGGCACAACCCTATGCCAAACCCAAAAACACTTCCTGGCTCATGATCCAGAAGCGAGCTCATGTACTTGAGAAACCTTGTCACGATACACGTGGAGGGGTAGGGTTAAGCTATCACGCAGCATAGAAGGATGCCTGATCCGCTCCTTCAGCTGTAAGGAGTAAACCTTGTGCATAATGTGAAATGATAATGTTCGTGAAATGATAATGTTCGTGAATGTGTTTTTCGTAGTTCTGCTACGACGTGCATGCATGTCATCATGTCATCTTAAATTGTTGCATTCTTAAATGTCATGTCATTTCATTATATTTAGAACTGTTAGTCGATTTCTTTTATTTGTATCCTTGCACAAAAGTTCTCCGTTTTCTTTTGGGAGACTTTTGCTGACATGTGCCCTCTTCTCTTTGAGTGTCACATGTAAGGTTCTGAGTCGAAGTTAGCCATAGAGGACAAGCAGTTCGTGGACGCTGAGTTCGAGGTACCTGTCGAAACCGAGTTTGAGGACACTGGTGACCAGTCCTAGACTCACCTAGAGTCTTTTTAGTTGTCACTTTTTAGTAGTTGCAGTTTGCTCTCGGTGCGTAGCACCTGACTCTCTTTACTTTTGTTTCGGCCATGCTTTAGGCCTATTGTTCAGATTTGTACTTTTGTGACTTTTCTGTGATGTTAGAATAATCTCTGGATGTTGTTGGTGGATGTTTCTTTTATGTCTGCTTTATTATTATCATTGTTGTTGTTTTGTCGCAATGCATGGACCTGCTATTTGTTTCATATACCGACGCTTATCAGACTGCAGCTTCGCAGCTCCACGTCTGAGCGGACCTCCTCACATCTCGCCTTCCATACTTGGGAAGCGGGGCGTGACAGGTTCTGTTGGTGGCCCATGCAGGTCCTACTTTGCATCCGCAAAATATCGGAACAACAATAATGATAAACATCATCCAATTAAATATTCGAAACATCCGAGTCATGATTAAGTCTAATCTGAACGTTTCTTGTCTTAGATGGCAGGAAGACGCAACACCCGTGCTGGTAGTGGAGCTGGAGCTGGTGGTGGACCAGCTGGCGCTGGAGCTGATAGAGAACCGACCACGGCTGAGATGATGAGGATGATGAATCAGATGATGCAGTTTCAGTAGGGCATGCTTCTGAATGCCCCTCGCTTTGAGCCAGGAGCTAAGCAGTTTCGGGAGCTGGGCCCGATGTATTTCACTGTGTCGGAAGGACCATTAGCTGTGGACGAGTGGATGAAGAATACGGAGGATAATCTGCTTCTCTCGAAGGTTAACCCGGCTGGATGGGTTGACTTGGCGAAGAAGCAACTGAAGGATAATGCTCGTAGCTGGTGGGAGTCTGAGGAGCAGAAGCTGGTGAGGCCTATCCCCTGAGCCACTTTCAAGGCGAGATTTGATGAGGAGTATTTCCCTCGAGCTGCTAGGATGGAGCTGATACAGCAGTTTATCAGTCTGAAGCAGGGGAATCTGACGGTGGATCAGTACCACCAGGAGTTCACTAGATTGTGTCACTTTGCACCAAAGATGGTGCAGACCGCTGAAGATCGAGCTCAAAGGTTCTTGCAGGGTTTATCTTTGGAGCTGCAGAGTCTGATGTCCTCTTCAGACTTAGATTCTCACCAGAAGTTGCTGATCGCTGCCAAGAGGCAGGAGCTGATTGCCAATCAGAGGAGAGGGCAGCATTCAGGTGCTGGAAAGAGGCCTATGGAGCAGGCCAGAGCTGTGGTTAGGCCAGTGCTGAGGCCTAATTAGTCCGTGTAGTTTAAGAAGCCAGGCGGGCGTATTCAGAAGACGTGTCATTTTTGCAGCAGGACCGGCCATGTGAAGGAGCAGTGCAGGAGATTTCTGGGACAGTGCTTACTTTGTGGCAAAGATAAGTATTCAGTGAAGGATTGTCCGCTTGCTAGACAACCGCAGAAAGCACCTGTAGCTGCTGGACGTGTAGCGCCTCTCATTCCCCAGAAGCAGGCATTTCAGCAGGCTGTTCAGCTTAGGAGGCAGGTTTTCACGATGACCGCAGAGGCGGAGGCTGAGGATGGAGGTATTGCAAGTAACCCTCAGACTAGTCTTTACTTTTCATTAGTTGATCTTGAATGTTAGAATAGATAGTATTTGCTAGAATAGGTTTTGATTGCTAGTTTGTTTGTTAGGGGTTATTCTTGTTTGTGCTTGTCCCGCTCGGGTTCTTTTCGACTCCGGTGCATCTTATCCCGGAGTTTCGTGGACAAGCATTCTCTGACGACTTCCTCTCTTTCCAAGAGTTGGGATATATCCACAAGGAGTGGTGTGATCTTGGTGTCCCTTGGATGTCAATCTTGTCCCTTGGTAGTCTGTGGATTCGAGCTTTACGCCGATTTTATCGTCCACGACATTACCAATTATGCTGTTATTCTCGGGATGTATTGGCTTAGTTGCTTATTCGCTACGATCGACTGCCGATGGAAGAAGGTGGTGTTCGAGATTCCTGGTCATCCAACTTTCGAGTTCAGTAGTGGTAGCAGTTCGCTTGGGCCTGTCAGATTTCGGGCCAAGCCAGTGGTGGAGCTTGTGGCTATGCAGATGGAGATGACTAGACCAGCTATGGTGAGAGACTTCGATGATGTCTTCCCCGAGGAGATTTCAGGACTTCGCCCGATCGAGCCCTTGAGTTCTCGATTGATCTTATTCTGGGAGCGCAGCCCATTTCGAAAGCACCATATCGTATGGCTCCGACAGAGTTGGAGGAGCTACGTAGACATTTGGACGAGCTTTTTACAGAAGGGTTATATCCATCCGAGTCTGTCTTCATGGGGAGCACATGTTCTATTGGTGAAGAAGAAGGATGGTTCACGTCGGATGTGCGTGGACTACAGAGAGTTGAATGTTGTCACCATTAAGAACAAGTATCTGTTACCGCAGATTGACAACATTTTTGATCAGCTTGAAGGATCAAGGGTATTCTCTAAATAGGATCTCAAGAGTGGATATCACCAGCTGAGGGGAAGAAGGAAGACGTGCAGAAGACAGTGTTCAGAACAAAGTATGGACACTACGAGTTTGTGGTTATGCCTTTCGGTGTGACCAAGCACCCGCGGTTTTCATGAATATGATGAACCTGATATTTTATGACTTCTTAGATAAGTTTTTCGTTATCTTTATTGACAACATCTTGATCTATTCAAAGTCGGTGGAGGAGCATGTTGAGCACTTGCAGACAGTTCTGGAGATTTTGAGGAAGCATCGGTTGTATGCGAAGTATTCCAAGTGTGAGTTCTGGCTAGATAGAGTTGCTTTTCTTGGGCATGTGGTGTCAGGATATGGCATAACCGTGGATCCAGAGAAGATCAAGGCTATCAGAGAGTGGCCGACTCCGCAGACAGCGTCTGAGATCAGGAGTTTTCTTGGCTAGCAGGATATTATTGGCGCTTCATTAAGGACTTCTCTCGTATTACAGAGCCGATGACCAGACTGACGAGGAAGGATATACCTTTCGTTTGGTCCGATGCTTGTGTGGAGGCCTTTTCTATTCTGAAGGAGAGATTGACGTCTACACCTGTTCTAGCTGTGCCCGATCGGGATGGAGGTTTCAAGATCTTTTGTGATGCTTCTGGCAAAGGTCTCAGTTGCATTTTGCATCAGCATGGGCATGTGGTCACGTACGCTTCTCAACAGCTTAAGGCTCATGAGAAGAACTACCTGATGCCCGATTTGGAGTTGGCTGCAGTCGTATTTGCGCTCAAGATTTGGAGGCATTTATTGCTGAGTGAGAAGGTGAATATCTTCACTGATCACAAAAGCTTGAAATATATCTTTACGCAGAAGGAGCTCAATATGCGACAGCGTCGATGGTTGGAGCTCATGGCAGATTATGAGATCGACTTGCAGTACCATCCTGGCAATGTGAATGTGGTTCCTGATGTGCTGAGCAGACTTCCAGTGATTATGATGTTGACTTCACAGTGGAGGTTGCAGCAGGAGTTCTGTGAGTCAGGTATTGAGATTGTGCTTCCGGGAGAGGTTTCGTCATTGATGTGTATGCAGATACATTCGACGATCGTGAATCGGATCAAGAAAGGTCAGGCTGGAGATCCGAAGCTGAAGAGGTCCATGAGCAGGTAGAAGCTGGTCGGTGGACTGACTTTTTGATTCATGAGGATGGCTCGCTGAGGTATGAAGCCAGAGTTTGTGTGCCAGCTGGGGATATTAGAGAGGAGTTGCTTGTTGAGGCATATAGTTCTCTGTATTCTGTACATCCTGGAGGTACCAAGATGTACAAGGACCTTCGCCTGAACTATTGGTGGCATGGCATGAAGATGAGTGTGACACGGAGCATTGCCAAGTGTTTGGTATGTCAGCAGGTTAAGGCAGAGCATCAGCGTACAGCAGGGTTGCTACAACCGCTTCCGATTCCGGAATGAAAGTGGCAACACATCACTATGGATTTCGTGACTGGACTACCTCGGAGTCCGAAGCAGAATGACGCGATTTCGGTGATCGTAGACCGATTGACTAAATCTGTGCACTTTATTCCTTTTCGAGTGGGACAGTCTACTGAGACGCTAGCAAGGAGATATATGGAGAAGATCGTGCGACTTCACGGAGTCCCCGTGAGTATCGTGTCGGACAGAGACACGAGATTCACATCTCAGTTTTGACAGAGTCTGTAGAAGAGTCTGGGTACGAGTCTGAGTTTCAGTACCGCATACCACCCGCAAACGGATGGCCAGTCAGAGAGGACGATTCAGATTTTAGAGGACATGCTGAGAGAGTGCAAGTTTGACTTCAAGGGATCTTGGGAGGATCATCTTCATCCTGTGGAGTTTTCCTACAATAACAGCTAACAGGCAAGCAATAGCATGGCGCCATTTATCGCGCTTTATGGGAAGAAATGTCGATCGCCACTGAGCTGGGATGACATTGGAGACAGAGAGATATTAGGACCAAAGATGATCCTGGAGGCAGTGGATGTTGTGAGGAACATCAGGGAGAAGCTGAGGATCGCTCATGACCGTTTCAAGCATTGGGTAGATGCTAAACGGCGACCGTTGGAGTTTCAGCCTGGAGACCACGTCTTTCTCAAGATCTCTCCGAATCGAGGAGTTATTCGATTTGGAAGGAGAGGCAAGCTGGGTCCGAGGTATATTGGGCCTTTTGACGTTCTGGAGAGAGTTGGAGCTGTGGCATACCGTTTGGCGTTGTCGCCATCACTAGAGGGAGTTCACGACGTGTTTCACGTATCTCAGTTACGTCGATACGTCAGTGATCCATCTCATGCTGTGGATTTCTCGGAGATCACGGTTCGTTCGGATCTGACCTATGATCAGCAACAAGTTGAGATTCTGGATCGACGGTAGAAGCAGCTGAGGAATAAGACCGTCAACTTGGTTAGAGTGCAGTGGCGTCATGGTTCCCCTGGGGAGTCTACCTGGGAGTGCGAGGATGATATGAGAGAGCGCTTCCTGCACTTATTTTAGATCAGTGGTTGATGTTGATTTCGAGGGTGAAATCATTCATAAGGTGGGTAGGATGTCACGGTCGGTTTTCGATCGTACGTTTTCGTGTGCGTACTTTTGTTCGTACACGTATTTATTTTGGACCCTTCTTGTATCCGAACCCTATGATATGATATGCAGTTGTGACTTTATTTTGGAACGTCATTTCACGGGTCGTTCTCCCATAATTTAACTTTGTTTGAAGAGGTGTCGTGATTTTCACTTTTGTCGTTGTTTCAGAGTGTTTTCTCACTACAAAGCGTTGACCGTGGAGAGCCCGGTCAACGTGGTCAAGGGGCCCGCTTTGGGTCCCTCGGGGGCTTCGAATCGGTACAGAAGGGGCGAGGGGTAGCCTCGGCCCTGGTTGAGACGCTCGGCCTCGGACAGGTGTGCTCGGCCTCGGCTGGTAGGGGGACGATGGGTAGCCTCAGTCGCCCGGGTAGATGCACGGCCGACGGGTGGCGAGGGAGAGTCTCAGACCCGATTAGGACGCTCGGCCTCGGTAGGACGTGCTCGGCCACGGCAGGCTGACGGTGAGGGGAAGCCTCACTGTCCGGTTGATCGAGTGATCGGAGAGGGGCGAGGGGTAGCCTCGGCCCGTTGATCTGTTGTCTACCTGCGCAGACGAGAACGCTCGTCAGGGGGCCGGACCTTGGTTCCGGCCAAATCCCCTCCGATGCCTAAGTCAGATAGAGATCTGAGAAAGGAGGCCCGGCGGAGACGGTCCGACTCGTGAGGAGATCATGACGGCGTCTCTCGGCGCGAGCGGGGGAGGAAGGAGATGAATTGGGGGAACGAGGTCGTTGATGGAGTACCTTAGGTTTTGTTACCTGAGATGCGGTCCTTTTCTTCTTCGTCTTCCTGGCCCTTTTGTAGAGCTCCCGCGTGATTGCCTCTGGCCCACGTCCCACGCCCGCCATTGATCGTGCCCCATCAGTTCCCCCTCGCCGCCGCCCTCTCTGCCATGCCAGCACCTCCCCATTATCGCTATTTAGTGGTCGCGCGTCCGGGGGAGTGGTTTTCGCAGGAGTGGGCGAGCGACCAACGGGTTATTGGGGCTGGGTCGGATCGACGTTCGAGAAGGTCCCTTGTAGGGCCTTTGTCGAATGGGCTTTGAGGACGCAGATGGGCTTTTGACCAGTAGTCGGGCTCCTGGGCTCGTGCTTTATGGGTCTCGGTCAAATAGGCGTAACAATTGCCCCCATCGGTCGGGTTGATCGGCCTCGGCCGGTTCGGCTCGGCCGATGTGACCTCTGCCGATTTTGACGAGCTCGCCAGTCGATGCCGACTCATTTATTAGTCGTCATCATGAGTTGGCCCGTTCGATGTTTTTAAGGCGCGGGTTCCGAAGCACCGTCGGCCTTCAGATGTTGCCACGTGTAGCGGCAAGCTTATCCCTGCCGCTAGCGGAGTCGTCTTAAGTGGAGAAGCCGAGGGATTCGTGAGCCGCCATCCCATCGTCTTTCTTCTTTACGCTGATCCCCCTTCTGTCTGAGCTCTGCCCCATGTCGTCTTCTTCTGCTACGGGTTCGGTTCGGTCGGAGCGCGATGCGGCTCCAGGTCTGGCGGGTGACACTCCTTCGGCGATTAGTCAGCACAGGGATGATCTTTCCGGGGTTCCTTCTGAGGTCTTGGCGTGGCCTTCGTCGATCTGTGCCACCGCCATCGGGAGCATGCGCTCCTCCTACCTGCTTCCGCCCTACTCGGCTCGTGCCCCTGGGGCTGACGAGCGGATCTGCTCTCCTGGTCCCAATGAGGTCAGGATATATGAGAAGTGCTTCCACTTCGGGCTCCGTTTCCCGCTTCATCCTTTTATCGTTGAGTTCCTTCAGGCCCACAATGTGTGCTTGTGTCAATTCTGTCCCAACGCCGTCGGGATCCTCGTCGGGTTCGTTGTCGTCTGCATGCTGAAGGGTGTGGTGCCCTCTCTCCGCCTCCTTGCCCAGTTCTACCGCCTGAGCCTCCACCAATCAGGGGCGTGGATTTACATCAGCGCCCGCCCGAAGATGTCCCTGGTGCTGGGGTTGCCGAGCTCTCTGAAACGCTGGAAGGGGGAATACGTGTTCGTCACATTCCCCTCGAGTGTACCCTTCCCGGCTCGGTGGGTGGCGGCCGGTGCCGTTGTTCTTAATCTGGGTGAGCCGACGGTCGCTGAGCAGCAGACGGCGAGGGACATGCTGGCAATTCCTACGGGGGAGCGCTCGATCGACTTCCTCTTTAGTGACCACAATTTGCGTAAGACGGTGTGGCCCCTAGGTAAGCTGCTCCGAACGTTCGCCCCTCGAAGTCGCCCAGGTTCTGCCCTGTCTCTCATTTCTTCTTTGAGTGCAGGTGGGCTCCCTCTCGGTTCTTCTCCTGCCAGCGCTCTTGTGCAGGTCCCGAACCCGGATCCGCGCAGAAGGGACCATGTGTTGGCGGTCCGGAAGAAGCAGCAGGTTGTGACCGCGTCCGGAGGTTCGAAGCGAAAGAAGATGTTGTCTCCCTCTCTCCCCTTGCAGGGGTCTCCCAAGAGGCTCCGTGAGGGGGCCGAGGGGGTCGACGTCCAGTCGCCTGCTGACCGACCTCATCCTGCTCCCGTTGAGGTTGCCTGGCCGTGGGCCGGCCCTTCACCTCTCCCGGACGGCTCTCTCCCTGATGCTTACAGTCGGTATCTTGGGGCGTTCTGCTCCGCTCCTGGCGAGTTCCCTTCGTCAGGAGAGGGTCTTCTTTGTCCACGCTTTCCAGTGGGGGAGAAGGAGTCGGTGTTCTCGAGCCGTGGAGCCGCCGCTCGTGTGGCCGAGAACTGTTGTCTCCCTCCCGACCAGGCGGTGTTGGATGGAGTCAGGGGCGATTGCTTGGCTACCTTCGTGATCCAGGCTGGTCAACAGGTAGTGTGTCTTTGCTTGTCCCCCCGTTCTCCAGCTGCTTTTGCCGTCTTACCTTCGTTGCTTTGGCACAGTTGTCCTCGGTGGGCCTCTCGATGAGGCGCCAATTCGCGGCTCTTCCCAAAGCCAAATCGGTGGCCGGGCTAGGCCCTGAGGTCCCTGGCGAGGAGGGGGAGGAAGCTAGTCAGTTGGAGGAGGCGCGGGTCCAGTCCCTGGACTCCCGAATAACTGAGCTGTCCTCTCTCCTGGAGGTGGCGGATCGGGAGAGAGCCGTGGCTCTGGCCGCGAAGTCAGAGGCCGAGACGCGGCTCGCCTCTCTTTTAAAAGATGTCGGCGCGTCTGGGGGAGACAAGCAGATCCCCGACCCGGCTGCTGCCTCCGAAGCCTCGGAGCTCTCCGATCGTCTGGATGCAGCGGAGGAGCAGGCGAGGGCCCTTGCAGCCCAACTTGGGGAGAAATCCCGGGAGATCGAGAAGGAGAGGGCGGAGCACCAACGCCAGGTCGAGACCTTAGAGGCCCAGCTGCGTGGGCTCGAGGGGGTGGATCCGGCCCGGATCGCTCAGGATGCCATGGCGGAGTATGCCACCTCCTTTGTGGAGACCGCCTTATCGACGGCGTACGAGAAGGGCTTCGCCCGGTGCCAGTCCGAGATCCAAAAGAAGTTCCCGCTCTCGGGGATTGACTTCGAGAAACTTCGGATGTACTCTGACGCCGAACAGAGTAAGGGGGGAGACCCTAGTGAGCTGCCAGCATGTGGCTCCACCGGTGCCCCCGGAGAAGAATGAGGGAGGGGAATGCCCCTCGACCTCTTCGTGTATCCTTCTGTATACCTTTTTGCTTTATCTGGAAAGGAATGAATTTAAAACAAATTTATTTCATAGGAAGTGATACATCTATTGAAAGTATTTGCGTAAATGTTCCGCATTCCAAGTGTGAGTGAGAACTCTCCCTTCCATGTCAGCTAGTCGGTAGGCTGCGGGTCCGAGGACCTCGACGACTTTGTAGGGTCCCTCCCATCTAGCCGTGAGCTTCCCTTTGCGAGCGGTATCAGTGGTGAAGCCCGCTTTCCGGAGGACCAGGTCCCCGAGGTGGAAGCTTCTCCCCCGCACCCGAGCGTTGTAGTATCGGGCCACCTTCTGCTTTTGGCGGACGATGGTGGCCAGTGACTGCTCCCGTCACTCGTCGAGGAGCTCCAGGCTGAGCCCTAGGCCCTGCGAGTTCCGGTCTTCGTCAAAGTATTTGAGGCGAAGAGATTCTTCACACAATTCGACCGGTACCACCGCCTCGGCCCCGTAGGTGAGCATGAAGGGGGTCTCGCCAGTAGCCTCCTTGTGGGTCGTCCGGTATGACCAGAGTATCCCGGGGAGCTCTTCTGGCTAGTTCCCTTCGGCGTCCTTCACTTTCTTCCGGAGGGGCTCTATGATACACTTGTTGGCCGCTTCCGCCATCCCGTTGGTCTGGGGGTGTGCTACCGAGGCGAAGAGGAGCTTGATTCCCCATTCCTCACAAAAATCTTTAAACCCTGCAGAATCGAACTGCTTCCCGTTGTCTGTGACGATGGCCCGTGGTATTCCGAATCGGGAGATGATGGAATTCCACACGAAGCTTTTCGCTTTCTTCCACGTGATGGTTGCCAACGGCTCGGCCTCGATCCACTTGGTGAAGTAGTCCACTGCCACGATCAGGTGCTTCCGCTGCCCTCGTCCTGGTTTGAACGGTCCGAGGATGTCGAGCCCCCATTTCGCAAAGGGGAGGGGGCTCACGATAGGGATGAGCTCTGACGGAGGAGTCGAAATGTGGTGGGCGTACCTCTGGCATTCTTGGCATTTCTGGACGTAGCTTGTAGCATCTTTGGCCAAGGTCGGCCAGTAGTACCCCTGCCTTAAGATCTTCTGCGCGACTATCTTGCCCCCGTGGTGATTCCCGCAGATCCCGTCGTGAACCTCTCATAGGACGTAGTCAGCTTCTTGCGGCCCGATGCACTTCAGGTATGGGAGGACGTCCGTCTTGGTCCAGCGTCTCCGGTAGAGCGTCCCCTCATGGATCATGTATCGGAGTGCTTTTCTCTCCAGGGTTCGGCGTTCGTCCCCATCGGCCGGCACCTCTCCGTGGGTGAGGTATCGGATGATCGGGTCCATCCAGGTGGGCTCTTGGTCGATCGCCATCACCTCGTGCTCCATCGTGCTGGGGGACGGCAGGTTCTCTACGTAGATGGTATGGCCCAGCTCCTTTTGCGAGGACGAGGCCAGCTTCGACAACGCATCGGCCCGCGCATTCTCTGATCGTGGGAGGTGTAAGACCTCCACGTCTTTGAATTTGGACATCGCCGCTCTGGCGACTGGGAGATATCTCTGCATCGCCTCCTCCCGTGCCTCGTAGCTCCTTAAGAGTTGGTTGACAATGAGCTTCGAGTCGTTTAGGAGGCGGACGGACTCGGCCCTGAGCTCCAGGGCCAGCCTCAGGCCGTTGATCACAGCTTCGTATTCCGCCACGTTGTTCGTGGCCGGGAACTCGAACCGCAACGCGTATTCCACAATGTTCCCCTCCGGAGATCGGATCGCAATCCCGGCCCCGCCTCCTGACTGTGTAGCCGACCCGTCCACATGAACTATCCACGCTCCTGGATCCTCTAGCTGGAAGTGGTCAGCTGAAAGAAAGGACAGGGGTGGAGCAGTTACCGTCCCTGGGTCTTCTCCCTCCGGGGGGCCATTTCCTTCCGTCGTGCACTCGGCGATGAAGTCGGCTAGGGCCTGTCCTTTGATGGCCGTGCGCGGTTTGAATCGGAGGTCAAACTCGCTCAGCTCCACTCCCCAGTTTAGCATCCTTCCCATTCGATCGAATCTCTTGAGGTTCTGCTCCAGCTGCGAGTCGGTCAGGATCAGTATGGTGTGGGCCTGGAAATAGGGTCGGAGCCTTCGTGCTGAGAGGACGAGGGCGTACGCCAGTTTCTCCATGGGTGAGTATCGCACCTCCGCCCCCTTCAAGATCCGGCTCGTGTAATATACCGACCATTGCACCCCGCCGTCCTCCTGGATCAGCACCGAACTCACAGCTTCCTCCGCGCACGCCAGGTAAAGGCTCAGCGAGTCCCCTTCCCGGGGTTTGGACAGGAGAGGTGGGCTGCGGAGATACTCTTTGAGGTCCCCGAACGCCCGGGAGCAGTCTTCGTCCCAGAGTATCGTCTTCCTATTGTTCGGAGGTTCCGCGATTGCTTTCCTCAGGACCTTGAAGAAGGGGAGCGATCTTTCCGCTGATTTGGAAAGGAATCGCCCCAGGGCTGCGATGCGCCCGTTCAGCCTCTGTAGCTCCTTGATCGTCGTCGGCTCGCGCATGTTGACCAGCGCCTCGATCTTGTCGGGATTAGCTTCAATACCACGGTTAGTTATCATAAATCCCAAGAATTTGCCAGATCTTACCCCGAACGTGCATTTCGCGGGGTTGAGCCGAATGTGGTGTCGCCGCAACCGCTCGAAGGTCTCCCGCAAGTCGGCGATGTGGTCTTCCGGTCGCCTAGACTTGACAAGCATGTCGTCGACATAGACTTCTAGGTTCCTCCCGATCTGGGAGTTGAACACCTTGTTGACCATTCTCTGGTAGGTGGCCCCCGCGTTCTTCAAGCCAAAGGGCATCTTCTTGTAGCAGTAGGTTCCCCGGTCCGTCGTGAAGGCTGTCATCTCTTCGTCCCGGGGGTCCATCTGGACTTGATTGTACCCGGAGTAAGCGTCCATGAAGCTTAGCATCTCGTATCCCGAGGCGTTGTCCACCAGGTGGTCGATGCGCGGCAGGGGGTAGCTGTCCTTGGGGCAGGCCTTGTTGAGGTCACTGAAGTCCACGCACATTCGCCACTTCCCGTTGGGTTTTTTGACCATCACCACGTTCGACAGCCACTCCGGGTACCAGACTTCTCGTATGAAGCCGGCATCGAGGAGACGCTCCACTTCCTCGGAGGCTGCCTTCATCTTCTCGCCGCCCAGGTTACGCTTCTTCTGTCTAACCGGTTTGAAGTTGGGGTCGGCGTTGATCTGGTGGACGATCACCTGGGGGTCCACGCCGGGCATGTCTTCAGGTGACCAGGCGAAGATGTCTAGGTTCGCCTCCAGGCATTCGATCAGCTGATCCCTCAGGTCTGGGCTCAGCCCTCTCCCGATCGAGACGAACCGGCCCTCGGTGTCCGTGACCGGGATTTGCTCCTGCTCCTCCGCAGGGGTGGGCCTAGGCCCGCTCCTTAAGTCGAGCGCGGCCATCCGGTCAGCTAGACGATCCTCGGGACCTTCCTCCGCCAGTTGATAGCAGGTATTCGGTCTCCCCGCGTCGCCTTCGACTTGCCCCATCCCCCCCGGCGTTCAGAACTTGATGGTCCGATGGAGGGTTGAGACCACCGCGCCGACGGCGTTGAGTAGGGGTCGGCCGATGATCCCATTGTATTCCGACCCGATCCCTAATATGATGAATTCCACCGCCAGGGTCACTGAGTCCGGTGTGTCTCCGAGCGTTACCGGGAGATGGATGGTGCCGATGATGGGGGTGGAGTGACCCGTGAATCCGACCACGGGACCCGAGCGAGGTCGCAAGTCTTCTTTCCGCCGGCCCATCTTCTCCAGGGTTGACATAAACAGGACGTCACAGGAGCTGCCGGTGTCGACGAGCAGCCGTCGTACCAAGGTAGTGTCTATGACCACTGATACCACCAAAGCCACGTCCGAGCTGCACGCCGTTACAGGCGCACTCGGTCTCCCGACCGGTTGGGAAGGGGAGGGCCTCCCGGCCCTATCCTCGCGACTCTCCTCGCGTCAGTCCCGTGCCCATTCTTGGCCACGATGGCGGGCCCTGTCGCCCCGCGTCGGGGCCTCGCCCTTCTTTCGCCGAGAGGATGGAGGCCGCGTCATCACAGATGTGGTTTGTTTCTTCGTGGGACAGTTTTCGTTCCCACAGACGGCGCCAGATGTTTCAGAGTATTTTCTCACTACAAAGCGTTGACCGTGGAGAGCCCGGTCAACGTGGTCAAGGGGCCCGCTTTGGGTCCCTCGGGGGCTTCGAATCGGTGCAGAAGGGGCGAGGGGTAGCCTCGGCCCTGGTTGAGACGCTCGGCCTCGGACATGTGTGCTCGGCCTCGGCTGGTAGGGGGACGAGGGGTAGCCTCAGTCGCCCGAGTAGATGCACGGCCGACGGGTGGCGAGGGAGAGTCTCGGACCCGATTAGGACGCTCGGCCTCGGTAGGACGTGCTCGGCCACGGCAGGCTGACGATGAGGGGAAGCCTCACTGTCCGGTTGATCGAGTGATCGGAGAGGGGCGAGGGGTAGCCTCGGCCCGTTGATCTGTTGTCTACCTGCACAGACGAGAACGCTCGTCAGGGGGCCGGACCTTGGTTCCGGCCAAATCCCCTCCGATGCCTAAGTCAGATAGAGATCTGAGAAAGGAGGCCCGGCGGAGACGGTCCGACTCGTGAGGAGATCGTGACGGCGTCTCTCGACGCGAGCGGGGGAGGAAGGAGATGAATTGGGGGAACGAGGTCGTTGATGGAGTACCTTAGGTTTTGTTACCTGAGATGCGGTCCTTTTCTTCGTCGTCTTCCTGGCCCTTTTGTAGAGCTCCCACGTGATTGCCTCTGGCCCACGTCCCACGCCCGCCATTGATCGTGCCCCATCAGTCCCCCCTCGCCGCCGCCCTCTCCGCCATGCCAGCACCTCCCCATTATCGCTATTTAGTGGTCGCGCGTCCGGGGGAATGGTTTTCGCAGGAGTGGGCGAGCGACCAACGGGTTATTGGGGCTGGGTCGGATCGACGTTCGAGAAGGTCCCTTGTAGGGCCTTTGTCTAATGGGCTTTGAGGACGCAGATGGGCTTTTGACCAGTAGTCGGGCTCCTGGGCTCGTGCTTTACGGGTCTCGGTCAAATAGGCGTAACAGTCGTGAGACCTTTTTATTTTTTAGTTTCGTTTCTCGTTGTCCTAACCTTGATCGATCTTCTTATTTTCGTTTCTCTCGTCGACACAGTCACCCCGGTATTTTTCCTATAATTATCGGGTTCCATTTGTGCACTAATCCCCAATCTAAATGATGTTTAAATCAAAGTTTCATTTGATTAATTCCCTGAGCAAGGCTCACCCTCTTTTCTCCTTAACTGCACCCTACCCACTCATATTCTCTCTCCCCTTTACCCCTAAGTCTACCCCAATCCCATGTTGAATAGCAAATGGAGACTCTTATTATATGTAACAACCCAAAACCAAATTAGCTATACACACCCTTAACTATACTCTATCCTTCTTCTCTCTATCCTCTAATTCCCTTAGTTGTACCCCATCTAAACCCTATTTAGCAAGAACCCAATTCATTTAAACCCGAAGCAGCCCTAGGGTTTCTCTTCCATTGTGATTTCCTCCTTCAGCCGCCAACATCACAAACCCTAGACCTGTGTTCTCGTCGCCCCGACCTACAGCTGCACCACCACTTTGCTCCACACATCTCTGGCCTTTCACCGACGCATGACGGCCTACCCCGACCTGCTCCCACGGCCTGTGCGACCCCCAGGCGCAGCAGTGACGCCTCGGTGCTGTAGGAGCGTCGCCAAGCGCCCATCGGCCTTACCCGTCGATCTGACCCCCGTCAGGCCATCTTCGGCCTACCCCGTCGGTGGACAGTGGTAGCACGCTAGCAGCCCTTCCCCAGGCGTGTTTCCCCGCATAGTAGCGGCACTGTCACGACGCAGCAACGCCGCCCAACACTGACAGCGGCACCGACGAGCGCTGACAGCAGCAGCGGCTACCCCTGACGTGCGCAGCGGCTTCTCTTGGCCGCATCAATGCACATCAGCCTCTCCTAGCTGCTGTCCATGCATGATGACATCCCTCTATCTGTGGATATCTCGCGTCGACCCCTGGAAGCTTCGTAGAGGATCTTCTCTTCCTACGGTTAGTAAACATTCATTAGAATACCATAAGATCAGTTTGCTAATAGTTCTTTGGACCATTAATAAATGATGAACAACTAGTTGACGTAATATATTGATGTTAACATGAATGTTCGTAGGGCTGATAACTTTTTTACACAACTTCTAGTTAACATGTTAGCCTAGGTTGCTTGACAATAATTGTTGTATGTTTTCGTACTAGCAACTTGTTGTAGTTAATGTGTTAGTAATTTAACGATCATTGATATTGTTGTGTCACCCATCTTAAGATAGAGAACTTATTAAAAAATCGGATCATTAGACGTTTTAGGATTGCCTAATAATTCTAGTCCGTCATTACGAACTTATTCGTACACGTGTTTGACGTACGTTTATATTTTATATATTCACACACGTCTTCTTTGTGATTTTTCGTTGTTTTCCGTCGTTCCGTACCCTTTCTCTTGTGATTTTTAGTTTTCTTTCACTTATTTGAGTTTTTGGGTAAATGCAAAAGATTGGCAGCGTTGGGGATGTATAAAGAAGATATCATGAGTCCCCGGAGCAACGGGAGGAGTCACGCGCGATCCAGAGGGCCAAACGATGAAGAAATCCATATTTCAGCCCTCAACCGATCGGGTGGACATAGCCACCCGATCGGTTGATGCAACGTATCCGACCCGAACAAGAGCTGAAGTGAAGAGCAAATCACCCGATCGGTTCAGCGATCTGGTGAGATCGACAGAGCTCTCTGTCTTTTGAGCTTAATTCCAACCGATCGGGTGATATCTCACCCGATCGGTTCATCTGAAGCTGAAATTTCCCAAATGACGACTCGGTGATGCCAACCGCTCAGCTCAGCGACCGGTTGATGCCTCTGAAGCCCGATGGCCAAAGCGACTGTCAGCTCACCCGATCGGTTGATACTTCAACCGATCGGGTGGCCTTTTCTTCCCCTTTCACGCACTGCTGATGCATTCATTGAAGATCTGCTATCATTCTAGAGGGATTTTGGATGATCTCTTATTTTTCTAGCGTCGGCATCGTCGTTAGCTTTCCAACGATAGGTCGCATGCCTAAATCCGATTTTTCTATATTTTTCTGGAATTTTCTGAGCGCAGCTAAGTGCTGAATATGGGTGATGTCTGGATTTTCACTTCAACCGATCGGTTGGGTGTCCGGTGGCTGTCCGGTTGAGCTAAATTTCAGCATTTGAGTCTCTGTTTATTCCTACCCGATCGGGTGAACTTCCACCCGATCGGTTGGGCCTGTTTTAGCAGTTTTAGTGGGTTTTTGGACCCGAACTATTAAGGGTTTGAGGGGTCTTATTTATATGAGATTGTACACGACTTGTGGGAGTTCCTCCCCCATTTTTTCAGCAGTTTTCAGCCCATTTCATGGGAGCTGAGGTTAGTTTAGATTAGGGTTTCTCTCTTTCTATAATCTTGTAATGGATTGATGGATTCAAATGCAAGCTAAGTATTTCTTTTTCTTATTTTCCATTGTTTTGTGTTGTTTTCATTGTGCTTGATGGTGAATGTTTGTTTCTCATTTTTATTGTTTTATATCATGTTCTTCACCATTGAGTAGTTAATAATGAACCCTAATATGGGTTAGAGTAGGATTGATGCTTGGGATTTACATTTGACTTGATTGCATGGTATGTGTTCGATGGAATATGTCAATGGGGATTTCTAGCAATTTGAGTCCAATTCATACGGCAACACACTAGATGTGTTGGGGGTCAGGGTCCGGTGTCTTATCCAGTCAAGATCCGCTTTGATGTATTGCTAGAAATCACATTCAACCTATTTGGCCATTAGGGTTACGCGGGGGCGTTTCATTGTCATTGGTAGGAGAAAGACCGCCTCTGACCGTCGGGCCAAGGGAGAATAAACTTGGCGGTTGACTCCCTAGCCACAGCTCACGCCCCAAGCGTATACATTGAGTCCTCGCGCGTGGGAACGGCTTGGATGAAATGTTGGGAGTTATCATTGTGGCCTTAATGCTCCCGGTTGCGGAAGGTGTTAATGGACATGGGAATGCCCACCGTCTGGAACCGGGCAGACCTAGCATACTGGGCATCGACCGAAATATCAAGCCCATGGGACGCTTGGTACCTCCTTTAGGGGCAATGTCTCACCCTGGGTCAAGTCAAATGCCAAGTGTCATGAGTGCTCTAGCCCGTGTTAGCGGGGATTCATTTCTTGTCTTTTTCATTTCTTTCTTTTATTTCTACACTTCCACTCATATAATCCGCGTAGCTTTCACACAACCTAGGCGAGGCTTGTATCCATTCAAGCCATCCACCTCCCTGAGTTCGATATACCTGCACCCTACACTAACCGTGCACTTGCGGTAAAACGACACCGCGCCCAAAACGTAAACGGGGCCCCGGTCAGTGTTTTACCAACAGAGAACCCGTCGTTCCGTACCGTTTGTGATACCGGAATCCAACCCCTGATGTCGCTACCCGACGTCAGAGTAGCTCTCACGTCATATTGAGGTAAGTCCCGCTCCATAGGAACCCCCACATCGCCTGTTAACAAACCTAAAAATCGTTGCTTCTGATTATTTTTAACTCACTAATCAAGATAAATTATTGGGACTGTAGGCTGGACTGCGTTGTGAGCACATAGGTAGATTATTGGACTCTGGTTGATCGTGACTTCAGCGTAATTGTTCAGGCAAGTGATACTTGCCAGTGATTGTTAGGCCGCGTTTTAGGACATTTTGTATAGTAGCGTAAAAGAGACTATGCGATGAAATGATAGTTGCCTAGACGACCCTTCTAGATCTAGCTTGACAACGAAGCTAGATCCGACACTTTTTACATGCTTTCATTCATGCTGCCATGTCATGTTTAATTTCAATTAACGGTACGCACTTTAACTGCTCATTGCCATGTCATGTCATGCATCCAATGTTTCATCGTGATTGCGTAGCACACGCTACACTTATTGTAACTATTGAGGCTAGGCACCTGCTTTGCGGGCACAACCCTATGCCAAACCCAAAACACTTCCTGGTTCGTGATCCAGAAGCGAGCTCATGTACTTGGGAAACCTTGGCACGATACACGTGGAGGGGGTAGGGTTAAGCTATCACGCAGCGTAGAAGGATGCCTGATCCTCTCCTTCAGCTGTAAAGAGTAAACCCTGTGCATAATGTGAAATGATAATGTTCGTGAATGGTGTTTTTTGTAGTTCTGCTACGATGTGCATGCATGTCATCATGTCATCTTAAATTGTTGAATTTCTTAGATGTCATGTCATTTCATTATATTTAGAACTGTTAGTCGCTTTCTTTTATTTGTATCCTTGCTCAAAAGTTCTCCGTTTTCTTTTGGGAGACTTTTGCTGACATGTGCCCTCTTCTCTTTGGGTGTCACATGTCAGGTTCTGAGTCGGAGTTAGCCGCAGAGGACGAGCAGTTCGTGGACACGGAGTTCGAGGTACCTACCGAGACCAGTTCGAGGACACTGGTGACCAGTCTTAGACTCACCTGGAGTATTTTTAGTTTTCACTTTTTAGTAGTTGCAGTTAGCTCTCGGTGCGTAGCACCTGACTCTCTTTACTTTTGTTTCGGCCATGGTTTAGGCCTTTGGTTCAGACTTGTACTTTTGTGACTTTTCTGTGATGTTAGAATAATCTCTGGATGTTGTTGGTGGATGTTTCTTTTATGTCTGCTTTATTATTATCATTTTTTTTGTTTCTTCGCAATGCCAGGACCTGCTATTTGTTTCATATACCGACGCTTATCAGACTGCAGCTTCGTAGCTCCACGTCTGAGCGGACCTC
Organism: Scilla litardierei; assembly: GCA_030789695.1. Taxonomy (NCBI): domain Eukaryota; kingdom Viridiplantae; phylum Streptophyta; class Magnoliopsida; order Asparagales; family Asparagaceae; genus Scilla; species Scilla litardierei. The sequence continues at coordinate 124,226,281 of CM061133.1, forward strand.
CTCATGTCTCGCCTTTCATACTTGGGAAGCGGAGCGTGACAATAGGTAAGAAGAAAGAAGAAAGAATTTAGAGTGTCCGATGTTTCGTACCTCCAAATTGAGAGTGTCCGAAGTGGGGCTTATACTTTCTAACTTTAGGTGGCATACCGATTGTGTCTTGCACCTGATCTTTTATATCAATTGCTAATTGATAAACATGATTCTTTATGGATAGGGATTCAGGTTTATCCGGTGGCAACTGATTAAAAAGATCAGTGCAAGACACAATCGGTATGTAAATAACATGGAAAGTAAATGCTCATGTGGGGCTTGTTCTTTCCAACTATACGTGGCTTGGCACCCGATCTAATAGATCGGGTGCCAACTTTCCACATCATTCTCTATTGATAGTGTTTCAGAGTGTTTTCTCACTACAAAGCGTTGACCGTGGAGAGCCCGGTCAACGTGGTCAAGGGGCCCGCTTTGGGTCCCTCGGGGGCTTCGAATCGGTGCAGAAGGGGCGAGGGGTAGCCTCGGCCCTGGTTGAGACGCTCGGCCTTGGACAGGTGTGCTCGGCCTCGGCTGGTAGGGGACGAGGGGTAGCCTCAGTCGCCCGGGTAGATGCACGGCCGACGGGTGGAGAGGGAGAGTCTCGGACCCGATTAGGACGCTCGGCCTCGGTAGGACGTGCTCGGCCACGGCAGGCTGATGGTGAGGGGAAGCCTCACTGTCCGGTTGATCGAGTGATCGGAGAGGGGCGAGGGGTAGCCTCGGCCCGTTGATCTGTTGTCTACCTGCGCAGACGAGAACGCTCGTCAGGGGGCCAGACCTTGGTTCCGGCCAAATCCCCTCCGATGCCTAAGTCAGATAGAGATCTGAGAAAGGAGGCCCGGCGGAGACGGTCCGACTCGTGAGGAGATCGTGACGGCGTCTCTCGGCGCTAGCGGGGGAGGAAGGAGATGAATTGGGGGAACGAGGTCGTTGATGGAGTACCTTAGGTTTTGTTACCTGAGATGCGGTCCCTTTCTTCGTCGTCTTCCTGGCCCTTTTATAGAGCTCCCGCTTGATTGCCTCCGGCCCACGTCCCACGCCCGCCATTGATCGTGCCCCATCAGTCCCCCCTCGCCGCCGCTCTCTCCGCCATGCCAGCACCTCCCCATTATCGCTATTTAGTGGTCGCGCGTCCGGGGGAGTGGTTTTCGCAGGAGTGGGCGAGCGACCAACGGGTTATTGGGGCTGGGTCGGATCGACGTTCGAGAAGGTCCCTTGTAGGGCCTTTGTCGAATGGGCTTTGAGGACGCAGATGGGCTTTTGACCAGTAGTCGAGCTCTTGGGCTCGTGCTTTATGGGTCTCGGTCAAATAGGCGTAACAATTGCCCCCATCGGTCGGGTTGATCGGCCTCGGCCGGTTCGGCTCGGCCGATGTGACCTCTGCCGATTTTGACGAGCTCGCCAGTCGATGCCGACTCATTTATTAGTCGTCATCATGAGTTGGCCCGTTCGATATTTTTGTGGCGCGGGTCCCGAAGTGCCGTCGGCCTTCAGATGCTGCCACGTGTAGCGGCAAGCTTATCCCCGCCGCTCACGGAGTCGCCTTAAGTTTGAGAACCCGAAGGGTTCGTGAGCCGCCATTAGTGGGGTCGATCAGCCTCGGCTCGCTCAGATCGCCCGTTGTGTCTCCTGGGATTCCGAGCAGCGCTTCAATCGAGGCGAGGCCATAAATGCAGGTCATGATGAGGCGGTTCGATTGGACTTCGACTGGCGCCAAATTCGGAACGCCGCCGACTCTTCGAGCCTCGCCACGCGTTCTTGTCAGGCGCTTCGAATTCTCCCCTGGCATATAAGATCCCCAGTTGTGTTGATTTCCACTTCTCCCTTGCTCCTCCCGGTATTCAAAGCCTTCAGCAACTCGGAGTTCCCCGTCGCCTTCGCTTCTTTGCCCTCTCCAAACTAGTTGAAAATAGGTAATTCCTCTCCTGCTTTCATCTTATGGCTGCTCTTAGGATAGGAGGTTCTGGCCGGAGGACGAGGGGTCCTCCGGAGTCCGGGCAGGGCGAACCCCGGCTAGGGGAGTCAGGTTCCCCCGCCAGGAGTCGTTCTCTTCAAGATAAGGGGAAGGGGAAACTTTTTCCAGACTACGCCCGTGACGATGTTGCGTCGGCTGCCGTGCGGCTTAATGTGCCCCCGGTCGTCCTCCGTACTCAGTCGAGGACTCCTCCTTCGGTGGCCGCAGAGATCCGGGAAAGATATCTCTGCTTCCCATACGAGGTTCGAGTTCCATTTGTCGACGAGCGGATTTGCCTTCCGAGGAGCAATGAGGTCGACGCCTACGTCGAGATGTTCCGCCTGGGTCTTCGCTTCCTGCTCCATCCTTTTTTCATCCAGGTCATGGAACATCTCACGGTGTCCCTGTGTCAGTTCACCCCGTGTTCGATCACGGTACTGACGGGCTTCGTAACGCTCTGTTGCATCCGCGGTCTGGAGCCGTCTCTCCCCCTTCTTTTCCACTTTTATCAGACCAGGTGGTCGGGCCGGGGTCATGGCTGCACCTCCGTGCCCGTTCAAGGAGGGAATGTCTGATAGGGCTTCCCGCTGGTCGGGGGATTGGAGCTCGGATTATGTCTTTGTGGTCTTTTTGGGTGATGCCCAGATCCTGACAAGCTGGGGCGCGTCCGTCCAGCCTTGATCACCATTAGCCCTTTCCGACGCTGACCAGACAGCCGCCGTGACGCTGTCGGCTCTTCCTTTGGAATCGAAGTCCATCTGCTCTTTGTTGGACGACCTACTCCTGAAGGCCATCTTGTGGTCCCCGGGTAGGTCGCTTTTTCTTCCTCGGATTGCCCTGTGACTCATCCTGATTTCGGTTTCCTTTGCAGGGATGGCAGGCCATGAGTTTGTTCGTGACGTTGATGAGCTGATCCGTCGTGGAGCTGCTCGGAGCCGAGGCAGTACCTCCGGAAGGGCGCCTCGACGGACTGTTGAGGAGGAGGTGCGCCGAGCCGAGCCCTCTGTGGGCAAGGTAGTTTCCGTGCCTCCTGCCTCCTCTTCTGGCGATCCCCTCCCCGAGGGCGTAGTAAAAGCCGGATCCGCCCCACCAGCCCGAGTGGCAGGGGCTGATGGCGGGTCCAGTGTAGTCCCCCCCGCCCTCGGGGCGTCCCCTCCCGTCCTCGAGAGTGGGGACGGGGCCAGGCGGAAGCGCTCTCCTCCGGCGCTTGTGGAGCCTCACGGAGGGAAGAAGAGGAAGGAGGGTGCGGAGTCCCCCAGCCCGGCCAGTTCTGTGCCTCATGCCGACACCACCGGGGGTCTTCAGGTGACTCTGACGTCCACCCCCATCGCAGCGTCCCCGCCTCCGTCCCCAGGAATCGGAGCGCTATTGGCGGGCCATATGGCTTCCCTCGATGTTGCCCCCGGGAGTTCGGTGTTCGTCGACCGAGCCCTGGCCCAGCAGGTGGCCGAGAGCACTGTCTTCCCCCGGGACCGCAGCACCCTCGACCGCAGCACTGTCTTCCTCAGGAGCGGGCCGGGGCGGCCGAGGTGGCCATGACGGAGGCCCGGATGGAGTCTCGGCGCCTCACCCTCCGTGTGGCTGCGTTGGAGGGACAAGTGGGTGACCTCGAGGGAAAGCTGGAGGATGCTCATCGGTCAGCTGAGGAAGCGGCGGAGTCGTTCCGCCTGGAGAGGGAGGAGCTTCAGAGGGAACTGTCGGACCGGCGTCAGGTAATGCGGCTTGCGGAGGAGGTGGAGAAGGGCGTCGTCGAGACCCTGGGGAAGAAGATCTTCGAGGTCCTCGGGGAGGCCTTCGGTAAGTATGTAGACATCATCGCCCCCTGGATCGTCGAAGTCGTCCAGTCTTCCTTCCGGGAATGTGCAGAGCGTGTCCGGCAAGCCCCTCCGCCAGTCGAGTCCCCTCGCTCCGAGCAGGGCGAAGTGCCCGAGGATGTGTCCTCTCGAGCTCGGGCTCACTGAGCTGCCCCTCCCGGCTTTATCCTCAAATTTTTTAGCATCCGCTTCGCTTTGGGCCAGTCTACTTGAAATGGATCCCTGGCCCCCGCTATCTCCTTCAGCCCCGCGGCCAATAATTGCTGGTTGCATGGCCGCTAGCTTGGGTTACCTACTTTGGGTCTTTTGTCAACCAATTTTGCCTTGTCGGCGTCGATCTAGCTTCTGTTGGTGATGAACTCTGTCATTCGTCGTGAGTAGATTGTTTGTAGGGTGTTCCCTTCGCCTTGATCCCCTGTAAATAAGACGAATTTTTGTACTCTGGTTAACTATTATAAACGAAATCGACTTACTTGGAATTCTTGTGTACTTTGCGTTGTCGCCTTGTTCTTGGCTTGGGAATGGACGAAACTGGCGTTGGGGATTCTCCCCAGATTTATGGGCACAGGGGTCGGTCAGCGAGGGCAGAGCTCCTCGGCTTAGGACCGGCCGGCGTCCGTGCCTGCTGGGGGAATTGCCCCCAGACTTATGAGCGCTGGTGTCGGTCGGCAAGGGCGAAGCTCCTCGGCTTAGGACCAGTCAGCGTCGGTGCCTGCTGGGGGAATTGCCCCAGACTTATGAGCTCTGGAGTAGGTCGGCGAGGGCAAAGCTCCTCGGCTTAGGACCGGTCGGCGTCCGTGCCTGCTGGGGGAATCGCCCCCGGACTTATGAGCTCTGGAGTCGGTCGGCGAGGGCAAAGCTCCTCGGCTTAGGACCGGTCGGCGTCCGTGCCTGCTGGGGGAATCGCCCCCGGACTTATGAGCACTGGATCGGTCGGCGAGGGCAAAGCTCCTCGGCTTAGGACCGGTCGGCGTCCGTGCCTGCTGGGGGAATTGCCCCCAGACTTATGAGCTCTGGAGTCGGTCGGCGAGGGCAAAAGCTCCTCGGCTTAGGACCGGTCGGCGTCCGTGCCTGCTGGGGGAATCGCCCCCGGACTTATGAGCACTGGAGTCGGTCGGCGAGGGCAAAGCTCCTCGACTTAGGACCAGTCGGCGTTCGCGCCTGCTAGGGGAGTCGCCCTCAGACTTATGGGCACTGGAGTTGGTCGTCGAGGGCAAAGCTCCTCTTCCTCCTCCAGTGAGGCGGCGGTCCCCAGCCTTTTGCGTTATTGGTGACATGTCAACTCCGTCGGGATTTTAAATAAAGACAACAAAAGGAATGCGTTCGTACTCTCAAGAGTCCTGTCGGACCGGTACATTTGGAGGAAATGAAAAAAAGGAATGAAGCTAGACAGAGGGATGTAAAACTAGATAACTCCCTCATACTAGGCTGCCACCGGGGGGAGAGACGTTGCCTGCTCACTCTATGATGCGGAGGGGGCCTTGGATGGTGTTGATCTTCTTCCCCTTGTCTGGCTGTGTGGAGGTCCCTTCTTCGTGGGCCGGCTCGTCGGCCTGATTCCTGGCGTGCCCTCGGCTCATCAGCTTCTCAATGTCCTTCTTCAAATGCCAGCAATCTTCCGTGTCATGACCATCGTCCTTATGGTACTTACAGTACTTCGCCTGGTTCTTCCCGCCTCTTTTAGCCTTCGGTGGGGGGCGATCAGCTCGCTCTTCCTTCTGTACTTGGGCGAGAACGGCGTCTGGGGTGGTGTCCCTCGTGCTTTCTCCACGCTGCCTGTTCCTCTGCCTCTTCTCGGTCCGGTACCCTTCGGGGCTAGCTCGTCCGCCGTCGCCACGCTTGGTCCCTCGAGCGGTTTTTCTTGCATCCTCGGCCAAGGCCTCCTCGGTCAGCATGAAGCGTTCGGCCCTTGCCATGATCCCGGGGAGGTCCTTTGGGGGGTCGTTGTGTAGGGACTTCTTGAGGCCCCTGTGGCGAAGCCCTTTCTTAAGAGCCGTCTGGACCACCAGGTCGGGTGGGTTGTTCACGTTTAGCCTTTCCGCATTGAAGCGGCGCATGAACTGTCGGAGTGGCTCGGCCGGGCCTTGCACTATGTTGAACAGATGTTCAGCACCAGGTTTGATCAGCCTCCCCGCCATGAACTGTTTGCAGAACAACTGGTCGAGTTGCTCGAAACTGTCGATGGAGCGGCCGGGCAGGCTGTGGTACCAGATCCTCGCCGCTCCCCTGAGAGTAGAATAGAAGCCCCGGCAAAGCAGGTCGTCGTCAGCTCCCTGGAAGGCCATGTCCCCCTCGTAGTCCATCACGTGGTGTGCCGGGTCTCCTATTCCGTCGTACTTTCCCAGCACCGGAATCCTGAATCGAGAGGGGACCCGGGCGTCGGTTATTCTCCGTGATAAGGGACACCGGTCCCCGTGGATGCCTCCGGGGATGCGGTATTCGCCTGCTTCCGGCTCGAGTGGGGGTGGAGGTAGCACCGGCGCCGGCGGGGCTGGCTCCGCAGCCTTCGCCACGCTGGGGGTCGGGCTGACCAGACGCTCCTGACTCCTCCTGCGGGAGCTCCTGCTCCGCCGTGATCGGTCTCTTGAGTGGTGTCGTTTGCTTCTCCTGCGGCGGGACGACCGTGATCGACGAGACGATGCCGTCATCGATTCGCCGTTCGTCCCTTCGGTCTCTCTTCGGCTCCTTTCACGATAGGGTGAGGAGGCGCATGACCTCGCCTGACGAGAGCTGGACAGCGTGTACCGACGATCCGTGTTCGGTTTCTGGGCCCCGTGGTCGTCGACCACGGCAGACCGCAAGTGCGGGGGACCCCCTGTCCATCGATGGCTATCGTCCAACGTGCCTCCGTTGGGCGGCGCAGGGCCAACGAGCTGCTGCACCGTCGCGACCAACGTCTGGAGGCTTGCGTTGGTCTCCTGAGCTAGGGCATGGAGCTGTCCTTGCGTGGCCAGTTCTGAGCCGCCGGTCTTCTCGGTTGAGAGGGCAGGGTGGTCGCCGACGGGTACGTCCTTGGGGTTGCCGTTCGACGCGCCATTCCCCTCCTCCGGGATGGGGGGCATGCGCTTCCTTCCATTGCTGGCTCGTGCCATTGCTGGTGTGGTTTTCTGCTTCGTGGGATGATTTTCGGTTCCCACAAACGGCGCCAGATGTTTCAGAGTGTTTTCTCACTACAAAGCGTTGACCGTGGAGAGCCCGGTCAACGTGGTCAAGGGGCCCGCTTTGGGTCCCTCGGGGGCTTCGAATCGGTGCAGAAGGGGCGAGGGGTAGCCTCGGCCCTGGTTGAGACGCTCGGCCTCAGACAGGTGTGCTCGGCCTCGGCTGGTAGGGGGACGAGGGGTAGCCTCAGTCGCCCGGGTAGATGCACGGCCGACGGGTGGCGAGGGAGAGTCTCGGACCCGATTAGGACGCTCGGCCTCGGTAGGACGTGCTCGGCCACGGCAGGCTGACGGTGAGGGGAAGCCTCACTGTCCGGTTGATCGAGTGATCGGAGAGGGGCGAGGGGTAGCCTCGGCCCGTTGATCTGTTGTCTACCTGCGCAGAAGAGAACGCTCGTCAGGGGGCCGGACCTTGGTTCCGGCCAAATCCCCTCCGATGCCTAAGTCAGATAGAGATCTGAGAAAGGAGGCCCGGCGGAGACGGTCCGACTCGTGAGGAGATCGTGACGGCGTCTCTCGGCGCGAGCGGGGGAGGAAGGAGATGAATTGGGGGAACGAGGTCGTTGATGGAGTACCTTAGGTTTTGTTACCAGAGATGCTGTCCCTTTCTTCGTCGTCTTCTTGGCCCTTTTATAGAGCTCCCGCTTGATTGCCTCCGGCCCACGTCCCACGCCCGCCATTGATCGTGCCCCATCAGTCCCCCCTCGCCGCCGCTCTCTCCGCCATGCCAGCACCTCCCCATTATCGCTATTTAGTGGTCGCGCGTCCGGGGGAGTGGTTTTCGCAGGAGTGGGCGAGCGACCAACGGGTTATTGGGGCTGGGTCGGATCGACGTTCGAGAAGGTCCCTTGTAGGGCCTTTGTCGAATGGGCTTTGAGGACGCAGATGGGCTTTTGACCAGTAGTCGGGCTCTTGGGCTCGTGCTTTATGGGTCTCGGTCAAATAGGCGTAACAGATAGAGAATCATGTTTATCAGGTGGCAACTGATATAATAGATCAGGTGCAAGACACAATCGGAATGTAAACCACATGGAAAGCAAATGCCCATGTGGGGCTTGGTCTTTCCAACTTTACGTGGATTGGCACCCAATCTATTAGATCGGGTGCCACCTTTTCCACAACATTCTCAATGGATATAGAATCATGTTTATCAGGTGACAACTGATATAAAAGATCAGGTGCAAGACACAATTGTTATGTAAACCACATGGAAAGTAAATGCCCATGTGGGACTTGTTCTTTCCAACTGTACGTGGATTGGCACCCGATCTATTAGATCGGGTGCCACCTTTTCTACATCATTCTCTATGGATAAGGAATCATGTTTATCAGGTGCAACTGATATAATAGATCAGGTGCAAGACACAATTGGTATGTAAACCACATGAAAAGTAAATACCCATGTGGGGCGTGTTCTTTCCAACTTTACGTGGCATGACACCTGATCTATTCGATTGGGTGCCACCTTTTCCCCATCATTCTTTATGGATAGAGAAGCATGTTTATCAGGCAAAGCTGATAGAAAGGATTAGGTGCAAGACACACTCGGTATGTAAATAACATGGAAAGTAAATGCTCATGTGGGGCTTATTCTTTCCAACTATACGTGGCTTGGCACTCAATCTATTAGATCGGGTGCCACCTTTTCTACATCATTTTCTACGGATATGGAATCATGTTTATCAGGTGGCAACTGATATAATAGATCAGGTGCAAGACACAATCGGTATGTAAACCACATAGAAAGTAAATGCCTATGTGGGGCTTGTTCTTTCCAACTTTAAAATTCTTGGCACTCGATCTATTAGATCGGGTGCCACCTTTCTATATCATTCTCTATGGATAACGAATCATGTTTATCAGATGGAAACTGATATAATAGATTAGGTGCAAGACACAATCGGTATGTGAACCACAAGAAAAGTAAATTCCCATGTGGGGCTTGTTCTTCAACCTTTACGTGGAGTGGCACCCGATCTATTAAATCGATGATCGGGTGCCACCTTTTCTACATCATTCTCTATGGATAGGGAATCAAGTTTATCAGGTGCAAGACACAAAAAGGTAGGCCCCATGGAAAGTAAATGTCCATGTGGGGCTTGTTCTTTCCAACTTTATAATTCTTGGCACCCGATCTATTATATCGGCTGCCACCTTTTCCACATCAATCTTTATGGATAGAGAATCATGTTTATCAGGTAGCAACTGATATAATAGATCAGGTGCAAGACACAATCGGTAGGTAGCCTACATGGAAAGTAAATGCACATGTGGGGCTTGTTCTTTCCAACTTTACGTGGATTGGCACCCGATCTATTAGATCGGGTGCCACCTTTTCCACATCATTCTCTATGGATAAAGAATCATGTTTATTAGGTGGAAACTGATATAATAGATCAGGTGCAAGACACAATCGATACGTAAACCACATGGAAAGTAAATGTCCATGTGGGGCTTGTTCTTTCCAACTTTACGTCGATTGGCACCCGATCTATTAGATCGGGTGCCATCTTTTCCACATCATTCTCTATGGATAGTGAATCATGTTTATCATGTGGCAACTGATATAATAATCAGGTGCAAGACACAATCGACGTGTAAACCACATGGAAAGTAAATGCCCAGGTCGGTCTTGTTCTTTCCACCTTTACGTGGATTGGAACCCGATCAATTAGATCAGGTGCCACCTTTTCAATATCATTCTCTATGGATAAGGAATCATGTTTATCCGGTGTCAACTAATATAATAGATCAGGTGCAAGACACAATCGGTATGCAACCCACATGGAAATTAAATTCCCATGTGGGGCTTGTTCTTTCCAACATTACGTGGATTGGCACCCGATCTAATAAATCGGGTGCCACCTTTTCCACATCATTCTCTATGGATAGCGAATCATGTTTATCAGGTGGAAACTGATATAATAGATGAGGTGCAGGACACAATCAGTATGTAAACCAATGGAAAGTAAATGCCAATGTAGGGCTTGTTCTTTCCAACATTACGTGGATTGGCACCCGATCTAATAAATCGGGTGCCACCTTTTCCACATCATTCTCTATGGATAGCGAATCATGTTTATCTGGTGGAAACTGATATAATAGATGAGGTGCAGGACACAATCAGTATGTAAACCAATGGAAAGTAAATGCCAATGTAGGGCTTGTTCTTTCCAACTTTACGTGGATTGGCATCCGATCTATTAGTTCGGGTGCCACCTTTTCCACCTCATTCTCTATGGATAGGGAATCATGATTATCAGATGACAACTGATATAATATATCAGGTGTAAGACACAATCGGTATGTAAACCACAAGGAAAGTAAATGCCCATGTGGGGCTTGTTCTTTCCAACTTTACGTGGATTGGCACCAGATCTATTAGATCGGGGGCCACCTTTTCCACATCATTCTTTAAGGATATGAAATCATGTTTATCAGGCGGTAACTGATATAATATATCAGGTGCAAGACACAAAAAGGTAGGCCACATGGAAAGTAAATGCCCATGTGGGGCTTGTTCTTTCCAACTTTATAACTCTTGGCACCCGATCTATTAGATCGGGTGCCACCTTTTCCACATCATTCTCTATGGATATGGAATCATGTTTTTCAGGTCGCAACTGATATAATAGATCAGGTGCAAGACACAATTGGTATGTAAACCACATGGGAATTAAATGCCCATGTGTGGCTTGTTCTTTCCTACTTTACGCGGCTTGGCACCCGAGCTATTAGATCGGGTGCCGCCTTTTCCACATCATTCTCTACGGATAGAGAATCATGTTTATCTGGTGGAAACTGATATAATATATCTGGTGCAAGACACAATCGGTGTGTAAACCACATGGAAAGTAAATGCCCATGTGGGTATTGTCTTTCCAACTTTACGTGGATTGGCACCCGATCTATTAGATCGGGTGCCACCTTTTCTTCATCATTCTCTATGGATAGGGAATCATGTTTATCAGGTGGCAACTGATATAATAGATCATGTGCAAGACACAATCGGTATGTAAACCACAATGAAAGTAAATTCCCATGTGGGGCTTGTTATTTCTAATAATAGGTGGCTTGGCACCCGATCTATTAGATCGGGTGCCACCTTTTCCACATCATTCTCTATGGATAGGGAATCCTGTTTATCAGGTGGAAACTGGTATAATAGATCAGGTGCAAGACACGGTCGGAATGTAAACCACATGGAAAGCAAATGCACATGTGGGGCTTGGTCTTTCCAACTTTACGTGGATTGGCACCCAATCTATTAGATCGGGTGCCACCTTTTCCACAACATTCTCAATGGATATAGAATCATGTTTATCAGGTGACAACTGATATAAAAGATCAGGTGCAAGACACAATCGTTATGTAAACCACATGGAAAGCAAATGCCCATGTGGGACTTGTTCTTTCCAACTTTACGTGGATTGGCACCCGATCTATTAGATCGGGTGCCACCTTTTCTACATCATTCTCTATGGATAAGGAATCATGTTTATCAGGTGCAACTGATATAATAGATCAGGTGCAAGACACAATTGGTATGTAAACCACATGAAAAGTAAATACCCATGTGGGGCGTGTTCTTTCCAACTTTACGTGGCTTGACACCTGATCTATTCGATTGGGTGCCACCTTTTCCACATCATTCTTTATTGATAGAGAAGCATGTTTATCAGGCAAAGCTGATATAAAGGATTAGGTGCAAGACACACTCGGTATGTAAATAACATGGAAAGTAAATGCTCATGTGGGGCTTATTCTTTCCAACTATACGTGGCTTGGCACCCAATCTATTAGATCGGGTGCCACCTTTTCTACATCATTTTCTACGGATATGGAATCATGTTTATCAGGTGGCAACTGATATAATAGATCAGGTGCAAGACACAATCGGTATGTAAACCACATAGAAAGTAAATGCCTATGTGGGGCTTGTTCTTTCCAACTTTAAAATTCTTGGCACTCGATCTATTAGATCGGGTGCCACCTTTCTATATCATTCTCTATGGATAACGAATCATGTTTATCAGATGGAAACTGATATAATAGATCAGGTGCAAGACACAATCGGTATGTGAACCACAAGAAAAGTAAATTCCCATGTGGGGCTTGTTCTTCAACCTTTACGTGGAGTGGCACCCGATCTATTAAATCGATGATCGGGTGCCACCTTTTCTACATCATTCTCTATGGATAGGGAATCAAGTTTATCAGGTGCAAGACACAAAAAGGTAGGCCCCATGGAAAGTAAATGTCCATGTGGGGCTTGTTCTTTCCAACTTTATAATTCTTGGCACCCGATCTATTAGATCGGCTGCCACCTTTTCCACATCAATCTTTATGGATAGAGAATCATGTTTATCAGGTAGCAACTGATATAATAGATCAGGTGCAAGACACAATCGGTAGGTAGCCTACATGGAAAGTAAATGCACATGTGGGGCTTGTTCTTTCCAACTTTACGTGGATTGGCACCCGATCTATTAGATCGGGTGCCACCTTTTCCACATCATTCTCTATGGATAAAGAATCATGTTTATTAGGTGGAAACTGATATAATAGATCAGGTGCAAGACACAATCGATACGTAAACCACATGGAAAGTAAATGTCCATGTGGGGCTTGTTCTTTCCAACTTTACGTCGATTGGCACCCGATCTATTAGATCGGGTGCCATCTTTTCCACATCATTCTCTATGGATAGTGAATCATGTTTATCATGTGGCAACTGATATAATAATCAGGTGCAAGACACAATCGACGTGTAAACCACATGGAAAGTAAATGCCCAGGTCGGTCTTGTTCTTTCCACCTTTACGTGGATTGGAACCCGATCAATTAGATCAGGTGCCACCTTTTCAATATCATTCTCTATGGATAAGGAATCATGTTTATCCGGTGTCAACTAATATAATAGATCAGGTGCAAGACACAATCGGTATGCAACCCACATGGAAATTAAATTCCCATGTGGGGCTTGTTCTTTCCAACATTACGTGGATTGGCACCCGATCTAATAAATCAGGTGCCACCTTTTCCACGTCATTCTCTATGGATAGCGAATCATGTTTATCAGGTGGAAACTGATATAATAGATGAGGTGCAGGACACAATCAGTATGTAAACCAATGGAAAGTAAATGCCAATGTAGGGCTTGTTCTTTCCAACATTACGTGGATTGGCACCCGATCTAATAAATCGGGTGCCACCTTTTCCACATCATTCTCTATGGATAGCGAATCATGTTTATCAGGTGGAAACTGATATAATAGATGAGGTGCAGGATACAATCAGTATGTAAACCAATGGAAAGTAAATGCCAATGTAGGGCTTGTTCTTTCCAACTTTACGTGGATTTGCATCCGATCTATTAGTTCGGGTTCCACCTTTTCCACCTCATTCTCTATGGATAGGGAATCATGATTATCAGATGACAACTGATATAATATATCAGGTGTAAGACACAATCGGTATGTAAACCACAAGGAAAGTAAATGCCCATGTGGGGCTTGTTCTTTCCAACTTTACGTGGATTGGCACCAGATCTATTAGATCGGGGGCCACCTTTTCCACATCATTCTTTAAGGATATGAAATCATGTTTATCAGGCGGTAACTGATATAATATATCAGGTGCAAGACACAAAAAGGTAGGCCACATGGAAAGTAAATGCCCATGTGGGGCTTGTTCTTTCCAACTTTATAACTCTTGGCACCCGATCTATTAGATCGGGTGCCACCTTTTCCACATCATTCTCTATGGATATGGAATCATGTTTTTCAGGTCGCAACTGATATAATAGATCAGGTGCAAGACACAATTGGTATGTAAACCACATGGGAATTAAATGCCCATGTGTGGCTTGTTCTTTCCTACTTTACGCGGCTTGGCACCCGAGCTATTAGATCGGGTGCCGCCTTTTCCACATCATTCTCTACGGATAGAGAATCATGTTTATCTGGTGGAAACTGATATAATATATCTGGTGCAAGACACAATCGATGTGTAAACCACATGGAAAGTAAATGCCCATGTGGGTATTGTCTTTCCAACTTTACGTGGATTGGCACCCAATCTATTAGATCGGGTGCCACCTTTTCTTCATCATTCTCTATGGATAGGGAATCATGTTTATCAGGTGGCAACTGATATAATAGATCATGTGCAAGACACAATCGGTATGTAAACCACAATGAAAGTAAATTCCCATGTGGGGCTTGTTATTTCTAATAATAGGTGGCTTGGCACCCGATCTATTAGATCGGGTGCCACCTTTTCCACATCATTCTCTATGGATAGGGAATCCTGTTTATCAGGTGGAAACTGGTATAATAGATCAGGTGCAAGACACAATCGGCGTGTAATCCACATGGAAAGTAAATGCCCATGTGGGGCTTTTTCTTTCCACAATCGGGTGCCACCTTTTCCATTAGATCGGGTGCCACCTTTTCCACTTAATTCTCTATGGATAGGGAATCATGTTTATCTGGTGGCAAATGATATAATTGATTAGGTGCAAGACACAATCGGTATGAAAACCACATGGAAAGTAAAAGCCCATGTGGGGCTTGTTCTTTCCAACTTTACGTGGATTGGCACCTGATCTATTATATCGGTGATCTGGTGCCATCTTTTCTACATCATTCTCTATAGATACGGAATCATGTTTATCAAGTGGCAACTGATATAATATATCTGGTGCAAGACACAAAAAGGTAGGCCCCATGGAAAGTAAATTTCCATGTGGGGCTTGATCTTTCGGGCTATATCTTTCCAACTTATAATTCTTGGCTCCCGATCTATTAGATCGGGTGCCAACTTTTCCACATCATTCTCTATGGATAGGGAATCATGTTTATTAGGTGGCAACTGATATAATACATCTGGTGCAAGACATAATCAGTATGTAAACCATATGGAAAGTAAATGCCCATATGGGGCTTGTTCTTTTCAACTTTACGTGGATTGGCACCTGATCTATTAGATCGGGTACCACCTTTTCCACATTAGTCTCTATGGATAGAGAATCATGTTTATCAGGTGGCAACTGATATATTATATCTGGTGCAAAACACAATCTGTATGTAAACCACATGGAAAGTAAATGCCCATGTGGGGCTTGTTCTTTCTAACTTTACGTGGATTGGCACCCGATCTTTTAGATCGGGTGCCACCTTTTCTACATTATTCTCTATGGATAGGGAATCATGTTTATTAGGTGGTAACTGATTTAATTGATCAGGTGCAAGACACAATCGGTGTAAACTGCATGGAAAGTAAAAGCCCATGTGTGGCTTGTTCTTTCCAACTTTACCTGGATTGGCACCTGATCTACTAGATCGGGTGCCACCTTTTCTACATCATTCTCTATGGATAGATAATCATGTTTATCAGGTGGCAACTGATATAATAGATTATGTGCAAGACACAATCGGCATGTAAACCACTTGGAAAGTAAATGCCCATGTGGGGTTTGTTCTTTCCAACTTTAAGTGGCTTGGCATGGCACCCGATCTATTTGATCGGGTGCCACCTTTTTTACATTATTATTTTCTTGAAATGAAGATGACCAAATTGTTGATGCCAAGGAAGTTGTACATTAGAATGAGCAACCAATCATCTTCACTGCATGCTTGCGATGCAGACCCCGTTTTTTCAACATTTATGTAAAGAGAAGGACTATATGTACCTCAAAAGTATATGTGATGATTACGTTCTTTTTTTTGGAAAAAACATAAGAGAGAGAAGTCCGAGAAGACCCATGATTTGATATTTTTAACCGAAAATAGAATTCAATTATTACCTGCACCGTTTGGTTGAGGTGCAGATAGTTCTCCTCATAGAAAAAAAGTGCTTCTGTACCCATCCAATATATAGACCTGTACTGCTGTACCGTGTACTTTTTGGGGAAAGTGGGATTGTCTCTTGTTGAAGGGGTTTGGAATCATTAGAGAGAGATAAATGGAGGGGTAGGTTGGAATATTCTGAGAATATTTCCTATATGGAGGGTGGAAAATGGAGAGAGCTCCAACCCAACCCTCCATAATTGATACACACATACACACACATCAATTTCTATTACTTAAAGATACCCCATCTAACCCCAAAATGTAGTGTATGGGCATTAAAACAAGGTACCATTAGCACTTCCCCTCCTATGGAAAAATGGAGGTTGCTACATTGACCCTCCAAATTGGAGGGCCACTGTAGTAAACCGGTAAAATTTTACCAGTTTTCAGGGCGGTTGGAGGAGGGAAAACGCCATATTTGGCGTTTTCCAGTGTGGTTGGAGATGATATACACCAGATATCCGGTGTAGCCGTGTAGGGAGTTGTTGGCTTACAAATATGGGGGAAAATATCAAATTAACTGTCACATCATATACCATATTTAGTTAGAATATCACCTACCTACGCCATTCAACGGGGATGGAAAGTGGAGTTGAGAATATCTTATGGGGCCCGCTAAACCATCTTGTATGCCTTCGCGTGGGAATGTTGGTATGAACTGGGCAAGTTGGACGATGTTGGTTTGAACTTTGTAGTGGGGACAAATGAATAAAAATAAAAACTCTATCGTCATTCCTCTGTGGGGTCCACTTTCACTTACCAATAGGAAAAAATCTTTGTGTGGTGTCCACGTCCATTTCAAGGCTTAAACTAATGAATTGAGTGGGGTTGAAGTTTCCTTAACTTCTTAAAAAAATTTATAACATACTAGTTTAACACACTGTTTATCCATCAACAAACCGACAAAAACCATCGTGTTGCCATTAATACGACGAAAATTTATAAATAAATAAATTGGATATTGATATTGAGTTATTGATTTGATGAGACAGATGAGCTGAGATGTTGGTGGGCCCACAAACCAGAATTCGACGGGTCATCCGCGGAATTTGTGGAGATTGTGATTGAGAAAAGTTTTCTTCCACTAAAGAGCCATATCAGCGAATATTTGTATCCACTGTGACAACTAGTAAAACATTGATGGCCCATTATGCGCGTTGAGCAATATTTCTATGTGAAGCTAAAATTGATCGCCGCATACAACTGTATACAGTTATGCCCTTTATGCACGATGAGTAAAATTCATATTATAAAACAAAATCGATCGTCGTGCACAACGATCCACATTTATGCACATTATGCGCGTTGAGAAATTATGTTTGCTCACCGTGCACAACAGTTCAAATATGGGTCCGTTGTGTGCGATGAGTAATTAAGTCTTAGTTTATTTATACTTTTAATAACAACCGGAAGAGAGAGAGATATGGCCACCCAAAATGCCGCCCTCGACAAAAATTTGAGTTGACGCCAAATTCAGAGTGTTACTATAGCAGACCGCAAAAAACCCCCTCGAAGTCCTCAAAAACCCCCTCCATCCGTCCGTTCGAGTGGGGGATATATATCCTGCCAAATTTGGGGTTTACTGTCAGTTGGAGTTGCTCTTATAAAGATCAAATAACCATTCGTGTTGTTTGTGCCTTTACTGTTGATATGGCTGAGAAATCATGTCAGTGGGACGAAGAAACTTTGCAAGGTCAGTCTTCATGTGGAAGAAGAGACGGTGAAGTAGATGTTACCCATTCCCTTCATGACATGGGGGATGTGCGGCCGTAGTTGCATGCGACTCATTTCAGGGATACGTGGCCATGGAGAGGTCTCGTTCCAGCAGGCTATGTCCCCCCAGAGTACGAGGGGGCATTACTGTTGAATCCGCCCACTTACATTCCCTCGTAAGTTACTAGGGGGAATCGTCACCAACCCTTCTTCCCTATCTGGGACGGCAAGTCTGCCTTGGTGGATAGGGGGTAGCTAGTCGGCTAGTGGAGAACTCCATCCTTCCCACTGATCAAAGAGTCCTGTGTCAAATTGACATTGAAAGGCTTACTAACTCAGTCGTTTATGGCAGTTACCAGTTTAAATACTAATGTCTTCTCTTTGTGTTGGTGCCTTACTCTTACTGATCCTTGATTCCCTGCAGACATCATTGGTCAGAGAAGAATTGCGTCGCCGAGTGGTACAATTATTGATGGCCGAGCAGAAAACGGCAGCTACATTCGAATCTCAAGTTAAGAATTTGGAGGAGCAGCTGATGAAAGAGAGGGACCGCAGATCTCAGGCAGAGTGGGAGGGTTACAAAAGCTAAAGATCGGGCGATCACAATGTCAGCGGTTTGGAAGAGCTCCGAAGAGCGACGGTAGTATAGAAGAGCAGTCTCCTGGCTCATATAGCTGAGTTGGAGAGAAACACTCTTCCTTCAATCTCGATTGAAGATGTGAGGCATGAGGCAGAGGCGAGGAAGCATCATCGATCTGGTCAGGTGTCCGATGGAGGATCGGCCCAAACTTAGGATGGTTTGGCTACCAACGAGCCGTCCGGTGATGCGTCTATGTGAATTGTGGCATCTTAGTACACCAATTGTTTTTGGTAGTTTTATATTTTGAGAGGTGAACATGTGATGGTGTATGCGTTGGTAATGAACTGTTACGACCCGCTTCCCATAAACGGAAGGCGAGGCGTGAAAAGTCCGCTCAGACTTGAAGCTGTGAGGCTACAGTCTGTAAAGTGTCTGGAATAACCAAGTATAGGTCCTTGTAATTACGAAATAGAACAAAAATAATAATAACGAAAGAGAGATATTAAAATCCAAATCTCAAAATGTCCACAAATAAAGTCCAACATCACAGAAAAGCCACCAGGCTAAAAAGAGTCTAAAAGGCCCAAGCATGGCCAACAGAAATAAACAAACGTACAGAAGAAAGGGCGCTACGCACCAACAACCTAACAAGAACTAAGCAGAAAGTAACACCAAAAGAAGTCTCTACGACTGGTCACCGGTGTCCTCGTACTCCACGTCAACAGTGGACCCAGGCTCAATGTCAACAAACTCCGCGTCCTCAGCAACGAACTCTAGCTCAGCAACTAACATGCGACACCTAAAAGAGACGAGGGCGGATGTCAGCAAGTCTACAAGAGACTTGTGCAAGGAAACTAAAAAGAAAGGAAACAACCTAGTAGTTCTAAAATATGCGATGACATGGCAGTTTAAATTATGGATGCAACAAGTAATAAAGTGCAACAAGTATGACATGGCAACAAGTATGACATGGCAAGGGTAGCAAAGCTACTAAAACGTTCACATGGATTTACAAGTCAAGTAAACACGTCATGCACAGAGTTTACACCTTACAGCTGAAGTGGCTGTACGGGCACACTTCTACGCTGAGTGGTGGCTTAAACCTACCCCTCCACATGTAATCGGGTAGTGGCTTTTGACCAACACATGTGACCTGCTTCTAGTTCATGAGCCAAGAAGTGTATTTGGCATAAGGTTGTGCCTGCAACGCAGGTGCCTAGCCTCAACAAGGAAGTACAGTAGCGTGTGCTACGAATGCAACATTCAAGCATGGAATGACATGTAGGCTGCATGGCATGGCAAGAGTACAATTAAAGTGCATACAAATATGAAAATTAAAAGTGACAAGCATGGCAGAGTACAATTAAAATGCAAACAGATATGGAAATTAAACGTGACAGGCAATATGTATGAATGACATGGCAAGGTGTCAGATCTAGCTTTGTTGTCAAGCTAGATCTTGAAATTGCGTCTAGGCGAGTATCATTTCATCGCCTAGTCTCTTTTACGCTAAAAACGAGGGATGGCCTAAAACATGGCATGAAACACAAGTTGGAAAGTTTCACTTGCCTGCAATCAGCCGTTCTGAAAATACCGTCCAATCAGTCCAATCTACATATGTGCTCAGATCCACCAGCCTACAGTCCCAATTTAAATTATCTTCATTAGTGATTTACCAAGCAATTTAATTACCGATTTTAATCTTGATTAGCATGCATTGGTTGGGGGTCCTAAGTGTTCAGAAAATTACCCTTACACGACGCGAGAGCTACACTGGCGTCGGGTAGCGACGCCAGTGGTTGGAATAAAGAAAACGCTCCTAATTCCAGATTCCAAAATAGATTCCATGCTTTCCAATCCTAGTACAGTGACAAGATCAGCGAATAGCATCCAAAACAGCGAGCAAAGTGAATGGTTGATGTTCTACGGCTCACGTGAAGCCGTAACAATGAACGGAGACGAAGGGGTCGACATACACGAAGACTACGACATTGAGCATCATAGGGGCAGATAGTGACATCAAGAAACACCTCTAGGAGAGGTAGAGGGCTGTCGGAAGAACCTAACAGCGAGAGGGGGCGACGAGATCACGCAACGACGCGTCGGGACGTCGTTAGAATGCAAAACAACGGAAGCTCGTTGTTTCATATCAATGCCGGCTTGAGGAAGAACCCAGACGATAGCGAGGGGCCTGGGGGTCGACAGCACACTGGAGAGGTGGTTCACGGTGGCACAGTGGCAGTGCAGCGGCGGTGGTGGCCGCTGCTGCTGCTGCGAGCTGCTACTGCTTGCTGCAGCTACGGGGCTTTTTCGACGGTGCAGCAGCGATCAGCAGGGGCCCACGGTGGCGCAGAGGGAGGAGGAAGGTCTGGGGAAGGGAGAGGGCCGGTCGGCGATGGGTTAGGGCGTGGCTAGCTGCTGTGAGCGCAACAAATGAAGGGGCGGCAGCTTGATGAAGTATGGCTGTGTGAAAACAATAGAAACATAGGTTATTATTTAATAGAGGAGGGCTCACATGAGTAAGGCTATCTAATAGGGTAGAGGGGCTGAATGTGGGTGCTAGGTTAGGGGCTTTTAGTTAGGGTTTGTTAGGGTTTTTTAATTTGTTATATATTATTATTAAAACCCCAAATTCTCTTACCCTCTCTCTCTCTCTCATACGTGGGTGCGGCTAAGATAACATGGGGCTGGGTCAACACAAGGATATATATTATTATTAATTAATTAATCATTGGAGGAAAGAACTAAATGAAACTTAGGGCTAAACCGATATTATAGGTTGGGCAAAAAGTGAAAGTAGGTCAAACGAAGCCCAAAAATCATGAAAGAAATACTGGGGTGATCGCACGGACGAGAGAAACGAAACTAAGAAGATGGATCACAATTTCAATGATGAGAAACAAAACTAAAAATAAAAACGTCTCACAACAAAAGTGAAAATCGCGACGTCTCATCAAACAAAGTCAAATTGTGGGAGAACGACCCGTGAAATGACGTTCCAAATTAATTCCACAATCTAATATTTTTTGAGATGGTCACAACGACATATCACACTATAGGGTTTGGATACAGACAAAGTCTAAAATAAATACGTGCATGAACAAGACTACGTGCATGAAAAGCGTACAAAGGATACGGAGTCCAAAGGCGACAGTAATTCCAAGTTGGGCACACGTCGGGGGGTCGGCTTGCTAAGGATGCAACCAAGGTGCTACGGCCCTATCGACTTAACGACACGACTCACACACAAAGCAACAAAACCAATCAGGTAGCCGAAATTGCTATACGCACAGCCGTATTACGAATAGTGAGTACAGACCGTTACATGAACCCCAAACATTCAATTGATAATGAACACCGTTGGGTGCAGTCTTTTACCTCTTGTTAGTATAAATAGTTGTTTGCCAACCTTTAGCGATCTTAGTACACCAATTGCTTAATTTCTGGTGTCTATTAAAACTATTAGCATAACTCCATCACAAAAATGGACATGGATGGTGTGAAATGTCGAAGGTGCCCATGAATATACATAGTGCACGTGAATGTGCGTAGGAATTGAGGGGAGCATCACAATGTACCAGACATACAATTTTTTCTTAGTGCGCACAACTGTCACACCTTTTGCCTGATGCGTATGTATGAATCTTATTTGGCAGTGTGTTCGTTCACATTTAGCATGATTTCATTGGAGTCATTTTCTATCGCATTCCCATAGCCTATACATGCACCGACATTGTTACGTATAGAAGTTTCCTTTAAATGAACTTGGCCTATTGGACTTCTACTATAAATTCAAGAAGACCAAGAGTCAAGGAGACCAATAGTCAAGAAGGCCAAGAGGTAGAAATCACTTCATGCAACATAAATAAATACTACCCTTAATGCAGTATACCATTGGTCTTCATCATCAATAAAATACCTAAGGACACAATTATTCAACCAACTCTTAGCATTCTACATTATGGCCTTTGTGCGCAGTGAGCAAATTTTTAATTATGTAACAAAATTGCTCAAAGCGCACAACTGGCAAAATTATCCAGTTGTGCGCATTTAGCAATTTTGTATCCCATAACATAATTGCTCAACACACACAATAATCAAAGTCATTATGGAGCGTTGAGTTCCTGTTGTGCACAAATTCCAAAAAATTTGTACACAAATCCCAAAATTTCAATATATACTTACAATATAAACACAAACACTACATTAGCACAAAACTATACATTCAATCACCTGATGATACATTATGTACAGTGGGATATTTCACTACATCTTTAGCGATTAATTTCACGAATTGTCGCATCCTCTCTTCAAGGCCTTCCACCCATCCTTTTGCTGTAGGTAAGTGGTATACCAATGCCATATTACTGGTGGTACTGGGCTTCCATCTTTAAGTTGAATCTTTACTAAGTGATTATTATTTACAAAACTTATGGTGAAGGGTCCACGTTGCTTACCTTGGTCTGGTCCTGATCTTAAATGAAAAAATGAATGACAATGTTCCATTGACAACAGATGTAATACACAGTTATAACAACTTGAGATTATATGTCCAACTTCTGGACGGTCATCCAATATTGCATCGGGGGGTGGTCATCCATATGGTTAATTGCCTCTTTCTATTCTTGTGCAATTTCCTCACCCATCACCCTACTGTACAGATTATAGTGGTCAAGAAGCTCTACAAGCAACGTTGATCTGACGTTCTGCCAATGGTCATCTCACATGCCCAGATGAGAGGATAAAGCCATGTAACCACAGTTCTCATCTACCTTCACATCTGTGACGTTCAATATATATTTGGTGATTACAGCGAAAAATTGCTCAATAAAAGGTACGACTGCTTTAACGGCTCTGGCGTTATTAGCTGTATAATTTGCTGCTGCAAATGAAGCTGTAGCAGAAAAGGAAGAAAAACTGCTAGATGGCATGTGTATGATAGTTGGTTTCTTTAAAGCACGTTGAGGTGGATTATGAGCATATGTATTTTTGAGCCTTTGGGACTGTTTCTGTAACGACTGGTTTTTCATGTATTTGGATTATCTATATTATATATATTTTGGTGGATTTTCTCCTTACGTGTGGTTTTAATCTCCGTAGCTTTTGTTTTCGTTCGTTTCGTTGTGATTTCCTAGCTTCTTCCTTATATCGTTGAGCTTGGAGTAAGTCACACATGACGAGCTTCATATCGCTCATATCTTAGAGATAGGTTGATCTTAGAAGCCGTAGGAATCTTCCCGAAAACTTCGCGCTTCGATTCGAGACTTTTGTGCACTTTAGTTGGTTCAAGAAGGGGAACCAACCGACTAGATTCCAATCTAGTCGGTTAGGAACTCTTCTCAAACCGACTAGTTCATTAAATCAATAATTCAAAAGTTACTGTTTACTCTTAGTCGGTCTAAGAACAACCACCGACCGAGTAGATGTGAAACTAGTCGGTCAGAACTTGCTCTCAGACCAACTAGTTCCTTCGATTAATTTTACCTAAGTTGCTGTTTATCGTTAGTCGGTCAATGAACACTCACCGATCGACTAGTTGCAAACTAGTCGGTCGACGGGCCTTCACAGACCGACTAATTCATTTCCCAGATTTATTCCTTCTTTCGCCGTTTGCTTTTAGTCGGTCACAGTTGGTCGAACGACCGACTAGTTCTTAAACTAGTCGGTCAACAACTCTTCTTTGACCGACTAATCGCCCCGAAACCCTAGGTTTCGGGCAGCCGTCGGGTTGTTTCCTATTTAAACCCCCAATCGTTTTCTTTTCTTTCTTTCTCTTCTCTTGGCCATTTTTCTTTCCCCCTTGACCTCTGATCTTCCCCAACCTTCCTCTAGCTCTTCTCCTTCATTCCCGGAGCCCTCACCCTCCCCATTTGCGCCGGCCACCTCCTTTAGGCCGTCGGCAAACCCCCAAAACCCCTCGAAACCCCATTTCTTAGATTTTCTCGCCATTTCCAGATCTGAGCCGTAGTTCTTCGGATCGTTCTTTCGTTGCCTTGCTTGCTCGGCATCGTTCTTCCGCTACGATACGGGTAGTAAATTGATCCTTTAATATTCTCATAACCCACTTTGTGATTTTTGTTAAACCCTAGTTCTGATATTGTTTTGCCATGGCAGCGAATCCCATTCCGTAGAATAGAGTTGTGAGACGTTTTACCGTCGACCGTCATCGTCGGTATCAGGCAAGTGAAACTTGCCACTTAGGGTTTTAGGCCATGCTTTAGGCCACCTACTTGTTGTAGGCGTAAAAGAGACTAGGCGACGAAATGATACTCGCCTAGGTGCAACTTCAGGATCTAGCTTGACAACGAAGCTTGATCCGACTACTTTTAATTATTTGCATCTTATCTGCCATGTTTAAATTCAATTAACGGTACGCGAATTATCTGTACATGCCATGATATCCATGTTGAATGTTGCATTCGTAGCACACGCTACATTACTTGTACTACTTGATCCGGCTAGGCACCTGCTTCTAGCAGGCACAACCCTACGCCAAAAATACCTTGGATTGTGAAACAGAAAACGAGCTCTTGTGCGGGGCAACCCTGGCTCATTTACTGAGCATCGTGTACAGTGACCCTGGCTCGTTTACATGTGGAAGGGATAAGGGTTAAGCGGCCATTCAACTGGGAGTCTGCCCGATCAGCAACTTCAGTTGTAAGGCGTAAGCTCTGGGTTCTGGGGTAGTGTTAAGCGGCCACTCAGTGTGAATGTTAAACAGTTCAGCTGTAAGGCGTAAACATCTACAAATAACTTGAAAACATGACTAGTGAGAAGATTGAGATTGTTAGTAGCTTGGCTACTCTTGACATGCCATGATAATTGTTCTCTTGCACTTATTGTTACACCATGTCTTACTTGTGCACTCATACCATAACTGCCATGTCATGCATACTATAACTGCTAGGTTGTTAGTTTACCTTTCTTTCAGTTTCCTTGCCCAAGTCTTTTAGACTTGCTGACATATGCCCATTTCTCTTTTGGGTGACACATGTTAGATCCTGAGCCAGAGTTCGTTGTTGAGGACGTGGTGTTCGCAGACGCTGAGTCAGAGCCTGCGTTCATCGAGGAGTTTGAGGACACGGGCGATCAGTCGTAGAGACTGTTTGTGTTGTTGTTAGACTGCTTTAGTTGTCGGTGCGTAGCACCAATACTTTGTGCCGTGTTGGCTTTTATTGGCCATGTTTTGGGCCTAGACTCTTTCTTTTAGCCTGGTGGCTTTTCTGGATGTTGAACTTAATTTTAATGTTTGGACATTGCTGAGATTTGGGATTTTATTTTTGTATCTCCTTGTATTATTATCTTGTTCTGCTCGTGGTTACAGGGACCTGCATATGTTTTATTGATGCTTATCAGGCGTGTAGCTTCACAGCTCCACGTTTGAGCGGACCTTTTCACGTCTCGCCTCCATTTTAGGGAAGCGGGGCGTGACAGGTTTTGTTGATGGCCCATGCAGGTCCCTCTTCTGTAACTGCGATTATCGGAATAACGATAATAATGTTAGAATGTCCAATAAACTAAGTTCGGCATCTGAGTCATAAGCTATGAGTCTAATTTGTTTCGTTTCCTGCGTCATTAGATGGCAGGAAGGCGAAATACCCGTGGTGGTGGTGTGCTCCCTCATGACGAGGAGCCTGATCGGGAGCCCACCAATGGGGAGATGATGCGGATGATGCTTCAGATGATGCAGGTGCAGCAGGGCGTGCTCCTGCAAGTCCAGAATGTTCCAGTTGTTCGAGCTGCTCGAGCAATTCCGGAGGCCCCTCGTTTCGAGCCAGGAGCGAAGCAGTTTCCGGCGCTGGGTCCCGCTTATTTTGATGGTTCTGAGGGTCCTCTAGCTGCCGATGAATGGATTCGGAACATAGAGGATAATTTGAAGATGGCGAAGATCAGCCCGACTGGATGGGTTGATTTGGCGAAGAGGTAGCTCAAGGATAATGCTCAGAACTGGTGGGATGCAGAAGAGAAGATGCTGGTGGAGCCGATAGCTTGGGCTACCTTTAAGTCCAGGTTTGATGAAGAGTTCTTTCTAAAGGCTGCCAGGAAGGAAATGCTGCAGCGTTTTATTGAGCTGAAGCAAGGGAGCTTGACGGTGGACCAATACCACCAAGAGTTCACTAGGCTGAGTCGGTTTGCACCGAAGATGGTGCAGGATGCTGATGAGAGGGCTCAGAGGTTCCTGCAGGGACTTGCTTTGGAGCTTCAGAGTTTCGTGTCTTCCTCTGATCTGGAATCTTATCAGAAGGTTCTGGTAGCTGCGAGGAGGTAGGAGCTGAACCTGAGCCAGAGGAGAGGACATGTTGCTGGAGCTGGGAAGAGGCCTATGGAGCAGGCCAGAGTAGTGGTTAGGCCTGGTTTCAAGCCTAATCAGCCGGTGCAGTTCAAGAGGCCAGGAGCGCCTAATCTGAAGACTTGCCATTTCTGCGGCAAGACTGGCTACATCAAGGAGCAGTGTAGAAGATTTCTGGGCCAGTGTTTGGTTTGTGGTGATGCTTCTCATGTCGCGAAGGATTGTCGGCATGCGAATCAGTTGCGGAGAACACCGGATGGTGTTCAGCAGCAGAGAGCACCTATTGCAGCACAGCCGTTGCAGCAGAGAGCACCTGTTACTGCTGGACGTGGAGCAGCTCTTGTCCCACAGAGGCAGGCCTTTCAGCATGCTTTTCCGCCAAGGAGGCAGGCTTTTCTGATGACCGTTGTGGAGAGCGAGGCAGTGGATGAGGTTATCGCAGGTAACCCTCAATCTAGTTGTTCCTTTCTTATTTGGCTTTGTTTGTTAGATTATGTTGTTTGCTTGAATATGATTGTTTGCTAGAATAGAATCTGATTGTTAGATTGCTTGTTAGGTGTGATTCTAGTTTGCCCATTTCATGCACGAGTCCTCTTTGTCTCTGGTGCATCGATGTGCATTATTTCTCGGAGCTTCGTGGAGAAGCATTCCTTGTCGACGTCCCCTCTTCTCAAGAGTTGGAATATTGTCACAGGAAATGGCGTGGTCTCGGTGCATCATGGTTGCAATTCTTGCTCGTTGGTGGTTCGTGGACATGAGCTTTACACTGATTTCATTGTCTATGACATCATCACCTACGATGCGGTCCTTGGGATGGATTGGCTTGCGAGCTTCTATGCTACGATCGACTGTCGGAGGAAGAAGGTGGTGTTTGAGATTCCCGGACATCCAGTATTTGAGTTTAGCTGGGGTAGCAGTTCGCTCGGTCCGGTTAGGTTTCGGGCCAGGCCGGTGGAGATTGTGGCTATGCAGATGGAGCTGGAGAGGCCAGCGGTAATGCGGGACTTCGATGACGTCTTCCCCGAGGAGATGTCTGGATTGCCACCCGATCGAGCTCTCGAATTTTCGATTGATCTTATTCCAGGAGCGCAGCTGATTTCGAAAGCGCCCTATCGTATGGCACCCGCTGAGTTGGAGGAATTGCGGAAGCAGCTGGATGAGCTTTTACAGAAGGGTTATATCAATCCTAATGTGTCTCCGTGGGGAGCACCAGTGCTGTTGGTGAAGAAGAAGGATGGTTCGCGTCGTATGTGCGTGGACTACAGGGAGCTGAATGTGGTGACCATCAAGAATAAATACACGTTGCCTCGCATCGATGATATTTTTGATCAGCTTGGAGGTTCGAGTGTGTTTTCGAAGTTGGATCTGAGGAGTGGTTATCATCAGCTGAAGGTGAAGAAGGAAGATGTTCCAAAGACAGCGTTCAGGATGAAGTATGGACACTACGAGTTTGTGGTTATGCCCTTCGGTGTAACCAATGCACCCGCAGTTTTCATGAATCTGATGAATCTGATCTTCTACGACTTTTTAGACAAGTTTGTCGTTATCTTTATTGACGACATTCTGATCTATTCAAAGTCAGAGGAGGAGCATGCCTCGCATTTGAGGACAGTATTGGAGATTTTGAGGAAGCATCATTTGTATGCCAAGTTTTCGAAGTGCGAGTTTTGGCTGGACAGAGTTGATTTTCTCGGGCATGTGGTATCTAGAGATGGCATTTCTGTGGATCCCAAGAAGATCAAGGCCATCAGAGAGTGGCCTGTTTCGCAGTCAGCATCTAAGATCCGGAGTTTCCTTGGGCTTGCTGGTTACTATCGGCGCTTCATTATGGACTTTTCCCGTATTGCTGAGCCGATGACCAGATTGACGCGGAAGGATGTACCTTTTGTTTGGTCGGGTGATTGTGAGAATGCCTTCGGTGTTCTGAGGGAGAGATTGACGACTGCCCATATTCTTGTTTTGCCTGATCGTAGTGGAGGATTTGAGATCTTTTGCGATGCTTCTGGCAAGGGTCTCAGTTGTGTGTTGCATCAGCACGGGCATGTTGTGGCTTATGCTTCACGTCAGCTCAAGACTCATGAGAAGAATTACCCGACGCATGACTTGGAGTTGGCTGCTGTCGTGTTTGCGCTCAAGATTTGGAGGCACTTCATGCTGAGTGAGAAAGTGAAGATCTTCACCGATCATAAAAGCTTGAAGTATATTTTTACTCAGAAGGAGCTAAACATGCGACAGTGTCGATGGTTGGAGCTTATGGCAGATTATGAGATTGATTTGCAGTATCACCCTGGCAAGGTGAATGTGGTTCCTGATGCACTGAGTAGGCTTCCAGCGGTGATGTTGTTAACTTCGCAGTGGAGATTGCAGAAGGATTTTTGCGAGTCTGGTGTTGAGGTCGTTCTTCTTGGAGGAGATTCTTCGTTGATGTGTATGCAGATATAGTCGACGATCGTGGATCGGATCAAGGCTGGTCAGGCTGAAGACCCGAAGTTGGTGAAGATTCGGGAGCAGGTGGAAGCCGGTCTGCGGACTGACTTTTTGATTCATGAAGATGGCTCGCTAAGGTGTGGACCTAGGTTGTGTATGCCAGCTGGGGATATTAGAGAGGAGTTGCTGGTTGAGGCACACAGTTCGCCGTATTCCGTACATCCTGGGGGTACCAAGATGTACAAGGATCGTCGTCTGAATTTTTGGTGGCATGGTATGAAGAGGAGTGTGGCTCGGAGTGTGGCCAAGTGTCTGGTTTGCCAGCAGGTAAAGGCGGAGCATCAACGTACGACAGGGTTGCTACAACCGCTTCCGATTCCGGAGTGGAAGTGGCAACACATCACTATGGATTTCGTGACTGGACTACCTCGGAGTCCGAAGCAGAATGACGCGATTTGGGTGATCGTAGATCGATTGACCAAATCCGCGCACTTTATTCCATTCCGAGTAGGACAGTCCAATGAGGCGCTAGCGAGGAGATACATGGAGGTAAATTCGTTTACTCTCCGTTTTTATTTCCTTTTCCTAGATAAATAATGATGTAACGTGAATTGTGCAGGAGATCGTACGACTTCACGGAGTCCCTGTGAGTATCGTGTCGGACAGAGACACGAGGTTCACATCTCAGTTCTGGCAGAGTTTGCAGAAAAGTTTGGGTACGAGTCTGAGTTTCAGCACGGCGTACCATCCGCAGACAGATGCCAGTCCGAGAGGACGATTCAGATCTTGGAGGACATGCTGAGGGCGTGCATGTTGGATTTCAAGGGTTCGTGGGAGGACCATCTACATCTGGTGGAGTTCTCTTACAACAACAGCTTCCAGGCGAGTATTGGCATGGCGCCATTCGCCGCGCTGTATGGAAGGAAATGTCGATCGCCATTGAGTTGGGATGACGTTGGTGATCGGGAGCTGTTGGGACCTGAGATGATTGTGGAGGCCGTGGATGTTGTCAGAAACATTTGGGAGAGGTTGAGGATTGCTCAGGACCGTTTTAAGCATTGGGCGGATGCTAAACGCCGTCCTTTAGAGTTTCAGCCTGGCGACCCTGTGTTTCTGAAGATTTCCCCGAATCGTGGAGTGATTCGCTTTGGGAAGCGAGGGAAGTTGAGCCCGCGATACATTGGACCGTTTGACATTCTGGAGAGAGTTGGCGAGGTAGCCTACCGCTTAGCCTTGCCGCCATCTTTGGAAGGAGTTCACAATGTTTTCCATGTGTCGCAGCTTCGTCGATACATCAGCGATCCATCTCATGCTGTAGATTTCTCGGAGATTACCGTTTGCCCTGATATGACGTATGACCAGCAGCCAGTGCAGATTCTGGACAGGCGTCAGAAGTCGCTCCGGAACAAGGTTGTCAATCTTGTGAGGGTGATGTGGCGACACGGCTTGCCAGGAGAGTCTACTTGGGAGAGAGAGGATGAAATGAGAGAGCGCTACCCACTTTTGTTCCCGGACACGTGAGTGTTGGGAAATTCCGAGGACGGAATTTTTCTTAAGTTGGGGAGGATGTAACGACTGGTTTTTCATGTATTTGGATTATCTATATTATATATATATATATATATTGGTGGATTTTCTCCTTACGTGTGGTTTCAATCTCCGTAGCTTTTGTTTTCGTTCGTTTCGTTGTGATTTCCTAGCTTCTTCCTTATATCGTTGAGCTTGGAGTAAGTCACACATGACGAGCTTCATATCGCTCATATCTTAGAGATAGGTTGATCTTAGAAGCCGTAGGAATCTTCCCGGAAACTTCTTGCTTCGATTCGAGACTTTTGTGCACTTTAGTTGGTTCAAGAAGGGAAACCAACCGACTAGATTCCAATCTAGTCGGTCAGGAACTCTTCTCAAACCGACTAGTTCATTAAATCAATAATTCAGAAGTTACTGTTTACTCTTAGTCGGTTTAAGAACAACCACCGACTGACTAGATGTGAAACTAGTCGGTCAGAACTTGCTCTCAGACCGACTAGTTCCTTCGATTAATTTTACCTAAGTTACTGTTTATCGTTAGTCGGTCAATGAACACTCACCGACCGACTAGGTTGCAAACTAGTCGGTCGACAGGCCTTCACAGACCGACTAATTCATTTCCCAGATTTATTCCTTCTTTCGCTGTTTGCTTTTAGTCGGTCACAGTTGGTCGACCGACCGACTAGTTCTTAAACTAGTCGGTCAACAACTCTTCTTTGACCGACTAATCGCCCCCGAAACCCTAGGTTTCGGGCAACCGCCGGGTTGTTTCCTATTTAAACCCCCAATCGTTTTCTTTTCTTTCTTTCTCTTCTCTTGGCCATTTTTCTTTCCCCCTTGACCTCTGATCTTCCCCAACCTTCCTCTAGCTCTTCTCCTTCATTCCCGGAGCCCTCACCCTCTCCATTTGCGCCGGCCACCTCCTTTAGGCCGTCGGCAAACCTCCAAAACCCCTCAGGACCCCATTTCTCAGATTTTCTCGCCATTTCCAGATCTGAGCCGTAGTTCTTCGGATCGTTCTTCCGTTGCCGTGCTTGCTCGGCATCGTTTTTCCTCTACGATACGGGTAGTAAATCGATCCTTTAATATTCTCATAACCCACTTTGTGATTTTTGTTAAACCCTAGTTCTGATATTGTTTTGCCATGGCAGCGAATCTCATTCCGTAGAATAGAGTTGTGAGACGTTTTACCGTCGACCGTCATCGTCGGTATCAGGCAAGTGAAACTTGCCACTTAGGGTTTTAGGCCATGCTTTAGGCCACCTACTTGTTGTAGGCGTAAAAGAGACTAGGCGACGAAATGATACTCACCTAGGCGCAACTTCAGGATCTAGCTTGACAACGAAGCTTGATCCAACTACTTTTAATTATTTGCATCTTATCTGCCATGTTTAAATTCAATTAACGGTACGTGAATTATCTGTACATGCCATGATATCCATGTTGAATGTTGCATTCGTAGCACACGCTACATTACTTGTACTACTTGATCCGGCTAGGCACCTGCTTCTAGCAGGCACAACCCTACGCCAAAAATACCTTGGATTGTGAACCAGAAAACGAGCTCTTGTGCGGGGCAACCCTGGCTCATTTACTGAGCATCGTGTACAGTGACCCTGGCTCGTTTACATGTGGACGGGTTAAGGGTTAATCGGCCATTCAACTGGGAGTCTGCCCGATCAACAACTTCAGTTGTAAGGCGTAAACTCTAGGTTCTGGGGTAGTGTTAAGCGGCCACTCAGTGTGAATGTCAAAAAATTCAGCTGTAAGGCGTAAACATCTACAAATAACTTGAAAACGTGACTAGTGAGAAGATTGAGATTGTTAGTAGCTTGGATACTCTTGACATGCCATGATAATTGTTCTCTTGCACTTATTGTTACACCATGTCTTACTTGTGCACTCATACCATAACTGCCATGTCATTCATACTATAACTGCTAGGTTGTTAGTTTACCTTTCTTTCAGTTTCCTTGCCCAAGTCTTTTAGACTTGCTGACATGTGCCCCTTTCTCTTTTGGGTGACACATGTTAGATCCTGAGCCAGAGTTCGTTGTTGAGGACGTGGTGTTCGCTGACGCTGAGTCAGAGCACGCATTCATCGAGGAGTTTGAGGACACGGGCGATCAGTCGTAGAGACTGTTTGTGTTGTTGTTAGACTGCTTTAGTTGTCGGTGCGTAGCCCCAATACTTTGTGCCGTGTTGGCTTTTATTGGCCATGTTTTGGGCCTAGACTCTTTCTTTTAGCCTGGTGGCTTTTCTGGATGTTGAACTTAATTTTAATGTTTGGACATTGCTGAGATTTGGGATTTTATTTCTGTATCTCCTTTTGTTATTATCTTGTTCTGCTCGTGGTTACAGGGACCTGCATATGTTTTATTAACGCTTATCAGGCGTGTAGCTTCACAGCTCCACATTTGAGCGGACCTTTTCACGTCTCGCCTCCATTTTAGGGAAGCGGGGCGTGACAGTTTCGGCTGGACAAGGTCGACGCTTTCTTGTTTCAGTGAGACTTCAAGTGGAGTTGGAGCGGAGTAACTAACCTCAACGGCTAAGACATGCTCAAAATGAGCTGGTCCAATGGAGGTGGATGTATCTGCAGTTTTCAAATAATTCCCCCCTTTTCTACTACCACTCAAAATGACATTAACTTCCGGCTCCTTAATCAGATTTGTCTCCAGGGTAGCTAGCTCCTTCACCTTTATTAACAACTCCGTCTTCCTCGTCTCATCAAGATGAACATAAGACTTTTGTATGTGCTCTAATTCAGCATGTATAAGCACATCTTCTTTAGACATCAATTCCTTCATAGCCTTAATGTCTAGCTTCTTCCAATGAGTATTTACAGCATCTAAGGGAATGGGGTGATTTTTCGTTGTGAATTTGCCAATCTCTTTGGCACATGGTACTCCATAAATCATTCTTGCTAGACAATCACCTGTGCATTGGTCCGTCCCCATAGAGTCAGATTTATCAGCTTCCACAGACATTATCGTTAACGCCGCAGCGGATGTAAATCCTATCAGCTCCCTGAACAAGTACACGTGCACTTTATGTTGCACCAAGATCTTAGATTTTTCAAATAAGGCCTTAATCTCGATATGCTGCCACTCTAATGATTCATGTATGGTTGGCCAAGAAGCAGAGAAACTGCAGGCCGATGAACCCAATGCCTTTTTAAGCTTAGAATGTTCATTCTGCACGCTTTTGGTATGCACTCTATTGGTACTGACATTTCCATAGTACAGATTGCTATCTGTCCATATAGAAATAAACTTCTCCTTGTACTTATCCAGCCAAGATGTCTTCACATAGCTCACGGCCCTTGTGTAATCTTTGTACTCTGTCTCCAATGCCTTCAGTTTTGCAACATACTCCCCTCCTTGCATGCCCCCACCAATAAATTCCAGCTACAGATGAAACCTAAACATTTTTCGTGATCTTCAAAATAGGGCTGAAAATTTTTGGCAATACTTTTGGATATGTGCATTCTACATAATTGGTGTACTGCAGAGGGAAATACATTGCCAATGGCATTCAAAAGTGCAAGCTCCAGTGCGGTCAAAATTACATGTGGCATCCTGTATCCATGTAGCAATGAGCTCAACTTCTCCAATGCTTACAAGTAGTCATCCTCCCCTACGGACGCCGTGTAATAAAATGCATATGCGAACGAAATATCTGTTGATGTCACCCCAACCATCTCCATCAATGGTGGCCAGTTGCGATTGATCTTTAATACACAGTTTATAACCAGAATCTCTGGAAATCTTCATAATAAATCAACCGACTGTGGGTGTGTCCAAAATATATTCATCATTGCATTTGTCTCTTCATCACCTTCATGATACACAATGTAATTATGTTCTCCCAATAGATTAAGGAGGAGCTGCATTTCTGCACCCACGACCATTTCCCCTAACGTCATCCTCTGTTTGGCATTGTATATAGTGTTGCTTGAGGTAGATGTTGCCTTATCCTTTTTCTTCAGGTATTTGAAGATTTCCATTGGCTTAACCAATCTATTTGACAAGTCTCTCACTATGTCTATCTCCCCCCTCCTAACCTCCCGTCATATGGATGTCTCTCTATGTACATCGCGGGTTTATGGTTGTGATTGCCATGTACAACTGTCAAAATCCACTTATCGGTTGCCACCCCATTAGCACTTAAATAAAAGGGACATGAACACTTCTTGTTTCGAGTTGCTTTTTTGGCCGTTATATCCGGCATGTGTGGCCGATATGTCCCACTTCTTTCACAACAAAAATAATAAATTGGGACCCTATTGCCCTTTGTACTCATATTTGATGATTTTGTAACAACCACATTCCCTGTTGTCACACCGACCGACTTTACCCATTTAACAAGCTCTTCTATGCTGGCGAAAATTTTAATTGTTGTGAACTAATTTGTATAATCTTCAGTAACCTCTGATCCTTCTATATTACACTGAATTACTTATCACATACCAACATAGTCACTAAATGTTTTCCTTTATTTTCTAGTAAATTAGTCAGTTAACAAAGCGAAATAATTTCTAACCTTTGCTTCTTTGTCCTTTTCATCAAAGATCCCCTCAATGTGTACCAATCCATCTCAATCTTCATAATTTATATGCATTCATGTACCAACAGTACATTGTAGCAATCAATTTCTGAAATTATTAATAAAAACCAAACTAATTAGCAACAATTAATGGCTTACCAACTTTACGATGCAATGCGTCTGCAGTCGACTATTTTAGGGCACCCCAATGACACATATCTTTTGCTCTGCCTTTAGGATCGTCTTTTGATCTAAGCAGGAACTCTTATAGTCTCTATAGATCAGCAAATTAGAATAATTTATGTTGATCAAAACCTATCTCATTAGCTTTTCGTGCCTTTGGTCACAATTTGTTGGCATATGGAAGCTGTAATGATGTCTTGTTATTTATGGATGAGTAAAAATATTGTTTCATATTGTAAATTACTCATCGCAAACAATGGGATGGTAAAAAGGTAAAAGTAGTCCAGCTATGAACCGTCTACCAGGGGTAGACCTGTGCCTAAGGGTGTGGCGCCTAGTAAAATTAATGCAATCGATATTTCTCAACGCGCACAACTGTTGGGTATCCGCGTGTATCCCTACCTGCGGGAAGAATTTCCTTCAATATTAACAGTGGATTTAAATTACTCACGTTGTGCGCGCTAAGTAATATTATTTCAAACTAAACTTGTTTACTCAACATGCACAACGGCTAAATTATTGCGGACCCATTATGACCCGATATGACCCGAAATTACCCCGTGATAACTTCTGCTTGCATCGAATTGACAAACAATTCCACAGATTGCTCAAGGCAGATATCATACGTCAAGTGTTTTCAAAGATTGCTCAAGTCACCCAGACCGAATTCCAAAAGATTTGATTTTTATTTCTTGGTTCGAAAGATACATCACAGAGTCAACTACTGCGATCAAACAAAGTGTTGAATCGAGAGTAATCGATTTAGGGGGTTTTGACCTAAATTTTTCGAAATCGAATCTTTGGTAAGTTTATACTTTTAAGTACATTTTAGTTGACATTCTTATTTTGATTTTACGTGCATGCATCCACAGTTGAGATTGATGGAGATGGTACAAAAATCCAAGGTAATATTGATTTATCTTTTTGGCAATAATGCAGTAAATCTTTGAGGCTCAGGTTATGACTTGTTTGATACATGATAATATATATTTTACAAACGACTTTACAACCATGCAATTGTTTAAGGATAGAAAAGAGCTGTTTTAGTGGATAAAGAACGTCGGGTTACGACATGGGCATGTGATTGTTACATGATCAGGGAGATTGAGTGAAACGGCCAATGGGCACCTTGCTGTGTACTTTGCATGTGAAAGAAGCGGTGAATATATGGGACACCGAAAGGAAAAAAGACCACTAGGCCAGTTAAAACCAAGAAGTGTTCATGTCTGTTCTCATTGCGTGGTTATATGGTGGGCATGGGCGTGGGCGTTGAGAAGTGGAAGTTAACAGTCGTTTGTGACAAGCACAACCATGAAGCAGCTAAATATGTCGAGGGCCATTCCGATGAAGGGATGTTGCCGGTAATGGAGATGGAAATAGTGCGTGACTTGGCAAATAGCAACGTTCGGCCAGCTGAAATTTTGAAAGTACTGAAGGAAAATAAAAAATTCAGTGCAACCTCAATCAAAGCAATTTATAATGCACGAACCCGGTTACAAAGGGGGAAGACGGTTGGTATTGTAAAACAGTTGAACAAGTTAGCATCTCCTGATAAAATTGTTGGTGATGAGCATGTGAAGGCTGTGAAGAATGAGGTGGAGGATCAGAATGTGGAGGAGGATAAGGTAGATAAGGCATTTTCGAAGAATGTAGTGCCTGCTGAGTTGCAGGAGGAGGATCGTACTGGGGAGATGGATGGGGAGGGCGATAAGGTGGATCGTAATGAGGAGGAGCAGACTGCTGAGATGGAGGAGGATGAGAATGCAGTGGCTAAGTTTTTTGAGAAGGAGCTGGAGGGTCGTAAGATGGATGACCTGCGTCTGTAAATTTCTACACTGGTTGCGGTGATTGATAAGCAGCATGCTGAGGTGACAGATATGCCTACATTGAAGTGTAAGCCTGGTAACGAAAGAAGTAGACCGTTGTGGAAACATACAATAAAGAATCCGAAACAATCAATTCCACATGATGATAGTGATGAGGAATTGGCTGTCGACATAAGAATACCTTATTGGAAGGATTTTCCTGAGTGTCTACGACCCCTTATAGTGCATGTCATAGATGTGAAAGCAGATGAAAACTGTGGGTATAGGGCTGTGGCAGCTCAACTGGGCCTGGGTGAGGACGAATGGAGGCAGGTCAAAAATGACTTGCGAGAAGAGATGAAGAAACAAAACGACTTGTACCGGCAAGTTATAGGTGCCGTGGAATTTAAAAAGAATGTAGTGGCATTGGGCCAGTTGCTAGACCGTCCAAAAGCTAAATGGTGTATGCAGCTGCCAGAAGTGGCACATGACATTGCCTCATGCTACGACTGTGTAGTACATATTCTTGCACCTCATCAGTGTGTGACATATTTTCCTTTAAGAACTCCTACAGTACCCCTATCTTCCAAATGCCACATAACGTTGGGTCATGTTAACAATAATCACTTTGTTATTGTTAAAGTTGCCCCAGAAGGTCTTGTCCCTCCGACTTCAAGTATGTGGCTAAGATACCATTCCGATGTGTCAGAAGGATGGTCGGCTGCTTATGAGGATATGATGCATCAATTCCAGTCAATAGTATTTGGTCACGATATTGAAACCGTTGAAGTTATTGAAATATTGTAGGATAAATCATTGTATCATTGTAATATGAATTGTTTTTTTTTCATATTGACAGATTGGTAGCATGAAATTTTATCATGTCTGCTGAAATGTGCAAATATTATCATCTGTATGGCTTGCTGTTGTGTATCATACCAATTACTCAGAGCACAAAATGCCAGTAATATTTCCTGTTTTGCGCGTTGAGTAAATATGTATTTACCTACAAATTTGCTCAAGGCGCAAAACGTCCAAAATTAGTGCCGGTTTTTCGCTCTGAGTAATTTGCTTTAACATTAGACAAAGCTACAAATTGTTCAGCGATTTGAATGTATCGTTGTTATTGTGTCATATAATTCAATGTATCATATAGTGTATCATTGTTATCACATAATGGTGCAAAGGGTAGCGTAGTGTATCAGATATATAATACGGAATTGCTTCGCCGAGATTATTTTGCGCTATGAGTAAACCCATATGTTCATAAGAAATTACTCAGAGCTCAAAAACTGTTGCTAATAATGTCGGGTTTACTCGTTCATTAAATATTTCTGTACAGTCAAAATTATTCAACACGCAAAACAGGCAATATTAGTGCCAGTTTGCACTCTAAGTAATTTTCTATAACACGCACTGTTTCAGAGTGTTTTCTCACTACAAAGCGTTGACCGCGGGGAACCCGGTCAACGTGGTCAAGGGGCCCGCTTTGGGTCCCTCGGGGGCTTCGAATCGGTGTAGAAGGGGCGAGGGGAAGCCTCGGCCCTGGTTGAGACGCTCGGCCTCGGACAGGTGTGCTCGGCCTCGGCTGGTAGGGGGACGAGGGGTAGCCTCAGTCGCCCGGGTAGATGTACGGCCGACGGGTGGCGAGGGAGAGTCTGGGACCCGATTAGGATGCTCGGCCTCGGCAGGACGTGCTCAGCCACTGCAGGCTGACGGTGAGGGGAAGCCTCACTGTCCGGTTGATCGAGTGGTCGGAGAGGGGCGAGGGGTAGCCTCGGCCCGTTGATCTGCTGTCCACCTGCACAGACGAGAACACTCGTCAGGGGGCTGGACCTTGGTTCCGGCCAAATCCCCTCCGATGCCTAAGTCAGATAGAGATCTGAGAAAGGGGGCCCGGCGGAGACGGTCCGACTCGTGAGGAGATCGTAACGGCGTCTCTCGGCGCGAGCGGGGGAGGAAGGAGATGAATTGGGGGAACGAGGTCGTTGATGGAGTACCTTAGGTTTTATTACCTGAGATGCGGTCCCTTTCTTCGTCGTCTTCCTGGCCCTTTTATAGAGCTCTTGCTTGATTGCCTTCGGCCCACGTCCCACGCTCGCCATTGATCGTGCCCCATCGGTCCCCCCTCGCCGCCGCTCTCTCCGCCATGCCAGCATCTCCCCATTATCGCTATTTAGTGGTCGCGCGTCCGGGGGAGTGGTTTTCGCAGGAGTGGGCGAGCGACCAACGGGTTATTGGGGCTGGGTCGGATCAACGTTCGAGGAGGTCCCTTGCAGGGCCTTTGTCGAATGGGCTTTGAGGACGCAGATGGGCTTTTGGCCAGTAGTCAGGTTCTTGGGCTCGTGCTTTATGGGCCTCGGTCAAATAGGCGTAACAATTGCCCCCATCGGTCGGGTTGATCGGCCTCGGCCGGTTCGGCTCGGCCGATGTGACCTCTGCCGTTTTTGACGAGCTCGCCAGTCGATGCCGACTCATTTATTAGTCGTCATCATGAGTTGGCCCGTTCGATACTTTTAAGGCGCGGGTCCCGAAGCGCCGTCGGCCTTCGGATGCTGCCACGTGTAGCGGCAAGCCTATCCCCGCCGCTCGCGGAGTCGCCTTGAGTTCGAGAAGCCGAAGGGTTCGTGAGCTGCCATTGGTGGGGTCGATCAGCCTCGGCTCGCCCAGATCGCCCGTTGTGTCTCCTGAGATTCCGAGCGGTGCTTCAATCGAGGCGAGGCCATAAATGCGGGTCATGATGAGGCGGATTGATTGGACTTCGACTGGCGCTGGTTTCAAAACGCCGCCAGTCATTCGAAGCCCGCTGTGCGTACTTGTCAGCCGCTTCGAATTCACCCCTGCGCCCGGTATATAAAATCCTCAGCCGCGTTGATCTTCATTTCTCTCTTGCTTCTCCCGGTATTCAAAGCTTTCCACAACTCGGAGTTTCCTGTCGCCTTCGCTTCCTTGCCTTCTTCAGACTAGTCGAAAAAAGGTAATTTCTCTCTCGCTTTCACCTTATGGCTGCCCTTAGGATAGGCGGTTCTGGTCGAAGGGCAAGGGATCCTTCGGAGTCCAGGCGGGGTGAGCCCCGGCTAGGGGGATCAGGTTCCCCCGCCGGGAGTCGTTCTCTTCAGGATAAGGGGAAGGAGAAACTTTTTCCAGACTACGCCCGTGACGACGTGGCGTCGGCCGCCGTACGGCTTAATGTGCCCCCGGTTGTCCTCCGCACGCCGTCGAGGACCCCTCCTTCGGTGGCCGCGGAGATCCGGAAAAGATATCTCTGCTTTCCATACGAGGTTCGGGTTCCATTTGTCGACGAGCGGGTTTGCCTTCCGAGGGGCAATGAGTTCGGCGTCTACGTCGAGATGTTCCGCCTGGGTCTTCGCTTCCCGCTCCATCCTTTCTTCATCCAGGTCATGGAACATTTCACAGTGTCCCTGTGTCAGTTCGCCCCGTGTTCGATCGCGGTACTGACGGGCTTCGTAACGCTCTGCTATACCCGTGGTCTGGAGCCGACTCTTCCCCTTCTCTTCCACTTTTACCAGGTCCAGACGGTCGGTCCAAGGTCATGGCTGCTACTCCGAGCTCGTTCGCGGAGGGAATGCCTAATCGGGTTACCCCGCTGGTCAGGGGATTGGAACTTGGATTATGTTTTCGTGGTCTTCTTGGGTGAGGCCCAGATTCTAACAAGCTGGGGCAGTTCTGTCCATCCTCGCCCGTCGTTAGTTCTCTCAGACACCGACCGGGCAGCCGCTGCGCTTCTGTTGGCTCTTCCTTTGGAAATGAAGTCCATCTGGTCTTTGCTTGACGATCTACTCCTGAAGGCCGTCTTGTGGTCTCCGGGTAGGTCGCTTTTTCATCCCCAGATCGCCCTATGACTCATCCTGATTTCGGTCTCCTTTGCAGGGATGGCCGGCCGCGAATTCGTTCGTGACGTCGACGAGCTGATCCGTCGTGGAGCCGCTCGGAGCCGAGGTAGTACCTCGGGAAGGGCGCCTCGGAGGACCGTCGAGGAGGAAGTGCGCCGAGCCGAGCCTTCCGTGGGTAAGGTGGTGGCCGTGCCTCCCGCCTCTTCTTCTGGCGATCCCCTTCCGGGGGGCGAGGACGGTGCGAGGCGGAAGCGTTCCCCTCCGGCGCCTTCAGAGCCCCACGGTGGAAAGAAGAGGAAGGAGGACGTAGATCCCTCCGGTCCGGCAGGTTCGGCGCTTCCCGTAGCGACCGCCGAGGATCCTTCGACAGCTTTGCCAGCCACCCCCCTCGCAGCGTCTTCGCCCGTATCACCAGGGGTCGGGGCCTTGTTGGCGAGCGACTTGGCTTCGATCGTCGTCCCTGGGAGTTCGATGTTTGCTGACCGAGCCGTGGCCCAGCAGGTTGCCGAGGTCTCCGTCCCTCCCCGGGACCGCAGCCTCCTCAAGAAGATCCCGGCCGACAAGATGTCGGATTCCTTGGTCTGGATCCTTCAACAGGTTCGGTTATCTTGCTATCCTCTCTTTCTCTTTATCCTCTTCTTAGCCCATGTCTCGTCTCTTCAGGGTTCAGCGCTCGCTGTGGAGTTGCAGTGCCGAGCCGTCCGCTTGAGGGAGCTGGAGGAGTCCTCCATGAGGGCTCAGGAGCGGGCCGGGGCGGCCGAGGTGGCCATGATGGAGGCCCAGATGGAGTCTCGGCGCCTCACCCTCCGTGTGGCTGCGTTGGAGGGACAAGTGGGTGACCTCGAGGGAAAGCTGGGGGATGCTCGTCAGTCGGCTGAGGAAGCGGCGGAGTCGTTCCGCCTGGAGAGGGAGGAACTTCAGAGGGAGTTGTCTGATCGGCGCCAGGTGGCGCGGCTCGCGGAGGAGGTGGAGAAAGGCGTCGTCGAGACCCTGGGGAAGAAGATCTTCGAGGTTCTCCGGGAGGCCTTCGGTAAGTATGTAGACATCATCGCCCCCCGGATCGTCGAAGTCGTCCAGTCTTCCTTCCGGGACTATGCGGAGCGCGTTCGGGAAGCCCCTCCGCCAGCCGAGTCCCCTCGCTCCAAGCAGGGCGAAGTGCCCGAGGATGTGTCCTCTCGAGTCCGGGCCCCCTAAGCCGTCCCTCCTGGCCTTATGCCCAAAATTTTTAAGCATCCGCTTCGCTTTGGGCCAGTCTACTTGAAATGGATCCCTGGCCATCTCCTTCAGCCCCGCGGCCAACAATTGCTGGTTGCATGGCCGTTTGCTTGGGTCACCTACTCCGGGTCTTTTGTCAACCAATTTTGCTTTGTCGGTGTCGAACTCTGTCATTTGTTGTGAGTAGATTGTTTGTAGGGTGTTTCCTTCGCCTTGATCCCCTGTAAATAAGACGCATTTTTGTACTCGGTTTAACTATTATAAACGAAATCGACTTACTTGGATTTCTTGTGTGCTTTGCGTTGTCGCCTTGTTCTTGGCTTGGGAATGGACGAAACTGGCGTTGGGGATTCTACCCCGACTTATGAGCGCAGGGGTCGGTCAGCGAGGGCAGAGCTCCTCGGCTTGGGACCGGTCGGCGTCCGTGCCTGCTGGGGAAATTGCCCCAGACTTATGAGCACTAGATTCGGTCGGCGAAGGCAAAGCTCCTCGGCTTAGGACCGGTTGGCGTTCGTGCCTGCTGGGGGAATCGCCCCCAGACTTATGAGCTCTGGAGTCGGTCGGCGAGGGCAAAGCTCCTCGGCTTAGGACCGGTCGGCGTCCGTGCCTGCTGGGGGAATTGCCCCCAGACTTATGAGCACTGGAGTCGGTCGGCGAGGGCAAAGCTCCTCGGCTTAGGACCGGTCGGCGTCCGTGCCTGCTGGGGGAATTGCCCCCAGACTTATGAGCACTGGAGTCGGTCGGCGAGGGCAAAGCTCCTCGGCTTAGGACCGGTCAGCATCCGCGTCCGCTGGGGGAATCGCCCCCAGACTTATGAGCTCTGGAGTCGGTCGGCGAGGGCAAAGCTCCTCGACTTAGAACCGGTCAGCATCCGCATCTGCTGGGGGAATTGCCCCCAGACTTATGAGTGCCGGAGACGGTCGGCGAGGGCAAAGCTCCTCTTCCTCCTCCAGTGTGGCGGTGGTCCCCGGCCTTTTGCGTTATTGGCGACATGTCGACTCCGTAGGGATTTTAAGTAAAGACAATAAAAAGAATGCGTTTGTACTCTCATGAGTCCTGTCGGACCGGTACATTTGGAGGAAACGGAAAAAGGGAAATGAAGCTTAAGCAGAGGGATGTAAAACTAGATAACTCCCTCATATTAGGCTGCCACCGGGGGGAGAGACGTTGCCTGCTTACTCTATGATGCGGAGGGGGCCTTGGAGGGTGTTGATCTTCTTCCCCTTGTCTGGCTGCGTGGAGGTCCCTTCTCCGTAGGCCGGCTCGTCGGCCTGATTCCTGGCGTGCCCTCGGCTCATCAGCTTCTCAATGTCTTTCTTCAGATGCCAGCAATCTTCCGTGTCATGGCCATCGTCCTTATGGTACTTACAGTACTTCTCCTGGTTCTTCCCGCCTCTTTTAGCCTTCGGTGGAGGGCGATCAACTCGCTCTTCCTTCTGTACTTGGGCGAGAATGGCGTCTGGGGTGGTATCCCTCATGCTTTCTCCCCGCTGCCTGTTCCTCTGCCTCTTCTCGGTCCGGTACCCTTCGGGGCTAGCTCGTCCGCCGTCGCCACGCTTGGTCCCTCGAGCGGTTTTTCCTGCATCCTCGGCTAAGGCCTCCTCAGTCAGCATGAAGCGTTCGGCCCTTGC
The DNA here is from genome assembly GCA_030789695.1 of Scilla litardierei. Taxonomy (NCBI): domain Eukaryota; kingdom Viridiplantae; phylum Streptophyta; class Magnoliopsida; order Asparagales; family Asparagaceae; genus Scilla; species Scilla litardierei. Next base: position 124,269,868 of record CM061133.1, read on the forward strand.
CATGATCCCGGGGAGGTCCTTCGGGGGGTCGGTGTGTAGGGACTTCTTGAGGCCCCTGTGGCGAAGCCCTTTCTTAAGAGCCGTCTGGACCACCAGGTCGGGTGGGTTGTTCACGTTCAGCCTTTCCGCATTGAAGCGGCGCATGAACTGTCGGAGTGGCTCGGCCGGGCCTTGCACTATGTTGAACAGATGTTCGGGACCAGGTTTGATCAGCCTCCCCGCCATGAACTGCTTGCAGAACAACTGGGCGAGTTGCTCAAAACTGTCGATGGAGCGGCCGGGCAGGCTGTGGTACCAGATCCTCGCCGCTCCCCTGAGAGTTGAATAGAAGCCCCGGCAGAGCAGGTCATCATCAGCTCCCTGGAAGGCCATGTCCCCCTCGTAATCCATCACGTGGTGTGCCGGGTCTCCTATTCCGTCGTACTTTCCCAGCACCGGGATCCTGAATCGAGAGGGGACCCGGGCGTCGGTTATTCTCCGCGATAAGGGACACCGGTCCCCGTGGATGCCTCCAGGGATGCGGTATTCGCCTGTTTCGGGCTCGAGTGGGGGTGGAGGTAGCACCGGTGCCGGTGGGGCCGGCTCCGTAGCCTTCGCCACGCTGGGGGTCGGGCTGACCCGACGCTCCCGACTCCTCCTGCGGGAGCTCCTGCTCCGCCGTGATCGGTCTCTCGAGTGGTGTCGTTCGCTTCTCCTGCGGTGGGACGACCGTGATCGACGAGACGATGTCGTCATCGATTCGCCGTTCGTCCCTTCAGTCTCTCTCCGGCTCCTTTCGCGATAGGGCGAGGAGGCACGTGACCTCGCCTGACGGGAGCCGGACCGCGTGAACCGACGCTCTGCGTTCGGTTTCCGGGTCCCGTGGTCGTTGACCACCGCGGACCGTAAGTGCGGGGGACCCCCCGCCCATCGGTGGCTATCGTTCAACGCGCCCCCGTCGGTCGGCGCGGGGCCGACAAGCTGCTGTACCGTCGCGACCAACGTCTGGAGGCTCGCGTTGGTCTCCTGAGCCAGGGCACGGAGCTGTCCCTGTGTGGCTAGTTCTGAGCCGCCGGTCTCTTCGATTGAGTGGGCGGGGTGGCCGTCGACGTGTGTGTCCTCAGGGTTGCCATTGGATGCGCCATTCTCCTCCTCCGGGATGGGGGTCATGCGCTTCCTTCCATTGCTGGCTCGTGCCATTGTTGGTGTGGTTTTCTGCTTCGTGGGATGATCTTCGTTTCCCACAGACGGCGCCAGATGTTTCAGAGTGTTTTCTCACTACAAAGCGTTGACCGCGGGGAACCCGGTCAACGTGGTCAAGGGGCCCGCTTTGGGTCCCTCGGGGGCTTCGAATCGGTGTAGAAGGGGCGAGGGGAAGCCTCGGCCCTGGTTGAGACGCTCGGCCTCGGACAGGTGTGCTCGGCCTCGGCTGGTAGGGGGACGAGGGGTAGCCTCAGTCGCCCGGGTAGATGTACGGCCGACGGGTGGCGAGGGAGAGTCTCGGACCCGATTAGGACGCTCGGCCTCGGCAGGACGTGCTCGGCCACTGCAGGCTGACGGTGAGGGGAAGCCTCACTGTCCGGTTGATCGAGTGGTCGGAGAGGGGCGAGGGGTAGCCTCGGCCCGTTGATCTGCTGTCCACCTGCGTAGACGAGAACACTCGTCAGGGGGCCGGACCTTGGTTCCGGCCAAATCCCCTCCGATGCCTAAGTCAGATAGAGATCTGAGAAAGGGGGCCCGGCGGAGACGGTCCGACTCGTGAGGAGATCGTAACGGCGTCTCTCGGCGCGAGCGGGGGAGGAAGGAGATGAATTGGGGGAACGAGGTCGTTGATGGAGTACCTTAGGTTTTATTACCTGAGATGCGGTCCCTTTCTTCTTCGTCTTCCTGGCCCTTTTATAGAGCTCTTGCTTGATTGCCTTCGGCCCACGTCCCACGCTCGCCATTGATCGTGCCCCATCGGTCCCCCCTCGCCGCCGCTCTCTCCGCCATGCCAGCACCTCCCCATTATCGCTATTTAGTGGTCGCGCATCCGGGGGAGTGGTTTTCGCAGGAGTGGGCGAGCGACCAACGGGTTATTGGGGCTGGGTCGGATCAACGTTCGAGGAGGTCCCTTGCAGGGCCTTTGTCGAATGGGCTTTGAGGACGCAGATGGGCTTTTGGCCAGTAGTCAGGCTCTTGGGCTCGTGCTTTATGGGCCTCGGTCAAATAGGCGTAACACGCACAAAACACCATTTTGTTAAGCAATGTGAATGTATCATTGTTATTGTATCAGATATTTCAATTAAGCATAGTGTATAATAAAAGTTATTGTATGACAAAATTGCTTACCGAGCACTTGACGCGCCCGAAACCTACACCTAGATTCCACCTGGCGGTGTCACGGTTGCCAAACGTGGTATGGCCCCTATGTGTCAATTCCGGTCTTCCCCCGGGACCGCAGCACCCTCGACCGCAGCACTGTCTTCCTCAGGAGCGGGCCGGGGCGGCCGAGGTGGCCATGACGGAGGCCCGGATGGAGTCTCGGTGCCTCACCCTCCGTGTGGCTGCGTTGGAGGGACAAGTGGGTGACCTCGAGGGAAAGCTGGAGGATGCTCATCGGTCGGCTGAGGAAGCGGCGGAGTCGTTCCGCCTGGAGAGGGAGGAGCTTCAGAGGGAACTGTCGGACCGGTGTCAGGTAATGCGGCTTGCGGAGGAGGTGGAGAAGGGCGTCGTCGAGACCCTGGGGAAGAAGATCTTCGAGGTCCTCGGGGAGGCCTTCGGTAAGTATGTAGACATCATCGCCCCCCGGATCGTCGAAGTCGTCCAGTCTTCCTTCCGGGAATGTGCAGAGCGTGTCCGACAAGCCCCTCCGCCAGTCGAGTCCCCTCGCTCCGAGCAGGGCGAAGTGCCCGAGGATGTGTCCTCTCGAGCTCGGGCTCACTGAGCTGCCCCTCCCGGCTTTATCCTCAAATTTTTTAGCATCCGCTTCGCTTTGGGCCAGTCTACTTGAAATGGATCCCTGGCCCCCGCTATCTCCTTCAGCCCCGTGGCCAATAATTGCTGGTTGCATGGCCGCTAGCTTGGGTTACCTACTTTGGGTCTTTTGTCAACCAATTTTGCCTTGTCGGCGTCGATCTAGCTTCTGTTGGTGATGAACTCTGTCATTCGTCGTGAGTAGATTGTTTGTAGGGTGTTCCCTTCGCCTTGATCCCCTGTAAATAAGACGCATTTTTGTACTCTGGTTAACTATTATAAACGAAATCGACTTACTTGGAATTCTTGTGTACTTTGCGTTGTCGCCTTGTTCTTGGCTTGGGAATGGACGAAACTGGCGTTGGGGATTCTCCCCAGATTTATGGGCACAGGGGTCGGTCAGCGAGGGCAGAGCTCCTCGGCTTAGGACCGGCCGGCGTCCGTGCCTGTTGGGGGAATTTCCCCCAGACTTATGAGCGCTGGTGTCGGTCGGCAAGGGCGAAGCTCCTCGGCTTAGGACCAGTCGGCGTCGGTGCCTACTGGGGGAATTGCCCCAGACTTATGAGCTCTGGAGTAGGTCGGCGAGGGCAAAGCTCCTCGGCTTAGGACCGGTCGGCGTCCGTGCCTGCTGGGGGAATCGCCCCCGGACTTATGAGCTCTGGAGTCGGTCGGCGAGGGCAAAGCTCCTCGGCTTAGGACCGGTCGGCGTCCGTGCCTGCTGGGGGAATCGCCCCCGGACTTATGAGCACTGGAGTCGGTCGGCGAGGGCAAAGCTCCTCGGCTTAGGACCGGTCGGCGTCCGTGCCTGTTGGGGGAATTGCCCCCAGACTTATGAGCTCTGGAGTCGGTCGGCGAGGGCAAAAGCTCCTCGGCTTAGGACCGGTCGGCGTCCGTGCCTGCTGGGGGAATCGCCCCCGGACTTATGAGCACTGGAGTCGGTCGGCGAGGGCAAAGCTCCTCGACTTAGGACCAGTCGGCGTTCGCGCCTGCTAGGGGAGTCGCCCTCAGACTTATGGGCACTGGAGTTGGTCGTCGAGGGCAAAGCTCCTCTTCCTCCTCCAGTGAGGCGGCGGTCCCCAGCCTTTTGCGTTATTGGTGACATGTCAACTCCATCGGGATTTTAAATAAAGACAACAAAAGGAATGCGTTCGTACTCTCAAGAGTCCTGTCGGACCGGTACATTTGGAGGAAATGAAAAAAAGGAAATGAAGCTAGACAGAGGGATGTAAAACTAGATAACTCCCTCATACTAGGCTGCCACCGGGGGGAGAGACGTTGCCTGCTCACTCTATGATGCGGAGGGGGCCTTGGATGGTGTTGATCTTCTTCCCCTTGTCTGGCTGCGTAGAGGTCCCTTCTTCGTGGGCCGGCTCGTCGGCCTGATTCCTGGCGTGCCCTCGGCTCATCAGCTTCTCAATGTCCTTCTTCAAATGCCAGCAATCTTCCGTGTCATGACCATCGTCCTTATGGTACTTACAGTACTTCGCCTGGTTCTTCCCGCCTCTTTTAGCCTTCGGTGGGGGGCGATCAGCTCGCTCTTCCTTCTGTACTTGGGCGAGAACGGCGTCTGGGGTGGTGTCCCTCGTGCTTTCTCCCCGCTGCCTGTTCCTCTGCCTCTTCTCGGTCCGGTACCCTTCGGGGCTAGCTCGTCCGCCGTCGCCACGCTTGGTCCCTCGAGCGGTTTTTCTTGCATCCTCGGCCAAGGCCTCCTCGGTCAGCATGAAGCGTTCGGCCCTTGCCATGATCCCGGGGAGGTCCTTTGGGGGGTCGTTGTGTAGGGACTTCTTGAGGCCCCTGTGGCGAAGCCCTTTCTTAAGAGCCGTCTGGACCACCAGGTCGGGTGGGTTGTTCACGTTTAGCCTTTCCGCATTGAAGCGGCGCATGAACTGTCGGAGTGGCTCGGCCGGGCCTTGCACTATGTTGAACAGATGTTCAGCACCAGGTTTGATCAGCCTCCCTGCCATGAACTGTTTGCAGAACAACTGGTCGAGTTGCTCGAAACTGTCGATGGAGCGGCCGGGCAGGCTGTGGTACCAGATCCTCGCCGCTCCCCTGAGAGTAGAATAGAAGCCCCGGCAAAGCAGGTCGTCGTCAGCTCCCTGGAAGGCCATGTCCCCCTCGTAGTCCATCACGTGGTTTGCCGGGTCTCCTATTCCGTCGTACTTTCCCAGCACCGGGATCCTGAATCGAGAGGGGACCCGGGCGTCGGTTATTCTCCGTGATAAGGGACACCGGTCCCCGTGGATGCCTCCGGGGATGCGGTATTCGCCTGCTTCCGGCTCGAGTGGGGGTGGAGGTAGCACCGGCGCCGGCGGGGCTGGCTCCGCAGCCTTCGCCACGCTGGGGGTCGGGCTGACCAGACGCTCCCGACTCCTCCTGCGGGAGCTCCTGCTCCGCCGTGATCGGTCTCTTGAGTGGTGTCGTTTGCTTCTCCTGCGGCGGGACGACCGTGATCGACGAGACGATGCCGTCATCGATTCGCCGTTCGTCCCTTCGGTCTCTCTTCGGCTCCTTTCACGATAGGGTGAGGAGGCGCGTGACCTCGCCTGACGAGAGCTGGACAGCGTGTACCGACGATCCGTGTTCGGTTTCTGGGCCCCGTGGTTGTCGACCACGGCAGACCGCAAGTGCGGGGGACCCCCTGTCCATCGATGGCTATCGTCCAACGTGCCTCCGTTGGGCGGCGCAGGGCCAACGAGCTGCTGCACCGTCGCGACCAACGTCTGGAGGCTTGCGTTGGTCTCCTGAGCTAGGGCATGGAGCTGTCCTTGCGTGGCCAGTTCTGAGCCGCCGGTCTTCTCGGTTGAGAGGGCAGGGTGGTCGCCGACGGGTACGTCCTTGGGGTTGCCGTTCGACGCGCCATTCCCCTCCTCCGGGATGGGGGGCATGCGCTTCCTTCCATTGCTGGCTCGTGCCATTGCTGGTGTGGTTTTCTGCTTCGTGGGATGATTTTCGGTTCCCACAAACGGCGCCAGATGTTTCAGAGTGTTTTCTCACTACAAAGCGTTGACCGTGGAGAGCCCGGTCAACGTGGTCAAGGGGCCCGCTTTGGGTCCCTCGGGGGCTTCGAATCGGTGCAGAAGGGGCGAGGGGTAGCCTCGGCCCTGGTTGAGACGCTCGGCCTCGGACAGGTGTGCTCGGCCTCGGCTGGTAGGGGGACGAGGGGTAGCCTCAGTCGCCCAGGTAGATGCACGGCCGACGGGTGGCGAGGGAGAGTCTCGGACCCGATTAGGACGCTCGGCCTCGGTAGGACGTGCTCGGCCACGGCAGGCTGACGGTGAGGGGAAGCCTCACTGTCCGGTTGATCGAGTGATCGGAGAGGGGCGAGGGGTAGCCTCGGCCCGTTGATCTGTTGTCTACCTGCGCAGACGAGAACGCTCGTCAGGGGGCCGGACCTTGGTTCCGGCCAAATCCCCTCCGATGCCTAAGTCAGATAGAGATCTGAGAAAGGAGGCCCGGCGGAGACGGTCCGACTCGTGAGGAGATCGTGACGGCGTCTCTCGGCGCGAGCGGGGGAGGAAGGAGATGAATTGGGGGAACGAGGTCATTGATGGAGTACCTTAGGTTTTGTTACCAGAGATGCTGTCCCTTTCTTCGTCGTCTTCCTGGCCCTTTTATAGAGCTCCCGCTTGATTGCCTCCGGCGCACGTCCCACGCCCGCCATTGATCGTGCCCCATCAGTCCCCCCTCGCCGCCGCTCTCTCCGCCATGCCAGCACCTCCCCATTATCGCTATTTAGTGGTCGCGCGTCCGGGGGAGTGGTTTTCGCAGGAGTGGGCGAGCGACCAACGGGTTATTGGGGCTGGGTCGGATCGACGTTCGAGAAGGTCCCTTGTAGGGCCTTTGTCGAATGGGCTTTGAGGACGCAGATGGGCTTTTGACCAGTAGTCGGGCTCTTGGGCTCGTGCTTTATGGGTCTCGGTCAAATAGGCGTAACAGATAGAGAATCATGTTTATCAGGTGGCAACTGATATAATAGATCAGGTGCAAGACACAATCGGAATGTAAACCACATGGAAAGCAAATGCCCATGTGGGGCTTGGTCTTTCCAACTTTACGTGGATTGGCACCCAATCTATTAGATCGGGTGCCACCTTTTCCACAACATTCTCAATGGATATAGAATCATGTTTATCAGGTGACAACTGATATAAAAGATCAGGTGCAAGACACAATTGTTATGTAAACCACATGGAAAGCAAATGCCCATGTGGGACTTGTTCTTTCCAACTGTACGTGGATTGGCACCCGATCTATTAGATCGGGTGCCACCTTTTCTACATCATTCTCTATGGATAAGGAATCATGTTTATCAGGTGCAACTGATATAATAGATCAGGTGCAAGACACAATTGGTATGTAAACCACATGAAAAGTAAATACCCATGTGGGGCGTGTTCTTTCCAACTTTACGTGGCTTGACACCTGATCTATTCGATTGGGTGCCACCTTTTCCCCATCATTCTTTATGGATAGAGAAGCATGTTTATCAGGCAAAGCTGATATAAAGGATTAGGTGCAAGACACACTCGGTATGTAAATAACATGGAAAGTAAATGCTCATGTGGGGCTTATTCTTTCCAACTATACGTGGCTTGGCACCCAATCTATTAGATCGGGTGCCACCTTTTCTACATCATTTTCTACGGATATGGAATCATGTTTATCAGGTGGCAACTGATATAATAGATCAGGTGCAAGACACAATCGGTATGTAAACCACATAGAAAGTAAATGCCTATGTGGGGCTTGTTCTTTCCAACTTTAAAATTCTTGGCACTCGATCTATTAGATCGGGTGCCACCTTTCTATATCATTCTCTATGGATAACGAATCATGTTTATCAGATGGAAACTGATATAATAGATCAGGTGCAAGACACAATCGGTATGTGAACCACAAGAAAAGTAAATTCCCATGTGGGGCTTGTTCTTCAACCTTTACGTGGAGTGGCACCCGATCTATTAAATCGATGATCGGGTGCCACCTTTTCTACATCATTCTCTATGGATAGGGAATCAAGTTTATCAGGTGCAAGACACAAAAAGGTAGGCCCCATGGAAAGTAAATGTCCATGTGGGGCTTGTTCTTTCTAACTTTATAATTCTTGGCACCCGATCTATTATATCGGCTGCCACCTTTTCCACATCAATCTTTATGGATAGAGAATCATGTTTATCAGGTAGCAACTGATATAATAGATCAGGTGCAAGACACAATCGGTAGGTAGCCTACATGGAAAGTAAATGCACATGTGGGGCTTGTTCTTTACAACTTTACGTGGATTGGCACCCGATCTATTAGATCGGGTGCCACCTTTTCCACATCATTCTCTATGGATAAAGAATCATGTTTATTAGGTGGAAACTGATATAATAGATCAGGTGCAAGACACAATCGATACGTAAACCACATGGAAAGTAAATGTCCATGTGGGGCTTGTTCTTTCCAACTTTACGTCGATTGGCACCCGATCTATTAGATCAGGTGCCATCTTTTCCACATCATTCTCTATGGATAGTGAATCATGTTTATCATGTGGCAACTGATATAATAAACAGGTGTAAGACACAATCGACGTGTAAACCACATGGAAAGTAAATGCCCAGGTCGGTCTTGTTCTTTCCACCTTTACGTGGATTGGAACCCGATCAATTAGATCAGGTGCCACCTTTTCAATATCATTCTCTATGGATAAGGAATCATGTTTATCCGGTGTCAACTAATATAATAGATCAGGTGCAAGACACAATCGGTATGCAACCCACATGGAAATTAAATTCCCATGTGGGGCTTGTTCTTTCCAACATTACGTGGATTGGCACCCGATCTAATAAATCGGGTGCCACCTTTTCCACATCATTCTCTATGGATAGCGAATCATGTTTATCAGGTGGAAACTGATATAATAGATGAGGTGCAGGACACAATCAGTATGTAAACCAATGGAAAGTAAATGCCAATGTAGGGCTTGTTCTTTCCAACATTACGTGGATTGGCACCCGATCTAATAAATCGGGTGCCACCTTTTCCACATCATTCTCTATGGATAGCGAATCATGTTTATCTGGTGGAAACTGATATAATAGATGAGGTGCAGGACACAATCAGTATGTAAACCAATGTAAAGTAAATGCCAATGTAGGGCTTGTTCTTTCCAACTTTACGTGGATTTGCATCCGATCTATTAGTTCGGGTTCCACCTTTTCCACCTCATTCTCTATGGATAGGGAATCATGATTATCATATGACAACTGATATAATATATCAGGTGTAAGACACAATCGGTATGTAAACCACAAGGAAAGTAAATGCCCATGTGGGGCTTGTTCTTTCCAACTTTACGTGGATTGGCACCAGATCTATTAGATCGGGGGCCACCTTTTCCACATCATTCTTTAAGGATATGAAATCATGTTTATCAGGCGGTAACTGATATAATATATCAGGTGCAAGACACAAAAAGGTAGGCCACATGGAAATTAAATGCCCATGTGGGGCTTGTTCTTTCCAACTTTATAACTCTTGGCACCCGATCTATTAGATCGGGTGCCACCTTTTCCACATCATTCTCTATGGATATGGAATCATGTTTTTCAGGTCGCAACTGATATAATAGATCAGGTGCAAGACACAATTGGTATGTAAACCACATGGGAATTAAATGCCCATGTGTGGCTTGTTCTTTCCTACTTTACGCGGCTTGGCACCCGAGCTATTAGATCGGGTGCCGCCTTTTCCACATCATTCTCTACGGATAGAGAATCATGTTTATCTGGTGGAAACTGATATAATATATCTGGTGCAAGACACAATCGGTGTGTAAACCACATGGAAAGTAAATGCCCATGTGGGTATTGTCTTTCCAACTTTACGTGGATTGGCACCCGATCTATTAGATCGGGTGCCACCTTTTCTTCATCATTCTCTATGGATAGGGAATCATGTTTATCAGGTGGCAACTGATATAATAGATCATGTGCAAGACACAATCGGTATGTAAACCACAATGAAAGTAAATTCCCATGTGGGGCTTGTTATTTCTAATAATAGGTGGCTTGGCACCCGATCTATTAGATCGGGTGCCACCTTTTCCACATCATTCTCTATGGATAGGGAATCCTGTTTATCAGGTGGAAACTGGTATAATAGATCAGGTGCAAGACACAATCGGAATGTAAACCACATGGAAAGCAAATGCACATGTGGGGCTTGGTCTTTCCAACTTTACGTGGATTGGCACCCAATCTATTAGATCGGGTGCCACCTTTTCCACAACATTCTCAATGGATATAGAATCATGTTTATCAGGTGACAACTGATATAAAAGATCAGGTGCAAGACACAATCGTTATGTAAACCACATGGAAAGCAAATGCCCATGTGGGACTTGTTCTTTCCAACTTTACGTGGATTGGCACCCGATCTATTAGATCGGGTGCCACCTTTTCTACATCATTCTCTATGGATAAGGAATCATGTTTATCATGTGCAACTGATATAATAGATCAGGTGCAAGACACAATTGGTATGTAAACCACATGAAAAGTAAATACCCATGTGGGGCGTGTTCTTTCCAACTTTACGTGGCTTGACACCTGATCTATTCGATTGGGTGCCACCTTTTCCACATCATTCTTTATTGATAGAGAAGCATGTTTATCAGGCAAAGCTGATATAAAGGATTAGGTGCAAGACACACTCGGTATGTAAATAACATGGAAAGTAAATGCTCATGTGGGGCTTATTCTTTCCAACTATACGTGGCTTGGCACCCAATCTATTAGATCGGGTGCCACCTTTTCTACATCATTTTCTACGGATATGGAATCATGTTTATCAGGTGGCAACTGATATAATAGATCAGGTGCAAGACACAATCGGTATGTAAACCACATAGAAAGTAAATGCCTATGTGGGGCTTGTTCTTTCCAACTTTAAAATTCTTGGCACTCGATCTATTAGATCGGGTGCCACCTTTCTATATCATTCTCTATGGATAACGAATCATGTTTATCAGATGGAAACTGATATAATAGATCAGGTGCAAGACACAATCGGTATGTGAACCACAAGAAAAGTAAATTCCCATGTGGGGCTTGTTCTTCAACCTTTACGTGGAGTGGCACCCGATCTATTAAATCGATGATCGGGTGCCACCTTTTCTACATCATTCTCTATGGATAGGGAATCAAGTTTATCAGGTGCAAGACACAAAAAGGTAGGCCCCATGGAAAGTAAATGTCCATGTGGGGCTTGTTCTTTCCAACTTTATAATTCTTGGCACCCGATCTATTAGGTCGGCTGCCACCTTTTCCACATCAATCTTTATGGATAGAGAATCATGTTTATCAGGTAGCAACTGATATAATAGATCAGGTGCAAGACACAATCGGTAGGTAGCCTACATGGAAAGTAAATGCACATGTGGGGCTTGTTCTTTCCAACTTTACGTGGATTGGCACCCGATCTATTAGATCGGGTGCCACCTTTTCCACATCATTCTCTATGGATAAAGAATCATGTTTATTAGGTGGAAACTGATATAATAGATCAGGTGCAAGACACAATCGATACGTAAACCACATGGAAAGTAAATGTCCATGTGGGGCTTGTTCTTTCCAACTTTACGTCGATTGGCACCCGATCTATTAGATCGGGTGCCATCTTTTCCACATCATTCTCTATGGATAGTGAATCATGTTTATCATGTGGCAACTGATATAATAATCAGGTGCAAGACACAATCGACGTGTAAACCACATGGAAAGTAAATGCCCAGGTCGGTCTTGTTCTTTCCACCTTTACGTGGATTGGAACCCGATCAATTAGATCAGGTGCCACCTTTTCTATATCATTCTCTATGGATAAGGAATCATGTTTATCCGGTGTCAACTAATATAATAGATCAGGTGCAAGACACAATCGGTATGCAACCCACATGGAAATTAAATTCCCATGTGGGGCTTGTTCTTTCCAACATTACGTGGATTGGCACCCGATCTAATAAATCAGGTGCCACCTTTTCCACGTCATTCTCTATGGATAGCGAATCATGTTTATCAGGTGGAAACTGATATAATAGATGAGGTGCAGGACACAATCAGTATGTAAACCAATGGAAAGTAAATGCCAATGTAGGGCTTGTTCTTTCCAACATTACGTGGATTGGCACCCGATCTAATAAATCGGGTGCCACCTTTTCCACATCATTCTCTATGGATAGCGAATCATGTTTATCAGGTGGAAACTGATATAATAGATGAGGTGCAGGATACAATCAGTATGTAAACCAATGGAAAGTAAATGCCAATGTAGGGCTTGTTCTTTCCAACTTTACGTGGATTTGCATCCGATCTATTAGTTCGGGTTCCACCTTTTCCACCTCATTCTCTATGGATAGGGAATCATGATTATCAGATGACAACTGATATAATATATCAGGTGTAAGACACAATCGGTATGTAAACCACAAGGAAAGTAAATGCCCATGTGGGGCTTGTTCTTTCCAACTTTACGTGGATTGGCACCAGATCTATTAGATCGGGGGCCACCTTTTCCACATCATTCTTTAAGGATATGAAATCATGTTTATCAGGCGGTAACTGATATAATATATCAGGTGCAAGACACAAAAAGGTAGGCCACATGGAAAGTAAATGCCCATGTGGGGCTTGTTCTTTCCAACTTTATAACTCTTGGCACCCGATCTATTAGATCGGGTGCCACCTTTTCCACATCATTCTCTATGGATATGGAATCATGTTTTTCAGGTCGCAACTGATATAATAGATCAGGTGCAAGACACAATTGGTATGTAAACCACATGGGAATTAAATGCCCATGTGTGGCTTGTTCTTTCCTACTTTACGCGGCTTGGCACCCGAGCTATTAGATCGGGTGCCGCCTTTTCCACATCATTCTCTACGGATAGAGAATCATGTTTATCTGGTGGAAACTGATATAATATATCTGGTGCAAGACACAATCGATGTGTAAACCACATGGAAAGTAAATGCCCATGTGGGTATTGTCTTTCCAACTTTACGTGGATTGGCACCCAATCTATTAGATTGGGTGCCACCTTTTCTTCATCATTCTCTATGGATAGGGAATCATGTTTATCAGGTGGCAACTGATATAATAGATCATGTGCAAGACACAATCGGTATGTAAACCACAATGAAAGTAAATTCCCATGTGGGGCTTGTTATTTCTAATAATAGGTGGCTTGGCACCCGATCTATTAGATCGGGTGCCACCTTTTCCACATCATTCTCTATGGATAGGGAATCCTGTTTATCAGGTGGAAACTGGTATAATAGATCAGGTGCAAGACACAATCGGCGTGTAATCCACATGGAAAGTAAATGCCCATGTGGGGCTTTTTCTTTCCACAATCGGGTGCCACCTTTTCCATTATATCGGGTGCCACCTTTTCCACTTCATTCTCTATGGATAGGGAATCATGTTTATCTGGTGGCAAATGATATAATTGATTAGGTGCAAGACACAATCGGTATGAAAACCACATGGAAAGTAAAAGCCCATGTGGGGCTTGTTCTTTCCAACTTTACGTGGATTGGCACCTGATCTATTATATCGGTGATCTGGTGCCATCTTTTCTACATCATTCTCTATAGATACGGAATCATGTTTATCAAGTGGCAACTGATATAATATATCTGGTGCAAGACACAAAAAGGTAGGCCCCATGGAAAGTAAATTTCCATGTGGGGCTTGATCTTTCGGGCTATATCTTTCCAACTTATAATTCTTGGCTCCCGATCTATTAGATCGGGTGCCAACTTTTCCACATCATTCTCTATGGATAGGGAATCATGTTTATTAGGTGGCAACTGATATAATACATCTGGTGCAAGACATAATCAGTATGTAAACCATATGGAAAGTAAATGCCCATATGGGGCTTGTTCTTTTCAACTTTACGTGGATTGGCACCTGATCTATTAGATCGGGTACCACCTTTTCCACATTAGTCTCTATGGATAGAGAATCATGTTTATCAGGTGGCAACTGATATATTATATCTGGTGCAAAACACAATCTGTATGTAAACCACATGGAAAGTAAATGCCCATGTGGGGCTTGTTCTTTCTAACTTTACGTGGATTGGCACCCGATCTTTTAGATCGGGTGCCACCTTTTCTACATTATTCTCTATGGATAGGGAATCATGTTTATTAGGTGGTAACTGATTTAATTGATCAGGTGCAAGACACAATCGGTGTAAACTGCATGGAAAGTAAAAGCCCATGTGTGGCTTGTTCTTTCCAACTTTACCTGGATTGGCACCTGATCTACTAGATCGGGTGCCACCTTTTCTACATCATTCTCTATTGATAGATAATCATGTTTATCAGGTGGCAACTGATATAATAGATTATGTGCAAGACACAATCGGCATGTAAACCACTTGGAAAGTAAATGCCCATGTGGGGTTTGTTCTTTCCAACTTTAAGTGGCTTGGCATGGCACCCGATCTATTTGATCGGGTGCCACCTTTTTTACATTATTATTTTCTTGAAATGAAGATGACCAAATTGTTGATGCCAAGGAAGTTGTACATTAGAATGAGCAACCAATCATCTTCACTGCATGCTTGCGATGCAGACCCCGTTTTTTCAACATTTATGTAAAGAGAAGGACTATATGTACCTCAAAAGTATATGTGATGATTACGTTCTTTTTTTTGGAAAAAACATAAGAGAGAGAAGTCCGAGAAGACCCATGATTTGATATTTTTAACCGAAAATAGAATTCAATTATTACCTGCACCGTTTGGTTGAGGTGCAGATAGTTCTCCTCATAGAAAAAAAGTGCTTCTGTACCCATCCAATATATAGACCTGTACTGCTGTACCGTGTACTTTTTGGGGAAAGTGGGATTGTCTCTTGTTGAAGGGGTTTGGAATCATTAGAGAGAGATAAATGGAGGGGTAGGTTGGAATATTCTGAGAATATTTCCTATATGGAGGGTGGAAAATGGAGAGAGCTCCAACCCAACCCTCCATAATTGATACACACATACACACACATCAATTTCTATTACTTAAAGATACCCCATCTAACCCCAAAATGTAGTGTATGGGCATTAAAACAAGGTACCATTAGCACTTCCCCTCCTATGGAAAAATGGAGGTTGCTACATTGACCCTCCAAATTGGAGGGCCACTGTAGTAAACCGGTAAAATTTTACCAGTTTTCAGGGCGGTTGGAGGAGGGAAAACGCCATATTTGGCGTTTTCCAGTGTGGTTGGAGATGATATACACCAGATATCCGGTGTAGCCGTGTAGGGAGTTGTTGGCTTACAAATATGGGGGAAAATATCAAATTAACTGTCACATCATATACCATATTTAGTTAGAATATCACCTACCTACGCCATTCAACGGGGATGGAAAGTGGAGTTGAGAATATCTTATGGGGCCCGCTAAACCATCTTGTATGCCTTCGCGTTGGAATGTTGGTATGAACTGGGCAAGTTGGACGATGTTGGTTTGAACTTTGTAGTGGGGACAAATGAATAAAAATAAAAACTCTATCGTCATTCCTCTGTGGGGTCCACTTTCACTTACCAATAGGAAAAAATCTTTGTGTGGTGTCCACGTCCATTTCAAGGCTTAAACTAATGAATTGAGTGGGGTTGAAGTTTCCTTAACTTCTTAAAAAAATTTATAACATACTAGTTTAACACACTGTTTATCCATCAACAAACCGATAAAAACCATCGTGTTGCCATTAATACGACGAAAATTTATAAATAAATAAATTGGATATTGATATTGAGTTATTGATTTGATGAGACAGATGAGCTGAGATGTTGGTGGGCCCACAAACCAGAATTCGACGGGTCATCCGCGGAATTTGTGGAGATTGTGATTGAGAAAAGTTTTCTTCCACTAAAGAGCCATATCAGCGAATATTTGTATCCACTGTGACAACTAGTAAAACATTGATGGCCCATTATGCGCGTTGAGCAATATTTCTATGTGAAGCTAAAATTGATCGCCGCATACAACTGTATACAGTTATGCCCTTTATGCACGATGAGTAAAATTCATATTATAAAACAAAATCGATCGTCGTGCACAACGATCCACATTTATGCACATTATGCGCGTTGAGAAATTATGTTTGCTCACCGTGCACAACAGTTCAAATATGGGTCCGTTGTGTGCGATGAGTAATTAAGTCTTAGTTTATTTATACTTTTAATAACAACCGGAAGAGAGAGAGATATGGCCACCCAAAATGCCGCCCTCGACAAAAATTTGAGTTGACGCCAAATTCAGAGTGTTACTATAGCAGACCGCAAAAAACCCCCTCGAAGTCCTCAAAACCCCCCTCCATCCGTCCGTTCGAGTGGGGGATATATATCCTGCCAAATTTGGGGTTTACTGTCAGTTGGAGTTGCTCTTATAAAGATCAAATAACCATTCGTGTTGTTTGTGCCTTTACTGTTGATATGGCTGAGAAATCATGTCAGTGGGACGAAGAAACTTTGCAAGGTCAGTCTTCATGTGGAAGAAGAGACGGTGAAGTAGATGTTACCCATTCCCTTCATGACATGGGGGATGTGCGGCCGTAGTTGCATGCGACTCATTTCAGGGATACGTGGCCATGGAGAGGTCTCGTTCCAGCAGGCTATGTCCCCCCAGAGTACGAGGGGGCATTACTGTTGAATCCGCCCACTTACATTCCCTCGTAAGTTACTAGGGGGAATCGTCACCAACCCTTCTTCCCTATCTGGGACGGCAAGACTGCCTTGGTGGATAGGGGGTAGCTAGTCGGCTAGTGGAGAACTCCATCCTTCCCACTGATCAAAGAGTCCTGTGTCAAATTGACATTGAAAGGCTTACTAACTCAGTCGTTTATGGCAGTTACCAGTTTAAATACTAATGTCTTCTCTTTGTGTTGGTGCCTTACTCTTACTGATCCTTGATTCCCTGCAGACATCATTGGTCAGAGAAGAATTGCGTCGCCGAGTGGTACAATTATTGATGGCCGAGCAGAAAACGGCAGCTACATTCGAATCTCAAGTTAAGAATTTGGAGGAGCAGCTGATGAAAGAGAGGGACCGCAGATCTCAGGCAGAGTGGGAGGGTTACAAAAGCTAAAGATCGGGCGATCACAATGTCAGCGGTTTGGAAGAGCTCCGAAGAGCGACGGTAGTATAGAAGAGCAGTCTCCTGGCTCATATAGCTAAGTTGGAGAGAAACACTCTTCCTTCAATCTCGATTGAAGATGTGAGGCATGAGGCAGAGGCGAGGAAGCATCATCGATCTGGTCAGGTGTCCGATGGAGGATCGGCCCAAACTTAGGATGGTTTGGCTACCAACGAGCCGTCCGGTGATGCGTCTATGTGAATTGTGGCATCTTAGTACACCAATTGTTTTTGGTAGTTTTATATTTTGAGAGGTGAACATGTGATGGTGTATGCGTTGGTAATGAACTGTTACGACCCGCTTCCCATAAACAGAAGGCGAGGCGTGAAAAGTCCGCTCAGACTTGAAGCTGTGAGGCTACAGTCTGTAAAGTGTCTGGAATAACCAAGTATAGGTCCTTGTAATTACGAAATAGAACAAAAATAATAATAACGAAAGAGAGATATTAAAATCCAAATCTCAAAATGTCCACAAATAAAGTCCAACATCACAGAAAAGCCACCAGGCTAAAAAGAGTCTAAAAGGCCCAAGCATGGCCAACAGAAATAAACAAACGTACAGAAGAAAGGGCGCTACGCACCAACAACCTAACAAGAACTAAGCAGAAAGTAACACCAAAAGAAGTCTCTACGACTGGTCACCGGTGTCCTCGTACTCCACGTCAACAGTGGACCCAGGCTCAATGTCAACAAACTCCGCGTCCTCAGCAACGGACTCTAGCTCAGCAACTAACATGCGACACCTAAAAGAGACGAGGGCGGATGTCAGCAAGTCTACAAGAGACTTGTGCAAGGAAACTAAAAAGAAAGGAAACAACCTAGTAGTTCTAAAATATGCGATGACATGGCAGTTTAAATTATGGATGCAACAAGTAATAAAGTGCAACAAGTATGACATGGCAACAAGTATGACATGGCAAGGGTAGCAAAGCTACTAAAACGTTCACATGGATTTACAAGTCAAGTAAACACGTCATGCACAGAGTTTACACCTTACAGCTGAAGTGGCTGTACGGGCACACTTCTACGCTGAGTGGTGGCTTAAACCTACCCCTCCACATGTAATCGGGCAGTGGCTTTTGACCAACACATGTGACCTGCTTCTAGTTCATGAGCCAGGAAGTGTATTTGGCATAAGGTTGTGCCTGCAACGCAGGTGCCTAGCCTCAACAAGGAAGTACAGTAGCGTGTGCTACGAATGCAACATTCAAGCATGGAATGACATGTAGGCTGCATGGCATGGCAAGAGTACAATTAAAGTGCATACAAATATGAAAATTAAAAGTGACAAGCATGGCAGAGTACAATTAAAATGCAAACAGATATGGAAATTAAACGTGACAGGCAATATGTATGAATGACATGGCAGGGTGTCAGATCTAGCTTTGTTGTCAAGCTAGATCTTGAAATTGCGTCTAGGCGAGTATCATTTCATCGCCTAGTCTCTTTTACGCTAAAAACAAGGGATGGCCTAAAACATGGCATAAAACACAAGTTGGAAAGTTTCACTTGCCTGCAATCAGCCGTTCTGAAAATACCGTCCAATCAGTCCAATCTACATATGTGCTCAGATCCACCAGCCTACAGTCCCAATTTAAATTATCTTCATTAGTGATTTACCAAGCAATTTAATTACCGATTTTAATCTTGATTAGCATGCATTGGTTGGGGGTCCTAAGTGTTCAGAAAATTACCCTTACACGACGCGAGAGCTACACTGGCGTCGGGTAGCGACGCCAGTGGTTGGAATAAAGAAAACGCTCCTAATTCCAGATTCCAAAATAGATTCCATGCTTTCCAATCCTAGTACAGTGACAAGATCAGCGAATAGCATCCAAAACAGCGAGCAAAGTGAATGGTTGATGTTCTACGGCTCACGTGAAGCCGTAACAATGAACGGAGACGAAGGGGTCGACATACACGAAGACTACGACATTGAGCATCATAGGGGCAGATAGTGACATCAAGAAACACCTCTAGGAGAGGTAGAGGGCTGTCGGAAGAACCTAACAGCGAGAGGGGGCGACGAGATCACGCAACGACGCGTCGGGACGTCGTTAGAATGCAAAACAACGGAAGCTCGTTGTTTCATATCAATGCCGGCTTGAGGAAGAACCCAGACGATAGCGAGGGGCCTGGGGGTCGACAGCACACTGGAGAGGTGGTTCACGGTGGCACAGTGGCAGTGCAGCGGCGGTGGTGGCCGCTGCTGCTGCTGCGAGCTGCTACTGCTTGCTGCAGCTACGGGGCTTTTTCGACGGTGCAGCAGCGATCAGCAGGGGCCCACGGTGGCGCAGAGGGAGGAGGAAGGTCTGGGGAAGGGAGAGGGCCGGTCGGCGATGGGTTAGGGCGTGGCTAGCTGCTGTGAGCGCAACAAATGAAGGGGCGGCAGCTTGATGAAGTATGGCTGTGTGAAAACAATAGAAACATAGGTTATTATTTAATAGAGGAGGGCTCACATGAGTAAGGCTATCTAATAGGGTAGAGGGGCTGAATGTGGGTGCTAGGTTAGGGGCTTTTAGTTAGGGTTTGTTAGGGTTTTTTAATTTGTTATATATTATTATTAAAACCCCAAATTCTCTTACCCTCTCTCTCTCTCTCATACGTGGGTGCGGCTAAGATAACATGGGGCTGGGTCAACACAAGGATATATATTATTATTAATTAATTAATCATTGGAGGAAAGAACTAAATGAAACTTAGGGCTAAACCGATATTATAGGTTGGGCAAAAAGTGAAAGTAGGTCAAACGAAGCCCAAAAATCATGAAAGAAATACTGGGGTGATCGCACGGACGAGAGAAACGAAACTAAGAAGATGGATCACAATTTCAATGATGAGAAACAAAACTAAAAATAAAAACGTCTCACAACAAAAGTGAAAATCGCGACGTCTCATCAAACAAAGTCAAATTGTGGGAGAACGACCCGTGAAATGACGTTCCAAATTAATTCCACAATCTAATATTTTTTGAGATGGTCACAACGACATATCACACTATAGGGTTTGGATACAGACAAAGTCTAAAATAAATACGTGCATGAACAAGACTACGTGCATGAAAAGCGTACAAAGGATACGGAGTCCAAAGGCGACAGTAATTCCAAGTTGGGCACACGTCGGGGGGTCGGCTTGCTAAGGATGCAACCAAGGTGCTACGGCCCTATCGACTTAACAACACGACTCACACACAAAGCAACAAAACCAATCAGGTAGCCGAAATTGCTATACGCACAGCCGTATTACGAATAGTGAGTACAGACCGTTACATGAACCCCAAACATTCAATTGATAATGAACACCGTTGGGTGCAGTCTTTTACCTCTTGTTAGTATAAATAGTTGTTTGCCAACCTTTAGCGATCTTAGTACACCAATTGCTTAATTTCTGGTGTCTATTAAAACTATTAGCATAACTCCATCACAAAAATGGACATGGATGGTGTGAAATGTCGAAGGTGCCCATGAATATACATAGTGCACGTGAATGTGCGTAGGAATTGAGGGGAGCATCACAATGTACCAGACATACAATTTTTTCTTAGTGCGCACAACTGTCACACCTTTTGCCTGATGCGTATGTATGAATCTTATTTGGCAGTGTGTTCGTTCACATTTAGCATGATTTCATTGGAGTCATTTTCTATCGCATTCCCATAGCCTATACATGCACCGACATTGTTACGTATAGAAGTTTCCTTTAAATGAACTTGGCCTATTGGACTTCTACTATAAATTCAAGAAGACCAAGAGTCAAGGAGACCAATAGTCAAGAAGACCAAGAGGTAGAAATCACTTCATGCAACATAAATAAATACTACCCTTAATGCAGTATACCATTGGTCTTCATCATCAATAAAATACCTAAGGACACAATTATTCAACCAACTCTTAGCATTCTACATTATGGCCTTTGTGCGCAGTGAGCAAATTTTTAATTATGTAACAAAATTGCTCAAAGCGCACAACTGGCAAAATTATCCAGTTGTGCGCATTTAGCAATTTTGTATCCCATAACATAATTGCTCAACACACACAATAATCAAAGTCATTATGGAGCGTTGAGTTCTTGTTGTGCACAAATTCTAAAAAATTTGTACACAAATCCCAAAATTTCAATATATACTTACAATATAAACACAAACACTACATTAGCACAAAACTATACATTCAATCACCTGATGATACATTATGTACAGTGGGATATTTCACTACATCTTTAGCGATTAATTTCACGAATTGTCGCATCCTCTCTTCAAGGCCTTCCACCCATCCTTTTGCTGTAGGTAAGTGGTATACCAATGCCATATTACTGGTGGTACTGGGCTTCCATCTTTAAGTTGAATCTTTACTAAGTGATTATTATTTACAAAACTTATGGTGAAGGGTCCACGTTGCTTACCTTGGTCTGGTCCTGATCTTAAATGAAAAAATGAATGACAATGTTCCATTGACAACAGATGTAATACACAGTTATAACAACTTGAGATTATATGTCCAACTTCTGGACGGTCATCCAATATTGCATCAGGGGGTGGTCATCCATATGGTTAATTGCCTCTTTCTATTCTTGTGCAATTTCCTCACCCATCACCCTACTGTACAGATTATAGTGGTCAAGAAGCTCTACAAGCAATGTTGATCTGACGTTCTGCCAATGGTCATCTCACATGCCCAGATGAGAGGATAAAGCCATGTAACCACAGTTCTCATCTACCTTCACATCTGTGACGTTCAATATATATTTGGTGATTACAGCGAAAAATTGCTCAATAAAAGGTACGACTGCTTTAACGACTCTGGCGTTATTAGCTGTATAATTTGCTGCTGCAAATGAAGCTGTAGCAGAAAAGGAAGAAAAACTGCTAGATGGCATGTGTATGATAGTTGGTTTCTTTAAAGCACGTTGAGGTGGATTATGAGCATATGTATTTTTGAGCCTTTGGGACTGTTTCTGTAACGACTGGTTTTTCATGTATTTGGATTATCTATATTATATATATTTTGGTGGATTTTCTCCTTACGTGTGGTTTCAATCTCCGTAGCTTTTGTTTTCGTTCGTTTCGTTGTGATTTCCTAGCTTCTTCCTTATATCGTTGAGCTTGGAGTAAGTCACACATGACGAGCTTCATATCGCTCATATCTTAGAGATAGGTTGATCTTAGAAGCCGTAGGAATCTTCCCGAAAACTTCGCGCTTCGATTCGAGACTTTTGTGCACTTTAGTTGGTTCAAGAAGGGGAACCAACCGACTAGATTCCAATCTAGTCGGTTAGGAACTCTTCTCAAACCGACTAGTTCATTAAATCAATAATTCAAAAGTTACTGTTTACTCTTAGTCGGTCTAAGAACAACCACCGACCGAGTAGATGTGAAACTAGTCGGTCAGAACTTGCTCTCAGACCAACTAGTTCCTTCGATTAATTTTACCTAAGTTATTGTTTATCGTTAGTCGGTCAATGAACACTCACCGATCGACTAGTTGCAAACTAGTCGGTCGACGGGCCTTCACAGACCGACTAATTCATTTCCCAGATTTATTCCTTCTTTCGCCGTTTGCTTTTAGTCGGTCACAGTTGGTCGAACGACCGACTAGTTCTTAAACTAGTCGGTCAACAACTCTTCTTTGACCGACTAATCGCCCCGAAACCCTAGGTTTCGGGCAGCCGTCGGGTTGTTTCCTATTTAAACCCCCAATCGTTTTCTTTTCTTTCTTTCTCTTCTCTTGGCCATTTTTCTTTCCCCTTTGACCTCTGATCTTCCCCAACCTTCCTCTAGCTCTTCTCCTTCATTCCCGGAGCCCTCACCCTCTCCATTTGCGCCGGCCACCTCCTTTAGGCCGTCGGCAAACCCCCAAACCCCCTCGAAACCCCATTTCTCAGATTTTCTCGCCATTTCCAGATCTGAGCCGTAGTTCTTCGGATCGTTCTTTCGTTGCCTTGCTTGCTCGGCATCGTTCTTCCGCTACGATACGGGTAGTAAATTGATCCTTTAATATTCTCATAACCCACTTTGTGATTTTTGTTAAACCCTAGTTCTGATATTGTTTTGCCATGGCAGCGAATCCCATTCCGTAGAATAGAGTTGTGAGACGTTTTACCGTCGACCGTCATCGTCGGTATCAGGCAAGTGAAACTTGCCACTTAGGGTTTTAGGCCATGCTTTAGGCCACCTACTTGTTGTAGGCGTAAAAGAGACTAGGCGACGAAATGATACTCGCCTAGGTGCAACTTCAGGATCTAGCTTGACAACGAAGCTTGATCCGACTACTTTTAATTATTTGCATCTTATCTGCCATGTTTAAATTCAATTAACGGTACGCGAATTATCTGTACATGCCATGATATCCATGTTGAATGTTGCATTCGTAGCACACGCTACATTACTTGTACTACTTGATCCGGCTAGGCACCTGCTTCTAGCAGGCACAACCCTACGCCAAAAATACCTTGGATTGTGAAACAGAAAACGAGCTCTTGTGCGGGGCAACCCTGGCTCATTTACTGAGCATCGTGTACAGTGACCCTGGCTCGTTTACATGTGGAAGGGATAAGGGTTAAGCGGCCATTCAACTGGGAGTCTGCCCGATCAGCAACTTCAGTTGTAAGGCGTAAGCTCTGGGTTCTGGGGTAGTGTTAAGCGGCCACTCAGTGTGAATGTTAAACAGTTCAGCTGTAAGGCGTAAACATCTACAAATAACTTGAAAACATGACTAGTGAGAAGATTGAGATTGTTAGTAGCTTGGCTACTCTTGACATGCCATGATAATTGTTCTCTTGCACTTATTGTTACACCATGTCTTACTTGTGCACTCATACCATAACTGCCATGTCATGCATACTATAACTGCTAGGTTGTTAGTTTACCTTTCTTTCAGTTTCCTTGCCCAAGTCTTTTAGACTTGCTGACATATGCCCATTTCTCTTTTGGGTGACACATGTTAGATCCTGAGCCAGAGTTCGTTGTTGAGGACGTGGTGTTCGCAGACGCTGAGTCAGAGCCTGCGTTCATCGAGGAGTTTGAGGACACGGGCGATCAGTCGTAGAGACTGTTTGTGTTGTTGTTAGACTGCTTTAGTTGTCGGTGCGTAGCACCAATACTTTGTGCCGTGTTGGCTTTTATTGGCCATGTTTTGGGCCTAGACTCTTTCTTTTAGCCTGGTGGCTTTTCTGGATGTTGAACTTAATTTTAATGTTTGGACATTGCTGAGATTTGGGATTTTATTTTTGTATCTCCTTGTATTATTATCTTGTTCTGCTCGTGGTTACAGGGACCTGCATATGTTTTATTGATGCTTATCAGGCGTGTAGCTTCACAGCTCCACGTTTGAGCGGACCTTTTCACGTCTCGCCTCCATTTTAGGGAAGCGGGGCGTGACAGGTTTTGTTGATGGCCCATGTAGGTCCCTCTTCTGTAACTGCGATTATCGGAATAACGATAATAATGTTAGAATGTCCAATAAACTAAGTTCGGCATCTGAGTCATAAGCTATGAGTCTAATTTGTTTCGTTTCCTGCGTCATTAGATGGCAGGAAGGCGAAATACCCGTGGTGGTGGTGTGCTCCCTCATGACGAGGAGCCTGATCGGGAGCCCACCAATGGGGAGATGATGCGGATGATGCTTCAGATGATGCAGGTGCAGCAGGGCGTGCTCCTGCAAGTCCAGAATGTTCCAGTTGTTCGAGCTGCTCGAGCAATTCCGGAGGCCCCTCGTTTCGAGCCAGGAGCGAAGCAGTTTCCGGCGCTGGGTCCCGCTTATTTTGATGGGTCTGAGGGTCCTCTAGCTGCCGATGAATGGATTCGGAACATAGAGGATAATTTGAAGATGGCGAAGATCAGCCCGACTGGATGGGTTGATTTGGCGAAGAGGTAGCTCAAGGATAATGCTCGGAACTGGTGGGATGCAGAAGAGAAGATGCTGGTGGAGCCGATAGCTTGGGCTACCTTTAAGTCCAGGTTTGATGAAGAGTTCTTTCTGAAGGCTGCCAGGAAGGAAATGCTGCAGCGTTTCATTGAGCTGAAGCAAGGGAGCTTGACGGTGGACCAATACCACCAAGAGTTCACTAGGCTGAGTCGGTTTGCACCGAAGATGGTGCAGGATGCTGATGAGAGGGCTCAGAGGTTCCTGCAGGGACTTGCTTTGGAGCTTCAGAGTTTCGTGTCTTCCTCTGATCTGGAATCTTATCAGAAGGTTCTGGTAGCTGCGAGGAGGTAGGAGCTGAACCTGAGCCAGAGGAGAGGACATGTTGCTGGAGCTGGGAAGAGGCCTATGGAGCAGGCCAGAGTAGTGGTTAGGCCTGGTTTCAAGCCTAATCAGCCGGTGCAGTTCAAGAGGCCAGGAGCGCCTAATCTGAAGACTTGCCATTTCTGCGGCAAGACTGGCTACATCAAGGAGCAGTGTAGAAGATTTCTGGGCCAGTGTTTGGTTTGTGGTGATGCTTCTCATGTCGCGAAGGATTGTCGGCATGCGAATCAGTTGCGGAGAACACCGGATGGTGTTCAGCAGCAGAGAGCACCTATTGCAGCACAGCCGTTGCAGCAGAGAGCACCTGTTACTGCTGGACGTGGAGCAGCTCTTGTCCCACAGAGGCAGGCCTTTCAGCATGCTTTTCCGCCAAGGAGGCAGGCTTTTCTGATGACCGTTGTGGAGAGCGAGGCAGTGGATGAGGTTATCGCAGGTAACCCTCAATCTAGTTGTTCCTTTCTTATTTGGCTTTGTTTGTTAGATTATGTTGTTTGCTTGAATATGATTGTTTGCTAGAATAGAATCTGATTGTTAGATTGCTTGTTAGGTGTGATTCTAGTTTGCCCATTTCCTGCACGAGTCCTCTTTGTCTCTGGTGCATCGATGTGCATTATTTCTCGGAGCTTCGTGGAGAAGCATTCCTTGTCGACGTCCCCTCTTCTCAAGAGTTGGAATATCGTCACAGGAAATGGCGTGGTCTCGGTGCATCATGGTTGCAATTCTTGCTCGTTGGTGGTTCGTGGACATGAGCTTTACACTGATTTCATTGTCCATGACATCATCACCTACGATGCGGTCCTTGGGATGGATTGGCTTGCGAGCTTCTATGCTACGATCGACTGTCAGAGGAAGAAGGTGGTGTTCGAGATTCCCAGACATCCAGTATTTGAGTTTAGCTGGGGTAGCAGTTCGCTCGGTCCGGTTAGGTTTCGGGCCAGGCCGGTGGAGATTGTGGCTATGCAGATGGAGCTGGAGAGGCCAGCGGTAATGCGGGACTTCGATGACGTCTTCCCCGAGGAGATGTCTGGATTGCCACCCGATCGAGCTCTCGAATTTTCGATTGATCTTATTCCAGGAGCGCAGCTGATTTCGAAAGCGCCCTATCGTATGGCACCCGCTGAGTTGGAGGAATTGCGGAAGCAGCTGGATGAGCTTTTACAGAAGGGTTATATCAATCCTAATGTGTCTCCGTGGGGAGCACCAGTGCTGTTGGTGAAGAAGAAGGATGGTTCGCGTCGTATGTGCGTGGACTACAGGGAGCTGAATGTGGTGACCATCAAGAATAAATACACGTTGCCTCGCATCGATGATATTTTTGATCAGCTTGGAGGTTCGAGGGTGTTTTCGAAGTTGGATCTGAGGAGTGGTTATCATCAGCTGAAGGTGAAGAAGGAAGATGTTCCAAAGACAGCGTTCAGGATGAAGTATGGACACTACGAGTTTGTGGTTATGCCCTTCGGTGTAACCAATGCACCCGTAGTTTTCATGAATCTGATGAATCTGATCTTCTACGACTTTTTAGACAAGTTTGTCGTTATCTTTATTGACGACATTCTGATCTATTCAAAGTCGGAGGAGGAGCATGCCTCGCATTTGAGGACAGTATTGGAGATTTTGAGGAAGCATCATTTGTATGCCAAGTTTTCGAAGTGCGAGTTTTGGCTGGACAGAGTTGATTTTCTCGGGCATGTGGTATCTAGAGATGGCATTTCTGTGGATCCCAAGAAGATCAAGGCCATCAGAGAGTGGCCTGTTTCGCAGTCAGCATCTAAGATCCGGAGTTTCCTTGGGCTTGCTGGTTACTATCGGCGCTTCATTATGGACTTTTCCCGTATTGCTGAGCCGATGACCAGATTGACGCGGAAGGATGTACCTTTTGTTTGGTCGGGTGATTGTGAGAATGCCTTCGGTGTTCTGAGGGAGAGATTGACGACTGCCCATATTCTTGTTGTGCCTGATCGTAGTGGAGGATTTGAGATCTTTTGCGATGCTTCTGGCAAGGGTCTCAGTTGTGTGTTGCATCAGCACGGGCATGTTGTGGCTTATGCTTCACGTCAGCTCAAGACTCATGAGAAGAATTACCCGACGCATGACTTGGAGTTGGCTGCTGTCGTGTTTGCGCTCAAGATTTGGAGGCACTTCATGCTGAGTGAGAAAGTGAAGATCTTCACCGATCATAAAAGCTTGAAGTATATTTTTACTCAGAAGGAGCTAAACATGCGACAGTGTCGATGGTTGGAGCTTATGGCAGATTATGAGATTGATTTGCAGTATCACCCTGGCAAGGTGAATGTGGTTCCTGATGCGCTGAGTAGGCTTCCAGCGGTGATGTTGTTGACTTCGCAGTGGAGATTGCAGAAGGATTTTTGCGAGTCTGGTGTTGAGGTCGTTCTTCTTGGAGGAGATTCTTCGTTGATGTGTATGCAGATATAGTCGACGATCGTGGATCGGATCAAGGCTGGTCAGGCTGAAGACCCGAAGTTGGTGAAGATTCGGGAGCAGGTGGAAGCCGGTCTGCGGACTGACTTTTTGATTCATGAAGATGGCTCGCTAAGGTGTGGACCTAGGTTGTGTGTGCCAGCTGGGGATATTAGAGAGGAGTTGCTGGTTGAGGCACACAGTTCGCCGTATTCCGTACATCCTGGGGGTAC
The DNA here is from genome assembly GCA_030789695.1 of Scilla litardierei. Taxonomy (NCBI): domain Eukaryota; kingdom Viridiplantae; phylum Streptophyta; class Magnoliopsida; order Asparagales; family Asparagaceae; genus Scilla; species Scilla litardierei. The sequence goes on from CM061133.1 coordinate 124,297,884, forward strand.
CAAGATGTACAAGGATCTTCGTCTGAATTTTTGGTGGCATGGTATGAAGAGGAGTGTGGCTCGGAGTGTGGCCAAGTGTCTGGTTTGCCAGCAGGTAAAGGCGGAGCATCAGCGTACGACAGGGTTGCTACAACCGCTTCCGATTCCGGAGTGGAAGTGGCAACACATCACTATGGATTTCGTGACTGGACTACCTCGGAGTCCGAAGCAGAATGACGCGATTTGGGTGATCGTAGATCGATTGACCAAATCCGCGCACTTTATTCCATTCCGAGTAGGACAGTCCAATGAGGCGCTAGCGAGGAGATACATGGAGGTAAATTCGTTTACTCTCCGTTTTTATTTCCTTTTCCTAGATAAATAATGATGTAACGTGAATTGTGCAGGAGATCGTACGACTTCACGGAGTCCCTGTGAGTATCGTGTCGGACAGAGACACGAGGTTCACATCTCAGTTCTGGCAGAGTTTGCAGAAAAGTTTGGGTACGAGTCTGAGTTTCAGCACGGCGTACCATCCGCAGACAGATGCCAGTCCGAGAGGACGATTCAGATCTTGGAGGACATGCTGAGGGCGTGCATGTTGGATTTCAAGGGTTCGTGGGAGGACCATCTACATCTGGTGGAGCTTGGATACTCTTGACATGCCATGATAATTGTTCTCTTGCACTTATTGTTACACCATGTCTTACTTGTGCACTCATACCATAACTGCCATGTCATTCATACTATAACTGCTAGGTTGTTAGTTTACCTTTCTTTCAGTTTCCTTGCCCAAGTCTTTTAGACTTGCTGACATGTGCCCCTTTCTCTTTTGGGTGACACATGTTAGATCCTGAGCCAGAGTTCATTGTTGAGGACGTGGTGTTCGCTGACGCTGAGTCAGAGCACGCATTCATCGAGGAGTTTGAGGACACGGGCGATCAGTCGTAGAGACTGTTTGTGTTGTTGTTAGACTGCTTTAGTTGTCGGTGCGTAACCCCAATACTTTGTGCCGTGTTGGCTTTTATTGGCCATGTTTTGGGCCTAGACTCTTTCTTTTAGCCTGGTGGCTTTTCTGGATGTTGAACTTAATTTTAATGTTTGGACATTGCTGAGATTTGGGATTTTATTTCTGTATCTCCTTTTGTTATTATCTTGTTCTGCTCGTGGTTACAGGGACCTGCATATGTTTTATTGACGCTTATCAGGCGTGTAGCTTCACAGCTCCACATTTGAGCGGACCTTTTCACGTCTCGCCTCCATTTTAGGGAAGCGGGGCGTGACAGTTTCGGCTGGACAAGGTCGACGCTTTCTTGTTTCAGTGAGACTTCAAGTGGAGTTGGAGCGGAGTAACTAACCTCAACGGCTAAGACATGCTCAAAATGAGCTGGTCCAATGGAGGTGGATGTATCTGCAGTTTTCAAATAATTCCCCCCTTTTCTACTACCACTCAAAATGACATTAACTTCCGGCTCCTTAATCAGATTTGTCTCCAGGGTAGCTAGCTCCTTCAACTTTATTAACAACTCCGTCTTCCTCGTCTCATCAAGATGAACATAAGACTTTTGTATGTGCTCTAATTCAGCATGTATAAGCACATCTTCTTTAGACATCAATTCCTTCATAGCCTTAATGTCTAGCTTCTTCCAATGAGTATTTACAGCATCTAAGGGAATGGGGTGATTTTTCGTTGTGAATTTGCCAATCTCTTTGGCACATGGTACTCCATAAATCATTCTTGCTAGACAATCACCTGTGCATTGGTCCGTCCCCATAGAGTCAGATTTATCAGCTTCCACAGACATTATCGTTAACGCCGCAGCGGATGTAAATCCTATCAGCTCCCTGAACAAGTACACGTGCACTTTATGTTGCACCAAGATCTTAGATTTTTCAAATAAGGCCTTAATCTCGATATGCTGCCACTCTAATGATTCATGTATGGTTGGCCAAGAAGCAGAGAAACTGCAGGCCGATGAACCCAATGCCTTTTTAAGCTTAGAATGTTCATTCTGCGCGCTTTTGGTATGCACTCTATTGGTACTGACATTTCCATAGTACAGATTGCTATCTGTCCATATAGAAATAAACTTCTCCTTGTACTTATCCAGCCAAGATGTCTTCACATAGCTCACGGCCCTTGTGTAATCTTTGTACTCTGTCTCCAATGCCTTCAGTTTTGCAACATACTCCCCTCCTTGCATGCCCCCACCAATAAATTCCAGCTACAGATGAAACCTAAACATTTTTCGTGATCTTCAAAATAGGGCTGAAAATTTTTGGCAATACTTTTGGATATGTGCATTCTACATAATTGGTGTACTGCAGAGGGAAATACATTGCCAATGGCATTCAAAAGTGCAAGCTCCAGTGCGGTCAAAATTACATGTGGCATCCTGTATCCATGTAGCAATGAGCTCAACTTCTCCAATGCTTACAAGTAGTCATCCTCCCCTACGGACGCCGTGTAATAAAATGCATATGCGAACGAAATATCTGTTGATGTCACCCCAACCATCTCCATCAATGGTGGCCAGTTGCGATTGATCTTTAATACACAGTTTATAACCAGAATCTCTGGAAATCTTCATAATAAATCAACCGACTGTGGGTGTGTCCAAAATATATTCATCATTGCATTTGTCTCTTCATCACCTTCATGATACACAATGTAATTATGTTCTCCCAATAGATTAAGGAGGAGCTGCATTTCTGCACCCACGACCATTTCCCCTAACGTCATCCTCTGTTTGGCATTGTATATAGTGTTGCTTGAGGTAGATGTTGCCTTATCCTTTTTCTTCAGGTATTTGAAGATTTCCATTGGCTTAACCAATCTATTTGACAAGTCTCTCACTATGTCTATCTCCCCCCTCCTACCCTCCCGTCATATGGATGTCTCTCTATGTACATCGCGGGTTTATGGTTGTGATTGCCATGTACAACTGTCAAAATCCACTTATCGGTTGCCACCCCATTAGCACTTAAATAAAAGGGACATGAACACTTCTTGTTTCGAGTTGCTTTTTTGGCCGTTATATCCGGCATGTGTGGCCGATATGTCCCACTTCTTTCACAAAAAAAATAATAAATTGGGACCCTATTGCCCTTTGTACTCATATTTGATGATTTTGTAACAACCACATTCCCTGTTGTCACACCGACCGACTTTACCCATTTAACAAGCTCTTCTATGCTGGCGAAAATTTTAATTGTTGTGAACTAATTTGTATAATCTTCAGTAACCTCTGATCCTTCTATATTACACTGAATTACTTATCACATACCAACATAGTCACTAAATGTTTTCCTTTATTTTCTAGTAAATTAGTCAGTTAACAAAGCGAAATAATTTCTAACCTTTGCTTCTTTGTCCTTTTCAACAAAGATCCCCTCAATGTGTACCAATCCATCTCAATCTTCATAATTTCTATGCATTCATGTACCAACAGTACATTGTAGCAATCAATTTCTAAAATTATTAATAAAAACCAAACTAATTAGCAACAATTAATGGCTTACCAACTTTACGATGCAATGCGTCTGCAGTCGACTATTTTAGGGCACCCCAATGACACATATCTTTTGCTCTGCCTTTAGGATCGTCTTTTGATCTAAGCAGGAACTCTTATAGTCTCTATAGATCAGCAAATTAGAATAATTTATGTTGATCAAAACCTATCTCATTAGCTTTTCGCGCCTTTGGTCACAATTTGTTGGCATATGGAAGCTGTAATGATGTCTTGTTATTTATGGATGAGTAAAAATATTGTTTCATATTGTAAATTACTCATCGCAAACAATGGGATGGTAAAAAGGTAAAAGTAGTCCAGCTATGAACCGTCTACCAGGGGTAGACCTGTGCCTAAGGGTGTGGCGCCTAGTAAAATTAATGCAATCGATATTTCTCAACGCGCACAACTGTTGGGTATCCGCGTGTATCCCTACCTGCGGGAAGAATTTCCTTCAATATTAACAGTGGATTTAAATTACTCACGTTGTGCGCGCTAAGTAATATTATTTCAAACTAAACTTGTTTACTCAACATGCACAACGGCTAAATTATTGCGGACCCATTATGACCCGATATGACCCGAAATTACCCCGTGATAACTTCTGCTTGCATCGAATTGACAAACAATTCCACAGATTGCTCAAGGCAGATATCATACGTCAAGTGTTTTCAAAGATTGCTCAAGTCACCCAGACCGAATTCCAAAAGATTTGATTTTTATTTCTTGGTTCGAAAGATACATCACAGAGTCAACTACTGCGATCAAACAAAGTGTTGAATCGAGAGTAATCGATTTAGGGGGTTTTGACCTAAATTTTTCGAAATCGAATCTTTGGTAAGTTTATACTTTTAAGTACATTTTAGTTGACATTCTTATTTTGATTTTACGTGCATGCATCCACAGTTGAGATTGATGGAGATGGTACAAAAATCCAAGGTAATATTGATTTATCTTTTTGGCAATAATGCAGTAAATCTTTGAGGCTCAGGTTATGACTTGTTTGATACATGATAATATATATTTTACAAACGACTTTACAACCATGCAATTGTTTAAGGATAGAAAAGAGCTGTTTTAGTGGATAAAGAACGTCGGGTTACGACATGGGCATGTGATTGTTACATGATCTGGGAGATTGAGTGAAACGGCCAATGGGCACCTTGCTGTGTACTTTGCATGTGAAAGAAGCGGTGAATATATGGGACACCGAAAGGAAAAAAGACCACTAGGCCAGTTAAAACCAAGAAGTGTTCATGTCTGTTCTCATTGCGTGGTTATATGGTGGGCATGGGCGTGGGCGTTGAGAAGTGGAAGTTAACAGTCGTTTGTGACAAGCACAACCATGAAGCAGCTAAATATGTCGAGGGCCATTCCGATGAAGGGATGTTGCCGGTAATGGAGATGGAAATAGTGCGTGACTTGGCAAATAGCAACGTTCGGCCAGCTGAAATTTTGAAAGTACTGAAGGAAAATAAAAAATTCAGTGCAACCTCAATCAAAGCAATTTATAATGCACGAACCCGGTTACAAAGGGGGAAGACGGTTGGTATTGTAAAACAGTTGAACAAGTTAGCATCTCCTGATAAAATTGTTGGTGATGAGCATGTGAAGGCTGTGAAGAATGAGGTGGAGGATCAGAATGTGGAGGAGGATAAGGTAGATAAGGCATTTTCCAAGAATGTAGTGCCTGCTGAGTTGCAGGAGGAGGATCGTACTGGGGAGATGGATGGGGAGGGCGATAAGGTGGATCGTAATGAGGAGGAGCAGACTGCTGAGATGGAGGAGGATGAGAATGCAGTGGCTAAGTATTTTGAGAAGGAGCTGGAGGGTCGTAAGATGGATGACCTGCGTCTGTAAATTTCTACACTGGTTGCGGTGATTGATAAGCAGCATGCTGAGGTGACAGATATGCCTACATTGAAGTGTAAGCCTGGTAACGAAAGAAGTAGACCGTTGTGGAAACATACAATAAAGAATCCGAAACAATCAATTCCACATGATGATAGTGATGAGGAATTGGTTGTCGACATAAGAATACCTTATTGGAAGGATTTTCCTGAGTGTCTACGACCCCTTATAGTGCATGTCATAGATGTGAAAGCAGATGAAAACTGTGGGTATAGGGCTGTGGCAGCTCAACTGGGCCTGGGTGAGGACGAATGGAGGCAGGTCAAAAATGACTTGCGAGAAGAGATGAAGAAACAAAACGACTTGTACCGGCAAGTTATAGGTGCCGTGGAATTTAAAAAGAATGTAGTGGCATTGGGCCAGTTGCTAGACCGTCCAAAAGCTAAATGGTGTATGCAGCTGCCAGAAATGGCACATGACATTGCATCATGCTACGACTGTGTAGTACATATTCTTGCACCTCATCAGTGTGTGACATATTTTCCTTTAAGAACTCCTACCGTACCCCTATCTTCCAAATGCCACATAACGTTGGGTCATGTTAACAATAATCACTTTGTTATTGTTAAAGTTGCCCCAGAAGGTCTTGTCCCTCCGACTTCAAGTATGTGGCTAAGATACCATTCCGATGTGTCAGAAGGATGGTCGGCTGCATATGAGGATATGATGCATCAATTCCAGTCAATAGTATTTGGTCACGATATTGAAACCGTTGAAGTTATTGAAATATTGTAGGATAAATCATTGTATCATTGTAATATGAATTGTTTTTTTTCATATTGACAGATTGGTAGCATGAAATTTTATCATGTCTGCTGAAATGTGCAAATATTATCATCTGTATGGCTTACTGTTGTGTATCATACCAATTACTCAGAGCACAAAATGGCAGTAATATTTCCTGTTTTGCGCGTTGAGTAAATATGTATTTACCTACAAATTTGCTCAAGGCGCAAAACGTCCAAAATTAGTGCCGGTTTTTCGCTCTGAGTAATTTGCTTTAACATTAGACAAAGCTACAAATTGTTCAGCGATTTGAATGTATCGTTGTTATTGTGTCATATAATTCAATGTATCATATAGTGTATCATTGTTATCACATAATGGTGCAAAGGGTAGCGTAGTGTATCAGATATATAATACGGAATTGCTTCGCCGAGATTATTTTGCGCTATGAGTAAACCCATATGTTCATAAGAAATTACTCAGAGCTCAAAAACTGTTGCTAATAATGTCGGGTTTACTCGTTCATTAAATATTTCTGTACAGTCAAAATTATTCAACACGCAAAACAGGCAATATTAGTGCCAGTTTGCACTCTAAGTAATTTTCTATAACACGCACTGTTTCAGAGTGTTTTCTCACTACAAAGCGTTGACCGCGGGGAACCCGGTCAACGTGGTCAAGGGGCCCGCTTTGGGTCCCTCGGGGGCTTCGAATCGGTGTAGAAGGGGCGAGGGGAAGCCTCGGCCCTGGTTGAGACGCTCGGCCTCGGACAGGTGTGCTCGGCCTCGGCTGGTAGGGGGACGAGGGGTAGCCTCAGTCGCCCGGGTAGATGTACGGCCGACGGGTGGCGAGGGAGAGTCTGGGACCCGATTAGGATGCTCGGCCTCGGCAGGACGTGCTCAGCCACTGCAGGCTGACGGTGAGGGGAAGCCTCACTGTCCGGTTGATCGAGTGGTCGGAGAGGGGCGAGGGGTAGCCTCGGCCCGTTGATCTACTGTCCACCTGCACAGACGAGAACACTCGTCAGGGGGCCGGACCTTGGTTCCGGCCAAATCCCCTCCGATGCCTAAGTCAGATAGAGATCTGAGAAAGGGGGCCCGGCGGAGACGGTCCGACTCGTGAGGAGATCGTAACGGCGTCTCTCGGCGCGAGCGGGGGAGGAAGGAGATGAATTGGGGGAACGAGGTCGTTGATGGAGTACCTTAGGTTTTATTACCTGAGATGCGGTCCCTTTCTTCGTCGTCTTCCTGGCCCTTTTATAGAGCTCTTGCTTGATTGCCTTCGGCCCACGTCCCACGCTCGCCATTGATCGTGCCCCATCGGTCCCCCCTCGCCGCCGCTCTCTCCGCCATGCCAGCACCTCCCCATTATCACTATTTAGTGGTCGCGCGTCCGGGGGAGTGGTTTTCGCAGGAGTGGGCGAGCGACCAACGGGTTATTGGGGCTGGGTCGGATCAACGTTCGAGGAGGTCCCTTGCAGGGCCTTTGTCGAATGGGCTTTGAGGACGCAGATGGGCTTTTGGCCAGTAGTCAGGCTCTTGGGCTCGTGCTTTATGGGCCTCGGTCAAATAGGCGTAACAATTGCCCCCATCGGTCGGGTTGATCGGCCTCGGCCGGTTCGGCTCGGCCGATGTGACCTCTGCCGTTTTTGAAGAGCTCGCCAGTCGATGCCGACTCATTTATTAGTCGTCATCATGAGTTGGCCCGTTCGATACTTTTAAGGCGCGGGTCCCGAAGCGCCGTCGGCCTTCGGATGCTGCCACGTGTAGCGGCAAGCCTATCCCCGCCGCTCGCGGAGTCGCCTTGAGTTCGAGAAGCCGAAGGGTTCGTGAGCTGCCATTGGTGGGGTCGATCAGCCTCGGCTCGCCCAGATCGCCCGTTGTGTCTCCTGAGATTCCGAGCGGCGCTTCAATCAAGGCGAGGCCATAAATGCGGGTCATGATGAGGCGGATTGATTGGACTTCGACTGGCGCTGGTTTCAAAACGCCGCCAGTCATTCGAAGCCCGCTGTGCGTACTTGTCAGCCGCTTCGAATTCACCCCTGCGCCCGGTATATAAAATCCTCAGCCGCGTTGATCTTCATTTCTCTCTTGCTTCTCCCGGTATTCAAAGCTTTCCACAACTCGGAGTTTCCTGCCGCCTTCGCTTCCTTGCCTTCTTCAGACTAGTCGAAAAAAGGTAATTTCTCTCTCGCTTTCACCTTATGGCTGCCCTTAGGATAGGCGGTTCTGGTCGAAGGGCAAGGGATCCTTCGGAGTCCAGGCGGGGTGAGCCCCGGCTAGGGGGATCAGGTTCCCCCGCCGGGAGTCGTTCTCTTCAGGATAAGGGGAAGGAGAAACTTTTTCCAGACTACGCCCGTGACGACGTGGCGTCGGCCGCCGTACGGCTTAATGTGCCCCCGGTTGTCCTCCGCACGCCGTCGAGGACCCCTCCTTCGGTGGCCGCGGAGATCCGGGAAAGATATCTCTGCTTTCCATACGAGGTCCGGGTTCCATTTGTCGACGAGCGGGTTTGCCTTCCGAGGGGCAATGAGTTCGGCGTCTACGTCGAGATGTTCCGCCTGGGTCTTCGCTTCCCGCTCCATCCTTTCTTCATCCAGGTCATGGAACATTTCACAGTGTCCCTGTGTCAGTTCGCCCCGTGTTCGATCGCGGTACTGACGGGCTTCGTAACGCTCTGCTATACCCGTGGTCTGGAGCCGACTCTTCCCCTTCTCTTCCACTTTTACCAGGTCCAGACGGTCGGTCCAGGGTCATGGCTGCTACTCCGAGCTCGTTCGCGGAGGGAATGCCTAATCGGGTTACCCCGCTGGTCAGGGGATTGGAACTTGGATTATGTTTTCATGGTCTTCTTGGGTGAGGCCCAGATTCTAACAAGCTGGGGCAGTTCTGTCCATCCTCGCCCGTCGTTAGTTCTCTCAGACACCGACCGGGCAGCCGCTGCGCTTCTGTTGGCTCTTCCTTTGGAAATGAAGTCCATCTGGTCTTTGCTTGACGATCTACTCCTGAAGGCCGTCTTGTGGTCTCCGGGTAGGTCGCTTTTTCATCCCCGGATCGCCCTATGACTCATCCTGATTTCGGTCTCCTTTGCAGGGATGGCCGGCCGCGAATTCGTTCGTGACGTCGACGAGCTGATCCGTCGTGGAGCCGCTCGGAGCCGAGGTAGTACCTCGGGAAGGGCGCCTCGGAGGACCGTCGAGGAGGAAGTGCGCCGAGCCGAGCCTTCCGTGGGTAAGGTGGTGGCCGTGCCTCCCGCCTCTTCTTCTGGCGATCCCCTTCCGGGGGGCGAGGACGGTGCGAGGCGGAAGCGTTCCCCTCCGGCGCCTTCGGAGCCCCACGGTGGAAAGAAGAGGAAGGAGGACGTAGATCCCTCCGGTCCGGCAGGTTCGGCGCTTCCCGTAGCGACCGCCGAGGATCCTTCGACAGCTTTGCCAGCCACCCCCCTCGCAGCGTCTTCGCCCGTATCACCAGGGGTCGGGGCCTTGTTGGCGAGCGACTTGGCTTCGATCGTCGTCCCTGGGAGTTCGATGTTTGCTGACCGAGCCGTGGCCCAGCAGGTTGCCGAGGTCTCCGTCCCTCCCCGGGACCGCAGCCTCCTCAAGAAGATCCCGGCCGACAAGATGTCGGATTCCTTGGTCTGGATCCTTCAACAGGTTCGGTTATCTTGCTATCCTCTCTTTCTCTTTATCCTCTTCTTAGCCCATGTCTCGTCTCTTCAGGGTTCAGCGCTCGCTGTGGAGTTGCAGTGCCGAGCCGTCCGCTTGAGGGAGCTGGAGGAGTCCTCCATGAGGGCTCAGGAGCGGGCCGGGGCGGCCGAGGTGGCCATGATGGAGGCCCAGATGGAGTCTCGGCGCCTCACCCTCCGTGTGGCTGCGTTGGAGGGACAAGTGGGTGACCTCGAGGGAAAGCTGGGGGATGCTCGTCAGTCGGCTGAGGAAGCGGCGGAGTCGTTCCGCCTGGAGAGGGAGGAACTTCAGAGGGAGTTGTCTGATCGGCGCCAGGTGGCGCGGCTCGCGGAGGAGGTGGAGAAAGGCGTCGTCGAGACCCTGGGGAAGAAGATCTTCGAGGTTCTCCGGGAGGCCTTCGGTAAGTATGTAGACATCATCGCCCCCCGGATCGTCGAAGTCGTCCAGTCTTCCTTCCGGGACTGTGCGGAGCGCGTTCGGGAAGCCCCTCCGCCAGCCGAGTCCCCTCGCTCCGAGCAGGGCGAAGTGCCCGAGGATGTGTCCTCTCGAGCCCGGGCCCCCTAAGCCGTCCCTCCTGGCCTTATGCCCAAAATTTTTAAGCATCCGCTTCGCTTTGGGCCAGTCTACTTGAAATGGATCCCTGGCCATCTCCTTCAGCCCCGCGGCCAACAATTGCTGGTTGCATGGCCGTTTGCTTGGGTCACCTACTCCGGGTCTTTTGTCAACCAATTTTGCTTTGTCGGTGTCGAACTCTGTCATTTGTTGTGAGTAGATTGTTTGTAGGGTGTTTCCTTCGCCTTGATCCCCTGTAAATAAGACGCATTTTTGTACTCGGTTTAACTATTATAAACGAAATCGACTTACTTGGATTTCTTGTGTGCTTTGCGTTGTCGCCTTGTTCTTGGCTTGGGAATGGACGAAACTGGCGTTGGGGATTCTACCCCGACTTATGAGCGCAGGGGTCGGTCAGCGAGGGCAGAGCTCCTCGGCTTGGGACCGGTCGGCGTCCGTGCCTGCTGGGGAAATTGCCCAAGACTTATGAGCACTAGATTCGGTCGGCGAAGGCAAAGCTCCTCGGCTTAGGACCGGTTGGCGTTCGTGCCTGCTGGGGGAATCGTCCCCAGACTTATGAGCTCTGGAGTCGGTCGGCGAGGGCAAAGCTCCTCGGCTTAGGACCGGTCGGCGTCCGTGCCTGCTGGGGGAATTGCCCCCAGACTTATGAGCACTGGAGTCGGTCGGCGAGGGCAAAGCTCCTCGGCTTAGGACCGGTCGGCGTCCGTGCCTGCTGGGGGAATTGCCCCCAGACTTATGAGCACTGGAGGCGGTCGGCGAGGGCAAAGCTCCTCGGCTTAGGACCGGTCGGCATCCGCGTCCGCTGGGGGAATCGCCCCCAGACTTATGAGCTCTGGAGTCGGTCGGCGAGGGCAAAGCTCCTCGGCTTAGAACCGGTCAGCATCCGCATCTGCTGGGGGAATTGCCCCCAGACTTATGAGTGCCGGAGACGGTCGGCGAGGGCAAAGCTCCTCTTCCTCCTCCAGTGTGGCGGTGGTCCCCGGCCTTTTGCGTTATTGGCGACATGTCGACTCCGTAGGGATTTTAAGTAAAGACAATAAAAAGAATGCGTTTGTACTCTCATGAGTCCTGTCGGACCGGTACATTTGGAGGAAACGGAAAAAGGGAAATGAAGCTTAAGCAGAGGGATGTAAAACTAGATAACTCCCTCATATTAGGCTGCCACCGGGGGGAGAGATGTTGCCTGCTTACTCTATGATGCGGAGGGGGCCTTGGAGGGTGTTGATCTTCTTCCCCTTGTCTGGCTGCGTGGAGGTCCCTTCTCCGTAGGCCGGTTCGTCGGCCTGATTCCTGGCGTGCCCTCGGCTCATCAGCTTCTCAATGTCTTTCTTCAGATGCCAGCAATCTTCCGTGTCATGGCCATCGTCCTTATGGTACTTACAGTACTTCTCCTGGTTCTTCCCGCCTCTTTTAGCCTTCGGTGGAGGGCGATCAGCTCGCTCTTCCTTCTGTACTTGGGCGAGAATGGCGTCTGGGGTGGTATCCCTCATGCTTTCTCCCCGCTGCCTGTTCCTCTGCCTCTTCTCGGTCCAGTACCCTTCGGGGCTAGCTCGTCCGCCGTCGCCACGCTTGGTCCCTCGAGCGGTTTTTCCTGCATCCTCGGCTAAGGCCTCCTCAGTCAGCATGAAGCGTTCGGCCCTTGCCATGATCCCGGGGAGGTCCTTCGGGGGGTCGGTGTGTAGGGACTTCTTGAGGCCCCTGTGGCGAAGCCCTTTCTTAAGAGCCGTCTGGACCACCAGGTCGGGTGGGTTGTTCACGTTCAGCCTTTCCGCATTGAAGCGGCGCATGAACTGTCGGAGTGGCTCGGCCGGGCCTTGCACTATGTTGAACAGATGTTCGGGACCAGGTTTGATCAGCCTCCCCGCCATGAACTGCTTGCAGAACAACTGGGCGAGTTGCTCAAAACTGTCGATGGAGCGGCCGGACAGGCTGTGGTACCAGATCCTCGCCGCTCCCCTGAGAGTTGAATAGAAGCCCCGGCAGAGCAGGTCATCATCAGCTCCCTGGAAGGCCATGTCCCCCTCGTAATCCATCACGTGGTGTGCCGGGTCTCCTATTCCGTCGTACTTTCCCAGCACCGGGATCCTGAATCGAGAGGGGACCCGGGCGTCGGTTATTCTCCGCGATAAGGGACACCGGTCCCCGTGGATGCCTCCAGGGATGCGGTATTCGCCTGTTTCGGGCTCGAGTGGGGGTGGAGGTAGCACCGGTGCCGGTGGGGCCGGCTCCGCAGCCTTCGCCACGCTGGGGGTCGGGCTGACCCGACGCTCCCGACTCCTCCTGCGGGAGCTCCTGCTCCGCCGTGATCGGTCTCTCGAGTGGTGTCGTTCGCTTCTCCTGCGGTGGGACGACCGTGATCGACGAGACGATGTCGTCATCGATTCGCCGTTCGTCCCTTCAGTCTCTCTCCGGCTCCTTTCGCGATAGGGCGAGGAGGCACGTGACCTCGCCTGACGGGAGCCGGACCGCGTGAACCGACGCTCTGCGTTCGGTTTCCGGGTCCCGTGGTCGTTGACCACCGCGGACCGTAAGTGCGGGGGACCCCCCGCCCATCGGTGGCTATCGTTCAACGCGCCCCCGTCGGTCGGCGCGGGGCCGACAAGCTGCTGTACCGTCGCGACCAACGTCTGGAGGCTCGCGTTGGTCTCCTGAGCCAGGGCACGGAGCTGTCCCTGTGTGGCTAGTTCTGAGCCGCCGGTCTCTTCGATTGAGTGGGCGGGGTGGCCGTCGACGTGCGTGTCCTCGGGGTTGCCATTGGATGCGCCATTCTCCTCCTCCGGGATGGGGGTCATGCGCTTCCTTCCATTGCTGGCTCGTGCCATTGTTGGTGTGGTTTTCTGCTTCGTGGGATGATCTTCGTTTCCCACAGACGGCGCCAGATGTTTCAGAGTGTTTTCTCACTACAAAGCGTTGACCGCGGGGAACCCGGTCAACGTGGTCAAGGGGCCCGCTTTGGGTCCCTCGGGGGCTTCGAATCGGTGTAGAAGGGGCGAGGGGAAGCCTCGGCCCTGGTTGAGACGCTCGGCCTCGGACAGGTGTGCTCGGCCTCGGCTGGTAGGGGGACGAGGGGTAGCCTCAGTCGCCCGGGTAGATGTACGGCCGACGGGTGGCGAGGGAGAGTCTCGGACCCGATTAGGACGCTCGGCCTCGGCAGGACGTGCTCGGACACTGCAGGCTGACGGTGAGGGGAAGCCTCACTGTCCGGTTGATCGAGTGGTCGGAGAGGGGCGAGGGGTAGCCTCGGCCCGTTGATCTGCTGTCCACCTGCGTAGACGAGAACACTCGTCAGGGGGCCGGACCTTGGTTCCGGCCAAATCCCCTCCGATGCCTAAGTCAGATAGAGATCTGAGAAAGGGGGCCCGGCGGAGACGGTCCGACTCGTGAGGAGATCGTAACGGCGTCTCTCGGCGCGAGCGGGGGAGGAAGGAGATGAATTGGGGGAACGAGGTCGTTGATGGAGTACCTTAGGTTTTATTACCTGAGATGCGGTCCCTTTCTTCTTCGTCTTCCTGGCCCTTTTATAGAGCTCTTGCTTGATTGCCTTCGGCCCACGTCCCACGCTCGCCATTGATCGTGCCCCATCGGTCCCCCCTCGCCGCCGCTCTCTCCGCCATGCCAGCACCTCCCCATTATCGCTATTTAGTGGTCGCGCATCCGGGGGAGTGGTTTTCGCAGGAGTGGGCGAGCGACCAACGGGTTATTGGGGCTGGGTCGGATCAACGTTCGAGGAGGTCCCTTGCAGGGCCTTTGTCGAATGGGCTTTGAGGACGCAGATGGGCTTTTGGCCAGTAGTCAGGCTCTTGGGCTCGTGCTTTATGGGCCTCGGTCAAATAGGCGTAACACGCACAAAACACCATTTTGTTAAGCAATGTGAATGTATCATTGTTATTGTATCAGATATTTCAATTAAGCATAGTGTATAATATAAGTTATTGTATGACAAAATTGCTTACCGAGCACTTGACGCGCCCGAAACCTACACCTAGATTCCACCTGGCGGTGTCACGGTTGCCAAACGTGGTATGGCCCCTATGTGTCAATTCCGGTCTTTATCCGCAAGCAGACGGTGTTAAATTATAGTATAAAGGATGTCGGATCCCACAGAGATGGTGACAGTGTATTTGGGTTCTCAGTTAACTTTTATATCTCGAAGTGAGATAGCTGTCGGGTATAGAGAATTGGATGTGGTATTGTTGTTGATTCAATAATAAAATGGACTAGGGTATTAGGTATCACCGCTAAGACCGTCGGAGATCGACGTTGGAATAGGATCCTTACGTTGCATTAGGGTTGGGGGGATTAATCTCCCAATTCGTACCACTCTTGTGGGTTAGATTTGCGAGGTATTTCGGTGGCTCTCGTTGACGCAATAGCGGTAGCCGTCAACATAGCGATATAGTTCGTCGGTGGATCCCCTCAAGGCACGAGCCGGATATGGTCACGAGCCTTGGTTGGATCCACCGATTTTCCTATTCGAATCCTAGGGATACCCCTTAAGCACATCAATTCCACAGACCGTGGGCATGATTAGGAATGGCAATATTGCGGGGTGGGGTGGGTATTTAACTACCCAAGCTTGCCCCGTCTCGTCTACGGCTCAAGGCAGGGCGGGTCTCGGGCCAGGGCGGGGCGGGTAACTTCTTACCAAAACTGGATTGGGCCGAGTCGGGCCGAGTCGGGTCAGGTCATCACTACCATCCCTGTGAATCAATGTAACGGCCGCTTTCCGATCGTACGTATTTTAGCGCGAATCTTTGTTTTCGTGTGCATTTTTTCGTATTTGAATTTTATTACTATTTTTTGTAGTTCAGACGCACGACTGAACCATGTTTCCACGACTCTCTCGGAGGCGCGATCGCCCCGGTACCTTCTTTGTAATTTTCAGACGTCGGGGAACCAACCTGCATTAACACTTTAGTAATTATTAAAGCTCCTTTATAAATTTGAATGTGAAGAATAATTCTGTACGTTTGTTTAAAACAAGAGAAATTACAAGTGCTAATTCATTTTTTCACACCACTAACCTAATAATAAAGGTATTCTTACTTCTCTGAAGTCTTGTACGTTTTTTTTTTCAAACTCAAATTTATTAATTAGTTTTAAACCCTTATCTTTTGAATTCAATATTCTGTGGGAGATCAAAACGTATCAAATCTATTATATCTGTAACCAACTACATCCTAACCTAATATATTTTCTATCATATCCAAATCTTAACTACCCTGGGCTCTCCCCCACGTATTCCATTTCCCATGTGATCCACCTTCTCTCTCTCTCTCTCTCTCTCTCTCTCTCTCTCTCTCTCTCTCTCTCTCTCCTTATTTTTCTCTTCAGCCCAACAAACCCTTCTCTCTCCCACGTTCCTCCCCACGTGAACCATCTCTCTCCTCCTAACAAACTACAGCAGCCCTACAACTTTTTAAAACACCCAAAACAATTTCCCTAGGCTCATGTGCAGACCTACTCCCTTTCTCCCATCACAAACCCGAGAGCCCTCGAAACTTTCAACCGCTCAAAAAATCCCCAGGTGACTTTCCGTTCTTTCTCCCCTATCGAAACCTCACGACACCCTGCTCTCCCAGCCCGGAGGCCTTCTTTTCTCGACGCCGGTAACCCCCAGTGACAGCTTCGTGCTCGCGCGTTGTCCCCTCTCTTCCGCGCCAGGCGTTCCTCCTCGGCGTGCCGCCTTCGAGAACCCCAGGCGTCGGTCTCTCCAGCTCCCAGCTCCACCACGCGATTCACATGACTTCCGGCCTTCATCCCTTCCTCTCAACCCCTCTAGCCCCAGTCCGGCCATTTTCCCTGCGCATTCTCCCTCTTCCCCTGCAACGAAACCCACCACGCGCAGCCTCCTTTCCATACGACCTGTTGTCTATCTCCCCCTCACGCGCATCACAGCTCCAACGCGGACACCACCCACTCCCTCTGGCCACAAGACTACCCTCCGAGCCACCTACAAGAGGGCCGCACCTCCCCTAACCTAGTCTAAAAACAAACCCCAGGTAGTACTCTTCTCGCTAATAAAAACCCTAAAGCTACCCATACTGCCGCAAGCACTCTCAGTCCATTGCCGGTCACCCCCTCCATTTGTCAAGCCCGTTCACTTTAGATACGAACACCCTATCCTCCCGAATACTCACAGCTACCATCTACTCTGACTTCCAGCCCCATGTCACGTTTCCGCTACCCTAGCCATAACTATCTCGCTGGTTACCGTTGCCGTTGTCCATAGCTGCGACCTCTTTCGCTACCGCAAGACGACGTAGCCACTGCCCACCCCATAGACGTTGTTTCCCTACGCTACCCACAGCCGAGACAATCCCGAGACGACCCCTACTGCACTACCCGCAGTCGAGGACATGAGCACTGCCACTATTTCCAGACCCGTCGTACCAAGTTAGCTCTCTCACTCGTAGCAACCCAGACCATACGACATTCAAAACCTAACTAAAAGTCATCAACTAAAGTAACTAAATTTACTTTTTGCTCCTTTAAAACGATGTGTAACGGTAGATCGACGATCGGACTGATTTGATTGTGCACATAGGATAGAATCGTCAGATAGGCTGAACAGACATCTTGACATGGAACTGTTAGGGTAGCCACGTTTAACCTAGAAATGAACCCTAATAGAATTACTGATGAGCAAGACCTAACACCGTCGCTTGACTCATTTCAGACGACCCATTACCGATGCTCTGCCTCGACGAGACGCTCCCGACGGACGGATCGCTCGCCACCGCAGGCAAGTGTGTTCACTTACGCAGTTTCGGCCACGTTTAGGCCATTGTCTCCTTTAAGCTGTAAAAAGTATAAACAAGAGAATCAGACGTGAAATGATAACACCTGGGACACCCCACGATATCCTGGACTTAACAACGAAGTCCGAACATAACAACAACTGACACCATAGGTTTTATCTATGTGTTGGTGCGTGTGGACCCCCTAGAATAAACAACTTCCATTCACTTTCATCTTGTCATGTCATGTCATATGTTGCATAAGCCTGCGGGCGAATAGGGTACTCTCCAAGCTAGAGAGAATGATCCCTTGTCACGATTGGAAATTGATAAGCCTGCGGGCGAATATGGCACTCTCAAAGCTAGAGAGACTGATCCCTTGTCACGATTGGTAATGGATAAGCCTGCGGGTGAATAGGGCACTCACCGAGTGAGTGAGTGATCCCTTGTCATGTCTTATCTTGTGCACTTGGGCTGGGGTAGAGTTGATCGTGGGCACGGTTTAGAGTGTTTGATCCCCCTCTAACCGTAAGGCGTAAACCCTTCGTGACACACACGGTCTTGTCATGTCATGTCATGTCTTGTCTTGTCCAATCTAGTCTTGTAGCCAGTAGCCCACGCTACGGTTATTGCCTGTCACGTTTAAATTTCA
Source organism: Scilla litardierei (assembly GCA_030789695.1). Taxonomy (NCBI): domain Eukaryota; kingdom Viridiplantae; phylum Streptophyta; class Magnoliopsida; order Asparagales; family Asparagaceae; genus Scilla; species Scilla litardierei. Next base: position 124,315,662 of record CM061133.1, read on the forward strand.
GCGTTGTCTTTACATTCGTGTCATGCTGTTGCATCATCATCATGTAAACAACCTTTAAAATGTCATCCTCAAAATGTTATACACCTTGCAGTGGAGTCTTCTCACGTTTACTTGCAGACTTCGCCTGACATGCAACCACTTTCTCTTGGTGTTTGTACGTCAGCTACCGAGACAGGGTTAGTAGATCAGGAGCCAGTACTAGAGGACTTGGAGCAGGATTACGTTGCTGATCAGGAGTACGACCCGAGTGAGGACCAGTCTTAGAGGTTCCTCAGTTGCTGACTTTGGAGTTTTAGTCGCTTTCTAGTTTAGGTGCGTAGCACCTTTTTTCTTTCTTTTTTAGGTTGGGTGTGTAGCACCATTAGTTGCCTTTTTGCAGTTATAGCCATGCTGGGCTTCTTTTTAGACTTGATATGTATCGCTGGATATTATCTCTTTATATTAATGAATGAAATTTCCTTCATGTACTCTTATTTTCTTGTTCAAAACTTTTATATGCCAGAACATGTATCTTCATGGTATCCCTACAGACGCTTATTGGGTCTAGGCTTCTCAGCCCCGGCCCATGCGGACCTTAGTCACGTCTCGCTTCTGTCGTTTTGGGAAGCGGGGCCCTAGTGGTTGCTTCCTCTTATCAGATTTGTCTCCTGTGCGAAGGTGGAGGACCAGGTCTTTTTTTTTGGAAGCGCCTGACCTTAACCCTTTTATTGTAGAATCGAGCGAAAGCAGCAATCAATAGGATTTCCCTAATCCTCCCTTCCCGAAAGGAAGAATGTGAAATTCTTTTTCCTTTCCGCATGGACCAGGAGATTGGATCGTGACAGGTTTTAGTGCTGGCCCATGCAGGTCCTGCAAAAAGTTCGGAACAATAAGAGTACCGCATTCATTTAATATCCAGTTTAACACGTACAAGTCTAAATTGGGTTTTCCTTGTCAATAGGATGGCAGGAGGACACAATACCGGTACCGGTCCCTCTTCTGACGGAGCTATGGATGGCCAAGGTGGCGAGTTTCGCCAATTTCTGGGCGTGATGAGAGAGATGTTGGATGTTCATCACCATTTAGTTGAGCAGACATCGTGCTGCCCAGGCTGCTCTGGCTGCACCACCATGGCCTCCACCTACACCTCGAGCTGCTCCTAGAGTGAAGCAGTTCAATGAGTTACAGCCGAAGACCTTCTCTGGGAAGAATGGACCACTGAATGCCGACGAATGGATCCAAAGTACGGAAGATAAGTTGATAGCTGCCAAGATACCTGATGGGACCAGAGTGGAGATCGCGAAGATGCAGCTAGTTGAGAATGCTAGGAACTGGTGGCGCATTGAAGAGATGCATCTGCAGAAGCCAGTTGAGTAGAGCACTTTCAAGTCGATGTTCAAGGAGAACTACTTCCCCAAGGATGCGAAGAGGGAGCTCTTGCAGCGGTTCGTGAACCTGACTCAGGAGTATGATGATTGATGAGTACGAAGCAGAATTTGAGATGTTGAGCCGCTTTGCCCCACACATGGTGAAGGAGGAGGAAAACAGAGCTGATCGATTTCGGCAGGGGCTACACCCCAAGATCCAGGCTAATATGACTTCGACAGACTTGACTACTATGAGGGCTATACTAAATGCAGCCAGGACCCATGAGGCTGTAGCGAGACTTCCTGATCCTCCTGCTGGTGGAGGAAAGCAACCGATGGAGGACTTCAGGCCAGCAAATAGGCCTGCATGGGTCCCGTTCAGTCGGTGCTTTTCAAGAGGCCAGAAGCACCTACACAGAGCCTGGCCAGGGATCAATGTCATTTCTGTGGCAAGCTGGGGCATCATTCGAGATATTCCAGGAAGAAGCTGGGTTTGTGTATGGCATGTGGAGTTACCATACACGATGTTATAGATTGCCCGAGGTATCGCCATACTGAGGGCGGAGCACTGGCCCCACAGCAGAGTAGAGCGCCTGCCCCTATTCAGAGAGGAGCTGTTGTTCGTGGAGCTTATACCATGATGACCGTGGATGGCGTCATTGCAGGTATTCCATAGACCTAGTCTTTCATATTATAGTAGCTCATTTTTTGGCTGCATGTGATTGTTTCAAAACTTTTTGTTTCCTTTTAAATCAAATCATTAATGTTTTGAAACTAGCCCACAAAGATCACAACCCCCCATCTTCCCCCATACAATACCAAAACTCCACACATTTTTCCACATGTTTTTAAAATATATCATTGGCTTTAAACATTCTTTCTCTTCTTTTTCCTGCTTCGGAGGTGTTGATTTTATTGTTGATATATTGTTAGAATTAGTTATCATTGCTATAGGATTAAGTGAACGGGTAGGCATAGTGTGCGATGCGATATGTTGTAGCGGTGATTAGTTAATTTTGAACACAAGAATATTAGATTAGATTTCTCTCGGATGAAAAGAATGATGTGTCTAAGACTTATTTTATAATACCAATGTGTAAAGGACTCAATGGAGAATTCTGGTTGAATGAAATTGTGCACATAGAGATGAGTACTTATCAGATCTGAAACTTAGACGGGTGGTAGATATGGGTAGTTATAAAGGTATAGTATGAGTTAGGATGATCATGAGAATGAGTAGAGCATTTAAAGCATCAAGACTTGATTATAAAGTTGGGATAAAGAAGACATTGGAAGTAACACGACATGTTGAGACGAATGCATGGTCATGAAGATGGATTTAATATGATTAGTAGATTAGATGATAGGGGTAAGGATAGATGTAGTTTGATGGTTCATTATTTATGATGGATAGATTTATGAGTCGATATGATGAAGAATATATTGAGGACGAGATGACCATTGATTTCTAGACGGTAATGTGGATTTATAGTTAAGTGCTAGGATGTGACTCTAGTTGTAGGATTATCCAGTGTAGAGATGAGTAATGATGAATTATTTGAGGAACGCTGATTAAAGTTATAGGATTAGCGATTATTATGTGGAATATGGGAGTTGTAGGCATAAAGTGTATATAGATATTATTATTATTAGTATAAGGGATTCCGAGGGCGGAATCTTTTCTAAGGTGGGTAGAATGTAACGGCGGCGTTCCGACTGCACGTATTTTAGCGCGTATCTTTGTGTTCATGTGCGTTTTTTCGTATGTGATTTTTATTACTGTTTTTTGTAGTTCAAACACGCAATCAAACCCCGTTTCCATAACCCTCTCGGTGGCGTGATCGCCCCAGTACCTTCTTTGTAATTTTCAGACGTCGGGGGACCAACCTGCATTAACTCTTTAGTAATTATTAAAGCTCCTTTATAAATTTGAATGTGAAGAATGATCCTTTACGTTAGTTTTAAAACAAGAGAAATTACAAGTGCTAATTCATTTTTTCACCCGACTAACCTAATAATAAAGGTATTCTTATTTCTCTGAAGTCATGTAAGTTTTTTTTTCAAACTCAAATTTATTAATAAGTTTTAAACTCTTATCTTTTGAATTCAAAATTCTGTGGGGGATCCAAACGTATCAAATCTATTATATCTGTAACCAACTATATCCTAACCTAATATATTTTCTAACCTATCCAAATCTTAACTACCCTGGGCTCTCCCCCACGTATACCATTTCCCATGTGATCCACCTTCTCTCTCTCCTTATTTTTCTCTTCAGTTCAACAACCCCTTCTCTCTCCCACGTTCCTCCCCACGTGAACCATCTCTCTCCTCCTAACAAACTACAGCAGCCCTTCAACTTTTTAAAAACCCAAATCAATTTCCCTAGGCTCATGTGCAGACCTACTCCCCTTCTCCCATCACAAACCCGAGAGCCCTCCAAACTTTCAACCGAGCAAAAAAAATCCCAGGCGACTTTCCGTTCTTTCTCCCCTATCGAAACCTCTCGACGCCCTACTCTCCCAGCCCGGAGGACTTCTTTTCCCGACGCTGACAACCCCCAGCGACAGCGTCGTGCTTGCGCGCTGTCCCCCCTCTCTTCCGCGCCAGGCATTCCTCCTTGGCATGCCACCTTCAAGAACCCCAGTCGCCGGTCTCTCCAGCTCCCAGCTCCACTGCGCGGTTCACTTGACTGCCTGCCTTCCTCCCTTCCTCTCAACCCCTCTAGCCCCAGTCCGGCCATTTTCCCTGCGCATTCTCCCTCTTCCCCTGCAACGAAACCCACCACACGCAGCCTCCTTTCCATACGACCTGTTGTCTATCTCCCCCTCGCGCGCATCACAGCTCCAACGCGGACACCACCCACTCCCTCCGGCCACCAGACCACACTCTGAGCCACCTGCAAGAGGGCCGTAGCTCCCCTAACCTATTCTAATAACAAACCCCAGGTTGTACTCTTCTTGCTAATAAAAATCCTATAGCTACCCCCTACTGCCGCAAGCACTCTCAATCCATTACAGGTCACCCCCTCCATTTGCCGAGCCCCTTCACTTCAGATCCGAACACCATATCCTCCTCACTACTCACAGCCGCCATCTACTTTGACGTCCAGCCCCACGTCACGTTGTCGCTACCTTAGCCGCAACTATCTCGCTGGTTGCTGTTGCCGCTATCCATAGCTGCGGCCTCTTTCGCTGCCGCAAGACGACGTAGCTACTGCCCTCCCCGTAGACGTTGTTTCGCTACGCTACCCGCAGCCGAGACAATCCCGAGACGACCCCTACTACGCTACCTGCAGTCGAGGACACAAGCACTGCCATTGTTTCCAGACCCGACGTTAAACTCGTGCGCGTTCGTACGACATTCAAAACCTAACTAAAAATTGTCAACTAAAGTAACTAAATTTACTTTTTGCTCCTTTAAAACGATGTGAAACCGTATATCGACGATCAGACTGATTTGATTGTGCACATAGGATAGAATCGTCAGATAGGCTGAACGGACATCTTGACATGGAACTGTTAGGGTAGCCATGTTTAACCTAGAAATGAACCCTAATAGGATTACTGATGAGCGTGACCTGACACCGTCGCTTGACTAGTTTCAGACGACCCATTACCGACGCTTCGCCTCGACAAGACGCTCCCGACGGCCGTACCGCTCGCCACCGCAGGCAAGTGTGTTCAATTGCACAGTTTTGGCCACGTTTAGGCCATTGTCTCTTTTAAGCTGTAAAAAGTATAAACAAGAGAATCAGACGTGAAATGATAGCGCCTGGACACCCTACGACAGCCTGGACTTGACAACGAAGTCCAGACACAACAACAACTGACACATAGATTTTATATGTGTGTGCATGCATGTGGACCCCCTAGAATAAACAACTTCCATCCACTTTCATCTTGTCATGTCATGTCATGTGTTGCATAAGCCTGCGGGCGAATAGAGCACTCTCCAAGCTAGTGAGAATGATCCCTTGTCACGATTGGAAATGGATAAGCCTGCGAGCGAATAGGGCACTCTCCAAGCTAGAGAGTGATCCCTTGTAACGATTGGTAATGGATAAGCCTGCGGGCGAATAGGACACTCACCGAGTGAGTGAGTGATCCCTTGTCATGTCTTATCTTGTGCACTTGGGCTGGGGTAGGATTAAGCATGCACATGGTTTAGAGGGTTTGATCCCCATCTAACCGTAAGACGTGAAACCTTCGTGACACATACGGTCTTGTCTTGTCTTGTCTTGTCTTGTCCAGTCTAGTCTTGTAGCCAATAGCACACACTACGGCTATTGCATGTCACGTTTACTTTTCAGCATTGTCTTCACTTTTTGTGTCATGCTGTTGCATCATCATCATGTAAACAACCTTTAAAATGTCATCCTTAAAACGTTATACACCTTGCAGTGGAGTCTTCTCACGTTTACTTGCAGACTTCGTGTGACGCTTCTTGGTGTTTGTACGTCAGGTACCGAGACAGGGTTAGTGGATCAGGAGCCGGTACCAGAGGACTTGGAGCAGGATTATGTTGCTGCTCAAGAGTACGACCCGAGTGAGGACCAGTCTTAGAGGTTCCTCAGTTGCTGACTTTGGAGTTTTAGTCGCTGTCTAGTTTAGGTGCGTAGCACCTTTTTGCTTTCTGTTTTAGGTTGGGTGCGTAGCACCATTAGTTGCCTTTTCTGCAGTTGTAGCCATGCTGGGCTTCTTTTTAGACTTGATATGTATCGCTGGATATTATCTCTTTATATTAATGAATGCAATTTCCTTCATGTACTCTTATTTTCTTTGTATCTTCATGGTATCCCTACAGACGCTTATTGGGTCTAGGCTTCTCAGCCCCGGCCCATGCGGACCTTAGTCACGTCTCGCTTCCGTCATTTTGGGAAGTGGGGTGTGACAGGTTTTAGTGCTGACCCATGCAGATCCTGCAAAAAGTTCGGAACAGTATGAGTACCGCATTCATTTAATATCCAGTTTAACATGTATAAGTCTAAATTGGGTTTTCCTTGTCAATAGGATGGCAGGAGGACACAATACCCGTACCGGTCCCTCTTCTGACGGAGCTATGGATGGCCAAGGTGGCGAGTTTCGCCAATTTTCGGGCGTGATGAGAGAGATGTTGGATGTTCAGCACCATTTGGTTGAGCAAACACATCGGGCTGCCCGTGCTGCCCAGGCTGCTCTGGCTGCACCACCACCGCCTCTGCCTGCACCTCGAGCTGCTCCTGGAGTGAAGTAGTTTAATGAGTTACAGCCGAAGACCTTCTCTGGGAAGAATGGACCACTGGATGCTAACGAATGGATCCAGAGTACGGAAGATAAGTTGATAGCTGCCAAGATACCTGATGGGACTAGAGTGTAGATCGTGAAGATGTAGCTAGTTGAGAATGCTAGGAACTAGTGGCGCATTGAAGAGAGGCATCTGCAGAAGCCAGTTGAGTGAAGCACTTTCAAGTCGATGTTCAAGGAGAAGTACTTCCCCAAGGCTGCGAAGAGGAAGCTCTTGCAGCGGTTCGTGAACCTGACTCAGGGGAGTATGACGGTTGATGAGTACGAAGTAGAGTTTGAGACGTTGAGCCGCTTTGCCCCACACATGGTGAAGAAGGAGGAGAATAGAGCTGATCGATTTCGACAGTGGATACACCCCAAGATCCAGGCTTCTATGACTTCGGCAGACTTGACTACTATGAGGCTGTACTGAATGCAGCCAGGACCCATGAGGTTGTAGCGAGACTTCCTGATCCTCCTGCTGGTGGAGGGAAGCCACCGATGGAGCACTTCAGGCCAGCAGCTAGGCCTGTAGTGGGACCCGTTCAGTCGGTGCTTCTCAAGGGGCTAGGAGCACCTGCACAGAGCCTGGCCAGGGATCAATGTCATTTCTGTGGCAAGCTGGGGCATCATTCGAGATATTGCAGGAAGAAGCTGGGCTTGTGTCTGGCATGTGGAGCTGCCACACACGCTGTTATAGATTGCCCGAGGTATCGCCATACTAAGGCTGGAGCACCGACCCCACAGCAGAGTAGAGCGCCTGCCCCTATTCAGAGAGGAGCTGTTGTTCATGGAGCTTATACCATGACGACCGTGGATGGCGTCATTGGAGGTATTCCATAGACTTAGTCATTCATATTATAGTATAGCTCATTTTTTGGCTGCATGTGATTGTTTCAAAACTTTTTGTTTCCTTTTAAATAGAATCTTTAATGTTTTAAAACTAGCCCACAAAGATCACAACCCCCTATCTTCCCCCATCCAATACCACAACTCCACACATTTTCCACATGTTTTTAAAATATATCATTGGCCTTAAACATTCTTTCTCTTCTTTTTCCTGCTTCGGATGTGTTGATTTTATTGTTGATATATTGTTAGAATTAGTTATCATTGTTATAGGATTAAGTGAACGTGTAGGCATAATGTGCGATGAGATATGTTGTAGCGGTGATTAGTTAATTTTGAACACAAGGATATTAGATTAGATTTCTTTCGGATGAAAAGAATGATGTGTCCAAGACTTATTTTATAATACCAATGTGTAAAGGACTCAATGGAGAATTCTGGTTGAATGAAATTATGCACATGGAGAAGAGTACTTATCAGATCTGAAACTTAGACGGGTGGTAGATCGGGGTAGCTATAGAGGTATAGTATAAGTTAGGATGATCATAAGAATGAGTAGAGCATTTAAAGCATCAAGACTTGATTATAAAGTTGGGATGAAGAAGACATTGGAAGTAACACGACATGTTGAGACGAATGCATGGTCATGAAGATGGATTTAATATGATTAGTAGATTAGATGATAGGGGTAAGGATAGATGTAGTTTGATGGTTCATTATTTATGGTGGATAGATTTATGAGTCGATATGATGAAGAATATATTGAGGACGAGATGATCGTTGATTTGTAGACGGTAATGTGGATTTATAGTTAAGTGCTAGGATGTGACTCTAGTTGTAGGATTATCCAGTGTAGAGATGAGTAATGATGAATTATTTGAGGAACGCTGATTAAAGTTATAGGATTAGCGATTATTATGTGGAATATGGGAGTTGTAGGCATAAAGTGTATATAGATATTATTATTATTAGTATAAGGGATTCCGAGGGCGGAATCTTTTCTAAGGTGGGTAGAATGTAACGGCGGCGTTCCGACCGCACGTATTTTAGCGCGTATCTTTGTTTTCGTGTGCATTTTTTCGTATTTGATTTTTATTACTATTTTTCATAGTTCAGACGCGCGACCGAACCCCGTTTCCATGACCCTCTCGGAGGCGCGATCGCCCCAGTACCTTCTTTGTAATTTTCAGACGTCGGGGGACCAACCTGCATTAACACTTTAGTAATTATTAAAGCTCCTTTATAAATTTGAATGTGAAGAATGATTCTGTACGTTTTTTTAAAACAAGAGAAATTACAAGTGCTATTTCATTTTTTTCACACCACTAACCTAATAATAAAGGCAATCTTATTTCTCTGAAGTCCTGTACGTTTTTTTTTCAAACTCAAATTTATTAATTATTTTTAAACCCTTATCTTTTGAATTCAAAATTCTGTGGGAGATCCAAACGTATCAAATCTATTATATCTGTAACCAACTACAACCTAACATAATATATTTTCTATCCTATCCAAATCTTAAGTACCCTAGGATCTCCCCCACGTATTCCTTTTCCCACGTGATCCACCTTCTCTCTCTCTCTCCTTATTTTTCTCTTCAGCCCAACAAACCCTTCTCTCTCCCACGTTCGTCCCCACGTGAACCATCTCTCTCCTCCTAACAAATTACATCAGCCCTACAACTTTTTAAAAACCCAAAACAATTTCCCTAGGCTCACGTGCAGACCTACTCCCCTTCTCCTATCACAAACCCGAGAGCCCTCCAAACTTTCAATCACTCAAAAAAATCCCCAGGCGACTTTCCGTTCTTTCTCCCCTATCGAAACGTCTCGGTGCCCTGCTCTCCCAGCCCAGAGGCCTTCTTTTCCCGATGCCGGCAACCCCCAGCGACAGTGTCATGCTCGCGCGATGTCCCCTCTCTTCCGCGCCAAGCGTTCTTCCTCGACGTGCCGCCTTCGAGAACCCCAGGTGTCGGTCTCTCCAGCTCCCAGCTCCACCATGCGGTTCACTTGACTGCCGGCCTTCCTCCCTTCCTCTCAACCGCTCTAGCCCCAGTCCGGCCATTTTCCCTGCGCATTCTCCCTCTTCCCCTGCAATGAAACCCACCGCGCGCAGCCTCCTTTCCCTACGACCTGCTGTCTATCTCCCCCCACGCGCATCACAGCTCCAACGCGGACACCACCCACTCCCTCCGGCCACCAGACCACCCTCCGAGCCACCTGTAAGTGAAGGATCCTGTCCAAAACAGAGTTAGGATCGATAATATGAAGTTTAGACTTACGCTTGCGTACGCGGCATGGTAGTCTACGAACTTCGCCTTCGGATTCGCCACGACGGATCGAGTCTACTCACGAACGGAGTAAGGCTACTAATCCACAATCTAAATCTCTATTTTAGATTAAGAACTTGGATGGAGGGAGAGGAAATATTTCTGCAGAGCTTCGCTATGAAGAAGATGCATGCATGAATTTCATGCAAAATGTGTAAGGAAAATGGCTACCCTTGGGTCTTATTTATAGCCCCCAAGGTAGTTATTTTAGGGTAAGTTGTTCCTTTGGAACAACTTAATTAAGGTGTACCATGATGCATGGCACATTATAAGCTTAAGTTGTACCATATGCATGGTACAACATAAGCTTAAGATATTCCCCCTTTATTAGCCATATGTCGCATGCATTTATGCATATATAATGCGACTTTCCCACTCATACAGAGATCCTCTCCGCAAGGGAACAGATTCCCTTTGCACACGACTTCGTGTGCGCGACGTTCGAGGTCCGTATTCCCTCGTACATCCCCCACAAGGGTGTACAAACGTCTTCCATATCCAACATCTCCCACTCACACTTGAGGGGATTGTAAGAGAACGTCTTTCCCTTAGTTCTTTCATCTATCATACCGAGAAATAGACCGTGCGACCGTCATGCGCGTAGAGTCTGTTGTTGTGCACTTGTTAGAGATACACAACGACCTCGAAGGTGCAAAGTTGAGTAGTTCAACGCATGCTTTACCCTAGATTATTTCTTCACATTTCTTATACTTTATATTCAACAATTGAATCCCATCTGGATTACAATTGGCTGGCCAGGTTTGAATCATTAAAGTCCAAATGCGAATATGAAATCAATCTTCCTCTTCTTGCGAACCTTATGATCTTGACTTGATTCGCTTTTCTAACGTGCCCCGCCGAGCCGAATTACCATAGCCCATTAGCAACACGCTAAGATAGCGATCATCTCGTCAAATCTAAAGGAACCAATTGGAGTCCTTGAGGGTAAGAGTTAAGACCCGTATGGCCTTTGAGTCTCACATAATAGCAAACACTATTGCTACTAACTCAGTGGTCGAAATGCATACGTGGTATGAACACGTATTACAACATCACTCCTTTCCCAGGGAGAGTATGTCTTAATGATGTTGTACGGATGAAAGATCAGACACCACAGTGCCTATCTTTTGAGTCCCCTTACTACTCAGGAAATATTCCCGGACTCTCATCCTGCATAAGACAGATAGGATTAAAAAAATCCAATGAGATCTTTATATCCTTGTGATACAGATCTCAGATCTTTTGTAAGCATCCATATGATGCAGATCTTTCATTCGACTATCTTGTTAAAGTCATGACTCTAAATCATTCGTCTAATGATTTTGACTTTAAACTAGTCTCATCTCTATCTTATCCATCTGATAAGATAAGGCGGTTGCTCATGTGAGAGAGCCAACCTTAATCTGTCCGACATACACACAATTCAGCTGAGATTTCAAAAATGTACACAAACATTTCTTAAGAAATTCATATGCAATGTTGGAAAAAAGAACTTATTCTTTTATTAGTTTTGATCATTTCTTAGACATGGGAATATATATTTGGTACAACTCAGCCCATACGCAATCCTTGAGATGATAAGTGTTTATAAAACACATTTCTGGGGATCGCTTTCGTAAGCTGATCCTCTATCATCTCATGCGTAGATATGTACCTTATGTCTACCTTCTTGGTTTTATCATAGTCTTTTGCAAATCTGCAGTTCCTTTAAGATACTGCATTATCTTCTTAACCGCTTTCCAGTGTTCTTGCCCTGGGTTGGATTGGTAACAGCTTACCATTTCCAACGGCAAAACAGATGTCCGGTCTCGTACACCATAGTGTACATAAGACTATCAACTGTACTGGAATATGGAACTTTTTCCATAATTTCCTTTTCCTTTTGGTTCTTTGGACACGATTCCAGATATAAATTATCGCATATGCTTATATGAATATCATTGGACTTGCAGTCCTGCATATTAAATCGTTCTAGAACCTTCTTTATATAAGTCTCCTGTGAAAGAGAAAGAAGTTTCTTCGAACGATTCCTTGAAATCTTAACTCCAAGGATATATGCGGCTTTTCCTATGCCTTTCATCTAAAATACTGATGAAAGCCAAGCCTTGATACTCATCACAAAGCCCTTGTCATTTCCGGCTATTAAAATGTCATCTACATATAGAGACATAATAACATGCTTGCTTTTAATCCTCTTGATATATACTCAGTTATCTTCATCAAGCATGGAAAAATCCATTTGATAAGACAACTTCTTGAAATCGTATATACCATTGCCTCGAGGATTATTTAAGACCATATATGGACTTACGAAGTTTACGAACCTTATGTTCGTTTCATTCTTTTACAAACCCTGTTGGTTGTTCCATATAGATCTCCTCGTCCAATTCTCCATTGAGAAAGGCAGTCTTTACATCCATCTGATGTAATTTGAGGTATAAGCAAGCTACCATTGCCAGAATCATGCGAATCAAGGTAAAACGCACAACAGGTGAGAAGTTTTCTTCGTAGTCTATCACTTCCTGTTGCGTAAAACCTTTCGCGACAAGGCGAGCTTTATATCTATCTATAGAGCCATCAGCCTTATGCTTGATCTCGAGAACCCATTTGTTCCCAATTGCTCTATGTCCTCTGGGTGAGTTAACTAAGTCCCAGACTTGGTTAACTTTCATGGATTTCAATTCCTCCTTCATCGCTTCCATCCATTTGTCATTTGCAGGGCATGATTCGGCATATTTGAGATTCTTCAAGTCCTTGTTGACTCGAATTTAGATCAATTCTAATATCACTCCCACTTGAAATGTTGTTAGAATTGCTCCCACTTGGATCATTATTCCCGTATGGAATAGGATAATCGTCATTCGTATAATCCATTGGTGAAGGTTAAAAAGAATTTTCGTTTTCACCAAGAATTTCTCCCACTCGAATGAGGTAATCCTTTTTGATCATAAATCTCAAAATAGAGATAAGTCCTGACTTATCTCGCCTTGTCTTGGAAACTTGTTTTCCAAGAAAGTGACATCCCTCGACTCAAACTCAATTAGCACACCATTGTCTTCCTGACTAACAAAAACATAACCTTTGGAGTTTTATGTGTATCGTTTAAAGATACATTTCCTTCTCCTTGGCCCAAGTTTGCCATACTTATGGGAGGAAATATGTGCGTTGAATGCACAAACTCAAGGTAAAAATGTTTAAGTCAGGAGACCTTTGGTTCCACAACTCATAAGGAGTGGAGCTAACTGATTTCGAGGGTACGCTGTTTAAAATGAAAATGGTTGTCAATAATGCATCACCCCAAAAAAGTGATTGGCAAGTTAGCTTGCGCCATCATTGAACGGACCATTTTTCATTAAAGTCCTATACCTGCAACACCAATTTGTTGAGGAGTATAAGGCATAGTTACCTGATGTACTATGCCTTTTTCATCACAAAGTTCCTTTAAACTTGTTGATTGATATTCACCGCCCCTATCGGTTCGCACGACCTTAATCTTGCGATCTAATTGATTCTCCACTAAACTCATATAGTTTTTAAAGCAGATTTAGTGCTTTCAATTTTGTGGGATATCAAATAGATATGACCGAATCGGGTGAAATCATCAAAAAAAGTGATGAAATAGGACTTCCCGCGTCTTGTCTTGACATTCATCGGACCACATATGTCCGAATGGATAAGCTGTATTGGAACCTCGGCCCTTGTGCCGGTTCCAAACGGCTTGCGACAAGATTTCCTCACAAGGCAATGTTCGCAGGTCGACATTTCAACCTTTGAAACATTGGATAGAAAGCCCACGTTTGGCAAGTCTATCCAAAACGCGTTGGTCCAATATGACCAAGCCTTGTGTGCCAACAAATTATATTAGACTCATTAGTCAAAGAATTTGTCACAAGGAAACTTTCATTACATGAGGAATTATACATTGTACTTATTACAATAAATCCTTTGAAATACAAACCCAGTACCAATAAAGAAATTATTACAAAAATAGGTCCATATTACAAACATGAAGGAACCAACTATCAACCAAGACCCAATAAATTGACCACAGTTTTAATATTCCTTTGAATATATGGAATGAAGAGAACATCATGAAGTAGGATAGTGCGGCTGTTGTCCAAGACAAGCTTACGAGTCCCAACCCCTTTCACTTCAACACGTGTGTTGTTTTCTACATTGATCCACTTCATTCCTTGAGTATCCGGTGATACTCCACGAAGGACCGTCTGTCCTTTGCTATGTGGTCGGTGGCACCTCGTCACTTCCACTCGTACACGAACGAGCATAGTGACCGAGCTTGTTACACTTGAAGCACTTGATCCTTTTCAAGTCTTTCTTCTTGTGCCATTTCTTGTGCCCACCCTTATGTTTGGGTTCCTTGGTAGACTCAGGTTGCTTATTACGTTCATTAGAAGACTTCGAACGATCTTTACGTTTCTTTCCCCCGTGTGAGGAACTAGCAACCATGTGCACTTCTGCACTTGGCTTGGCAGCCGCAAGCCGCTCTTCCTCTAATTCGAGGTGCTTGGAAACATCGTTGAAGGTCTTTATGCTCTCATTATGAGTGAGATGCATCTTCATCTGATCCCACTCATTTGGTAGGGAACGTATGACTGCTTGGATTTGTTGCTCATCTGTGAGCACATGACCTGCGTCCTTTAACTCCGAGATAAGGTTCGCCATATGTCGCAGATGTTTCCCTATGGAATGATCTGGACGTTTCTTATATGTATCGAACCTTATAGTTAAGGCGCGAAGTTTGGACACCGATGTGCCACCGAACTTCTCCTCTAGCTTGGACCATATGTCCATGGCTAGGTCATGTTCCCGGAAGATGCGCATTATGTCATCAGCCATACTGCTTAATAACGTAATGCTCGCTATCTTATTCTTCCGAGACCAAGCATCAAAAGCTTCCTTGTCTCTTCGGTGTTGGGCCGTAGTGCCCAACTCGGGTTCAATCATTACGTTCTTTAGAGTTTCGAGCACTTCTTGCTCCTCTAAAACGTATTGTATCTTAATGGACCAAAGTTTGTAATTATCGCCGTTGAGTTTTTCACCTTTGTTTAACTCAGCGACGATATTCTTTGAAGCGGAAGACATTTTACTTTTAAAATGCTGCAAAAGACACAAAACCGAAGGTTCGATCAAAAACATTGCATAAAAAATTCTTAAAATATAACTCCCACTTGAAATGATAATAGAGTATCCCATTTGGATAGTTCTAAAAATTCAAATCCCACTTGGAATTATATTATATTTGATAAGTTACTTTCAAAAAATATTGAAGATGTTGTTCTAGAATCGAAAAGGTCTCTATGATTCCAATCACCATCTAGAACAACTTTCAATATTCCCCCATCACTTATCAAACAATAGTACTCTTATAGTACTAGCAGCGGAAAACGAGTATTTGATAAGTTACTTTAGAAAAATATTGAAGATGTTACTCTAGAATCGGAAAGGTCACTATGTTTCCAATCACCATCTAGAGTAACTTTCAATATTTCTCCCTCACTTTATCAAATGTTAGTACTCTTATAGTACTTTGCAGCGGAAAAGCGTTTTTGAAAACGTATTTTTCAAAACGAATTTAAAATACATTGGCTAATCTCCGTAGAGTAGAGCACAACGTCATAAGTTCATTGGCTAATCTCCGTGGAGTAGAGCACAATGACATGGCTAATCTCGCATGAAGTAGAGCATTACGGCTAATCTTCAAGGAGTAGAGCACAATTACATAAGTACATTGGCTAATCTCCGTAGAGTAGAGCACAATGACTTGGCTAATCTCGCATGAAGTAGAGCACTATGGCTAGTCTTCAAGGAGTAGAGCCCAAGTTAAAAAAACTTCATTAAAATGTTAGTCCCGTATGAACTAGTCGGCACTGTGGTTAGCCCCGTATGGGCTAATCGACACATTCGAGTTTGACCAATGCCCTTTGTCACCCCGTATGGGTCAGTTGAAAAATTTGCAGTCGACCCAGACCTTCTGCCAGATTGGTCGACCAAAAACACAAAATTGGTCGACCAATTTTCGAAATGCAAATTCTCCCGGCCAGGGCCTCTGCCCTGGCCGGGGCTTGGCCAAGGACCGGCCAGGGCCTCTGCCCTGGCCGGCCAGGGGCCCTGGCCCCCTCGGCCAGGGCCGGCCAGGCCCTGGCCTCTGCCAGGGCCGGCCGGCCAGGCCCTGGCCTGAGGCCAGGGCGCTGCCCTGGCCTCTGCCAGGGCGGCCTGGCCTCTGGCCGAGGCCAGGGCTCCTGCCCTGGCCTCTGCCAGGGCCGGCAGGCCGCTGGCCGGGGCCAGGGCTCCTGCCCTGGCCTCGGCCAGGCCCTGGCCTGAGGCCAGGGCGCCGGCCCTGGCCACTGCCAGGGCCGGCCTGGCCGGCAGTGCTTGGCCAAGGCCGGCCACTGCCGGCCTGGCCGGCAGTGCTTGGCCAAGGCCGGCCACTGCCGGCCTGGCCTTGGCCGGGCACTGCCGGCCTGGCCTTGGCCGACCATGGCTTGGCCATGGCCGGACGCTTGCGTACGCGGCACGGTAGTCTACGAACTTCGCCTTCAGATTCGCCACGACGGATCGAGTCTACTCACGAACGGAGTAAGGCTACTAATCCACAATCTAAATCTCTATTTTAGATTAAGAACTTGGATGGAGGGAGAGGAAATATTTCTGCAGAGCTTCGCTATGAAGAAGATGCATGCATGAATTTCATGCAAAATGTGTAAGGAAAATGGCTACCCTTGGGTCTTATTTATAGCCCCCAAGGTAGTTATTTTAGGGTAAGTTGTTCCTTTGGAACAACTTAATTAAGGTGTACCATGATGCATGGCACATTATAAGCTTAAGTTGTACCATATGCATGGTACAACATAAGCTTAAGATATTCCCCCTTTATTAGCCATATGTCGCATGCATTTATGCATATATAATGCGACTTTCCCACTCATACAGAGATCCTCTCCGCAAGGGAACAGATTCCCTTTGCACACGACTTCGTGTGCGCGACGTTCGAGGTCCGTATTTCCTCGTACATCCCCCACAAGGGTGTACAAACGTCTTCCATATCCAACAGTAAGAGGGCCGCACCTCCCCTAACCTAATCTAAAAACAAACCCCTGGTTGTACTCTTCTTGCTAATAAAAACCCTAGAGCTACCCCGTACTGCCGCAAGCACTCTCAGCCCATTGCCGGTCACCCCCTCCATTTGTCGAGCCCCTTCACTTCAGATCCGAACACCCTCTCCTCCCGACTACTCGCAGCCGCCATCTAGTCTGTCGTCTAGCCCCACGTCACGTTGCCGCTACCCTAGCTGCAACTATCTCGATGGTTGCCGTTACCGCTGTCCATAGCTGCGGCCTCTTTCGCTGCCGCAAGACGACGTAGCCGCTACCCTCCCCGTAGACATTGTTTCGTTGCGCTACCCACAGCCGAGATGATCTCGAGATGATCCCGAGACGACCCATACTGCTCTACCTGCAGTCGAGGACACGAGCACCGCCACCGTTTCCAGACCCGACGTCAGACTCGTGCGTGTTCGTCGCACCAGGTTAGCTCTCTCACTCGTAGCAACTCAGACCGTATGACATTCAAAACCTAACTAAAAATTGTCAACTAAAGTAACTAAATTTACTTTTTGCTCCTTTAAAATGATGTGAAAACTTAGATCGATGATCAGACTGATTTGAGTGTGCACAGAGGATAGAATCGTCGGATAGGCTAAACGGACATCTTGACATGGAACTGTCAGGGTAGCCACGTTTAACCTAGAAATGAACCCTAATAGGATTACTGATGAGCGTGACCTGACACCGTTGCTTGACTCATTTTAGACAACCCATTACTGACGCTCCGCCTCGACGAGATGCTCCCGATGGACGTACTGCTCGCCACCGCAGGCAAGTGTGTTCACTTACTCAGTTTCGGCCACGTTTAGGCCATTGTATCCTTTAAGCTGTAAAAAGTATAAACAAGAGAATCATACGTGAAATGATAGCGCCTGGGACACCCCACGACAGCATGGACTTGACAATGAAGTCCGGACACAACAACAACTGACACCATAGGTTTTTTCTGTGTGTGCGTGCGTGTGGACCCCCTAGAATAAACAACTTCCATCCACTTTCATCTTGCCATGTCATGTGTTGCATAAACCTGCGGGTGAATAGGGCACTCTCCAAGCTAGAGAGTGATCCCTTGTCACGATTGGAAATGGATAAGCATGCGGGCGAATAGGGCACTCACCGAGTGAGTGAGTGATCCCTTGTTATGTCTTGTCTTGTGCACTTGGGCTGGAGTAGGGTTGAGCGTGCGCACGGTTTAGAGGGTGTGATCAATCTCTAACCATAAGGCGTGAACCCTTCGTAACACACACGGTCTTGTCTTATCTTGTCTTGTCTCGTCCAGTCTTATAGCCAGCAGCACACACTACAGCTATTGCATGTCACGTTTACTTTTCAGCGTTGTCTTTAGTTTCTTACACATATACATAACTGTCATGCTGTTGCTTCATCATCATGTAAACAACCTTTAAAATGTCTTCCTTAAAATGTTATACACCTTGCAGTGGAGTCTTCTTACGTTTACTTGCTGACTTTGCCTGACGTACAACCACTTTCTCTTGGTATTTGTACGTCAGGTACCGAGACAAGGTTAACATATCAGGAGCCGGTACCATAGGACTTGGAGCAGGAGTACGTTAATGATTAGGAGATGACCCGAGTGAGGACCAGTCTTTGAGGTTCGTCAATTGGTGACTTTGGAGTTTTAGTCGCTTTCTAGTTTAGGTGCGTAGCACCTTTTTGCTTTCGTTTTAGGTTGGGTGCGTAGCACCATTAGCTATCTTTTCTGCAGTTGTAGCCATGCTAGGCTTCTTTTTAGACTTGATATGTATCGCTGGATATTATCTCTTTATCTTAATGAATGCAGTTTCCTTCATGTACTCTTATTTTCTTGTTTAGAACTTTTATATGTCAGAATCTGTATCTTCATGGTATCCTACAGACGCTTCTGGGCTTCTCAACCCCGGCCCATGCAGACCTTAGTCACGTCTCGCTTCCGTCGTTTTGGGAAAAAAATTCTTATTTCAAAATTGGGAGAATTCTGATATATTTGGTAATTTAGAATTGGAAATTGGCTCAATTAGGAGAACAGTGGAACAGAGTATGAGTTATGGGGTTATGAACTAGCCGCATAGTCCGCATCAAAATAGTAAGTTTTTTGGAACTTATATAGTTTGTCGGGTCGGGTCGGGTCGCGGCGGCCGCATACGAAGACCAAGCTTGCCCCGGCCCGTCTGCGGGCCGGGTCGGGATGGGTCAAAACCGGGTCTGGCTGGGTCGGGCCAGTCGGGTCAGGCCAGTACTGCCATCCCTAGGCATGATCACAGTACGGATTATCCTAGGAATTCGATAGGATCGACCAAAATACTCCCCTTTATTCACAATTCAACCTAGAGATCCAGATCTACATCTCTCCCTAAAGTCTTAGGGCTAACCCATCAACCCTAGAAGAGACTACTCACTCATGACGATTTTAACAAATAAAAACATGATTTTTGCAAGAGAAAACATCGTAGGAAATTAATCTAACAAAGATTGGTCTTATATTGATGGGGAACAATGAGGAGATGATAAAAGTTTTTAAAGAGGCTATGACTCGGGAGTTTGAAATGACAGATTTGGGGTTGATGAAATACTTCCTTAGTCTTGAGGTTAGACAAAGAAAATCTGGAATATTTGTGTCACAAGAGGCATATGCAAAACACATTTTGAAGAAGAATAAGATGGAAGAGTGCAACTCAGTAACAACACCGGTGGAACTCGGTACAAAGCTATCTAAGTTTGAGGGAGGAGATCATGTGGATGCAAGCAAATACCGGAGTTTGGTTGGAAGTCTACAGTATCTCACATGCATAAGGCCAGACATTACATATAGTGTCGGCATAGTGAGTCGGTTCATAGAGGAGCCGAAATACTCGCATTTAAAGACTATTAAGAGGATTCTTTGATATATCCGAGGAACGGAATCACTCGGGTTATTCTACTCAGAGACAAATGAATACAAACTGGTGGGTTACTCTGATAGTGATTGGTGCGGAGATGTAGATGATCGGAAAAGCACATCTGGATATGTGTTTTATATGGGAGATATAGCTTTTACATGGCTCTCGAAGAAGCAGTCAATAGTGACACTATCAACATGTGAGGCAGAGTATGTGGCAGCATCTTTGTGTGTGTGCCACACAATATGGCTAAGAAATTTACTATATGAATTAAAACTCCAGCAACACGAGGCAGCCAAAATACTAGTTGACAACAAATCAGCAATTGAGTTGGCAAAGAATCCGGTGCACCGTGAGAGGAATAAGCATGCAGATATTCGTTTTCATTTTATTCGGGAGCATGTGACAGAAGGCAATGTGCAAATGAGTCACGTTGCGAGTCGTGACCAAGTGGCTGATATCTTTACAAAGCCGCTACCAACGGTGCTGTTTGAAAATTTTAAGATGATTCTTGAAATGAAGTATGGAAAAAGTTTGAGTTTAAGGGAGGAATTTGTTAAAGAATAAACGCAATGAAATATTAAATGAGAAGATAAAGGGGCAAATAGTGCATGACTTGTCAAATAAATGTCTTCTTCAAGTCTAGCCTTTAATGGTGAAGGTTACAAGTCATTTGGAGTTCTTTCTTACCATAAGTAATGGAAGTTTATTGTAACCAAGGGTCAAAATGTTTAGTATTCTATTTTATTACATTTAAGAGCTTGCTTTAATGTTAAGAGTCTATAAAAGGATGCTGTATTCTGTTTTAGAAAGCAAGAGAGAAGAAACATATATCGTTGTGATTTAATAGAGAGCAAATCATTTGAGTTATTTTTTTCTCTTCCTCCAATTTTCATTCTGTAGTTTTCAGAGCTTATATTATAAAGAATTATCATCCATGCTTATGCAGATGCAGTCCTTATAATTGAAAAGTCATAAAATGGGTACCGACGGTGAGATGACCATCCACTATAGATCTGCAAAGCAAACTATGCAGCCATCATCATCCTATCATCTGAGACCATCACCATCCAAGAAGCAAGTCGAGAGAGTGTATAGTTGCGCTTAGTGGTACATCACATTCCAGTGACGACTGGGTCAAAGACAGGTGATTTGAAGCTGACCACATAGTCTAAAGACCATTCCATATGCTTACCCCAACTTTGAGGAGACCACATCAAAGGCAACAAGACCACGCACACCTCTCCAGAGCTCTTTTGAATCCAGTAGTTGCCTAAAATGGTTATATCTGTAATTTGTACATATTTTTTTCAAAATGTTGTAAATAAGATTGATGTAAAATTGCCTAAGAAATCTGAAGACTAAGAGCCTACAGAGATCAGGATGAGTTAAAAGAGAATTGTACTCTTTTTTCTTAGCTATGGTTTTTTCCTATAGGGTTTTCCATACCCAAACAAGGAAAATCACACTAACTTATGATCTCGAAGTATCTGCCCCATATGATACTCATATGATGTTCAAAATTTCGAAGCATTCATGAGCAAAGTTCACATTATGACATGATAAGAGAGTGTGTTATGAATGTATAACGTAGGCCCGTGTGTAAAGGCACATGTAGGACTTATCCTACGCAGTAGGAAATTAGGGGTTTATATCCTACATGAATACAGTATTCTACTATTGTAAAAACTCTTCCTTATTCCCAGAAAATAAAGGCTCAGAGTCTCCCCAACAAGCAATTCACAACAACAATCAATAAGTCTATTATTCCTATTATTATTAAGACTGTTATGAATGAGGGAGGCCTTTGGCATCCCCTCCTTCATTACCCACTATCATTAGTCCCCATTACTATGAGTAATGGGGACTCTTGGTCTCCTTGAGGCCTTTCATCTCCTCCCCTATATCAATATATAGAGAACCATGGCCTATGGCCATGGTTACTCATTCCTTTGGCTATGAAACTTTGTCTCTCTATCTCTTAAATCCAATTATCCTATAACACGTTATCAGCACGGGTTCTCCTCTTGAGCACAAATTTTTCAACAAAATTTTCATCCCCTACGCGCAAGGAATCTATAGTTTCTGCGGCGAGGAATCTATTGGTTGCAGCGTTGCGGCATCCTCAAGGCGTTCGGGAGCTCGGATTTTTATCTACGGTTCAAATCTACGGTCGTCCCTAGATCATCGATCTAGACGTAAAATTTTATTTCCCGTAGATTACAATACATGATAATTTTTACATTGTTATAGTACAAGTAAAAATTAAAATGAAAAAAAAACCCTACTCTAACCAGCCCCCCCCAGTCGGGGGGGCCTCTGTCGCTGACCCCCCCCCCAGTCGGGGGGGCCTCTGTCGCTGACCCGCCCCCCCCCCCCCCCCCCCCCAGTCGGGAGGGGGCCTCTGCCGCTGACCCGCCGCCCCCCCCCCCCAGTCGGGGGGGGCCTCTGTCGCTGACCCGCCGCCGCCCCCCCCCCAGTCGGTGGGGGGGGCCTCTGTCGCTGACCCGCAGCGCCCACCCCCCCCCCCCCCAGCGGGGGGGTCCTCCGGCAGCGCCCCCCTGACGGGGGGGCCGATTCGCAGCTCCCACCCCCCCAGCGGGGGGGTTCCTCCGGCAGCGCCCCCCTCGACGGGGGGTGATTCGCAGTGCCCACCCCCCAGCGGGGGGTTCCTCCGGCAACGCCCCCCTGACGGGGGGGCCGATTCGCAGCGCCCACCCCCCCAGCGGGGAGGGTTCCTCCGGCAGCGCCCCCCCCCCCCCCTCTAACGGGGGGGGGCCGATTCGCAGCGCCCACCCCCCCCCAGCGGGGGGGTTCCTCCGGCAGCACCCCCCCTGATGGGGGGGCCGATCTGCAGCGCCCACCCCCCCACAACGGGGGGGTTCCTACGGCATCCCCCCTGACGGGGGGCGATCTGCAGCGCCCCCCCAGCGGGGGGTTCCTTTGACAGATCGGCATCGCCTCCCCCCCCCCCCGACGGGAGGGCTCTTCTCTGTCGCCTTCCACCCTCGCGGGGCGGCAGTGGGGGTATTTTACTCTGGCTGCTGCGTGGGGGGGGATTTCTGGCCACTGCCAGACTCAAATCAGTAACTAATGTGGTGGAGATTGTGGGGACAGACTTACGGTTTTTGGGGATTATTGGGTTTTCCCCAACCTAAAGTAGGCTAAATTTAATTAAAAATGATATATGGGCCAGAAGCCCATTAGTAAGTATCAATAACACAAATATATTATTTGGGCCTGCAGCCCCTATTACATTATATTTAGCACCTATTACACAAATACTTTAACGGTAAAAATTATATTTAGCCTACTAAATAATTGCCTGAAGCCAATTCTTTAACGGGACTCTCCCCTGAGTAAAATCAAAAATATTCTTGTTGACAAATTATTTTATACATCCATCTTGCATATTATCTATGTTTTACTAGGACTCTATTTTTAAAAATATAACTATCTCAAAGATCCTGAGACCGCTCTGCTGTTAGTCATCTAACCTAACGGTGTATGACGTTTCCACGTGGTCTACGAGATAATTATATTTTCTAGTTTCCTTTACAAATATGTTTTGCTTGAGATATATGCGTTGTTGTACATTTTTATGCCAGTAGCATATTTAGAACTGCGTGGATTTTAAGTAAGTAAAAATGTGTTTTTCGGGATCGGCCATTGAATACATATTTACATTCCTGCACTTTTATTTTTCTTTTGAGAGAATTTGTAAGTGAGGAAATTTGTATTAAAAGCCAAAGCTCGGTGCAACAGCATATGAAGATGGAGATATAGTGACCCAGTTTGGGTTTCCACAGTTGTATTTTTCTTTTTTTTCTCTTATGGACTGTAAACGAACTTTGGACTGTGTACTATTTTGGGTATCTGGCCGATCCCCGTATTTTTACTTGTTTATTTCTTTGTGCATGAATATTTGAATTTTAATTAATTCATGCTCATTTTAAATTGCGTAGATAAATGGCAAAATTGGCAAGCGTCGATTTCGAAGTCCTTGACTCTGCAGGGACAAATTACCTGAGTTGGCGAGTGGACCTGAAGTTCCACTTGCGTTCGATGGCCCTCCTTGGGTCCATTTTGGCTCCTTCCTCGGCCCCAGCAGCGGCCGACGCTTCTGCTACATCTAGCAGCATCCCTACAACCACTGTATCCGATGTAGATAAGGCGAAAGCCATAATATACATTAGGAAACATATATTTCAGACCTTGAAGGCCGAATACTTAACGGTTGAGGACCCAAAGGACCTATGGACATCGCTGGAAGCACGGTATAAACATCAAATTGATGTTATATTACCACGTGCCAGTTATGAGTGGGAAAACCTCAGACTTCAGGACTATAAGTTCGTCGCTGAGTATAATTCTGCACTTCATAACATCACCTCACGCCTGAAGTTGTGCGGTGAAGAAGTGACAGAACAACGCCTGTTGGAAAAAACATATACCTCGTTTCACGAGAAAGATGCAATCCTCATGCAACAGTATCGTGAACGCAACTTCACGAAATTCACTGATCTGATCTCATGCCTACTTAGGGCAGAGCAAAATCGAGATTTATTGCTTGCAACTCATAACTTGTGTCCAGCTGGCACTGCCCCAATCCCTGAAGCCCACCATGTTTCTCCCCAGAAGTGGAAAAACAAGAGGAAGCCTAAAAACACTAAAGGGAAAGCGGTAATGAAGCAACCAAGAGGTGCAGCTCCCCAGACAAACAAAAACAATAAAGGAAAAAGAAACTTCACTTGGAAGCGAAAGAACACCGAGCACGTTTCACTTCCAAAGAAGACCTGGGAGGACAAATGCCATAGATGCGGCATGACTGTCCATTGGTCCAGAAACTGCCGCACTCCTCGCCACCTACAGGATTTATACCAGGCGAGCCAGAAGTGTCGACCTGAAACAAACTTGGCTGGTGTACTGCCGCCAACTGTCTTTACTGCTAAAGACTTCGAGAACGACGACCTGCTCGATTGAGCACTATCTTTTATCTATGCATTTAGAATTCGATGTATCTTCATTTTGCTTTAGTACGATCTTTTATTTTCGAATGTTATCTACATTTTCGCTCAAATAAAATTTCGTTTTTGCTTATATAGATGATGTCTGAGTGCCTACTGGACAGTGCCTCGACGCACACAATCCTTCACGATCATTGCTATTTTAATAGCGTAAACAAATATGACGGTCCTGTTGTCACAATTCCAGGACTGTCCCAAATAATCGAAGGAACTGGTGAAGCTATTATATTGCTCCTAAATAACACAAGACTTCAAATAAATAATACATTATTCTCTCCTAAATCAAATAGGAATCTCGTAAGTTTCAAGGATTTCCGTTTAAACGGATATCACTTAGAGACCAGAGTTGAAAATAAGGTTGAATATCTAATTGTAACTCGCCAAAAAGATGACCAGAAGATCATCTGCGAGCAATTCAAGGGACTCCCGTCGGGTCTCTACCAAACATACATTCAACCAGTAGAAGCCAATATGATTGAGCACCAGACGTGCCAATCACTGCCAGAGTTCCAACTCTGGCACAATAGACTTGGTCACCCTGGAACAGCAATGATGCGCCGCATCATCACTGAATCCCGTGGACACAAATTGAAGAACTTGAAGATTCTTCAAAGGGGTGAATTTCCATGTCTCCCTTGTTTCAAGGGAAAACTAATAACGAGACCATCCCTCCTGAAAGTGGGATTAGAGTCTCCTGGTTTCCTTGAGAGAATACATGGCGACATTTGCGGGCCTATTCACCCCGCAAGTGGCCCATTTCGGTACTTCATGGTATTGATTGATGCATCAACCAAATGGTCTTATGTGTGCCTCTTGTCCACCCGCAACCTAGCTTTTCCAAAGCTATTGGCACAAATAATAAGGTTGCGTGCTCATTTTCCTGATAATCATATCAAGAAACTACGTCTTGATAATGCGGGAGAATTTACTTCACAAGTCTTCGAAGACTATTGCCGGGCAACGGGTATTAAAGTTGAACATCCGGTAGCACATGTTCACACCCAAAACGGATTAGTTGAGTCTCTTATAAAGAGACTCCAGTGGATAGCACGTCCATTGCTAATGCAATCCCAGTTGCCTGTGGATGCTTGGGGGCATGCTATTTTACATGCCGCATCACTTATTAGGATAAGACCCTCTGGAGGTCACACTTTATCCCCGATGCAACTAGCATACGGCGCACCTCCGGATATCTCTCATTTGAGAGTGTTTGGTTGTGTGGTATATGTCCTAATAGCACCACCTCAGAGGACCAAAATGGGTCCTCAGCGTCGTCTCGGTATATATATTGGGTTTGATTCACCCTCTATTATCAGATACCTTGAACCCCTGACGGGTGACGCATTCAAGGCACGTTTTTCAGACTGTGAATTTAATGAGAAAAGTTTTCCAAAACTGGGCACACAGTCTAAGAAGCCAGAAGCTTTTGAGACCATTAGTTGGGACCAGAAGTCTTTGTCCCTTTACGATCCGCGTAGTAATCTGTGTGAAGATGAGATCCTGAAGATCTTTCACATCCAGAATACAGTACATCTATTACCGGATAAATTCACGGACAACCAGAAGATTGTCCGTTCACACGTCCCTGCTGCCAATACGCCAGCTAGGATTGACATCCCCATAGATGGATGCAACCCACCGGCAGCAGATTTGGCTGTACCTCAAATGAAAAGAGGACGCCCACCAGGTTCAAAAGATAAAGTTCCTCGAAAGAGGAAGACTCCTGGTAATACTAAGATTATCCCTCCACAGGATGCTGAGCTCAGACCAGCTACTTCTCCCCTCCTGATTTCCCCAGCAGAGGAAACAATAGGAGAAACATCATTAAATTTTGTACGTACTGGAGAAGTACTGTATAGAAATAGCATAGTCGTCGACGACGATTTTGCGTTCGATATTGCCGTTCACGTCACTGAATATGACGATGACGTCGAACCACGATCTCTAGCGGAATGTAAACGCAGAGATGATTGGCCAAAGTGGGACGAGGCAATAAGAGTAGAGCTGGACTCACTCTTGAAACGCAAAGTCTTTGGATCAGTAGTCCAAACACCAGTAGGTGTAAAACCTGTGGGCTATAAGTGGGTTTTCATAAGAAAAAGAGATGAAAATAATGTGATCGTTCACTATAAGGCACGCCTTGTAGCCCAGGGATTTTCCGAAAGACTGGGGATTGATTACGAAGATACGTATTCTCCGGTCATAGATTCGATCACTTTCCGATTATTAATAAGCCTAACTTCTCTGGAAAGCCTAGAAATGCAGCTCATGGACGTTGTGACTGCATATCTACATGGCGATATAGATAAAAATATCTATATGAGACTCCTGATGGGTTTAATCTACCCCAAGAGATGAAAGAGATACATCGGGACGTATTCTCTGTAAGGCTACATAGATCATTATATGGTCTAAAACAATCGGGAAAGATGTGGTATAACAGACTTAGTGACTTCCTTGCACAGCAAGGATTCATGAATAACGAAGTCTGCCCTTGTATCTTTATCAAAAGAACGGGAACATGATTCGTCATCATAGCTGTATATGTAGATGACTTAAATCTCATAGAGTCTCCTGCAGAGATCAAAGAGATATCTGAAAGCCTTAAACATACTTTTGAAATGAAAGACCTGGGCAAAACAAAGTATTGTCTTGGCTTACAGATAGAACACCTAAGAGGTGGAATCCTATTACACCAATCTAATTACACAAAGAAACTTCTACACAAGTTTCATATGGATAAATGTCATCCTTTAGGTACTCCTATGGTCGTAAGATCACTAGATGTACAAAAGGACCCCTTCCGGCCACTGGAAGAGGGGGAGGAGATACTGGGTCCTGAAGTACCCTACCTCAGTGCCATTGGAGAACTTCTATATCTGGCTAACTGTACGCGTCCCGATATAGCGTTTACAGTTAATCTTCTAGCCAGACACAGTGCAGCGACCACAAAGCGCCACTGGAACGGAGTAAAGCATCTTCTACGATACCTTCAGGGTTCCATTGATCTTGGACTTTACTACCAGAGAGGTGCCTCCCCCAAATTGTTTGGTTATGCTGATGCAGGTTATCTCTCTGATCCGCACACGGCAAAATCCCAAACTGGTTTTGTTTTTACCTACGGAGGTACTGCTATCTCCTGGAGATCGGTGAAGCAAACCACAACAGCTACATCATCCAACCATTCAGAGCTCATTGCGATCCACGAAGCAAGCAGAGAGTGTTATTGGCTACGATCCGTCGTCCAACACATTCTTCAATCTACTGGCCTGAAGACCGGTGATTTGGAGCCTACCGTTCTGTTTGAAGATAACGCTGCATGCATGGCTCAACTTCAAAAAGGCTACATCAAGGGCGACAGGACGAAGCACATATCTCCAAAGTTTTTTTGGACACATGAGCTAAAGGAGGACAAGCAGATCGAAGTACAGCAGATACAGTCCTGCAATAACTTAGCTGATCTTTTTACTAAGTCTTTGCCCAAATGTATTTTTGTAAAACTTGTAAAGAACATTGGCATGCGACAACTGAAAGACCTGCAAGCCTGAAGCTTGTACGGATCAGGGGGAGTAACCTGTGGGTTGCACTCTTTTCCCTTAAGCTGTTGGGTTTTTCCCACTGGGTTTTCCACAGCTAAGGTTTTAACGAGGCAAACACTCTTACTCTGGATCCAGAAGTATCCACCCCTCTTTGCCTCTAATGCTGAGACCAAAGTGATGAATGGGTAAGTGGGAGTGTTATGAATGAGGGAGGCCAAATGGGAGTGTTATGAATGAGGGAGGCCTTTGGCCTCCCCTCCTTCGTTACCCACTATCATTAGTCCCCATTACTATGAGTAATGTGGACTCTTGGTCTCCTTGAGGCCTTTCATCTCCTCCCCTATATCAATATATAGAGAACCATGGCCTATGGCCATGGTTACTCATTCCTTTGGCTATGAAACTTTGTCTCTCTATCTCTTAAATTCAATTATCCTATAACAAAGACAGTTTAAAAAGAGATACATTTGCACCCAATACGCTTGAACACATTTTGAGGGAGTCCCACGAAAACATAAAACCCCATGATAATAAAACCGCATCCATCCCCCAAGCATATCCTTCGTTTCCCCAAAATCATCCATTGCAAGTAAATCCCCGCACAATAAAACTAATGACAACCCACAGTTGGCATCAAAACGCAACAAAGGAAAAAAGATGTAAGCTTCATCTTAGCCCTCCATAGACTTTTCACATCCGTTCCTCCTTTATCTGGAACAAGGTGTTAAAGAAGTCATCCCGACAAAAAGATGGAAGAAAACAAATTTAGCAACAAAACAGAGTCTACACAGGGTCTGATACTATGTACATAGCCAAAAGAGAACCACCACCCCTTACCCTCAATCCTCCCTCATCCGCTCCTCCCTCATCTGACTTCCGACACAACCGTCCGCATCGCAGTCTCCAACGCTCTTCTCCGAGCAAACATCGCCGCCTCCATCGTTATCCGATGCCTCCTCGTTCACATTCAAATTGTCATTACCGCTATAGCTACGTTCGATTTCAATATTATTATCATGGTGATTATTCTTGTTGCAATCGATCCCATCTTTACCCCTGCATTCGGTCTCCAGTACCTGCAACCTCCTCCTCAGATCCCCCATCTCCCTCTCCATCAAGAACAGCCTCTCCTTCAGGGTCAAATTCTCCTCCTCCATCCGAGCAATGTGAGTATCTTGATCATCAACCCTGTTTTCAAGAATATAGGCCGCCGCAGCCCCTCCGTGATCCTCGCGAAAGCTAGGGCATACCATTTCGAACCGGCTGAGATCGTGATCTAGCCTCCTCTCAACCTCCAAATGCTCTTCAACATCGCTCTCACTTGACCCGTCCTCCTCCTCCTCCTCGCCGCCGTCGCCTCCGCCGCCGGATCCGTTGCCAGAACGGAGCCTTATCAACCCCTTCATGGACCCGTAGCCGTCGACGCCCCACTCCTCTTTGGCCATGTCGACCAGGCCCTCCCTCGAGGGCGAGAATTTCGGAGTCGGGAGGATCGCCGGCGTCACGGGACACGGCGACACTAGCGACGCGATCCCCCCGGATTTTTTCGCTCGGATGATGAACGATGTTGTGTTTCTCGGCGCAAAGGGGGCGAAGCGGGTGAACTTCTTCTTAGGGTAGAACCTCCTCGCCTTGATGCGATTCTGGAACTGGAGCTCGTTGAGCGTCGGAGGCTGGTAGCCGGAGCCACCGGCCGGACCGAGGCCGGAGGCGGAGATGGCAACGCCTCCACCAGCGGCCGCAGCCTTCTTTCGCTTGTCGGCAGCCTTCTTGCTCTTCCAGTTGACTCGGCCAGGCATGGATCCAACGGTCGGCTGGAACAGCGGCCGAGGAGTCTGAAATATCATCGGGTCTTCGCTCGATTGAGGCGGCGGTGGCTGCTGCCAGATCCCGAAGCTTCGATTCATCATCTGAGCGGGATCGTTCATCTCTAGCGGAAAAATTAGATAGATCTAGGGATTTAGCCGTTGGAGAAACCCTAACCCTAGGTCTCGAAGCCTAACCCTAAGATCCTAAGATCGGGATCGAGACAGAAAAGGCTCGAGAGAATTGGAAACAAATAAAAAAAAGAGATTACTTTTCCTTTGTTTTTCACCCCGTCTATAATTCTTTTCTGCTAATCTGTGGAGAAACCAAAAATCTTCAATTTATTTTCTACGCAATTTTAGAGGTTCGAGCGATTGGCGAAACATATAACGGAATTGAAAGCTTCCCCACCCAAGGAGGTATTTATAGGAGGAGGATGAGAGATGGACGGCTGGATTTCGTGGATAGAATGAGTGGCGCAGATCGAAACAGAGCGTGCGGTTTCGATTCGAATGTCTGGAGTTCGTGCGTTGGCAGAATCGCAAAACTCGGGGTTAATTCTATACGGACACCAATTTTCACTTTACATCCATTTTCTTTATTTACAAGAAAAAGTTATTCCTCGTAGGGCTTGTTCTTTTGGGGTTATTTGAGAGGGAATCCCGAAAATTACACTGTTGTGCGCACTGTAGCGCGAGAAAATCGGGGTAAAAAACTCGAGGCCGTTCGATTGTTTTCGCGTGAGAAAGCAATTCCCAATCCCCGCTGGCAGCTCCTTTTCGCGAATCTCGAATCCCTTCGAAACGAAGGGATTTCGTGCGGAGCTCGTCCTCGCGTGGGTCCCGGCGCCTACGCTCACCTCCCCTCGCTCCGTTTTCGCCTCGCGTGCTCCTACCTCAAACCCTAGCGAGGGGATCTTGCGTCAGCGGGCCTTGCTCCGTTCCTGTTTGGCCGCGGTTGCTCCGTTCTCAAACCCTAGCTCCTAGTTCGGCAAGCTCCATGGAGATTGGTTGGGTTGCAAGCAGTTGATCTACGCTAAGGTGACCTAGCCGCCATGGATCTGCTGGTGCTGAGCTATGTTTCTTCTTCCCGTGGATTCTAGGGCTGCCGCCTGAGATCATCGCAGCTGATCTAGCTCCTGGCTGCCCTTGCCATTGTGATCTGCCAGGTTTTGTGGGTTTTGTCTGCTCGGCTTTGATTGATCCATTGGGAGGTATACCTACAAGAAATTCTCTGATTATTTGGCTAATTTCTGTGATGAACTAGGTTGCCATTAGCTGAGATTAATATCTATGATGCAAGCAAAAAAATTTGGGGGGGTTATGAGCATATCGGGTACGGCAAACAAGACCAAGGGTAGAAAAAAAATCAGATTCATATGGATATCAATTGAAACTTGCACATATCAACATGCACAAAGCAATAAGCATATAGGGTCTGTCATACAGCAATGATGGCTCCAATAATTTCAGTTTCATAGTGTATGCAAGTTTTCACACTAGATGCAAAATGTAATCCGTTGATTTTGTGCATTCATGTTTCATCAACCCAATGCAATCCTAGCAAGTTGACCCAATTTTATGATGGTGACCCATTTAAGAATTTGCCCTATGAAGAAAGCCAAGAAATTAAATTGACACATGCTAAATGTGGATGATAAGGTGTGTTCTTGATATGGTACGCTTGATAAATAACAAGAAATCATCAAAAAACAGTATATTGGTGGGTTATTCTGAGGGCACGGTGGATTGTTGCGATTCAATGTACGGAATAATTGCTAGGAACGGCATTGTTGGATGTTGATACATGGTGTACGAAATGTTATGGATATGTTTTGTGTGCGTCGAGCCCTATGATGATAAAAAATGGTTGGCGTGAAGGTTCCTTCAATATAAAAATGGGTGTTGGTATTTTGTTGGACATAAAAAGGATTTGGAGTGTGTTATTATCAACTACATGGTACCTGTTTTGGTTTTGGTGATATGTTTATTTTCAAGGTATAAAAAATCAAATTTTAATGCGTTTTGGTGCATAGAATGAAGGAGCAACTGCCAAGCCACCTAGATTTCGTGAAAATGAAATACATCAAATGTCTGAGGGCACCTAAATATATTGTGTCAAAGTGTTATAACGGTATTTTGACATAGCCTCATTTTCTGGGGATTTCAAAAGAGGATTAAATGGCCTTGGGTCTGCCTGACAGTCTCTATATGCTCACTGTCTTGTGCATGGTGATATGTCAATGTTTCAAATGATTTCCATATGATTCTGATTTTTTTGACCCCCTTGGGTCTGTCTGACAGGCTCTATATGCTCCCTATCTTGTGTGCAGGGTGATGTGTTCATGTTTCAATTGATTTCCATATGAATCTGATATTTTCTCCCCCCTTGGTTCTGTCTGACTTTCCCTGTATGCTCAATGTCTTATTTGCATGGTGATATGTGCATGTTTCATTTAATATCCATATGAATCTGATACCCCAAAAGAACACCCATTGATATCCATATGGTGAAAAAGTGTGCCAGCGGGGATTGGGAATTGCTTTCTCACGAAAAAACAATCGAACGGCCTGGGTTTTTTTGAGTCGGTTTTCTCGCGCTACAGTGCGCATAACAGTGTAAATTTCGTGATTCCCTCTCAAATTAATGCAAAAGAACACCCCATACCCTATATGTTCATTGTTTTTTGCTTGTTGATATGACCATAATTCAAATTTTTTTCAATATGAATCTGATATGTTATTGTGGCATTGGGCCTGGTTGCCATACCCTAACTGCTCACTGTTTTTGCTTTGGTTATACGTGTTTATTTCAATTGAAATCCATATGAAACTGATTTTCTTTCCTCATTTGTTTGCACACTGTGTTCTGCTGTGTTGATAATCGTGTTTGTAAGATGATATCCTTATGAACCTACATTTGTTTAGATGGATCACAATGATGAAATAGTGGCTGTTGAAACATGTTGCGCGGCCGCGACGACGGTCGTTTTTTCTGTCATACAATTTCTGTAACGGTCTGTATTTTTCCAATACTTTCAATTTAAGTATTTAAAGAAAATTCAATTTTAATTGTATTTTATAATGGTTTGTTAGGAGTCTTAAACGGATTTCAAAAATTTCCTATAAAAATGTTTTGATGTACCAGACTAGTTATGGAGTATTTTAGCAAAAATCGGATTTCATCAAATACCTCTAAAAGATTTGATAAAAATTCATTTTCAGATATTGCAGTTTTGGGTCAACGAATTTATTTTCTATTCAAACGTCTTCAAAACATTTTCAAACTTCTGCAGTAGCATCCTATGATCATTTGGGGCTTCTCACATTAATTTCGTAATTTTTTGATATCGTTTCATTAGAGAACCCGGAAACCCGCTTTCTAAACGTTTTGGACAAAATCTAGTATTTCCGTAGCTCAAACCCTGAAACAGTCTTCGTATTCACGATCCTCGTGACGATACGATCCCGTGGGTATGTTTTCGTAATTTTTCGGACACGTTTACTAGTAGGGGCATTTTCGTAATTTCGTGTTTGTATTTTCACTTTCATTAAAGGGGTTTACCTAATACTAATTACCATTAACCTAACCTAATTACCCCACCTAACCCAGCCCGTATCTACCCTACCCACTCTCTCTCAGCTAACCCACACACCCCCCTCATCTACTCTCTCATCTACCTCTTTCTCTTCCCTAACCCTATAAATAAACCCTCCCCTTTGTATTAACCCAAACCCACACACTGTCTCCCTCTCTCCTCTAAGTTCACGTTCGAAATCACACAGGCCTATCCCTATCTCTCTCTCTGTTTCTCACTCACACTCCCCCTCGTTCTCCACCTCTCCTCGCGCTCGAACCCCCGACCGCCGCCTGCTCCGCCGTCGTCGACCTCACGTCGGAGCTCGCCCCGCGTCGCCACCACACTCCGGAGCTCGCCCGCCGTCGCCTCGAAGCCCACCCCCGCCCTCGTCGCCGGAGGACTGACCGCCGCTGCCTCCTCAACGTCAGCGCCGCCGTCCCCCTCCCGGAGCTCTGCCACCCTCCCTCCGGCCTCGACCGCCTCCACCGCGCCGCCTCGTCGTCCGCCACAACGCCGCACAAGCCCCACAGCGCCGGAGAACTCCCCCCAGCCTCCGCCCCACGCTCCGGCAACCGCCCTCCGCCGCCTCCAGCCACCGCCTCCGCCTGGAAGCCGCCGCTTCCTCCCCCGCTCGTCGCCGTGCTCGGGCGCCGCCAGTCGCCGCTCCCCCGCCGGAGAACGCCATGCACGAAGACGACGAGAGCGGGGTAATTCGAAATGGCAAACTTGTAAATATCGTAAACATTTCGTATTTTTCGTATTTTTAATTAATTAATAATTGGATTTTATGGTTTTAAACCCATAAGTAATTATATAAGCCCCAGAAAAATGTGAGACTAGTCCCAGAAAATCAGAAATGACATTCTGGACCCAATGGCGCTAGTTTCATCTCAATCCGACGCTTAGTTTTTCCATAATTAATTTTTAAGCCTAAAAGATAAATACTTGATTTTCGTTCAAAAATCCGTATCTTGATATTGTCACGTACACTAATATTTGAGAAAAATATATGTGATAATACTCTTTGTAACGATCATTTTGACATTTTGTTTGCAGAATTCTGACGTACGGTTTGTCCGGAATAAATCTTTAAACGTGGGTATTATTATTAATTTCTTGTTTTAAAAATCCTTTTAAAATTCGTAACCTTTGATTTTGACGTACACCAACGTACGATAAAAATATATGTCATAGTACTATTAAATACGATCATTTTGACACCTTATTTGAAGAATTCTATCGTGCGGTTTGCTCTAAACAATTCCGTGAACATTTGTTTTAAAAATGGTTTCTTGATTTTAAAATCGTTTTTGGCTATTTTAAATTATCTAAAATTGTTTAAAATTAGTTAACAAATATTGAAAAATAACTACTAGCCTTAGAAAATATTCTAAGCTAATTTAAACTCATTTGCTTAGTTAAATCCTTTCTTGCTTGTTCTCTTATCTCTTTAAGTGATTTCTATGTTTTCATTTAATTGCTAAACCGAGTCGTGAAGTTGTGAATTTCCACGAGACTATTGTACGGACTGTTGTAACACCGTGACTGAATTGACTGATTGGATGATGGAATTTCTATAGAATGGAAGATGGAACTTTAATAATATGGAATGGAAGATGGAACTTTAACAATAATAAATAGAAAATAGGGTGTGCTTTAACCGATTGTTTCTTGTGATTGAAGGTACCAATCCTTGTGCACCAGCTCTTCTAGCTCCAATCTCGTTTTTCCACGACGAGCTTGAATATATTAAGTCACGACATATTCTAACTTTAGAAAACTAGACTTCTGTGCTTGTATGAACTTGTGACACTTCACTTATAGCCTCAGAACGGCTATTCAAGTTAAACCAAACTAGAGAACTAAATGAAAGTAATCTACCAAAGATTACTTTGCCAACTTTCAACTTTGGTGGTTGTAGCACACAACTATCAACTTGGGTAAATTGTGTGCTAGCCACACTACCACGTGCTCAAAGCACGGAAGTAACAGCTTTTGGTGTTGGGCTTGTCTTTATCCTACTTGCTGGTTTTCAATGAGGAAGTCAACCAGTTGACTTGGTGTGACTAACATGTGGAACATTCCTGTGGAACATCCTGTGGAACAATCTTGTGAAGAACTTGTACTTGACACGTCACTGGGGTTTCGGGGTAACTCACAGTTGCGAGAGTACGGGAGTGACTAGAGTTCGATCTACATGTCAAGCTGCCTGTGTTTCGGCCTCCTGTCTAGCTGCCTGTGTTTCGGCAAACCATCCTGCTGCCTGGGTACCGGCATTCGTCTGGGTAGCACCCAGGCAAGAGACGAACTGAACGGTCACATATTGTACTCTCCTACTTGAGTCACGTAGTTCTAGTGTAACTTGCACAGTTACTTTCTTTACAGTGCATGCACTTTACTTTACTTGCCAGTACAGTCACCTTTACTTTACGCATTCCATGCACGTTGCTTCTACACTTGTACAGACACTGCACCGTACTTTACTTTCACTTTAGTATGCTTTGTCATACTTGTACAGTACCTCTCTTTCTTTATTTAGAATTGTTGTGACTTACCTACGGTTCCATTTCCGTGGCACCGCAGACGACATACATATGGAGGCAGATGCTCTAGAGTTAATAGCACCAGACTTCGACCATGAGACCGCAGCTTCCAGAGCTATTTTCAGTTGTGTACTTTCTTTCTTTCTTTTATCATTGTTGGAACATTTGTACGGTTCGGATTGTAATAATTGGACACTATTTGGGTATTTTTGTACATCTCTGCATCGTGGCTATTTTGATTTCATTGGTTAACTGCAGAACCTGCGCAATTATCAAATAAGTAACGGGCCCCCGAAAGCGGGTCGTTACAATTTCTCCTATACTACGATGATGCTATGGGTACACAAGTCCCTAGGGAGCCTTCGGTTATGCGTGATCTGCATTGATCTGCATAGGAAATCGCATATGCATAGAATCCTTCTAGGGAGTAAGAGTAGTTGTTTGCACTACTTACGAATGAGGACAACTGCATTCATTAACCTGGCAGCATTAATCAGGGATAGGAATATTCTCAAAGACACTGTTCATGTGTCCATAGAGGAGCAGTTTGCAATGTTCCTTCATATCGTAGGTCACAAGTCAAAGAATAGAGTAATGCAAATTGATTTCATTCGATCCGGGTCTACAGTCAGTCGTTACTTCAACCAAGTAATGCAAGCAGTGTGTGCCTTGAGGGATATGTTCATGAAGCAAGCGCCAAATGAGACTCCTCCCGAGGTTGCCAATAATCCAAAGTGGTTTCCATATTTCAAGGTATGCGTGTATGCGTGTATAGGGCCCTTAAGACTTCATCTTGTGAATGTAAATGTAACATTTGCCTGCTTTAATACGATGTAGGATTGCATAGGGCTCAT
Source organism: Scilla litardierei (assembly GCA_030789695.1). Taxonomy (NCBI): domain Eukaryota; kingdom Viridiplantae; phylum Streptophyta; class Magnoliopsida; order Asparagales; family Asparagaceae; genus Scilla; species Scilla litardierei. Next base: position 124,352,799 of record CM061133.1, read on the forward strand.
CGATGGGACACACATCGATGCCATGCTCCCAGCACATCTCGCACCCCGTTTTAGAGGTCGTAAGGGGGTGACACAAAATGTCCTTGCGGCTGTGACATCAAACAAAAGATTCACATACGTCATGGCTGGGTGGGAAGGATCCGCAAATGATTTTACTGTCCTTAAAGATGCCTTGTCATTACCACCCCCCCACGGGTTGCGAGTTTATGAAGGTAATAGTCAGACATAAACCTACTTTATATATTCCAATATTAAAGTGGTCGTTTGATGGAATAGTTGGTGTGCGTTTCTGTGTGTAGGAAAATATTACCTGTGTGATGCGGGTTATACTACCATGCCGGGTTTCATATCTCCGTTCAGGGGCGTTAGATACCATTTGAAGGACCATACCGATCGAGTTCCGCGAAATCGCAAAGAACTTTTCAACCTGCGCCATTCTTCCTTAAGGACGAAGATCGAGTCTACCTTTGTTATCCTGAAGAACAAGTTCAAGATCTTGACATCCAAGCCCCACTATCCCTTCCCAAGCCAGGTTGACACAGTCCTTGCTTGCACGGTTTTGCATAATTATATCCAGATACAAGATCCGCAAGACCCTCATCTCCTAGATGATGGTGTTGGGATCGAGGAAGACGGTGATGTTATCAATGAGCAAGATGCTTCGATTATGGATATGTCACAACAGGTGCCATTACGTGAACAAACCCAACAAAAGGACCAGTGGAAAATGCGGAGGGATTTAATTGCATGGGATATGTGGGTTGACTATTGTACAATTCATAATAATGGCAACACAAGTGAACATGGCATGTGAGGTGTATGTTAAGATACCAATTATGGATATGGCATGCAAGGATGTGGACCCCTTAAGACTTTATGTTTTATTTATGCGTATGACGTGTATGTATGTGGCCTCAATACATTAATTATGTGTTATTTATAGGTATGGCATGCAACACTTTATGTTTTATTTATGCGTATGACGTGTATGTATGTGGCCTCAATACATTAATTATGTGTTATTTATGGGTATGGCATGCAACAACGTTTTCCTATAATGTCACCAATTGAAGTTTAAATTTGAGCTATTAAATTTTCATTTCGCCTTTGATATTTTCATATCTATTATTGCAGTCATGTCTGGGAATCCGAACCAAGGGCGTACAAATGACCGGTCAAATCCAAACCAAAGTTGGAGTGAGAATACGCTGTTGCGACCGATGGCGCGAAGGGTGGGAGACTTCCACTACCCAACGCAAGGCATGCAAGGTAGAGGGACGAGTATGCCCTATCAAAACTACCCGCAATATAGCATGCCAATGCAAATTCCTTCTCCCCCTGGATACATGCATATGCTACAGGGAGGGGAGATGGGGGAAGGAATGGGAAACCCCCATTATTTTACCCCGTCTCCCCCTATGGGTATCCACATGACGTCATCGCCCAGCGGGAATGACTCGATGAGGAGGGGAAGTGACTCATCGCGTAAGTCGAGTCGCCGCGGTGATTCGGAGGAGCCTTCGGTGGAAAGCCCAAGGAAAAAGTCGAAGTCCCCGGTGAACAAAGTGTGGCCGTGGGAGCACGATTTGGAACTTATCCCTTACCTTGCAGAGCAAGTAGATGAAGGAAATAAAGGCGATAAGTCCTTTAAACTTACTGCCTTCAACTCCGCAGCGGCCCACATCAATGCATTATTCCAAACAACATATACCGGGCTAAATGTCACGCCCCGCTTCCCAAAAATGTGGAGGCGAGACGTGAGAAGGTCCGCTCAGACTTGAAGCTGAAAAGCCGCAAGTCCAATAAGCGTCAAATAGAACTACAAATGGCAGGTCCTTGCAATGCAATACAGAACAACAATAATAACAAGAAGGAGAGACAGATAAAATGTTCAATCTCAAATTATCCATTAATTGAATTACAATATCACAGAAAAGCCACCAGGCTAAAAGGAAAAGAGTCTAAGGCCCAAACATGGCCAACAAGGTATAACATACATACAAAGGTGCCACGCACCAACAACTAACATCAAACCTAAACAAAGAAGTGAACACGAGCGGTCTTCAAGACAGGCCCCTGGTGTCCACTCACCTCCACAGCAAACATCAGCATCAGCAACACCATATCCCCTGCAACAAAGCTCTGGCTCTGGGTCTAACATGTGACACCCAAAAGAGAGAGGGGCACATGTCAGCAAGTCTGGAAAGACTTGTGCAAGGAAACTGAAAGAAAGGTAAACTAGCAACCTAGCAGTTATAGTATGATGCATGGCATGGCAAGTATAGTATGGAAGTGACAAGTAAAGTACAAGTAGCAAGTAACAAGTATGTCATGGATAACAAGTTTTACAAGTAAAACACGGACAAGTACAAGTGGTAAGTGTGACAAGTATAGTCAAGTAATAAGTACAAGTACAAGGGATCACTCAACGAGTGCCCTTTGCCCGCAGGCTGTATTCAAGTATCAAGTACAAGGGATCACTCAACGAGTGCCCTTTGCCCGCAGGCTGTGTTGAGCTCGTCTTCTGGAACACGAGCCAGAAAGTGCAAATGGCATAGGATTGTGCCCACGCAAGGTGGGTGCCTAGCCGGAACAGTAGTACAAGTATGTAGCAAGGCTACGCAATCACGATGAGTATTCAAGCATGCAATGACATGAGCAGTTAATACGCGTACCGTTAATTGTATTTAAACGTGACAGGCAAGATGCAATGACATGAACAGATATTCGCGTACCGTTTATTGAAATTAGACATGACAGGCAAAATGCAATGACATGAACAGATATTCGCGTACCGTTTATTGAAATTAGACATGACAGGCAAAATGCAATGGCATGAACAATATTCGCGTACCGTTTATTTAAATTAAACGTGGCAGTTAAAATGCAATAGCAGTTAAGGATGCATGGATGACATGAACAGTTAATACGCGTACCGTTAAGGAAAGTAAACGTGACATACAAGCATGATGAAGGTGACGGACCAAGCTTCGTTGTCAAGCTAGGTCAATGGCGTCTAGACGGCTATCCTTTCACCGTCTAGTCTCTTTTACGCTAAAGCAAGGAAATGGCCTAAGACATGGCCCAAATCAAGAGATGCAAGTTTCACTTGCCTAGCACCGGGGATAACGATCACGAAGGTTCGTCTCGTGGATGCTAATCTACGGGGGAAATCGCTGTTATGGGGAACATTCATCAAACAACATGAAATTTCATTAGGGTTTCATAAAAATACAAATAGGTTATGAAAATATCGAGGGATCGATTTCTTACCGAGAGGAGGCGGAAGAAACACTCCGGAGAACCTATGGATCAGATCTGGAAAGGATGGAGAAGTTTGGAGAACTAGGGTTTTTGGGGGATTTGGGGTTTTGATGAGATTTTGGGGAAGATGAGAGGTGGAATGAGTTGATGGAGGGTTTAGATGATGGATCTTGGGCTTGGAATGAAGGGTTGAAGCTTGGAGGAAGATGTGGGCTCAAAGGGGGAGATTTGGGGAAGGAGGAGGTTCAGGAGAAGAGAGGGAAGAGAAGAAAACGATTGGGGGTTTATATAGAAAATCGTGTGGCGGCTAGGGCAAACTAGGGTTTCCTGGGCTGATTAGTCGGTCAAAGAAGGATTGGTGACCGACTAGTTTGGGAACTAGTCGGTCGGTTTGTAACGGCCGGTATTCTTCTAGGCGTATTATTATTGTATGTCCGTATTTCCATCCGGATATTTTTGTGCGCAAATTCTTTTGTGCGTCGACGCAAGCGCGTATCCGCTTTTTGTTTTACCGTACCAACATTTATTGACTATCAATTTTTAACAAATTACCTTAACTTAATTATCCCACTAATTACAAATTTCTAATCGCCGTTAACTTCACTAATTACTTCATTCATTTTAATAATCACATCTTATTTAATTACTTAATTTATTATTATTGGCTAAAAATCAAATCACTGATTTACTGAATTAATTTTTACCCTAATTAGATTATCCCTAAATCAAACATCGATTAACTTAGCCCTAATTAAATCACTAATTAAACCCCATTGAATCCCACCTCCTCCGGTTGGTGAGATCCAACATCCTTCATCAAAATTTCCCCCACTCCAGCTATCTCCCCCTCTGACTGTCCCCCTGCACTTTTCCTATATCCGTATCACCATCATCGGCATGAGGAAACGACATCAATTTCTCCTGCAAACAAACCCTCCAGCACACTTTCTCCTTCCATGCAATCCATCAAACCCAAATCCCTGCAAAACAAATTCATCCCAACCCAATTCTCCAAACCAGTCTGTTCATCCATTCCAAAAAAAGGCAACAATTTCATCAACCCAATTTCTCAAGCCCAAATTGAAATCATCCCCCAAACTGAAACCCAATCTGAAAAATCAGAATTTCAGATCCAACAAACCAACCAAAAATCAACTTTCCAAATCAACCCAAATCCACAAACAAAACAGCCCCAGAAATCAATTCCCAAACCTGTTTTCCCAAACAAAACAAGCTGAAATTCAAATCAAAAGAGAGCTCAGATCTGAACACCACTCCAAATCAAAACCCTCATCTTTCCCATCTTCTTCCTCCTTCCTCCACCTCCTTTCCCTTGGCCACAACCCCCGCCATCAGCCGCCACGCGCCCACGCCCGGAACCGCCGCCGTCGCATCACCGCCCGCGCCGCCCTTGACCGCCGAACCGCCGGCCTCCCGAGCCGCCAGCGCGCGCCTGCCGCCGTCCGCCCCTCTTGCCGCCTGCAAGCCGCCGGAGCAGCCGCCCCAGGTCGCCGGAGCGCCGCCCTCCTCCCGCTTGCTGCCGTCGTGCGCCGTGAGTGCCCCTTGCCTCGAGTGCGTGGGTTTGTTTCAAGATGCAGCAACGAATTGTTAAAAAAAAGGGGAGAATAATAAAGAGAGAAAGAGGGGACAGAGAGAGGAGGAGAGTGACAGCTAGCCTAGGGTGTTGGGAGAAAAAGATAGGTTTGGATTAAAGAATGAGAAGGAGGGAGAGAAATAATAACTTATTAGTATTATAACATATCCTTAGTCAATGTTACAGGATAGTAGATGGGATATTAAAAGTAATGTTAACATGCCATTAGTTTATTAGCCCATTCAAATTGACCTGGTACCATTGTAATTAGCCTAGTAGAGTTGATTAGTAGGTGCTTAGTATTAATTAGTGTTAGTGTTAATTTAAATAACGGTTTGTTAAGATGTTATTTAATTCTAGCATGTTAGCAAGTTTGTAAATAACGCTAGGGTGATAATACTAGTATAACATAAGGCGCACCATGTCAGTATGACCCTAAATAACATTTCACTAGCCGTAGAACCGGACAAAATTAGGCAACCCAATTCGGGTGTTATTTTAATATTGCACGTATTTCGCAGAAATCTAATTCAATGATTTGTTTAACCAAAACAGAGAACCGAAAGTACCGACACGCAATACCCGTCCAAACGAACTCACAACTGATCTCACCGGAAACAGGCAAGTGATACTTGCCCGTAATTATTTAGGCCATGTTTTAGGCCAATTTGTGTAGTTGCGTAAAAGAGACTAGGCGGTGAAATGATAGTCGCCTAGACGACCATATTGATCTAGTTTGACAACGAAACTAGATCCGACACTTTTTACCTGTTTGCATTCATGCTGCAATGTCACGTTTACTTTCAATTGAATGTACGCACTTTAACTGCTCATTACATGTCATGCATCAAATTGTTCTATCGTGATTGCGTAGCACACGCTACAATAATTGTAACTATTGAGGCTAGGCACCTGCTTTTGCGGGCACAACCCTATGCCATATTGAAAAACACTTCCTGGCTCGTGATCCAGAAGCGAGCACAGTGTTGTTGGGAAACCAACGCTCGATACACGTGGAGGGGTAGGGTTAAGCGATCACTTGAGCGTAGAAGTGTGCCCGTACAGCCACTTCAGCCAAAAGGCGTAAACCCTGTGCACATCGTGAATACAAGGAAATCGTGAAATCGTGAAATCGTGAAATAGTGATTTGTAGCTTTCTGCTACGACGTGCTTAATTATTTTTGTCTAGTTAATTTAATTGTTGCACTCTTTTAATGTCATGCCATATCATCATTGTAGAACTGCTAGTTGCATTATTTTATTTGTATCCTTGCACAAAAGTTCTCCGCTTCCCTTGGGAGACTTTTGCTGACATGTGCCCTTTTCTCTTTGGGTGTCACATGTCAGACTTTGAGACAGAGCAGGTAGTAGCGGACGACCAGTTCGTTGACGCTGAGTTTGAGGTCCCTACTGAGACCGAGTTCGAGGACACCGGTGACCAGTCCTAGTCTCACCTAGAGACTTCTTTTAGTTGTTGCTGCTTTTATAGTTGCTGTTAGATTTCGGTGCGTAGCACCTATCTCTCGTTGTTTCGTTTGGCCATGCTTTAGGCCTATTGTTCAGACTTGTACTTTTGTGACTATTCTGTGATGATGTAATATTTGTTGGATGTTGGTGGTGGATGTAATTTTATCTGCTTAATTATTGTTGTTGTTTCCCGCAATGCAAGGACCTGCTACTTTTCGAAAATTTTTACAGACGCTTATCAGACTGCAGCTTCACAGCTCCACGTCTGAGCGGACCTCCTCACGTCTCGCCTTCCATATTAGGGAAGCGGGGCGTGACAGGTTTTAGTGGTGGCCCATGCAGGTCACTCTCTTTGCATCAGCGAAATATCGGAACAACAATAATGATAACAACATCCATTAAATATTCATAACATTCGAGTCATGATTAAGTCTAATCTGAGCATTTTCTTGTCTTAGATGGCCGGTAGACGCATTACCCGAGGAGCTGGTAGTGGACCTGGAGCTGGTGGTGGAACAGGACATGTTGCAGATGCTGATAGAGAACCCACCACGGCTGAGATGATGAGGATGATGCATCAGATGCTGCAGGTTCAGCAGGGCATGCTTCAGAATGCCCCTCGCTTCGAGCCGGGAGCGAAGCAATTTCGGGAGCTGGGCCCGTCATATTTTACTGGGTCAGAAGGATCATTAGCTGCAGATGAATGGATGAAGAACACAGAGGATAACCTGCTTCTCTCGAAAGTTAACCCGGCTGGATGGGTTGACTTGGTGAAGAAGCAACTGAAGGACAATGCCCGCAGTTGGTGGGAGTCAGAAGAGCAGCTGTTGGCAAAACCTATCCTTTGGGCCACTTTCAAGGCAAGATTTAATGATGAGTATTTCCCTCGAGCTGCCAAGAGGGAGCTGATGCAGCAGTTTATCAATCTGAAGTAAGGGAATCTGACGGTGGACCAGTATCACCAAGAGTTTATGAGACTGAGTCGCTTTGCACCGAAGATGGTGGAGACTGCTGAGGATCGAGCTCAGAAATTCTTACAAGGTTTATCTTTGGAGCTGCAGAGTCTGATTTCCTCTTCGAACTTGGATTCTTACCAGAAGTTGCTGATAGCTGCCAAGAGGCAGGAGCTGATTTCCAATCAGAGGAGAGGACAATATTCAGGTGCTGGGAAGAGGCCTATGGAGCAGGCCAGAGCTGTGGTTAGGCCTGGATTCAAGCCTAATCAGTCCGTGCAGTTTAAGAGGCCAGGTGGGCCTACTCCGAAGTTGTGCCATTTTTGTGGCAAGGCTGGTCATGTGAAGGAGCAGTGTAGGAGATTCTTGGGCCAGTGCTTGGTTTGTGGTGACGCTACGCATGCATTGAAGGACTGTCCGAGAACTAAGCAACTGTGGAAGGCACCAGATGGAGTTCAGCAGTAGAGAGCTCCAGTGGCTGCTGGACGTGGAGCGCCTCTCATTCCCCAGAAGCAGGCTTTCCAGCAGGCTGTTCAGCCTAAGAGGCAAGCCTTCACGATGACTGCAGTGGAGGCAGAGACTGAGGACGGAGTTATTGCAGGTAACTCCTATACTAGTCTTCCTTATTTATCCATTATATTTGATTAGTTATATCCATGTTAATTTAGTTACATATTACCCTTAGGTGTCATCTTAGTTTCATCTCACCCGGCCTTGACCCTGTTCGATTCTGGAGCTTCCATGTGCATCCTATCTCGGAAGTTCGTAGTCGAACACTCGATACCCACCTATACACTTCCCAAGTGTTGGAACATTACAACTGGGAATGGTGTAGTGAAGGTTGCACTGGGATGTAGACCATGCCCGTTGGTGATTAGTGGACACGAATTATATGCTAATTTCATCGTCCACGACCTATCCAACTTTGATGCTATTCTCGGCATTGATTGGTTAGGAGCTTTTTATGCCACGATTGACTGTCACCGAAAGAAAGTGGTGTTCGAAATTCCCGACCATCCAGTGTTCGAATTTGTCGGCGGAGGATGTTCGCTTGGACCTGTCAAGTTCCGAGCCCAGCCTTACCGATTGACCGTTGCATCTATGATTGCTGAGCCAGAGAAGCCTGCAGTAGTGAGAGATTTCGAAGACGTCTTCCCTGAAGACATTTCTGGACTGCCGCCTGATCGAGCGTTGGAGTTCGGTATCGATCTTATGCCAGGAGCCCAACCAATTTCGAAGGCGCCGTACCGTATGGCTCCTGCAGAACTAGAAGAGTTGAGAAAGCAGTTGGATGAACTACTACAGAAGGGTTTCATTCATCCCAGCGTATCTCCATGGGGTGCACCCGTCTTGCTAGTGAAGAAGAAAGATGGCTCGAGGAGAATGTGTATTGATTATCGAGAGTTGAATCAGATCACAGTGAAGAACAAGTACCCGCTGCCCCGCATTGATGATATCTTCGATCAGCTTGGTGGATCGAGAGTATTTTCGAAGTTGGATCTCCGGAGTGGATATCATCAAGTCAGAGTCAAGAAGGAAGACGTGCTCAAGACCGCTTTTCGGACTAAGTACGGGCATTACGAGTTCGTTGTCATGCCGTTCGGTGTGACGAACGCTCCTGCTGTGTTCATGAATCTCATGAACCTTATCTTTTACGACTTCCTTGACAAGTTCGTAGTGATCTTCATAGACGATATCTTGGTGTACTCTAAGAGCGAGGAAGAGCATGCAGAACATCTGAAGATAGTGTTGGAGACGCTCCGTCACCATAGACTGTATGCCAAGTACAGCAAATGCGAATTCTGGCTGGATAGAATTGCATTTCTTGGGCATGTAGTATCGGGAGCCGGTATCTCAGTGGATCCGGAGAAGGTCAAAGCAGTCAGTGAATGGCATACACCTCGATCGGCATCGGACATCAGGAGTTTCCTTGGATTGGCTGGGTACTACCGCAGATTTATCAAGGATTTCTCGAAGATAGCTGAGCCGATGACGAAATTGACTAGGAAGGATGTTAAGTTCAATTGGTCAGACTCTTGTGAGCAAGCTTTTTCTACTTTGAAGGAGAGACTGACTACTGCACCAGTCTTAGCTATTCCAGACAGAAGCGGAGGCTTCGAAATTTTCTGTGACGCATCAGGCAAGGGACTTGGATGCGTTCTGCACCAGCACAATCATGTGGTCGCATATGCTTCGCGACAATTGAAGGTCCATGAGAAGAATTATCCGACACATGACTTGGAGTTAGCTGCCGTCATCTTTGCACTGAAGATTTGGCGACATTTCTTACTGAGTGAGAAAGTGAAAATCTTCACCGATCACAAAAGTTTGAAATATATATTCACCCAGAAGGAACTAAATATGAGACAGCGTAGATGGTTGGAATTGATGGCAGACTACGACATCGATCTTCAGTATCATCCAGGGAAGGTGAATGTCGTACCGGATGCCTTGAGTCGACTACCCGAAGTGATGATTCTCACATCTCAGTGGAGGTTGCAGCAGGATCTGCGAAGGATGAATGTTGAAGCTATTCTACCAGGAGTCACATCGTCATTGATGAACATGCAGATTCAATCGACGATCGTGGATCGAATCAAGATTGCTCAAACTGGAGATGCTAAATTGAAGAAGATCAGAGAGCAAGTTGAAGCAGGGCTTCGAACAGATTTTCTGATTCACGCGGATGGATCTTTGAGATATGGTAGTAGGATCTGCGTACCTGCCGGAGATATCAGAGAGGAGTTGATGAATGAGGCTCACAGTTTGCCTTATTCTATTCATCCTGGAGGTACTAAGATGTACAAAGATCTTCGACAAAATTTCTGGTGGCATGGAATGAAGAGAAGTGTGGCACGGAGCGTTGCCAAGTGCCTCGTGTGTCAGCAAGTGAAGGCTGAACACCATCGCATTGCCGGGTTACTACAACCTCTGCCGATTCCAGAGTGGAAGTGGCAGCACATCACGATGGACTTCGTGACTGGCTTACCTCTGAGCACCAAGCAGAACGACACGATCTGGGTCATCGTTGATCGATTGACCAAGTCAGCGCATTTTATACCTTTCCGAGTTGGGCAATCCACGGAGATATTAGCAAGGAAGTATATGGAGGTAATGACCTAACTCATACCTTAATAATTTCCTTCTAGTACTAGTCGTAATGTGAATTATGTCGTGTAGGAGATCGTGCGCTTGCATGGAGTCCCTGTGAGCATCGTATCAGATCGTGATACGAGATTCACATCTCAGTTCTGGAAGAGTCTACAGACCAATCTGGGTACCAGTCTGAAGTTCAGTACTGCGTATCACCCGCAGACGGATGGACAGTCGGAGCGCACTATTCAGATCTTAGAAGATATGTTGCGAGCTTGCATGTTGGATCTCAAGGGTTCGTGGGAGGATCACCTGCACTTGGTGGAGTTCTCCTACAACAATAGCTATCAGGCGAGCATTGGCATGGCGCCATTTGCTGCTCTCTACGGGAGGAAATGTCGATCGCCACTGAGTTGGGATGACGTAGGTGATAGAGAGCTCTTGGGGCCAGAGATGATAGTAGAAGCAGTTGATGTTGTGCGAGATATCAGGGACAAGCTTCGGATCGCTCAGGACCGTTATAAGCATTGGGCTGATGCTAAACGGCGTCCTTTGGAGTTTCAGCCGGGAGATCATGTGTTCCTGAAGATCTCACCAAATCGAGGAGTGATTTGATTTGGAAAGAGAGGCAAGCTTAGTCCGAGATTTATTGGACCCTTCGATGTGTTGGAGCGAGTTGGAGAGGTAGCATATCGCTTAGCTTTGCCACCGTCCTTAGTGGGAGTACATGACGTCTTTCATGTGTCCCAGCTCCGTCGTTATATCAGCGACCCTTCTCATGCTGTGGACTACTCTGAGATTACTGTTCGGCCAGATCTGACGTACGAACAGCAACCGGTGGAGATCTTAGATCGACGTCAGAAAGTTTTCAGGACTAAGACTGTTGATCTAGTCAGGGTGATGTGGCGTCGCGACTCACCAGGAGAGTCTACCTGGGAGCGGAAGATGAGATACGGGAGCGTTATCCATATTTGTTCCATACTCTTTAGTTGATGAGAATTCCGAGGACGGAATTTTTCTTAAGGTGTGTAGAATGTAACGGCCGGTATTCTTCTAGGCGTATTATTATTGTATGTCCGTATTTCCATCCGGATATTTTTGTGCGCAAATTCTTTTGTGCGTCGACGCAAGCGCGTATCCGCTTTTTGTTTTACCGTACCAACATTTATTGACTATCAATTTTTAACAAATTACCTTAACTTAATTATCCCACTAATTACAAATTTCTAATCGCCGTTAACTTCACTAATTACTTCATTCATTTTAATAATCACATCTTATTTAATTACTTAATTTATTATTATTGGCTAAAAATCAAATCACTGATTTACTGAATTAATTTTTACCCTAATTAGATTATCCCTAAATCAAACATCGATTAACTTAGCCCTAATTAAATCACTAATTAAACCCCATTGAATCCCACCTCCTCCGGTTGGTGAGATCCAACATCCTTCATCAAAATTTCCCCCACTCCAGCTATCTCCCCCTCTGACTGTCCCCCTGCACTTTTCCTATATCCGTATCACCATCATCGGCATGAGGAAACGACATCAATTTCTCCTGCAAACAAACCCTCCAGCACACTTTCTCCTTCCCTGCAATCCATCAAACCCAAATCCCTGCAAAACAAATTCATCCCAATCCAATTCTCCAAACCAGTCTGTTCATCCATTCCAAAAAAGGCAACAATTTCATCAACCCAATTTCTCAAGCCCAAATTGAAATCATCCCCCAAACTGAAACCCAATCTGAAAAATCAGAATTTCAGATCCAACAAACCAACCAAAAATCAACTTTCCAAATCAACCCAAATCCACAAACAAAACAGCCCCAGAAATCAATTCCCAAACCTGTTTTCCCAAACAAAACAAGCTGAAATTCAAATCAAAAGAGAGCTCAGATCTGAACACCACTCCAAATCAAAACCCTCATCTTTCCCATCTTCTTCCTCCTTCCTCCACCTCCTTTCCCTTGGCCACAACCCCCGCCATCAGCCGCCACGCGCCCACGCCCGGAACCGCCGCCGTCGCATCACCGCCCGCGCCGCCCTTGACCGCCGAACCGCCGGCCTCCTGAGCCGCCAGCGCGCGCCTGCCGCCGTCCGCCCCTCTTGCCGCCTGCAAGCCGCCGGAGCAGCCGCCCCAGGTCGCCGGAGCGCCGCCCTCCTCCCGCTTGCTGCCGTCGTGCGCCGTGAGTGCCCCTTGCCTCGAGTGCGTGGGTTTGTTTCAAGATGCAGCAACGAATTGTTAAAAAAAAGGGGAGAATAATAAAGAGAGAAAGAGGGGACAGAGAGAGGAGGAGAGTGACAGCTAGCCTAGGGTGTTGGGAGAAAAAGATAGGTTTGGATTAAAGAATGAGAAGGAGGGAGAGAAATAATAACTTATTAGTATTATAACATATCCTTAGTCAATGTTACAGGATAGTAGATGGGATATTAAAAGTAATGTTAACATGCCATTAGTTTATTAGCCCATTCAAATTGACCTGGTACCATTATAATTAGCCTAGTAGAGTTGATTAGTAGGTGCTTAGTATTAATTAGTGTTAGTGTTAATTTAAATAACGGTTTGTTAAGATGTTATTTAATTCTAGCATGTTAGCAAGTTTGTAAATAACGCTAGGGTGATAATACTAGTATAACATAAGGCGCACCATGTCAGTATGACCCTAAATAACATTTCACTAGCCGTAGAACCGGACAAAATTAGGCAACCCAATTCGGGTGTTATTTTAATATTGCACGTATTTCGCAGAAATCTAATTCAATGATTTGTTTAACCAAAACAGAGAACCGAAAGTACCGACACGCAATACCCGTCCAAACGAACTCACAACTGATCTCACCGGAAACAGGCAAGTGATACTTGCCAGTAATTATTTAGGCCATGTTTTAGGCCAATTTGTGTAGTTGCGTAAAAGAGACTAGGCGGTGAAATGATAGTCGCCTAGACGACCATATTGATCTAGTTTGACAACGAAACTAGATCCGACACTTTTTACCTGTTTGCATTCATGCTGCAATGTCACGTTTACTTTCAATTGAATGTACGCACTTTAACTGCTCATTACATGTCATGCATCAAATTGTTCTATCGTGATTGCGTAGCACACGCTACAATAATTGTAACTATTGAGGCTAGGCACCTGCTTTTGCGGGCACAACCCTATGCCATATTGAAAAACACTTCCTGGCTCGTGATCCAGAAGCGAGCACAGTGTTGTTGGGAAACCAACGCTCGATACACGTGGAGGGGTAGGGTTAAGCGATCACTTGAGCGTAGAAGTGTGCCCGTACAGCCACTTCAGCCAAAAGGCGTAAACCCTGTGCACATCATGAATACAAGGAAATCGTGAAATCGTGAAATCGTGAAATAGTGATTTGTAGCTTTCTGCTACGACGTGCTTAATTATTTTTGTCTAGTTAATTTAATTGTTGCACTCTTTTAATGTCATGCCATATCATCATTGTAGAACTGCTAGTTGCATTATTTTATTTGTATCCTTGCACAAAAGTTCTCCGCTTCCCTTGGGAGACTTTTGCTGACATGTGCCCTTTTCTCTTTGGGTGTCACATGTCAGACTTTGAGACAGAGCAGGTAGTAGCGGACGACCAGTTCGTTGACGCTGAGTTTGAGGTCCCTACTGAGACCGAGTTCGAGGACACCGGTGACCAGTCCTAGTCTCACCTAGAGACTTCTTTTAGTTGTTGCTGCTTTTATAGTTGCTGTTAGATTTCGGTGCGTAGCACCTATCTCTCGTTGTTTCGTTTGGCCATGCTTTAGGCCTATTGTTCAGACTTGTACTTTTGTGACTATTCTGTGATGATGTAATATTTGTTGGATGTTGGTGGTGGATGTAATTTTATCTGCTTAATTATTGTTGTTGTTTCCCGCAATGCAAGGACCTGCTACTTTTCGAAAATTTTTACAGACGCTTATCAGACTGCAGCTTCACAGCTCCACGTCTGAGCGGACCACCTCACGTCTCGCCTTCCATATTAGGAAAGCGGGGCGTGACACGGTTGATCAACGCAGACCGACTAAGAGTAAACAGTAGCTCGCTCAGGAAAACTGGACTATGAGTTAGTCGGTCTGTGAAGGCTTGTCAACCGACTAGTTTAAGAACTAGTCGGTCGGTGAGTGTTCATAGACCGACTAAAGGCTGAATTCTGAGAGAGATCATGGAAATGAGAGTTAGTCGGTCTGAGAAGGATTCCTGACCGACTAGTTTAGCATCTAGTCGGTCGATGGTTGTTCTTAGACTGACTAAGAGTAAACAGTAACTCCAGAATAATTGATTGAATGAACTAGTCGGTTCCAGTTGATTTCCTGACCGACTAAATTGGAATCTAGTCGGTCGGTTGATCTTCTTGAACCAACTAACGTGCACGAAAAGTCTCGAAATGGAGCGCGAAGGTTCGGGATGAATTCTAAGGTTTCTAGGATCAACCTATCGCTAAGATATGATCGATATGAAGCTCGTCACGAGTGACTTACTCCGAGTTCAATGATTCTAAGGAAGAAGCTAGAAGATCACATCAAAAGGAATGAAAACGAAAGTTAGGAAATCTCAACGAGATGAATGAAAGCGAGAACTATGGAAATGGAAACCACACAAGGAGAGAACCCACCATCACAAGCAGAACCCACCATCACAAGCAGAACCCACTGATAATCCAATCATACAAAAACCAGTCGTTACATCCTACCCACCTTAGAATAAAGTCCGTCCTCGGACTTTCTAACATATATATAGTCGCTCGGGTAACTACCCTCAACCAATATCACATCGTAAATTCAACCAAGTACTTTCATTTCGAGTGCTTATATATACATGCACTAGAAATCAAATATTACTACCACTACACACATATTTTCACGCACAAAGTACACTCATACTTATTATAGTCAATCAATTTCATACATGTATTTCAATCACATATATATAGGCAATATATTTATACAACAATAAACACTTATTACTTACTATAAGAAAATAACCAAGCCTATCTTATTTGAAAATAATTTCACATTTATTTAGTCATTCAAATACATGCAAATATTTCACCATATTTTCACCTCACATATACTCCTATAACTATATATTGGTATAGCCACCCACAATCGTGTGCGTAACACAACCAAGCACAAACAACTCAAACACCATACATACATCATCCATCACTATTCACCACCACATACAATTATACCAAAGTACATAGAGTATACCCACTCAAGCTTGAGTGAGACTCAAATCATAGCAGGACATTTATATGCGTAACACAGTATCCATACACATACCAATACCACCCCAGGGCACACACATCCACGTATCACATATTTTCACACCATATCCATCCATTTATAATTACCATATCAACACATCAACTACATACAAGTTTAAGAGATGCAATAGTCGAGTATACCTCCAGATATACACGCATACGACATCTCATAAAACAAGTAGTACCAATCAAAATTATCATTCTGTTATCATACGTATATCACATCATACTTAAGCAGAAAATTACCTACACACAACATACAATTGCCAACACCCATACCACTATATACACACCACGAAATCAACACTACGACGACATAACCACTTAACTAATGGGCCCACCAAACTATAACAAGGTTGACACAGGCACGACAAGCTCTATGGGCTAGACAATAGGAAAGAACCGAACCTAGATCATGACGAATAGAAAGATCGAAAAACATGGGTTCAGCTAGGACGAAGATAAGGAGCCAAATTTGGTTAGGGGAATCAGGGTAAGACTGTGAATGTTTAGGTGGAAAGATGATGCAATGATACCCTTAAGGAATACGTAAAGAAGGTAGTGTAAACAACATAAGTTAAAATACGTGAATTCAAAGACCGTTGTACTTCAAAAAGTCGGAGTCCTCGTTTATATAAAATTATTTAGAGGTCGATAAACAAGTTGTTTGAAAGCGAGTTTGAGACGAATATACGTAATAAGAGGAAAAGTGGTTTATTGGCTTATATAAAATCATCATGAGGAAAAAGGAAATCATTTACTCGAACATTAAAACATAGGTCAGAAATGTTATGCGGCAGCAACCTAAAAATTTTGGAAAAGTTTTGAGATTCGAAGATTGAAATCAGATCAAGTATAGTGTGGAGAATTTAAGCGCATGCTAAAGGTTTCCGAATCTTAAAAACTGAAGAGAAATCCCAAATAAACCATATCGAAAATACTTTTAGAGAAATCCGGATTTGCCAACAAAATTGCTTTATTTGTACGAGCAAAACGAACGTGGTACCGATATATAAAAATAATTGAAGTCATATTTCAGAAATTATCTTAAAAGTGTGTATGGTGAATGGAAAGATATTATCTTAATAGTATGGAAAGAGAAAAGGATATTTAAACTCATCAAGTTAGTATTAAAACTTTTAAACCGTTTTATGAAGGGTCTAAGTCAGGAATGATTTCGAAATAGTCATTTTTTTACAAAAATCTGAAATATGGAAAATGTTGAGCATAAAATCGACTTGCTAAAAGCCGAATCCAAAGGGACTTGAAAAGTTTATTAAGAGTAAGCACGAGGTGTTTTCGAATAAAATTTTAATGGCACAAGTAAGAAAAGAAATTATGAATCGAGTTAGGAAAATAGAAATACGGTTCAGAATGAAATTGGTATATGAAAAGGGACAAGACATTTATATCGATACGAAAGTATATGCAGAAAATATTATAAACTTCTAATCTAAAAATCTCAACACAAGTTTCGATATTTAAAAACATAAATAATTTAAGTCGGCGAAGGAGCATGAAACCTTACATATATCAAAAGTTTTTCGAACAAATTTAAACTTAACGAAAGAAGAAGATCGAAGATACTTTTAGGGAAATAAGGATTCGCCAAAAGAACGTGTTGGTATAAAAACTTTTGAAGTACGAGTACGACGAACCTATAATTGATACAAAAATTAGTTGAAGTCCATCCAGTTTGGAAAAATACCCCTAAAGGTATGTAAGATAAGTGGTTAACATAAATTTCTTGTAGTTAGGAAAAAGGACGGTATATCGAACCATCAGGATAGTAATAAAGTTTAAAAACAATCGAAATGCGAAAGATACATTGTTAGAAAAATAGTACAAGATAGTAATTTTAAAATTACGACCAAAAGTCTTCAAAATTCAAGAACAACTTTTAACTCCATCGAAATTTAGGGAGACATATTTAAAGAAGTTTAGAACAAAATTTAAATTGAGTGAAACTTCAAATAAGGAAAGCATTCGAAAATAACTTTGGAAGAATCAAGATTTACAACGGAAAACATGTGAAAGATCAAGGATAATTGTAATGAGGTGGTCATGTGAATTGAGGACAAGGAAAGTGGTTACGGAAACGTAATTTTCCAAAAATCTGTATTCGGGAAAATGTTTGAACATAACTTTGATTTGTTGAAAGCTGAAATCATCTGTGACTTGAAAAGTATATTAAGGGAGCGCGACGAGTCATTTGAATAGCATAAATAAGAAAGGTAAATTCATAAATCGAATTTGGAAAATAGAATTGCGGCTCAGAATTAAATCGATCTATGAAAAGGGACAAGATATTCAAATAGGTATGAAAGGTATATGCTGTAAAACATTATAAAACAGTAATCAAAATCTCGTCAAAACTTTCGAATTTCAAAAATCAATTTAAGTCAACGAAAGAGTACGAGATATCAGTATACATATAGCAATCGAAATTCCATTTAGCTTGGAAAAGATTTTAAAGTATGTATGATATGCGATTAAAATGGATCTCATAGTTAGAAAATGGTATATCGAATTTTCCAAAATAGTATTGGAGTCTTTAAACCGAAATGCGAAAATATAGACAAGAAAATGGTTACGAGATAGCAATTATAATTACAACCATTAGACTCCGAAATCGACAAGGAATTTGACTCAATCGAAAAGTGAGAAATTTTAAGTATATACGTAGCGGGCTTAAAACAAAATTTAAAAGTAACGAAAAATTTAATAAGGGAAATCGAAAAATAACTTTAAAAGAAATTAAGCCTTGCGAATGGGGACACTCGAAGGATCAACGATTATCGAAACGTGGTGGTCATGGGAATCGATGCAAGGGATTTGGTCGGATGATCAAAGCACAAATATGCCTAGGATACGACTTAGGAAAATCTACAGGAATCTCCTACGGTCAACCAGCTAAAGATTATGGAACTAAGCGCTAAGACTCCCTAAGGGCTAGACAACGATGAAATGAGTTCAGCTTGGTCCGAAATCGATGAACCCAAGCGAGAGACCAAGGAATTCTAGAAGTCTATCCTAGTCAAAGCTAGACAGGAACCACTAAGGTAACTCTTAAGACAATCAAATAAATCACTAACGTGGAGTCTAGCTAACAATCAAGGATTCCTAACTAGCAAGCACAGACGTCTATCTAAGTCTAGCTAGCGTCATGATCTAATGGGTTCCTACTAAGCTGGGACAGATGCTCTAACACGCCTACCAGCCACCTAAGACATAGGAACGCTAAAAACTTAGACTCCGGGCTTATAACTTGGATGTTCTAATTTATTTAATGGACATTCCATAATTATTATCATTGTTCCGATAGTTCACATTTGCAAAAGGACCTGCATGGGCCACCACTAAAACCTGTCACGCCCCGCTTCCCAAAAATGTGGAGGCGAGACGTGAGAAGGTCCGCTCAGACTTGAAGCTGAAAAGCCGTAAGTCCGATAAGCATCAAATAGAACTACAAATGGCAGGTCCTTGCAATGCAATACAGAACAACAATAATAACAAGAAGGAGAGACAGATAAAATGTTCAATCTCAGATTATCCATTAATTGAATTACAATATCACAGAAAAGCCACCAGGCTAAAAGGAAAAGAGTCTAAGGCCCAAACATGGCCAACAAGGTATAACATACATACAAAGGTGCCACGCACCAACAACTAACAGCAAACCTAAACAAAGAAGTGAACACGAGTGGTCTTCAAGACAGGCCCCTGGTGTCCACTCACCTCCACAGCAAACATCAGCATCAGCAACACCATATCCCCTGCAACAAAGCTCTGGCTCTGGGTCTAACATGTGACACCCAAAAGAGAGAGGGGCACATGTCAGCAAGTCTGGAAAGACTTGTGCAAGGAACTGAAAGAAAGGTAAACTAGCAACCTAGCAGTTATAGTATGATGCATGGCATGGCAAGTATAGTATGGAAGTGACAAGTAAAGTACAAGTAGCAAGTAACAAGTATGTCATAGATAACAAGTTTTACAAGTAAAACACGGACAAGTACAAGTGGTAAGTGTGACAAGTATAGTCAAGTAACAAGTACAAGTACAAGGGATCACTCAACGAGTGCCCTTTGCCTGCGGGCTGTATTCAAGTATCAAGTACAAGGGATCACTCAACGAGTGCCCTTTGCCCGCAGGCTGTGTTGAGCTCGTCTTCTGGAACACGAGCCAGAAAGTGCAAATGGCATAGGATTATGCCCACGCAAGGTGGGTGCCTAGCCGGAACAGTAGTACAAGTATGTAGCAAGGCTACGCAATCACGATGAGTATTCAAGCATGCAATGACATGAGCAGTTAATACGCATACCGTTAATTGTATTTAAACGTGACAGGCAAGATGCAATGACATGAACAGATATTCGCGTACCGTTTATTAAAATTAGACATGACAGGCAAAATGTAATGGCATGAACAATATTCGCGTATCGTTTATTTAAATTAAACGTGGCAGTTAAAATGCAATAGCAGTTAAGGATGCATGGATGACATGAACAGTTAATACGCGTACCGTTAAGGAAAGTAAACGTGACATACAAGCATGATGAAGGTGACGGAACAAGCTTCGTTGTCAAGCTAGGTCAATGGCGTCTAGACGGCTATCCTTTCACCGTCTAGTCTCTTTTACGCTAAAGCAAGGAAATGGCCTAAGACATGGCCCAAATCAAGAGATGCAAGTTTCACTTGCCTAGCACCGGGGATAACGATCACGAAGGTTCGTCTCGCGGATGCTAATCTACGGGGAAAATCGCTGTTATGGGGAACATTCATCAAACAACATGAAATTTCATTAGGGTTTCATAAAAATACAAATAGGTTCTGAAAACATCGAGGGATCGATTTCTTACCGAGAGGAGGCGGAAGAAACACTCCGGAGAACCTATGGATCAGATCTGGAAAGGATGGAGAAGTTTGGAGAACTAGGGGTTTTGGGGGATTTGGGGTTTTGATGAGATTTTGGGGAAGATGAGAGGTGGAATGAGTTGATGGAGGGTTTAGATGATGGATCTTGGGCTTGGAATGAAGGGTTGAAGCTTGGAGGAAGATGGGGGCTCAAAGGGGGAGATTTGGGGAAGGAGGAGGTTCAGGAGAAGAGAGGGAAGAGAAGAAAACGATTGGGGGTTTATATAGAAAATCGTGTGGCGACTAGGGCAAACTAGGGTTTCCTGGGCTGATTAGTCGGTCAAAGAAGGATTGGTGACCGACTAGTTTGGGAACTAGTCGGTCGGTTGATCAACACAGACAGACTAAGAGTAAACAGTAGCTCGCTCTGGAAAACTGGACTATGAGTTAGTCGGTCTGTGAAGGCTTGTCAACCGACTAGTTTAAGAACTAGTCGGTCGGTGAGTGTTCATAGACCGACTAAAGGATGAATTCTGAGAGAGATCATGGAAATGAGAGTTAGTCGGTTTGAGAAGGATTCCTGACCGACTAGTTTAGCATATAGTCGGTCGATGGTTGTTCTTAGACCGACTAAGAGTAAACAGTAACTCCAGAATAATTGATTGAATGAACTAGTTGGTCCAGATGATTTCCTGACCGACTAAATTGGAATCTAGTCGGTCGGTTGATCTTCTTGAACCAACTAACGTGCACGAAAAGTCTCGAAATGGAGCGCGAAGGTCCGGGATGAATTCTAAGGTTTCTAGGATCAACCTATCGCTAAGATATGATCGATATGAAGCTCGTCACGAGTGACTTACTCCGAGTTCAATGATTCTAAGGAAGAAGCTAGAAGATCACATCAAAAGGAATGAAAACGAAAGTTAGGAAATCTCAACGAGATGAATGAAAGCGAGAACTATGGAAATGGAAACCACACAAGGAGAGAACCCACCATCACAAGCAGAACCCACTGATAATCCAATCATACAAAAACCAGTCATTACACTAAATGTCAAGAACCACTATAAAACCCTCCGGACTCGTCTCGCCGAAGTTAATGATTGCTTGGCCATTAGTGGCGCAGAATGGTGTGATGATACGAATACGATTACAATGGCACCAGAAACTTATGGCCCGTGGGCGGCGGTATGAACTCCAATTTTATACATAAGTCGACATCGTCTTCATATGTATTTTACATACCGTACAATTAAATGCGCCAATGTGTGTGTGCAGGCCAATCCTAAAAAGATTCAGTATGTGAATCAACCCATTCCGTGGCTTGAGAACTTGCGGAAAATCGTTGGAGACGATGCGGCAAGAGGGGACCATCGGAAGGATATATTCCAAAACTTTGGAGGGCCATACCCGGATGGTGAAGGGGATCACGCAGCGAATTATCAGTAAGAGCATGATTCGACGGCCGCTGAGGGCCCCCCGTACATCCCACCGGGTTCATCGGGGGTATCTACTCCACCGGGGCCTTCCCCTCGTACACCTTCATCTGTGGGGAAGAAGACAACCCGTCGCCAACGCCTACCTGATGTTCAAGACATTATGGAGAAAATGGTTAAATCAGTGGACAAAGTAGGTATGGCCGTTGACCATGTCGTTGAAGCTATAAAGAACTCCTGGCAGAAGGATTTGGGATCGTGTATTTTTTCCCACAACGAGTATCCGTTGGAGATGTTGGCAAAGGTGTACGACCATCTCGCCGATGTAGAGCCAAGGGGTCGAAAGTTTCTTGGGATGCCTCCAGCGGCCATGGATATGAAGATAAAGCTCATCATCGTGGAGCTTGAGAAGAAGGCAGATGACGGTTACGAAGATGGAGGGTGGGAGAATGAGAGTATTAACTAATGGGTTCCTTGTGGGTGCTGAAGACAATTGTTCTTTTTGTATTATGTAGCTTCTGTAGTTTGACTAGGTACAATACTTTTTGTGTGTGGGTTTGTTTGACCAAGTCCGATATGATGCCATGATGTTTTGTGCCCTACTATATGATGCCATGTCTGTATGACCACGTACTATATGATGACATGTCTGTATGACCACGTACTATATGATGCCATGTTGATATGTTGATAAAGTACCATATGAATCTGAATTTTTTCTCCCCTTGGTCCTGTCTTCCATACCATATATGCTCATTGCTTTGTGCTGTTTGATATGTACAAGTTTAAATTGATATCCATGTGAATCTGATTTTTTTTTCTCCCCTTGGTCCTGCCTTCCATACCCTATATGCTCATTGCTTTGTGCTGTTTGATATGTGCAAGTTTAAGTTGATATCCATGTGAATCTGAATTTTTTTCTCCCCTTGGTCCTGTCTTCCATACCCTATCTGCTCATTGCTTTGTGCTGTTTGATATGTGCAAGTTTAAATTGAAAGCCATGTGAATCTGATTTTTTCCCCCCTTGGTCCTTGCTGCCATACCCTATATGCTCATTGCTTTGTGCTGTTTGATATGTGCAAGTTTAAGTTGATATCCATGTGAATCTGAATTTTTTTCTCCCCTTGGTCCTGTCTTCCATACCCTATCTGCTCATTGCTTTGTGCTGTTTGATATGTGCAAGTTTAAATTGATAGCCATGTGAATCTGATTTTTCCCCCCTTGGTCCTTGCTGCCATACCCTCTATGCTCATTGCTTTGTGCTGGTTGATATGTGCAAGTTTAAGTTGATATCCATGTGAATCTGAATTTTTTTCTCCCCTTGGTCCTGTCTTCCATACCCTATCTGCTCATTGCTTTGTGCTGTTTGAAATGTGCAAGTTTAAGTTGATATCCATGTGAATCTGAATTTTTTTCTCTCCTTGGTCCTGTCTGCCATACCCTATCTGCTCATTGCTTTGTGCTGTTTGATATGTGCAAGTTTAAATTGATAGCCATGTGAATCTGATTTTTCCCCCTGGTCCTTGCTGCCATACCCTATATGCTCACTGCTTTGTGTTGGTTGATATGTGCAAGTTTAAGTTGATTTCCATGTGAATATGAATTTTTTTCTCCCCTTGGTCCTGTCTTACATACCCTATATGCTCATTGCTTTGTGCTGTTTGATATGTGCAAGTTTAAATTGATATCCATGTGAATCTGAATTTTTTTTCTCCCCTTGGTCCTGTCTTCCATACCCTATATGCTCATTGCTTTGTGCTGTTTGATATGTGCAAGTTTAAGTTGATATCCATGTGAATCTGAATTTTTTTCTCCCCTTGGTCCTGTCTTCCATACCCTATCTGCTCATTGCTTTGTGCTGTTTGATATGTGCAAGTTTAAATTGATAGTCATGTGAATCTGATTTTTCCCCCTTGGTCCTTGCTGCCATACCCTATATGCTCATTGCTTTGTGCTGGTTGATATGTGCAAGTTTAAGTTGATTTCCATGTGAATATGAATTTTTTTCTCCCCTTGGTACTGTCTTCCATACCCTATATGCTCATTGCTTTGTGCTGTTTGATATGTGCAAGTTCAAATTGATATCCATGTGAATCTGAATTTTTTTCTCCCCTTGGTCCTGTCTTCCATACCCTATATGCTCATTGCTTTGTGCTGTTTGATATGTGCAAGTTTAAGTTGATATCCATGTGAATCTGAATTTTTTTCTCCCCTTGGTCCTGTCTTCCATACCATATCGGCTCATTGCTTTGTGCTGTTTGATATGTTCAAGTTTAAATTGAAAGCCATGTGAATCTGATTTTTCCCCCCTTGGTCCTTGCTGCCATACCCTATATGCTCATTGCTTTGTGCTGGTTGATATGTGCAAGTTTAAGTTGATAGCCATGTGAATCTGAATTTTTTCCCCCTTGGTCCTGGCTTCCAGCCCCTATCTGCTCCCTGTTATGTGAGCAATACCATATAGGCTCGATATGTTTACTTCATGCCCAATGATGAAGGGTGTTCACATATGTTCGCTTGTCATCCTACTCCCAATTTCTTGGAAGGTTGGCTGGATGGCTCATTTTTATTATCTGTATTATGTGCAAGTTTATTTTGATTTCCATATGAAACTAAATTTTTTTCTCCCCTTGGTCCTTGCTTCCATACCCTATTTGCTCTTTTGCTTTGTGCTATTTGATATGTTCAAGTCTATACAATTATAAGAATTCTCGCTTGTGAAGGTCATGCATGTAAACGGTATATAAAAATTGAGCAACCGCCAGCAACCAGAATTGGGAAATGATTAACTACATTTCTGAGGGCTTATACTTGTATCTACTCTTTTCTGGTTTTTTCAGGGTGATATGTGCAAGTTTGACTTGAAATCCATATGACTCTGAAATTTTTGCTTCCCTTGTGTCTGTCTTTCAGACTCTATAATTGTATAGACTCTTTTATGGTTTCTGCATTTATGTTGTTTTTGCATTTACGTTGTTTTGTCATATTTTATGTATGCAAAGAATTTTTTCTCGTTCTTGTTCCTCCAAGACGTCGTCTCCATTGTCATCCTTCTTATACCATCATAGGTACGTCTTTCACTGACAATTATAACATCAGTTCCTTGTATCTTTCATATTTCCATTACTAATCTGTAATTGTGCAGGGTCTAATGAGTGCAAGCTCTAACCCGTCAGAACGATCACACCCGCGGGATGAGTTGGAATGTGATCCATCAGACTACCGGCTTTGCCACTGTGGCCTGAGGTGCCCAAGGCAGACTTGTTGGTCCCGGCGCGACCCTGGGAGGAGATATTGGACTTGTTCGTCTCGCGTCGAACACTGCGGATTCTACGAATGGAAGGACCTCCCTCACAATGCTTGGTCATGAAACGTTATACTTCTTTTGAAGGATGCGAATGAAAGGGGACAGATTTTGGATAGCTCTTCAAGCACATTGTCGGATAGCAGGGTTTACGATCTAGAGGGGCAGTTGGGTACGGTAGTTGGACAACTTGAGAGAAACACGGAGAAAATGAATAGGATGATCGGAGATATTGACACCATTAAGTGTTTGTTGTTTTCTATATTAGGCCTAATCATTTTAATGTTGTTGGTCGTGAACACGAACAATGTATGAATGGGTTGTCGGATAACTTGTACTAATTTGGATATGAAACTGTTATTTTTGGTATGAATGTGATATGTGCAAGTTTCAGTTGATACCCATGTGAATCTGATGTTTTTTCTCCCATTGGTCCTGGCTGCCATACCCTATATGCTCATTGCTTGGTGCTGTTTTATATGTGCAAATTTAAGTTGATATCCATGTGAATCTGGTTTTTTTCTCCCCTTGGTCCTGTCTTCCATACCCTATATGCTCATTGCTCTGTGAAAGTTGATATGTGCAAGTTTACTTTGATATCCATATGAAACCGAATTTTTTTCTCCCCTAGCTCCTGGCTGCCAGACCCTATATGCTCATTGTTCATGCCATGTTGATATGTGCATGTTTCAGTTGATATTCATATGAATCTGATGTTTTTCTCCCCTTGGTCCTGACTGCCATACCCTATATGCTCTTTGTTTT
The DNA here is from genome assembly GCA_030789695.1 of Scilla litardierei. Lineage (NCBI taxonomy): Eukaryota > Viridiplantae > Streptophyta > Magnoliopsida > Asparagales > Asparagaceae > Scilla > Scilla litardierei. The sequence continues at coordinate 124,378,816 of CM061133.1, forward strand.
GTGTTGTTTGATATGTTCAAGTTTCATTTGATATCCATTAGGGGGGTTAAATTAGCCTATTCTCACCTCTCCCTACCACATACCACAATTTCAATTCTCATTCCCAACTTTCCCAACATCAAAAGAACACAAAAAAGTTTACTGGGACCCACATAACTTTTCCCCTACCAATTCCTCTCAACTTCTCCCCCCAAAAGAACACAAAACCCCATTTCTCTCTCTCTCTCCAAAATTCCTTTTCTTCCAAACTTTCCCTCCCCTACTTCCACTCAAAAGAACAAGCCCTTATGAATCATCATTTGCATGAGGAACCTCTAGCTATTTATTTATAGCATTAGAGGAACATACACAAGATAAGATATAATAGATACGGTCTTATCTATAATATAAGTCGTGATCCCAACCAACTAACCAACTGGTATTTTCCCTTCATAACACTCCCCCTTATCCAATCCTAGGTGTGGATTCTGCTCATGAATACTTCGGGATTCTAAGTGTAGTAGGAGTCTCACATGAGATGGATACTTTAGGATCCTGATTGGTGAGGTTGCCTCGTTAAAACCTTTAGCTATGAAAAACCCTGTGGGAAATAACATAGTTAATGAATAAGAGTGCAAACACTCTCTAACCCCCCCTGATTTGTTTAAGCGACTATGCTCATAAACACTTTGGGATTCTGAGCGTCACAAATGGGTGGATACTTCAGGATCCAGAGTTGATGTGATTTGCCTGGTTAAAACCTTAGGATATGAAAAACCATGTGGGAAAAACCATAGCTAAGGGAAAAGAGTACAAATTCCCTCAACTCCCCCTGATTTGTAAAAGCTCTTAGGCTTTCAGATCTCTTAGTCTTATCTCATCACTACTATTTACAACATTCCGAAAATATATACAGATTACAAATATTATCACCTTTAAGCAGTTGCTAAATCCAGAAACTCTGGAGGAGTGTGCTAAGTTTCGTCGCCTCTGATGTGGTCTTCAGACTATGTGGTCAGCTCCACAATACCAGCCTCTTTTCCAGTCGTCACTGGGATGTGTTGTACCACCAGGCGCCCTCAAATACACCATTGGTGTGTTTCTGGAATGATGATGATCTCGGAATGATAGGATGATGTTACCTTCAAAATTTGCTTTGCAGATCTTCAGTAGATGGCCATCCCATTGTGGGTACTCAGTCTGTGATTTCTCAGTATAGGGATCAGACCTGTAACCTGCCTTTGCATAAACATGGATGATGATACTTTACAGTGTAAGCCCTAATCTTTCGACCCTTGGATGAAGCGCAGGAGATGCGTAACTCCGGTCTAATGGCCCTTATTAGTTGCCTAACTATCTCTAGCTAATGGGTTTACTGCAACAGCTATATCGGAACGCATGCAGTTATCTAGGAGTGCTTGATTGCACTTAAATAAGTGACTTTAGGACCAATTATATCCTGCTCCTCTTCCAGTGATCGGAAGGGGTCTTTTTGTACATCCATAGAGTGTACTAACATAGGTGTTTTTTGGATGACAATGGTCCTTATAATTTCTTCAACGCACTTCTGGGCGTATGTAACATGATTCTATTAAAATAATAAATCTGTTAGCCATGACTTAATTTATTTTTGCATAGGTCTTTCATTTCATGTTTAATAGTCAGGGTTGAACAGATATTTCGGTTTTCTCTTCAGGAGATCTGATGAGATTTAAGTTGTTTACAACTATGATCTTAAATCATGTCCTTTGCTCAAATGCAAAGGCACCTTTAGTGGGAATCATTGCTATGGAAAGTGATTGTCTTGGTTGTACATTATTTATTTATTATTATTATTATTCTTCAATAGAATAAACGTCTCGAAGTCTATTCAGGCATTTTAAGAAAATGTGGAATTTAGCTTTACTAAGATATCCATAAAAGCATGTTGTCATAACATCCAATAGTAGCATATCCAAGATTCCTGTTGCCAAATTGTAAGGTATTCGCTTTTGATAAATTAGGAAATATGATGCATCATTTATGAGTCATGCTCATTTTAATTTGTTCATTCCCTGGTTTCAGCGAAAATATCCTTGGGCTATAGGTTGTACCTTATAACATACGATTTTGTATTTATTTTTGTCTTATGTGTGCAATACTTATTTTACCCACAGGTTTGACACTTTTTGGTGTCTGGACTTTAGGTCCGAACATTTCACGTTTCATAAGTGAGTCCAGCTCATCTTTTATTGCATCGTTACATATTTGGCCAATCTATACATTTGCATTCTAGCAACGGAGTATGGAATGATATTTTATAAATATCATCGCTTTTGCGATGTATATGACAATATGATACGTGAATACATTGTCGACAATTATGTTCTATCTGTCCAATACCTCCCGAGTACGTATAACATTTACTTTCATTTCATTTTTTCCCGCATTTCCTCTGCAGTGAATTTTGGGAAGGGGTGAAGGTGTGGACATGAGCTCATTGTCATGTGGTAGTATTGTCTCAAGGTCTCCAGTTATTTTTCTTTCTTCTTTGACTTTCATCCTTGGAGCCTGGTGGTCTGCCTCTTTTCTATTGAGGAGCAGCCACTTCTGTTGCTGGTGGATTGCATCTATTCTCAAGGATGTCAATCCAAGCTGGAGTATTTGCAGCAGGGATGTGTGATCTGACAATCTTCTGGTTTTCAGTAAATGAATCCAGTAATTGGTGAACAGTGTTCTGAATGTGGAGGATCTTCAGGATCTCATCTTCACATTTTTTGTTACCGGATCATAGTGGGTCAAACTTTTTGTATTCCACGTTATAATTTGCTTTGCGCCAGATTTTCCAATATTTGGGCCCATTTTGGAGAAACTCGTCTCATCACAGTCTTCAATATGTGCCTTAAATACGTCCTCAGTTTGGGGTTCTAGGTATCTTTAAATTGAGGGTGAGTCAAACCCTATATATATACCTAGGCGACATTGAGGACCCATTTTTGTCCTCTGTGGTGGTGCAGTGGGGATATAAACTGCACGACCGAAGATTCTCACGTGTGAAATGTTCTGGGGCATTCCTTATGTAGGTTGCATTGGAGATAGACTCTGACCTCCAGAGGATCTTATTTTCATTTTCGATACAGCATGCAAAAATGCATATCACCATGCATCCACTGGCAACTGGGATTAACAATGGACGTGCAATCCATTGGAGTCTTTTTATCAGTAACTCTGCGAACCCATTTTGGGTATGAACATGCGGCACTGGATGTTCATTTTCTATTCCCATTGCTTGGCAGTACTTTTTGAAATAACCGGGAGGTAAATTCCCCAACATTAACCAGACTTGTTTTCTTTATTTGATTGCTGGAAAATGCGACCGTAACATTATTATTTGTGCCAATCGCTTTGGAAAAGCTAGGTTGCAGGTCGATAATAGACACACATACGAATATTTTAAGGATGCAATTATCAGTACAATAAAGTACCGAAATATCCCACTAGGGGGTGGATTTGTCCACATCTATCTCCCATTATATTCTTTTTGAGGAAGCGTGGAGATTCTTTGTCAACTTTTAGTAGAGATGTCTTTGTAATTTGTTTTCCCTTATAGCAAGGGATGCGGGGGAATTCTCCCTTCTGAAGAAACTTCTGATTCTTCAAGTCATACCCATAGGATAAGATGTGGTGCATCATAACTAATCCAGGGTGGCCAAGTCTATCATGCCAAAGTAAAAACTTAACTGATGTCGGGCACTTCAGATGCTCCGTTAAATTCGATTCCTCTCTCCGAATCTTTGTATGGTAGAGGCATGAAAGGCTCTCAAAACGTTCAAGTATGGATTTTACTCCTTTTATTTCTTGAGACGTTATATACATGAATTATTTTTCATTTACATTTGTTGTTTCCAAATGGAATCTGTTTAAACGGAAGTCTTTGAAACATAGAAAGTTTCTATAGGAATTCGGAGAGAATAGTGCATCCTTTGTTTGTATTTCTGTGTCATTTGGGAGCAACATTGTTGTGTTCCCAGAACCTTCAATATGGCCCTGATATTGGCCTTTGTATTAAAGGATCGTATGTATTTATTGTCTACTAATCAGTCATGAGAGCAGTTCATCTTATTAAAAGATGAATCATATAAGCACATTTTCAGAAAAACATTTTCATTCAAAACAAATTAATTCAAATGCTCTGATAACATAAATTGTTCTCAAAATAATTTGCTAAGATAAAAATAGAGGCTAATCAAGCTGGTCATCTGTTTCGAAGTCGTTAGCTGTAAACTTGACTGGAGCATTTGTGATCACCAGGTTTGTTTCAGCTTTCTTTTTCTTGTTTTCTTTATACAGTTCCTGGAGATGATGCGGAGTTCGACACACTCTAGATCAATGTCCTTTCATGCCACAGCTATGGCACTGGTCTTCCCATTCCCTCTTGTGTGGGGGTGCATCATTTCTATTGTTGTCATTTTTGCGCTAAGTGAACTTCCGCCTTCCTTCATTTCTTTGTTCCTAGACTTGGCCCCTGGCCCTTTTGTTCTGTCCCCCTTGCTATGATCTTTCTTTTCGTTTATTGTCTCTCTTCTTTCTAGAAGAAATGCATTCTGAGCTTCTGGGAAGGGGGCAGTGCCAGGGGGCACATGTTGTGAGTGGCAAGGAGAAGCTCTCCATTTTGTTCAGCGATGAGTAAACATGACAGCAGCTCAGAATACTTGGTAAACTTTCGTTCAGGGTATTACTGCATTAGTATCGCATCTTTCTCATGGAAAGACGTGTACGTCTTTTCTATCATGCGATCTTCTGAGACTTTTTCACCACACAACTTCAGGCGTGAGGTGATGCTAAAAAGAGCTAAGTTATACTTAGCTATGGACTTAAAGTCTTGCAGTCTCAGAACTCCCACTCATATCGTGCCCTTGGTAGTATAACATCTTTCTGATGTTTATACCTATCCTCAAGGACAGTCCACAGCTCAAATGGATCTTCGATCGTAAGGTATTCAACCTTTAGGGTCTTGTCCACATGGCGGCGAATATAGATAATGGCTTGCGTCTTTTCTATATCGCTTACATTTTCATCTTTAGTCACAACAGAAATGAGGGGACTTAGCCCGCAGATGAAACTTCATATCGAGCTGCTAGCTCAGATAGTTTCTTCCCGATGCATCCATCACTTCGAAATCAACACTTGCGATTTTAGACATTTTATCTAGCAGAGCACAAATTTGCATGAATTAATAATTTAAACAGTAAACATTTTCAAGCGGATGCAATTTTTAAATGAAGAGCTAATTGCGTGGATCGGCCAGTCCTACATAAATAAAAAGTCCAAAGTCCCATTACAGTCCTGCTAAGGCTAAAATTTACCGTGACAGTTGTCAAGTTGACGTAGACTCAAAGCGCTGAGTTGGAGACTCGTCAGCAGCTGGAGTGTGACCCTTGGTTGGAGGAACCAAGGTCGATTAGTGGTATTTGGGGGTGATATGACATTTGGCCGACCTTCGGAAGGCCGCTGATTCAATAGTTCGAGGTTGGAGAGCTCGACGTCGACATTCGATGTTGGATAGCGATCGTCGATCTGTACCACAAGGACTCATTAGGGGGGTCAGATCTGGGTTCCAACCCAAATCCCCTCCGATGCTTAAGTTAGTATGGAACTTAAGGAAGAGAGGGAGATTGGTGCAGCTGAGATCGACCCGCTAAGGTTCTCTAGACTAACGACACAAGCTCGAATATAAGAATGGAAAAAGTGAGAAGATAGAGTTCTATGTCTTAGACATCGTATCTTGAAGATGGAACACCTTTACCTTCGTTTGCCGGTCTATTTATAGGTAGCTCCTTCTTGATGATGTGTAATCACCCCTCATTGATTGGGACATGATCTTCTCCAGGATTCGGGTTAACAGCTACCCATTTACTCGGCCCCATTAACTCTCCCTTGAATGTCAGTGCTAGCCCAACGGTCGAATGATCCATTCGTCTGACTCAGCTGTAACCCGCTTAGAGCGCGAGGGTATTGGGTCGTGAATGCTAAACAGGGCGGATATGCAGATACCCAATTTGGGTTCGTACCCGTGCACTAACAATGGCCCCCATCATTTGCACATCAAGAGTCGTGCAGACTGAGACCGAATGATGAGCAATCTCCTTAAATGCGCACGGTTTTCGAAACATTTGATTTGATATGTGCTGCCAAAACCTTTTCACATTTGAAGCGATCTTTGCCACTCCTGGTGGTTGGTCTTGGACACGTGGCCCGCATGAGATGTCAGCCGGTTGGGTTTCTTCACATATAAGAGAGAAATCAAAGAAAAGGTTGAGATCTTTCCACTTCATCCTCTCCCTTGTTTCACCAGCTTGCTTCCAGCATCGCTTCTCTTGGAGATCGCATGTTTCTTCTCAAGGTATCTTCCTTATTCGATTCTGATTCTCTTATAGGTTCGTCAGGCATGTTTGTTCTGGTTGTGTTCAAGGTGCCGACCCCTGAGAAGCTAGCGGAGCACCTCCGCCCCCTCGATGTGTGAAAGTTTCTGGAAAAGGGAAAGGAAATTGGGTTGAGCCCAGCCTTCCCATCCGTCGAAGGGATCGGAGGTCGAAGGTCCCTGAAGTCATCTTAGACATGGCCCCTAGGTTTTCCCTTGATTTGACTGCCGAGGTTTGGCGGGGTTGTTTCAGTGATCCCTTTAGGGTTAGGGTGCCCAATTCAAATAAGAGAGTATGTTTCCTGCAAAAGAAGGAGGTTGGGATGTATCTCAAGTCTTTTTACCTAGGACTCCGATTCCCCCTTCACCCCTTCATTATGGAGGTTATGTGCTTCTCGGAACTTTCCATCTGTAGACTCGCTCCTCACGCTTTCTCTTCCTTAGTTGGCTTCATCGAATTGTGCGAGCTTTGTGGAGTCTGTCCGACCCTCGGGCTGTTCGGGTATTTCTTTAGGATAATAGCCGACCCTCACCGAGTTTGGTACTATATCGTTGCTCGCCCGGGTATGAGGCTCATATACGACCTTCCATTTTCCGACCCTGGGTGGACGGACACCTTTGTGTTAGTCGTTCTACTTGATCTGGGACCGTTGCTCAATGGCTGGAGCTCTCTGAACCCCGAGCTTGCAATGGAGTCTCGTCTGTCCTTGGAGCATGTTAGAGCCAGGTTGTCGCCAGGTGAGGCCAAGGCAGTGAAGACTATATTGAGTCGTCCAGGACAAGACAATTCGATTCATTATGTGTTGGACGACCACACGATAAAGATCCTTCTATGGAGCCCGGATAAGGTATCTCGAATCTTTGTCTTTATCTCCGCCACTCAAGGTAATTATCTCTGTTGTCTATAGATATGACCAACGGTAGCCGACGCAGTGGCGAGTCCAGTTTGCACCGAGTCTGGATGGAGCAGCGGAAGAAGAAGAGGACGGTCGAAAGGTCGTGTGCTCAAACCGACCGATCAAGTGCTCGTGTCGAGGGATGGGATTCGCGATCCCCCTCCATGTCCACCAGATTTCCTCCTCCGAAGGGGGAGAGACTAGGCAGGCATCCAGGCCTTCTTCTTGAGCCTCTTCAAGGGAGACCTCCAACCAAGCTCCCGCACGGCCCCCTCTCCCCTAGCTTCCGTCGTGATCGTAGTGCCACCAGAGGTGGTCGACGTCGACTCTGCCGACGTCATTGAGCCGAATGGCGGGGTTGGTCAGAAGAGTGAGATGCCCCTTGTGAGTAGGAGGGGTCTCTGAAGAGGAGGCGAGTGGATGCGGAGGATCCCTTGGGGAAAGGCAAGGGGCCCCCTCCTCTCGAGACTCCCAAGTTGGCGAAGGCCCCTTCAATTCCCCAGAGCCCCACGACGCCCCTCCTGGATCAGTGGTCGTGGGGTGACATAATGTTGCCCGCTTTGTTGGTTAGCCAGATCCCTGGAGAGTTTGATCGAGCGTTACTGTTCAACCGGCTTTGGCTTCGATCCTCGAGGGTGGTCCAAGGCGAGTTCCACTTGCCCCCTTCGCCATTGGTAATGAGGAGTCGGCTATGAGGGACTTCGAGACGACCCCCCAGGGTGGTGGAGAACTCGATCCTCCCCAAGGATCTGGAGTTCTTGCAGAGGTTGGACCTCGAGAGGGTGGCCAACTTCTTTGTGGGGTGCGGATACCAGATAAAAGTCACCTGAGTCTTCGCTTTTTGGCATCCAAATTGGTTGATGTTTTGACTAACCTTCTCTTTGTTTGCAGATGTTCGTTCTTGGGGCCATGCTGCACCGCCAGGTTGTCGACTTGATCGATGGAGGTCGGTGAGTGGCAGACGCAGAGCGCAAAGCACTTGACTTTGAGGCCCGGTCGAAGGAGGCCGAGGGGGCCTTGGGGAAAACCCGCGCCGACAAGGCGGCGGTCGAGTAGGAGGCGATGGAGGCTAAGGACAGCCTGTCGTTGCTATCGGCCCTCCACAAATCTGTCGAGCTCTAGTGGCAGACGAAGAGGTCCCAGCTCGAGGAGGAGCTCGACGCCTGTAAGAAGGAGACGATCTAGCTTCGAGCCAAAGTTTATGACTTCGAAAGGTGGGCGGAAGCTTGCCAGGGAGAGAAGGCCGAGCTTCAAGCCAAAGTCACATGGCATGAAGAGGCTACCATGAAGGAGAAGATCGAGCTTACGACTAAGCTCGCAAAGGCGATGGAGGCTTTCACCAATGTTTTGGTGTCAGGGAGCACTCCCCCTCCCTCTTAGGCAGTCTTTCTGTTTTGCAGAATTTTGTAACAATTTGAATGAATGAAGAAAGATTTTTTGCGACCTTGTTCCTGAAGGGTTTTGTCGGACCCTTAGGGCACAAGAACTCTATTCCCGTCCTAAGTCAAATAGAACATAGACATAAAATACACAGCTGAAAAATAAACAAGTTAATCTAATTAACATGCAGTTAAACATTTTAACTTAGCCCTAAGGTACAAGACCTTTAGCCAAGATCTTTACTGACTTGGGATGGATCTGATCATCCCAAGAAGGATCTAACCTACTGCGATTAAATTAAACTAATGCTTATTAAAACACATACGCGGAATCTTGCCCTGGGGCAGGCAAGATGTTCCGCACCATTTTTCGAGCCGCTCCCCGTCTCACGCCGAGCCGCTCCTCGAACCGCTCCTCAAACTGCTACGCATCCCGAGGCGAGCAATCCTCGTGTCGCCGAGCCAACCACGCGCTGAAGAAAGTTTCACGCGAGTGAAAACCTTCACCAAGATTTTGGATCCGAATCCGAACTCCTTCGTGGCTTTGCTAGAGCCCTTCAGGAGTAAGGCAGAAATATAGGGAGAAGAAGAATTAATTTAAGCTTCGATCCGAGCGGGCTCCAACATTTACGGGAGCCGCTCAGATCTAGAGCTTGGGATGATTTTTGAGGAGGGGAGTAGACCCCTATTTATATAGGCGGCTGACCGCTCTCTTTTACTCAAAATCCGATGTGGGACTAAATTTTGAGTTAATCAATTCAATTTGGTTTGCCTTTCACAAAGCCCAAACCTCCATGAATTTTAACTCCCTCATCGTTGAGCTTCATGATTGATACAACCTATCAATTCGAAGGGCGTTCAACGATGAACACATAGGACAAAACGGCTCGTCAATCCGAGTCCGTTTGACCCTCCAATTGATCGTCCAAAGATCAGCCCAAACATTGTATTTCGCAAGTACAAGCAACTGTCAAAAATTCGCACAGAACCCTAGGGTTCATTGGAGCCCACCGCGCGTGCCAGCTGCATGAACTGCACGCGCCTCGAGGCGCGTGCGCTTCACGCACCTCGCAGAGGCACGTGCTGTGCCCGCAGCGGCCCGGGCCCTGCCTGCTGCCAGCGGGCGCGGGGGCGCCCGCCCGTGCCTGTGGGCAGAATGCCCCTTCGCAGGCACGGGCCCGCCTTACGGGCCCGTTTTCACTGTTGGGTTTAACCCAACATATTGGGCTGCCCTTTGGCTGTTTTTGCTCTAACTTGAGCATTTGGTGTTCGATTTAGATGCCGTTCGAACCTGGGTTTAGACCGAGATATTCCAGTCTTACCCGTGAAATTTTCCTTGCGTTTATTTCATTAAATATTGTCATAAACTATTTACGACACATTTAATCTGGTTTGCATCAAATGCAAAATAGTCCAGATCTAAGCTTAAATAATCTTTTGCATCAAAATGCAATTTTCTCTTCCTTTGCATCAAATGCAAATTATTCTCCCTAACTAATATCTACCCATTTCTAGACGAAGGTCGTACTCTGTGTGAGACCCTACAGCCTGACCCTTACAACAGGTTGGGCTCGAAGCCCTATACGGCAGTGACCACGAGCAGTGATTGTCGTCCCTGCTTCAGAATCATAATTATGTGGTTGACTCATCGACATGAGTATTGTCGGGACCACCCTGACTGTGTCTGTGATGAATTCTGCAGTTTTAGTCTCTTCGTCTAAACTATGTCGTGTAGATCAAGTCTAGGGTAAGGTCAAACTGTCAACCCCAATAACTTAACTCCGGTTAGTTTCTATCGATTTTTATTCAACTAATGTCGGAATTCTTCCAACATACTCTGATCAGAGATTTTACTAAAGACCGAACTAACTCTACGATAGTAACTCCCATTGACCGGGAGAGACGAATCCTCTCTTGGTCATTACTCTCCCCGTACGCTTCAAGTGACACCCAATCAAAGACCTTTCGATAGGCTTAGCCTCGAAGTTAGGTCAGTGATCTAAGTGGCACCGTTCATGCACAGGTTCGTAAAATGACCTCAAGTCAAAAGACCAACTTGCCTATCATCACTCAGAGTTATCATTGACAGACTGGTCAATATAACAATATGATAACTCTTGTGGATCGTTCAGTGAACTCATTCTCTAATGAGCACCCGTGTCTCGTCTTCGACTTCGCCAAGTCAAACGACCATGAGATCATCGTCACCGCTATATGGTGAAGACTAATACATAATGGTCTATCCGATGTTTCGATATCCTTGCCTCGAAACATCTACGACCACGAACCCGTTTAGACTTATGCTACAGACGGTCAACCATTTCTCCATGATCGAGATACTCATCTTGATACATGTTTGACCTTGCATGAAGTCTCAGGACTTTACCTAAGTTAATATCTAATATTAACTACATTATAATATAACTTAGATAAATCATTACCAAACCGCTTACTGTTATTTCGAACAAGACATTTGTGCTATTCACACAGAGATAAATAGCCTCGAGGGCATCATCTCTCTACATCTCCTACTTGCACTCAGGCCCATTTATCCTGGTATCTTATACCGTTTTTACACATAAGTTTTTCTGGACTTCATGTGGTAGAGCCTTCGTGAGTGGATCTGCTAAACCGTCTACTCTATAGACTTAAGGGGTTTCTATGTTCATATTGGACCAACCATTTGAATCTTATTCAAATAATTCACTTGGTCTGTCCGAATCCATAATATTTTATTTCCCTAGATCTTATCCAATTCATCGCACCTTACGATAATAATTTTAAATTAGTTACTAGTCATTTCAAATGGCTCACATCTATTTCTGATAAAGTATCAAACTTTTTGATTACTTTGTCAAAATATATGTTCCATCCCTTTGATGTCTCGCATGTAATTTATACGCTCCCACTGACCTTGAAAACTTTCTGGCTAATTCATATAAGTTGGTTCGTCTAAATCATATTTAGAAAAACAAACTTATAAGTGAATGCTCCAATTTTCATGGTCAACATGAGCATTTACATCGAGTTTGGTCCGAGTAGATCTGTACACATCTGCTGGTGAAAACGGTTTCATTATAATCCGTTTTATAGGAATTAGTAGGGAGAGCACGGTCTCAAACCAGCGGTTTGGGACCTAAACTGAACCAGACCGTATAATAGCAGTTTCTCACAGGCCAGACCAAACCAGACCACCGGACCGACGGTTTTCGAGCCGACGAAAACTGCTTGGAGCGGTTTGGTTCAGTTTGGAACCGTGGTTCAGACATGATGACGGAAGATCCCCTCGTATACCCAATTTTGCTAAATGTAGACTTTGTCATTAAAATAATTTCATGACATGGCTTCATTTCTACGCTCCTTATCAAACCAGCGAAAATTAGGCACTGCATCGCTTGCAGAAGTTCTAACTGTGACTGCGATAGGTGCAGATATTATTGTTCTATGTATTTTCATTTTTCTATAGCAGTTATGGTGCATTCATCACTAGAAGTTGTATCAAAATGGTATTTGATGCTGAATTGCGTTGATCATGTTAATTCACTGATGTTTCTACAGATAGGGACGTCCCATACTATCTCATTGTTAACTAAGCACATCCCATTTTCTTCTCCAGGTTAAAGAAGACTATAAGATGCGTTAAGTGCATGGAGATTTAGCGATGCTCAAACGGGAAAAAATGAATGCAGTCTGAACTCTGAAGAGTGAAGACTGGAGATTGAAAAGGGCAGATAGCCAAATAGGGCTGGCCCGACGCCGCTCAGTCTAAAGACCTAAGGCTAGGGTTCCTAGAGACTAGGGTTAAAATCCCAACAGATTTCTAGCACAATATATAATATATGTTAGGAGTCGGTTAGGTTCGATTTAAGCGGTTTCGACATGGTGAAACCAAACCAGACCATAAACGTGGCGGTTTCCAACGATTGAGACCAAACCAGACCGATGGAGAGCGGTTCGGTTCGGTTTTTGGCTTGGTCTGGTTCAGTCCGGTTCGGTTCGGGCGGTTTGATCAAACCGTGCTCACCCCTAGGAATTAGGATGAAAACCGTTCTCGACCAACATGATTGTACTTCACTATTTTCTTTCTACACCAATCTTTTAACTTAAAGATTTACTTGCAGAAAATGAGGAAACATTTTCCTTGGGCACGTAAGCTAAATTCCAAAATTTATTTACGCACTCGGACCTATTCTGATTGCATCAAGTTATAAATCGGAGTTACTGCTCCTAATTTCATCCTAGAAGTTGACTAAGTCATCATCAATTATGATGTCTAACTCGACTCTTCGTCTCACGAGATTCGAGTACTTATATAACTTCCTAATGCTCGATTTAATGAATATCTTATTGATAATGTCCTCATAGAATATTATCAAAACCTAGGCATTACTATCTGGGACTTAACCCAGAGGGAGGACTTAACTCAAAGTCACTTGCTATGGATCGCACCAAGTCTAACTAAGTGTGATTCATACTTTTTAACACACAGATGTGTTAATAGACTTGACCTGAGAGAAAATCACATTTTCTTTTAATTATGCAAGATTTTATGCAGCTAAGTATTTGACCATTCGATCTAATCGAATCAGTTTAAATACTTCTGTCATTTCGTTCTTTATTTTATCAGACTTGTGTTTCATCAAGAACACTTCTCTTAATAAAATATAAGAATAACTTATTTTGGTTAATCTAGACTTGGGTACATCAGTATGTACGAGACTGAGTTCGACAACTCATTCTCTCACTGTCTTATAGATGGGTTCGGCCATTATATCTAAGAGGATAAGATTCACAAGTGTCCGTAGACTTCATAATACGAGAGGTCAGACCCCTCTTTAAGTGACTTGTGAAGCTTAGTCTCTCGATACGACCTAGTCCTTTTTGCCAGATAAGTTTGCTACTATCTTGTGTATTTATATATTAACATTTAATATATGTATTATCGTTATACATATTACTCATTGCTTCAGAAGCAATGTGACAACATTCGTTAAAATGTGTCAATATTTTGTATAACAATAATTATGAAATCGTGACATCAAAATATGTCACATTTTCATTTCCTCCTACTTATGCCTTTACTAATGATAAATTAAACTATTTAACTCGATTAACTTTCTGGAGTGCCTTCTTCCTTTTCTAAATCTCATTTAGATATTTAAATAGCACAACATAAATGAATAGCTATGCAAGCATCTCATGTATCCAAGCGCTTGAGCTTTGCAATCTTGAGTGTAGCTCAACAAGTTGCTTGTCTCAAGATCCGGTCGGTATGTATAGTCTTGCATCGCTCATGCACTCGTATTCGACTCAAATAGTTTGATCGAATTTTCGAAGTTTGCGGATCAAAATTGTTTTTACATACAACCTTAAGTGTATCTCAACAAGTTGTAGGGAGAAACATACTTCAAATATCCTATATGTTCAAGCTGCCCTATATAGAGACGAGTGACATGTAGCGTGAATTTATTTGTTGGACCCAGACTTAATGAAATCAAATTTCTTAAGTCTGTTCTTTAGAAGGTCATTTTAATTTCAACGAGAATATAGTTTAATTCTATCAATTAGAATTTAACTTGATATTCAATTAATCAACCTATTTGACCAGTTAACTTATTTCATTAAAATATTATATTTTGATTCCATTTGTAAACTTAGAACTTACCCTAGTTTAGCATATGTTCAATATTAAATATAGGTAGATTGGCTTTTATCTATCTATATCCTCCCACTATTTTTACGATCATTCTAAGCTTTAAAAATGAACGATTTAATCGAATTAAATAAATGGGTAAGAGATCCAATCACCCTGAGCCTAACAACCTTGAGTGTAGCTCAACAAGTTGCTTGACTCTGCGATCGGAAGATGACTCTTCATCGATCATATCAGATATGACCCTCTTATCGGTTTTTACCCCTAGCCATTTGTGATCATGAGTGTGCTCATCCAAATCACAATGTCTAGTCTAGTCGGACCCTTGTTTTCGCGTCTAGCCTGACTTGCTCCGGCGCTCGGTGTATACACGAACCCTTCGGTTTGGGTCAAGTCTTGGACTACATCTAGCCAGACTACATCATTGACTTAACTTACGCCGGCGCTCGTTGTATTCACGAGACGGCGGTTTGGGTCAATTCAAGATTTCATCTTATGTATTTAAAGAGTTGGTTTCTACAAGGTTGCCATGTCACAGCTTGAGTGTAGCTCAACAACTGGAACACGGGTCCTATAGTTGCCAACCCCTAAAACAAGGAGGGCTACGGCTAATCTTGAATAAGATTATTAACGTATTTGACTCAGATATAGTCTAGGGTGTCATATAATCATGATTCGTGTCTGTCACGCCCCGCTTCCCAAAACTGGAGGCGAGACGTGAGAAGGTCCGCACAGACGTGGGGCTGTGAAGCCACACGCCTGATAAGCGTCAATAAATTAAATGCAGGTCCCTGTAACCACGAACAGAACAAAGATAATAACACAAGAGAGACAGAAATAAAATCTCTAATCTCAGAATGGTCCAAAGATTTAGAATTAAGTTCAACATCCAGAAAAGCCACTAGGCTAAAAAGAAAGAGTCTAAAGGCCCAGAACAAGGCCAACAAGGACAAACATAAACAGAGTATTGGTGCCACGCACCGACAACAAAACAGTCTAAACAACAACACAAACAGTCTCTACGACTGATCGCCCGTGTCCACGAAGTCCTCGTCAAACACAGGCTCGGGCTCGGCGTCCGCAAACACCTCGTCCTTAACATCGAATTCAGGCTCAGGATCTATCATGTGTCATCTAAAAGAGTAAAGGGGCACATGTCAGCAAGTCTAAAAGACTTGGGCAAGGAAACTAAAAAGGAAGGTAAACTAACAACCTAGCAGTTATAGTATGCATGACATGGCAGTTATGGTATGAGTGCACAAGTAAGACATGGTGAAACAATAAGTACAAGAGAACAATTATCAGGGCATGTCAAGAGTAGCCAAGCTACTAACAATCTCAATCTTTTCACTAGTCACGTTTCAAGTTGTTTATAAATTTTTACGCCTTACAGCTGAACTATTGGACATTCACGCTGATTGGCCGCTTAACACTACCCCAGAACCCAGAGTTTACGCCTTACAACTGAAGTTGTTGATCGGGCATACTCCCAGTTGAATGGCCGCTTAACCCTTACTCCACCCACATGTAAACAAGCCAGGGTCCCTGTACACGATGCTCAGTAAATGAGCCAGGGTTGCCCCGCACAAGAGCTTGTTATTAGGTTCACAATTTGGCGTAGGGTTGTGCCCGCTAAAAGCAGGTGCCTAGCCTCAATCATTTCACAAGGTGTAGCGGTGCTACGCAATCACGGGAACATTTAAAGAATGCAATTACATGACAATTAATTCACGTACCGTTAATTGAAATTAAACATGACATGGTAGTTATGCAACATGATAAATGACGGATCTAACTTCGTTGTCAAGCTAGATCCTGAAATTGCGCCTAGGCGAGTATCATTTCGTCGCCTAGTCTCTTTTACGCCTACCACGAGCAAATGGCCCAAGACATGGCCTAAAACCCTAAGTGGCAAGTTTCACTTGCCTAGCACCGAGGATGACGATCACGAAGGTTCGTCTCACAAACGCTAATCTACGGGGAAAGTCGCTGTTATGGAGAAACAATCATCAAAATAACATCCATTTATATTAGGGTTTCAAAATATCAAATACGGGTGATGAAAATATTAAAGGTTCGAACACTACCGTAGGAAGCGGAAGATCGATGCCGAGCAAGCACGGCAACGGAAGAAACGATCCGTGAAACTAGGGTTCAGATCTGGAAATGGGGGAAAAATATGGAGAAATGAGATTTTAGGGGTTTTCCGACGACCTAGAGGTGGTGGCCGGCCTAAATGGAGAGGGAGAGGGGCTCTTGATGAAGGAGGAAGGCTAGGGGAAGATGGATGATGATTTGGGAAAGAAGGAGGCTCAGGAGAAATGAAAGAAGAAAAGAAAAACGTTTGGGGGGGTTTAAATAGGCACAGCCGGTGGCTGGGCAAATCCTAGGTTTACGACAACAGTTAGTCGGTTAAAGAAGGGTTGTTGTAACGACCGGTTTTTAACTTTACTATTATCTGAATTTCTCTTGTGTTTCTGATTTCTTTTCGTATCCGTAGTTGGACATTCTACCCCCGTACCCGTACCCGTATCCGCTTCTATTATCTTTTCATACTCATTATTATTATCATTATTTTTTAAACTACCAGATAAATCCTTTTATAATTTTTAAAGTCTCTTCTTAAAATTAGTTTTAAATTTCCAAAATTCGAATTTTGAATTTCAAACTTTGTTTTTAAAACTTTAAAAATTCAAATGAAGAACTTCCTAGTTAGGACCTATTCAAACCTATTAATTAGCTATAATTTCCCTTGATTAAACCTATTAAATACAAATACCATTAACCCTATTTCAAATTACTTCAGATTATAACTCTAACCTTCCTCTTGTGAAACTACCCCTAGACCGTACCCTACCTAGGTGGCCGAAATCTAAACCCCACACTATTTTATCTTATATAAATAACCCTAAGGTAGCCTATAACCAAGCCTATAACCAAGCTCTCAACGTGATGTGTTCAACCCTCACAAATTATTATAATAGCATACTTTAAAAAATATATTCAGCCTAAAACTGGCATATAAACCCCCTCACGTGCTAGCAATCAGCACCCTATTCCCTTATATGTATATAAATACCCTAGGTTGTTTTCGTTTTCTCTTCAACACCAAGCACAGCCGCCTTCTTCCTGCTCACGGCAAACCCGCAAGAACCCACAGCCCGACTTCTCCTCCCCCACGCAACCGCCTGCTCCCTCTCCCTCTGCCCAGCGACGACACACCCTGCGCAGCGCGGAGCTCGCCTCCACAGATCTGCAATCCCTAGGCCACGACGTCGTTTCCTCAGTCCAAATCACCTCCTCGTCGCTCGACACCAAATGCCACCCGGGGCTCCGACGAGCCTCACCACACGTCCGCCTACTCAACTCGTCGACCGCCACAAGCCGCAGCCTGCTGCTCCTCCCCGCCGCCATCTCCGTTCACCCCCTTCTCCCCTCCCCTGTTTCCCCTCGACCCACCACCCCCGTTCACGAGCCCAGGACGCCTTCGAGTTTCCTCCCCATGACCACAACCCCCGTCCTCCTCCTTGACATCAACCCAACGACTCAACCCCGCAAGTCCAACACCACGCCTCCCGCCTGCACACCGCCGAACACCTTGCTCGCCTCAATCCTCCCCTTCGACATCTGTTCCTCACCAAGAGCCCGACACAAACGCCGCCTCCTGCTCCTACTTCTTCTTCGACCGACACCCAAACCCGGATGACCTCAGACCCTCCTCCCCTTCTTTTGCCCTCGATCACCACAACGACACCCACACCGGCGAACCACTCAACCTGACCACCCTTCACCGGCAAGTCGGCAGACCCCACCCCCAGCATCCTCCTCTCCTCGTCAAGAACCTCCGGCCTCCCACAATCTCTCCGAAACAACCCCACACGAGCCCTCTCCAAGCTCAGGCTAACCCGACACCGCCCCGCTTCAAAACACCTCGCCCCTCACTGCATCCCCACCATGCCACGGTGTCACCCCGTCCAGGTCCGCTGATGCCGCCCCTCCGTGCCGTCGTCGCCACGGAATCATCCAAGCCATGAGCCCCGCCGATCCGCCATTGCCGTCGGCTCCCCACGTCGCCCAGGATCCCCTGCTCTGCGAATGGGAGAAGAAAGGACAGAGGAGAAGAGAACAGACGAGAGAGGGAGAGAAGGTGAAGAGATAAGGTTAGTTAATAATTGACCTACATAATGAATTGGTTCTATATTGCTGGGATAGTTTAATTATTATTAAGGGAGTTAGTGTATGACAGCTACTACTCTTGAATGTTAACCCATATAAAAAGTTAAGATGTTACTGTAAGAGCTAGTTTTGTGTGTACTCATTGCAATAAAAATTGTTAGGTGCTTGACAGTACCCATTAGGCAGTTTAACTGTAACGACTGCTTTTCATGTATCTGGATTTATTATAATATAATATATGTTTTGGTGGATTTTCTCCTCATGTGTGATTTTCATCTCCGTAGCTTTCATTTTCGATCATTTCGTCGTGTTTTCTCGTTTCTTCCTTAGGATCGTCGATTTTGAAGCATGTCATTCGTGACGCGCTTCATAACGGTTGTATCTTACTGTTAGATCAAGCCTAGGAGTCTTAGGAAACGATCCCGGAGCTCCGCGCTCCGTATCAGAACTTTTGGTGCTAATTAGCCGGTGTAAGAAGGGCCACCGACCGGCTAGATGACGATCCAGTCGGCCGGTAAACCTTCTTGAACCGACTAGTTGGCTTTCTAAAATATTCTGGAGTTACTATTTACTCTTAGTCGGTCTAAGAACGTTCATCGACCGACTAGATATCAAACTAGTCGGTCAGTAGTTGTTCTTTGACCGACTAATTCTTAGTTCAGGTTTTCGACTGGAGTTACTGTTTACACTTAGTCGGTCTGCGTTGGTCCACCGACCGACTAGTTCTCAAACTAGTCGGTCAACAGTTGTTCCTTGACCGACTAAGCAGTGCTGTAAACCCTAGTTTTGCCCTAGCCGCCACCAAACTCTATAAATACCCCCCCCAAACGTTTTCTTCTCCTCCTTCATGACCTAAAACCCTAATTTCTCCCCCTTTTGAGCCCCCATCTCCCTCAAACCCTATTTCCTTCATCCAAGCTCATCCTCCATCATCCAAACCCTCCCTCCATTCATTCTACCTCTCATCTTCCCCAAACCTCCATCAAACCCCCAAAAATCCCCCAAAACCCTATTTCTCCAAACTTCTCCAATCATTTCCAGATCTGAACCCTAGGTTCCCCGGAGCGTTTCTTCCGTCGCCGTGGTTGCTCGGCGTTATTCTTCCGTTCCCTACGTGGTAATACTCGATTCCTTTAATTTTAGCATAACCCACATTGACATTGTGAAACCCTAATAAAATGGATTGTTAGATGATTAGGGTTCTAATAAGAAACCTATTTAGGACCATTGTGCTAATAATTGTTTTGCCATAACAGTGAATCATTCCGTAGTTAGCTTGTGTGACGATCTTCTTTGCTCGTCAATCCCGGTATCAGGCAAGTGAAACTTGCATCTCTTGATTTGGGCCATGTCTTAGGCCATTTACCTTGCTTTAGCGTAAAAGAGACTAGACGGTGAAAGGATAGCCGTTTAGACGCCATTGACCTAGCTTGACAACGAAGCTTGGTCCGTCACCCTCATCATGCTTGTATGTCACGTTTACTTTCCCTTAACGGTACACGTATTAAATGTTCATGTCATCCATGCATCCTTAACTGCTATTGCATTTTACCTGTCATGTTTAATTTAAATAAACGGTACGCGAATATCTGTTCATGTCATTGCATTTTGCCTGTCACGTTTAAATACAATTAACGGTACGCGTATTAACTGCTCATGTCATTGCATGCTTGAATACTCACCGTGATTGCGTAGCTTTGCTACATACTTGTACTATTGTTCCGGCTAGGCACCTACCTTGCGTGGGCACAATCCTATGCCATTTGCACTTTCTGGCTCGTGTTCCAGAAGACGAGCTCAACACAGCCTGCGGGCAATAGGGCACTCGTTGAGTGACCCCTTGTACTTGATAACTTGAACCCAGCCTGCGGGCAAAGGGCACTCGTTGAGTGATCCCTTGTACTTGTACTTGTTACTCGACATTACATGTCACAACAACCACTTGCCACTTGTACTCTCCTTTACTTTACTTGTTACCACCTTACCTTACTTGCCATGCACCATATTTTAACTGCTAGGTTGCTAGTTTACCTTTATTCCCGTTTCCTTGCACAAGTCTTTCAACTTGCTGACATGTGCCCCTTTTCTCTTTTGGGTGACACATGTTAGAGCCCGAGCCTGAGTTACTTGCTGAGGACGTGGTGTTCGCTGACGCTGAGTCAGGGCCCGCGTTGATCGAGGACTACATTGATACTGGGGATCAGTCTTAGTGTCTTCGTTTAGCTTCTTTGTTAGGCTGCTTAATTGTCGGTGCGTGGCACCTAGTTTGATACTATGTTTTGTTTGTGTTATTTTTTGTTGGCCTTGTTCTGGGCCTTAGACTCTTTTCTGTTAGCCTGGTGGCTTTTCTGTGATGTTGAATATTTTGTGGACGAACCTTGGGATTGGAAATTTATATCCGTCTCTTTATTATTATTGTTGTTCCTTTTGCGATTACAGGGACCTGCTTATACTAAATTGACGCTTATCGGGTTTGGGGCTTCACAGCTCCTCTCTCGTGCGGACCTTCTCACGTCTCGCCTCCATTTTAGGGAAGCGGGGCGTGACATTAACAATGTGTAGCAGTACCCTACGAACCGCACATATTTTATAGGTTCGCTTAGTAATACTAAAACATATTTTAGTACCACTAAATAAATGATCAGTATTAGTTGATAAGATCTTTTTATGTTATTTTAATAAGTTAAAACCTTTTTGACGTAATATCATCAATTCATTAACGCAGATTCATCCGTGTAATTCATGTGAACGTAACGACCTAAGACCGCTACATCAGGCAAGTGCACTTTTTATGTATCTTGAAACCGTTGCTTTTAATTGCTTTGACCCGAGTTACTCTAATATGCAAGTGTACTTTCTTACATGTTTTATAACTGCCGCACTTGATCTTTTAAATTGATGTATTCCGGTATGCAAGTGTACTCTTTCGGTTTTAAATATCGTTCCATTTAGCTGCTAGGACAAGATTTACTAGTTTTGCTTTATGTCAAGTTACACATCATACTCGTACACACTTGATTGAATGATATTGGATGAAATGCGTATCGATGAAACATAATGATAGAATGAAATACATGAAATCGTAAAATTGTGAGTTCGTGTGCCCAAGTGATGGAATCGTGACTTTCGTTAGTGTCATGTGAGTTGACAAATTCGTGCTTGTAAAACGACTAGGCCGGCTCGTGTTCCGGAAAACTTTTGGGTGGGGTTAGGGTTGAGCGGCCACTAGGCGTATGAAAGGTACTCTCCTCAAGAGCACCACCCGCATGCGGTGGGTTAGCGTCAATCACAGTAAGCCCCCGTGAGAGGAACGACCTTCTCATCACGACCTACAGGCGTGAACCCTAGGAGTGAATAGAAACCACGGATGTGAAATTACGAATTGCCAAGTCATTACTTTAATTCAACTTGCTTAGAACTGCCATGTTAATTGATGTACATACTACACTTGTCACGTTACTGCTGTACACATCATTATTGCCATGATAACTGCTGTACCCATTACACTTGCTACGCTACTTGTTGTACACATCACTCTTGCCATGCTTATTGCTGTACATGCATACACCTACCATGCTCATTGCTGTACACATTACACTTGTCATGTTCATTACTTTGTATACCACACTTGTCATGCTAACTACTTCTTACGCTGTTACGTTTAAATGATTGAAATCATGAAATGATTTTGAAAACCTTGCCGAGGGTCTTTTATACTTAATGCTTTAAATCTTGCCGAGCGACCCTCGCTGACGTATATTTCTTGTCTTGTGAAATATACGTCAGGTATTAGACAGGTTTGCAGAGGAGTTGCTTAGAGACTGAGCAGGTTGACAGGAGTGCCTTGCCGCTGTGTTTTCCCCGCTGAGAAGCTTCGTACCTTCGCAGCATCCTTGTACTTTTCTTTTCACATACTTGTATGGGCTTTATGACCCTCCTTCCGCTTTTACTTCTTTCATTGTTGTAAATCTTTTGAGACTTAAGATTGTAATAAAATTTATCGGTGTTGTTTGAGTTGCATTCAAGAACCTGCAGGATGTTATCACACAAACGTGTAATGTGCTTAAACCAAGGAGGAGAGAAAAGAAAAAGTACCTCCTTCTTGCTTTAAGCACATGCAGACCTTTGCCGCGTCCTCGCTCCCAAGTACAATGGGAAGCGGGGCGTGACAGGTTTTAGTGGTGGCCCATGTAGGTCATGCTATGCAAAATACTTCAAACAACATAGATAAGATTACAATCTTAATTCCCAAGAACACCTCTTTTCGAATTCTCTATCATATCCTTGTTCCCTAAGAAATCCTAGTCTTAAGGTTCTAAACGATAGTTGGCCCAATAAGTCTCCCCTCAATCTTGAAATCATATTCGACATAACATTCTTTCGTCAACAACCATAGAAATACCTAGTAGTAGATACATAATACCATTCCCTGGTCATCTTTACTTTAGTGATCATATCCTTTTCCTTATTAATGATTCACTTGATTCCCATCGTGACGTCTATGCCACCACCTTTCTACTTCATATTATCCATTTGGGTCCTCTCCGTATTTGCATATCTTAAAACTCATTTGATTCTTTCGGTCAAGCAGGTAGCCTAACGGGGGATGTAACGGCCTGTTTCTGTTTATACCTATTTTTCATGTATTCAATTAGGATGGTGAATTATTAGAGTATTAATAAATATTATTATTGTTGTTATTATTGTTATTTTCATAGTTCGAGAACGCAACTTAACGACCACGATAATATCTCCTTTAAGTTGGTTGATGTTGATTGTAGAGGTGGGATCATAATGATCCGATTATCCTGATCAGATGATTCCTCAAATCTCATCTTAATCAAAACTAGACCAGATCTAAATATCTTAACGTATATCGATTTTCTAATCCAAATCTTAATACGTTTCATAAATCGATCAAATCTTAACCCAAGTGACCTAACGAATCCTAACAATTGATTCTATCTGATCTCCAAATCTTAACTCTAAATATCTTAAACAACAATATGTACCAACTCGATACCGTAATAATTAGTTGATCACATCGAACTCCCCTAACCCAATCTTAATCGGGTTAATCAACTAAATTTTCCAAAATCAAATATCTTGACGAATCATTCAAGCCAAATCTAAACATCTTATCGATGTCGATCTTAACCGGATCGATTTCCAAATCAAGAGCGATCGAATCTTAAATGATCTTATTAAATCTTAAACTTGCTCCTTTATAATCAAAACTTGATCAAACCAACATTCCTAATATCTTAACAAATCGTATCTTTTATACGAATAAAATCCTAACAGACCCAAATTCTAATAATTTTGGATATCGTGATCGTCTAATTGTCCTAGCCAAACGGATCTTACCAATCAAGAGAATACCTTAACCGAATCGATCATCCAATCTGATCCCAATCTAAACATCTTGTTGGATCCTCCCAATCATACCTAATCTAAACCAACCAGCCCAATATCTTAACTAATTTTATAAATCCTATTAGACCATTCTGTTAACTCAAATGTATTCAAATTTAATTTAGGTTAAAAACGAGACGACAACTGAATCTGATAATATTTAAGTTCTAGCCATATGTTTGTGACTACGTATATGGATGTATGTACTAGTATACTAGTCCTTTGTAAACTACCATGGTTGTATATACCGGTGTGTGTATATTTGTCCTATATAGATACAAGATGGCCGTGTAGTAGAGTAAGTAGGTATATGTATGTGAAATGAATGCATCCATAAGTACTTGAAAATGTGTGATATATGGGTAAGTATATGCAAATGGATGTGTATTGTTTGTTTATAATGTATGTATGACTGGGATAGAATGACCTTAGTGTCTAAGTCTGTGCACCCCTATGTCGGCCTATTTAAGGAAGTCTGAGGACGGACTTGATCTTAAGGTGGGTAGATTACGATGACTCTAGTGCTAGGGGTAAGACTTATATAAATTTGTGTATGGTGTAAAGTATTACATGCATGTATATACGTATAGTAATATATATTATATGTGTGTGTGTGGTAATATGTGGTATGTGAAAGTGATTGCACGATTGGAGTATTAATTGACGAAGAATGATTGTATTTTTATTTGTGGTGTGTTTATGTGACTTGTAGTACTATATCAGTATAGATTGTGAGTGTATAAGATGTACGATGTTACCGTGTGTATCGGTAATAATGTGAGTGTGTAAATTGATGTGGGTGTGTAATAAGTGTTACTATACGCCCGAGTATAATATTGGTTGGATTATATTTGTAGGACGATATTAAGCATGTTATGTAACTACGTAATTAATAATATGTGTATGTGTATAGTTACTACTAGTAGCATAGACGTTGATTGGTATTATCGGTAGTAATACTAGTGGTGTTGATATTAGTATTAGAAATACTACTTAGATATGGCATGATGGTTGTTTGTGGTATGTATGCATTAGAAGAGAGATGCGAACGTTACCCTTACGTCTTCTCGGTACCTTAGCCGATGAGATTCCGAGGGCAGAATCGTCTTTAAGGTGGGTAGGATGTAACGACCGGTTTTTAACATTACTATTATCTGAATTTCTCTTGTGTTTCTGATTTCTTTTTGTATCCGTAGTTGGACATTCTACCCCCGTACCCGTACCCGTATCCGCTTCTATTATCTTTTCATACTCATTATTATTATAATTATTTTTTTAAACTACCAGATAAATCCTTTTATAATTTTTAAAGTCTCTTCTTAAAATTAGTTTTAAATTTCCAAAATTCGAATTTTGAATTTCAAACTTTGTTTTTAAAACTTTAAAAATTCAAATGAAGAACTTCCTAGTTAGGACCTTTTCAAACCTATTAATTAGCTATAATTTCCCTTGATTAAACCTATTAAATACA
This sequence comes from Scilla litardierei, assembly GCA_030789695.1. Classification (NCBI taxonomy): domain Eukaryota; kingdom Viridiplantae; phylum Streptophyta; class Magnoliopsida; order Asparagales; family Asparagaceae; genus Scilla; species Scilla litardierei. Next base: position 124,404,185 of record CM061133.1, read on the forward strand.
AATACCATTAACCCTATTTCAAATTACTTCCGATTATAACTCTAACCTTCCTCTTGTGAAACTACCCCTAGACCGTACCCTACCTAGGTGGCCGAAATCTAAACCCCACACTATTTTATCTTATATAAATAACCCTAAGGTAGCCTATAACCAAGCCTATAACCAAGCTCTCAATGTGCTGTGTTCAACCCTCACAAATTATTATAATAGCAAACTTTAAAAAATATATTCAGCCTAAAACTGGCATATAAACCCCCTCACGTGCTAGCAATCAGCACCCTACTCCCTTATATGTATATAAAAACCCTAGGTTGTTTTCGTTTTCTCTTCAACACCAAGCACAACCGCCTTCTTCCTGCTCACGGCAAACCCGCAAGAACCCACAGCCCGACTTCTCCTCCCCCACGCAACCGCCTGCTCCCTCTCCCTCCGCCCAGCGACGACACCCCCTGTGCAGCGTGGAGCTCGCCTCCACAGATCCGCAATCCCTAGGCCACGCCGTCGTTTCCTCAGTCCAAATCATCTCCCCGCCGCTCGACACCAAATGCCACCTGGGGCTCCGACGAGCCTCGCCGCACGTCCGCCTACTCAACTCGTCGACCGCCACAAGCCGCAGCCTGCTGCTCCTCCCCGTCGCCATCTCCGTTCACCCCCTTCTCCCCTCCCCTGTTTCCCCTCGACCCACCACCCCCGTTCACGAGCCCAGGAAGCCTTCGAGTTTCCTCCCCATGACCACAACCCCCGTCCTCCTCCTCGACATCAACCCAACGACTCAACCCCGCAAGTCCAACACCACGCCTCCCGCCTGCACATTGCCGAACACCTTGCTCTCCTCAATCCTCCCCTTCGACATCTGTTCCTCGCCAAGAGCCCGACACAAACGCCGCCTCCTGCTCCTACTTCTTCTTCGACCGACACCCAAACCCGGATGACCTCAGACCCTCCTCCCCTTCTTTTGCCCTCGATCACCACAACGACACCCACGCCGACAACCACTCAACCTGACCACCCTTCACCGGCAAGTCGGCAGACCCCACCCCCAGCATCCTCCTCTCCTCGTCAAGAACCTCCGGCCTCCCACAATCTCTCCGAAACAACCCCGCACGAGCCCTCTCCGAGCTCAGGCCAACCCGACACCGCCCCGCTTCAAAACGCCTCGCCCCTCACTGCATCCCCGTCGTGCCACGGTGTCACCCCGTCCAGGTCCGCTGATGCCGCCCCTCCGTGCCGTCGCCGCCACGGAATCACCCAAGCCATGAGCCCCGCCGATCCGCCATTGCCGTCGGCTCCCCACGCCGCCCAGGATCCCCTGCTCTGCGAATGGGAGAAGAAAGGACAGAGGAGAAGAGAACAGACGAGAGAGGGAGAGAAGGTGAAGAGATAAGGTTAGTTAATAATTGACCTACATAATGAATTGGTTCTATATTGCTGGGATAGTTTAATTATTATTAAGGGAGTTAGTGTATGACAGCTACTACTCTTGAATGTTAACCCATATAAAAAGTTAAGATGTTACTGTAAGAGCTAGTTTTGTGTGTACTCATTGTAATAAAAATTGTTAGGTGCTTGACAGTACCCATTAGGCAGTTTAACAAATGTGTAGCAGTACCCTACGGTATGTTAATGTGTTAACCGCACATATTTTATAGGTTCGCTTAGTAATACTAAAACATATTTTAGTACCACTAAATAAATGATCAGTATTAGTTGATAAGATCTTTTTATGTTATTTTAATAAGTTAAAACCTTTTTGACGTAATATCATCAATTCGTTAACGCAGATTCATCCGTGTAATTCATGTGAACGTAACGACCTAAGACCGCTACATCAGGCAAGTGCACTTTTTACGTATCTTGAAACCGTTGCTTTTAATTGCTTTGACCCGAGTTACTCTAATATGCAAGTGTACTTTCTTACATGTTTTATAACTGCCGCACTTGATCTTTTAAATTGAGGTATTCCGGTATGCAAGTGTTCTCTTTCGGTTTTAAATATCGTTCCATTTAACTGCTAGGACAAGATTTACTAGTTTTGCTTTATGTCAAGTTGCGCATCATACTCGTACACACTTGATTGAATGATATTGGATGAAATGCGTATCGATGAAACATAATGACAGAATGAAATACATGAAATCATAAAATTGTGAGTTTGTGCGCCCAAGCGATGGAATCATGACTTTCGTGAGTGTCATGTGAGTTGACAAATTCGTGCTTGTAAAACGACTAGGCCGGCTCGTGTTCCGGAAAACTTTTGGGTGGGGTTAGGGTTGAGCGGCCACTAAGCGTATGAAAGGTACTCTCCTCAAGAGCACCACCCGCATGCGGTGGGTTAGCGTCAATCATAGTAAGCCCCCCGTGAGAGGAACACACTTCTCATCACGACCTACAGGCGTGAACCCTAGGAGTGAATAGAAACCACGGATGTGAAATTACGAATTGCCAAGTCATTACTTTAATTCAACTTGCTTAGAACTGCCATGTTAATTGATGTACATACTACACTTGTCACGTTACTGCTGTACACATCACTATTGCCATGATAACTGCTGTACCCATTACACTCGCTACGCTACTTGTTGTACACATCACTCTTGCCATGCTTATTGCTGTACACGCATACACCTGCCATGCTCATTGCTGTACACATTACACTTGTCATGTTCATTACTTTGTACACCACACTTGTCATGCTCACTGCTTCTTACGCTGTTACGTTTAAATGATTGAAATCATGAAATGATTTTGAAAACCTTGCCGAGGGTCTTTTATACTTAATGCTTTAAATCTTGCCGAGCGACCCTCGCTGACGTATATTTCTTGTCTTGTGAAATATACGTCAGGTATTAGACATGTTTGCAGAGGAGTTGCTTAGAGACTGAGCAGGTTGACAGGAGTGCCTTGCCGCTGTGTTTTCCCCGCCGAGAAGCTTCGTACCTTCGCATCATCCTTTTACTTTTCTTTTCACATACTTGTATGGGATTTATGACCATCCTTCCGCTTTTACTTCTTTCATTGTTGTAAATCTTTTGAGACTTAAGATTGTAATAAAATTTATCGGTGTTGTTTGAGTTGCATGTAAGAACCTACAGGATGTTATCACACAAACGCGTAATGTGCTTAAACCAAGGAGGAGAGAAAGAAAAAGTACCTCCTTCTTGCTTTAAGCACATGCGGACCTTCGTCGCGTCCTCGCTCCCAAGTACAATGGGAAGCGGGGCGTGACAGTTGTTGACCGACTAGTTCAACAACTAGTCGGTCGGTCGACCAACTGTGACCGACTAAAACCAAACAGTAACTCAGGTTGTCGAAATGGTCAAAGAATTAGTCGGTTAAAGAACAATGGCTGACCGACTAGTTTGCAACCTAGTCAGTCGGTGGTTGTTCTTGGACCGACTAACGATAAACAGTAACTTAGGTAAAATGTATCAAAGAAACTAGTCAGTCGGAGAGCAAGTTCTGACCGACTAGTTTCACATCTAGTCGGTGGGTGGTTGTTCTTAGACCGACTAAAAGTAAACAGTAACTCCTGTACATTTGATTCAATGAACTAGTCGGTTCCAGTAGAGTTCCTGACCGACTAGATCTTAATCTAGTCGGTTGGTCCCCCTTCTTGAACCAACTAAAGTGCACTAAAAGTGCCGAATCGAAGCGCGAAGCTTCGGGAAGATTTCTATAACTTCTAAGATCACTCTAACTCTACAATATGAGCGATTTGAAGTTCGTCATGAGTGACTTACTCCAAGATCAACGATTCTAAGGAAGAAGCTAGAAAATCACGACGAAACGATCGAAAATGAAAGGTACGGTGACGAAAACCACACATGAGGAGAAAATCCACCAAAACATTTATATATAATATAGATAATCCAAATGCATGAAAACCAGTCGTTACATCCTCCCCAACTTAAGAAAAATTCCGTCCTCGGAATTTTCCAACACTCACGTGTCCGGAAACAAAAGTGGGAAACGCTCTCGCATCTCATCCTCATTCTCCCAAGTAGACTCTCCTGGCGAGCCGTGTCGCCACATCACCCTCACAAGATTGACAACCTTGTTCTGGAGTGACTTCTGACGCCTGTCCAAAATCTGCACTGGCTGCTGGTCATACGTCATATCAGGGCGAACGGTAATCTCCGAGAAATCCATAGCATGAGATGGATCGCTAATGTATCGACGAAGCTGCGACACATGGAAAACATTGTGAACTCCTTCCAAAGATGGCGGCAAGGCTAAGCGGTAGGCTACCTCGCCAACTTTCTCCAGAATGTCAAACGGTCCAATGTATCGCGGGCTCAACTTCCCTCGCTTCCCAAAGCGAATCACACCACGATTCGGGGAAATCTTCAGAAACGCATGGTCGCCCGGCTGAAACTCCAAAGGACGGCGTTTAGCATCCGCCCAATGCTTATAACGGTCCTGAGCAATCCTCAACCTCTCCCGAATGTTCCTGACAACATCCATGGCCTCCACAATCATCTCAGGTCCCAACAGCTACCGATCACCAACGTCATCCCAATTCAACGGCGATCGACATTTCCTCCCATACAGCGCGGCAAAAGGCGCCATGCCAATACTCGCCTGGAAGCTGTTGTTGTAGGAAAACTCTACCAGATGTGATGGTCCTCCCACGAACCCTTGAAATCCAACATGCACGCCCTCAGCATGTCCTCTAAGATCTGAATCGTCCTCTCGGACTGGCCATCTGTCTGCGGATGGTACGCCGTGCTGAAACTCAGACGCATACCCAAACTCTTCTGCAAACTCTGCCAGAACTGAGATGTGAACCTCGTGTCTCTGTCCGACACGATACTCACGGGGACTCCGTGAAGTCCTACGACCTCCTGCACGATTCACGTTACATCACTATCCAAACTAGGAAAAGGAAATAGAAACGGAGAGTAAAAGAATTTACCTCCATGTATCTCCTCGCTAGCGCCTCAGTGGACTGTCCTACTCAGAACAGAATAAAGTGCGCGGATTTGGTCAATCGATCTACGATCACCCAAATTGCGTCATTCTGCTTCGGACTCCGAGGTAGTCCAGTCACAAAATCCATAGTGATGTGTTGCCATTTCCACTCCGGAATCGGAAGCGGTTGTAGCAAACCTGCTATACGCTGATGCTCCGCCTTCACTTGCTGGCAAACCAAACACTTGGCTACACTCCGAGCCACGATCCTCTTCATGCCATGCCACCAATAGTTCAGACGAAGATCCTTGTACATCTTGGTCCCACCAGGATGCACAGAATACAGCGAACTGTGTGCCTCCACCATCAACTCCTCTCTAATATCCCCAGCTGGCACACACAACCTGGCTCCAAACCTCAGCGAGCCATCCTTATGAACCAAAAAGTCAGTCCACAGACCGGCTTCCACCTGCTCCCGAATCTTCACCAGCTTCGGATCTCCAGCCTGGCCAGCCTTGATCCGATCCACAATCGTCGACTGAATCTGCATACTCATCAACGAAGAAGCCTCTTCAGGAAGAAAAATCTCCACACCAGACTCGCAAAAATCCTGCTACAATCTCCACTGCGAAGTCAATATCATCACCGCTGGAAGCCTACTCAGCGCATCAGGAACCACATTCACCTTGCCAGGGTGATACTGCAAATCAATCTCATAATCCGCCATGAGCTCCAACCATCGACGCTGTCGCATGTTGAGCTCCTTCTGAGTAAAAATATACTTCAAGCTTTTGTGATCGGTGAAGATCTTCACTTTCTCACTCAGCAGGAAATGCCTCCAAATCTTGAGCGCAAACACGACAACAACCAACTCCAAATCGTGCGTCGGGTAATTCTTCTCATGAGTCTTGAGCTGACGTGAAGCATACGCCACAACATGCCCGTGCTGATGCAACACACAACCGAGACCCTTGCCAGAAGCATCGCAAAAGATCTCAAATCCATCGCTGCGATCAGGCACAACAAGAATAGGGGCAGTCGTCAATCTTTCCCTCAGAACACCAAAGGAATTCTCACAATCACCCGACCAAACAAAAGGTACATCCTTCTGTGTCAATCTGGTCATCGGCTCAGCAATACGGGAAAAGTCCTTAATGAAGCGCCGATAGTAACCAACAAGTCTAAGGAAACTCCGGATCTCAGACGCTGACTGCGAAAGAGGCCACTCTCTGATGGCCCTGATCTTCTCGGGATCCACTGAAATACCATCTTCAGTCACCACATGTCCGAGAAAAGCAACTCTGTCCAGCCAAAACTCGCACTTCGAAAACTTAGCATACAACCGATGCTTCCTCAAAATCTCCAACACCATCCTCAAATGCGAGGCATGCTCTTCCTCCGACTTCGAATAGATCAGAATGTCGTCAATAAAGATAACGACAAACTTATCTAAAAAGTCGTAGAAGATCAGATTCATCAGATTCATGAAAACTGCGGGTGCATTGGTTACACCGAAGTGCATAACCACAAACTCGTAGTGTCCATACTTCGTCCTGAACGCTGTCTTCGGAACATCTTCCTTCTTCACCTTCAGCTGATGATAACCACTTCTCAGATCCAACTTCGAAAACACCCTCGAACCTCCAAGCTGATCAAAAATATCATCGATGCGAGGCAACTGGTATTTATTCTTGATGGTCACCGCATTCAACTCCCGATAGTCCACGCACATGCGACACGAACCATCCTTCTTCCTCTCCAGCAGCACCGGTGCTCCCCACGGAGACACACTAGGATTGATATAACCCTTCTACAAAAGCTCATCCAGCTGCTTCCGTAATTCCTCTAACTCAGCGGGTGCCATACGATATGGCGCCTTCGAAATCGGCTGCGCTCCCGGAATAAGATCAATCGAAAACTCGAGAGCTCGATCGGGTGGCAAACCAGAAATATCCTTTGGGAAGACGTCATCAAAGTCCCGCACAACTGCTGGCCTTCCCAGCTCCATCTGCATAGCCACAATCTCCACCAGCCTGGCCCGAAACCTGACCGGACCGAGCGAACTGCTACTCCGGCTGAACTCGAATACTAGATGTCCGGGAATCTCGAACACCACCTTCTTCCTCCGATAGTCGATCGTAGCATAGAAGCTCGCAAGCCAATCCATCCCAAGGACCGCATCATAGTTGATGATGTCGTGGACAATGAAATCAGCGTAAAGCTCATGTCCACAAACCACCAACGAGCAAGAATTGCAACCACGATGCACCGAGACCACGCCATTCCCTGTAACGATATTCCAACTCTTGGAAAGAGGGGACGTCGACAAGGAATGCTTCTCTACGAAGCTCCGAGAAATAATGCACATCGATGCACCAGAGTCAAAGAGGACTCGTGCAGGAAATGTGCAAACCAAAACCACACCTAACAAGCAATTTAACAGTTAAGTCCTAGTCTAGCAAACAATCATGTTCAAGCAAACAACATAATCTAACAATCAAAACTAGCTAAGAAGGAACAGCTAGATTGAGGATTACCTGCAATAACCTCATCCACAGCCTCGCTCTCCACAGCGGTCATCAGAAATGCCTGCATCCTCGACGGAAAAACCTGCTGAAAAGCCTGCCTCTGTGGGACAAGAGCTGCTCCATGTCCAGTAGGAACAGGCGCTCTCTGCTGCAACGGCTGTGCTGCAACAGGTGCTCTCCGCAACTGATTCGTATGCCGACAATCCTTCGCGACATGAGAAGCATCACCACAAACCAAACACTGGCCCAGAAATTTCCTACACTGATCCTTGATGTGGCCAGGCTTGCCGCAGAAATGGCAAGTCTTCTGATTAGGCCCTCCTGGCCTCTTGAACTGCACCGGATGAATAGGCTTGAAACCAGGCCTAACCATCGCCCTGGCCTGCTCCATAGGCCTCTTCCCAGCTCCAGAAACATGTCCTCTCCTCTGGCTCAGGTTCAGCTCCTGCCTCCTCGCAGCGACCAGAACCTTCTGATAAGAGTCCAGATCAGAGGAAGACACAAAACTCTGAAGCTCCAAAGCAAGTCCCTGCAGGAACCTCTGAGCCCTCTCATCAGCATCCTGCACCATCTTCGGTGCGAACCGACTCAGCCTAGTGAACTCTTGGTGGTACTAGTCCATCGTCAAGCTCCCTTGCTTCAGCTCAATAAAGCGCTGCAGCATCTCCTTCCTAGCAGCCTTCGGAAAGAACTCCTCATCAAACCTGGACTTAAAGGTAGCCCAAGCTATCGGCTCCACCAGCATCTTCTATTCCACATCCCACCAGTTCCGAGCATTATCCTTGAGCTGCCTCTTCGCCAAATCAACCCATCCAGCCGGGCTGATCTTCGCCATCTTCAAATTATCCTCAATGTTCCGAATCCACTCATCGGCAGCTAGAGGACCCTCAGACCCATCAAAATAAGCAGGACGCAGCTCTCGAAATTGCTTCGCTCCCGGCTCGGAGTGAGGGGCATCCTGGATTGCCTGAGCAGCTCGAGCAAGTGGAGCATTCTGGACTTGCAGGAGCACGCCCTGCTGTACCTGCATCATCTGAAGCATCATCCGCATCATCTCCCCACTGGTGGGCTCCCTCTCAGGCACCTCGTCATGAGGGGGCGTACTACCACCACCACAGGTAATCACCTTCCTGCCATCTAATGACACAGAAAACGAAACAGATTAGACTCATAGCTTATGACTCGGATGTCGAACTTAGTTTATTGGACATTCTAATATTATTATCGTTATTCTGATATTCGCAGTTACAGAAAAGGACCTGCATGGGCCACCAACAAAACCTGTCACGCCCCGCTTCCCAAAACTGGAGGCGAGATGTGAGAAGGTCCGCACAGACGTGGGGCTGTGAAGCCACACGCCTGATAAGCGTCAATAAATTAAATGCAGGTCCCTGTAACCACGAACAGAACAAAGATAATAACACAAGAGAGACAGAAATAAAATCTCTAATCTCAGAATGGTCCAAAGATTTAGAATTAAGTTCAACATCCAGAAAAGCCACCAGGCTAAAAAGAAAGAGTCTAAAGGCCCAGAACAAGGCCAATAAGGACAAACATAAACAGAGTATTGGTGCCACGCACCGACAACAAAACAGTCTAAACAATAACACAAACAGTCTCTACGACTGATCGCCCGTGTCCACGAAGTCCTTGTCAAACACAGGCTCGGGCTCGGCGTCCGCAAACACCTCGTCCTCAACAACGAATTCAGGCTCAGGATCTAACATGTGTCACCAAAAAGAGTAAAGGGGCACATGTCAGCAAGTCTAAAAGACTTGGGCAAGGAAACTAAAAAGGAAGGTAAACTAACAACCTAGCAGTTATAGTATGCATGACATGGCAGTTATGGTATGAGTGCACAAGTAAGACATAGTGAAATAATAAGTACAAGAGAACAATTATCAGGGCATGTCAAGAGTAGCCAAGCTACTAACAATCTCAATCTTTTCACTAGTCACGTTTCAAGTTGTTTGTAGATGTTTACGCCTTACAGCTGAACTGTTGGACATTCACGCTGATTGGCCGCTTAACACTACCCCAGAACCCAGAGTTTACGCCTTACAACTGAAGTTGCTGATCGGGCATACTCCCAGTTGAATGGCCGCTTAACCCTTCCCCCACCCACATGTAAACAAGCCAGGGTCCCTGTACACGATGCTCAGTAAATGAGCCAGGGTTGCCCCGCACAAGAGCTTGTTATTAGGTTCACAATTTGGCGTAGGCTTGTGCCCGCTAAAAGCAGGTGCCTAGCCTCAATCATTTCACAAGGTGTAGCGGTGCTACACAATCACGGGAACATTTAAAGAATGCAATGACATGACAATTAATTCGCGTACCGTTAATTGAAATTAAACATTACATGGTAGTTATGCAACATGATAAATGACGGATCTAACTTCGTTGTCAAGCTAGATCCTGAAATTACACCTAGGCGAGTATCATTTCGTCGCCTAGTCTCTTTTATGCCTACCACGAGCAAGTGACCCTAGACATGGCCTAAAACCCTAAGTGGCAAGTTTCACTTGCCTAGCACCGAGGATGACGATCACGAAGGTTCGTCTCACAAACGCTAATCTACGGGGAAAGTCGCTGTTATGGAGAAACAATCATCAAAACAACATCCATTTATATTAGGGTTTCAAAATATCAAATGCGTGTGATGAAAATATTAAAGGTTCGAACACTACCGTAGGAAGCGGAAGATCGATGCCGAGCAAGCATGACAACGGAAGAAACGATCCGGGAAACTAGGGTTCAGATCTGGAAATGGAGGAATAATATAGAGAAATGAGATTTTGGGGGTTTTGGGGGGTTTTCCGACGACCTAGAGATGGTGGCCGGCCTAAATGGAGAGGGAGAGGGGCTCTTGATGAAGGAGGAAGGCTAGGGGAAGATGGATGATGATTTGGGGAAGAAGGAGGCTCAGGAGAAATGAAAGAAGAAAAGAAAAACGTTTGGGGGGGGGGGGGGTTTAAATAGGCACAACCGGCGGTTGGGCAAACCCTAGGTTTACGACAGCAGTTAGTCGGTCAAAGAAGGGTTGTTGACCGACTAGTTCAACAACTAGTCGGTCGGTCGACCAACTGTCACCGACTAAAACCAAACAGTAACTCAGGTTGTCGAAATGGTCAAAGAATTAGTCGGTTAAAGAACAATAGCTGACCGACTAGTTTGCAACCTAGTCGGTCGGTGGTTGTTCTTGGACGGACTAACGATAAACAGTAACTTAGGTAAAATGTATCAAAGGAACTAGTCGGTCTGAGAGCAAGTTCTGACCGACTAGTTTCACATCTAGTCGGTCGGTGGTTGTTCTTAGACCGACTAAAAGTAAACAGTAACTCCTGTACATTTGATTCAATGAACTAGTCGGTTCCAGTAGAGTTCCTGACCGACTAGATCTCAATCTAGTCGGTTGGTCCACCTTCTTGAACCAACTAAAGTGCACTAAAAGTGCCGAATCGAAGCGCGAAGCTTCGGGAAGATTTCTATAACTTCTAAGATCACTCTAACTCTACAATATGAGCGATTTGAAGTTCGTCATGAGCGACTTACTCCAAGATCAACGATTCTAAGGAAGAAGCTAGAAAATCACGACGAAACGATCGAAAATGAAAGCTACGGAGACGAAAACCACACATGAGGAGAAAATCCACCAAAACATGTATATATAATATAGGTAATCCAAATGCATGAAAACCAGTCGTTACAGCGTCATTGCGGTCCAGCGAAACACAGTCAGGGAATTGACTAAGCCAGGATCACTTATCCCTTAGACTAGCTAGAGTGATCCAGCAAACTTAGCCAAGCACATTGACTAGATCATGGTCCATTGAATGAAGCTTGTCATTTTTATATGCGTGCCATAGACTAAAATCTTTTATTAATAACTAATTAATCATATCAACTAGTTGAATCCTTAAATTCAAAATTTTAGTATTTGTTTAATAACTTTTATTAAATCCTTATCAACTATAAGGTTCACGTGCTATCCTAATCGTTATTAGGATTTTAATAAATTTATTAACAATGCTAAAAGCGAAGTCCTTTAATGAGAATTAATATTATAACAATTAAAATAAAATTTTCATTAAGGGACTACCCTAATCTGGAATTAGGTCTTAAAGTGTTGTTAATGTTTTAGTAAAACATAGCATGTCATTAGAATTTATCTCATAAATTTTGACGCGTTCTTAATGGCTAACCTAAGAGGGTTGTCTTGTGTTATCAAATAAGGGACAATATGACATAGCCATTAACATAAAGTTACACTAATTTTAACACATAAAAAAAGTGTACAACTATTTAACAATTAAATAGACTAATGTTTATCACATAAACAATTTTAGCATGCATACTTACATTTAACATTTAAATTTAAAAATGTGATTTTTAAAACATTTTATTTTATCTCATAAAAAACTTGTTTTAAAAGATCACAAAATTTGCATGCTACTTAAAATATTTATCGCATAAAAATTTTAGGCTTTTAAAATTATTTTAAAAATGTCACATAAATTTAAAACATCATTTTAAAATTTTCATGTTTAAAATTTTATCCTATAAAATATTTAAACATCTAAAATCATTTTAAACTTATCGCATACAGTTTTAAAAATTTTAAAATCAGTTTTAAAAATATCACATAAATTTAAAAAATCATTTTAAAAATTTCATGTTTAAAATTTTATCATATAAAATATTTAAACATCTAAAATCCTTTTAAACTTATCGCATAAATTTAAAGAAACATTTTAAAAGGCATCTAAAACATTTTAAAAATTATCTCATAACTTTAAAAAATTTTATAAGGCATCTAAAACATTTTAAAAAATTATCACATAGCTTTAAAACATTTTAAAAGTATTTTAAGAGCATTTCAATGTTTAATAAAATCTCAGTGCTAGATCGTTACGCAAACCTAAGCTCCGATACCACTGAAGGGTTTTGTCGGACCATTATGGCACAAAAACTCTATTCCCTTCCTAAGTCGGACGGAACATAAACATAAAATACGCAGCGGAAAAATAAACAAGTTAATTTAATTAACATGCAGTTAAACATTTTAACTTAGCTCTAAGGTACAAGACCCTTAGCCAAGATCTTTGCCGACTTGGGATGGATCTGATCATCCCAAGAAGGATCTAACCTACTGCGATTAAATTAAACTAATGCTTATTAAAACACATACCCGAAATCTTGCCCTGGGGCAGGCAAGATGTTCCGCACAGTCTTCCGAGCCACTCCCCATCCCACGCCGAGCCGCTCCTCGAACCGCTCCTCGAACCGCTCCGCATCCCGAGGCAAGCAATCCTCGTGTCACCGAGCCAACCACACATTGAAGAAAGTTTCGCGCGAGTGAAAACCTTCACCAAGATTTCGGATCTGAATCTGAACTCCTTCGTGGCTTTGCTAGAGCCCTTCAGGAGTAAGGCAGAAATATAGAGAGACGAAGAATTAATTTAAGCTTCGATCCGAGCGTGCTCCAACATTTACGGGAGCCCCTCAGATCTGGAGCTTAGGACGAATTTTGAGGAGGGGAGCATACCCCTATTTATATAGGCAGCTGACCGCTCTCCTTTACTCAAAATTCGATGTGGGACTAAATTTTGAGTTAATCAATTCAATTTGGTTTGCCTTTCACAAAGGCCAAACTTCCATGAATTTTAACTCCCTCACCGTTGAGGTTCATGATTGATTTAACCTATCAATTCGAAGGGCATTCAACGGTGAACGCATAGGAAAAAATGGCTCGTCAATTCGAGTCTGTTTGACCCTCCAATTGATCGTCCAAAGATCATCAAAAACATTGTATTTCGCAAATACAAGCAGCCGTCAAAAATTCGCACAGAACCCTAGGGTTCAGTAGAGCCCACTGTGCACGCCAGCTGTGTGCAGCACACGCGCCTCGAGGCACATGCATTGCACGTGCCTCAGGGGTGTGTGTGCTGCACATGCCTCAGGGGTGCGTGCACTGCAAACAAACTCCTCTCTGATGTCTCCAGCTGGCACACAAACTCTGGTTCTATACCTCAGCGAGCCATCCTCATGAATCCGAAAGTCGGTCCGCAGACCGACTTCTACATGCTCACGGATCTTCTTCAGCTTCGGATCTCCAGACTGACCTGCCTTAATCCGATCCACGATCGTCGACTGTATCTGCATACACATCAACGACGAAGCCTCTCCAGGAAGCACGATCTCAATACCAGACTCGCAAAAATCCTGCTGCAACCTCTACTACGAAGTCAACATCATCAACGCTGGAAGTCTGCTCAGTGCATCAGGAACCACATTCACCTTGCCAGGATGGTACTACAAGTCGATCTCATAATCTTCCATGAGCTCCAACCATCGACGATGTCGCATGTTGAGCTCCTTCTGCGTGAAGATATACTTCAAGCTTTTAAGGTCGGTGAAGATCTTCACCTTCTTACTCAGCAAGAAGTGCCTCCAAATCTTCAGCGCAAATACGACTGCTGCCAACTCCAAATCGTGCGTCGGGTAATTCTTCTTATGAGCCTTAAGCCGACGAGAAGCATACGCAACCACGTGCCCATGCTAATGCAAAACACAACTGAGACATTTGCCAGAAGCATCGCAAAAGATCTCAAATCCTCCACTCCGATCGGGCACAGCAAGAACATGCGCTGATGTCAACCTCTTCTTCAGAATAGAAAAGGCCTTCTCACAATCATTTGACCAGACAAACGGCACATCCTTCCTCGTCAACCGAGTCATCGACTCAGCAATCCGAGAAAAGTCCTTAATGAAACGCCGATAATAACCTTCAAGCCCAAGGAAACTCCGGATCTCAGACGCCGACTGCGGAACAAGTCATCGACTCGCACGTGGAATACTTAGCATACAAACGATGCTTCCTCAAAATTTCCAATACTATTCTTAAGTGCGACGCATGCTTTTCCTCCGACTTTGAATAGATCAAGATATCGTCAATAAAAATAACGACAAATTTATCTAGAAAGTCATAGAAGATCATATTCATCAGGTGCATAAAGACTGCGGGCATACTGATTACACCGAAAGGCATAACCACGAACTCGCTGTGACCATACTTCGTCATGAACGTTGTCTTCTGGATATCTTCCTTCCTCACCTTCAGCTAGTGATAGCCACTCCTCAGGTCCAACTTAGAGAACACTCTCGATCCTCCAAGCTGATCAAAAATGTCATCCATACGAGGCAATGGATATCGATTCTTGATGGTGACGGCATTCAGCTCCTTGTAGTCCACGCACATATGATGTGAACCATCCTTCTTCTTCACCAGCAACACCGATGCTTCCCATGAGGACACACTAGGATTAATATACCCCTTCTGCAAAAGCTCATCCAGCTACCTACGCAACTCCTCCAACTCTACTGGAGCCATACGATACAGTGCTTTCGAAATGGGCTGCGCTCCCGGAATAAGATCGATCAAAAACTCAAGAGCTCGATCAGGCAGCAGTCCAGATATCTCCTCGGGGAAGACGTCGTCGAATTCTCGCAACACAGCTAGTCTACTCTGCTCTATCTGCGTGGCAACGATCTCCACCGGCTTGACCCGAAACTTGACAGGACCAAGCGAACTGCTGCCTCGACTGAACTCAAACATCGGATGACCTGGAATCTCGAACACCACCTTCTTCCACCGGCAATTGATCGTGGTGTAGAAACTCCCAAGACAGTCCATCCCAAGGACGGCATCATAGTTGATGATGTCGTGGACAATAAAGTCAGCATAAAGCTCATGTCCACAGACCACCAAAGGACAAGACTTGTAACCATGATCCATCGAGATCACGGCATTCCCTGTAACGATATCCCAACTCTTGGGGAGAGGGGAAGTCGACAAGGAATGCTTGTCCACGAAGCTCCGGGATATAATGCACATCGATGCACCAGAGTCGAAGAGGACTCGTGCAGGGAAAGTGCAAACCAAAATCACACCTAGCAAATAATCTAACAATCAAATCCTATTCTAGCAAACATAATATATTCTAGCAATCAAACATATTCTAACAAACAAGTTTAACTAAGGAAAGGAAAACAACTAGACTGAGGGTTACCTACAATAACCTCATCCTCAGTCTCAGCCTCAATCGCAGTCATCAGGAAAGCCTGCCTCCTCGGCTGAACGGCCTACTGAAAAGCCTGCTTCTGGGGAACGAGAGGCGCTCCACGTCCAGCAGCTGCTGGAGCTCTCTGCTGCTGAACTCCATCTAGTGCTTTCCGCAGTTGATTTGCATGCCGACAATCCTTCGCTGAATGCGTAGCGTCGCCACAAATCAAGCACTGACCCAAAAATCTTCTGCACTGCTCCTTGATATGACCAGTCTTACCGCAGAAATGGCAAGTCTTCAGAGTAGGCCCACCTGGCCGCTTGAACTGCACCGACTGGTTAGGCTTGAATCCAGGCCTAACCACTGCTCTGACCTGCTCCATAGGCCTCTTCCCAGCTCCAGAAGTCTGCTCGCTCTTCTGGCTCGCAATTAGCTCCTGCCTCCTAACAGCTACCAGCAACTTCTGATAAGACTCCAAATCTGACGAAGACATCAGGCTCTGTAAGTCTAAGGAAAGACCCTGCAGAAACCTCTGAGCTCTCTCCTCGACATCCTGCACCATCTTCGGCGCAAAGCGACTCAGCTTGGTGAACTCCTGATGATACTGGTCCACCGATAGATTTCCCTGCTTCAGATCAATGAAACGCTGCAACATCTCCCTCATGGCAGCCTTTGAAAAATACTCCTTATCGAACCTAGCCTTAAAAGTAGCCCAAGGAATAGGTCTCACCAACAGCTCCTCCTCCACATCCCACCAACTGCACGCATTATCCTTGAGCTGCTTCTTCACCAAATCAACCCATCCAGCCGGGTTGTTCATCGACATCCTCAGATTGTCCTCCGTATTCCGGATCCACTCCTCAGCAGCCAACGGTCATTCAGATCCATCAAAATAGGTCGGGCCCAGCTCCCGAAACTGCTTCGCTCCCGGCTCGAAGCGAGGGGCATTCTGGAGCATGCCCTGCTGCACATGCATCATCTGATGCATCATCCTCATGACTTCAGCATTGGTGGGCTCTCTATCCGGCACTTCATCACAGACTGGTCCACCACCACCTCGGGTCTGTCATCTTCCAGCCATCTAGTGACATAGAAAACGAAAAAATTAGACTCAAAGCTTATGACTTGGATGTTTTAATTTATTTAATGGACATTCTATTTTTATTATCGTTGTTCCGATAATTTGCAGTCGCAAGAGGGACATATATGGGCCACCAATAAAACCTGTCACGACCCGCTTCCCATAAATGGAAGGCGAGGCATGAAAAGTCCGCTCAGACTTGAAGCTGTGAGGCTCCAGTCTGTAAAGCGTCTGGTATAACCAAGTAGAGGTCCTTGCAATTGCAAAGCAGAAAAAAATAATAATAAGAGAAAGAGAGATATAAAAATTATTCCAATCTTAGAATGTCCACAAATACAGTCCAACATCACAGAAAAGCCACCAGGCTAAAAAGAGTCTAAAAGGCCCAAGCATGGCCAATAGAAATAACAAACATACAGAAAGGAAAAGGCGCTATGCACCAACAACCTAACAAGAACTAAACAGAAAACAACACAGAAGGAAGTCTCTACGAGTGGTCGCCGGTGTCCTCGAACTCCACGTCACTAGTGGACCCAGGCTCAACGTCAACAAACACCTCGTCCTCAGCAACAGACTCTGGCTCAGCAACTAACATGCGACACCCAAAAGAGACGAGGGCGCATGTCAGCAAGTCTACAAGAGACTTGTGCAAGGAAACTAAAAGAAAGGAAACAACCTAGCAGTTCTAAAATATGCGATGACATGGCAGTTTAAGTTATGGATGCAACAAAGAATAAAGTGCAACAAGTATGACATGGCATGGGTAGCAAAGCTACTAAACATTCACATAGATTTACAAGTCAGGTAAACACGTCGTACACAGATTTTACGCCTTACAGCTGAAGTGGCTGTACGGGCACACTTCTACGCTGAGTGGTCGCTTAACCCTACCCCTCCACGTGTAATCGGGCATTGGCTTTTGACCAACACATGTGGCCCGCTTCTGGTTCACGAGCCAGGAAGTGCATTTGGCATAGGGTTGTGCCTACAACGCAGGTGCCTAGCCTCAACAAGGAAGCATAGTAGCGTATGATACGAATGCAAACATTCAAGCGTAGAATGACATGTTATGATGCATGGCATGGCAGAGTATAATTTAAGTGCATACAGATAAGGAATTTAAACGTGACAGGCATGGTAGAGCACAAGTAAAATGCGTACAGATATGAAAATTAAACGTGACAGGCAAAATAAATGAATGACATGGAAGTGTGTCAGATCTAGCTTCGTTGTCAAGCTAGATCTTAAAATTACGTCTAGGCGAGTATCATTTCGTCGCCTAGTCTCTTTTACGCTAAAAATGGGGGATGGCCTAAAACATGGCCGAAAACACAAGTTTGGCAAGTTTCACTTGACTGCAATCAACTGTTCTGTAAACACCGTCCAACCAGTCCAATCTACCTATGTGCTCGGATTCACCAACCTACAGTCCCAGTTTAAATTATCTTCATTAGTGATTTATTAAGCAACTAAAATACCGATTGTAATCTTGATTAGCATGCATTGGTTGGGGGTCCTAAGTGATTAGAAAATTACCCTTGCACGACACGAGAGCTACACTGGCGTCGGGTAGCGACGCCAGGGGTTGGAATAAAGAAAGTGCTCCTAATCCAGATTCCAAAATAGATTCCTATGATCGCCAATCCTTGGACAGCGACAAGATCAGCGAATAGCATCCAAATCAGCGAGCATGGTGGACGGTAGACGTTCTACGGCTCACGGGAAGTCGTAACAATCGAACGGGGACAAACGGGTCGACACACACAAAGACTACGATGTTGAGCGTCGTAGGGGCTGATAGTGACGTCGAGAAACACCTCTAGGAGAGGTAGAGGGCTATCGAAAGAACCCAACAGCGAGGGGGCGACGAGAAGGCAAAACGACGCGTCGGGTCGTCGTTAGAATTGCGAAACAGCGAGCCCTCAATGTTTCAGAGTAATGGCAGCCTGAGGAAGGACCCAGACGGCAGTGAGGGGGCCTGGGGGTCGATGGCACGCTCGAGAGGCGACGGCAGCGGCGGCTGTTGCTGCTGCTGCGAGCTGCGGGCTGCTGCTGCGATTTGCAGCGGCTGCGGGGCTTTTCCAACGGTGCAACAGCGATCAGCGGGGGCTCACGGTGGCACAGAGGGAGGAGGAAGGTCGGGGTTAGATACTAGGGGCTGTCGGCGGCGGGCTGAGGGAGAAGACGTGAAGAAAGGCCGATGGATGGGTGTAATGCGTGAACAAAGAGATGATGGCGGCTGATGTTTAAGATGCTGTGAAAAAAATAGAAACCTAGGTTATTTTTTATAGGGGTGTGCTCACGTGAGCAGGGCTGAAAATGTGGGGGACTCCCTCCAGGGTTAGGTCTAGGGTTTGTTTGTTTAAGATTAGAAATGATATAATAAATAATTAAAAGAGAAATCTCACCCCTCTCTCTCCAAGGTGGCTGTGTGCGGCCATGTGGGGCTAAGTCAACATGTGACAAAATAATTGATCAGAGCCCAGATGCACACCCGGGCACACGACTCGCTAGTCTTACCGCAAGCGCACGGTGTAGCGGCGAGCGGGTATCGAACACGAGGAGGACGTGTGACAGTGTCTTCTTCAGTCAACCTGGCTATAGGAATAGTAGAGAAATGTTCGCAGTAATGCGGTACGAAAGAAAATATCAAATTAATAAAGACGCCTAGGGATATGGAATCCTCGCTACTTTCCGTATCTTATCATTGTGATTCGTAGGTTTCACAATTGCTAGACTTGAAATTCGGGTGAACTAGTTGCAACTAAATATAGAACCAAGCTCACGCTCTCGCGCTATTGCCGGTCTATAGAAAAAATAGGGTAGGGTCCAATCTCTTGCAAACCCTAACCTAGGCAAACTAGCGTGAAGAACAACATCATCGTTCAATCGTATCTCGAGCACACTCTCATGCAAACTCGAGCTACGTCCTAGGTTGGGATAGTTCCTACCCGTCCAATCTCTTGCAAACGGGTACCGGTATGGAATTGCAATCGAAAACCCTAGTATTGGTCCAATCTCTTGCAAACCAATCTTAGGGGAATCCAACTGCAACCCAATTCGAATTTCTAGGGCTTCCTATCGAATTGGGATCCAATCTCTTGCAAATCCCAATCGGTATGAATCCCTAGCTATTCGTATTAAATCAATCCCAAATTAACCCTAATCAATCCTGGCAAGAATTTTACCTATTCATCACAAATTTGAAATTGGGCTCGTAGTGTTCATCCCTACGCCCTAAGACGATAACACTACTCACAATTCATCATGCAAATCATTAGATATTCAATGGAAATAACAAGAGAATTCATTGCAATAATCAAGATATCAAGAAAAAAATAGGGTTTTTAATAGAGAGAAAGACAAACCAATGGAGTTCCAATAGCATCCAACAAAAAAGAACTTTTATCTCCTCTCCAATAATCCAAATCTAATCTCCTAAAAGTTAATCAAAAAGGCTGCCAAAAGTTCAAGAAAAAGCCCCCTAAACTAGGTTAAAAACTGGGGTTAAATACCCCCCAAAATCGCCCAAAAAACTGTGACGAAACTGCCCATGCGCAGCCTCAAAATCGCAACTTACGCTACAGGCAGCGCGGCTCACTCGGCCGATGGGCGTTCTTCACTCGGGCGGACGACGTTCGTCACTCGGCCGAGTCGGTCTTTGGGGCTGACTGACGGATTCCAGAGAGTTCAACATTTTTGGTTGCCGTCATCTTGGCTCCACTCGGGCGAGGGGTGACTCGATGCTCGGGCGAGTGGTCTGGTGATGCTCGGCCGAGTGCACGCTGATATTAGCTCTGTTGCGTGTCCGATCTGGCCGGCCGAGCGGGCTGTCTATGCTCGGCCGAGTGGCATGCTGAAAATGCCCATTCTTTGTATTTTTGCCTCCTCGTCGCTCCTATGACGTTCTTTCTTCTTCCACTCCTCTCCAATCGCAGAATACCCCTCAAGAGAGTCATCGGTGACACTCCGGAGTGGGTGCATCTCAGAATCACTCCAAATCGCTCAAAATCTCCTGAAATATGACAAAAACAACAAATCGTGAAAAGCATCGCAATATTGTCGAATAAACGTGAAAAACACGATTTGAGCGATCTAAATGGCATGCAAACATGCAGAAAAAAGGTGTAAAATACGGAGTGATCAAAATCCCCCAAGCTTACCTCTTACTCGTCCTCGAGGAAGATGAGTAAAAAGCGAACCCGGTGGATAAAGATAAAGAAAACGATGGAGAAATGGAAAATGAAAAATGAAAAACAAAGTAGAAAACGAAGAGGGAAGTTGCTAGATCATTTTTCTCAGGACGTGGGTTTTGCTTACTCATATAGCATGCATCGAATATAAAACACATGTCAAAAACTTTTATTTTGATATCATAGTATAATGGTGCATTTGAAATAGAAAACCCAAGAATATCAATATAGCATGAAAAATGGAATAATTCTAAGATTAACATCGTCTGAAGTATCTAAAGCGGTATACAATATCGTAGATCACACACTTTTCAATTGAAAGCTTTCTATAAGGAGTATAAGAGATATCAAACGATAGAGTAGTAAGAATAGAAAAAGTGTGTTTTCATGAAATGAATGCTAAGCGTAGATTTCTGGATTTCGTGAAACTTTAGCAATCTCACCGAGTATAAAATATTACTTAGCCTAGGTTGTCATGCACCGTCAGGTAGTCACTCTCTCACACATCATTGGATTCTCTCCCCCAAGCTTATCTATAAGCGTGGTGGCATATACAAAACAATATTTACATCCCCGTTTCCTTTTGTAGCTCCAAAAGTAAAAGAAAAAACAAAAACAAAAAGAGGGAAGAAAGAGAGAAAGTGTATGAGATGGGATCGTTTTCGAACTTCTTTTCTCTTCTCTTTTCTTTTTTTTCAATTATTTTTCAATTATTTTTCTCTTTTTCTCTCTCTTTTTTTTAACATATATACACAAATGATCCCAAATCAAAAGAGAAGGATATACAAGTATTTTTCTTTTTGGCTTTGGGGGATTTGGAGCATGGGATACAGTAACGGGGGGTGCCAATAATAGAATCGCTAAGGGGAGATTCACCAATGAATTAAAAATAGAGAAATAATGTTCAAGATATGTGGAGAAAGAAATAAATGTATCTCTCAGTTCACTCTATTGGACGTGCATGACAACTTCAGCAGGGTAATATAATCTACTCAGTTTAATCTCAAAAAGTAAACTAGTCCAGATTTATCATTGCTAGCAATAATTCAATCAACCCGAAGTGAAGCGTACCAAGCATGCAATAAGAAGTGATATGAGAAAAGAAAGCAATACTCCAGATAAAAGCAATCAATGCATGAATCTTGGTGTGTTTTCTACGATAGCATACATATGAATCATCAGACATTAGCTAATAATAGAATTTCATCCATTTTCATACAGCAAAAGAGAGTGGGTTACTATTTCTAAATGCAAAGCAGAACATAGCATATGATATCAGAAATAAAAAGCTATGACCCGACAAATATAACATGCATATAGATAAAAGCTAACACCACGTCATCATCATCACAGAAAAGTCATCTCTAGCAGAAAATGAAAGAAATAAAGACAAAAGAAAATAAAAACTATTTACAATGCAGCACACAAAGAAAATAAGAAAAACGTGATGCATGGTAAAAAAATTGAAAAAGTGATGAAAAATGGGTGCAAAAGTGGAAAAAACGTGGAAAAACTAAAAATAAAGGTGATAAAAGCGGAAAGCGTGAGAACTCACTCCCCCAAGCTAAAGTGCACAGTGTCCTCAATGTGCGAAGTGTGGCACACCGAGAGACGTGTAATGGGTGGGGGGTGGGTGCGTGCATGATAAAAAGAAATAAAAATAACAAAATAAAAATATGATGCGGATGTGATGCATGCAAGGATAAGAGTGATGCAGATATGTGTGTGTCACCAAAAATACTCTCCCTCACTCCCGAAAAAGGATATAGAATGATATAATCAAAACGGGGACAAAAATAGTGAGGGGAGGAGGGGTGGGCAAAAATCATCAGGACCAAGCAGAGAATGGGCAGCATAACGGCAAAAAATATCAATGGCATCAAGGGTGTGCCTAAGCTGGTGGTGCTGCGCCATCTCCGTCCTGAGGCGGAGGAGGAGGAGGTGGTGGTGGTCGCTGGGTAACAGTCTACTGGGTGGGTGGTGGTGGTCATGGCAGTCGCTCGAGAATCTGGGTCAGCAAAAGTGAATGCCGGGAAGTAGCTCGACGTGGTGCTGCATGGCGGTGACTGTGGTAGACAAAGTCCTAAGGTCGCCTCTGAGTCCACTCACAGCCCCTTCAAGAGCACGAATGCTCTGAAGTACAGTGTCGGGGGGAGGTGGGGCAGAGGGACGCATATGTCTAGGCTGTGAAGGATGGGGCTGTCGGACACGGGCGGTGTAAACAATCGGGCCAGCAGGCATGTGTGGAAAGGGGGCTGTGCTCACTAGTGGATGCCCAGCCTCAGTGCGAGGCTGGGACGCAGGCTGGTATGAGGTGGAAGCAGCAGCAGTGGAAGTGGAAGACAAAATCAGTGACGAGGCATCAAGAGAGGTCAGTGACACAGACGTGGGAATAGACGTCACGACACTCTCGGATAGGACGGCTGCCGTGGAGACAGAAAGGTCGACCGCTGGGGAGGAAGTGTGGGGAACAAAAGGTAAGACCCCAGCGGAGATCAAAGTGGATATGGTCTCCACGACGGAAGCGAAGGAAGACTCGCCGCTCTCAACAATAGAAGGTGGTGGTAGACGTGGTGGTAGACGTGGTGGAAGTGGAGGACGACTCAGCAAGTGTACTCCCGACACCGGCAGAAGTGTGGACAGTGGTGTCGGGAGCGGCAGAAAGTGCAGGCTCAGGCTGAGGGATCACAGGGTCTACAGGTGCAGGGGGTGCCTGCTCAGCCTCCTCGGTCTCAAGCACGTAGGCGACGGGGATCAGGAGATCCATCGCCGGAAGCCAGTCCTCGTGTGCCGGTCCTATGTGTGTCCGAGCGGGGCTCGGGAGGATCATGTAGTCAGCACTGAAGGGACCGTGCAACCATACCCAGTGCCGCTGGCCGTGGGGACGAAGCATCTTTATCCGGGCCATGACGTCTATCAAAAGTGAAGTGGGGCCCGAAGGTCGACGCAAGTCGGCCGGAAGGTCCTCGCCGGTCATCAGGGCTAGCAGGGTGATCAGGCCGCCGCAACATGTCGGGGAGCGAGCGCCCACCGATACTATGATGCATTCC
Source organism: Scilla litardierei (assembly GCA_030789695.1). Taxonomy (NCBI): domain Eukaryota; kingdom Viridiplantae; phylum Streptophyta; class Magnoliopsida; order Asparagales; family Asparagaceae; genus Scilla; species Scilla litardierei. Next base: position 124,428,011 of record CM061133.1, read on the forward strand.
AAAAACCAGCTAGCGATGTCAATCTAAACGGCGGGGACCATCACAACACCATCCCTATCCAGAACTCTGGGGCGAGTCATCGTGTAGAGCATATATAGCTCAGGCGTAGACATCGTCCCAGGCTCGTACCTCGCTAGAAAGGTGGTCGCCATAAGGCGCTGTGCTATGCAGAGGCATGGGTGGACTATGGCTGAGGCCTTGGCCCTACTAGGGTCAAAGGCGTATGGTAAACCCGTGATCCTGGCCCAAAAGGCGTGGGAATCGAAAGATGGCGGAGGGATGTGTGTGGGGGCGTAGGCTCGGTCGGGCACGGGGACTGCGGGCCACTGAAAGAATGCTTTAAGCATATCGAGAGTGATCTGACACTCTCGATCCATGAGTCTAAAGGAGCATCCCTCATCGGTCCGGGCGATCGAGCTAAGTACCTCGAGTGTCAGAAGGACGTAGGTGTCCGTCGACACAGACAAAAAATCTCACCAACACACTTTGTCGTACAATGTGAGCATCCCCTCAAGTACCCCCAGGTGGTCTAGGTCTGCTAAATGAGCGAACCTGGAGGGTACTATCGGGCACTGGGCGATACGCTCAAATCGGACGCGCTGTGCGTCATCTCTGAACGTGATGCCCAGCGGCCCGACGGCTGGAGCCGGTGGTGGCTGTGCGTGAATGGGATCGGCTGGAAGTGGCTGCGTGGGGTGAGGTGGTGAAGGTGGAGGGGAGTCCTCCCTAGCATGGGAGGTGCCGGGCTCATCCGGCTGCTTCCGCTTGGCGAAAGCTCCCCGAGTGCGTGGCTGTGTACGGGGCGGCATGTGTTCCCCGAGTGCTCACCCAACTAATGAAAAATGCGGCGTGCTAAAAAATGGAACGAATGTTCCTGAACACGTCGCGAGAGCAAAACAGCAGATAAGTGCAAAGACGCTGCCTCCACGAAGCCAATAGCGCGTCCGAAAGCTCCCCTAAGCTCCCCCAAGATAGCCTGCACATCAAACAATGATATCAGCGTATAAAATTCAAAATACATGGGGGAGATGGGGTATAACAGATAAGTAAAGAAGTCGATTTGAGTTAGGGGCTCAATGGGTGTACGGATCGTCAAAAATATGGGAAAAAGGAGCAAAGGGGCGAAATTTGGGTTACCGACGGTCGGCCGGCGGCGAGGGTGGTCGCCAGCGGTGGGGGGGTCGGTGGTCGGCGCTCGGCCGACGGCGGTCGAGCGAGCGGAGGCAGTGGTCGGAGCGATTCGGGCGAGTGGGCTCTGATCGCAGCGGGCGGGAGCTGAAAGGTCACACGGGCTCGGGCGAGAATGAGATTTGGGCATTTCGAAAATCGCGCTAAGCCAGCAGCACCTTATATAGGAGTGGTTACAACTCAGCCGAGTGACGTAACGGAAAAAATTTTAAAAACTCCTCGCCACTTACGACTCGACCGAGTGACTTTGCCACACTCGGCCGAGTGGAGAAAGTCCATTTGGCCGAGTGGCACAAGCTACTCGGCAGCACTTGCCCTAGGAGGGTATCAGTTTCACTCGGCCGAGTGAAGAAATATACTCGGCCGAGTGGCAGTTTATACTGATATCACAAAAATGACAGAGAGTTGGGTACATCAGACTTCCCTCGTTGGTGCGCCACTCGGGCGGACGGCTTTCTTTGCTCGGCCGAGTGACTATGGTACCCGGCCGAGTGAGGCTCTGTTTCCTGCTTCGGGGCTCTGTTTTGGCTCTACTCTCTGTTTTTCTTCCTCCAGGTGGTTTCTTCCTCCTCCTAAGCATCGAGCGCATTCCTGGAGCGCTCTTCTTCACCTCGGTCATCCTCCATATGATAGATATCCTTTCCTCCTCCTCCTGTCAAAGAAAATAGGACCCGTTGTCACAATTTTTCGGGCAAACGACTCAAAAACACTAATAAAGTCTAAAACAAAAAAAAACTAAAATAGAAATAATGCGATAAACGTCGGGTTGCCTCCCGACAAGCGCTCGTTTAAGGTCTTGAGCTCGACCCCTTTAAATTTTCAATTTAGCGCGGGATGTTGGGTGCATATGAGATGCACCTGTCGAATTTGCCAGGAAGACCGCTCGGATTTGGATCATGGTGGTGTGTGGTCTTCCTCAGCGCCCCTTCGTCACGGGCAATGTTGGGGGGTGGCTCCCCCAAGCTAGAGCTTGTTCCGGTCTTCGACTTTGCCTGTGACACCGATCATCGTATCGGTGGAGCTTTCTTCGGAGTCCTCAACTTCGAGAGCTTGCAGAGCTCCCGTATTCTTGCGACATTAGCGTCGCCATCATCAATCGCCATGGAGATATCGGGGGATTTCTCCAACTTCTCTTCCTCGGCCAAATCTAGGCCTTCTTCGAAGCTATCTTCGTGTGGTGCGCCGATGGAGTGGGGGATCGCCTCTTCGATGACCTCGTCGAGGAGGTCCATGTAATCTAGCTCCTCATGATACGGCATGTGCTTCATTGCCTTCGGTATATGGAGCTCCACTTCGATGTTGCCGACGTTCAAGGTAAGAGTCCCCTCCCGCACATCGACAATGACACCGGCGGTGGCGAGGAATGGGTGTCCAAGTATGAGCGACGTATCGCCCTCCTCCTTGATGTCCATTATCACGAAATCGCATGGCAAACATATGCCTCCCAGAACTTGGAGTGGGATGTCCTCTACGATCCCAACCGGCCTTGTAATCTGACCGTCTGCTAGTTGAATCCGTATGTCGGTAGGCTTTAAATCCGTGCCAGTATTCAACTTCCGGAACATGGAGAGAGGCATGAGGCTAACACTAGCCCCCAAATATACCAATGCTTTTTGTAGGTGAACGCCGCCTAGAGTGCAAGGAATCCGGAAACTCCCTGGATCTTTAAATTTGGCGGGCTCCTTTTCCCTCTTTGTGAACCAAGTCCCTTCCTCCGCGAGCATGATCTTCTCCATCCACTTCCTTCCCGTAATCAAGTCCTTTAAGAACTTGGCGTAGGATGGGATTTCCCCTATAGCGTCGAGGAAGGGGATATTGAGGCTCACCCCTATCAAATTCTCGAGAAACTTGGCTAGCCGTTTCTCCATCTTGGCTCTAGCTAGCCGTTGAGGGAAGGGCACCGGTGGCATAAATCGGCACTCATCAATAAGCTCCTCCATTCTAGATTTCACTTCTCCTTGCGGCTCCTTCTCTTTTTCAACTTCAATTGTCGGCTCGCTCTCTTGTAGAATCTCCACCACGGGCTCCTTGACTTGAGTCATGACGAGAGTGCTATCCTTCCCGCCTCTTGTAGTAACCGTAACCACGGCGTTAATATGGCCGGTGTTGCCCCGTGGATTTTGTTCGGGTTGAGCTGGCAACTGTTGATTGTTTCTATTGAGCAACGCAAGTTGCTCCCCAATTTGAGCGACGACGGTGGTAAGAGAATCTTGTCCTGCCTTCAACGAAGCATTGATTTTCCTCTGCTCCACCATAAACTCCTCCACCTTAGCTTCAAATTCCGAATGTTGTTGAGCTTGTGGAGGGTTGGGATTTCTCCAACCTTGATTGTATCCGGGTGGCCTATAAGGTCCCACTTGTTGCCTCGGTGGAAAGTTTTGTTGCGGTGGCCCCCTTGGTGGATAATTCGGTTATGGTGGTGGAGCTCGAGCTTGTGGAGGTTGTTGTTGCGGGGGGTTCAATGCACCATCATTATTGGCATATGAGAAACCCGGATGGTTTTTAGCGGCCGGATTGGCCCAATATCTAGAATTCCCCGCGACATATTGAATTTGCTCCAACGCTCCTTCTCCATGCTCTCCTCCTACATACATGTCTTGGGATTGGTCTTACCAATCGCTCATATGATTTGTCGACGTGGATGTAGAAGGGGCTCCTTGAGGCTCCGTAATGTACTTCTCCAATCTCTCCACTACCTTGTGGAGAGAATCAAATTTGTTGGCTAGCTCCGCGATGGCCTTGGCCTCATAAATGCTAGACGGCTTCAAGGAGGACGAAGAGTGTCCTCGCTCGTTGCCCCACTATTGGTTGTTCGAGGCCATCTCCTCAAGCAAGACCGTAGCTTCATCGGGAGTCTTCGACAAAATGGCTCCATTTGCGGTGGCATCGATAATCTGTTTAGTCCCTGGTTGGAGTCCATTGTAAAAGCTATGGACAAGCTCCCAATCCTCTATGCTGTGATAGGGGCACTGATGTTGCAAGTCTTTGAAGTGCTCCCATGCCTCGTAGAGGGTCTCCTGAGGTCCTTACTTGAAGGACATAAGAGCACTTCTAATCTTCACCGTCTTGGAGGGCGGGTAAAATTTGTCGACGAATGCACTCGCCAATTCGTCCCAAGTGGTGAAGACTCCTTTAGCTTGCGTCCTCAATCAATATAGAGCTTTATCCTTTAGTGTGAAGGGGAAAAGGCGCAGTCTGATAGCATCTATAGTGACGCCCGGCATTTGGAAGGTGGCACATTTTGATAGGAAGAGCTGGATGTGGTAGTGAGGATTTTCATGGGAGTTCCCATGAAAAGGATCCTGCTGCATCAGAACTACTAGTCCGGTCTTCAACTCGAAATTTTTTTCGGCCGCCAACTCCGACATAGCTATAGACGAGGTCGTGGAGGAAGTCTTAGGCCGAAGCCTATATCTAATGGAGATGATTCTCTCCATGTGTGCTGCTAATTGTTCAGGCGTCTCCTGAATGTTCATAAACCTCCCTCCCGTATCAGGTCTCCTCTCCGCCCTGATTCTCCGCAATGTACGTTCAATCTCCGGATCAAATAATATATCTTCGGGGTCCGCCGTGGATCTCGTGTACATGCAAGGGAAAACAGAGTTTCAAAGAAATAGTTAGCACAATGGAAGGGTGAAATAAAATAAAAAATGATAGAACAAAAAGAAAGAAATAGCTAGGTTATAAGAATCAAACACTATCGCCTCCCCGGCAACGGCGCCAAAAACTTGATCGGAGCCCGGATGCACACCCGGGCACGTGACTCGCTAGTCTTACCGCAAGCGCACGGTGTAGCGGCGAGCGGGTATCGAACACGAGGAGGACGTGTGACAGTGTCTTCTTCAGTCAACCTGGCTATAGGAACAGTAGAGAAATGTTCACAGTAATGCGGTCACAGTCGTTCAATTATACGAAAGAAAATATCAAATTAATAAAGACGCCTAGGGATAGGGAATCCCCACTACTTGTCGTATCTCATCTTTGTGATTCGTAGGTTTCACAATTGCTAGACTTGAAATTCGGGTGAACTAATTGCAACTAAATGTAGAACCAAGCTCACGCTCTCGCGCTATTGCCGGTCTATAGCAAACCTAGGGTAGGGTCCAATCTCTTGCAAACCCTAACCTAGGCAAACTAGCGTGAAGAACAACATCATCGTTCAATCGTATCTCGAGCCCACTCTCGTGCAAACTCGAGCTACGACCTAGGTTGGGATAGTTCCTACCCGTCCAATCTCTTGCAAACGGGTACCGGTATGGAATTGCAATCGAAAACCCTAGTATTGGTCCAATCTCTTGCAAACCAATCCTAGGGGAATCCAACTGCAACCCAATTCAAATTTCTAGGGCTTCCTATCGAATTGGGATCCAATCTCTTGCAAATCCCAATCGGTATGAATCCCTAGCTATTCGTATTAAATCAATCCCAAATTAAACCTAATCAATCCTAGCAAGAATTTTACCTATTCATCACAAATTTGAAATTGGGCTCGTAGTGTTCATCCCTACGCCCTAAGACGATAACACTACTCAAAATTCATCATGCAAATCATTAGATATTCAATAGAAATAACAAGAGAATTCATTGCAATAATCAAGATATCAAGAAAAAATAGGGTTTTTAATAGAGATAAAGACAAACCAATAGAGTTCCAATAGCATCCAACAAAAAAGAACTTTTATCTCCTCTCCAATAATCCAAATCTAATCTCCTAAAAGTTAATCAAAAAGGCTGCCAAAAGTTCAGGAAAAAGCCCCCTAAACTAGGTTAAAAACTGGAGTTAAATACCCCCCAAAATCGCCCAAAAAACTGTGACGAAACTGCCCCTGCGCAGCCTCAAAATCGTAACTTACGCTACAGGCAGCGTGGCTCACTCGGCCGATGGGCGTTCTTCACTCGGGCGGACGACGTTCGTCACTCGGCCGAGTCGGTCTTTGGGGCTGACTGACGGATTCCAGAGAGTTCAACATTTTTGGTTGCCGTCGTCTTGGCTCCACTCGGGTGAGGGGTGACTCGGTGCTCGGCCGAGTGGTCTGGCGATGCTCGGCCGAGTGCACGCTGATATTAGCTCTGTTGCGTGTCCGATCTGGCCGACCGAGCGGGCTGTCTATGCTCGGCCGAGTGACTCCTTCACTCGGCCGAGTGGCATGCTGAAAATGCCCATTCTTCGTATTTTTGCATCCTCGTCGCTCCTACGACGTTCTTTCTTCTTCCACTCCTCTCCAATCACAGAATACCCCTCAAGAGAGTCGTCGGTGACACTCCGGAGTGGGTGCATCTCAGAATCACTCCAAATCGCTCCAAATCTCCTGAAATCCGACAAAAACAACAAATCGTGAAAAGCATCGCAATATTGTCGAATAAACGTGAAAAACACGATTTGAGCGATCTAAATGACATGCAAACATGCAGAAAAAAAGGTGTAAAATACGGAGTGATCAATAATAAAGAGAGGATAAACCTATGAGACTTAGGAGAAGAAAATTATTATTATTAAAGGGGTTACTATAGCTAATAGGAAAGTGAAAGTGGGTCAAACGGGGCTCGAAAATCGTAAGATAAATACTGGGGTGACCGTACCGACGAGAGAAACAAAACAAAGAAGTCGGATCACGATTTCGACGATGATAAACGAAACTAAAAATAAAAACATCTCACGACAAAAGTGAAAATCGCGACGTCTCATCAAACAAAGCCAAACCGTGGGAGAACGACTCGTGAAATGACGTTCCAAAATAATTCCACAATTTAATATTCTTCGAGAGGTCACAACGACATATAACACTATAGGGTACGGATACAACAAAGTCTAAAATAAATACGTGCATGAACAAGACTACGTGCACGTAAAGCGTACGATCGAAAACAGACCGTGACATCATATCACACCATAATCCAAACCTTGTATAGTTACTACGAGTGCTTATATATACACTAGGTAGTCAAACATTAATACTACAAACATGTATATATGCCCATCCTATACTTATACCTATTATAGACAGTCAAATTCATACACATACTTCAATCATTCATATAGTCATGTACATCCCTTATATAACTATCACTCACTTATCACGTAACCATGGTACATATACTTACATAAAAATAGTTCACACCAGCAAATACAATCGTAGCACTTCACGTATAGATAACTACCTATGCCCAAAACTAATATGGATATACTACTCGCTTATATCTCCTAGTGTATATCCAACACCAAATATATCAACACATGTGATCACACCATACAATATTAAATATGTTTTTTATATCTAATATACATTCACCCCTACTATAGTTATTCTAATACACGCAGATACTTTTTCATATGTACACATCACATACAATCCTATAACTATATTCAAGACACATCACACATACCGTAGTCACAAACACCTATAGCTAAGCACATACTTTTCCATGCATGGTGCACATCCACATACCCTAATATACTATTCATACATGCCACTCATACCACTATATACTTAACACATCTACACACCTAGTTTAGCTAGCATATATACATTCAAACATGTAAAATCTTGGTAAATAACTATACTACAAAACCAACACCTATATCTATATAATGGTATAGCCACCCACATCCATGTGTGTAACGTAACCATGCACAACCAAACCTATCACTATACACACATCATCCATTACTATGTTCATAGCACTATACACCAACCACAGACAAATATAACAATATACTTAGAGTATACCCGCTCAAGCACGAGTGAGACTCAAGGACCCATACCAGAACCGGAATACTTATATTCATAACACGATATTTATACTTATACCAACACAATACTCTTTTTTTGAAAAGTAAATGAATATCTATATTGAATCAGTAACTATACAAATGGACCAATATGGGTTCAAAGCAAAAGTAAAGAGGGGATTGATCGCGCCCCGGATACACACCCGGAGAACGATTGTAGTTTTACCGCAAGCGCACGGCAAAGTGGCGAGCGGGTATCGAACACGAGGAGGTGGTGTTGGTTCCAATCTATCCTAGGTTGGTTTGACTACGAAGGTTTTATTGGTGGAGATGGTGCAGGGTTTTCTGGGACCCTTAGGGCACAAAAACTCTAGTCCCGTCCTAAGTCGGACGGAACATAGACAGAAATGCAGCGGAAAAATTTTATGTTAATCTAATTAACATGCAACCCTAAGGAACCAGACCATATTAGCCAGGAACTCTGCCAACTTGGGGTGGATCTGACCACCCCAAGAGGGATCTAACTACTGCGAATAATTAAATGAAAACTTAAACACATACCCGGAATCTCAACCCTGGGGCAGGCGAGATGTTCCGCACCGTCTTCCGAGCTGCTCCCGTCACACGCCGAGCCGCTCCTTGAACCGCTCCCCGAACTGCTCCTCGAACCGCTCCGCATCCCGAGGCGATCAATCCCATGTCGCCGAGCCAACCACGCGCGGAAGAAAGTTTCACGCGAGTGAAACCTTCGCCTAGATTTCGGATCTGAATCCGAACTCCGTTGCGGCTTTGCTAGAGCCCTCAAGAGTAAGGCAGAAATTTATAGGGAGAGGAGAAATATTAATTTAGCTTAGATCCGAGCGTGCTCCAACATTTACGAGAGCCGCTCAGATCTAGAGCTTGGGACGAGTTTTGAGGAGGAGAGCAGACCCCTATTTATATAGGCGGCTGACTACTCCCCTTTCCCAAAATCCGATGTGGGACTATTAATTTGAGTTAATCAAAATCAAGTTAGTTTGCACTTCACAAAGTGCAAACTTCCGTGAATTTTAACTCACTCACCGTTGAGCTTCATGATTGATACAACCTATCAATTCGAAGGGTGTTCAACGGTGAACGCGTAGAAAAAAACGGCTCGTCAATCCGAGTCCGTTTGACCCTTCAAACAATTGTCCAAAGATAGCCAAAAGTCATGCTTCTCTTAGAAACGTAGCCGTCAAGAAAATCCCAGGTTTCAAAAACCCTAACCAGAAAATTCGGGCTTGGTGGGCCTCCATTTTCGCAGGTTTCAGCCCAACAGTTTGGGCTGACTTGTTTTGGCTATAACTTGTGCATTTGGACTCCGTTTTTGACGCGGTTTGAACCTGCGTTTAGAGCGGGACGATCCCGTCATCTAGGTAACCTTTTCAACGCATTTATTTAATTAAATATAGTCTTAAACAATTTAAGACACATTTAATCTCTTTTGCATCAAATGCAAAATAGTCCATATCTAAGCTTAAATTATCATTTGCATCAAATACAAATGATCCGAGGGCATATTCCTCTACATCTCCCACTTGCACTCAGGATCATTTATCCCGAATGCAGGAGATGATTTTGGCAAACATCTTTTGCAATACTTTATCCCTTGCATCAAATGCAAATTATTCTCCCTAACTAATTTCTACCCATTACTAGACGAAGAATCGCACTCTGTGTGAGACCCTACAGCCTGACCCTTACAACAGGTTGGGCTCGAAGCCCTATACAGCAGTGACCACGAGCAGTGGCTGCCGTCCCTGCTTCAGGAATCATCATTATGTGGTTAACTCATTGACATGAGTATTGTCGGGACCACCCTGACTGTTTCCGTGATGAATTCCGTAGTTATAGTCTCTTCGTCTAAACTATGTCGTGTAGATCAAGTCTAGGGTACGGTCAAACTGTCAACCCCAATAACTTGACTCCGGTTAGTTTCTATCGATCTTTTAGTCAAAAATGTTGGACTTCTTCCAACATACTCTGGCCAGAGTTTTTACTAAAGACCGAACTAACCCTACGACACTAACTCCCATTGACCGGGAGAGACGAATCCTCTCTTGGTCATTACTCTCCTCATACGCTTAAAGTGTCACCCAATCAAAGACCTTTCGACGCGGCTTGCCTCGAAGCTAGGTCATTTGATCTAAGTGGCACCGTTCACGCACAGGTTCGTCAAAATGACCTCAAGTCAAAAGACCAACTAGCCTATCATCACTCAGAGTCATCATTGACAGATTGGTCAATATAACCATATGATAACTCTTGTGGATCGTTCAGTGAACTCATTCTCTAATGAGCACCTGTGTCTTGTCAACGACTTCGCCAAGTCAAGCGATCATGAGATCATCGCCACCGCTATACGGTGAAGACTAAGACACAATGGTCTATCCGATGTTTCGATATCCTAGTCTCGAAACATCTACGACCACGAACCCTTTTTAGACTTATGCTACAGACGGTCAAACATTTCTCCATGATCGAGATACTCATCTCGATACCTGTTTGACCTTGCATAAAGTCTCAGGACTTTACCTAAGTTAATATCTAATGTTAACTACATTATAACATAACTTAGATAAATTTTTACCAAACAGCTTACTGTTATTTCGAACAAGATGTTTGTGCTATGCACACATGAAGATAGATAGCCTCGAGGGTATCATCTCTCAACATCTCCCATTTGCACTCAGGCCCATTTATCTCGGTATCTCATACCGTTTACACATAAGTTTTCCCGACTTCATGTGGTAGAGCCTTCATGAGTGGATCTGCTAAAACCGTCTACATTATAGACTTAAGGGTTTCTATGTTTAGACCAACCATTTGAATCTCATTCAAATAATTCACTAGGTCTGTCGGAATCCATAATATTTATTTCCCTGGATCTTATCCAGTTCATTGTACCTTACGATAATCATTTAAATTAGTTACTGGTCATTTCAAATGGCTCATATCTATTTCTGATAAAGTATCAAACTCTTTGATTACTTAATCAAAATATATGTTCCATCTCTTTGATGCCTTGCATGTAATTTATACGCTCCCACTGACCTTGAAAACTCTCTGGCTAATTCATATAAGTTGGTCCGTCTAAATCATATTTAGAAAAACGAACTTATAAGTGAATGCTCCAATTTTCATGGTCAACATGAGCGTTTTACATCGAGTTTGGTCCGAGTAGTTCTGTACACATCTGTTGGTGGAAAACGGTTTCATTATAATCCGTTTTATAGGAATTAGTATGGAAAAACCGTTCTCGACCAACATGATTGCACTTCCCTATTTTCCTTTTCTGCACCAATCTTTCAACTTAAAGATTTACTTGCAATAAGTGAGGAAAAATTTTCATTGGGCACGTAAACTAAATTCCAAAATTTATTTACGCACACGGACCTATTCTGGTTGCATCAAGTTTTTAAATCGGAGTTACTTCTCCGAATTTCATCCCGGAAGTTGACTAAGTCATCATCAGTTATGATGTCTAACTCGACTCTTCGTCTCACGAGATTCGAGTAATTATACAACTTCCTAATGTTTGATTTCATGAATATCTTATTGATAATGTCCTCATAGAACATTATCAAAACCCCAGGCATTACTATCTGGGACTTAACCCAGAGGAAGGACTTAACTCAGAGTCACTTGTTATGGATCGCACCGAGTCTAACTAAATGTGATTCATACCATTTAACACACTGATGTGTTAACAGACTTGACCTGGGAGAAAATCACATTTTCTTTTAATTACACAAGATTTTATGTAGCTAAGTATTTAACCATTCGATCTAATCGAATCAGTTTAAATACTTTTGTCTTTTCGTTCTTTATTTTTCAAACTTGTGTTTCATCAAGAACACGTGTCTTAATAAAATATACGAATAACTTATTTTGGTTGATCTAGACTCGGGTACATCAGTATGTACCAGACTGAGTTCGACAACTCATTTCCCACTGTCTTACAGATGGGTTTCGGCCAATTTTATCTAAGAGGATAAGACTCACAAGTGTCCGTAGACTTCATAATACGAGAGGTCAGACCCCTCTTTATGTGACTTGTGAAGCTTAGTCTCTCGATACGGCCTAGTCTATTTTACCATATAAGTTTGCTACTATCTTGTGTATTTATATATTAACATTTAATATATATATATATATATATAGTTATTACAAATTACTTAACACAAAACATTGCTTCCGAAGCAAGGTGACGACATTCGTCCAAAAATGTGTTAGACGTTTTTGTATAACTATTTATTCTGAAATCGTGACATCAAAATATATCACATTTTCATTTCCTCCTACTTATGCCTTTACTAATGATAAATTAAACTAACTTTCTCAATTGACTTTCCGGAGTGCCTTCTTCCTTTTCTAAATCACATTTAGATATTAATTAACCCAACATAAATAGCTATGCAAGCATCTTATGTATCCAAACGCTTGATCTTTGCAATCTCGAGTTTAGCTCAAGAAGTTGCTTGTCTCAAGATCCGGTTGGGATACATAGTCTTGCACCGCTCATGCACTCGTATTCGACTCAAACGGTTTGATCGAATTTTCGACTTTGCGGATCGGAATTGTTTGTCCATACAACCTTGAGGGTAGCTCGACAAGTTGTAGGGAGAAACATACTTCGAATATCCTATATGTTCAAGCTGCCTCATATAGAGAAGAGTGACATGTAGCTTTAATTTATTTGTTGGACTCAGAACTTAATGAAATCATATTTCTTAAGTCTGTTCTTTAGAAGGTCATTTAATGTCAACGAGAATATAGTTTAATTCCATCAATTAGAATTTAACTTGATATTCAATTAATCAACTATTTGACCAGTTAACTTATTCCAATATTATATTTTGATTCCTTCGGTAAACATAGTCTTGCCCTAGTTTTTGCATATGTTCAATATTAAATATAGGTAGAGTGGCTTTCATCTATCTATATCCTCCCACTATTTTTACGATCGTTTTAAAGCTTAATAACGAACGATTTAATCGAATTTAAGATTTAGTGAAAGAGGGATCCAATCATCCCGAACCTCACAACCTTGAGGAGACTCAACAAGTTGATTGGTTCCATGACTGGTAGACTAACTCTTGGTCAATCACATCACATGTGATTCCCTGTCGATTTTTACCCACAGTCACTTATGATCTTGAGGAGACTCAACAAATCATAATGACTGGTCTAGTCAGACCCTTGATTTCGTGTCCAGATTTGACTTAGATCGATACTCGAGGAGACCCGACGCATCGATTTGGGTCAAGTCTAGACTACATCACATGTATGTTGGAGTTTGTTCCTTAAAGATAAACAAGTCATAGCTTGAGGAGACTCAACAACTATAATTGTCTTCTTTGAGTTACCAAGCTCCAAAATCAAGGAGGGATACGAATTAACCTTTAATAAGATTTATAACGCATTGACTAGATATAGTCCAGGGTGTCATACAATCATGATTCGCGACATTGCGGTCCAGCGGAACACAGTCAGGGAATTGACTAAGCCAGGATCACTACCCCTTGTACTAGCAAGGGTTGACCCAGAACTCTTAGCCAAGCACATTGACTGGATCATGGTCCATTGAATGAAGCTTGTCATTTTTGTATATGTGCCATAGACTAAACAGCTTTTATTAACAACTAATTAATCCTATCAACTAGTTGCATCCTTAAATTCAAAATTTTAGGATTTGTTTAATAACTTTTATTAAGTCCTTATCAACTATAAGGTTCAGTGCTATCCTAATCGTTATTAGGATTTTAATAAAATTATTAACCAACGCTAAAAAAGTGAAGTCCTTTAATGAGAATTAATAATAACAATTAGAATTAAGAAATCATTAAAAAGGACTACCCTAATCAGGAATTAGGTCTTAAAGGGTTGTTAATATTTTATTAAAACATAGCATGTCATTAAAATTCAAGTAAATAAATTTTAATCATTTTTAATGGCTAACCTAAAGGGTTGTCCTGTGTTATCAAATAAGGGACAAGAAGACATATCCATTAAAAATTTACACTAATTTTATCGCATAAAAAGTGTACAACTATTTAACAATTAAATAGACTAAAGTTTATCGCATAAACAATTTTAGCATGCATACTTAAATTTAACATTTAAATTTAAAAATACGATTTTTAAAACATTTTATTTTATCTCATAAAGTAAAAGCTTGTTTAAAAAATCATAACATTTGCATGCTTCTTTAAAATATTTATCGCATAAAAATTTTAAACTTTTAAAATCAGTTTTTAAAAATATCTTATAAATTTAAAACATCATTTAAAAAATTCCATGTTTAAAATTTATCACATAAAATTTTAAACAACATCTTAAACTTATCGCATAAGTTTTAAAGCTTTAAAACAATTTTAAAATTTATCACATAAATTTAAAAATTCCATTTTAAAACTTTCATGTTTAAAATTTATCATATAAATTTTTTAAACAAGAAAAAAAAACAATTTAAATTTATCGCATAAATTTAAAGAAAACATTTTTCTGTAAAAGCATTCAAATAATAAATTCACAGTCCTAGATCAGTATATAGAGATGGCTCTGATACCAATGCAGGGTTTTCTGGGACCCTTAGGGCACAAAAACTCTAGTCCCGTCCTAAGTCGGACGGAACATAGACAGAAATGCAGCGGAAAAATTTTATGTTAATCTAATTAACATGCAACCCTAAGGAACCAGACCATATTAGCTAGGAACTCTGCCAACTTGGGGTGGATCTGACCACCCCAAGAGGGATCTAACTACTGCGAATAATTAAATGAAAACTTAAACACATACCCGGAATCTCAACCCTGGGGCAGGCGAGATGTTCCGCACCGTCTTCCGAGCTGCTCCCGTCACACGCCGAGCCGCTCCTTGAACCGCTCCCCGAACTGCTCCTCGAACCGCTCCGCATCCCGAGGCGATCAATCCCATGTCGCCGAGCCAACCATGCGCGGAAGAAAGTTTCACGCGAGTGAAACCTTCGCCTAGATTTCGGATCTGAATCCGAACTCCGTTGCGGCTTTGCTAGAGCCCTCAAGAGTAAGGCAGAAATTTATAGGGAGAGGAGAAATATTAATTTAGCTTAGATCCGAGCGTGCTCCAACATTTACGAGAGCCGCTCAGATCTAGAGCTTGGGACGAGTTTTGAGGAGGAGAGCAGACCCCTATTTATATAGGCGGCTGACTACTCCCCTTTCCCAAAATCCGATGTGGGACTATTAATTTGAGTTAATCAAAATCAAGTTAGTTTGCACTTCACAAAGTGCAAACTTCCATGAATTTTAACTCACTCACCGTTGAGCTTCATGATTGATACAACCTATCAATTCGAAGGGTGTTCAACGGTGAACGCGTAGAAAAAAACGGCTCGTCAATCCGAGTCCGTTTGACCCTTCAAACAATTGTCCAAAGATAGCCAAAAGTCATGCTTCTCTTAGAAACGTAGCCGTCAAGAAAATCCCAGGTTTCAAAAACCCTAACCAGAAAATTCGGGCTTGGTGGGCCTCCATTTTCGCAGGTTTCAGCCCAACAGTTTGGGCTGACTTGTTTTGGCTATAACTTGTGCATTTGGACTCCGTTTTTGACGCGGTTTGAACCTGCGTTTAGAGCGGGACGATCCCGTCATCTAGGTAACCTTTTCAACGCATTTATTTAATTAAATATAGTCTTAAACAATTTAAGACACATTTAATCTCTTTTGCATCAAATGCAAAATAGTCCATATCTAAGCTTAAATTATCATTTGCATCAAATACAAATGATCCGAGGGCATATTCCTCTACAGATGGCTATGGTATGATATAATGGAAATGGTGGTGGATGTCAGTGTCGATGATAAAGAAATCGGTCAAATATCGATTCAAATACAATATAATAAAAGAGGGAATTTGCCTTGCGGTGATCCTGTCACAATCGTCGGGCAAAGTATGGGGATATAAAATCGAATAAAGACGTCTAGGGCTAGGGAATTCCCACTACAGATCGTCATACATCATCGTAAATAGTGAATCTCAATATTACTAGACTTGTGTTGAGGTGAACTAGTCACAACTTAATGTAGAACCAAGCTCACGCTCTCGCGCTATTGCCGGTCTATAGCAAACCTAGGTTAGGGCCCAATCTCTTGCAAACCCTAACCTAAGCCACTAGCATGAGGATCGACATCATCGTTCAATCGCCCCTCGAGCCCACTCTCGTGCAAACTCGAGTTACGATCTAGGTTGTGATAGTTCGTATTCATCCAATCTCTTGCAAACGAATATGTGTATAGATTTGCAATTAAAAATCCTAGCTTTGGTCCAATCTCTTGCAAACCAAATCTAGAGAAACCCAATTGTAAACCTAAATCGAATATCTAGGCCTTCCCATCGATTAGAATCCAATCTCTTGCAAATCCCAAATCGATGGAAATCCCTAGCTATCCGTAGAAAATCAATCACAACCTAACCTCCTAGCAATTCTAGCAATTTAGAAATTCATTCATCACAAATGTGAAATTAGATCCATAGGGTTCATCCCCAAACCCTAGAACAACAAATCTACTCAAGCATAGCAATAAAGATATGAGAATCAATAAAAATCATTGCTTGCATACAAAAAGATAGGAAAACAAAGATTCAAATAATAAGAACAAAATACTTAGCTTTAATGAAGATCTTCAATCCAAAATACAAGCTTTTAGATCCAAGAGGGGGCCTAGGGCATGGCCTAACCTCTAGAAAAAATCCCTCCTAAAACATCTGGGGGCTAAGAAAACATAATGGGGATCCTCTCTAATGGTGGCTACAAACCCCTTAAATACTCTCCCAAAAACCCTAGCAAAACTGCCTAAAAAGCCCCTGAAAATCGGGCCCAAAACTGAATCTGCGCGTGCCCAGAAATCTGCGCCAGTTACGACTCGGCCGAGTGGAAATCTCACTCGGTCGAGTGGAAATCTCACTCGGTCGAGTGGACAGCTCACTCGGTCGAGTGAAAATCTCACTCGGTCGAGTGAGCTTTCCTGCAGAAACTCCAGAAAACAGCACTCTGTCAAAACTGGCAAAAACTGGTCACTCGGCCGAGTGGAAATGTCACTCGGCCGAGTGACACTGACATGCAAATTCCAGCACTGCAGCATCGACTTGCAGAAATTCCCCAGATTTCATCCGACATCCGATTGACGCGTTCTTGGCGGCGTTGGAATCGTCATGAAGCCTACTATCCATTAAACATATGAGAAAAATACTTTACCCACTGGAATGATAGCAGATTTCAAAAGAATAGGAGGATGTCTGAAAATCTGGGCGCTTCGTGTCCTCGGCATCACTCGACCGAGTGGCAAATGTCACTCGGCCGAGGGGATTTTGGAACTCGGCCGCGTCGGAGCTCGTAGTCGACTGACGGATTACAGAGAGTTGGACATTTTGGCTTGCCGTCATCTGGGTGCCACTCGGGTGGACGGAGTCTACGCACTCGGCCGAGTGGGCATGCGATGCTCGGCCGAGTGCACGCTGATACATCTCTGTTGCGTGTCCGATCTGGCCGGCCGAGCGGGGTCTCAATGCTCGGCCTAGTGACTCCTTCACTCGGCCGAGTGGCATGCTGAAAATGCCCAATCTCCATCTTTTCGCTTCCTCGTCACTCCTACGACGTTCTTTCTTCTTCCACTCGTCTTCCATTGCAAAATAACCCTCAAAAGGGCCATGGTTGACACTCCGGAGTGGGTGCAAATCCTTTAAGCTCATTTTTGCTCCCGATCGCTCCATATTTCCTGAAATCTGACAAAAACAAGAAATAGTGAAAAGCATCGCAATATTGTCGAATAATCTTGAAAACCGCAATATGAGCAATCGAAATGGCGTGAAAACATGTGGAAAAAAGGTGTAAAATATGGAGTGATCAAAATCCCCCAAGCTTACCTCTTACTCGTCGTCGAGGAAGACAAGTAGAAGGCGAACCCGAAGGGTAAAAATAAGGAAAAAGAATGAAAAAGAATAAGAAGTGGAAGGGGTCGCTAGATTATTCTCTCAGATCTCAAGCCATAAGTTACACATCACGATAACTTGGGAAATACAAATCACATGCTATAAAGATTTCATATCTTACTTAAACATGGCACTTGCAAGCTTTTAAGATCAACAAAAGGGATTCTCTAAATTCATACAATCAATTCATATCCACATCATGCATTTCATAGAATTTAATATACAATTGTTGGCAATGCACTTTTCAATCAAAAGTTATAAATGAAGCATATAAGATACACACCAAGCATGCAATAGAGAATAGAATAAGAGTCATGGCATTCACATATTTATTTCAATTCATGAAAAATCTCCATATCTAATATATTTTGCAAAGTCTAAGCATTATCGAATATTCCCATTCATGCACGTCTCCACTCTAATGTCATACTCACTCATATGGTCAAATGAATTCACCCCCCCAAGCTTAGCTTGAGGCATCGCATCTAAAGGAATATGATAGTGGAAAATGGGATTTTTGCCTTGGTTTTCCCAAGTATTTTGTGGCTCCAATAATAAGATAGAGAAACATTTTTCTTTTTTTTCTTTTTGAACTATTTGTTTCTCATTTTTTCTTTTTGGATTTTTGTAGGAGCTATATGATTTGTATTTTTGGATTTTGGCTCCTTTTTGGCTTTTTGGACTTTTTGGAGCTAACTTTTTCTTTTGTGGGGATTTTTGGGAAATAGATGCGATATAAGTAGCTTTAGGAGGTGAACTCAAGTGACATGTAGAGAATAAAAAGATATATGTGGAGAAAGAAATAATGTAACACTCGGTTCACTCTAAGATGTGCATGAACGGTTCAATAAAATAATACTTCAACTAAAACTCATATGTAAGCATGGATATTCTCAATCATATCAATAAATAGTGAAGTCAAGCGGTAAAGAGTACTTTCATATCAAGCATGCAACAGAAGGTGAATAAGATAATAGGGCAGAAGCTTTTGTTATACAATTGATGCGCGAATCTTGGAGCACTTCCAACAAAAGCATACCAAACACTAATCCATACATTCAGCTTCAATTAATATCATGCATTCATATAGAGGAATCATCAAAAGAATATATAAGCAAGCACATGGATAGTAGGACTATGAAATACGTTAAGTAGCATGGCAAGGAATAATAAGCATCGTGATGGTTGCTAAAGCAATAAGAGACATCATCATAAGGAACGCATCTACCAAAAGAAGAGAAAGGAAAATAAAGAAATAAGAAAAAAATAAAAGAGGGGAAAGGAAAGAGAAACAAGCACACAATATGATGCATGAACACACATAAAAGGAAAATAAGATGGAAAAAATCAAAAAGATGATGCAAAAATTTTGAAAAATTCTAAAAACCCTAAAATAAAGTAAAAATGCAACTAATGCATCTAAATGGCATGGAAATGCACTCCCCCAAGCTTAAACTTCGCATTGTCCTCAATGTGATCATAATGAAAGAATATGAGGAATAACGATAATAATAAGGGGGTGAATGAAAAATGATGAAATGAATGACATGAAATCCTAATGCAACTACATGCACATACAATGATGCATGAGAGCGCTTTCCCCAAGCTTATACCAAACAATCCTATTCAAATGACTTGACCAAAAATATCACGGCTTCACTAAGCGATATCAAGTCAAACAAATAAGAAAGTGAGGTTTCACTTGAACGAAATGCTCGATGGTGGTGAGCAAAAGGATGTGACACATCAAAATATGAAGAGGGGAATTAATATATATAATGGGTTTGGGGTGTAAATGATTATTGTGGCCGTCATATGAGGTGATATTTATTCAAGAAAATCTATACGGTCCTCTCGCTATCGAGAGAATTCGTGTTTATTTAAAGCATAAAAATTTCTACACTACTGGATTGATATCACCTATAGCAAAAGGCGGATCCAGTATCTTTGCCGGTGCAGGCAACTGCTCCAACTGCTCTTTCCGTGGCTCTGCCAGGCGCACATGTCCACGGACTCCATCAGATTCCAGCAATGCGGCTCCCAGCATCTCTCCAAGGACTCCACCTGTACCCGGCAAGAGATAAGCCGCATCAATCTGATGTGGATAATTCTTCCCCAAAATAAATGTATTCCAAAGAGGGTAATCAACATAAGTATTTAAAATTAAAAACGGTTGACAACACTTCCCTGGAAATAAATCTCTACTCTCGTGTACCACATCGATCAACTCCACATTGTTCGCCTCAGGTTGATCAGGTAGCTCGAGCATATAAGCGTAGGTCTCATCAGGCAGCTCCTCATCATCGTCAGACTTATCTCATCGCACCTCCTGATCATAATTAATAGCATCCATGGGTGCTAACTCCTCGCTCTCCTCCTCGTATACGTCCCATCGTACCTCTTGATCGTATGTACATGAATCCTGCAAAAGGTACAATGAGTCGTCAAAATCTGAATCATAGCAAGCATCATATATGGGAGGGGAATCAAATGTAAAGGGCGAAGGAGTAAGATCCCCCTGAAGGGGAGCCATAAGCTCTGTGGGATTGTCCTCGGTGTCAGTGGAAGGGTGGTCCTCTGAGGGATGCTCAGCCTCTATAGAAAGTAGAGGCGACTGCGGTAGCATGAAAGGATGAGGGTAATGCTCGGGATCCTCATGAATGGATGTGTCCACGTCCCAATGCATGGCCTCCCCGGTGACAAGCTCTGGCTCCGCATGTAAGGCCTCCTCAACAGCAAGCTCTGGCTCATGTGGGTGACAAGGGGGAGCGACGATGGCACAAGCTTACTCTCCCCCAAGCTGAACGTGGACATCCTCCTCAGGCTCCTCAGGTATAGAAGGCAATGTAAACGTCATCATCTCCTTTTCATGCCTCCTTCTTTGTTTCTTTCCTGGAGCTCGAGTCACCCGATTGCATGGCTTGGCCTCCTCAATAGTAGGTGCAGGTGGCTCTATGGGCTCATGTATCTTGACCGTGGTATAAAAGTGGGTCTTGTGCCCCTCAATTAGAACATAGACTCCATCATCAATTGTGCCTGTGGAAGAGATACAATGAGTAATACAGTTTTGAAATTCAAGCTCAAAAGGATCACCTGACGTTATTGTCAATGAACCGGAAATTCGAACTATGTCGACAATGTTTCTCAATAGGTCCGTGTACGTGACCTCCTTTGGCAACTCAGATGTCTCTATTTGTGGAGTGTTGATGGTATAAAGGTGGATATGATCACCTTCAAGTGAAGCATACACTCCATCTATGATGGTACCTGCACTAGAGACATTAGCCATAACAAAATCGATGAATACTTGGTCGTATGGTTTACTTACCGTAACGGTTAGTGAACCGGTAGATCGAGCATCATCTATCATTTGCTCCAAGGCTGCTGCCAACTGTAGATCACTGAACTTCCCCACTTGCATCCTCTTCAAAAACTCACGTGAGGGTCCCTTTAGCCTTCTAGTGAAGATATCAAATAGCGTGGGGTCATTCCACTCATGGTCTGACTCCGTCTGGAACATTTCTAACATTCCTTCAAACCTAGACAAGGCTTCCCCGAAGGATTCTCCATCAGCCTGATAGAATGCAGCGAGATATATGTAAGATTGTATAGAGCCCGATCGCATTTTCTTTGGAAGCACCATCGCTGCACCAACTGTACCTGATCAATCAAAGTAAACAACCTGGAAAAGACGTCAGTGGTACAAAGAGAGATAAAGATAATAATAGCAGGTGGTGGGAAAAAATCTCTCTCAATGTTTTTTTTGATTTTTTTTGTTTTGTTTTCAATGTAATCTAATCAACCTAATTGTGACAAATTGGCACCCAACGGGAAACACCTCCCCGGCAACGGCGCCAAAAACTTGATCGCGCCCCGGATACACACCCGGAGAACGATTGTAGTTTTACCGCAAGCGCACGGCAAAGTGGCGAGCGGGTATCGAACACGAGGAGGTGGTGTTGGTTCCAATCTATCCTAGGTTGGTTTGACTACGAAGGTTTTATTGGTGGAGATGGCTATGGTATGATATAATGGAAATGGTGGTGGATGTCGGTGTCGATGATAAAGAAATCGGTCAAATATCGATTCAAATACAATATAATAAAAGAGGGAATTTGCCTTGCGGTGATCCTGTCACAATCGTCGGGCAAAGTATGGGGATATAAAATCGAATAAAGACGTCTAGGGCTAGGGAATTCCCACTACAGATCGTCATACATCATCGTAAATAGTGAATCTCAATATTACTAGACTTGTGTTGAGGTGAACTAGTCACAACTTAATGTAGAACCAAGCTCACGCTCTCGCGCTATTGCCGGTCTATAGCAAACCTAGGTTAGGGCCCAATCTCTTGCAAACCCTAACCTAAGCCACTAGCATGAGGATCGACATCATCGTTCAATCGCCCCTCGAGCCCACTCTCGTGCAAACTCGAGTTACGATCTAGGTTGTGATAGTTCGTATTCGTCCAATCTCTTGCAAACGAATATGTGTATGGATTTGCAATTAAAAATCCTAGCTTTGGTCCAATCTCTTGCAAACCAAATCTAGAGAAACCCAATTATAAACCTAAATCGAATATCTAGGCCTTCCCATCGATTAGAATCCAATCTCTTGCAAATCCCAAATCGATGGAAATCCCTAGCTATCCGTAGGAAATCAATCACAACCTAACCTCCTAGCAATTCTAGCAATTTAGAAATTCATTCATCACAAATGTGAAATTAGATCCATAGGGTTCATCCCCAAACCCTAGAACAACAAATCTACTCAAGCATAGCAATAAAGATATGAGAATCAATAAAAATCATTGCTTGCATACAAAAAGATAGGAAAACAAAGATTCAAATAATAAGAACAAAATACTTAGCTTTAATGAAGATCTTCAATCCAAAATACAAGCTTTTAGATCCAAGAGGGGGCCTAGGGCATGGCCTAACCTCTAGAAAAAATCCCTCCTAAAACATCTGGGGGCTAAGAAAACATAATGGGGATCCTCTCTAATGGTGGCTACAAACCCCTTAAATACTCTCCCAAAAACCCTAGCAAAACTGCCTAAAAAGCCCCTGAAAATCGGGCCCAAAACTGAATCTGCGCGTGCCCAGAAATCTGCGCCAGTTACGACTCGGCCGAGTGGAAATCTCACTCGGTCGAGTGGACAGCTCACTCGGTCGAGTGAAAATCTCACTCGGTCGAGTGAGCTTTCCTGCAGAAACTCCAGAAAACAGCACTCTGTCAAAACTGTCAAAAACTGGTCACTCGGCCAAGTGGAAATGTCACTCGGCCGAGTGACACTGACATGCAAATTCCAGCACTGCAGCATCGACTTACAGAAATTCCCCAGATTTCATGCGACATCCGATTGACGCGTTCTTGGCGGCGTTGGAATCGTCATGAAGCCTACTATCCATTAAAAATATGAGAAAAATACTTTACCCACTGGAATGATAGCAGATTTCAAAAGAATAGGAGGATGTCTAAAAATCTGGGCGCTTCGTGTCCTCGGCATCACTCGACCGAGTGGCAAATGTCACTCGGCCGAGGGGATTTTGGAACTCGGCCGCGTCGGAGCTCGTAGTCAACTGACGGATTACAGAGAGTTGGACATTTTGGCTTGCCGTCATCTGGGTGCCACTCGGGCGGACGGAGTCTACGCACTCGGCCGAGTGGGCATGCGATGCTCGGCCGAGTGCACGCTGATACATCTCTGTTGCGTGTCCGATCTGGCCGGCCGAGCGGGGTCTCAATGCTCGGCCGAGTGACTCATTCACTCGGCCGAGTGGCATGCTGAAAATGCCCAATCTCCATCTTTTCGCTTCCTCGTCGCTCCTACGACGTTCTTTCTTCTTCCACTCGTCTTCCATTGCAAAATAACCCTCAAAAGGGCCATGGTTGACACTCCAGAGTGGGTGCAAATCCTTTAAGCTCATTTTTGCTCCCGATCGCTCCATATTTCCTGAAATCCGACAAAAACAAGAAATAGTGAAAAGCATCGCAATATTGTCGAATAATCTTGAAAACCGCAATATGAGCAATCGAAATGGCGTGAAAACATGTGGAAAAAAGGTGTAAAATATGGAGTGATCAGGGATTGGGCACAAGCGCCGTCATCCTCTATTACCTTTCCTCATCCCCCACAGTAGACCCCCACAATGAACAACAAAATCAATCAAGTGTTCCCTCAAGCGGACCCATCCCTGCTACCCGCCAGGCCCCAATTGAGCAGGGGGTGATATCCGAAGCACAATCTCCGTCAATGTTGCAAAGTGCCACCCTCACATCCGTCGCAATGTCATCAAAAACTCGGGTCCTATATTTTGTTGCACCATCAAAGATCCTACTGTTACGCTCTCTCCATAAATGCCAAACAATAGCAGCAGTAACAGTCTTGGTCAAGGTCCCCAAACTATCTGAGCATCTATAACTGCCCATAAGAGTGTCACAGATGCCCCGAAGCGAAGAAGGAACCGGTTCGGTGATACCCATCTTGAGAAAGCATCTGCTAAGTATGTATTTCGAGTAGTTGCACTCGAAAAAAATATGATCAATGCTCTCCTCCGAACCATCACGACATAACTCACAATCGGTGGCCGTCCCCACTCCCTAATGCATAAGGATGTCCCTAGTAAGAAGCTTGTGGTGAATACCTCTCAGAAGAGTGATAGCCATCTTGGGAATATGCCCTTTAAACCAAACAAACCTGTGATATGGAAATCTGCTCTGCCTGAATCTCATACCGTCCCACGCACTCCTAAGAGAGTCAGAGTAACCCTCTCTCCAATCCCAGCTGTCCTTCCCAGATGTGATCACATACTGTAATATCAAAGGCCTCACCTCCCTGATATTCTCAATATCAGCCCAGTTTTCTCCATCCCAATAGTCACAAACCCTCTTCCTTTCCTCACCCGTGGGAACATCATAGGAGTCATAAAGAGGCCCACATGGCAGCCAGCTATCAAACCAAAACAGAGTAGAACACCTATTCCTGACAGTGCGCCCAATAATATTCCGAGTATATCTACCGCAAAATAGGATGAACTTCCAAGTCCCAGATTAAGTAGGAGTGCTAGTCTCTTTGAAGAAGCCCTCATCCGAGAGATAGTTTCTCCTCATAAAAGAATCCCAAAGACCATTGTGCATAAGTAGACGCCAAGTCAATCGAACACCATAAGCCATATTGAGATCCGCAAGATGGCGCAACCCAACACCCCCCTCTGCTTTGGGTAAACAAATATCCTTCCAAGCCCAAAAGGAGGATTTCCCCCATATAAACCTTCTACAAAGGCCATTAATCGTGGTCAAAACAGATTTCAGAATACGAAAAGCTTGCAACCAGAAAGAAACCATGCCATATATAACAGATCTGACTAGCTCAATACGCCCAGATATCGAAAGTAAAGATGACGCCCACCCCTGCAACTTCTTCCTGCATTTGTCAATCAGTCTCTCAAACATGGATGGTTTAGGATAATGGGACGAGAGAGGGAGGCCCAAATAGGACGATAAACCATTCATACGACAAACTCCCAGAATATCAGCCAAACGTCCAGGGTCCTTATCTCCTTTACTAAACATAACAGCACTCTTCCCCAAATTGACATCCAGACCTGTGAAACACCTAAAGCTACCCAATAAATCCATCAGGCCTTCAAAGGACTTAGTGGTGGCCCGACAGAAAACTAAAAGATCATCAGCAAACAGAAGATGAGTACTATCCTCCATATTCCGCTTCATTGGTTGCACCGCACCACTACAAACATTTCTGGCCATTAAGAGAGAAAATGCTTCCATGACAATAACAAAAAGACAGGGAGATAACGGGTCCCCTTGTCTCAACCCCATGTTAGAGTAGAACATGTAGAGGAATATGCCCTCGGATCATTTGTATTTGATGCAAATGATAATTTAAGCCTAGATAGGGACTATTTTGCATATGATGCAAAAGAGATTAAATGTGTCTTAAATTGTTTAAGACTATATTTAATTAAATAAACGCGTTGAAAAGGTTACCTAGATGACGGGATCGTCCCGCTCTAAACGCAGGTTCAAACCGCGTCAAAAACGGAGTCCAAATGCACAAGTTATAGCCAAAACAAGTTAGCCCAAACTGTTGGGCTGAAACCAGCGAAAATGGAGGCCCACCAAGCCCGAATTTTCTGGTTAGGGTTTTTTGAAACCTGGGATTTTCTTGACGGCTACGTTTCTAAGAGAAGCATGACTTTTGGCTAACTTTGGACAATTGTTTGAAGGGTCAAACGGACTCGGATTGACGAGCCGTTTTTTTCTACGCGTTCACCGTTGAACACCCTTCGAATTGATAGGTTGTATCAATCATGAAGCTCAACGGTGAGTGAGTTAAAATTCACGGAAGTTTGCACTTTGTGAAGTGCAAACTAACTTGATTTTGATTAACTCAAATTAATAGTCCCACATCGGATTTTGGGAAAGGGGAGTAGTCAGCCGCCTATATAAATAGGGGTCTGCTCTCCTCCTCAAAACTCATCCCAAGCTCTAGATCTGAGCGGCTCTCGTAAATGTTGGAGCACGCTCGGATCTAAGCTAAATTAATATTTCTCCTCTCCCTATAAATTTCTGCCTTGCTCCTGAGGGCTCTAGCAAAGCCGCAAAGGAGTTCGGATTCAGATCCGAAATCTAGGCGGAGGTTTCACTCGCGTGAAACTTTCTTCGGCGCGTGGTTGGCTCGGCGACATGGGATTGATCACCTCGGGATGCAGAGCGGTTTGAGGAGCAGTTCGGGGAGCGGTTCAAGGAGCGGCTCGGCGTGGGACGGGAGCAGCTCGGAAGACGATGCGGAACATCTCGCCTGCCCCAGGGCTGAGATTACGGGTATGTGTTTAAGTTTTTCATTTAATTATTCGCAGTAGTTAGATCCCTCTTGGGGTGGTCAGATCCACCCCAAGTTGGCAGAGATCCTGGCTAATAGGGTCTGGTTCCTTAGGGTTGCATGTTAAATAGATTAACATAAAATTTTTCCGCTGCATTTCTGTCTATGTTCCGTCCGACTTAGGACGGGACTAGAGTTTTTGTGCCCTAAGGGTCCCAGAAAACCCTGCATTGGTATCAAAGCGATCTCTGTATGCTGATCTAGGACTGCGAATTTATTATTTGAATGCTTTTACAGAAAAATGTTTTCTTTAAATTTATGCGATAAATTTAAATTTTTTTTGTTTAAAAATTTTATATGATAAATTTTTAACATGAAAGTTTTAAAATGGAATTTTTTAATTTATGTGATAAATTTTAAAATTGTTTTAAAGCTTTAAAACTTTATGCGATAAGTTTAAAATTTTGTTTAAAATTTTATGTGATAAATTTTAAACATGGAATTTTTAAAATGATGTTTTAAATTTATAAGATATTTTTAAAAACTGATTTTAAAAGTTTAAAATTTTTATGCGATAAATATTTTAAAGTGGCATGCAAATGTTATGATTTTTAAACAAGATTTTACTTTATGAGATAAAATAAAATGTTTTAAAAATCGTATTTTTAATTTTAAATGTTAAATTTAAGTATGCATGCTAAAAATTGTTTATGCGATAAACTTTAGTCTATTTAATTGTTAAATAGTTGTACACTTTTTAGGCGATAAAATTAGTGTAAATTTTTAATGGATATGTCTTCTTGTCCCTTATTTGATAACACAAGACAACCCTTTAGGTTAGCCATTAAAAATGATTAAAATTTATTTACTTGAATTTTAATGACATGCTATGTTTTAATAAAATATTAACAACCCTTTAAGACCTAATTCATGATTAGGGTAGTCCTTTTAATGAATTTTTATTTTTAATTGTTATTATTAAATCATTAAAGGACTTCGCTTTTAGCGTTGGTTAATAATTTATTAAAATCCTAATAACGATTAGGATAGCACGTGAACCTTATAGTTGATAAGGACGTAATAAAAGTTATTAAACAAATCCTAAAATTTTGATTTTAAGGATGCAACTAGTTGATAGGATTAATTAGTTGTTAATAAAAGCTATTTATTCTATGGCACACATACAAAAATGACAAGCTTCATTCAATGGACCATGATCCAGTCAATGTGCTTGGCTAAAAGTTCTGGATCAACCCTTACTAGTCTAAGGGGTAGTGATCCTGGCTTAGTCAATTCCCTGGCTGTGTTCCGCTGGACCGCAATGTCGCGAATCATGATTGTATGACACCCTGGACTATATCTAGTCAATGCGTTATAAATCTTATTAAAGATTAATCCGTATCCCTCCTTGATTTTGGAGCTTGGTAACTCAAAGAAGACAATTATAGTTGTTGAGTCTCCTCAAGCTATGACTTGTTTATCTTTAAGGAACAAACTCCAACATACATGTGATGTAGTCTAGACTTGACCCAAATCGATACGTCGGGTCTCCTCGAGTATCGATCTAAGTCAAATCTGGACACGAAATCAAGGGTCTGACTAGACCAGTCATTATGATTTGTTGAGTCTCCTCAAGATCATAAGTGACTGTGGGTAAAAAAAGTTAGGGAGTCACATGTGATGTGATTGACTAAGAGTTAGTCTACCAATCATGGAACCAATCAACTTGTTGAGTCTCCTCAAGGTTGTGAGGTTCAGGATGATTGGATCCCTCTTTCACTAAATTTTAAATATTTTAATTCGATTAACTCGTTCGTTATTAAGCTTTGAAACGATCGTAAAAATAGTGGGAGGATATAGATAGATAAAAGCCATTCTACCTATATTTAATATTGAACATATGCTAAACTAGGACAAGACTATGTTTACCGAAGGAATCAAAATATAATATTGGAATAAGTTAACTGGTCAAATAGTTGATTAATTGAATATCAAGTTAAATTCTAATTGATGGAATTAAACTATATTCTCGTTGACATTAAATGACCTTCTAAAGAACAGACTTAAGAAATATGATTTCATTGAGTTCTGGGTCCAACAAATAAATTAAAGCTACATGTCACTCTTCTCTATATGAGGCAGCTTGAACATATAGGATATTCGAAGTATGTTTCTCCCTACAACTTGTCGAGCTACCCTCAAGGTTGTATGGACAAACAATTCCGATCCGCAAAGTTCGAGAATTCGATCAAACCGTTTGAGTCGAATACGAGTGCATGAGCGGTGCAAGACTATGTATCCCAACCGGATCTTGAGACAAGCAACTTCTTGAGCTAAACTCGAGATTGCAAAGCTCAAGCGTTTGGATACATAAGATGCTTGCATAGCTATTTATGTTGGGTTAATTAATATCTAAATGTGATTTAGAAAAGGAAGAAGGCACTCCGGAAAGTCAATTGAGAAAGTTAGTTTAATTTATCATTAGTAAAGGCATAAGTAGGAGGAAATGAAAATGTGATATATTTTGATGTCACGATTTCAGAATAAATAGTTATACAAAAACGTCTAACACATTTTTTGACGAATGTCGTCACCTTGCTTCGGAAGCAATGTTTTGTGTTAAGTAATTTGTAATAACTATATATATATATATATTAAATGTTAATATATAAATACACAAGACAGTAGCAAACTTATATGGTAAAATAGACTAGGCCGTGTCGAGAGACTAAGCTTCAGAAGTCACATAAAGAGGGGTCTGACCTCTCGTATTATGAAGTCTACGGACACTTGTGAATCTTATCCTCTCAGATATAATGGCTGAAAACCATCTGTAAGACAGTGGAAGAATGATTTGTCGAACTCAGTCTCGTACATACTGATGTACCCGAGTCTATTTTAACCAAAATAAGTTATTCGTATATTTTATTAAGACACGTGTTCTTGATGAAACGCAAGTCTGAAAAATAAAGAACGAAAGGACAAAAGTATTTAAACTGATTTGATTAGATCGAATGGTTAAATACTTAGCTACATAAAATCTTGCGTAATTAAAAGAAAATGTGATTTTCTCTCAGGTCAAGTCTGTTAACACATCAGTATGTTAAAAGGTATGAATCACACTTAGTTAGACTCGGTGCGATCCATAACAAGTGACTCTGAGTTAAGTCCTCCCTCTGGGTTAAGTCCCAGATAGTAATGCCTAGGTTTTGATAATGTTCTGTGAGGACATTATCAATAAGATATTCATCAAATCAATCATTAGGAAGTTGTATAATTACTCGAATTTCGTGAGACAAAGAGTCGAGTTAAACATCATAACTGATGATGACTTAGTCAACTTCTGGGATGAAATTCGGAGAAGTAACTCCGATTTAAAAAACTTGATGCAATCAGAATAGGTCCGTGTGCGTAAATAAATTTTGGAATTTAGTTACGTGCACAAGGAAAATGTTTCCTCACTTTCTGCAAGTAAATCTTTAAGTTGAAAAGATTGGTGCAGAAAGGAAAATAGTGAAGTGCAATCATGTTGGTCGAGAACGGTTTTTCCATACTAATTCCTATAAAACGGTTTATAATAAAACCGTTTTCCACCAGCAGATGTGTACAGAACTACTCGGACCAAACTCGATGTAAACGCTTAATTTGACCATGAAAATTGGAGCATTCACTTACAAGTTCGTTTTTCTAAATATGATTTAGACGGACCAACTTATATGAATTAGCCAGATAGTTTTCAAGGTCAGTGGGAGCGGGTAAATTTCATGTGAGGCATCAAAGGGATGGAACATATATTTTGACAAAGTGATCAAAAGAGTTTGATACTTTATTAGAAATAAATATGAGCCATTTGAAATGACCAGTAACTAATTTAAATGATTATCGTAAGGTACGATGAATTGGATAAGATCCAAGTAAATTAAAATATTATGGATTCCGAAAGACCAAATGAATTATTTGAATGAGATTCAAATGGTTGGTCTAAACATAGAAACCCTTAAGTCTATAGTGTAGACGGTTTTAGCAGATCCACTTATGAAGGCTCTACCACATGAAGTCGGGAAAACTTATGTGTAAAAATGGTATGAGATACCAAGATAAATGGACCTGAGTGCAAGTGGGAGATGTTGAGAGATGATACCCTCGAGGCTATCTATCTTCATGTGTGAATAGCACAAACATCTTGTTCGAAATAACAGTAAGCTATTTGGTAATAATTTATCTAAGTTATTTTATAATGTTGTTAATATTAGACATTAACTTAGGTAAAGTCCTAAGACTTTATGCAAGGTCAAACAGGTATCGAGATGAGTATCTCGATCATGGAGAAATGTTTGACCGTCTGTAGCATAAGTCTAAAAGGGTTCGTGGTCGTAGATGTTTCGAGACAAGGATATCGAAACATCGGATAGACCATTGTGTCTTAGTCTTCACCGTTTAGCGGTGGCGATGATCTCATGATCGCTTGACTTGGCGAAGTCGTAGATGAGACACATGTGCTCATTAGAGAATGAGTTCACTGAACGATCCACAAGAGTTATCATATGGTTATATTGACCAATCTGTCAATGATGACTCTGAGTGATGATAGGCTAGTTGGTCTTTTGACTTGAGGTCATTTTGACGAACCTGTGTGTGAACGGTGCCACTTAGATCAAATGACCTAGCTTCGAGGTAAGGCCTGTCGAAAGGTCTTTGATTGGGTGACACTTGAAGCGTATGAGGAGAGTAATGACCAAGAGAGGATTCGTCTCTCCCGGTCAATGGGAGTTAGTGTCGTAGGGTTAGTTCGGTCTTTAGTAAAAACTCTGGCCAGAGTATGTTGGAAGAAGTCCAACATTTTTTGACTAAAAGATCGATAGAAACTGACCGGAGTCAAGTTATTGGGGTTGACAGTTTAACCGTACCCTAGACTTGATCTACACGACATAGTTTAGACGAAAAGACTATAACTGCGGAATTCATCACGGAAACAGTCAGGGTGGTCCCGACAATACTCATGTCAATGAGTTAACCACATAATGATGATTCCTGAAGTAGGGACGGCAACCACTGCTCGTGGTCACTGCCGTATAGGGCTTCGAGCCCAAACCTGTTGTAAGGGTCAGGCTGTAGGGTCTCACACAGAGTGCGATCTTCGTCTAGTAATAGATAGAAATTAGTTAGGGAGAACAATTTGCATTTGATGCAAGGGATAAAATATTGCAAAAGATGTTTGCAATCATCTCATGCATTCGGGATAAATGATCCTGAGTGCAAGTGGGAGATGTAGAGGAATATGCCCTCGGATCATTTGTATTTGATGCAAATGATAATTTAAGCCTAGATAGGGACTATTTTGCATATGATGCAAAAGAGATTAAATGTGTCTTAAATTGTTTAAGACTATATTTAATTAAATAAACGCGTTGAAAAGGTTACCTAGATGACGGGATCGTCCCGCTCTAAACGCAGGTTCAAACCGCGTCAAAAACGGAGTCCAAATGCACAAGTTATAGCCAAAACAAGTTAGCCCAAACTGTTGGGCAGAAACCAGCGAAAATGGAGGCCCACCAAGCCCGAATTTTCTGGTTAGGGTTTTTTGAAACCTGGGATTTTCTTGACGGCTACGTTTCTAAGAGAAGCATGACTTTTGGCTAACTTTGGACAATTGTTTGAAGGGTCAAACGGACTCGGATTGACGAGCCGTTTTTTTCTACGCGTTCACCGTTGAACACCCTTCGAATTGATAGGTTGTATCAATCATGAAGCTCAACGGTGAGTGAGTTAAAATTCACGGAAGTTTGCACTTTGTGAAGTGCAAACTAACTTGATTTTGATTAACTCAAATTAATAGTCC
Organism: Scilla litardierei; assembly: GCA_030789695.1. Taxonomy (NCBI): domain Eukaryota; kingdom Viridiplantae; phylum Streptophyta; class Magnoliopsida; order Asparagales; family Asparagaceae; genus Scilla; species Scilla litardierei. The sequence goes on from CM061133.1 coordinate 124,460,605, forward strand.
CACATCGGATTTTGGGAAAGGGGAGTAGTCAGCCGCCTATATAAATAGGGGTCTGCTCTCCTCCTCAAAACTCATCCCAAGCTCTAGATCTGAGCGGCTCTCGTAAATGTTGGAGCACGCTCGGATCTAAGCTAAATTAATATTTCTCCTCTCCCTATAAATTTCTGCCTTGCTCCTGAGGGCTCTAGCAAAGCCGCAAAGGAGTTCGGATTCAGATCCGAAATCTAGGCGGAGGTTTCACTCGCGTGAAACTTTCTTCGGCGCGTGGTTGGCTCGGCGACATGGGATTGATCACCTCGGGATGCAGAGCGGTTTGAGGAGCAGTTCGGGGAGCGGTTCAAGGAGCGGCTCGGCGTGGGACGGGAGCAGCTCGGAAGACGATGCGGAACATCTCGCCTGCCCCAGGGCTGAGATTACGGGTATGTGTTTAAGTTTTTCATTTAATTATTCGCAGTAGTTAGATCCCTCTTGGGGTGGTCAGATCCACCCCAAGTTGGCAGAGATCCTGGCTAATAGGGTCTGGTTCCTTAGGGTTGCATGTTAAATAGATTAACATAAAATTTTTCCGCTGCATTTCTGTCTATGTTCCGTCCGACTTAGGACGGGACTAGAGTTTTTGTGCCCTAAGGGTCCCAGAAAACCCTGCAGAACATACCAGAAGGCGAGCCGTTTATCATAACAGAGAATGATGGAGTGGAAATGCTTTCGGTAATCCACCCAATAAATCTTCTTTCAAACCCCATATGATGCAGCATAAAGTATATGAATTCCCTATTCACACTATAAAGGCTTTGCGAAGATCAAGCTTAAGACATGCACGCCCCCCCATAGGATTACAAAAATCACGAATGTACTCATGGGCTAAGAGAGCACAATCAGAAAGAAGTCTGCCTTTAATAAACGCAGCCTGACAAGGAGATATGAGTTCCAAAACAATAGCTTTCAGCCTCCTACAAAGCACCTTACTGATGATTTTATACATTACATTGCAACAAGCGATGGGTCTATAATCCCCTAATCCAGAAGGGTTCGTCCTATTAGGGATAAGGGTCAGAAACATGTGATTGACTTGACGGAGCATTCTGGAGTTTTCAAAGAAGAAGAGAATCACCTCTGTAACCTCTTCACCAATGACACACCAAGATTTTTGATAGAAACAACCATTATACCCATCCGGCCCGGGGGCTTTATCTTCCCCAATGAGAAATACATCTTTTTTGATTTCATCCGTGGTGATAGGGCGTTCAATCCACTTGGCAGATTCGGGGGTTAGCTTTCTCATGGCCATGAGTTTGGAGAACACATTCCAATAGGAATCTTGATTATAAAGCTCCTCAAAAAATTTAGGCGCATCAATTTTAAGCCTATCAATGGTATCATCCCTAGTGCCATCCGATCTTATAAGATGAATAAGATTGTTATGATTCTGCCTGGCTTTCATAGCGGTATAAAAGAACTTGGAGTTACGATCTCCCAGATGCAACCAATTCTGTCTACTCTTCTGTCTTAACATACTCTCTTAAGAGTCAATAGCCATGGATAACATGCGAATGAGATCACATTCCCGGTTTTGTATCATAGTATCGAGAGCAATGTTAGGATCAGCCTAAATAAGCGAAACCTCCGCTTTAATCTTCTCCACATTATTCATCCTACCAATATCGGCCCCCCAAGTTCCTAAGAATAGGCTTAAGATGCTTAAGCTTAGTCACAAGTTTAAACATTGGATTCCCAGCAACCCCAATATTCCGACCGCTATTCAGAATGCGCAGGAAATTGTTCGAGAGTGTCCAAGTGTTGAAAAACTTAAATGGCTTAGGATCGGAACCCTTTATCATATGAAAGTGAACAATCATCATAGCGTGATCACTAGTGCCAGATTCGGCATACTCACAAAAGGAGAATGGAAGGTCCTGAATCCAAGCACTATTACAGAGCAAATGATCAAGCATAGCAGCAATGCGAGTGGTCCCAATGCCTCTATTATTCCAACTGATAGGAATACCTGTGGCCCTTAATTCAAGGAGAGCGATGTAATTTATATAATTATTGAAATCCCCAATAGCATTACTATCAATAGGTCTCCCCCAATTTTATCTTTTGCATAGCGGACGCATTTGAAGTCACCACAAATAAGCCAAGGGCTCCCTACAAACCTGACAGCATTCGCAACAATGGTATCCCATAAATTTTTACGGTCGCAAGATATGTTGAACGCATAGACAATAGTAATAATCATAGAGAACCCGGCGAGATTCTTGCACCCAAGAGTGATAAACTGCCCCGACATGTCCTCAACAACACACACCCAAATAGTAGGATCATAAAGTACAACAATCCGACCATTCCTGTGATGATTTCGGTTATCAACCGCAGACCAAGTTTTGGGCAGGCATTTAGTGATACGTTGAGCATTATCAGAGACAACTTTAGTCTCCAGGAGCCTGACAATAGAGGGCTTATACTTCCTCATTCTATCCTTAAGCTCTCGTCTCCTCACTACGTTATTCAGACCATGGGTATTCCAAACAACTATAGGCATGTTAAGTAATGAAGGGCGCTCCATTAAGTCTGGAGCTACGTCGGGACCCCAACATCGTGTTAATGGATAGGAATTCTAATTTTTCTCCCTCTGTTCCCTCTACCCGCAGCACTGCTCTTAATTTGCTCCTGCTCAAGGACCCATTCATCATTGAGGATGGTAAGATTGGGCGGTTTATCTATGTCCGAATCCGAGGATTCATCCCTGTTACGCCCCGCTTCCCAAAATGGACGGAGGCGAAGCGTGACAAGGCCCGCTTAGGCCAGAGCTGAGAAGCTCGGACCCAATAAGCGTCTGTAGAGGTACCATTTTAAAAGATTTTCAGGTTCTTGCATTAATATAGTTCGAAACAACAGAAAGTATAGAAAAGAAGTTGCATTCATTAAATTAGAGATATAAAATCCAACAAGTACAAAGTATAAAAGAAGCCTAAGCGGTAACAAACTATCTAAAAGCAAACTAAAAGTAGTAACCTCTGAAAGTGACGACTAAAAAGACCTCAAGGTCTGGTCCTCGTCGGGCACGTACTCTGGGTCGACGTCCTCGGCTCCTCGTACTCTAGTGAGTCTGCCTCGTCCACGAACTCTGGCTGAGCACCTGACGTACATCACCCAAAAGAAAGGAACTGTACGTCAGGTAAAGTCTACAAGAAGGGTTAGACTTTACTGCAAGTGCACCGAACTTTAAACAACGGTTTACTGGTTGATTAGCATGCTGAGGTTCTATTACACAATAGTTTACAGGTTGATTAGCATGCTGTGGTTATAACAGAGTAACACAACATGAGGTAACGTAGCAGGAAAGTAAAACGGGACACGTAGTAGTAGTAGCGTGTGCTACCAGCTACGGGACTAACCTACAGGTGTCTAGACAAGTCGGGACGTGACGGAAACAAGGCAAAACAAGACAAGTGAGACACGAAAGGGTTCACGCCTTACGGTTCGAGGGGGATCAGACCCTCTTGCCGTGCGCACGCTCAACCCAACGCCAAACCCCAAGACAAGACAAGACATGACACCAGTACAAGGGATCACTCGCTCTAGCTTGGCGTGTGCCCTATTGCCCGCAGGCTGTGTATCCGTACAAGGGATCACTCTCTCTAGCTTGGAGAGTGCCCTATTGCCCGCAGGCTGTGAATCTGTACAAGGGATCACTCGAAGAGTGCCCTATTGCCCAGCGGGCTGTGCAAGACGGGACGGGACGTGACAAGACAGGAAGGGTTATTCTAGGGTGTCCACACACACGCACACACATGATAGCCCTACAATATCAAAAGTTGTTGTTGTCAGGCTCAAACTTCGTCGTCAAGTCTGAGCCGTCAGGAGTCGTCCCAGACGCTATCATTTCACGTCCGGTTCTATTTGTTCACAGTTAACAATTCTAACCAACTAGGGCCTAAGCACGGCCCAAAGTGCAAGTGGATACACTTGCCTGCGATGGCGAGTGTGTCGTCCTCCCGAAGCGTCTCGTCCAAGCGTCTCGTCCGCGGAAGTCCGTCTGAAATATCGCCACGGTGACGGTGTCAGGTCTCAATTTCAGAAATTCCTATTAGGGTTCGTTTCTAGGTTGGACGTGGCTACCCTAATTGTCAGAGTCACGGTTTGATGTTTTGTTAGCCTAGATCGACCACTAACCTATATGCACAGAAAATTTGTCCGATGGTCGATTTCTACGGTGAGCAGCGTTTTACTGGTGCAGAAAGGTAAATTTAATTATTGTTGTCCAGTTTTAGTTAAGGTTCATTTTGCTACAGTGTGGGTTTCGCTACGAGTTAGGGGGCTAACCTGGTGTGTGGAACGCGCACTAATCTGGCGTCGGGTCTGGAAACGGCAACGGATTGGTCACCTCTGCTCCCGGAACGTCTCGTCAAGGTCCTTGTGATCGCGATGATAGATATGATATATCTGCGCTAAGGATCATAATATAAATTAAAAGTCTACAACTAATATTTAAAAATCCAACCTATAGAGTCTACAGCTAATATTCTATCATTAACATCATATACCGATTAATGTTATATGACTAACATCTACTGCTAACGTCTCTAACAACAATAACACTATATCATGATTTAACCTTTCATACAATACCCTACATGATAACACTAAGTTAAAAGACTCATAGGCTAACTGTTGTGTACAGAATTTAGGGAGACTGTTCATCATAGGTTACTTAGTACTACACTTGTGCATTAAAACTCACAGTATATTATGAGAATAGACTATATAGGGTATCCTATAGAGTGCTACACTGAAGTGTCAGGAACCACTCAACAACACTCACGTATGCTTGTAACAATTAAGAAGTTATAAAATATCCTTCATATAAAATATGTTTAACTTACCCCTGCATGCACTCCCGCTATTGCGTTGCTGAGTTTCCCGACTCCGCCCACACGAAGAGCTCGGACGTCGATGTAGAGAAGCGACAGGAGGTGGTGGTTGTGGTCGTGGCGATGCGATGCAGTGGCCGCTGCGCTGCTGTAATGCCCGGAGGGAAGAGATCCGGCCTGTGCGACGAGGCTGGCAGCCACGGTGAAGCCGGGCGGTGATGTTACTGCTGTGCACGAAACAACGGTGGCGGGGGCTGTTCAGGCGGCCAAGGTCGGAGACGGGGCGTCGGAGATGGCCGAGCGACGGGGCTTTGCCTGGGTGGCGGTCGGAGGGCGTGACAGCGTCAGCGGGGGTTGCTGCAGCAGTGCGGGCTGCTGTGACGTCGCTGCTGCGAAACGCGACCGCCGACGGCGGTTCCAGGCAGTCGAGTCGACGGGGGTTGATTGACGACGACCGGAGGACGGGTCGACACCGGCGTGGGGCTGAGAGCGATGGGAGAGGGTGAGTTGCGAGAGAGGGGAGGAGAAGAACTCGGCTTGTATTATTTGTGGCGGCTGCGGAAACTAAAACGTAGGTTTCTAGTTCACGTGGTTGAGAAAATAATAGATAGGGTTTATTATAATAATGAGGTTTGATATGTAGCCCTAGGGTTTTTAGGTTAAGTGTGTTAGGGTAGGGGATAGTAGGGGTACAATTTGGGGGAGGTCTAGGGGCCAAATAGAGGAGGAGATTAGGAAAGATATTATGAAAATAATTAGGGATATGAAATAGATTTGATATCAAATTCGAAATTTGAATCTGATGGGGAGATCGACGGTCGAGATTTCTCTGAGTGATAACTCTCAAACCGGGCGTCAGAAAAATAATCCGAAAATACCGGTGCGATCGTGGAGACGAGACACACAGATCTACGAAGCCCGATCGTGCGTAACGCCTACCAAGAATTTACGAAAAATTGGAAACGGCGTTTGAGCCATTTGACTAAAACGCCCCCATCGTTCAAAGTCGTTTTGCAAGAAAACGATCCGTGAAAAGACGTTCCCAAAAATTACAATAAAATCCAACACCCCAAAACGATCGCAACGGCACTTCACACCACATATGCCGGAGATTAGAAATGGCCAAATTAAAATACGTGCACGTCAAGGCACGTGCACGCAGAATCTACGAACGGTCGAAAAGCGGCCGTTACATTCTACCCACCTTAGAAATGATTCCGTCCTCGGAATCACTTACACTAATAATAATATTACCCATATAACCTTATACCCGCAACTATCATATCTACTCATAAAGATTTCTAATCCTGTAACTTCGAACAAACATTCCTCAATAATCCATCATAATCCATCTCTCCACTGGACAATGCCACGACTAAACCCACCTCTTAATTCTCAACTATAGACCCATCATTACAGTTCAAATTTCCAACTCCGAGTCCTCACAAAAGAATAATAATCATCTTCTCATTCCATATCGTTCCACTAAACATCATCGCTCGATAACATCTTCCAATTTCTCTATCTCTTCCCAATATTAATCAATTGCTACAATGATGTTCTAGTCAATCACCAACCCAAAACAAAAACTCTGTCTATCTTTTAACACCTTCACAAATCAACAATCGTCGTGTCCCCAACACGTTCCTTGTCATATCTTCCCACAAATCCATCCGCCAAATAATTTGGACTATCAAGATCACATCTCACCCTACCCACTTTAACTAATCCCAACCAATATTAAGTCCGACTACCTAACCATCCATTTTTCATCAACACGTCGTGTTACTCCCAATGTCTTCTCATGTCAACTCAACAATCAAGTCTCGTGTTAATAAAAGCTCTACTCAATCTCACGATCATCCTAACTCATACCATACTCTGTAGCCATCCCTATCTACCATTCGTCTAAGCCTCAAATCTGATAGGTTCTCATCTTCACGCATACAATCTCATTCAACCAGAATTCTCCATTGAGTCTGCCACACTTCGGTTTTATAAATAAGTCTTGAACAGCCCATTCTTTTCATCCGAAAGAAATCTATTCCAATATCCTATTGTTCCAAAATCGGTTAATCAGTGCCATAACAAAGCTCATCTCTCCCTGAGCCTATCCGCAAACAAATCCTACAACAATAATGGCTAGTCCCAAAACTATAACAACCAAAACATAACATTTCTAAATGGAGAGAAAGAGAAGAGAAAGGAAAAACTTAAAACCAATAACATATTTTAAAACATTTGAAAAAAAAACGTGTGAAGTCGTGATAATGAATGAAGAAGGATAATTGATTTGTGATCGTGTGAGCTAATTTCAAAAACTTTAAAGGGTTAGTTTAAAAGGAAAACAAAGTCTTGATACAATCACATGCAGTTAAAGTTAAGCTATTCTATAATCGCGAAAAACTGCGTCTAAGGAAATTGCCTGCTATGACCCTATTCATATACATATGAATACCGTCACTCAGACAACTTCAAGCATACCATGGTTAACACTGAGCACATATTCAAGACACAAGGGCAATCATCAGGATCCTAACGATGACATACTCATACAGGTCTACACACTCTACCTATGCTCAAGCACTATGACGACATCACCTACCAAAGGGCCTATTCCTAAACTGAAGACAGCATGGACAACTACAAGGACTAATGTCTACACAAGCTAAAGAAAACAGAAGCTAGGAGTGTAACGAAATGAATCGGAAGGAACGAGTTCAAATAAGGCGAGATAAGGAGGTAGTTGGTTGGGTGTGACGAAAATATTTCTCAAAATAATTAGATAGATGGAAAGAGAATTATGTGTAAAATATGATATCATATACTTTTATAATTATAAAAATATGTAGGGAAAAGTGAGCAGATCATTATCATTTGGAAAAGAGTTAGATGAAGAAATAAAAGTAGGATGAGGTAGCGATTGTTTTGCAAATGAAAAACAAATAAATAAATAATTAAGTTATACGAAGATTTTCTTTTGAAAAGTGATCACGATGAACATAGAATTGATATTTATAAAAATTTGAAGTTCCCTTTAGTTTAGGAAAATATTTTAAAAGTATGTAAGGTAAGTGATTTAGAAATAAATTTTGTAGTCTAGAAAAATATATATATTGAATTATCAAAATGATAACAAGGGTTTAAAACTAAAATATATACCGGTTAGAAATAATTACTAGATAATAACTTGAAAATCTATAACTAAAGAAGTTTTATCATCCAAGAAGGAATTTTAACTGAAAAGCAAGAAATTTTAAATATATATAAAAAAAAATTTCAAAGAATTTAAACCGAGCGAAGAATTTAATAATGAATTTCAAAAACACTTCCAAGGAAAGGAGGATTCGCAATGGATGGATTTGAAGAATTATCGATAAGTGTCATGAAGCGATCACGTGAGTCGAGGGCAAGAATGTGATTGTAAGACGGTAATTAAAGAATTTTTTTTGATGAGAAATTTTGAAATTCAAAGAATGCATTCGAGTTAACCGAAAGGTTGGAAGTCTAAGTTCATCAAGGAATTGAAACTGGGGAAGGAATTCGAAAAAATATAATATTGAAAAATTCTTTAGAAAGATCGGGAGGCTGAATGGAAAAGATGAACCATGAAAAGCCACGGTGGAGTCCTACGGTCAATGACACAGAAGGGTAATGATCTGAAAGATGCTAGCAATCAGGGATTCTATTCATCGGGTCGTTCAACGATCAGGATAACTTAGCTCTAAGACTTCCTAATGAGCTAAACTACAATCAGGATCTAAGGGGAAGGTTCCTAAGAGAATCAAGGTTACGTTCTGCTGGGTCCGAAGTCGATGGAGCTGGGCGAGCGACTAAATTAAAAGAAGGACTCTAGAAATCTAATTTGGTTAGAGCTAGAAAGGGAGAGGCTACTAAGGTATCCTAAGACGGGTACGGCTAAATCTTAACCAAGGCGTCTAACTATCAAACTGGGACGTCTACCTAAGTCTTCCTACCATCTAGGACTGTAAAAACCTAATTCAGACTTGTACGTGGATGTTAAATGAATGCGGTACTTTTATTGTTCCGAACTTTTGCATGACCTGCATGGGCCACCACTAAAACCTGTCACGCCCCGCTTCCCAAAATGGACGGAGGCGAAGCGTGACAAGGCCCGCTTAGGCCAGAGCTGAGAAGCTCGGACCCAATAAGCGTCTGTAGAGGTACCATTTTAAAAGATTTTCAGGTTCTTGCATTAATATAGTTCGAAACAACAGAAAGTACAGAAAAGAAGTTGCATTCATTAAATTAGAGATATAAAATCCAACAAGTACAAAGTATAAAAGAAGCCTAAGCGGCAACAAACTATCTAAAATCAAACTAAAAGTAGTAACCTCTGAAAGTGACGACTAAAAAGACCTCAAGGTCTGGTCCTCGTCGGGCACGTACTCTGGGTCGACGTCCTCGGCTCCTCGTACTCCAGTGAGTCTGCCTCGTCCACGAACTCTGGCTGAGCACCTGACGTACAGCACCCAAAAGAAAGGAACTGTACGTCAGGTAAAGTCTACAAGAAGGGTTAGACTTTACTGCAAGTGCACCGAACTTTAAACACCGGTTTACTGGTTGATCAGCATGCTGAGGTTCTATTACACAACAGTTTACTAGTTGATTAGCATGTTGTGGTTATAACAGAGTAACACAACAGGAGGTAACGTAGCAGGAAAGTAAAACGGGACAAGTAGTAGTAGTAGCATGTGCTACCAGCTACGGGACTAACCTACAGGTGTCTAGACAAGTCGGGACGTGACGGAAACAAGGCAAAACAAGACAAGTGAGACACGAAAGGGTTCACGCCTTACGGTTCGAGGGGGATCAGACCCTCTTGCCGTGCGCACGCTCAACACAACCCCAAACCCCAAGACAAGACAAGACATGACACCAGTACAAGGGATCACTCGCTCTAGCTTGGCATGTGCCCTATTGCCCGCAGGCTATGTATCTGTACAAGGGATCACTCTCTCTAGCTTGGAGAGTGCCCTATTGCCCGCAGGCTGTGAATCTGTACAAGGGATCACTCGAAGAGTGCCCTATTGCCCAGCGGGCTGTGCAAGACGGGACGGGACGTGACAAGACAGGAAGGGTTATTCTAGGGTGTCCACACACACGCACACACATGATAGCCCTACAATATCAAAAGTTGTTGTTGTCAGGCTCAAACTTCGTCGTCAAGTCTGAGCCATCAGGAGTCGTCCCGGATGCTATCATTTCACGTCCGGTTCTATTTGTTCACAGTTAACAATTCTAACCAACTAGGGCCTAAGCACGGCCCAAAGTGCAAGTGGATACACTTGCCTGCGATGGCGAGTGTGTCGTCCTCCCGAAGCGTCTCGTCCAAGCGTCTCGTCTGCGGAAGTCCGTCTGAAATATCGCTACGGCGACGGTGTCAGGTCTCAATTTCAGAAATTCCTATTAGGGTTCGTTTCTAGGTTGGACGTGGCTACCCTAATTGTCAGCGTCACGGTTTGATGTTTTGTCAGCCTAGATCGACCACTAACCTATATGCACAGAAAATTTGTCCGATGGTCGATTTCTACGGTGAGCAGCGTTTTACTGGTGCAGAAAGGTAAATTTAATTATTGTTGTCCAGTTTTAGTTAAGGTTCAGTTTGCTACAGTGTGGGTTTCGCTACGAGTTAGAGGGCTAACCTGGTGTGAGGAACGCGCACTAATCTGGCGTCGGGTCTGGAAACAGAAACGGATTGGTCACCTCTGCTCCCGGAACGTCTCGTCAAGGTCCTTGTGATCGCGATGATAGATATGATATATCTGCGCTAAGGATCATAATATAAATTAAAATTCTACAACTAATATTTAAAAATCCAACCTATAGAGTCTACAGCTAATATTCTATCATTAACATCATATACCGATTAATGTTATATGACTAACATCTACTGCTAACGTCTCTAACAACAATAACACTATATCATGATTTAACCTTTCATACAATACCCTACATGATAACACTAAGTCAAAAGACTCATAGGCTAACTGTTGTGTACAGAATTTAGGGAGACTGTTCATCATAGGTTACTTAGTACTACACTTGTGCATTAAAACTCACAGTATATTATGAGAATAGACTATATAGGGTATCCTATAGAGTGCTACACTGAAGTGTTAGGAACCACTCAACAACACTCACGTATGCTTGTAACAATTAAGAAGTTATAAAATATCCTTCATATAAAATATGTTTAACTTACCCCTGCATGCACTCCCGCTTTTACGTTGCTGAGTTTCCCGACTCCGCCCACGCGAAGAGCTCGGACGTCGATGTAGAGAAGCGACAGGAGGTGGTGGTTGTGGTCGTGGCGATGCGATGCAGTGGTGGCTGCGCTGCTGTAATGCCCGGAGGGAAGAGATCCGGCCTGTGCGGCGAGGCTGGCAGCCACGGTGAAGCCGGGCGGTGATGTTGCTGCTGTGCACGAAACGACGGCGACGGGGGCTGTTCAGGCAGCCAAGGTCGGAGACGGGGCACCGGAGATGGCCGAGCGGCGGGGCTTTGCCTGGGTGGCGGTCGGAGGGCGTGACAGCGTCGGCGGGGTTGCTGCAGCAGCGCGGGCTGCTGTGACGTCGCTGTTGCGAAACGTGACCGCCGGCGGCGGTTCCAGGCAGTCGAGTCGATGGGGGTTGACTGACGATGACCGGAGGACGGGTCGGCGTCGGCGTGGGGCTGAGAGCGATGGGAGAGGGTGAGTTGCGAGAGAGGGGAGGAGAAGAACCCGGCTTGTATTATTTGTGGCGGCTGCGAAAACTAAAACCTAGGTTTCTAGTTCACGTGGTTGAGAAAATAATAGATAGGGTTTATTATAATAATGAGGTTTGATATATAGCCCTAGGGTTTTTAGGTTAAGTATGTTAGGGTAGGGGATAGTAGGGGTACAATTTGGGGGAGGTCTAGGGGCCAAATAGAGGAGGAGATTAGGGAAGATATTATGAAAATAATTAGGGATATGAAACAGATTTGATATCAAATTTGAAATTTGAATCTGATGGGGAGATTGACGGTCGAGATTTCTCTGAGTGATAACTCTCAAACCGGGCGTCAGAAAAATAATCTGAAAATACCGGTGCGATCGTGGAGACGAGACGCACAGATCTACGGAGCCCGATCGTGCATAACGCCTACCAAGAATTTACGAAAAATTGGAAACGGCGTTTGAGCCAATTGACTAAAACGCCCCCATCGTTCAATGTCGTTTTGCGAGAAATCGAGCCGTGAAAAGACGTTATCAAAAATTACAATAAAATCCAACACCCCAAAACGATCGCAACGGCACTTCGCACCGCATATGCCGGAGCTCAGAAATGGCCAAATTAAAATACGTGCATGTCAAGGCACGTGCACGCAGAATCTACGAACGGTCGGAAAGCGGCCGTTACAATCCCCAACTCTACCCTTCATACTGTTTCTACAACTCGTGAACGGATTTTCGTTAGAATGGGGGCGCGGCGGGGGAGTGGGTAGAATGCCCGATATGCATGGCGCTTTGGGGCCATACCCACGCTACTCGGAGAAGGGGCAACTGCCGCCTCCTTGTTTCGGCCATCCTTCTCATTATCATTGCTATTACATCCCCCCAGACGGGGTCCTTCACCTCACTAGACACAGCTAGGCCCTCTCCATTCTTCTTAACACTTGGCACATCCAGCCCATTCCTAGTCGCAGCTAGATCCTTACATCCTCTAGGCAGCGCAACATTGCTCGCCTTCCTAGCAGTCGCCCGAATACTAATATCTGTCACGCATGGCCGATCATCCCACGTCCCTATGCTAGACTCAGCTCGCTCACTTCTAGCAGCAGCTAGGCTTTTACAAACATTAGGGGTCACAACATAGCTAGCACCCCTAATGGCATCCAGGGTTTTCACAGATCCCTTACAGGGCCGAACATCGCCCTCACACTCGCTAGACACATCTAGCCCCCTGTACTCTTCCTTATTAGTTACATCAGACCATATTACATCTTTCTCTACTAATACAGATATATTTACATTTTCGCTCAACCCTATATCTACAGGAGGAATTCTCTCAACTCCATTAGCTCCATCGCCTTTATCAGCCATTTTGCTGCCAGCTTGCGCCTCCGGTTGATTCAGAGCCCCAAACCCCCCACCACTGCCATCCTTCAATATCGCCTCTCCTACCAGGTCACCAGACTTCTCCACAGGAAATCTCTCCTCCTCCACCGAACATTGCTTGGCCACATGACCAAAGCATTTTCAAACATGACATCTAGGGGGCTCTCCCTCTAAAACAACTTTAACATGTATTTCCTCCCCCCCTCCACTCTCACAGTAACAAAGTGGGGTATCTCCTCTGTAGCAGAGATCTCAACCAAGCACCTAGCAAATGCCAATTGCTCCATAGTAGCAGTAGCCCTATCCATGCTCAGAGGATTCCCCAATACACTGGCAATCCTATTAAGGATGGGCATCGACCATAGATTTAGCGGAAGCTGAGGGAACTTCACCCATACGGGGATAGATGATAGCATACTGCGGTCATAACCAAGAGTTGGAGACCAACCCTGCATCACAACAAGCTTGCCGTCAAATAGCCACGGCCCCCACACAGCACCGCCTCGTTGTCTTCCTTGTTCTTGAATCTGAAGAAGAAAAAGCCGTTATCCCTTGAGAAGATAGACATATCCGGTTTCTTCCATATTCGGTCAGCCCAAGCCCTGATTTATCCGTAGAACAGCACGTCCCCTAGAACATATCCAACTAGTGTATACTCCCAACACTTGACAGCGTCTTCCAGTAAATCCTCCATGATGTACGCCATGGCCGTTCCCTCCTCATCAACCTCTGGCTGAACAAATGCCATTTCAAGGGATCCCGCAACACTCCTTCTATCAGGGCATACTTCAAGCCAGGTTCTCTTGGGCGCCTGGGGGTTGATTTTCACCTCCACTTTAGGCCTCATGGTTCTTCTGTCGAAAGCTCTTCTGTTGCTCGATCGATTATTATTAACTTGGCCACCTTGCTGCCTCCTCCTAGCATCCACCCATACATCTTTGCCCTTATCCATCGTGTTAGGCCCGCCAACCTTCTTGCGTTTAACAACACGCCAATCACCATCAGTCGATGTTGTAGCAACCCCATCATTCCTCCTATTGCCCAAGATAGGATCCAGATCCCCCTCATCCCGCTCAACAAGTTTCACAGAATCATCCGCCATGGGAATCACCTCAGAATCAATGAAGCAAGGAGATCAGAAGAAATACTGGATCAATAAAGCACCAACAAGAATGTGTACTAGACTTACCACGGATCAAGATCTCAGAGAGATTTTGATCCTTCCAGCAAAACAAGCAGACGAGCTCAAGCTCCGGTAAGTCAGCAGTAGCTCACCCCCAATCAGCCGTGCAAGCACCAAACAATAGAGTAGATACAGGAGGAGCTCAGATTCAAAATAACAACAGGATTTACAAGATCAAGAAAATGATAAGAACGCACCGCAGGATCAAGATCTCAGCTGAGATCTTGATCCATCCATCAATTCCAGGCGGAAAGACCCTTGGTCTTATAGATCCGATTCGCAGCCAGAGGAGCTTCTTCCTTCGGATCGCAGCTCACAATCAGCAACGAATCCTTGCAACTTCGAATTTTCCAACAGAATGTACAGAGGGCTCAGAAGCAAAATAAAACCAAATCAAGATCAAGAAGGATGAACGAATGCACCGAAGGATCAAGATCTCCAACGAGATCTTGATCCGATCTACCAAAGGAAAGCTCCTTGATCTTGAGATCCGATCAGAACTGCTTCACCGCCATGAATACGAAGACGAGTCCTCAGATCCGAATCGTCGTGGCACAGATCCCTCAGAGACGGATCGAAAGCGAAGCAAAACTCAGGAGATCAAAGGAAATCGAAGGAAAATGAAGCAGGAACGCCGCACCCACCGGCGATCCACCGGCGCCAGCTGCCAAGCGGCCGGCGAGGACGCACAACCCTCAGGAGCTTCTCACTCTAGAAATCCTAGAGAGAGAAACGAAAAAACCTCTATATATAACAACACTCTTGTATATATAACAACACACACACACACACACACACACACACACACACACACACACACACACACACCAATGTAATCATATCACTCGTCACACTATACAGGTAAAAACACATGCTATCATATACGCACTACAATATCAACCACACTTATATTTAGTCAAGTAACACCCCATAATGCAATCACTTTACATACTATAATAATATTACAAATATCAGTATACATATACAATCATAATACACTATCCTATACATGCATACATCGTATAGTCACATACATATTACTACACACATACTCATTGCATGCATACCATACCTACATATAATATATTCACACCATAGCAATTTATATATAATTAGTATACTGCTACGTATACCTATCCATACATAGTTACGACATACCATAATCGTGTATACCTTATGGTACACACGTATACACACAACATCCCGTAAAGGCAAGCAATACTATACAAAATTATAACCCTATTACCATACGTATATCACACATATTCATACAGTATGTATATATCTACCTATGACTAAGCACATACATATCTACGTACGAGCACACGCTCATACGTACTAACATATAGATCATATAATAAGACTACACACTTAACTATAAGTACACCTAT
Organism: Scilla litardierei; assembly: GCA_030789695.1. NCBI lineage: Eukaryota > Viridiplantae > Streptophyta > Magnoliopsida > Asparagales > Asparagaceae > Scilla > Scilla litardierei. The sequence continues at coordinate 124,476,157 of CM061133.1, forward strand.
TATCATTACACCTAACATGCACATGACTTTACTAGTATACTATTTCAAGTATTTACAAGTACCTTCATACTACATACACCACTAGTAGATATTCTAACACAAATTCTAATATACACAGACATCCCTAAAGTGGTATAGCTATCCACACATATATTCATAAATACTATCATTCATACAACTTCATATATATCATGAATAATATTGAGTATGTATATATAACACAAGAGACAATTATTAATATACTAAGGGTAGCACACTCATACATGAGTGGTCTGCGGGGTCCACACACATGGGTCCACACACTCTACCTATATACATGCATCACGACAACATCACAATAATACAAATAGGCCCATCACACTATACAAAGGTTGCCATAGGCAACGACAAGCACTAGTAGGATGACTAAGAAATAGTAAGGGAACCGAAATCAAATAGCGTAACGAAACAAGATCGGAAAGAACGGGTTCAGATAAGGTGAGGATAAGGAGATAGCTTGATTAGATGAAACAGAGATATAATTGTGAATATTTAAGTAAGAAAAAGAAAGATATAATAATATCCTTATAAAATACAGGAGAATAGTGTGTAGATGATATAAGTTAAAATACGAAGTAAGAATTAGACGAAAGAATAATTAGTATATAGATGAAGTGACTGTTTTGCAATTGGAACTAGATTTGTATTAAGAGCTTTGGAGTAGGGAAAATAAAACGAAAAATATAAAAACGGACATACCTGAAAAGTTGGAGTTCTCTTTCGCATAGAAAAATATTTAGAGGTCGGTACAATAAGTTATTTGAAATAAGTTTGAGTAGAATAGTAAAAGAAGGGATGATATATTAGATTATCGAAAAGTCATTATATGAAGGAGGTAGGATATTCGCATGAGTATGAAAGATATATGTTAGAAATTATTATAAGGTAGTAATTTAAAGATTTCGGCGAAAAAGTTTCGAAATTCAAAGACGGAATTTAAGTCAACTGAAGGGGGAAAGTCTAAGCTCAAGTTAAATATTTTCAAAGAATTTAAACTGGGAGAGGAATTCAAAATAAATAATATTGAAAATGCTTTTCGAAGGATCAGGATGGTAATGGGGAAAATTCAACGATTGATGATGAACGACATGAAGGAATCACGTGAATCGAAAGCAAGGAAGTGAATCAAACATTCAAAACGTAAATACGACTGGGAAGTAACTTAGTTGATCTGTTACGATGGGATTCTATGGTCATTAGCTCAAAAAGTGTAATGATTAGGAAAATGATAGAAATCAGGGGGTCTAATTACCAGGCTGACTAAAGATTAGGAGAAGCTTAGCACTAAGGCTTCTAATGAACTAGACTGTAATAGAGATCTCAGGAAAAGGGTTCTAAGAGGATCAAGATTACGTTCTGCTGGGCCCGAAATTTGATGGACCCAAGCGAACGACTAAAGGAAAAACTCAAGAAATCTAATATGGTCAGAGCTGGGTGAGAGGCTACTAGGGTATCCTAAGACGAGTACAACTAAATATTAACGAAGGTGCCTGATTATCAAACTTGGACGTCTATCTAAGTCTTCCTACCATCTAAGACAAGGAAAACGTTCATATTAGACTCCAAATTTTATGTCTCGAATGTTTCGAATGTTCCAATGGATGTTTTATTATTATCGTTGTTTTGATATTTCACAGGTGCAACGACATGCATGGGCCACCACAAAAACCTATCACGCCCCGCTTCCCAAGTATGGAAGGCGAGACATGAAGATGTCCGCTCAGACTTGGAGCTCTAAAGCTACAGCCTAATAAGCGACTGTGTGTTCATCCATTCACAGATTCTTGCATTGCAATGAAACAACAACAATAATAAAAATTTGAAAGCAGGTAATAAATGACCAACATTCAAGATTACATCCAACATTATTCAAAACATCCAGAGATAGTCATAAAAGAAGTACAAGAGTCTGAAAATGAAAGGCCCCAAGCATGGCCGAAACTAATACAAAGTAGGTGCCATGCACCAAACAACCTAACAACAACAACTAGGAACAACATCAACTAAGAAGAAGCCTCCAACCGAGACTAAGACTGGTCTCCGGTATCATTAAACTGAATGTCAGCAACAGGTCGTCCTCAGCAACTAACTCAGGCTCAAAGCCTGACATGTGACACCCAAAGAGAAAAGGGCACATATCAACAAAAATCTCCAAAAGGGAAAAGTGAGACTTTTGTGCCAGGAAACATAAAGTATAGCAGTTATAGGATGAATGCAACTTAGCAGTTTAAATATGATGACATGGCATATTATTTCGTGAATGCAAAAATTATAATAAACATGATATTTTACGATGCATGGCACGTCGTAGCAAAAGGCTACTAAACAATATTCACGATTTCACAATTTCACGAAAAACATGCATTCACATTGTGCACAGGGTATACGCCTTACAGCTGAAGTTGCTAAACGGAAACACTTATACACTGAGTGGCCGCTTAACCCTACCCCTCTATGTGTATATGGACTGGCATCCATCTTCTGGATCACGAGCCAGGAAGTGTTTATGGCATAGGGTTGACCTAGCCTTATTCAAGATGTAGGAGTCAAAGTCCTACTCGCCGTAGCTTACATTTCAATAGTAGCGTGTGCCACACATTCATTACAAGACATTCAATACATGAAATGACATGGGATATGGGATACGATAATGTGAGAGCAGATATTGAATTGCGTACAGTTATATCAAAATAAACATGACATGAGATATGCATGAATTGACATGTCAAGGGTGTCGAATCTAGTTTCGTTGTCAAACTAGATCAAGTTTGGTGTCGGATCTAGCTTCGTTGTCAAGCTAGATCAGGTATGGCGTCTAGGCGACTATCAGTTCACCGCCTAGTCTCTTTTACACAAATTCACAAAAATAGCCTAAACATGGCTTAACAATTTATTGTGCAAGTTTCACTTGCCTGAAGTAACGTCTGTAAGTCTCAGATCAATGAGGTCCAGGATCTTCCTATGTGCTCAATCACCAATCACCAACCTACAGTCCTGTATTATTTATCTTAAATTAGTTATTTAATCAAACAATGAAAATTACAGTTTTTATCTTGTTAACATGTGGTGAGCGGGTTCCTACGGATCGGGGTATACCTCAACACGACACGAGAGCTACACTGACGTCGGGTAACGACGTTAGAGGTTGGATTCTAGTAGCCTGCAAGGGTATGGAGTGCTACGGTGAGGACGGTGATAACTATAGGCAACAGACAGCAGCAAAGGCAGTGACAACTAGGGGTAGTAGCACGGAGATGGCCGCAGGAGGAAGATGAATTGCAGGGGGACTCTCGGCCAAGGATGCGTGGCCTAGGGAAGGCACGACAACAGCAGTAGACGCTGGCGGCTTGTGGAGGAGACGTGGGTGGCTGGCCGTGAGCTCTTCAAGGGGAGAGGCTGCTGTCAATTTAAGGGAGAGAGGGGATGTCCGCTTGGGGATAGGCTGGCCGCAAAGGGGAGAAGAGGCGCAGGGTGCGGCTGTTCTTAGGCAAGGAGGCCGCCAATGGTGGTAGGGGGTTTGGCAGTATATGGCAAGGGGCGCCACAGTTTTCTAGAGTGGTGGCCGGTGATATAAGTGGCTGTGCGACAGGCTCGAGGGGAGGAGCAGGCGGTTTAGGGGGTTACGGCTTCAAGGGGGCTGCTGTTTGAGGAAGATAGGGGGTTCGTGCGGATGTGGGGTTGTTCTGCTGTCAATGGGAGATATGCAGCAGGGTTAGCGTGGAAGGGAGGAGGAAGGGGTGGTGCGTGGTGGTTTTTGGCCGGATCAAGGGAGAGAGGGTGGCCGGCGGCGCAAGGGGAAGGAGGTGTGGCAATTTATGTGATGGCGGCTGGGCTATAGCAAAACCTAAGTTGGATGCGTGAATATGAGGGTAATATTGCTAAATAGGGTAGAATGGGGTAGATTTAGAGGTGATTGGAGAGAGGGTGTGTGAGAGGGGAAGGGTGCAACTCGTGTGACATATAGCTAGAGAACATCATGTGATACGTAAGAAATCCTAGAGATTTGGTTAGTTTTAATTAGGGTTTGAATTTTGAATTATCTAAGACTAATAATAGGTTTAAAGATAATTAGGGTGAACGGTCGGTCTAATGGTGTCCGATAAATACAAGAAAAATATTGAGACGACCGTGTCAATGAGAGGATCGAGACTATGATGGTCGGTTATGTGCTAGGTCAACGAAAAACGGAACTAAAAATAAAAAGATCAAACGTCGAAGTCTAAAGTTACGACACCCCTTCAAACAAAGCTGTTTTGTGGAAGAATAAGCCGTGAAATGACGTTCACGAAAAATTCCATAATAAGTACTCTCTCAGAGGGTCACAACAACATATAACTTCGTGCGTTCGGGATACAAGAGGAGGTCACAAAAATACGCGTACGAACAAGAAGGTACGCGCACGAAAAACATACCATCGGAAAGCGACCGTGGCACCAAGGCTCGAGCCAGTCGGAGTCCATTGATGGCTGCTTCATATTTCGCACCATTATTAGTGGTTTAGAAATCGAAACGAAGGGCGTATTCAAATATGTCTCCCACGGATGTTTGGATGATTATTCCAGCCCCATGTCTAGCTTGTGTGGCCGAACCTTCGACTTGAACGATCCAGGTTCCCTCGTCTTCAATTGCGTCTTTCGTTCTGCTTGGTGGGTCGATGCTTGTCGAGGACAAGGGGGCAGCCTCAGGGAGTGAGCTAGTTGCATATACTTCTTCTTGGGGGGCCATCGTTGTAGGTGAGTTCGACGATAAAGTCGGTGAGAGCCTGCCCTTTGATGGCGGTTCTTGATTTGAACTGGATGTCAAACTCGATTAATTCGACCCCCCCACTTCGTCATTCTCCCTGAACGATCGAGCCTCTTCAGGGTCTGCTCTAGGGAAGTCTCGGTGAGGACCAATATGGTGTGCGCTTGGAAATATGGTCGTAGCCTTCTTGCGGATTGGACCAGTGTGAAACCAACTTTTCGATCCTCGTGTAGTTGACCTCCACGCCTCGAAGAACCTGACTGGCGTAGTAGATGTGCCATTGTACCCTTGCATCTTCTTTGACAAGCGTCGAGCTTACAGCCTCCTCGGTGGCGACCAGGTAGATGATGAGCTGGTCATCCTTATCTGGCTTTGTCAGGAGCGGTGGGTGTGCGAAGGTACTCCTTTAACTCGGAGAAATGTTTTTTGCAGTCTCATTCCATTCGATGACTCTCTTGCCGCTCGAGGCAAAGGCTATCACCTTTCTTAACACAAGAAAGGTAGCGCCCTCTCGGCTAACTTAGACAGGAATCGTCCTAAGGCTGCTATCCTTCCGTTCAGCCTCTAGAGCTCTCTGAGAGTCGAGGGCTCCTTCATCGTGATGATGTCAGTGATCATGTTAGGATTGGCTTCGATCCCCTGATTCGTCAGCATGAAACCGTGGAACTTTTCCGAACAAACCCCGAATGTACATTTGGCGGGGTTTATCCGAAGGTTGTATCGTCAGATCTCTGCAAATATCTCCCGAAGGTTTGCAATGTGATCTGTTGGCTTCTTCGACTTAACCAACATGTCGTTAACATAGACTTCTAGGTTTCTCCCTATTTGAGCTTCGAAGACGTCGTTCATCATGCGTTGGAATGTGGCCCCCGCATTTTTCAGACTGAATGGCATTTTGGTGTAACAGAATATACATCGATCAGTGATGAAAGAAGTTTTCTCCTCATCTTTCGGTGCCATTTGAATCTGGTTATATCCTGAGAAGTCATCCATGAAGCTACGAAGCTCGTAGCCCGAAGTACTGTCAACCAGATGGCCGATTCATGGCAGGGGGTTGCTATCCTTAAGGCGCACCTTGTTAAGGTCGGTGAAGTCGACACACATTCGCCATTTTCCGTTCGCCTTCTTGACCATTACAACATTCGAGAGCCATTCGGGGTACTTGACTTTTCGAATGAAGTGAGCTTACAGAAGTTGATCAACTTCTTCGATCGCATCTTTCATCTTTTTGCCTATCATGTTTCTCTTCTTTTGCTTCAAGGACCTGGAGGTCGGGTCTACCTCCAGTTTGTGGGACGCTACCTCAGGGTCGATGCCGGGCATGTCCTTCGGGGTCCAGGCGAAGATGTCAGCATGTTCTCTTAGGAGGGCGATTAACTGCTCTTTTAGGTCGTAGGGGAGCAGTGATCCAATTGAGACTGGTTTTCCTTCCTCGTCGGAGACTTTGATGTTCTCCATTTCTTCGACCGCGGCAGGCCATCAGTCTTCGATCCGTGGGTCGACTGGATCCACCTGCTTGATCCTCCTCAGGGCGACGGATAGCGCGTAGCACGCCCGTGCCTGTTTCTGATTCCCTTTCTCTCTTTCGACCCCCTCGGGGGTCTGGAACTTGATCATCTGATGGAAGTTGGAGACCACCGCTTCTATGGCGTTCAGCAGCAGTCTTCCGATAATCCCGTTGTATGCCGAGTTGATCTTCACTACCATAAAACTGGTTAGGCGACTGATTTTTTGCAGATACGTATCGAGGGTCACCATTAAGGTGATGATGCATGCTATCGGGGTAGAGTGCCTGGTGAACCCCACCAGGGGTTCTGTGCAAGGCGTCAACTCCACAGATGACATTTTCATTCTTTCCAACGTAGTGAAGAAGAGTATGTCGCACGAGCTTTCGGTGTCGACAAGCAACCTTTTTCATGGCGATCACTTTGATGGTGGTCGTGACGGCGACGATATCATCGTGCGGTAGTTATACACCTTCCAGGTCTTCATCTGAGAAGGAGATAAGAGGTGTGGAATATCTAGGGTGTTTGCGTCCCACGGATACTGTCATCAATCTCCCAGTATAGGAGCTTTGGAGGGAGGTTGATAACTCCATGTGCGGGGGACCTCCCGCTATCATGTTGACGATCCCGGCGCTGGGAGGTCTTGTGGAAACCTCGGAGGATGTGGTTGGGCGAGTCGACATGGTCGAGCAGTTCGTCGATCGGGATGTCGGCTTATGGTTTTCCATAGACAACGCCAAACTGTTAGGCCAAAATTGATCGAAACCATTGTCAAACTAATATAGACTCAAAGCGCTGAGTTGGAGCCTCGTCAGCAGCTGGAGTGGGACCCTTGGTTTGAGGAACCAGGGTCGATTAATGGTATTTGGGGGTGATACAACCTTCGACCGACCTTCGAACGACTGCTGAGTCGATAGTTCGAGATTGGAGAGCTCGACATTTACCTTCGATGTTGGATAACGATCGTCGATCTGCACCACAGGGACTTGTTAGGGGGGTCAGATCTGGGTTTCGACCCAAATCCCCTCCGATGCTTAAGTTAGTATGGAACTTAAGGAAGAGAGGGAGCTTAATGCAGCTGAGATCGACCCACGGAGATTCCTCTCTAGACTGACGATGCAAGCTCGAATATAAGAATGGAAAAAGTGAGAAGATAGAGTTCTATGTCTTAGACCTCGTATCTTGAAGATGGAACCTTTTTACCTTCGTTTGCCGGTCTATTTATAGGTAGCTCATTCTTGATGATGTGTAACCGCCCCTCATTGATTGAGGCATGATCTTCTCCGAGATTCGGGTTAACGGCTGCCCATTTACTCGGCCCCATTAACTCTTCCTTGAATGTCGGTGCTAGCCTAACGGTCAAATGACCCGTTCATCCGACTCAGCTGTAACCTGCTTAGAGCACGAGGGTATTGGGTCGTGGATGCTAAACGGGACAGATATGTAGATCCCTAATTTGGGTTTGTACCCATGCACTAACAAGTCCATGTTCACAAATGAAAGCTTTAAAACTAAATTACAACTTTGGAAACCATGTAGGTCCCATATAAGATCTTCAGCTTCAAGTGTGGCCTCCGTCTCCATGGAAAGTAGTCTTCGGTCTTTGGACATTACATAAATTTTTCACTACAATTTCTCTCAAAAAGTATAAGGAAAGTGCAGGAAATAAAATGTGGGACTTAAACAGCCGATCCAAAAACCGCCATTAGTCATCCATGTAAAAATGTGTGCTCATCAAACATTTTCATCAGACATTTTCATCACAGGCATCACAGACATTTATATTCACAGGAGGATAAACGATTTAATTACTTCATAATTATTGGACCACTGGGCAACGTCATACACCGTTAGGTTAGGTGACAAACGGCAGAGCAGTCGCGGGATCTTCCTAAATAATAAGTTTAATATTACACAACCAAATATTAGTTTATTCACAGAATAAACCATTAAAAATGCTGCATAACATATAATTATGATCCTGCAAAGATATCATATAATGCAAAGGTTGTGCTAGCTGGGATTACTCAAAAAAGTTTGAAAAGAGCCCAAATAATAACATGTTCTTTTTGAAAGGAAGAAGTTTTCCTTTTAAATTATTCCCAATGATCCCCAAATGTCCCTAAGTGTCCACTTAAAATCCCATTAATGTCACATAATTTATCATGATTTTTCATGAATTTTTAGATCCCCAATTAGCCTTTTTAATCTATTTTAGCCCCCAAAACCCCTATTTTCTCTGCTCTGTTGTGTGTGTGCGCGCGCGCAGAAGCCCGCACATGTCATGCGGGCGTCAGTCCCACATTCATTTTTTAAGATGGGCTTGCGGCCCATCTGTAGCGAGAGAGAGAGAGGGAGGGGGGCAGCGGCTAGGGTTGCCGCCGTCGCCCCAGTTCATTGCTGCCGGGGGGAGAGGGGTGGTGACGGGGTCCAACACGACGGCGCGGCAGCGGCCCCATCCGCTACTGGCGGGCGGGAGGGGGGTCGAATCCAACGGCGCGGCGGCGCCCCCGCTGCTACAGGGGGGTTCGAAATCAGCAGTGCGTGCAGCACCCCCTCCGCTACAGCAGGGAGGCAGTCTAATCCAGAGGCGCGTGCGACGCCCCCCTCAGCTACAGGCCGAGGGGTCGAGTACGACGACGATGCCTCCCCTCGCTACAGTTGGGGGTTGGATTCGTGGATGGTATTCAATTAATTTCAGATTTAAAACATGATTTTTGGATGATAGAAATAGTCGATTTAGGCGATTAGCCCAATTTCCACTCCGATCTTGCCAGATCTATGGATAAAACTATCATGCGCATGATAAAAATTACATTTTTAGCGAGATTTACCTCTATATCCGTCCTCCGGATATAGCGACGGTTGAACGAAGCATACGCGAATGACGACGCTCGTTTGATGTGGATGGCGCCCCGCGCGTGGATCTCCCGCCTTCCTTCACTTTCACAACGATCGATTTTGTATGGAAATTTTATTTAGAGTCTTGTACTGATAACGTGTTATGAATCATCATCTGGGGGAGTAACCCTAGCTCTTTATTTATAGCATTAGAGGAACGTACACAGATAAGATACAATAGATATGGTATTATCTATAAGATAAGCCTTGAATCCAACCAACTAACCAACTCGGTATTTCAAGGTGTCCAACGGGCCGGCCCAGCCCAGCCCGGCTGCCGGCGGAGGCCGGGGGGCGGAAGCCCGGCCCGCGGGCCAACAGATTTTTTATAAAAAAAATTAAAAAAATTAAAAATAATTTGAAACTTGGTTAAAAAAATTCTAAAAAATATTTAAAAAATATTAAAATATTCTACTTATTTACAACTTACCCTAAGTAGATAAATAACCCTTATATACTAAAATAATAAGTAATAATGTGAACAAGTAGATAATTAAGTAATAAAAATTTTCCTTATAACTTACATTCAAATTTATTTTGAAGTAGATATTTAAGCCCGAAATTTTCCTAAGGTCCTGGGTTGAACCTTTAAATTTTATTACTTAAAAACTTTTTTGAAGGGGGGACTTACTTCGGCCAACCTTACCCTTCATACAATGGCCAAAACTGAAAAAAAATACAACTTAGATAATAAAAATTTATCACTCAGCTTCTTCATCGGAATCTTCAGATAGGTCCTTGTTCTGTGAGCGGCTTTCAGCATGGAACCAATCCTTCGTGCATACCGCTACTTCAACAATGTCTTCCTTCAGCCGTGATCTCTTGTTGCTCAGAACGCGACCACCTGCACTAAAAGCAGACTCCGAAGCAACTGTAGAAATAGGTACAGATAACAAATCTCGTGCCATAATGGAATGAATAGGATAAACAGATTCATACCCTTTCCACCAGGCAAGAGGATCAAAATACTCATCATCCATGGCTTCCTCCGAAAAGGGAAATGGATTAGCTAAATATTTGGATAGTTCACTAGTAAACAATCCGAACTAACGGTTTTTTGTTTCTTCTTTCCTAACATTTGGCGAATCTTACTAGATGCCGAAGCAGAAGCACTAGCAGAGACAGATGAATGGTGTGAAACATTACCATATTTAGCCTCATAAGATGCATACAAAGTTCTTAAGCTATTTTTAGCAGCAGATACATATTCAACATGGGAAAATCCCATGTTTTCAGAATACAGTTCTAATAAACCTAGTGCAGCATCCTCCTTAAAACGAGGATCAAAAACTTTAGATAAAGAGTAAAGAAGAGGAACCGGATACCAATACTTAGCAAGTTTTGCAGACATTTCAATTATCATAGGGATTATAGCAGTGTGTGTACTTTCTCTATGCGTAGATATCTGATGAGAAATTAAAACTAATTGTTCTAATCCTAAATAAGATGTTGGGTAGTAAACCCCAGAAAATTTGTTTGAAGCAGTAAAAAAACTTCCAAAAAGTCATGCAGATGCTCTACAGTTAACCACTCTATATCAGTAATGTCAAAAGCAGGATCATGTGAAAAATATGTAAGTGCATAATCTGTAATCTGCTCTCTATTTTTAAGCATGGATCGCAGCATTAAGTAAGTTGAGTTCCACCTTGATGCAACATCAAATTTAAATGACAGGTATGGTTTTTGTCTAGTACGACACAATTGTTTGTACTGAAGTCGTCTAGGGCCAGAAATATGTATAAACAACATGAGATTTCTAATTTTTTCGTAATACGGTGAACAAGTGGCAAGTCCATCGCGAACTATCAAGTTCAAGACGTGACATGCACATCTTTGATGGAACAACCCGACCACATCAAGGGGCAAAGATCTTTTTAAAACGTTAATTGCACTAGTGTTATTAGATGCATTATCAAACGTAATTGAAAAATTTTTGTCTGCAATATTAAAATCATGAATAACATCCATTATTACATTAGCAATAGCACCACCAGAATGTGATTCCGCTAACATTCTAAAACCAATAATCATTTTATTCAGCAAGTATGAATTATCTACATAATGAGATGTAACACATAAATATGATGCACCCCATTTTGTGGTCCAAATATCAGAAGTCAACGTTATTCTAGATTTTAGGCCTGCAAAAGTTTCAATCAATTTAGCTTTACCAGCTTCAAAAGCTGCCATAGCATCTCTTCGAAGAGTGTTTCTAGGCACTCTTCTAAAGGCAGAGTTAAGGGCCAACTGATTAAATCTTTCTAAATCGGAACTTTCCCCATAAGTAAATGGTAATTCTTGACATATTACAAATCATGCCATCTCTTTTCTCAAAGTCTCAGTAGAGTATGAGAAATTAGATAAAGAGGAAGAAGCGCCAGATAAGTTTAGTGTGGTCTGTTTAAGGTCCTTTTTTTAAGTGAGAGGCATGGTGTCTCTTTAGGTGGATTGTGCCATCAGAAGGTTTGCAAGTAAAATCCGATCTACATATTTTGCAAACTGCCCGCGTGCCTCTGCCCGGGACAGTTTCAATTGAAAAGTGCTCCCAAACCGCAGATTTTGTTGATCTGGGTTGGGTTGGTGGTGTTACTTGTGTAGGTGGAACATCAGAAGGAATAGGTTGTGATTGTGTAGCAGCGTGTACAGAAGAGGTTTGTGCAGACATGGTATAAGCAGGTTGCATATTTGGGTACTGAAACAATTCAGTACGTTCATTTTGGGACATTTCCAAATGGTCATAATTTTGGGTTTCTGGGATGTTATCCCTCATCATGGCAAAGTTATCTTCCTCCTCAGTGTTGAGGTAGAAAGTATGAGGCCGGCCCCTACGGTTTGGTCCCGACATTATTCTAAAAATTTAGGAACCTGATTTGTTGACAGTGGATTGAACTGAGATGATGCTGACAACGGAGGAAGATGCGCGCAATAACGATTTGGGCCGCGAAGCTTGATCTTGCTTGAGTGAGGTTGATCTTGCTTGCTTGAACAGTTGAACGTATGAGAGAGTGAGAGAGTTTGAGAGAGTATGAGAATTGTGAAAAAAATGAGAGGGGTGGGGTGATATTTATAGGGATTTTTCGGTGTAAAATACCCAAAATACCCCTCCAAAATAGCCGTTTATGACCGTTGGGAGGGGTATTTTTGGTCAAAAGCCAAAGAAATTACCAAAAAACCACCCCAAAAAAATCTGCCCCCTTTAATTAAATTTATAAAAATAAAAAAATTGCAACGGTCATAAGACCGTTGCAGGCGGGCCGGGCCGGGCCATGCCGGCCTGGCCCGCAGAAACCCACGCCCGGGCTTGGCCCGGGCCCGCTGCCGGGCCGGGCCGGCCCGGCCCGCCGGGCCGGCTGGGCACCCGGAAGCCCGGCCCGGGCTCCGGGCCGGGCCAGGCCCGTGGCCCGATCAACGGCACCGGGCCCGGGCCGGGCCGGCCCGTTGACCGGGCCGGGCGGGCCAGGCCTCGGGCCCGTGGGCCATTTGGACACCGTGATCGGTATTATCTCTTAACAACAATTACTATAGTTTTTTAAAATTCCGTTTTACACTTCTTATCTATTTCAAAAGATAGTTGCTAAATACACCGATAATTTCTGGTTCAGTGTATTTAGGATTTTTATTGTTTTTAGAAAAAAATCACCTGAATTTCTGTTGATGGGAAATTTTGAAATTATTTGATGGCTAAAAATAGCAAAATTCCAACATTACACACAACCATTTCAAAATTATGACGTTCTCCATCGCCCACCGCCGTTTGTGCCTGGCACCGACAGATCCTCTTTTTATTCTTCGTTATCTTCTTCTCAACTACATCTTTGACCTCTTCCTTCTCATATTCTTCATTAGCTTATTATTCATCATCCTCAACAAAAAATTTAACCATCTTCCGCTTCCTCTTCAGAACAAATCAACCATCTTCAACCTCTTCATCCTTATTTTCATCTTCTCCATCATCGTCATCTTCTTCCTCCTCTTTCTCTTTGACAAAAAAAATTAAAATATACACATCATTTAATCCCCTTTTTCATCTTCTTCATACTTCTCATTTTCAGCCAGCTTCAACAAAAAAATGCCTCCAACAAGGTGAAGGAGGAGGAGAGGGGAAGAGAAGGCGATGGGAGTAGTAGCCGTCACCGGTAGTGAGGGATTTATGAGTTTTTTTACAAAGAGAAATAAAATGGTAGAAGATTTGTATTTTTTGAATATGGATAAAAAGCGAATTTTGAAAAATCCTTGGGCGTAAAATGGTATGTGTGCAAAGCAATGATCGGTTTCGTGGAAGGCTGAGTTCTCGAATGCCCTCGACATTCGGTTTATTTACATGTATCGTCATTTTATCTGACGTGTGCTTTGAATTTCAAAGTACTATTTTTATTTAGGATACGAGAAGTTACTGAAATATCCAAACAAACAGTAAATTTCAGAGGGGAGATAAGCTCGATTATGATTCTCGAATCGAGCCCGCATGAGATAATTCGGGTTGTAAGTGGACCGGAGGTTAGTTTGGGAGTCGTGCGCCTAAGTAACCTAGATTGGAACCGAAATTTCAAATTCAAATCTCGGGTATATCGACTCCCCATTACGTGCCCAGGCGCATATGGAGTTTTAGTCACTAGTTCATTTCTTTCTTTCTGTTGTGAAGGGAAATATAGGGAGAATAGGTGTAGAGGGTGAAGAGCCCCCTACCGTTGTATTTATAGCTTTCAATAGTGGGTTGGATACCCAATTGGCCCAATGGGCCTATTCATAACACGTCCCCTTATCCAACCAACATTGAATAAAAGGTGGATTCTTCAGGATCCGAGTTAGGATAACTGCCTTGTTAAATAAAGAACAGTTAATCCATAACTTCCCCCGTTTTGGGGATGTGTCTAGGGGTGGATACTTCAGGATCCAGAGTCAACGAGGTTGCCTCGTCAAAACCTTGACTGCGGAAAACCCATTGGGAAAAAAACCTATAGCCAAGGGAAAAGAGTACAAATCTGCAGTTGACTCCCCCTCATCTGACCAAGCTTCAGGCTTGCAGATTTCCTATGAATCTATACATCAGTCTCCTATGTATCTATGAGTTCATAGTTCTCTCATCCTGACCCAGTTTACATTTACTCACTCTCCTCATCCCAATCCCATATACAAGTTTCTCAAAGATACTAGTAGGCAGGGATTTGGTAAGCAAATCCGCCAAGTTATTACATGATTGGATCTTCTGTACCTCAATCTGCTTTTGCTTCTGAAGGTCGTGCGTCCAGAAGAACTTGGGGGAGATATGCTTCCAATTGTCACCTTTGATGTAGCCGTCCTGTAGCTAGGCTATACATGCTGCATTGTCTTCATAGAGTGTAGTAGGTGCAAGAACGCCGGTCGTCAGGCCGGTGGAGGTGAGGATGTGCTGGATCACCGAGCGTAGCCAGAAGCATTCCTTGCTTGCTTCGAAGATCGCTAGTAGCTCTGAGTGAGTGGATGAAACGGTCGTCGTGGTCTGCTTCACAGATCTCCTGGATATGGCAGTGCCGCCATATGTGAACATGTATCCGGTCTGAGACTTCTCTGTATGAGGATCGGACCTGTAACCTGCATCAGCATAACCAACTAAACCAGTTGATGCCCCTTTCCTATAGAATAGACCTAAGTCTATGGACCCTTGGAGGTAGCGCAGAAGATGCTTAACTCCGGCCCAGTGCCGCTGTGTAGGTGCAGCACTATATCTGGCTAGTAAGTTTACTGCAAATGCTATGTCAGGGTGAGTGCAGTTAGCCAGGTAAAGGAGTGCACCGATAACACTTAAATAAGGCACTTCGGGGCCTAGTACTTCCTCCCCCTCTTCCAGCGGCCGGAAGGGGTATTTGTGTACATCCAATGATCTGACGACCATCGGAGTGCTGAGGGGGTGGCACTTATCCATCTGAAACTTTTTCAATAAGTTCGATGTGTAAGTTGACTGGTGTAACAGGATCCCATCTTTAAGATGCTCTATCTGAAGACCTAAACAGAATTTTGATTTTCCGAGTTCTTTCATCTCGAAGGTTTCTGTCAGGCTTCAAGAAATCTTTGCGATCTCTTCAGGAGATCCGATGAGGTTTAAGTCGTCTACATAGACGGCTATAATTACAAATCCTGTTGCCTTTGCTCTTATAAAGATGCAAGGACAGACTGGGTCGTTTTTAAATCCTTGCTGTGCAAAGAAATCGCTCAGTCTGTTATACCACATCCTTCCGGATTGTTTTAGACCATATAGTGATCTTTGTAGTTTCACTGAGTAGATGTCACGTTCTCTCTCTTTTAGTACTGCAGGCAAAGAATAACCGTCAGGCAATCTCATATAGATGTCTCAGTCTAGGTTGCCATATAGGTATGCAGTAACCATGTCCATGAGTTGCATATCTAAACCCTCCTGTGCTGTTAAGCCAATGAGGAATCGGAAGGTGATCGCATCCATGACCGGGGAGTATGTGGCTTCAAAATCCACCCCAGGACGTTGGGTAAAACCCTGCGCTACAAGCCTTGCTTTGTAGCGTACGATCTTATTCTGTTCATTTCGTTTTCTAACAAATACCCATTTATAACCCACAGGTTTTACACCTTTTGGTGTCTGGACTATGGGTCCGAAGACCTTGCGTTTGGTGAGTGAATCCAACTCCACTCCTATTGTCGCTTTCCACTTTGGCCAATCATCTCTGCTTTAACATTCTGTCAGAGAGCGTGGTTCAATATCATCGTCGCAGTACGCGACGTTGATGGCACTATTACACGCAAATGTGTCATCTATTGTTGTGCTTTTTCTGTCCCAATACTCCCCAGTTCGTACATAGTGTATCGATACTTCATTTTCTCCCGGTTTTTCCTCTTCATGAGAGTTTGGGAGAGATGGGATAGCAGGGCTTATTTTAGCATCCTGTGGTGGTATTTGTTTACCATTGCCAAGGGTCCTACTCTTTCGAGGGACTTGGTCCTTGGATCCCGGTGGTCGTCCTCTCTTTTTGAGAGGTCCAACCATTTCTGCTGCAGGCGGATTGCATCCATTTTGCGGTATGTCAATCCTAGCTGGAGTGTTAGCAGCAGGGACGTGTGATTTGACAATCTTCTGGTTGTCAGTAAATTTGTCCGGTAAGAGATGGACAGTGTTTTGGATGTGGATAATCTTCAGGACCTCCTCCTCACACTGGCTTGTTGGCGGATCAAAGTGACATAAAGTCTTTGTATCCCAAGTGATACTTTCTGAAGCTTCGGGCTTCTTTGTCTGTGAGCCTAGTCTTGGAAACGATGTTTCATCGAATTCACAGTCTTCTAGACGTGCCTTAAAGACGTCTCCCATAAGGGGTTCTAGGAATCTAATTTTGGAGGGGGTGTCAAACCCAACATAAATGCCTAGGCGATGTTGTGGACCCATCTTTGTCCTTTCTGATGGTGCTATGGGGACGTATACTGCACAACCAAATATTCTCAAATGTGAGACAATTGGTGGGGCTCCAAGTGCTAGTTGCATTGGAGAAGATGACTGACCTCCAGAGGGTCTTAATTTTATTAAAGATGCAGCATGCAAAATTGCATGACCCCACGCATTCACTGGCATCTGGGATTGAAGTAATAATGGACGAGCGATCCATTGCAGTCTCTTAATTAGAGATTCTGCTAACCCATTTTGGGTGTGAACATGCGCTACAGGATGTTCGACTTCAATTCCCTGAGCTTGGCAATAGTCTAGAAAGACTTGTGACGTAAACTCCCCTGCATTGTCCAGACGAAGTTTCTTTATCTGGTGGTCGGGGAAGTGGGCCCGTAACTTGATTATCTGAGCTAAAAGCTTAGATAATGCTAGGTTACGGGTGGACAGTAGGCACACATGTGACCACTTAGTGGATGCGTCTATCAGGACCATAAAGTACCTGAACGGGCCACTTGATGGGTGAATCGGCCCATAAATGTCTCCGTGGATTCTTTCCAGAAAACTGGGGGACTCCACATCCACTTTCAGTGGAGAGGGTCTCGTGATCAGTTTACCCTTGTAACAGGGTGGACATGGGAATTTGCCTTTTTGAAGAATCTTTAGGTTCTTCAGGTCAATGCCCCTGGAGTTCTTTATGATGCGGTACATCATGACAGAACCAGGGTGTCCCAGTCGACTGTGCCAGAGTTGGAATTCTGGTTTTTGGGGGCACTGCAGGTGCTCCACCATGGATGTTTCTGGAGTTTGTATACTTGTTTGGTAGAGTCCCGAGGGGAGTCCCTTGAAACGTTCCACAATGGTTTTTGAACCATTTGTAAGAGCGGTTACAAGAAAGTATTCCCTTTTATCTTCCTCGACCGTCTCTAAGTGATATCCGTTTAAACTGATGTCTTTAAAACTTAGGAGGTTTCAGATGGATTTAGGGGAGTATAACGCATTTTTAAGTGTTATTTGTGTGTTGCCGGGAGCAATATAATTGCTTCCCCTGATCCTTCGATTATGTTTGTTGGTCCTGAGAGTGTTCTCAGTGGGCCAGAATAGCTACTTACGCTCGTGAAGTAGTCTATGTTTTAAAGGATCGAGTGCGTCGATGCACTGTCCACTAGGCAGATAAGTTCCATATCTAAAAAAAGGGGAAAGACATTCAAGCAATAAATGAAGAGAAAAGATCTACTTTCATAAAAAATAAATGCTCAAAATATTGTTTTGACATGGAAATAAAACTAGATACGATGCATAAAAATAGAAGATACATTGCTAGTGCATATAAGTGGTCCAGATCTAGAGAGTGTCATCTCCCATGAAGTCTTCAGGAGTCCATGAGGTCTCTGCCAACGCCGCGCTCTCAATCAGGTTTGTCTCAGCTCGAGGCTTGAGGCTTGCCTGGTAGAGGTCCTGGAGGTGTTTTGCTGTGCGGCAGATTCTGGACCAGTGGCCCGTCAATCTGCATTTAGAGCACTTGTCCTCCCAGTCTTTCTTGGGAGTGACACCTTTGTTGGGAATCCTCTTCTGCTTCTTGTCCACGAACTTCTGGTTCTGAGGAGGAGCTGGGGGGAGTGGCCTTCTTCCGCTGCTTCTGTTCTTTCCATTTCTGGAATTTTGCCTTTTTGTCCGTCTTCTTCTTCAGGGAAGACTGGAAGTGAGCCTCTGCAGGAGGTGGCAATGGATCGGAGCCAGGAGGTCACATGTTGTGGGTGGCAACCAACAGGTCTCTGTTCTGTTCAGCCATAAGCAGGCATGAAAGCAGGTCAGAGTACTTTGTGAACTTCATCTCTCTATATTGTTGCATAAGGATCATGTCCTTTTCGTGGAAAGACGTGAACGTCTTTTCCAGCAACATCTTCTCCGTCACTGGTTCACCACACAACTTCAGGCGTGAGGTGATGCGGAAGAGAGCTGAGTTGTACTCCGCTACGGATTTGAAATCCTGTATGCGGAGGTGAGTCCACTCGTACTGTGCACGGGGGAGTATGACATCCCTCTGATGTCTGTACCTCTCCTCGAGTGCATCCCACAGCTCGTAAGGGTCCTCTACAGTGAGGTACTCGTCCTTTAAGGTCGAGTCTAAGTGTTTCCTGATATATATAATGGCTTTCGCCTTTAATATATCGGAAACTTCCTCTGTATGAGGTTCTTCCACTGAAGCCTCCTTGTTTACTGGGGCAGTACTTGTTGTTGCCTTTTCAGTCTGTGTGAGACTGAAACCATGAGAGCGCAGATGGAACTTCAGGTCCAACTGCCAACTCAGGTAGTTTGACCCATCGGCCTTCAGGACCGAGAAGTCGACATTTGCGAGTCTGGCCATTTAATGATCTAGCAATGCAAAGAAAAACAGCATGTATCATTAAGACTGATTAAGATAGACATCCACGCATGTAATGTAAACATTTTCATAGCATGAATTTAATTAATGTGATTTTAACATACATGCTTTTTTCCAGATAATGTGAATAATTAATAAATAAAGATTAACATTCACGCATGCTGTTAAGAAGTTTGATTGTGACATTAAACATGGTATTTAAGCTAATTAACAACCACACAGTTAATGCATAAGCAATGAAACAGAAAAATGACTTAGGACTATGGGGATCAGCCAGCCGACACCGAAAAATAAAAAGAAGTACAGTCCGAAGTTACATCAAAATAAATGCATGAAAAAATAAAGTACAACTCGGGAACTTCAGAGAGAAGTCCCTATCTCCATTGTGCGAACGCCTTCAGCTTTTTTTTGGTGTCCTTCGGTCTTCTTTTTACATTTTCATCCTCACATACAAAATTTCTCTCAAAAAAAAAGAAAAATCGCAGGAATTTAAAACGGTGTCGGAAACCTGGCTGATCCCTAAAAACATAGCCTAATATTGCACATCCACGCAGATAATATATTCGAGACATACAACCACGCAGATAATCAAAACACAGGCATTTAAGATAATTTAAATTTGTGTGCGACGTGCAAAAAAACTTTCTTTTCTTTTTTTTGAAAAACTTTTACCTTTTGATCCATATTTTAATGTTTTATTTTACCGCTATAAAACCCTTTTAAAATTTCTTTTAATTTATTGTGGGCTTTTTAGGGCCAAAAATAAATAAAAGAAAAATAATTTATGTGAATGGGCTAATTTTCTGGCCTTTTGGGCCATGAAAACAACACATTAGGGTTAATATTGGGCCTCCCCCGAAAAAAAATGGCCCGTTAGGGTTAGGGTTTCAGGAAACCCTAGGGGGGCCCGCGGCGTATCGCCGCGACGGCTGGCCGCGTATGACGCGGCCGTCGTGGCGGCGACGGGCCGCGGCTGCCGCTGCGGCGGGCCGCGGCCTGCAGGCCACGGCTACTGGCTGCGGCCTGAGGCCGCGGCACAGGGCCGCGGCATCAGGCCACGGCAGTTGGCCTCGGCCTGAGGCCGCGGCCGCCCTGGTGTCAGGCCGCGGCAACTGGCCGTGGACTGGGGCCGTGGCGCAGTGCCGTGGCGTTAGGCCGCGGCTGCCGCGGCCCTGCCGTGGCCTGAGGCCGCGGCGTGCGATTTCCGCCGGCAGCGCTAGAGACGCGCCGCCGTTCCGCCCTTCGGGCGTGCGGATTTTTGGATCAAAGGCAGGGGTAAAAAACGTATTTTTCAACATTTTAGATCGCTAAAAAATAGATTTTTATTGTTTTTAGGCATGCAAATCTAATCAAAAATTGAATTTTACCGTGTTTATAAACTTTTTGATCCTAAAACATGCAGATCTAATGAGAAAAGCAAGTTTAGATCTAAAAAGTTTTGATTTTTACCTCTAGATTCGTCGAGGAATCTAGGCGACAGTTGGTGAAGGATGCCCTTTTCGCTCCCCGTTGAGAAGAATACGATCTTCTTGAATCTGAGCGATTGATGGATCTCCTTCCCCGCGAGCCGCTGTCTCCTCCAACGAGCGTGATCGTGATGATAACGTATTGTGAAGGGAAATATAGGGAGAATAGGTGTAGAGGGTTAAGAGCCCCCTACCCTTGTATTTATAGCTTTCAATAGTTGGTTGGATACCCAATTGGCCCAATGGGCCTATTCATAACACTTTCCTTTTTTTAACGAAAAACTTCTTTTTGTTATGAACGGGCATTTGTAGGCCCAAGTAGAGCCCGATAGGGTTTAGAGTATCCACCTATTATGTAATTGTTTTCTATAAATAGAAGGCTATCGGTTCAGTAGCCGGCACTCTCATAACACGTTATCAGCACGCTCAAAGCTGAGTCGAACCTCTGCCGACGGACGAATTGCAACGCGAAAGGGTTTCCTTCATCGAACGTCGCTAGATCCGGCGGGTAGGATCTAGAGGTAACCTTTATCTCATATATCTAAAATTTTCATGCGCATGATAATGGATCTGTGATTTCCTTTAATTAGATCAATCTCTTTTACTAAGATCTGAATGAAAAAACACATTTTTAATATTGATCTCTTTTCAAAAAATTTTTTTATATCATTTTTGGATGAAATCAGCCTTTTTACGCTAAAAATCATATTTTTACGGTAAAACGTTGATTCAGAGATTAAAAATTGTATTTTTACAATAAAAATCGAATTTTCCTCCGAAATCCATGAATCCAGAGGAATTGGCACCCCTCGCGCGCTCTACGCACGGCGCCACGTGAAGCGCGGCCCGCCGCCGCGCCCGATGCGTGGGCGACACGCGACTGCCGCCGCTCCCGACGCGCCTGACGCGCGGCCCGCCGCCGCTCCCGATGCGCGGGCGACGTGCGGCCGCCGCCGTGCCTGACGCCTTGACGTCACGCGCCTGTCGCGCGCGTGTGTGCCCCGCCGCCATGTGCCTGCCGCGCTCGTGCGCTCCGCCTCTGCATGCCTGATGTGTGCCCCGTTCCACGCGCCTGACGCGCTTGCATGCACGCTTCCCGCGTGTGCCTCGTCGCAACGAAACCCTAACTAGGGTTTTTCTGTTTTTAATTAAAAGGCTATTTTCAGAAATTATTTGGATTT
Organism: Scilla litardierei; assembly: GCA_030789695.1. Taxonomy (NCBI): domain Eukaryota; kingdom Viridiplantae; phylum Streptophyta; class Magnoliopsida; order Asparagales; family Asparagaceae; genus Scilla; species Scilla litardierei. The sequence goes on from CM061133.1 coordinate 124,497,759, forward strand.
CCTGATCAATTTCTTCCCAAATAAATCTGACTCATCATATGTGTAAACAATCACTAATCGCATTTTTTGGATTAATTGATTATTTTTTACGTTTAATAATTATGAGGATCCTGAGACCACTTTCTCGTTAGTCAGCTAACCTAACGGTGTATGACGTTTCTGTAATGCCCTGCTAAACTACTGCACAAGTACTAGAGGGGGTGAATAGTACTTTAAAATAATTAAGAAGATAATTCCTAATTATCTTGCAAACTCTACCAAACAATGCGGAAATGCGGAAATGTAAATGTTAGACAATAAAGAAACAATCGCAAACAAGCAATATTACTGGGTTCGGATCCACCCAAGTCTCCCGATTTGTTCCCGGTGATCCTACGTCCCAACCACCCGGATCCCTTCCGGATACTTGAGTTAGAAACCCTAACTCAAGATTTCCACTATGAAATACTTGTGAAAAACCTTCACAAGTCAAATCATACACAAATGAAACTTGTGACTCCCACAACCCAGGATCACAAAAAACTCTCACAACCGAGGGTAAACCACTTACAATAATGAAGTAAATGAAATACGAAATTGCTTATCGACAAAATCCTATGCCTTGAGTATAACTTACGATTTAGGGCAAAACGAATTTTGGGGAAGATGAAAAGGCACTAAAACCTAGCTCCAAGATGTAGATCAGCTATGGAGAGCTATGAGGTTGTTGGTGACCTAGGATCAAGCACTTGGCTTGGAAGGCTCACAATCAATGAATCTCTCTTTTGAAATAAGGGTGAGGGAGAGATTCTTGAAAGAAAATGAATGAGCTTTAATGAGATTGAATGCTTTCTATTTGATCTCTAAACTTCTCTTAAAATCAGCCTTGAGTGCAATGAATGTAGCACACTAAGTATATATAGGTTAGAGGAAAGAGAGAGTGAAAATCGTCGCATTAAATGCTCCAACAGCTCTATTCTGAACCAAACTAGTCAGTCAAAGAAGGTTGACTGACCGACTAGTTCATCAACTAGTCGGTCGGTCAAACAGCATAAACCGACTAACTGGTGAACAGGGAATAGATCGAAGTTCAGACTAACAGAATTAGTCGGTCAAAGAACACTTGCCAACCGACTAGTTTCACAACTAGTCGGTCGGTGAGTGAACTTAGACCGACTAAGAGATAAAACAAATAGTCTGAGTACAAATTGATTTAGTCGGTCCAAGAACAAATGTTGACCGACTAGTTCATCAACTAGTCCATCGCCAAATGTGCATTGACCGACTAACGATAAACAGTAACTTGGCATGTACATGGAAAGCTCAACTAGTCGGTCTAAGAAGCATCACGGACCGACTAGTTCACAAACTAGTCGGTCGGTGAGTCAACGTAGACCGACTAACTGTAAACAGTAAAGAGCTTAGAATTGAGAAGGCAAACTAGTCGGTCCAAGAAGCTTTGCCAACCGACTAGATCACCATCTAGTCGGTTGGTTCTTCTTCTTGAACCAACTAACATGCACAAGAAGTCGCGAAACGAAGCGCGATGCTTCGGGAAAGTTCGTATGGACTTCTACTAAGATCCTATGTCTAAGATAGGAGCGTTATGAAGATTAAAACGTAAGACCTACTCAAGGCTTAACATTCTACGGAACGAAGCTAAAAGACTATAAATAAAACTTGACGAACCGTCTTCGAAAGCTTCGATCCGAATCTTCATGACTTCTAAAATGGTCCAAAAGCTTCAACGAAGCTTTAGGCAAACGATCACGTGCTTTGAGAAGTCTCGAGACGTCGCTTTGGATGTTCACATGAATTTGGCGACGATCTCCATAACTGCGCTCACAAATTGTTAGTTCACGATATATTTATGTTTGTTCATTATCCAAAACCAAATCCGGGGAGTCCAATATCCAACATTCTCCCCCTTTTTGGTGGTGACAAACCAACATAAATAATAATCAAAAATAATGATTCAAATGTAATTTACTTACTCCCCCTGTATTGATGACACGTTAATTCCAAAATGAATAATAATAATACACTTCAAGCAAATGAGTAAAGTATATAAAATGAGAATCGATTATTGAAATATCGGATTTGAAAATCCATTTATATATCTTAACTCCCCCTGAATCTAACATATCAAATTAGATTCTTGGAATAATGCTTTAAATTATCATTTAGCACATGTCATTATTATATCTCACCCCCTTTGGCATTAGCAAAAAAGAGTGGGAGGAGATCAACGACAACAACAATGGCTTCAAATAAAAGCACGGGAGTCGTAGAATACGACCACGGTCCAAATGACACCAAGGGAAAATACGAATTAAATCAAAGCGTGTCAATGTGACCAAAGTCGAAAATCGATAAATAAAATCATCAAAACTCAAATTAATATTACGAATTGAGTTATGGAATATATTCTCCAATATCAACATCCTTGGTTAATTTAGTGCATGGAAAACAATTCTATGTTTTCATAGAAATAATTTTTATTCAACTAAGTTATTATCGTCGAGCGACGAAATCAAACATCACAGACATATAGAATATAAAATATGCACAACAGAGTGAAATGTCAACATCGATGTATATATATAAATGAAGCATGAGTACAACATAATGATACATCCGTCAACATACATAAAAGCGATCCAACGATCGGGGCAAAAAATACATCAAAATATCACAACATATAACATATGTCACCACGGACACCAGAGTATCACATACATACACAAATATCAAAACAACATCAGAGATACATCAAAATACATCAAAAGTATCCAAAATACAGAACCACACTCTATCCTACCGAAACTCTCTCATAATAATATCTATCATCTAAAGAGCATAGGAGAGTCCTCTAAAGAAGCTCAGGAGGCTGAGGGAGGATCTCCAGCAGCAGCAGGCTCTGCAGCAGGAGTAGTGGTCACCGGATCAGCTGAAGTGTCCACAGGAGCGACGGTAGTGGCCTCAGGTGCACTAGTCATAGTATCCACCGCAGGAACGGTGGCAACAGGTGTGCTCTCGGGGTCACCGACAGACGAAGCAACAGCACCAGAAGTGCCCTCAGGGGCACGAGCAGCAACACGAACAAGCTCCTCGATCTCCTCCTCATCCAACTCCTCCTCGTCAGAGACTGACGGAGGGATCTCAATGCCCAAGCGTGAGGCGATACGAGCAAGTATCTCCTCAGTACGAGCATAACGAGACTCCATACGTCTCACTGAACGTTCGAGCTCGTCAAGAGTGGTAGAGGGAGCAGGAGCAGCTGAGGCTGAAGTTGACACTGAAGCAGAGGGGGTCGTCCTCTGAACGTGACGGAGCACCACAAGAGACTTATTGACGGCCGTCGCATTCAGAGGGGGACCGAGAGGACGCTCATCATCAGGAGGCAAAGTGACACGAAAGTGGCGAAAGACAAGTGTCAGAAGGCATGGATATGGGATATGAGCAGACTTCGTGGACTTTCGGATACACTCGAAAGAATCCATCTTATCGAGTATGATCCGAGCCCAGTTAATCTCTCTCCCCATGAAGATGGCATAAATGAGCTTCAGGAATGGCTGGGAAGGCAAAGAAGAGGAGCCGTACTTAGGAAGTAAGAACGACTGCAAGATCAAGTTAAGGACCCAGCCATTAGGCTTGAAAGACTTCGAGGGCACGCCAATCATGGCAGGAGGAATCTCATGGAAAATCTTAGAAAGTATGACCTGATCAAGTGAAGAGATGTCATCGACGGAGATATCGGAAGGGAGGAGGCCAGACGACGAGAAACCGATCAACTCTCCTAAGATTTCTGCCGTGAGGACACTCGGTGTCCCTAAGACAGTCGTCTCAATAGAGTGGGTCTCATCGTACTGACCCCGGACACGGTTGGCATAGAAGAGTTTGACTAGGTGAGGGTATGGGTGTGGATTCGCCTTAGGGTCATATCGAAGATAATCGATAAGATTGGAAGACGACAGAAGATCAGCTAGGCCTGAGAAGTCTGAAAACTGTACGAAATGCTCCAATAGCAGCGGACAGTGTTCGATACGGTTATATGCCGCGAGACACAACAGGTCGTCGCAACATAATGAGATATCGACACCGCCAACTGGCATCGGACCCTTTCCCTTAGGCTGACATGTGGAAGTACGGGGTCGAGAGCTAGACGCAGGTTCCCTAAGAGGAGGTGTAGGATCCCTATGGGTCTCGGTCTCAGGTATGTATTCCGTGTCGAAATCGGATGGAGGAGTAGGGGCACGGAATGAAGCAGGAGAGACAGGTTGCTTCCTAGGCTTGGGCTAGGAACGGGGTTTCGCTATCGCTGTCCTCTTACGCTTAAGAGGAGGCGACGATGACGAAGGGGGTTGGGTTGTCTTCGAACGGCGTTTGGGTTACGAAGGTTCCCTAGGGGGCGACTCGACGGTCATAGGGGACGGGCTCGAGGGTTGGATCGGAATCCTTGTCTTCGCCATAAGCGTGACGAGAAAAAGCAAGAATCAACACAAGATTGAAAACTACAACCCTAAACAGCCCTAGCTGAAACCCTAGAAGTGAAAATGATACAAACCCTAACCCTAGAGAGCAAAACACAGCTAGGAGAGGGAGGAGAAACACCTAGGGAGGCAGATCGACGGACGGCGACGGTGGGGATGGCCGGAAAGTGGCCGGAGATCGATCGGAGAGGGAGGAAGTCCAAGGGGATCGACGGTTTTGGCTGAGAGAGAGAGAAGAGAACGATCGACTAGAAATGAAATTAGTCGAATAGAATGAGTTTAAGTCGGTCGAAAGTCGAAAAGACAAGACAGTCCCCGTCACAATTAGTCGGTCACAGTTTAAGCACTGACCGACTAGATGATGATCTAGTCGGTCGGTCAATGAGCTTGAACCGACTAATTGTAAACAGTAACTGAAGCCAAAAAATCAGACAAGAATTAGTCGGTCTAAGCTCATTCACTGACCAACTAGAACAGAATCTAGTCGGTCGGCCAATGAACTTGGACCGACTAAGAGAGTCCCAAAATTTTAGAATTGGAAATTTTGAGTTCTCTCCTAATCGCACTTGGACAAGACATCGAAATACTCTCATTAATCATTATACTACCCCATTAAACATCGAAAATTTGAAATTTGACGATTACGAACAAATCGAGCGAAAATTCCAAAAATTCAACAAAAAAAATCCAGAAAATTCCAATAAATCTAGCATGAGCAAATATAATGAAATAGAATAGCATGCAAGATTATTGATCATAAATAAAATGAATCCTAAATATCGGATTCACCCATAATCCCTAATTCTCGACGCAACCGCACAAAGGAGTCTTCCTTTAGGGGTTTCGTGAAAATATCGGCGATTTGCTTCTGGGTTTCAACGTACACTAAAATGATGTCCTTTTTAGAAACATGATCATCTAAGAAATGGTGTCGGACATCTATGTGTTTTGAACGGGAATGGTGTACCGGGTTCTTGGAGAGACAAATTGCACTTTGGTTGTCCACCATGATAGGGCAAGTATCACAGTTTATATCAAAGTCTATAAGAGTGTGTGTCATCCAAAGAACTTGAGCACACGCGGCACCGGCGGCAATATATTCTGCCTCGGTGGTTGAAAGTGATACAGAATTCTGCTTCTTGGAAAACCAAGAGACAAGAGAATTTCATATAAAATGGCAAGTGCCACTAGTACTTTTCCTGTCGGATTTGCATCCCGCATAATCTACGTCACTATATGAGATTAACTCATACGTGCTAGATTTTGGATAAAGTAATCCAAAATCAGGTGTGTAACTTAAATAACGGAAAATACGTTTTACCGCTACTAAGTGAGACTCCTTAGGTTGGGACTGATAACGAGCACATACACATACGGCAAACATAATATCGGGCCTAGTTGCGGTAAGATAAAGTAAACTACCTATCATACCTCGATATAGACGAATGTTTATATCTTTTTCGCCCGCATCTTTATCAAGATGTGTAGTAGTTCTCATCGGAGTCTTCTTCCCAGAGGCATTCTCCATTCCAAATCGCTTGAGCAACTCCACCGTGTACTTCGTTTGGTGGATGAAGATTGCATCGTTCATTTGGCGAATTTGGAGACCTAAGAAATATTTGAGCTCACCCATGTGGCTCATCTCAAATTGATCCTTCATCACATTAGAAAACTCTTCGCAAAGAGCAAAGTTAGTAGCACCGAAAATGATATCATCAATATAAATTTGAACTAAAATTATATCATTATTCGAATACTTAACAAATAATGTGGAATCAACTTCTCCCATTTTAAAACCCAAATCCAAAAGAAAATTCTTTAAACGGTCATACCAAGCTCGAGGAGCTTGTCTCAAACCGTAAAGTGCTTTCTTAAGTTTGAAAACATGATTTGGAAATTTTTCATTTATAAAACCCGGAGGTTGAGAAACATAAACTTCCTCAACAACATCTCCGTTTAAAAACGCACTTTTTACATCCATTTGAAATAATTTAAAATCCTTATGGCATGCAAAAGATAACAATAATCTAATGGATTCTAATCTAGCTACCGGAGCAAAGGATTCTTCGAAATTGATACCTTCCTCTTGCCGATAGCCTTGAGCTACTAACCGAGCTTTGTTCCGGACGACGACTTGTTTTTCGTCGGTCTTGTTCTTGAAGATCCACTTTGTCCCTATGACGGTGTGGTTCTTCGATGGCAATGGAACAAGCTCCCAAACTTCATTCCTCTCGAATTGAATGAGTTCCTCTTCCATGGCAAGGATCCAAGTGCTATCTTCGCACGCTTCATTAATATTCTTTGGCTCAATCGAGGAGGCAAATGCACAATGAGCGAAGTAGTTCACTTGCGATCTCGTCTTGACACTATCATGAATATTGCCAATGACTTGCTCATGAGGATGGTCACGAACGGTATGAAGCCGTTTGGGAATTCCCTGATCACTAGGAACATTCTCAAAAACTTCATTAGTCGGGTTAGTATCAATAGAATCAATAGAATCAATAGAGTTAGAATTACCAATTGAATCACATAAGACATCCATGGAGTCATCATCATTAGTAATTCTAGTTGGAACAAATCCTTCATTAAATGAAACATGAAGTGATTCCTCGATCGTTGAGGTTCGTTTGTTGTATATCCGGTAGGCTTTGCTATGTGAGGAATATCCAACAAAAATCCCCTCATCGGATCTTGGATCGAATTTGTCCAAACTACCATACGTTTTTAATAAAACATTTTGAACCGAAAACACTAAAATGTTTAACTTGAGGCAACCTACCAAACAACAATTCATAACAAGTTTGTTTAGTGCCGGGCCTCAAAAGTATTCTATTAAACACATAGCAAGCGGTGTGTACCGCTTCCGCCCAAAATTGATGGCCAAGTTGGCTATCATCAAGCATAGTGCGAGCACACTCCACTAGCGTCCTATTCTTTCTCTCAACAACACCATTTTGAGGAGGTGCACGAGGGAATGAAAAGGTGTGTGTAATACCAACGTCATCACAAAACGTTGAGAAAGACTCATTCTCAAATTCCCCTCCATGATCACTACGAATAGTGACAATGGTGGTTCCAATGAGATTTTGTACTTTCTTAACAAAAATTGTGAAGTTTTCAAAAGCATCATTTTTATTACTCAATGAAAATACCCAAGTAAACCTAGAAAAGTCATCAACGATGAAAAGTCCATAACGTGCATTTCCTAATGAAGCAACTCTAGTTGGCCCAAATAAATCTAGATGTAATAGCTTTAGTGGCCGCTTAGAAGAAATGCTTTTCTTAGGTTTAAAAGACGATTTTGGAAGCTTGCCTCGTTGACACGAGTCACAAAAGCTTTTCTTTTGAAAGACTAGCTTAGGGAAGCCTCTAATAGAATTTAAATTGGAAAGCTTAAATAGTGTTCCAAAGTTCACATGACCAAAACGTCGATGCCATAAGTGTTGTTCACTTGTGTTGGCAATGAGACATTGTTCATGTGATCTTGGAAGATCTAGGATGTATATATCCTTATGGCGTGTGTCGGAAAATAATAATTCATTATTATCTTTTCTTAAAATATGGCACATTCCTTTCTTAAAGCTAACTTTGTTACCTTTGTCACAAAGTTGGCTTATTGAAATGAGATTGTGGTTTAATCCTTTAACAAGGTAAACATCACATATAAGTGGTTTAGAAGGATTACCCACTTTTCCAACACCTATGATGGTTTCGCTCTCGTTGCCTCCAAAGACTACCCGGTTTCCATTTGCAATGGGAACAACTCCGGAGAGCAATTGAGCGTCACCCGTCATGTGTTTTGAACACCCGCTATCGAGGATCCAATTCCTCTTGGAGCTAAATTTAAATTTGTTGCTCCGATTCTTTTTCTTGAGTACCTAAAGATAGAAAATATCGTATCATGGTACCCAAGGTCATTGGGTCCAAAAGATTAGACCTTTGGAAGCCAAGTCCAATTGGACTTAGGCTTCCCCACATAATTATCACTATGCACAACATCCATGAAATAAGAATTCATATAAATTTGTTTTTCATTCATGCTTGTGTCCTTTGGGCTCCAAATTGTGAAGATTTTGGGAGCCCTCATCCTATTAGGTGCATGCATGCGTTGTTGATTTCTACGTGATGCATGTCGTGGATAGGCATAAGGAACATGATGAAATGGTGCATGTAGATAATTATTCATACGGTGATGTGGGTGAACATATGCATGTGGAGGAACACTTGCGTGAGGGTGTCTCACTTGGTGTGCACATACCCGTGAACGTGTAGCATAAAAATCATCATATGTGTGAGCCGGTGGAGTAGGCCGTGTGTTCCTACGTGGCATGGTATTCGTGTACATGTAAGTATGACCCTTCTTTGGAGGTCCACCCAAAGTGGGTTTCTTTCCAAATGAAGGTGTGTACGAGGTGGAAGCACCATTGGTAGATGAACTACCAATAGAGTGTTTGCTACCACTCGTTGAGGCATCGGAAGTTGGCCTAACAAAGGTATTGGCCGCTTTGGATGAATTTCCCATCGTATACCCCAAACCAATGTGGTGATTGGCCGGGAGTAAGTCATTTAGGATTTTATCCAAATGGTCCTTACCCTTATTGAATTTATTAATTCGGCCTAATGTGCACTCATATTTCTCGATGAGAGAACGCATAGAAGCATCCAAAGTGGATACTTGCGATGTGAGCACATAAACACGAGATTTGAGATTTTCATTCTTAATGCTCAAAGTCGAGTTTTGAGAATTCAAATCCGCTATCTTGTGTTCCTCCAGATCCTCAATGCTAACATGTTCAAGTTGAGACTTGAGAGTTACAATCTCATTTTTCAAATCTTCAACAACAGTGTCGTTGGTGGTGATGATAGTTTTAGGCGAGGTTTGGATGCTAGCTAAATCATCTTTTACTTTAGTATACCTATTTACTAACTTAGTGTATTTAGACCATAATTCCTCATTAGCATTTCTAAGGTCATCCATTGTTACCTCATCGACTTCGTTATCGCTATCATCAGAGGAAGATCCTTGTTCATTTTCCTTTCTGGCCATGAAGCACATGTGTGCTTGCTCCACTTGCTCATCGTCCGACTCTCCGCTAGAGGAATCATCGGAGTCGGTGAATGTCCCGACAAGCCCCTTTTTGTACCCTTTCTTGTACTTCTTGAACTTGTCGAACTTCGGTGCCTTCCACTTCTCCTTGTGCTTGTTTTGAAGACAATCCGCTTTCATGTGTCCTGGCTTGTTGCATTTGAAACACAAAGGAGAGGAGGCGTTAGAAGAATTAAACTTCGATTTGTTTTTGAAGTTACCTTTTCGGAAGAACCGGTTGAACTTCTTGGCCATGAGAGCCATGGACTCCAAGTCCAACTCGTCTTTCGAGTTTTCATCATCGGTCGATGTGGAAGTTGATGGATCGGCCTTGAAAGCAATAACCTTCTTCTTTGGCTCGTCTTGCTTTAGGTAGGACTTCATCTTTTCCTGCAACTTCAACTTGCTATCCTTGTGTACCTCATAAGACATCAAGGTACCCATTAGTTGAACAACGGTATAAGTTTTCATATCATTACCTTCCTCGATGGCGAAGGTACGTTTCTCCCAACTAGAAGCAAGTCCATCGATGATCTTCGAGACTTTCTCCTTTTGGGTGTAGGTCTTACCGAGAGCCTCCAACTCATTTGTGATGTCGACGAAGCGAGCATAGTACTCCTTCATCTTCTCACCCTGTAGCATATGAAATAACTCGTAATCTTTATTAACTACAACGAGTTTAGAGTCTCTTACCATACTCGTTCCTTCATGCAAGATGAGGAGGGAGTTCCATATTTGATATGCACTCTTACATGTGCATATCTTGTTGAAGTCCTCGGGCTCCAAAGCGCATTGTAAGACGTTCATTGCCTTGGCATTGCTTACCTCCGCGACGATCTCCGTGGGAGTCCACTTCTCGAAATCTTCTTCGGCAGGCTCGACATACTCCTTCATTGTGTCCCTCCATAATGAAGCACTCCGGAGGAAAGTTTCCATCCGACATTTCCAGTACCCGTAGTTGATACCGTGGAAGAAGGGAGGCTTCGTCGAGGAGTGTCCTTCCATCACCGAAGACGCTCCTTCACGATTCTTGAAGGTGCTATAGTCGGAAGGTGGACAAACGGTCTTGTTGTCGTTGGCCGACATAGCTATAGACTTGGCTCTGATACCAAATGTAATGCCCTGCTAAGCTACTGCACAAGTACTAGATGGGGGTGAATAGTACTTTAAAATAATTAAAAAGATAATTTCTAATTATCTTGCAAACTCTACCAAACAATGCAGAAATGCAGAAATGTAAATGTTAGACAACAAAGAAACAATCGCAAACAAGCAATATTACTGGGTTCGGATCCACCCAAGTCTCCCCGACTTGTTCCCGGTGATCCTACGTCCCAACCACCCGGATCCCTTCCGGATACTTGAGTTAGAAACCCTAACTCAAGATTTCCACTATGAAATACTTGTGAAAAACCTTCACAAGTCAAATCATACACAAATGAAACTTGTGACTCCCACAACCCGGGATCACAAACAAACTCTCACAACCGAGAGTAAACCACTTACAATAATGAAGTAAATGAAATACGAAATTGCTTACCGACAAAATCCTATGCCTTGAGTATAACTTACGATTTAGGGCAAAACGGATTTTGGGGAAGATGAAGAGGCACCAAACCCTAGCTCCCTGATGTAGATCAGCTATGGAGAGCCATGAGGTTGTTGGTGACCTAGGATCAAGCACTTGGCTTGGAAGGCTCACAATCAATGAATCTCTCTTTTGAAATAAGAGTGAGGGAGAGATTCTTGAAAGGAAATGAATGAGCTTTAATGAGATTGAATGCTTTCTCTTTGATCTCTAAACTTCTCTTAAAATCAGCCTTGAGTGCAATGAATGCAACACACCAAGTATATATAGGTTAGAGGAAAGAGAGAGTGAAAATCGTGGCATTAAATGCTCCAACGGCTCTATTCTGAACCAAACTAGTCGGTCAAAGAAGGTTGACTGACCGACTAGTTCATCAACTAGTTGGTCGGTCAAACAGCATGAACCGACTAACTGGTGAACAGGGAATAGATCGAAGTTCAGACTAACAGAACTAGTCGGTCAAAGAACACTTGCCAACCGACTAGTTTCACAACTAGTCGGTCGGTGAGTGAACTTAGACCGACTAAGAGATAAAACAAATAGTCTGAGTACAAATTGATTTAGTCGGTTCAAGAACAAATGTTGACCGACTAGTTCATCAACTAGTCGGTCGCCAAATGTGCATAGACCGACTAACGATAAACAGTAACTTGGCATGTACAGGGAAAGCTCAACTAGTCGGTCTAAGAAGCATCACGGACCGACTAGTTCACAAACTAGTCGGTCGGTGAGTCAACGTAGACCGACTAACTGTAAACCGTAAAGAGCTTAGAATTGAGAAGGCAAACTAGTCGGTCCAAGAAGCTTTACCGACCGACTAGATCACCATCTAGTCGGTTGGTTCTTCTTCTTGAACCAACTAACATGCACAAGAAGTTGCGAAATGAAGCGCGATGCTTCGGAAAAGTTCATATGGACTTCTACTAAGATCCTATGTCTAAGATAGGAGCGTTATGAAAATTAAAACGTAAGACCTACTCAAGGCTTAACATTCTACGGAACGAAGCTAAAAGACTATAAATAAAACTTGACGAACCGTCTTCGAAAGCTTCGATCCGAATCTTCATGACTTCTATAATGGTCCAAAAGCTTCAACGAAGCTTTAGGCAAACGATCACACGCTTTGAGAAGTCTCGAGACGTCGCTTTGGATGTTCACATGAATTTGGAGACGATCTCCTTAACTGCGCTCACAAATTTTTAGTTCACGATATATTTATGTTTGTTCATCATCCAAAACCAAATCCGGGGAGTCCAATATCCAACAGTTTCCACGTGGTCCGATTAATTATTAAACAAAAATATTTTACTCCATTATTAATGACTGGGATGTTGTATATTTTCATTGCCTGTAGCATGAAATTGCGTTTACACATACTACATGACTGTGATGAATAATTAAATGCCCGCTGCATTATTGATGTCTCTGCGACGAATGTTAATATTTAGTTGTGGTTTTGGATCGACTATTTGTCACCATTTATTTTTCTCGCATTTTTTCTTTTGAGAGAAATTGTAGTGAGGACGAAATTGTATAAATTCTGAAGTCTGGCGCACATCCCACAGTGATAAAGATCTACTTCCAGAAGAAGAGGGCCCCCATGAGGGTTTCCGAGTTGTATTTTCTTTTTAAAAGAGACTGTAAATGGACTTTATTTTGTACTTTAAAAATGGTGACTAGCTGATTCACACAACAAATATCTGTGTCTGAAATGCATAATTATTTATTTTCAAATATTTAATTACTGACTGTTTGACATGCTTAGATAAATGGCAAAGATAGCGAGCGTCAACTTCGACATATTGGATGCAACAGGCAAGAACTACTTGAGCTGGCAGTTGGATATCAAATTCCACCTACGCTCACAGGGATTGAGTCATGCCATTGTTGTTGGCGATACGGTTTCTGACATAGATAAGGCGAAAGAAATTATCTATAAGACTATATCAGACGCCATATCGATCGGACCCTGAAGGCTGAGTACCTCACTGTGGAAGACCCGTACGAGTTATGGACCGCCCTCGAGGATCGATACAACCATCAAAAAGATGTTATCCTTCCTCGAGCGTGATATGAATGGGAGAACCTTCATCTGCAGGACTTTAAGTCCATTGTCGAGTACAACTCGACACTATTTAGCATCACCTCACTCCTGAAGTTGTGTGGTGAAAAACTGACAGAGGAACGCATGCTGGAGAAAACTTACACATCCTTCCACGAGAAGGATGTCATCCTCATGCAACAGTATCGTGAACGGAAATTCACGAAATACTGTGAAGTTCTCTCATGCCTTCTGATGGCAGAAAAGAATAGGGACCTCTTGCTGGCCACCCAAAACTTGCGCCCTGCTAGCACTGCACTTGCGCCTGAATTGCACAATATCTCCTCCCAGAAGAAAAAGAATAAATTCAAAGGCAACCCCCCCGAAGGGAAAGGCATTGAAGAAGCAGTCTAGAGGACCACCTCCAAAGACTAACAATGAGGGGAAGAGGAAAAATGTATGGAAGAGGAAAGACAATGGCCAGACATTTACCGCCAAGAAAGATTGGGAAGACAAATACCATAGATGTGGCATGACTGGACACTGGTCCAGAAACTGTCAAACTCCACACCACCTCTAGGATTTGTACCAAGCTAACCAGAAGTCTGCTGAAACAAACCTTGTGGAAAAAGAAGAATTGGCTCCAATTAGGTACATCACCGAGGACTTCTCAACCGATGACCTGCTAGACTGATGCCTTATCTATTTATGCATTTTGATGTAGTTGAAAAAACAATTTCATTTTTGGTTGTTTATTTCTATCAATCATGTTAGTTCAATTTTCAGACTTTGAATAACAGTTACTTGTTTTGTGCCTTATACTGCTATGCTTTTTCTTTCTTGCTATAGATGGATAATAAATGCTTAGTGGACAGTGCTTCTATGCACACGATCCTTCAAGATATTTGCTTCTTTAAAAGCATCAATCAATACGATGGCACCATAAATAGTATTTCTGGTTCATTAAATATAATAGAAGGATCAGGGGAAGCAAACTTTTTGCTCCCCAATAAAACAGAAATTTTAATAAAAGATGCTCTTTTCTCTCCAAGCTCGCACAGAAACTTACTAAGTTTCGGAGACATCCGTTTAAACGGATACCACCTAGAAACGGCGAAAAAATATAACAAAGAATACTTGTATGTTACTGCTCTAAAAAACGGTGCTAAAACCATCGTTGAGCGTTTCGAGGGACTCCCGTTGGGTCTCTACTATACAACAATACGAGCAATGGAAGCCAATACAATGGAGCACCAGAAGTGCAAAAATCAACTAGAAATCTAACTCTGGTATAACAGACTCGGACACCCTGGATCGGCAATGATGCAACACATCATATCCCAATCCCTTGGAATTAATTTGAAGAACCTGAAGTTACTTCGAAAGGGTGAATTTCCTTGTCCCCCTGTTCAAAAGGTAAATTGATTACGAGACATCTCCACCTAAAGTGGACTCAGAGTCTCCCAGCTTCCTAGAGAGAATACATGGATACATTTGTGGGCCTATTCACCCCTCAAGTGGCACATTCTGGTACTTTATGGTACTGATAGACGCATCTTTCAAATGGTCATATGTGAGCCTACTGTCCACCCGCAACGTAGCCTTTGCAAAGCTATTAGCACAAATCATTAAGTTACGGGCACATTTTCCAGATAACCAGATTAAGAAATTACGTTTGGATAACGCTGGGGAATTTAAATCACATGTCTTTTTAGACTACTGCCAAGCAACTGGCATTAAAGTTGAACATCCTATAGCACATTTTCACACCCAAAATAGGTTAGCTGAATCCCTTATAAAGCGACTATAATGGATTGCTCGTCCATTGCTAATGCAATCCAGTTGCCTGTGACTGCATGGGGACATGCAATCTTGCATGCTGCATCACTAATAAGATTACGACCATCTGGTAGTCAAACTTATTCACCGATGCAACTTGCATATGGAACTACACCAAATATCTCTCATTTCAGGACATTTGGATGCACAGTCTATGTCCATATCGCACCACCACAGAGGACCAAGATGGGTCCATAATGTCAATCTATATAGGGTTTGACTCACCAACGATCATTAGATACCTAGAATCCCTAACGGGGGACGCTTTCAAGGCACGTCTCGAAGACTATGAGTTTGACGAGAATAACTTCCCAAACTAGGCATGGACGCTAAGAAGCCTGAAGCTTCAAAGACCATTTCATGGGATACAAAAACTTTATCTCACTTTGATCCGTATACGAACCAATGTGAAGATGAGATCCTGAAGATCCTCCAAATACAAAATACAGTTCATATACTACCAGACAAATTCATTGATACCTAGAAGGTTGTCAGGTCACACGTCCCTGCTGCAAACACGCCAGCTAGGATTGACATACCCAAAGATGGATGCAATCCACTTGCAGCAGAAGCGGTCGTACCTTAAGAAAAGAGAGGACGACCACCAGGCTCAAAGGATAAACTTTCCCTAAAGAGGAAAACTCCTGGAGAAACTAAAACGATACCACCATAGGATGCTGAGCTCAGCCTAGACACCTCTCCCCTCCTAAAAACCCCTGAAGAGGAAAATATAGGAGAAATATCATTAAGTTATGTACGTACTGGGGAGGTACTGGATAGAAAAAGCACAATCATCGATGATGACTTCGCGTTCGTTATTGCTAATCACGTCACTGAATATGATGATGATATCGATCCATGCTCTCTAGCAGAATATAAACGCAGTGAGGATTGGCCAAAATGGAACTAGGCAGGACCTGTAGTCCCAACACCAAAGGGTGTAAAACCTGTGGGATATAAATGGATATTCGTAAGAAAGAGAAACGAAAATAATAAGATCGTATGCTACAAAGCGTGCCTTGTTGCACATGGTTTTTTCTAATGACCAGGAATAAATTATGATGATACATACTCTCCGGTCATGGATGCGATCACTTTTCGATTTATAATTAGCTTAATGGCTACGGAAGGCCTGGATATGCAGCTCATGGACGTTGTGACTGCATACCTATATGGAAATATAGATAAAGACATCTATATGAGACTTCTAGACGGTTATAAACTACCAACAAAAATGGCAGATAGACCTCGGGACATCTATTCTATCAAACTTCAAAGATCACTGTATCGTCTGAAACAATTGAGAAGAATGTGGTACAACAGACTCAGTGAATTCCTCGTATAACAAGGATTCACAAATAATGAAGTCTTTCCTTGCATCTTTATAAGAGCAAAGGTAACATGATTCGTAATAATTGTCTTCTATGTAGATGATTTAAATCTCATTGGATCTCCTGAAGAGATAGCTGAGATATCCAAAAGCCGTACACAAACTATTGAGATGAAAGACCTTGGCAAAACCAAATACTGCCTCGGCTTACAAATTGAGCACATCAACGGAGGAATCCTGTTACATCAATCCACTTACACAAGGAAATTGTTGAAAAATTTCCAAATGGACAAATGTCACTCGCTGAGTACACCAATGGTCGTCAGATCATTGGATGTTGATAAAGACCCCTTCCGTCCGTTAGAAGAGAGGGATGAAACACTTGGTCCAGAAGTACCTTACCTAAGTGCCATTGGAGCACTCCTCTATCTGGAAAACTATACGCGTTTCGATATAGTGTTCACAGTTAACCTACTAGCCAGACACAGTTCAATGCCCACAAAGCGCTACTGGAAAGGAGTGAATCACCTTCTGTGCTACCTCCAAGGGTCGGTAGACCTGCGACTATACTACCAGAAAGGCGTATCCTCTAACTTAATTGGTTTTGCAGATGCATGATACGGATTTGATCCTCACACTGCAAAGTCCCAGACTGGTTTCGTATTCACATATGGTGGAACAGCCATATCATGGAGATCTGTGAAGCAGACCTCAACAGTAACATCATCCAACCACTCCGAACTCATTGCGATCCATGATGCTAGCAGAGAATGCTTTTGGCTACGTTCAGTCATTCACCACATCCTGGGGGACGACCGGCCTGAAGACGGGCGACCTTGAACCAACCACCATGTACGAAGACAATGCAGCCTGCATATCTCAATTACGAGATGGCTACATCAAAGGTGCCAGGACGAAGCACATTTCCCCCAAGCTTTTCTCGACGCATGAACTACAAGAAGACAAACAGATCGACATCCAGCAAATCCAGTCTTGCAATAACCTGGGAGATCTATTTACTAAAGCACTATCTCGTTGTACCTTTAGAAAACTTGTTATAGGAATTGGTATGAGACAGTTGAAAGACTTACAAGCCTGAAGCTTGTATACAACAGGGGGAGCTAATGTTTGTTGTACTCTGTTCCCTTAGATATTGGTTTTTTCCACTGGGTTTTCCATAGCCAAAGGTTTTAACGAGGAAACCACATCAACACTAGATGCAGTAGCATCTACTCCTAGTAATATCCACCGATCAGGGTAAGTTAATGAGACTTGCACTCTTTTTCCTTAGCTATTGGTTTTTTCCACTGGGTTTTCCATAGCCAAAGGGTTCAACGAGGCAAGACCTCCTAACTTAGGATCCAGAAGTATCCATACCCACATGATCTGATAAGCTATATGAATCCCGAAGCATTCATATAACTACCTTACAACAATGGATGGAAAAGGAGAAGTGTTATGAACGGGCTTTTGTAGGCCCAAGTGGAGCCCAATAGGGTTTAGGGTATCCACCCATTCTGTAATTGATTTCTATAAATAGAGGGCTAGGGTTCAGTAGCCGGCACTCTGATAACACTTTTTATTTTTTAATTCTCTTTTTCATCGTAGGTGTGAACCTTTTTGAAGATCTAGTTAATATCTAGGTACTAATAAATACCAATGTTCATAGGGTACGTGCCTCTAAGGTGAATAAAAATGATTTGAGGAAGAAGGACAAAACTATGAAGAAGGAAGTGGAAGAAGCATAAGATTTATTGGGGGGTGTGTGGGTGGGTGGGAGTGGTGGCGTAACTAGGATTTTTTTAACCATGTGCGAATATAAAAATGATGCAAAGAATATTTTTTAAAATTAACAAAGCAAAAAAAATTAAATGCTCAGATTGCATTCATTATTTGATAATGTCGACACAATAGTATCATTCATATATCTAAAATATGATATATAAATATACCTACAATATGCTATCTAAGTCAAACTATATGAATATATCTTGAATCGAACTGATTCACAATGTCTTCTGTGTCAAGACTGGTAGTAGTTTATTTCTCAATATAAGATATCGAGTTATTAGCATGCAGTTCATCTTCCATCTTGTTACATAATGGTGTTTTTATAAGTCTCAATATAAAATATCAATTTATTTCCGTGTTGGCAGTCGAAACAGGAAGATGACTATCTTTTCCTCCAGCTCTCTTCAAACTAATAAATCCTCTCATAATCCAAGCTTTTTGTTTGTGATGTTGGGAGGAATTTCTCTCAATAAGAAAATAAGGAAAACAATATGAATGGTCAGTCTCTTTAGAATATTCTAACCAATTATAAGACTTGAACCAATCATGTCAAAAGCTACTCCCATCTTCATTTCTTGGATATTCTTGATGGTTTGGTTGCCATGGTCCCATTTTCCCGTAACGACGTCGAACTTCATTTTGTTATTTATATAGATATTTCCATATTGCTTGATGTAATCCTATATCATGTGATATCATATCCTTAATCTTTTGAAACTTCGAAGGATGTTATACTTGTCCTATAGAAGTCGATGTAGAAATATAATTTATTAGTGGCTTCGTAGAAGGTGTCCAGCTTGAGGCCACAATAGCATCTTGTTAGGATATTGAGTCATCCCTAGGAGTATTTTGATGATATGCAAATAATTAGGTTGTATACTGATAAAATCTATGAGTGTATGTTTACGTGATCAATGAGTCCAAAGCAAAGATGAATACTTGAATCAATAACT
Organism: Scilla litardierei; assembly: GCA_030789695.1. Lineage (NCBI taxonomy): Eukaryota > Viridiplantae > Streptophyta > Magnoliopsida > Asparagales > Asparagaceae > Scilla > Scilla litardierei. Next base: position 124,516,862 of record CM061133.1, read on the forward strand.
TGTGGAGCTCACCAAATGAAGATATAAGCTTATGAAGAAGCATGGAGCTCAAGTGCAAGTGATGAAGCTCAATCAAGACAACCTAAGGCTCAAAAGGATTCAAAGACATAGATATGCATGTCAAGACTACATCAAGACTATATAAGATTGGTAATTTTTGATGTAGTTTATTCATGTTTTTAGATTCAATGTAAAGACTTATAATGAAGCTTCACACACTTAGGAACACATAAAAAATATTTTTAATAATATTTTGAAAGTCATTTCCTAAGTTTTGAGTGTCGTATCAATGTATTGGGATATGAATCGACTAGTTTCAGTGATATAATCGACTTTGCTCTTGGGAATGATATTTCCTTACAGGGGAGTTGAACCTTACTATCCTAGGAGTCAACTCATGAGCTTGGAGTCGACTCCAAAGTGTTTGGAAATGTATGCCCTTCAGGCAATTATTGTAATTGTAATAAACATCTTGTTTGAAATAATAGTAATCTATTTGGTATTCTTTACCTTTGTAATCCTCTGTATCACTCATATGGTTGTAGTTATGTTATATGATGCATGGATAAAGTCCCATGACTTATGTGAGGAACATTGAGATCATGACGAGATCATGATAATGATGCCAGTGTGTTCGCCAAACATATGTCCAGAAATTTTCTTGGTCAGAGGATGGGACATCAATATTCTAGTTAGATCAGTGTATATTGATCTATACCATCTAGTGGCTGACCTTATAGCCAATCAGTGTGGAGACATCGATAAATGATGCATATGTGCTTATTAGAGAGCAAGTTCACGGAACGACTTACCAAAGATGCTTTTGTACAATTATAATACTCTGAGTGTCAACAGAAGATCTCAGATGACAGTAGGTGTGGCATAGTCCTTATGACCGGAGATGTGCTAAAGGACCTTGCATGTGGAAGATTATACTTTGGCATTTACCAAACAGTTTCATTATAGCTGATGCACATGAACATACTGGGTATAGTTAGAAGCATGCGAAGGGAGTGGCCATCTAGCCATGATCCGTCTCCTCCAATATTGGAGATTAGTGTCGCAATGGATTTAAATGGATCCATAGTAAATCCCTGGCCAGGGTAGTAGATAAACTTGTTAAGAGTTAACAAGTGTCATCCAACCGATACCTATGGGATCACATTACTCAAGGGTTTAAGGTGTAGTTTGGTTTGACTTCAAACAATACCCTAGACACCTTAGTAACGTAGTCTTGACGAAGGGATCGGACTGCATGAAATTTGTCACTTTTGTTAGGAAACACATGTATCATGTTTGGTTTGAAGTACTGTCACTCTAATACCACGTGTGTGATCTTCTGCATAGAATGGCAAGTACACACTAGAGGCGGTGTGATTAATCTATAAAAATTCATCTGGATAATCTACCTAAGTCTACAAATAGAGTTACACAAATTAAACTTAATCAATAAATATCACTTGCTAAGAGTGTGCAGTGAAAATAAACTAGCAAGAGGTAAAAACAATCATAGAAAGTAGATAACAAACGCAAAACGAGAATTACTTTGGTTTGGATACCCAACCCACTTGTTTTATCCTACGTCTAGCCACACGAGTCCCACTCGGTTAAATACACTATTTTCCAAATACTTACAATACCTCTTCCTACTAGGAATTTCTTACAACACTTCTCTTCCCAAGTTACCACCTCACACAATTGGGGATTTTCACTTACTCTTTTGAAGTTGATACAATGTTACCTATAGCCTAGCAATGAAGCCTTGTGTAGATGTGATGGCTATAATGTTGATCTCCAATGAATGATGAAGTTGAAAGCTGTTGGAGATCAAAGAGATTTGGCCAAAAGATTTAAGAAATCTTTAAAACATAGGCCAAGAAAACTTGAGGGCTTTTGAGAGAGCTTTAGAAATAATTTTTAAAACTTAATTTTTGCTCTTCAAATTCCTTTTAAAAAGTTTTTTCTCAAAGCCTCGGCAAACTCAGCTTAGATAGGGTAAGAATCCATTGAAAACAATTTCCAAAAACGCCCCTCCAACGGATGGACAAAATAGTTTTGTGTAAATTATGGAACTGTATTTTCTGTGTGTTGGGCTTTCAGTACTCGACTACTTTACAAATGGTAGTCGACTTCCTAAACAACTGTAGTCGACTATTTTATGGGACATTGAGTTTTCAATGAAAAGTAGTCGACTCATATTCAAGGAGTAGTCGACTATCTAACATATACATATGATATGGCATGAAAAATCTTTTAAATATTTAAAAACATTTTAAAACATTTTATGGTGGTTCAACGTGCGTGTGAGCTTTTAGAAAGGGATTAATAAGCTAAGACAAAATAAAGAAAAATACATCAATTATCTACATTACAATTGAGGGAAGATTTTGAACTTATCCTATGTGGCAGCGTCATGTCAAGTTTTGGGGGAAAATTTCTTGGATTGATGGGCAATTTGTTGGGAATTCACAAAAGCATAGAAACTTTTTTTGAAAACTTATTTGTTGAGGGGGACAAAAGTGGAGGGAAACCAATTCATTTAATATTAGTTATGAAAAAAATGTTCTGCACACACAATCTCATCTTGGGAATGAATGCGAGCTGTGGGAGAATGAACACGGGAGATGCTGCCAACTCATTGATCCGCATTGCAAAACCCTGTAAAATTTTGATCCCATCTGCTGATATTTCAGGGGAAACTAAATTTTTGGGAACTAAGATTTTGAGGGGACCTAATAATTATTGAGTTTTAAGGGAACTAAGATTTTGAGGGGACCTAATAATTATTGAGCTTTAATTATTGATGTTTGTTTAAAATTAGTGGGTCCAAGATTTTTAAATGAACAGTGCCCTAAGGGCATGTGTTATATGTATATGAAGCCCGCGCCGAAGGCGCCCACGCCATTTTTAACGCTAATTTGTTGTTCCACGTCGAAGGCACCCGTGCCAAAATTGTTGTTTTACACCGAATTTGTTGTTCTGCACCGAAGGCACCCACGTTGATGCATTCTTGCTTCCCAAGCTCTTTATTTTGCTCCAATTGATCTATAGCCTTATTTAGCTCATCATTACTCCATTGAATGCTTCATTTGATTTGCCTTAAGCTCATGTACATAAGGATATTGTTAGATGCAACATTTTTCATCATCAAAACCATACTGATGAGACTCAATATCTCAATATTCTCTCCCTCTTCGATGATGACAAATAAAACATGCATAATAACTGAAAAATACTTACCTATCCTGTAACACATTATGTTAGTAATAAAATATACCACTTGTATGTATTGCGTGTAGGGGGGATGAATGCATCATTGTCCACTAAGCAACACACTCGAGGGGGGATGAAAAGTGTATATGCAATTAAAATACTAATTAAAATAAATTAGACAATGTGGAATAAATAATTGCAGCACAACAAAAACAAAGATACAACATAATCACAAACACGGTATGTATGCTAGTTCGGACCTTACACTGGCGATCCTACTCCAGTACCACCCTTGTAAACTCGAGCTGTGGATTTCTACTAAGCTCTCTAAGCCGGGGCACCAAACTCAAACAGAGTACAATCCTTAAACATGGATACTGGGGAGTAAACCCTCCAAGGTGTGCAGTACACCTATTTAAGGGTGTTTTGTTGAATATTGGATCCCACAATTGTTGGATATTGGACTCCCCGGATTTGGTTTTGGATGATGAACAAACATAAATATACCGTGAACTAACACTTTGTGAGCGCAGTTATGGAGATCGTCGCCAAATTCATATGAATATCAATTACGACGTCTCAAGACTTCTCAAAGCACGTGATCGTATGCCTAAAGCTTCGTTGAAGCTTTTGGACCAATTTAGAAGTCATGAAGATTCGATTGAAGCTATTGAAGACGGTATCGTCAAGTTTTATTTATAGTCTTTAAGCTTCTGTCGTAGAATGTTAAGCCTTGAGTAGGTCTTACGGTTTAAATCTTCATAACGCTCATATCTTAGCTCTAGGATCTTAGTAGAAGTCCATACAATCCTTCCCGAAGCTTCGCGCTTCGATTCGTGACTTCTTGTGCATGTTAGTTGGTTCAAGAAGAAGAACTGACCGACTAGATGGTGATCTAGTCGATCGGCAAAGCTTCTTGGACCGACTAGTTCTTCTCAGTCATTTTCAAGCTCTTTACTGTTTACAGTTAGTCGGTCTAAGTTGACTCACCGACCGACTAGTTTGTGAACTAGTCGGTCAGTGATGCTTCTGTGACCGACTAGTTGAGCTTTCCCTGTACATGCACATTTGAGCCTAAGCTACTGTTTATCATTAGTCGGTCTGTGTTCATTGATCGACCGACTAGTTGATGAACTAGTCGGTCAACTTTCCTTCTTGGACCGACTAGTTTAGTTTTACTGTACAGGCCAATTTTTTCACCTAACTTACTGTTTATCGTTAGTCGGTCTATGTTCATTTGGCGACCGACTAGTTGGTGAATTAGTCGGTCAACATTTGTTCTTAGACCGACTAAGTCTATTTCTGCTCAGACTTCAGTTTTATCTGTTAGTCGGTCTACGTTGATTAACCGACCGACTAGTTGTAAAACTAGTCGGTCAGCTACTCTTCTGGACGGACTAGTTCCTTATGTATGTGCTTTAACCTTTTCTCTGTTCACTCATTAGTCGGTATACGTTAATTGACTGACCGACTAGTTGATGAACTAGTCGGTCGGTGGTTGCTCTTTGACCGACTAGTTGGGTTCAGAAAAGAGCCGTTGGAGCATTTAATGACTCGAATTTATTTCTCTCTCTCCTCTAACCTATATATACTTGATGGGCTGCATTCATTGCTGCCAAGGTTGATATTATTGCAAGTTTAGAGATCAAGAGAAATCATTCCAAGCTCATTCAAAGCTCATTCATTCCATTCAATAATCTTTCCTAACTCTTACTTCCAAAGAGAGATTCATTTAGTGTGAAGCCTTCCAAGACAAGTGCTTGATTCTAGGTCACCAACATCCCCATAGCTCTCCATCGCTGATCTACATCTTGGAGCTAGGGTTTGGTGCCACTTCTTCTTCCTCAAAATCATCCTTGCCCTAATTCGTAAGCATTACTCAAGGCATAGGTATTTTGTCGGTAAGAAGTTTCTTATTTCATTTCATATTTGAATTGTAAGTTTCACTCTCGGTTGTGAGAGTGTGGTTGTGATCCCGGGTTGTGGGAGTCACAAATTACATTTTGTATGATTTGACTTGTGGAGGTTTTTCACAAGTATTTCATAGTGGAAATCTTGAGTTAGGGTTTCTAACTCAAGTATCCGGAGGGGATCCGGGTGGTTGGGACGTAGGATCACCGGGAACAAGTCGGGGAGACTTGGGTGTATCCGAACCCAGTAATATCGTTTGTTAGCCTTGTTAATTTTGTTGTTGTCTTCAATTTAAGCTTCCGCAAATTGATTTGGTAGTTGTTTGCACTATAATTAGGAATTTTACTCCTTGTTATTTTTAAAGTACTATTCACGCCCCCCCTCTAGTACTTGTGCAGTAGCTTGTAGGGCATTACATTTGGTATCAAAGCCAGATACTTAGCTATGTCTGCCAACGACAACAAGGCCGTTCGTCCACCTTCCGACTATGGCACCTTCAGGAACCGTGAAGGAGCATCTTCGGTGATGGAAGGACATTCCTCGACGAGGCCTCCATTCTTCAACGGTACCAATTACGGGTACTGGAAATGCCGGATGAAAACCTTCCTCCGGAGTGCATCTTTATGGAGGACCACGATGAAGGAATACGTCGAGCCCGCCGAAGAAGACTTTGAGAAATGGACAACCGCGGAGGTCGCCGCGGAGGTAAGCAATGCCAAGGCAATGAACGCCTTGCAATGCGCTTTGGAGCCCGAGGACTTCAATAAGATATGCACATGTAAGAGTGCATATCAAATTTGGAACTCCCTCCTCATACTACATGAAGGGACGAGTAGGGTAAGAGACTCTAAACTCGTAGTTGTTAACAAAGATTACGAAATGTTTCATATGCAACAGGGTGAGAAGATGAAGGAGTATTACGCTCGCTTTGTCGACATCATAAACGAGTTAGAGGCTCTCGGCAAATCCTACACCCAAAAGGAGAAGTGTTCGAAGCTTATCGAAGGACTTCCTTCTTCTTGGGAAAAGCGTACCTTCGCCATCGAGGAAGGTAATGATATGAATAAGTACACCGTACTTCAACTAATGGGTACTTTAATGTCATTCGAGGTACGCAAGGATAGCAAGCTAAAATTGCAGGAAAAGATGAAGTCCTACCTAAAGCAAGACGAGCCAAAGAAGAAGGCTATTGTTTTTAAGGCCGCTCCATCCACATCCACATCAACCGATGATGAAGACTCGAAAAACGAGTTGGACTTGGAGTCCATGGCACTCATGCCCAAGAAGTTCAACCGTTTCTTCCGAAAAGGTAACTATAAGAACAAAGCTAAATTTGGTTCTTCTAACGCCTCCTCCTCTCCTTTGTGTTTCAAGTGCAATAAGCCAGGACACATGAAAGCGGAGTGTCCTCTCAATAAGCAAAAGGAGAAGTGGAAGGCACCGAAATTCGATAAGTCCAAGAAGTACAAGAAAGGAAACAAAAAGGGACTTGTCGGAGCAACATTCACCGACTCCGAGGATTCCTCAAGCGGAGAGTCGGACGATGAGCAAGTGGAGCAAGCGCACATGTGCTTCATGGCAAGAGATGAGCATGATCAAGGATCCTCCTCTTCTGATGATAGTGACGACGAAGGCGATGAGGTAACTATGGATGATCTTAGAAATGCTAACTCTCAATTATGGTCTAAATACACTATGTTAGTAAATAGATATACTAAAGTAAAAGATGACCTAGCTAGCATTCAAACCTCGCCTAAGACTATCATCACCAACAACGACACCGTTGTTGAAGAGTTAAGAAATGAGATTGTTAATCTCAAATCTAAACTTGAACATGTTAGCATTGAAGATCCGGAGGATCACAAGATAGCGGATTTGACTTCTCAAAACTCGACTTTGAGTATTGAGAATGAGAATCTTAAATCTCATGTTTATGTGCTCACATCGCAAGTATCCAACTTGGATACTTCTATGCGTTCTCTCACCGAGAAATATGAGAACACATTAGGCCGAATTAATAAATTCAATAAGGGTAAGGACCTTTTGGATAAAATCCTAAGTGACTTACTTCCGGCCAATCACCACATTGGCTTGGGGTATACGATGGGATGTTCATCCAAATCGACCACTACTTTTGTTAGGCCAACTTCCGGTGACTCAACGAGTGGTAGCAAACACTCTATTGGTAGTTCTTCTACCAATGGTGCTTCCACCTCGTCCACACCCTCTTTCGGAAAGAAACCCACTTTGGGTGGACCTCCAAAGAAGGGACATGCTTATATGTACACCAATACTATGCCACGTAGGAACACACGTCCTACTCCACCGGCTCACACATATGATGATTTTTATACAACACATTCACGGGCACGTGCACACCATGTGAGACACCCTCACGCACGTGTTCCCCCACATGCATATGTTCACCCACCTCATCATATGAATAATTCTCGTCGTGCACCATTCCATCATGTTCCTTATGCCTATCCACAACATGCATCACGTAGAAATCAACGTCGCATGCATGCACCCAATAGGATGAGGGCTCCCAAGATTTTCACTATTTGGAGCCCAAAGGACACAAGCATGGATGAAAAACAAGTGTATATGAATGCTTATTTTTCGGATGTTGTGCATAGTAGAAATTATGTGGGGAAGTCTAAGTCCAATTGGACTTGGCTTCCAAAGGTCTAATCTTTTGGACCCAATGACCTTGGGTACCATGATATGAAATTCTCTATCTTTAGGTACTCAAGGAAAAGAAAAAGAAAAGGAGCAACAAATTTAAATTTAGCTCCAAGGGGAATTGGATACTCGATAGCGGGTGTTCAAAACACATGACGGGCGATGCTCAATTGCTTTCCGGAGTGGTGCCCATTGTTAATGGGAACCGGGTAGTCTTTGGAGGCAACGAGAGCGAAACCATTGTCAGTGTTGGTAAACTGGGTAACCCATCTAAACCCTTAATTAGTGATGTTTATCTAGTTAATGGTTTAAATCATAATCTTATTTCAATAAGCCAACTTTGTGACAAAGGTTACAAAGTTAGCTTTGCGAAAGGATTATGTCATATTTCAAATGATAATAATAATTTATTATTTTCCGGAACACGTCATAAATATATTTATATTTTGGATCTTCCTAAGTCTTATGAACAATGTCTCGTTGCCAACACAAGTGAACAACACTTATGGCATCGACGCTTTGGACATGTGAACTTTGGAACACTTTATAAGCTTTCAAAATTAAATTCCATTAAAGGTTTTCCGAAGCTCTTTTTTTGAAAAGAAAAGTTTTTGTGATTCTTGTCAACGTGGCAAGCTTCCTAAATCTTCATTTAAACCTAAGAAAAGCATTTCTACTAAACGGCCACTAGAGCTATTACATCTAGACTTATTTGGGCCAACTAGAGTTGCTTCCTTAGGAAATGCAAGATATGGACTTGTCATCGTAGATGATTATTCGAGATTTACATGGGTATTTTTCTTATGTAATAAAAATGAAGCTTTTGAAAACTTCACAACATTTGTGAAGAAAGTACAAAATCTCATCGGAACCACCATTGTCACCATTCGTAGTGATCATGGGGGTGAATTTGAGAATGAGTCTTTCTCAAATTTTTGTGATGATCTTGGAATTACTCACACATTTTCTTTCCCTCGCGCACCCCCTCAAAATGGTGTTGTTGAGAGGAAGAATAGGACGCTAGTTGAGTGTGCTCGCACTATGCTTGATGATAGCCATCTTGGCCATCAATTTTGGGCGGAAGCGGTACATACCGCGTGCTATGTGTTTAATAGAATACTTTTGAGGCCCGGCACTAAACAAACTTGTTATGAATTGTTGTTTGGTAAGTTGCCTCAAGTGAAACATTTTTGTGTTTTCGGTGCAAAATGTTTTATTAAAAACACTTATGAAAATTTGGACAAGTTTGATCCGAGATCGGATGAGGGGATATTTGTTAGGTATTCCTCACGTAGCAAAGCCTACCGGATATACAACAAAAGATCCTCTACGATCGAGGAATCACTACATGTCTCTTTTAATGAGAATTTTACTACTTCTAGAATTTCAAATGATGATGATTCTATGGATGTTTTATGTGATTCTTTTGATAATTCTAAGTCTAATGATTCTATTGATTCTATTGAGACTAACCCAACTAATGAAGTTGTTGAGAATGTTCCTAGTGACCAAGGTATTCCCAAACGGCTTCATACCGTTCGTGACCATCCTCATGAGCAAGTCATTGGCAATATCCATGATAGTGTCAAGACGAGATCGTAAGTGAACTACTTCGCTCATTGTGCCTTTGTCTCCTCGATAGAGCCAAAGAATGTTAATGAAGCATGCGAAGATAGCGCTTGGATCTTAGCCATGGAGGAGGAACTCATTCAATTCGAGAGGAATGAAGTTTGGGAGCTTGTTCCATTGCCATCGAAGAACCACACAGTCATAGGGACAAAGTGGATCTTCAAGAACAAAACCGACAAAAACCAAGTCGTCGTCCGGAACAAAGCTCGGTTAGTTGCTCAAGGCTACCGTCAAGAGGAAGGTATTGATTTCGAAGAATCCTTCGCTCCGGTAGCTAGATTAGAATCAATTAGATTATTATTGTCTTTTGCATGCCATAAAGATTTTAAATTATTTCAAATGGATGTTAAAAGTGCATTTTTAAACGGAGATGTCGTTGAGGAAGTTTACGTTTCTCAACCTCCAGGCTTCATAAATGAAAAATTTCCAAATCATGTTTTCAAACTAAAGAAAGCACTTTACGGTTTGAGACAAGCTCCTCGAGCTTGGTATGATCGCCTAAAGAATTTTCTTTTGGATTTGAATTTTAAAATGGGAGAAGCCGATTCTACACTTTTTGTTAAGCATTCGAATAATGATATAATTTTAGTTCAAATATATGTTGATGATATCATTTTCGGTGCTACTAACTTTGCTCTTTGCGAAGAGTTTTCTAATGTTATGAAGGAACAATTTGAGATGAGCCAAATGGGTGAGCTCAAATATTTCTTAGGTCTCCAAATTCGCCAAATGGACGATGCAATCTTCATCCCCCAAACGAAGTATACGGTGGAGTTGCTAAAGCGATTTGGAATGGAGAGTGCCTCCAGGAAAAAGACTCCAATGAGCACGACTACGCATCTTGACAAGGATACGGGCGGTAAGGATGTAGACATTCGTCTATATCGAGGTATGATAGGTAGTTTACTTTATCTTACCGCAAGTAGGCCCGATATTATGTTTGTCGTATGCGTATGTGCTCGTTATCAGTCTCAACCTAAGGAGTCTCACTTAGTAGCGGTAAAACGTATTTTTCGCTATCTAAGTTACACTTTAGATTTTGGATTACTTTATCCGAAATCTAGCACATATGAGTTAATCTCAATAGTGATGCCGATTATGCGGGATGCAAATCCGACAGGAAAAGTACTAGTGGCACTTGCCATTTTATAGGAAATTCCCTTGTCTCTTGGTTTTCCAAGAAGCAAAATTCCGTATCACTTTCAACCACAGAGGCGGAATATATTGCCGCCGGTGCCGCGTGTGCTCAAGTTCTTTGGATGAGACACACACTTAAAGACTTTGGTATAAATTGTGATACTTGCCCTATCATGGTTGACAACCAAAGTGCAATATGTCTTTCCAAGAACCTGGTACACCATTCCCGTTCGAAACACATAGATGTCCGACACCACTTTTTAGATGATCATGTTGCTAAAAAGGACATCATTTTAGTGTACGTTGAAACCCAAAAGCAAATCGCCGATATTTTCACGAAACCCCTAAAGGAGGACTCCTTTGTGCAGTTGCGTCGAGAATTGGGGATTATGGGTGAATCCGAGATATAGGATTCATGTTTCATTCAATAATCTTGCATGCTATTATATTTCACAATATTTCATTCATGCTAGACTTTTTGGATTTTTCGGGATTTTATGTGATATTTTGAATTTTTACTCGAATTCATGTTTGAATGTCGTATTTGAGATTTCCATGTTTAATGGGGTAGTTTAGATGTTTATTGAGAGGATTGTGATGTTTCGTCCAAGTGGTTTAAGGAGAGAACTTCATTATCAATTTTTGGACTCATCTAGTCGGTCTCAGTTCATTAACCAACCGACTAGATTCGCATCTAGTCGGTCAGCTAATGAACTTAGACCGACTAGCTCTATCTCTCAACTTTTGAACTCCTTTAGTCGGTTTCAGTTCAACCACCAACCGACTAGATTCCCATCTAGTCGGTTAGTAGAAGAACTTAGACCGACTAACTCAAGCTTTTTGAGTTTCCTCTCCAGCTTAACTCTTTAGTCGGTTCATGTTCAGTGACCGACCGACTAGATTGAGATCTAGTCGGTTAGTAAATGAACACAGACCGACTAATTCTTGTCAGTTAACTTTGGGTTCAGCCACTGTTTGCAGCTAGTCGGTTCAAGCTCATTGACCAACCGACTAGATTATGATCTAGTCGGTCTGTGCTTGAACTGTGACCGACTAGCTGTGCCAGGGACTGATTGGTCTTTTGAGCTCCCGACCGACTTAATCTTGTTTTAGTCGGTTCTTTCTCATTCTAATCGATCGAAACCGCATCTCTCCCTCAGCAAAACCCCTGACCCCTCGCTGACCCTTCGACTTCCTGCCCTTTTTCCGATCATCTCCGCCGTCGCCGGCCGTCGTTTTCCTCCTAGGGTAACCTCCACTCACCCCCTATCCTGTCTAGGGCTCTTTTTCAGCTTAGCGTTAGGTATTTCTCTCTAGATCTCATTTGCTAGGGTTTCGAAAAGGGTTTCTCTATTCGGCTAGGGTTTCTTCTTTCCGATCTCGTGCGTCGTGTATTGCTTCAATTATGGCAAGAACACGTATCCCGATCACTCCATCTAGCCCCTCGCCGATGACCGTAGAACCAACTCCTACGGACCCCGATCATCCAACCCCTCCGAAACGCCGTGCTAAGACCACCCAACCTTCGTCGTCTTCGCCTCCTCTCAAGAAGAAGAGGACGACGACCGCCAAGCCTAGAGGTCAACCCAAGCCCAAGCCTAAGCCCAAGACCAAGGAACTTGCCTCTCGTTCTTCTTTCCATACTCCTACCGATTTCGATACCGAGTATATCCCCGAGCCTGAGACTCATAGGGAACCCACTCCTCCTACCCATCCTGAGTCTAGCACCCACCCTCGTACGTCTACTCGTAAGCCTAAGGGAAAGGCTCCGATGCCGGTTGGCGGTGTCGATATCTCGTTGTGTCGCGACGACCCTATGTGTCTCGCGGATTACAACCGTATCGAACATTGCCCGCTGCTTCTGGAGCATTTCGTCCAGTTCAATGACTTCATAGGGTTAGCTGATCTTCTGTCGTCCTCGGGTCTTCTCGATTACCTTCGATATGACCCGAAGGCGAATCCTCACCCCTACCCTCGATTAGTGAAGCTATTCTACGCCAATAGGATCCGGGGTCAGTACGATGAGACCCACTCTGTTGAGACGACTGTTTTGGGGACTCCTATAGTCCTCACCGCAGAAATCTTTGGAGAGATTTTGGGTATCTCTTCGTCTGGCCTCCTCCCCTCAGACATTTCTGTTGACGATATTTCTTCCCTTGATCAGACCGTCCTCTCTGAGATTTTCCATCAGATCCCTCCCGCCATGATTGGCGTACCCTCCAAATCTTTCAAGCCGAATGCATGGGTCCTTAATCTGATTCTGAAGTCGTGCTTGCTTCCCAAGTACAGCTCCTCATCTCTACCGTCCCAGCCCTTTCTGAAGCTGATATATGCCATATTCATGGGGAGCTCGATTAATTGGGCTCGCATTATACTCGATAAGATTGATTCTTTCGAGTGTATTCGCAAGTCCTCTAAATCGGCTCATATCCCATTTCCGTGCTTGTTGACCCTTGTTTTCCGTCACTTCTGTGTCACCTTGCCTCGTGACGATGAGCGTCCACTTGGTCCTCCCCTGAACGCGACAGCCGTCAAGAAATCTCTTGCGGCGCTCCGTCACGTTCAGAGGACGACACCTTCGGCGTCTGCCTCTGCCTCTGCCTCTGCTGCTCCCTCTGCCACCCTTGATGATTTCGTTTGGTTACTTCGTCGTCACGAGTCTCGTTTGGCTCGTACCGAGGAGGTAGTTTACCGTATGGCGAGTCTGATGGGTGTTCAGCTTCCTCCTTCTGTTTCTGAGGATGAGGAGTTGGATGGGTTGGCTGAGGAGGACGTTGAGGAACTTTGTCGTGCTTCCACTCGTGCCCCCGAGGGCACTCCTGGTACTGCTGCTGCTGGTGCTACCTCTTCTGGTGCTGCTGTTGCTGCTTCGTCTGCCGGTGCCCCCGAGAGCACACCTGTTGCCTCCGCTCCTGCGGTGGATACTCCGACTGGTGCTCCCGAGGCCACTAATATTGCTGCTCCAGAGATTGCCACTTCTGCCGTCGCTCCTGCTGACATTCCGGACGTTCCTGATGATCCAGTCACCACCTCTGCTCCTGCTGAGCCTGCAGTTGCTTCTGATCCTCCCGCTGCCTCTTGAGTTTCTTTGAGTCCTCTCCTGATACTCATTGGATGACATATCTAGTTGTGAGAGATGTTGGGTAGGATAGTGTGGGTGGCTATGTATTTTGGATCTTTTTGATGTACTTTTATGATCTTATTGATGATGTATTTTTGGATCATTTTGATACTTTTGATGATGGTGTATATTTTTTTTGACACTCCGATATCTGTGATATGATGATGTATTTTTTGCACCGATCGGTGGATCGATGTTTTGTATGTTGGTGATGTACTCTGGTTCAAATTTTATATATATATACATCGCACTTGACATTTCATTCTATTGTGCACAATTTATAATTTTTATGTCTCTGATGTTTGATTTCGTCGCTCGACGATATTAGCTTGGTTTAATAGAAATTTTATCTATGGAAACATAGAATTGTTTTCCATGCACTAAATTAACCAAGAATGTTGATATTGGAGAGTATATTCCATAACTCAATCCGTAAAAATGATTTGAGTTTTGATGATTTCGGTTTACAATTTTCGACTATGGTATTATTGACACGTCTTGATTCTATTCGTATTTTTCTCTTTGGTGTCACTTGAACCGTCGTCGTATTCTACGACTCCCGTGTTTTTTATTTGAGGCCATTGTTGTTGTCATTGTTATCCTCCCGCTCTTTTTGCTTATGCCAAAGGGGGAGAGATATAATAATAACGATGTGCTAAATGAAAATTTAAAGCATTTTTCCAAGAATCTAACTTGATGTGTTAGATTCAGGGGGAGTTAAGATATATAAATGGATTTTCAAATCCGATATTTCAATAACCTACGTTTGGTATTTCAATAATTCAATAATCGATTCTCATTTAATATACTTCACTCGTCTGCTTGATGCGTATTATTTTTGTTTAAATTGGAATTAACGTGTCATCAATGCAGGGGGAGTAAGTAAATTTCATTTGAATTATTATTTTTGATTATTATTTATGTTGGTTTGTCATCACCAAAAAGGGGGAGAATGATGGATATTGGACTCCCCGGATTTGGTTTTGGATGATGAACAAACATAAATATACCGTGAACTAACACTTTGTGAGCGCAGTTATGGAGATCGTCGCCAAATTCATATGAATATCAATTACGACGTCTCAAGACTTCTCAAAGCACGTGATCGCATGCCTAAAGCTTCGTTGAAGCTTTTGGACCAATTTAGAAGCATGAAGATTCGATTGAAGCTATTGAAGACGGTATCGTCAAGTTTTATTTATAGTCTTTAAGCTTTTGTCGTAGAATGTTAAGCCTTGAGTAGGTCTTATGGTTTAAATCTTCAAAACGCTCATATCTTAGCTCTAGGATCTTAGTAGAAGTCCATACAATCCTTCCCGAAGCTTCGCGCTTCGATTCGCGACTTCTTGTGCATGTTAGTTGGTTCAAGAAGAAGAACTGACCGACTAGATGGTGATCTAGTCGGTCGGCAAAGCTTCTTGGACCGACTAGTTCTTTTCAGTCATTTTCAAGCTCTTTACTGTTTACAGTTAGTCGGTCTAAGTTGACTCACCGACCGACTAGTTTGTGAACTAGTCGGTCAGTGATGCTTCTGTGATCGACTAGTTGAGCTTTCCCTGTACATGCACATTTGAGCCTAAGCTATTGTTTATCATTAGTCGGTCTGTGTTCATTGATCGACCGACTAGTTGATGAACTAGTCGGTCAACTTTCCTTCTTGGACCGACTAGTTTAGTTTTACTGTACAGACCAATTTTTTCACCTAACTTACTGTTTATCGTTAGTCGGTCTATGCTCATTTGGCGACCGACTAGTTGGTGAATTAGTCGGTCAACATTTGTTCTTAGACCGACTAAGTCTATTTCTGCTCAGACTTCAGTTTTATCTGTTAGTCGGTCTACGTTGAGTAACCGACCGACTAGTTGTAAAACTAGTCGGTCAGCTACTCTTCTTGGACCGACTAGTTCCTTATGTCTGTGCTTTAACCTTTTCTCTGTTCACTCATTAGTCGGTATACGTTAATTGACCGACCGACTAGTTGATGAACTAGTCGGTCGGTGGTTGTTCTTTGACCGACTAGTTGGGTTCAGAAAAGAGCCGTTGGAGCATTTAATGACTCGAATTTCTTTCTCTCTCTCCTCTAACCTATATATACTTGATGGGCTGCATTCATTGCTGCCAAGGCTGATATTATTGCAAGTTTAGAGATCAAGAGAAATCATTCCAAGCTCATTCAAAGCTCATTCATTCCATTCAATAATCTCTCCTAACTCTTACTTCTAAAGAGAGATTCATTGAGTGTGAAGCCTTCCAAGCCAAGTGCTTGATTCTAGGTCACCAACATCCCCATAGCTCTCCATCGCTGATCTACATCTTGGAGCTAGGGTTTGGTGCCACTTCTTCTTCCTCAAAATCATCCTTGCCCTAATTCGTAAGCATTACTCAAGGCATAGGTATTTTGTCGGTAAGAAGTTTCTTATTTCATTTCATATTTGAATTGTAAGTTTCACTCTCGGTTGTGAGAGTGTGGTTGTGATCCCGGGTTGTGGGAGTCACAAATTACATTTTGTATGATTTGACTTGTGGAGGTTTTTCACAAGTATTTCATAGTGGAAATCTTGAGTTAGGGTTTCTAACTCAAGTATCCGGAGGGGATCCTGGTGGTTGAGACGTAGGATCACCGGGAACAAGTCGGGGAGACTTGGGTGGATCCGAACCCCGTAATATCGTTTGTTAGCATTGTTAATTTTGTTGTTGTCTTCAATTTAAGCTTCCGCAAATTGATTTGGTAGTTGTTTGCACTATAATTAGGAATTATACTCCTTGTTATTTTTAAAGTACTATTCACCCCCCCTCTAGTACTTGTGCAGTAGCTTGTAGGGCATTACAACAATGTGGTTTTAATGATAAACAAACATAATCAATTGTGACTAATTCCCCATATTTTGTAGTTAATGAAAGCAACGTCAATATAGATAAATTCATATCAAATGAAGACGATGACTCAGATCATTGATGCAAAGACGTCAATCAATGAAGCATGTAAATGAAGAAATGAACGCAAGGAAATCAAAGTGTTGGACTCAACAAGCTCAATGGAAGTCTTCAAGAGATTCAATAGGAAGTGAAGAGGATTAATATGTATATCTTTTCCTTTCTTTACTTCCGAGTTGAATTAGCTTGTTAAGCCTTGAATAGACCTGATAGAACATCATTCATAAACACTCACATCACTTTAGATCATATATCATTGAGCGTCATAGGGTTAGAACTTTCATAAGTTTGAAGTAAAGCTTTTCAACCAACCCAGGTGCCTGGTGGTTGGTCAATAGACGCATGATGTTCATACACTTATAGTTCTTCAAACCCTGCCTAGTACAGACGCCTGAAGTTCTCATCCCAGACTTATACACAAGTGTGTTTGTCACGACCCTCTTCCCATGATACTTGGGAGCGAGGACGCGAGCGGGTCCACATGGGCTGAAGTGGTGAAGCTTAAGCCCAATAAGTGTTTGTGAATAACAACCAATTGCAGATTCTTGCATGAATTCAGAACAACATAGATAACTATAAATTAAGCCAATGTCCAGAAAGAAAGTACACAAAGAAATAAGGGCCCAAGCATGCCCAACAATAATGAAGTTCTACAAAGTGGGTACACATCCTACAGAAAGCAGTAAAGGAAATTCTAGCAGCAGAAGGTAGATCTTGATGACTAGTCTTCCATGGGGAGAACCTCTGGGGTCGACGTACTCCTAGTCCAATGGGTCTGTCTGATCAAGCAACTCGTCCTCCAGGTACTCTGTCTCGTGACCTAACATACATTTCAAACAACATGGAATGTATGTCAGCAAGGTTCCTTGGCAAGCTATTGTTATGAGTGGGACCCTTGGCAAGGTTTCAAAGCAATATACAAGGCAATTAAAGCGTTTATACTAATGGCAGTTATAATTTCAGAGATTTACACTAGCATGTCAGTTATGTTATAAATAAAAACTTGGCAGTTCTAGTTTAAACAGAAACAAAAGTAGTTCTATAAATTGACATGTTCAATATAGCATTTCAAGCTATTCAATAGTGTGTTCAATTTAGTGACTAAGCTTCACATCTTTAGGCGGCTAGTAAGTGAATCAACCTTCAAGTGCCCCCGAAGGCGACCCTTTTACTACCGACTAGTGCCCGCGAACCCAACCCCACCCATGTGCACTTTCTGGACCTCGAGATAGAATCAGCCAAACCGGCTATCATGAGTTGTAATAATGGACACAAGTTAGACTAGCCAAACCGGCCCATGGGAATAGCCAAATCTTGGCATGCAATGTCTATGATTTCTGGTAGTTCAAGCAATTCATGTACATTTATCAGGGTTTTGCATTTCATGTCGTAACAAGGCATTATCACTTTAATGATGTCCACATACACTCACACGGCTTCTTATCTAGCAATTCACAAAAGTGCATACATGAGGTTTTAGTGTCGTTGTGTCGCATGGCATTTCCTGTGTACAATATTTCACAGGTGAATCATCCAGAACTAGCTATAAGGAAAAAGTGTCTAAATGAACGACAATTATAAAATGCGCACTTACCTGTTTTCGGTGATTTTGGTGTCGATTAGTTCGTACGGAAGGCGCGGATGTTTTCTGCGTCATCAAGTTTATGGTATAAGCTAAAATTGATAATATTAATAAAATAATATTAATCATATACACATAATAATATACATTGTTTATTTATTTATAAGCTATATATACGGGTTGTTTATGAAAAACTAAGACATATTATATTATAATATGAAGACTTAGAGTTTACATTATAATATAGTATACTGTTAAACATCTCATTACTCATATTATACTGTATACTTATATGTATATAAACTAACCTAATTAATACACTAACTTACTATTTAAAACTAACTTTTATTATAAAATATATCAGCTATTATAATTATAACAGTACACCCTAACATAAACTAAACATATAAATAATAAGAAACTAAGTATTTAAATAACATGTAGCAACTACTTACGTATATTACATGGCAACTAACATGTTAATCTACAGTATACTACGAATATAAACTAAGTGCATTAGTAATAAACTACTTACGTGTTTTTCTTCTTCCTAGGGTGCAGGTGGGACGCGATGGGACTACGCGAACGACGGTGTAGCCGGCGGCTCCAACAGTGCGACATGCTGTTGTCGTCGTGGTGTCGCGGCGGCGAAGGAATGAGGGGAGGTCGGAGTTGTCGGGTTGCTCGTGGGTGCTGCGGGAGAAGATGTTGGTGCGTGGTTGGAGGGAGGCTGAGGTTGGCTGCGAGTTGGTTGGAGGTGTCTGCCGGAGATGGGGTCACAGTGGGTTGCATGGGAAGGAGGAGAAGGGCAGCGCGATGGTTTGAGGGTGGTCAGAGGGAGATGTGTCGCTGGGTTTGCAGGATCAGACGTATGGCGGAGGCACGTGCTTGGAGGCTTCGTCGGAGGTTGGGTGATCGTGGTTGTGGGCTTGATGGTCGGAGTTGAGGTAGATGTCGGGATGCGCAGGTGGTAGGGGAGGAGGAAACAGGTGTTAGGGTTTTGTGGGTGAGGTGAGGTCGTGGGTTGCCAGGAGGTGGTGTGGGGGTCTCCTGCTACTGGCGGGGAGCTCGGAGATGAGGTCTGCCGGTGACGTTGGTCCGCATGCTGAGGAAGGGCTGATGGGTGGCTAGGGTTTTGAGAGTAAGGGCTGGGGTTCTTGTAAAAGGGTGCGGCGAGAAGGATGAGGGGGTTTGCCTAGGCTTTTTGTAGAGAGCTAGGGTTTTGTTTTAGAGAGAGAGCGGGAGATGGGTGTTGTGCGGGGATGAAGTTCTCCTCTTAGGGGTTTTCAGAAGTCTTGTGTGGGCAACTTCTTAGAGTTAGGTTAGCATTTATAGCAATAGAAATGTTTTATTCTATTGATTTGTTTTTATTAAACTTTATTAGATGATTAAAAACTAATAAACTTAGGAAAATTGAATTTAGCAATAATAATTAGGAGAGAATAAAGGGAAATTGATTAGAGATTATTAATAAATTTTGCTATAGTCTATATTAGGACTAAGTAAGAAAGTTTTTAAAAGGATTCGAATTTGAATTTTAAACATTTGAATTTTGAATTTAAAAAATATAATTATAACAGATTTTCTTTAGCTAACTTAATGTAAGTATAATAATTAGATCAATACAACAAAAGTATAATAATGATGTAAGGACCCTGGCTATGGGGAGAACACTAGAAGGGGGGTTGAATAGTGTTTATGAAATTTAAAAAAATAGTTACACCAAATTAAATTCCTAACCAACAATTAATGCGAAATAAAAGTAAACCCCAAAATGAAACAATGCAAACGCAAGGATGTTTCAAGGGTTCGGATTACCCAAGTCACTTCCCGACTTGTTTTCGGTAATCCTACGTCCCTTCCAACCGGATACCACCAGATACTCAAGTTAGAACCCTAACTTGAGATTTCCTTAAAACCCTACTTGTAGCAACCCTACAAGTGAAATTGAAATACACTCGATGTCCTTGACTCCCTACAACTTGGGAGCAAGCAAAACACTCTCACAACCCGAGAGTAAATCAAATAACGAAAGTTATGAAATATGAAATTAAACAACACTTACAATCACCTATGCCTTGAAGTAGAACTTGAAGGAGAAGTGTGTTGTGTATTGAATGACTCTCTTGGAAGAGAGGAAAGCCCTTTCTCTTGATTTCACCAAATGCCTAGAATATTTCTCTTTGGTTCTAGGTTGGAGAGCAAGAGATGATGGATTGGAATTCTAGGGCTTTTGGATTTTGATAGCTTTGATCTTTAAGAATGAAAGCTTGAATGTTTGAGCAAATGAATCTTAAGTGAGTCAACCTCTCAATGGAATAGTAGAGTCTTATTTTATAGTTTTCTCAAACCCTTCAAACAAAATCCCCCAAAACCCCTTTGAAATCCGTGAAGAAAAGCTCAATGGATAGAAAGGTTTTGAGTCGATCATACCAAGTTCTAGGA
Source organism: Scilla litardierei (assembly GCA_030789695.1). Lineage (NCBI taxonomy): Eukaryota > Viridiplantae > Streptophyta > Magnoliopsida > Asparagales > Asparagaceae > Scilla > Scilla litardierei. The sequence continues at coordinate 124,537,519 of CM061133.1, forward strand.
GCTTGTCTCAACCCATACAACGCTTTCTTAAGTTTGAAAACATAGTGTGGAAATTTTTCATGTATGAAACCGGGTGATTGAGAAACATAAACTTCTTCATTAACAATACCATTTAAAAATGCACTTTTAACATCCATTTGAAATAATTTGAAATTCTTATAAGATGCAAAATATAAAAGCAATCTAATAGCTTCTAATCTAGCTACATGCGCAAAAGATTCTTCGAAGTCGATACCTTCTTCTTACCGATAGACTTGAGCTACTAACCTTGTTTTGTTCCTTGTGATGACCTCGTTCTCATCAGTCTCGTTCTTGAAGATCCACTTGGTCCCAATCACTTGGTGATCACTTGGAAGAGGAACGAGCTTCCAAACTTCATTTATCTCGAATTGCATGAGTTCTTCTTCCATTGCTACTATCCAAGAGCTATCCTCACATGCTTATTGGATGTTCTTTGGCTCAATGGTAGAGACGAATGCACAATGAGAGAATTCTTCAATTCTAGATCTCGTTCGAACACCCACACCAATATCTCCAATAATTTGGTCATTAGGGTGGTTGCGAACGGTTGGGTAAGCTTTGGGAATCCTGCATCACTTGGAACATCGTCAACAATCTTATTAGTAGTGTTAGTCTCAGGAATAGAATTATTAATCTTGACATTACTAAGAGTTTCACATATAGCATCTACACTATCATCAATAATATGAGGAAAATCAAAATCTTCATAAAATGATACGTGTAGTGATTCCTCGATCGTTGAAGAAGTTTTGTTCTATATCCGGTAGGCTTTGCTATGTGTGGAATATCTAACAAAAATTCCTTCATCTGATCTTGGCTCAAATTTATCTAAGTTACCAAAGGTGTTCTTGATAAAGCATTTTGAACCAAAAACTCGAAAATATTTAACTTGTGGCTTTTTGTCATAAAATAACTCAAAACACGTTTTGTTCGTTCGGGGTCTCACTAAAATCCTATTGAGCACATAACATGCTGTGTCACCCCTCTGCCCAAAATTGTAGTCCAAGATGACTATCATGGAGTATGGTACGAGCACACTCAATAAGAGTCCTATTCTTTCTCTCTGCAACACCATTTTGTGGTGGTGCACGAGGAAAAGAAAAATTGTGAGTTATCCTGGTGTCATCACAAAACTTTGTAAAAGACGCATTCTCAAATTCTCCTCCATGATTCCTACGAATAGTGATAATTGTAGATCCTAAGAAATTTTGAATCTTCTTTGCAAATTTGGTAAACTCTTCAAAGGCTTCATTCTTATTAGTTAAAAATGAGACCCAAGTAAATCTAGAGAACTCGTCAACGACAACTAATCCATAATGAGCATTACCTTAAGAAGCGGTTCTAGTTGACCCAAACAAATCTAGATGAAGTAATTCTAGGGGCCTCTTAGTAGTTATGCCTTCATTAAGCTTGAAAGATGAATTACTAAGTTTTCCTCTTTGACAAGAACCACAAAAGTTTTTCTTACTAAAAGAAATTTTTGGAAAACCTTTGACAAGATCATGCTTAGCTAACTTATATAAGTGCTTGAAATGAACATGACCAAAACGGCGATGCCATAATAGTTGTTCATTTGTATTAGCAACTAAGCAATGTTCTATGGTTTTTGGCAAGCTCAAATAATAAATATTCTTACACCTAATACCAGTAAATAAAACATGTGAATAAAAATCAATAATTTAACACATACCCTCTCCAAAGTTAACCTTGTAACCTTTGTCACAAAGTTGACTAATGGAGATAAGGTTATGACATAAACCACTAACTAAATATACATTAGTAATGAGTGGATTGGAAGGATTACCGACTTTACCTACTCCAATGATGGTTTCCTTTTTATTACATCCAAAAGTGACCGTTGCACCATCCTTAATGCTAATCACTTCGAAGAGTAGTGATGGATCTCCCGTCATGTGTTTGGAGCAACCACTGTCGAGTATCCATCCTTTCCTTTTAGAGCCAATATGACGTTTATTGCTCTCTTTCTTCTTCTTGGGTACCTACATGATATACCATAAGCTTATGGTACCCAATTTTTGTTGGGTCCAAGGGGATTAGCCCTTTGAAAGCCAAGTCCAAGTGGACTTCCGCTTCCTAACATAATTATCATTATTAATAATATCATGAAAATAGGAATCAACGTAGGCATTCCTATCATTTAAACTAGTGTTCTTAGGACCTCAAATAGTGTATGTTTTGGGAATCCTTTTCCTAATTGCATGCACAATAGATTGATTTGTATGAGGTGTGTGCATCCTAGGAACATGAGTTCCAGCATAAAAATGAGGAGGCGGATATGCATTAGACATATGTGGGTTGTATGCATGCTTAGGAACATGAGTTCTAGCATAAAAATGAGGAGGCGGATATGCATTAGACATATGTGGGTTGTATGCATGCTTAGGAACATGCAAGTTGTATAAACCATATGGAGCATGCATGACATGTGTAGGGTGAGCATACATGTAGGAATGATGCACATGAGCATATGAGTGTGTAGAAGCACGTATATGAGTATTTCTCATGTGTGGATTTGCACGTGTCCGTGGGTGTGGAGCATAGAAAGTGTCATGAGTATCCACTTGTGAAGTAGGAGATTTCCTACGTGGATGAAGGTTGGTGTACATGTAAGCATGACCTCTCTTGTGGTTTCCACCCGTAATGGGTTTCTTACCAAAAGGAAGAGATTATGAAGTGCTGACTATCTTGGTAGGTTTGCTACATATAGTGTCTTTGACACCTCTTGTGGATGCACCGGAGGATGGCCTCACAAAGTCTATAGTGATACCACTATAAGAGGTGCGAGCATTGGATGCATTCTCTTCCACAAAACCAAGATCAACACGATGTATGGCAAGAAATTGGTTTGCTAGCAAATCATCCAATTGTCCTTTCCCCTTATTAAATCTCATAATATGGGATGACATGAGCTCATATTTCTCCTTAAGAGAAGAAATGTTGGTATCCAAGGTGGACACCCGTGCTCTGAGCTCGTGCACTTGGGTTTTAAGAGAATCATTCTCTAAACCCAATTGTGTGTTTTGTGAAGCTAGATCACTATTATCCTTAGGATATGTTTGATCTAGTTGAGATTTGAGGGTATTCACCTCATTTCTCAAAGTGACATTTTGAGAAGCCAAGTTTGCTTTCTCAAGAGTTAGTGTATCAATAATGGTGTCATTGTTGATAATGCATGTAATGGATGGATTGTTAACATTCACTTTCTTTAAACTAGTATATCTAAGCATTAAATATTGATACTTAGCAAATAGTTATTCGTTAGCAATACACAATTCATCCATAGTTACCTCGGGTTCATCGATGTCGGAATCACTTTCCTCGGAGAGTGAATCTTCCTAGGCCATGAAGCACATGTGGGCACTTTCACCCTTCTCATCATAGGATTCGCTTGATGAGTCTACACTTGAGTCATCGAATGTACAGACTAGTCCTTTCTTCTTATCTTTCTTATTCTTGTCGGACTTGTGGTACTTCGGAGCCTTCCACTTCTCTTTGTTTCGGAGCATTGGGTAATCCTTCTTGATGTGCCCTGGCTTATTACACTTAAAGAAAAGAGAGGAAGTGTTATTAGTAGACTCAAATCTATTCTTAGAGGAAAATTTACCTTTGCGAAAGAAGCGTTGGAACTTCTTCGCCATTTGAGCCATCTCCTCTAAGTCCATCTTATTTTTTGATTCTTCACTATCGGAGAATGAAGAATTAGCCTTGAATGCTAAGGCTTTCTTCTTGGCCTTCGAAGGGTTCATCATAGCTCGAATCTTCAATCGATTCTCCCGTCTTACTTTGTAAGACATGAGAGTGCCGACGAGATTCACGACAGTGTAATTCTTCATGTCGTTGTCATCCTCAATGGCGATAGCTCTTCGTTCCCATTTGGAGGTCATCTCCATTATGATCTTTCTCACCTTCTCTGGTTGGGTGTAGGTTTGCCCAAGCGCTTTCCGTTCATTGGTGATGTCGGTAAAATGTCCGTACATCGTTGCTATGCTTTCATTTTCCTACATGTGAAACATATCGAAATTTTGCACGACAACATATAGTTTAGAGAGTTTTACCTTGTTCATTCCCTCATGGGTAACCACGAGATGGTTCCAAATTTGATATGCACTCTTACATGTGCAATCTTGTTGAACTCATTCGGGTCCAACGAACAATGAAGATCGTTTATTGCCTTTGCATTGTTGATTACGGCGGACTTCTAGGAGGGCATCCATTTGTCGAAATCCTCTTCAGTGGGCTTTACGTATTCCTTGTGGAGGGTTCTCCAAAGGGAAGCACTCCTTAGGAACGTCTCCATCCGACATTTCCCATAGCCAAAGTTCGTACCATTGAAACGCGGAGGACGCACCGTTGGTTGTCCATCGAATACTGTGGAAGCTCCATCATGATCGTGATTATTGTATGAAGTCGGTGGAAGAACGTTGTTGTTGTTGGATGCCATAGCTTTAAACCAGTGCTCTGATACCAATTGTAAGGACCCTGGCTATGAGAAAAGCATTAGAAGGGGGGTTGAATAGTGTTTATGCAATTTAAAAAGATATTTACACCAAAATTAAATTCCTAACCAACAATTAATGCAAAATAAAAGTAAACCCCAAAAGAAACAATTCAAACGCAAGGATGTTTCAAGGGTTCGGATTACCCAAGTCACTTCCTGACTTGTTCCCGCTAATCACACGTCCCTTCCACTCGGATACCACCGGATACTCAAGTTAAAACCCTAACTTGAGGTTTCCTTAAAACCCCACTTGTAGTAACCCTACAAGTGAAATCAAATACACTCCATGTCCTTGACTCCCACAACTTGGGAGCAAGCAAAACACTCTCACAACCCGAGAGTAAATCAAATAACGAAAGTTATGAAATATGAAATTAAACAACACTTACAATTACCTATGCCTTGAAGTAGAACTTGAAGGAGAAGTGTGTTGTGTGTTGAATGACTCTCTTGGAAGAGAGAAAAGCCCTTTCTATTGACTGCACCAAATGCCTTGAATATTTCTCTTTGGTTCTAGGTTGGAGAGCAAGAGATGAAGGATATGAATTCTAGGGCTTTTGGATTTTGAGAGCTTTGATCTTGAAGAATGAAAGATTGAATGTTTGAGCAAATGAATCTTAAGTGAGTCAACCTCTCAATGGAACAGTAGATGCTTCTTTTATAGTTTTCTCAAACCCTTAAAATAGAATCCCCAAAATCCCCTTTGAAATCCATAAAGAAAAGCACAACGGATAGAATCTGCGCATGCGACAGTCGACTGTTGAACAACACAAGTCGACTGATGCATTGTGACAGAGGGTAGGTGAGAATTCAAACGGTAACTTACCATGTGGACAGTCAAGTGGTAAGGAGTATACAGTCGATTGTTAAACCAATAGGCGACTGTAAATCCTTATACAGGCGACTGGCCTTAATAAGGGTAAGTCAAGAAGGTCCTAGAAAAGTCTGGAAATACAGGACATGCGACTGATGAAGAGAAGACAGTCGACTGTAAATCCAACAGGCGACTGTAATTCCTTTTACAGACGACTGTCACAAACCCTGACATTTTCCAGAGAGTTGAGTCTTCAGAGAGGCTCAAAGACAAACGACTGTTGAAGCATTGACAGTCGACTGTGCCATTGGATAGTACAACATCAGTCGACTGGCCTGATCAAACTGAGAATTGGTTTGGGCTGAAGATAGACAGGCGACTGAGTAACAAACCACAGTCGACTGTCACTAGGACATGCGCCTGTGAAATGCACAACAGTCGCCTGATAGAGTTAAAGATAAGAAGCCCAAATATTGACTGATTAAGTATGTGCATAACAGGCGACTGGAGAACAAAACACAGTCGACTGTTTTGAGACATGCGCCTGTAAATCGTTCAGCAGTCGACTGTTGAGATCATGACATGCACATTCTTGATAGAAATGAATTGGAGTCTAAGGAAAGTTGATCTAATGATTTCCTAAGACTGAAATGAAGATGTGTGTGTGCTCTAACATAATTCTACTTCTAAGCTACATTTTAAAAGAGAAACAAGAAGATTACATTTGAAGAACTCTCTCTTCTATCCAATGCATGAGCTTAAAGTCTTCTAAGAGCTTCAATCACCATCTTTGATCATCTAATCCACTTTCTTTGCTTTCATTGATCTTTGAGTGTCATCCATTGCTAATTGATCTTCATAATAAGATTAGGCAATAGATTAACTGCAAATAGGGGATTACAAGTATTTATGTTTGCTCATCATTAACACCAAGTAGGGAGAAGTCCAATACTCAACAAATGATAGATATTACACAATAGAAATCAACTCCAGCGTAGCTGAAAATACAAGTCGTTATAGTGTTAGACGCCTGGATGATGAACTGTAGGCGTCTGATTAATTCTTGCGAACTTCCATTATCTCAGCCTTTACCGACTGACAGAAATCAGATGTCTAATGTTATGTTTCCAGACGTCTTTGCAATTTGTCAGGCACCTGGATGATATACATCAGACGCCTGATTAATTACGAGCAAAATTTCTAGTAGCTCAAATTCTGCAGTCAGACTTGATTAGGCATCTGAAGTTGTATTACCAAACGTCTATATAGTTGACTAGACATTTGGATAATGATCAGTAGACGTCTGGGTATTCGGACCAATATATTCTAGTAACTCAGTCCCTCATTGTCTGTATGATTAGATGTCTGATGCCTTTAAGCCAGACGTCTGTGCAGTGGACCAGACGTCTGGGAAGTCTTCTTCAAACGTCTATCAAGTGGCCGTTAGACTGCATTTATAACCTTGTCAGAACCGTACATCAGGCGTTTGGTTTGTTTACTTCAGGCACCTGGTGATTAGGATTTTTGCCCATTAATAACCGTTTCCAGCATTTTATGCTTGTGATTTTTATCTGATTTATGCTTGTGATTTTTATCTGATTTTTGACAGAGTTCGGTGGCTTTTTTATAGGGCTTTAATGTCTTAACTTGACAAGTTCCAGAGACCTTATTGAATACACTCCCAAGTGAATACAAGTCATTAATTCTTCATTAGAGCATTCACGAGCATTCAAATCCATTCAAGCTCAATCTCTATGTTTCAACTTGTCTCCAAAGATTTCAAGAGCAAGCTTCTAGTATTCATTGCTAATCATCGTGAGACAAGTAGTAAGTGCTCATACTCTCATCATTTAGAGCACATCACACATACATTCTTGCCTCATTCTTAAGAGTATTATTCAAGGCGTAGGTTGTGTAAATTGTTCCATATTTCGGTTCTCTTTTCTCCTAGATATTTGAGAAGTACTCTCGGGGTTGTGAGAGTGGTCCATACCCAGGTTGTGGGAAGTGGAAGAAAATGTGTATTGGTTTTTCACTTACTATGGCAAGTGGGTATTAGTGGAGCACTAATCACTAGCGGGTTGGCTAGTGTGTTGCTGGAGTAGGATTCAAGGGAGTCGAGGAGACTCGGTGAATCCAAACCAGGGTAAATCTTGTTTTTGTTTTTTCATTCTTGTGTTGTTGCTCTCTCTTTTCTATTTCGAACAAAGGTTGGATAAGGGATCTTTAATTTGGAGTAAATTCCTTATTATTGTTATAACACACTATTCAATCCCCTCTAATGTTTCTCCCTATAGTTTCAGATCCTACAATTTGTACCAAAGTAAGGTTTCCAAACTATGGCAACCACAAGCAACAACAACAATCGTGATGGTTCATCTTCTATCATAGAAGGCCAATTCATAGTTCGACCTCCATATTTCAACGGGTCAAACAATGGGTATTGGAAAGCCTAAATGGTCATCTTCCTGAAGAGTGCTTCTCTTTGGCGTACGGTAGAAAAGGAGCATGATGATTCGATTGAGGAATACTACTCAAAATGGGCGTCGACTCAAGTGCTCACAGAAACAAACAATGCAAAAGCGATGAACTCGCTTATATGTGCATTGAATGCAACTGAATTCAACAAAGAGTTGAATTGCACAACCATACCCTAAATTTGGAAACATTTGCAAGTTACTCATGAAGGTACAACACAGGTAAAGTCGTCGAAGCTTCATGTTTTTGTACAACGATTTGAGATGTTTCAAATGCAGGAAACGGAAACCATCTCTAGCATGTATGCAAGATTCACGAATATCATGAATGAGCTTGAAGCTCCTGGGAAGTAATATAACCAAGTAGAAAAGGTAAGGAAACTCATTATGGCCGTCGCTTCGGAATGGGAAAAGAAGACAATGGCTATTGAGGAAGGCAACAACATGGCCACATACACGGTTGAGGCCTTCATGGGAAACCTCGTGGCTTATGAGGTTAGGAAGGCAGATAGAGAAGGAAGGAATGCTTTAAGAGCTCTACCCGAACCTAAGAAGAAAGCAATTGCTTTCAAAGCCACCTCAGAGAATGAAGACCCTGATAAGAAATGGACATGGAGTCCATATCTCTTATGGCATGGAAGTTCCAACAGTTCTACCGAAGAGGTAACTTCAAACCGAGAAACAAATTTGTTTCTACGAACAATTGTTCTTTGTGTTTTAATTGTAATAAGCTAGGGCACATCAAGACGGATTGCCCCTTGCTTAAGAACAAAGAAAAATGAAAAGCTCCTAAGTACAAAAAGTTAGACTTGTACAATAAGAACAAAAAGAAGAAAGGACTGTTTGGAACATGGGATGATTCAAGCAATAATACAAGTAGCGAAGGCTCGGATGAGGAAAAGGCAGAGGTAGCACACATGTGTTTCATGGCCAATGGAAGCTCTCCAAAGAACTCATCAAGTGATAGTGACATCGATGAGGTAACTGTTCGCGTTCGTATGACAGCTTAAATTTGTAGCCGCAAGCGCATGGTGTAGTTGTAGCACTGTACGGGTCGTCCGCTGGGAGGCAGCTGTTGTTATCAGTTTCTTTCTTAATTAATAGCTACACAATCAAGTAATAGGTCGAGAGTTATAAGAACTAAGGAAAATATCAATAATAAAGACTTTAGGGCATGTATGTCCCCACCATTAAATTAAGCTAGGATTGATTGGAGTTAATCGACTGTTGAGTTCTTGAGGTTTGGGAGAGGTCGTCTAATTTAAGAGTATTCTATTACCCTCCACTTCCATGACGCATGATAAGATATCCCATTATATTAATCCTACCCCCACTTCCATGGCGCATGATAGGCCTACCTATCCCATATCGATACCCACGTCAATCGTGCATCGATACACACTAGGTGCATTACGTTCGACGAATATCCCCAATCTTCCTCCACACCACTTCCATGGATTAGGATTCGTATCTATGTAAGGAGGGCTCTAATCGGTTACCGACGTCAGTCGTGCAATCCAATAGTAATGGTCAATGTATTCGAAAACCCTAGATTAAACCCGACGTTAATCGTGAATTAATCTAATTACCCCCACAAAGGGGAGTCTGATCTACATTGATAATAATCATCCAAACATGTTATCTGGCATGTCAAAACTTGAGATTAATCATTTCGACTAAGGACAGTAATCCAGCTACTAACTTTTTAATTTTTGCCAAGAATTTTCTACATCTATGAAGGATGAATTCGACATGAGCCATATGGGTGAGCTCAACTACTTCCTTGGACTACAAATTCAGCAAATGAAGGATGGAACTTTCATACATCAAACAAAGTACACCGGGTAGCTTATCAAGTGATTCGAGATGGAATCTTCTTCAAGCAAAAGGACTCACATGAGTACGACAACCCATCTACACAAGGATGAGAAGGGGAAAGATGTAGACGTTTGTTTATATCGAGGTATGATCGGTAAATTACTTTACTTAACCGCTAGTATGCCCGATATTATGTTTTTCGTTTGTCGTTATACTAGATATCAAGCTATTCCTAAAGAGTCACATGTGATTGTGGTTAAATGAATTTACCTCAACCATTCACTAGAATATGGGTTAGTTTACCCTAAGACTAGCACATATGAGTTAATATCATACAGTGATGTCGACTTTGTCGGATGCAAATCCGATAGGAAGAGTACTAGTGGCACTTGCCATTTTCTAGGAAATTCCCTAGTTTCTTAGTTTTCCAAGAAACAGAACTTGGTATCATTGTCCACGACTGAAGCAGATTATATTGTCGCGGGTCTTGCATGTGCACAAGTTCTTTAGATGAGACACACACTTAAAGACTATAGTGTCAATTGTGATACTTGTCCTATCATGGTTGATAACCAAAGTGCTATTCGTCTTTCCAAGAATCTGGTACATCACTCCCGTACCAAACACATAGATGTGAGACACCACTTTATTAATGATAATGTAGCTAAGAAGGACATCATATCAGAGTACATTGAAACCCAAAAACAAATCGCCGACATCTTCACTAAACCTCTTAAAGAGGATTCATTTGTGAGTTTGCATGGAGAATTTGGGATTATGGGTGAATCTGAATTATAGGAGTTCATACTTTCATGTTACATCATGCTTGAACTCATATCATCAATTTTTACTTCTCTTGTTTTGATAAAATATATGTTTCTTATATATTTGTTTTAAGAGAAGTATTTGAGATTTTGATGATTTCGATTCTTTGGATTAATTTACGTGATTTGTACGTTAATCTATAATATTTTGATAATGATTTCTTGATTAGATTTGTGTTAGAGTATATGTCCTAGGGTGAGTTTTCTCTATCCTCTATATTTTCACCTCACTGTGCAGTTTTGGACCAGGACAGATGATTGTCATTTCTTTGACAGTCGACTGCCCAACTTAATTTTTCATACAGCAGACTGTATTTTTCACATGTGACTGATGAACATTTTCCAGTCGACTGTCTCTTCGACAGGCGACTGTAATTTGGTCATCAGGCGCTTGTCCAAATCTTCAGATGTCTCGTTTTATCATCATATGGTTTGATTCTCTGTCAGACGGATGTTGTGTTAGTAACTGTCGACTGTCGCTCCGACAAGCGACAGTGAGTTACTCAACTGTCGACTGTCTATCAACCCAAGCTAATCTCTATCTTTTCTACCAGTCGACTGACGATTATTCATCGGTCGACTGTCTAATTCTGTGGCTGTTCGTTCACTTGATCTGAGCCGTCGATTTCTCGATCCAATGGCCCAGATTCTTTTGACCCCTTCATTTAACCTCGAGGGTCGTCGATTAATTTCAGTTATTCTCTCTCATCCGACTCAACTTCCCTCGTCTCCCTCCTTAGAATTCCAACCGTTCTGGTTGATTTCTTGTCGACTCGAAGCTCCAGTCTCTGATCACTCTTCCCAATCGTTCGATTGCTAGTTTGAGTGACTCTTTCTCCGTCGATCGTCACCGATTAGGTATCATTTTCGTTTGTCGATTCGCTCGTGTGTTCTTTCGTATCGTTTGATTCGTGCAATGGCTCCCAAGACCAAATGGAAGGATGTTGCTCCTAGACGACCTAGGAAGCCAAAACCTTCTACTGCCAAATCCAAGATACCCCACAAAGCCCGCACTAAGCACCTTGATCCTCCCTCTGACGTTTCGGCTTCCTATTCCCCTTCTTCTTCCTCCATAGAAGAAGCCTATACTGAGCCTCTCATGAAGCGTACGTGTAAACCCATTAGTGTTAGCATCAATGAGCCTATCACTGAGGCTGAACCTACTCGGGTGGCTGTTGACACACACCTCGAGTCTATTCCCGCTTTTACCCAAGGCCAAAGTCCTCCCGTGACTCCTCCTGTCGATCCTCTAGTTCCCATTTGCCGAGACGATGCTTGTTTGGCAAAATTCCATGCCATGCTAGGAATCAAGCTCCTTCGTGAGAGATTTATTGTATTTCAGGCCTTCACTGCTGAGATACTTTCAGAGATTCTCACGTCGACCCATTTAGGTGATCTTTTTCGATTCTCTCATACCGACTGTCCTCGTGCATATCCCTTCCTTGTCAAACTATTTTATGCCAACCACATTTGCGTGAGTATGTTAACACGGGGGAGATTGACACAGTTGTTCAGGGGGACCCGTATCAGGCTTGCCCCTACTCTCCTAGGAACCATTCTTAGGATTCCCTCCACTGGCTCCTTACCTGCGGATATTGCTCTCTCTGATGTTGGAGATCTTGATCAGAATGTCCTTCGGGACATGTTCACTATGATCCCTTACTACATTTCTTCAGGCATCATGGTCTTCATGTTCTCTACTAGAGGTTGGACTGTTCACCAAGTGGTGAAGTCCAACATCTTGCCGAAATATGGCTCTTCTGATCAGCCTTCTTAGGAGATCCTTCGATGTATGTATGCCATTCTCTTTGGTATGTCAGTGAACTGTGCCAGAGTCCTCCTCGGTCAGATGGACAAGGTCGAGTTCAATACTGCCTCCTCTCACATTCCTTATGGTGGTCTCCTCACGTTAGTCTTTCTTCATTTTGGGATTGATTTGAGTAGTTATGAGCATATGCCCCTTGGCCCTCTTCTTGATGCTTCTGCAAATTCTGCAGTCGGCATCAAAGAAGAGGCAAACTACTTCAGCTCCGTCGTCATCCACCATTCCACCATCTGATCAGCCATCTTCCTCAGCTGCACCTTCTCGTGACCTGTTGGACGAGAAGGTTTCATGGTTTATATGAGTTGTTTCATCTGTTGTTCCAGCATCAGGGCATTCCTTTTCCTGATCATCTCAGATCTTTTGTACCTCCTCAGCCTTCTCAGCCTCCTCCACCAGTCGTCTCTGAGATTTTGGAGCATCCTATTTTCACTGCTCCTGAGCCGGTTGCTGCTTCGGCCCTCAGGATGTCTCATCTGCTGTTGCTACTGCTCCTCCTCCCGAGGATGCTTCGATTGATCTAGATGCATAGGAGTTCCAGATTATGTTGGCTACCTCCTCAGTTGCTGATATGGATTGACACTCCGCAGAGAGCACTCGCCCATATGCCTAGATTTTTTTTCATAGGGTTGAGAGTTTGAGTGTCAGTTTGTATTTTGATGTGTTTTTGAGTACTGATTTATGATGTTTGTATGTCGATCACATTTTGTTATCACATTTTGTTGATGTACATGGAGTTTTATTTTTGTATCCCTTGTATTTTTGGATTAAATATATATGAAAATGCTTTTACTTCATATTCTGTTTCACACATTGTCTCATTCTTTATGTTAATATGTGTGAACATTGTGAAATTGTCTCTCTTTGTATGCTACATCAAATACATGATTAGATGTGAGACATTTTTTCTCATTTGGTTTGTAATGTTGATATTGGATTCTCGTTCCTTTAGTCAACTAAGATTTCTTGTGTTTTATGAGCTTTTGGTATATATATCAATGAGATGCACCTTCTTGATTAGTTTTTCTCCTATAATATGTTGGCATCTCATTTGATATACAGCCTATCTTTAGACTCTCATGATTGCTTTAGTACTTATTTAGCACTATTGTTGTTGTTATTCTACTCCCACTTTTGGATAATGACATAGAGGGAGAGAAATAAACATTTCATAATATATGTGCTAAGTAAATTCTAATATTAAACTTGAATCTAAGATTGAAGTTGCCTTAGATTCATGGGGGAGTAAGATTGAATGAAGTTAGATTATAAAATCCTAGATTTCAATAATTCAAGAAAATCATTTCATTCATTCATATCTTACGTATTTGCTTCAATTGATCTATAGATGCCCTTATATTCATTGACTAACTTGATTGGCATCTATGTAGGGAGAGTAAGTTTTCTTTAAGCACAATTATTTATCTTTTTGTTTATGTTAGTTTGTCATCATCAAAAAGGAGAGAATGTTGATTATTAGACTTCTCCCTACTTGGTGTTAATGATGAGCAAATATATATACTTGTAACGAATCCCCTATTTGCAGTTAATCCCTTGCCTAAGCATATCATGAAGATCAATTAGCAATGAATGTCACCCAAAGATCAATGAAAGCAAGAAAAGTGGATTGGGTGATCAAATTTGGTGATTGAAGCTCCTATAAGACTTCAAGCTCGTACTTTGGATATAAGAGAGAGTTCTACATAATGTAATCTTCTTTTTCTCTTCTAGTATGTAGCTTAGAAGTAGAACTATGTTGGAACACACACACATCTTCATTTTAGTCCAAGGAAATCATTAGATCACTTTTCCTTAGACTCCAATTCAATTTTACCAAGCATGTGCATGTTGTTATTTCAACAGGCGACAGCTGAACGATTTACAGTCGCCTGTCGTAAAACAGTCGACTATAATTTGTTCTACAGCCGCCTGTTATGCACATACTTAATCAATTGATTTTTGAGCTTTCTAAACTTTAACTCCTTCAGGCGACTGCTATACATTTTACAGGCGCTTGTCAATATACAGCCGCCTGTGGTTTGTTAATCAGTTGCATGTCTATCTTTAGCCCAAAGATCATTTTCTTTCTCATCTAGCCAGTCGACTGATGTTGTATTTACAGTCGCCTGTCCAAGGCACAGTCGACTGTCAATGCTTCAACAGTCGCATGTCCATGATTCCTCTGTAGAATCTGATCTCTGGAATATTTCAAGTTTTAGTGCCAGTCGACTGATGTTGTATTTACAGTCGCTTATCCATGGCACATTCGCCTGTCAATGCTTCAACAGTTGTCTGTATAAAAACTTCTCTGAAGACTCTGCTCTCTAGAAATTTTCAGGTTTTGTGACATTCGACTAATGTTGATTTCACAGTCGCCTGCCCATGGCACAGGCACCTATGTGTTCCACATTAGTCGCCTGTCATGTCTTTCCAAAACTTTCTGAGATTTTCTCAGATTACCCATATTGCGGCCAGTCGACTGTAGAAGGATTTACAGTCACCTGTTGGATTTACAAGCGCCTGTCTTCTCTTCATCAGTCGACTGTCCACGTGGTAAGTTACCGTTTGAATTCTCATCTACCCTCTAACACAGTGCAGCAGTCGACTGTATTTTGTTCAACAGTAGACTGTTGACTGTGTAAATTCTATCCGTTGGCTTTTTCTCCACGAATTTTGTCACGGTCTCTTTTCGATCGTACGTTTTCGTGCGCGTACTTTCCTTTCGTATGCGTATTTTTAGTTACCTCTTCTTGTATCCCAAACGTGCGATGTGATATGTCGTTTTGACCCTCTAAAAGAGTACTTATTTGTGGAATTATTTGTGAACGTCATTTCACGTGTCGTTCTCCAATAAAACAACTTTGTTTGAAGGGGTGTCGTAACTTTTACCTTCGTCGTTTGATCTTTTTATTTTTGGTTCTGTTCCACATTACCCTAGCTTGTGACCGTTCATCTTAGTCTCGACCCTCTCGTTGACACGGTCATCCCGGTATTTTTCTTATAATTATCAGACACCGCTAGACCCACTTTTTTCCCTCATCACCTTCTACTATACTTAGCCTGATTAATTTTAATTTCAGATAACCCTAATTAAATCTCATTAAATCCATACGTATCAACATGATTTCCCTAAGCTATTGCCACCCTTTATTAAACTAAGCTATACCCTATCCCCCTCACATCTTCTCTCTCCAATCAACCTAAGTGCACCCATTTCTATGCCCTATTTAGCACCAATTCAATGTTAAAACGTAGCCTTCCCCTAGGGTTTAGAAACCCACGCAACTGGCCGCCAACCCACCCTAAAACTCACGACCAACACCCGAGACTCGCCGGCCATCAACCTACGGCGATCCCCTTGCTCCGACCACCCTCATCCACGCCAACAACCTTATCCTCCTCCTCCTAGAAACTGCAACACCCATCATCTCCATTGAAAAACTGCCACGCACCCCCTCACCCTAAAACTCACGGCCGGCACCATTACTGCCGCCGGCCACCCCCTGCTGCCGGCCCACCGCCCAGGCCATCCAACTACTCCGGCCATCCTCCCCCTTGACGACCACCTTCCTCCTCCTCCCAAAAACCCCATGCAAGCCCTTAAAACCCTACAAAAAACTACCATCCTCCCTTCTTTATAGCTCACGACCGGCCACTTCCGTTGCCGGCCAGCTGCCACAGGCCACCCCAGCTGCCACCCACTCGTCCCCTTGCTCAGGGCAACTCCCTAGGCCACAAATCCAAATCCACAACCCACAAACCTCCGACAATAACCACAAAAACTGCCGTTACCCATCAAAGTATGACGTTTCACCCTCCTTGCTCGATGTGCCGTTGCCACGCACCCCCCTCGACGGTCGTCTAGATCCACACGGATGTCCCCTAGCCCGTAGACCCTTGCACGGCCTTCCTTTGCCGCTGGTATTTGTGTTGCTCACCGCCGTTCGTGCATCGTGCTACCGTGGTCGCTAGATGTCCGCCGTACCCTTCGCGCTACCGGAATCCAACCCCTGACGTCGCTACCCGACGCCAGTGTAGCTCTCGCGCCATGCTAAGGGTAATCTCTGAACCATAGGACCCCCACATCGCATGCTAATCAAGACTAAAAACTGTAACTTTACTGCTTTGAATAACTCACTAATCAAGATTTAATAATTGGGACTGTAGGCTGGATTGGACTGAGCACATATGTAGATCTTGGACTTGTTGAACGGAGATCGCAGCGTGATTGTTTTCAGGCAAGTGATACTTGTCCAGTGTTTGTTTAGGCCATGTTTTAGGCCAATCTGTGAAATAGCGTAAAAGAGACTAGGCGATGAAATGATAGTCGCCTAGACGCCTTATTTGATCTAGCTTGACAACGAAGCTAGATCCAACACACTTGCTATCATTTCTTGCCGCATGTCACGTTTACTTTCAAATTAAATGTACGCACTTTTAACTGCTTATTGCCATGTTCATGCATCTTGTCATGTCATTCCATGCATCAACTTTCTCTATTATGATTGTGTAGCACACGCTACTTTAAATTGTAAGCTGCGATGAGTAAAGTTTTGACTCCTACATATTGATTGAGGCTAAGCACCTGCTTGTCGGGTACAACCCTATTCCAAACCAAAAAATCTTCATGGCTCGTGATCTAGAAGCGAGCATATTGTGTTGGTGAAAAACCAACGCTCGATACACGTGGAGGGGTAGGGTTAAACGATTACTTGAGCATAGAAGTGTGCCCATACAGCCACTTCAGCCAAAAGGCAGAAACCCTGGAAAATTAGTCTTCGTGAATTCGTGAAATAGTGTTTCGTAGTTTTTGCTACGACGTGCATGCTTTGTTACCATCATGTCATTTTTATTGTTTCATTCTTTAAATGCCATGCCATATCATCATGTTAAAACTGCTATTTGCATTACTTTTTATATGTTCCTTGCACAAAAGTCTTCTGTTTACCATTTGGAGACTTTTGCTGACATGCGCCCTCTTTCTCTTTGGGTGTCGCATGTTAAGTGGTTAGTCTGAGTTAGTTGCAGAGGACGATCAGTACACAAACGTTGTGTTTGAGGTTTATGCTGAGGGAGAGTTGGAGGACACTGGAGACCAGTCCTAGCCTCACCTAGAGACTTATCTTAGGTGTTGTTGTTTTCTTTAGATCTGCTGTTAGGTTGTTGGTGCGTACTTATCTTTATGTTGTATTTTTTGTCCATGCTTAGGACTTCTCTTCAGATTCTGTATTTCTTTATGACTATATTTGTATGTTTGGAATAAAATCTATGGATGTTGAATGTTGGATAATTTTAATTGTCTATCTTTCTTTATTATTATTGTTGTTTCGTCGTAATGCAAAGAACCTGCTAATGGATTAAATTACCAGACGCTTAAGACCGTAGCTTCACAGCTCCAAGTCTGAGCGGACCTCTTCACGTCTCGCCTCCTATACTTGGGAAGCCGGGCGTGACAGGTTTTAGTGGTGGCCTATGCAGGTCCTCTTTGCATCTGCGAAATATCGAAACAACGGTAATAATAAAACATCCATTAAAATATTCGGAACATTCAAGTCATAAATCTGAGTCTAATCTGAACGTTTTCTTGTCTTAGATGGCTGGAAGACGTGTTACCCGAGCATCTTATCTCAGTATAATAGGGGAAATCCATTAGACCTGGACTGTAGGAAGATTTAGATAGACGCCCGTGCTTGCTAGTTAGGCATCCATGATTGTTAGTTAGACACTTTACTAAGAATTGGTATAATCATCTTAGGAATTTCCTTAGTGGTTTCTTACCTAGCTCAGACCATATTAGATTTCTAGAGTTTCTTTAGTCGTTCGCCTGGGTTCATCAAATTTCAGGCCCGGTAGAACTTAATCTTGATCCCCTATGGACCCTTCCCTGAGATCTTTATTACAGTACAGTTCATTAGAAAGTCTTAGTGCTAAGTTACTCCTAGTATTTAGTCGGCCCGGTAATTAGAACCCCTGATTTCTAGCATCTTCCTAATCATTACACTTCTGTGTTATCAACCGTAGAATTCCATCGTAGCTTTTCATGAATCATATCCTAGGCGTATTTATGTATCTATCATGCGATCATATTATTTGCCCTCGAATCACGTGATCACCTCATGACGATTATCGTTAATTTTTCAAATCTTCTCCATTGCAAATCCTGATTCTTCTAAAAGTATTTCCAATATTCCTTATCAAATTCTTCTCTCAGTTTAACTTCTTTGGAACCCCCTTATTATATACTTAGATTTCCTGATTTTCGGTTGAGTTAAAATTCATTCTTGGATTTTGAAACCTTCTTGGTCGTAATCTTTAGTTACTACCTCGTAATCATTTTCTAACATGTATCTTTCGTATTACAGTTTTAAAACTTTATTACCATTTTGATAACTCAATATATCATTCCTTTCTTTCTCTGCTACTAAGTTTATTATTTTTAACCACTTATCATACATACTTTTAGACTATTTTTCTAAGCTAAATAAGACTTCAATTTTTTTAGTGTATCAGTTTTATATTCATCGTGCTCATACTTCAAAAATCTTTGTATAAATCTATTTTCATTTGCAAAACAATCACTACCTCACACTACTCTTTATTTCTTCGTCTAACACTTTTTCCGTGTTTTAAAATTTTACCATCTGCTCGCTATTTCTACATATTTTTTTAAGAATATATATATATATATATATATATATATATATATATATATATATATATATGACATCATATTTTACACATATCATTCTGTCATCTATTTAATTATTTAGAGCAATATTTTTATCCCCCCCAACCAGGCTATCTCCTTATCTAAGTCTCATCTGAACCCATCCATCCTGGTCTTGTTTCGTTACGCTATTTGATCTTGGTTTCCTTTCTATTACTAGTGCTTGTTGTTGCCTATGTTAACCTTAGTATAGTATGGTGGGCCCATTAGTATATATTGTGATGTCGTTGTGGTGCATGCATATAGGTAGAGTGTGTGGACCCGTGTGTGTGAACCCTTGCGTACCACTCATGTATGAGTGTGCTACGCTTAGTATATTAATATTTGTCTCTTGTTTTATTTATGCATACTCAGTGTTATACGTTATTTTTATATGAAGTGTGTGTACGATTGTATTTATAAATATATGTGTGGATAGCTAAACCTTTAGAGATGTCTGAGTATATTAGAATTAGAGTTGGAATAACTACTAAGAGGTGTATGTAGTTTGAAGGTACTTGTTAATGCGTGTAATTGTATGCTAGCAAAGTTATTTGTATGCTAGGTGTAATGATAATATGTGTTCTTATGGTTAAGTGTGCAGGCCTATTATATGGTCTATATGTTAGTGCGTAGGGGCGTGCGCTCGTGCGTGGATATGTATGTGCTTAGTTATAAGTATATTACATATATGCATACTGTGTGAACATGTGTGATTTACGTTTGGTAATAGGATTATAATTTTGTATAGTATTGCTTGCCCTTACGGGATGTTGTGTGTGTACGTGTATACCATGAGATATACACGATTATTGTATGTTGTGACTATGTATGGATAGGTATATGTAGTAGTATACTAATTATATGAAACTTGCTATGGTGTGAGTATTATTTGTATATCTATGTTTTGTGTAGTAATATGTATGTGACTATAAGATGTATGCATGTATAGGATAGTGTATTGTGATTGTATACGTGTACTGATATTTGTAATAATATTATTGTTTGTAAAGTGGTTGTATTATGGCGGTGTTACTTGGCTGATTATTATTGTGCTTATGTATTTATATTGAATGATATGAAATGTATACGTATATACGTGTATATGATTGTGTGCGATGTATAAATAATAATGTTAGTATATTTAGGTACAAAAGATATAGAGTATAGGTATAGATAAATGTATGCTTGCTATATAGTATTAGTGTATTGGTAATGTATGTGTATATAGTGAAATATTAGAGAGTTATTTAATTATGATGTTATTCTAATTATGGCATGAAGGCAATGTATTAATGATGTTGTGTATTAGTGTGCTATGTTGGTATTATATATATATATATATATATATATATATATATATATATATATATATATATATATATATATATATAGTTAGTGAAGTATGTGTATGAATAGTAAAGTGTTGCTATCTGTCGTAATTATAATGTTGGTTGTAATTATATTGTACCATGGTGTTATATTAATCATTTTATATGTATGTCGTAATGTATTAATATTGATATGTGCTAAGTAATTGGTGATGCATGTATATATTATTCTTATGGTTATTTATTAGTATCATTATTATTGTTATTGTAACGGCTGCTTTCTGACCGTTCGTATTTTCTACGTGCACATACTTTTCGTGCACGTATTTTAATTGGCACTTTCTTGGTTTCGGTTTATACGATGTGATATGTCGTTGTGACCGTATGGAAGAGTAGTTATTTGTGGGAGTTTTAGTGAATGTCATTTCATGGTCGTTCTCCCGTAAATCAACTTTGATTGGAGGGACGTCGTGACTTTAGACTTCGACATCGGACCTTTTTATTTCTAGTTCATTTTTTGTGGACCTAGCGAGCGATCAGACCCCGTATTCACAACCCTCTCGGAGGCGCGATCACCCCAGCATTTTCCTTTCTTTTTTTTGATGACCGGGGACCAATCTACAATATTCATAATTAGATATTAAATCTCTTTTTATAAAAATCTTTTTAATTTCCAAATATAAAGTGCTGTACGTTTCTTTTTAAAACTTAACCGTTCTTTTTATAAAACCTAACACTATGCTATGAAATAAGTCAAGCTTGGTTTCTTTTTTTAATAAAAAAAGGGGGATGAATCATGCAAATCCAAAACCGATCTCTCTTCATAACCACCCACGTGAACCCCCTCCCTACAAAGAAGCTACTGGCTGCCTAAAAATTTTAAAAACCTAAAAGCCATCTGTGCCCACGTGATGTACATTTCAACCAACCCTACACTCATTTATTTAAACCCTAGGGTTTTCTTTTTCATCTAACCCTATAGGCTCAATAGCTAGCAGCTGCCCCGTACTCTATCTTCTCCTCTCCACGCCATCACACAGACCCCGGCCCTCTCTTCTCCCTCTCACTCGCCTTCAACCCAGGGTCCGACCACCAACACCGACCGGCCGCCGGAAAACCCCTCTCTGACCGTCGGAAACCCCAGCATCAACCCCGAAGCCCTGCGGCCTCCAGCCCTTCTCCCTCACTCGACCTGCCTCCCGAACAATTCCAACCCCATGCCGATGCACCTCCGAGCCCACAGCCCACCGCTCCGATCTCCCACCACCTTCGCCACAAGCTGCACGCCCCTAGGTCGCCACCTTCAAGCCTCGCCCGACCACCACCTTGATTCCGGTGATTCATCTAAGCCCTGCCTCTCCCCTCCAACTCCGATGACCTCTCCGAGCGGTCTCCACCACCCGCCACTCCGGGCGATGTCCTGCCACAGTCGCGCCTTCATCATCCTAGTCGCCACTCAGCGCCTCATCATCTTCCTCCTTTCGACTGCGCCGCCGCGTCACCTGCAAGGACATCGAAATGTAAACACACGTAAGTATGATATATTAATTATATATATATATATATATGTTATAATATGCATGGTAATGAATATTACAAATCTGTGACTGAGTATATCTTCATTCATGTGAATAGTGTTAAGGCACCTTATATCATTGAACCTGGTACACACATTGGTAATAAGATTAGCAAGGTATGCTTGTTAAATTAAACTAACAGTAAGACGATATTAGATTATATTAAGTTCAAGTATGTTAGTACACTATATATGTATATGTTAGTTGTGTTGCATCAGCTAGCTTCTAATAAAGTTGGTGCATAATATTAGACGTGAATTTAGTATCCACTAGTTATATTATAAATATGGCACATTAATATCCTTCAGTTAAATAGATTTTTTTTTGCACTAAGTTTTCGTATGGCAGAAATGTTAATATATATAACTTAGCTTACCCATTAGCTAGTAACATACATGTTAGTTAATAATTTTTAGTGTTTTAATGTTAGCAGTTAAACCAATACTTAGCTTTCGTTAATACCTATAAGTTAGTGTGTAAACATAATTTTATAATGGGATATTTAATATTAATTCATTGGTTAAATTATCTTAATTTGATCTAAATGACGCAGATAGTTATGTACGCCCCATTGCTACCGTCTGGATCCCGACGCTCTCTTGCATATTGCCACTCACCGACGTCCCCTAGCTCGTTGCTGTAGCCGCTCAGACCCGACGTCGGATCTCGCTTGATCGTCTTTCCAGGTTAGTCTCCTAACTCGTAGTAATAAAACCCATACCGTAGTTAACCAAAACCTAAACTAAAATTGGTCAACTTGAACTAAATTTACTTTCTGTATCTGTAAAACGCTGCTCACCGTAGAAAGATCGACAATCGGACAATTTTTCTGTGTACATAGGGTAGAAGTCGATCTAGGATGAACGAAACACCAAAATGTGACTTTTGACGATTAGGGTAGTCCCGTCAACCTAGAAACGAACCTAAATAGGATTTATTGAAAATTGCGACCTGACACCTTCGTCGTGACCTGTTTCAGACGGACTACCGCGGACGCGACGCCTGGACACGATGCCCCGGACGGACGACACACTCGCCACCACAGGCAAGTGTATCCCACTTGCACTTTTGGCCATGCTTAGGCCTTAGTTGGTTAGAACTGATAACTGTGAACAAATAGATCCGAACGTGAAATGATAGCGTCCGGGTCACCCTGACGACTTAGACTTGACGACGAAGTCTAAGTCCGACGAAAAACAACTTTTGACACCGTAGGATTGTCTTGAGCGTGCGTGCGTGTGGACACCCTAGAACAACATCTCCCGTACACTGGTCGTGTCGTGTCACTGTTACAAAAAAAGCCTTCGGGCGTTTCAGATGCTTCACGAGCGGAAGTGATCACCGTGATACAAAAAGCCTGCGGGCGTTTCAGGTGCTTCCCTAGCGAAAGTGATCTCTGTACTTCTTATCCTGGGTTCTGGGGTTGGGGTAGGGTTGAGCGTGTGCACTGGGAGAGGGTCTGATCCCCCTCAACCCGTAAGGCGTGAACCCTTCGTGTCTCACAGTGTTGTGTCCTGTCCATCTTGTCTTGTCTAGTTCCGTCTTGTCCTGTTACCTTTAGGATAGTCCCGTAGTCGGTAGCACACGCTACGACTACTGTTTGCAGCGCTTTACCTTCCTGTTGCGTTACTTCCTTTTTGTTACCCTGTTATAATCCCAGCATGATAATCAACTAGTAAACTGTTGTTTAATAGTTCGGTACACTTGCAGTATTGTCTAACCCTTTTTGTAGACTTTACCTGACGTACAGTTCCTTTCTTTTGGGTGTTGTACGTCAGGGGTTGAGCCAGAGTACGTGGACGAGTCGGACACACCGGAGTATGTAGAGTCAGAGGATGTCGACCCGGAGGACGTACCTGACAAGGACCAGACTTAGACGTTTCCCACCGTTGCGGATTTCCAGAGGTTACTACTTTTAATCTGGGTGGGTAGCACCACTTTACTCTCTGCCTAGGTTTGGTGCTTCGCACTATTAGTTTCCTTTTCTGTAGTTTGTTGCCATGCTTAGGCTTCTCTTTTTTTAGACTTTTGTACTCGCTGGATATTATCTCTCTATATTAATGAATGCCACTTTCTTTCTGTACTTTCTATTGTTTCGAATCTTATTAATGCAAGAACCTGGAAATTTTAAAATGGTACTCCTACAGACGCTTATTGGGTCCGAGCTTCACAGCTCCGGCCTAAGCGGGCCTTGTCACGTTTCGCTTCTGTGGTTTTGGGAAGCGGGACGTGACAGGTTTTAGTGGTGGCCCATGCAGGTCATGCAAAAGTTTGGAACAATAAGAGTACCATATTCATTTAATATCCATGTATAAGTCTAAATTAGGTTTTCCCAGTCTTAGATGGTAGGAAGACGTAGATAGACGTCCAGGTTTGATAGTCAGACGCCTTGGTTAAGATTTAGTCATCCTTGACTTAGGATACCCTAGTGGCCTCTCACCTGGTTCCGACCACGTTAGATTCCTAGAATCCTTCTATTAGTCGTTTGCTCGGTCCATCGACTTCGGGCCCAGCAAAACGTAATCTTGATTCTCTTAGGGCCCTTCCCTAATATCTCTCTATTACAGTCTAGTTCATTAGGAAGACTTAGTGCTGAGTTCTCCTGATCTTTAGACGGCCCGATAACTAGAACCCCTGACTTCTAGCGTCTTCCTGATTATTACATTTTTGTGTTATTGGCCGTAGAATTCCATCATAGCTTTCATGAATCATATCCTAGGTGTATCCATCATGCGATCATTTTCCTTTCTCCCGATTCACGTGATCGTTTCATGAAACTTATCGATAATTCTTCGAATCCCTCCATTGCAAATCCTGCTTCCTTTAAAAGTGTTTTCGAAATTCATTATTAAATTCTTCGCTCGGTTTAACTTCTTTGAAAACTCTTTATTATATATTTAAAATTTCTTGCTTTTCGGTTGAATTAAAGTTCCTTCTTGGATTTTGAAATCTCCTTGGTCGTAATTTTCAAGTTACTATGTGGTAATTATTTCTAACCGGTATTTTCCGTATTTCAGTTTTAACACATTGTTATCATTTTGATAATTCAATATATATATATATATATATAATTCTTTTTCTAAACTACAAAATTTATTTCTAAACATAAACCGTGCGTACTTTTAGAATATCTTTCTAAACTAAAGAGAACTTTAATTTTTTGTTGTATGTATATATATATATATATATATATATATATATATATATATATATATATATATATATATATATATATATATATATATATATAACAGCCCTATGTTCATCGTGCTTATACTTCAAGAATCTTTGTTTAAACTTATTTTCATTTGCAAAACAATCACTACCACACTCTCCTCTTTTTCCTTCGTCTATCTTTTTTTTCCGGGTTGCAATATTTTCTACCATCTGCTCATTATTTCTACATTTTTAGATAAGTATAAATTATATGATACCATATTTTACATGTAATTCTCCTTTCATCTATCTAATTATTTTGAGCAATATTTGTGTTCCACCCAACCAACTATCTCTTTACCCCGCCTTATTTGAACTCGTTCCTTCTGATCTTATTTCGTTACACTTTTGGTTTCTGTTTCCCTTCTTTTGTATAGACATTAGTGCTTGTAGTTGTCTGTGTTATCTCCAGTTTAGTAGTGGGCCTTTGGTTTGTGACGTCGTCGTGGTGCATGTATATATGAGAGTGTGTGGACCTTTATGAGTGTGCTACCCTTAGGACTTAAACGATCGTCTCTCGTGTCATGTGTGTATAATCAGTGTGGTTTGTAATATATGTAAGAAGTTGTCTGGATGATGGTATTCATATGGGTGTGAATTGCGTCATAGCTGGCAACTCCTTGGACTTAGTCATTCGTATTATAGTATAGCTTATCCTTGGCTGCATGTGATTGTATCAAAACTTTTGTTCTCTTTTAAACCAAATCTTTAAAGTTTTGAGACTAGAACACAAGATCATAACCCCGATATTCCCTCATCCAATACCGCAACTCCACACGTTTTTTTCCAAATGTTTTAAAATACGCCATTGGCATTAAACTTCCTTTCATACCCTTTTCGGGAGTGTTATGTTTGATTGTTATGATATTGATAGTAATAGCTATTATTGTTATAGGGTTATGTTTGCGGGTAGGCTTAGAGTGAGATGAGATATGATGTACCGGTGGATAGATGATTTTGGAACACAAGGATATGAGATTAGATTTCCTTGGATGAAAAGAATAAGGTGCCCAAGACTTATTTATAATACCGATGTGTGAAGGACCCAATGGAGAACTCTGATTGGATGAAATTATGTATAGGGAGATGAGTACTTAATCGATCTGAAACTTGGACGAATGATAGATAAGAGTAGCTAGGACGGGATAGTATGATTTAGAGTGATCATGAGAATGAGTAGAACATTTAAAGCATCAAGTTCGATTATTAAGTTGACGTGAGAAGACATTGGAAGTAATACGACATGTTGAGATGTTATGAAGATGGATTTTAGTATTATTAGGAGGTTAGATGTTAAGGGTAAGGGTAGATGTAATTTTTGGTTCATTGATTTTGGAGAATAGATTTATGAGTTAAGTGACGGATGATATATTGGGGACATGATGATTGTTGAATTGTGGATGGTAATGTGGATCTATAGTCAGATGCTAGGGCGTGATTCTAGTTGTAGCATTATCCAGTGAAGAGACGCATTGTGATGGATTATTGAGGAACGTCATTTGAAGTTATAGGATCAGCGATCTCTATGTGTAGATAGGAGAGTTGCAGGTATAAGATTAGATAGATAGTATTATTATTAGTATAAGTGATTCCGAGGACGGAATCATTTCTAAGGTGGGTTGAATGTAACGGCCGCTTTCTGACCGTTCGTATTTTCTACGTGCACATACTTTCGTGCACGTATTTTAATTGGCTCTTTCTTGGTTCGGTTTATACGATGTGATATGTCGTTGTGACCGTATGGAAGAGTAGTTATTTGTGGGAGTTTTAGTGAATGTCATTTCATGGTCGTTCTCCCGCAAATCAACTTTGATTGGAGGGACGTCGTGACTTTAGACTTCGACATCGGACCTTTTCATTTCTAGTTCATTTTTTGTGGACCTAGCGAGCGATCGGACCCCGTATTCACAACCCTCTCGGAGGCGCGATCACCCCAGCATTTTCCTTTCTTTTTTTGATGACCGGGGACCAATCTACTATATTCATAATTAGATATTAAATCTCTTTTTATAAAAATCTTTTTAATTTCCAAATATAAAGTGCTGTACGTTTCTTTTTTAAACTTAACAGTTCTTTTTATAAAACCTAACACTATGCTATGAAATAAGTCAAGCTTGGTTTCTTTTTTTAATAAAAAAAAGGGGGATGAATCATGCAAATCCAAAACCGATCTCTCTTCATAACCACCCACGTGAACCCCCTCCCTACAAAGAAGCTACTGGCTGCCTAAAAATTTTAAAAACCTAAAAGCCATCTGTGCCCACGTGATGTACATTTCAACCAACCCTACACTCATTTATTTAAACCCTAGGGTTTTCTTTTTCATCTAACCCTATAGGCTCAATAGCTAGCAGCTGCCCCGTACTCTATCTTCTCCTCTCCACGCCATCACACAGACCCCGGCCCTCTCTTCTCCCTCTCACTCGCCTTCAACCCCGGGTCCGACCACCAACACCGACCGGCCGCCGGAAAACCCCTCTCTGACCGCCGGAAACCCCAGCATCAACCTCGAAGCCCTGCGGCCTCCAGCCCTTCTCCCTCACTCGACCTGCCTCCCGAACAATTCCAACCCCATGTCGATGCACCTCCGAGCCCACAGCCCACCGCTCCGATCTCCCACCACCTTCGCCACAAGCCGCACGCCCCTAGGTCGCCACCTTCAAGCCTCGCCCGACCACCACCTTGATTCCGGCGATTCTTCTAAGCCCTGCCTCTCCCCTCCAACTCCGATGACCTCTCCGAGCGGTCTCCACCACCCGCCACTCCGGGCGATGTCCTGCCACAGTCGCGCCTTCATCATCCTAGTCGCCACTCAGCGCCTCATCATCTTCCTCCTTTCGACTGCGCCGCCGCGTCACCTGCAAGGACATCGAAATGTAAACACACATAAGTATGATATATTAATTATATATATATATGTTATAATATGCATGGTAATGAATATTACAAATCTGTGACTGAGTATATCTTCATTCATGTGAATAGTGTTAAGGCACCTTATATCATTGAACCTGGTACACACATTGGTAATAAGATTAGCAAGGTATGCTTGTTAAATTAAACTAACAGTAAGACGATATTAGATTATATTAAGTTCAAGTATGTTAGTACACTATATATGTATATGTTAGTTGTGTTGCATCAGCTAGCTTCTAATAAAGTTGGTGCATAATATTAGACCTATTATAAAAGTACTTTAGTAAATTTAGTATCCACTAGTTATATTATAAATATGGCACATTAATATCCTTCAGTTAAACACATTTTTTTTGCACTAACTTTTCGTATGGCAGAAATGTTAATATATATAACTTAGCTTACCCATTAGCTAGTAATATATGTTAGTTAATAATTTTTAGTGTTTTAATGTTAGCAGTTAAACCAATACTTAGCTTTCGTTAATACCTATAAGTTAGTGTGTAAATAGAATTTTATAATGGGATATTTAATATTAATTCATTGGTTAAATTATCTTAATTTGATCTAAATGACGCAGATAGTTATGTACGCCCCATTGCTACCATCTGGATCCCGACGTTCTCTTGTATGTTGCCACTCGCCGACGTCCCCTAGCTCGTTGTTGTAGCCGCTCAGACCCGACGTCGGATCTCGCTTGATCGTCTTTCCAGGTTAGTCTCCTAACTCGTAGTAATAAAACCCACACCGTAGTTAACCAAAACCTAAACTAAAATTGGTCAACTTGAACTAAATTTACTTTCAGTATCTGTAAAATGCTGCTCACCGTAGAAAGATCGACAATCGGACAATGTTTCTGTGCACATAAGGTAGAAGTCGATCTAGGATGAATGAAACACCAAAATGTGACTTTTGACGATTAGGGTAGTCCCGCCAACCTAGAAACGAACCTAAATAGGATTTATTAAAAATCGCGACATAACACCGTCGCCATGACCTGTTTCAGACGGACTACCGCGGACGCGACGCCTGGACGAGACGCCCCAGACGGACGACACACTCGCCACCGCAGGCAAGTGTATCCCACTTGCACTTTTGGCCGTGCTTAGGCCTTAGTTGGTTAGAACTGATAACTGTGAACAAATAGATCCGAACGTGAAATGATAGCGTCCGGGTCACCCTGACGACTTAGACTTGACGACGAAGTCTAAGTCCGACGGACAACAACTTTTGACACCGTAGGATTGTCTTGAGCGTGCGTGTGTGTGGACACCCTAGAACAACATCTCCCGTACATTGGTCGTGTCATGTCACTGTTACACAAAAAGCCTTCGGGCGTTTCAGATGCTTCCCGAGCGGAAGTGATCTCCGTGATACAAAAAGCCTGCGGGCGTTTCAGGTGCTTCCCTAGCGGAAGTGATCTCTGTACTTCTTGTCCTGAGTTCTGGGGTTGGGGTAGGGTTGAGCGTGCGCACGGGGAGAGGGTCTGATCCCCCTCAATCTGTAAGGCGTGAACCCTTCGTGTCTCACAGTGTCATGTCCTGTCTGTCTTGTCTTGTCTAGTTCCGTCTTGTCCTGTCACCTTTAGGATAGTCCCGTAGTCAGTAGCACACGCTACGACTACTGTTTGCAGCGCTTTACCTTCCTGCTGTGTTACTTCCTTTTTGTTACCCTGTTATAACCCCAGCATGCTAATCAACCAATAAACTGTTGTTTAATAGTTTGGTACACTTGCAGTAGAGTCTAACCCTTTTTGTAGACTTTACCTGACGTACAGTTCCTTTCTTTTGGGTGCTGTACGTCAGGTGTTGAGCCAGAGTACGTGGACGAGTCGGACACACCAAAGTATGTGGAGTCAGAGGATGTCGACCCGGAGGACGTACCTGACGAGGACCAGACTTAGACATTTCCCACCAATGCGGACTTCCAGAGGTTACTACTTTTAATCTGGGTGGGTAGCACCACTTTACTCTCTGCCTAGGTTTGGTGCTTCGCACTATTAGTTTCCTTTTCTGTAGTTTGTTGCCATGCTTAGGCTTCTCTTTTTTTAGACTTTTGTACTCGCTGGATACTATCTCTCTATATTAATGAATGCCACATTCTTTCTGTACTTTCTATTGTTTCGAATCTTATTAATGCAAGAACCTGGAAATTTTAAAATGGTAATCCTACAGACGCTTATTAGGTCCGAGCTTCACAGCTCCGGCCTAAGCGGGCCTTGTCACGTTTCGCTTCTGTCGTTTTGGGAAGCGGGGCGTGACAGTTATTGATATTAGCATTAGTAATATAAATTGAATGTTTATGTATGATGGCATTGTAATAAATTCGTTGTGTTATGGTTGTCGTATATTAGTAGTTATCTATACGTGAAGTACTGCAATTGTATTTGCTAGTGTGAAACTATTTATATGTAGGTATCTGTAACATGGTTATGTGATAAGTGAGTGATAGTTATATAAGGGATGTGCATGACTATATGAATGATTAAAGTACATGTATGAATTTGACTATCTATGATGGGTATAAGTATAGAATGTTCATCTATATACATGTTTGTAGTATTAATATTTGATTACCTAGTGCATATATAAGCACTTGTAGTAACTATATATGGTTTTAATTATAGTGTGATGTGATTGGGATAGTTACTAGAGTGGCTAGATATTTTTGTAGTTAGAAAGTCCGAGGACGGACTTTATTCTAAGGTGGATAGGATGTCACGGTCGCTTTTCGATCGTACATTTTCGTGTACGTTCTTTCCTTTCGTATGCGTATTTTTAGTTGCATCTTCTCGTATCCCAAACGTGCGATGTGATATGTCGTTATGACCCTATGAAAGAGTACTTATTTGTGGAATTATTTGTGAACGTCATTTCACTGGTCGTTCTCCCACAAAACAACTTTGTTTGAAGGGGTGTCGTAACTTTTACCTTCGTCGTTTGATCTTTTTATTTTTGGTTACGTTCCCCGTTCCCCTAGCTCGTGACCATTCTTCTTAGTCTCGACCCTCTCATCGACACGGTCGTCCCGGTATTTTTCTTATAATTATCGGACATCGCTAGACCCGCTTTTTCCCCTGATCACCTTCTAATATACTTAGCCTAATTAATTTGAATTTCAAATCACCCTAATTAAATCTCATTAAATCCATACAAATCAACATGATTTTCCTAAACTATTCGCCACCCTATATTAAACTAAGCTATACCCCCTCCCTCTCACATCTTCTCTATCCAATCAACCCAAGTGCACCCATTTCTATGCCCTATTTAGCACCAATTCAATGTTAAAACGTAGCCTTCCCCTAGGGTTTAGAAACCCATGCAACTAGCTTCCAACCAACCTTAAAACTCACGGCCAACACCCGAGACTCGCCGACCATCAACCTCTGGTGATCCCCTTGCTCTGACCACCCTCCTCCACGCCAGTAACCTTCTCCTCCTCCTCCTAGAAGCTGCAACACCCTTCATCTCCATTGAAAAACAGCCAAGCACCCCTCACCCTAAAACTCACGGCCGGCACCATTACTGCTACCGCCGGCCACCCCCTGCCGCCGCCCAAGCCATCCCCCTACTCTGGCCATCCTCCCCCTCGACGACCACCTTCCTCCTAATCCCAAAAACCCCCACGTAAGCCCTTAAAACCCAACAAAAAAACTGTCATCCTCCCATCTTTATAGCTCACGGCCGGCCACTTCTGCCGCCGGCCACTTCCGCCGCCGGCCAGCCACCGCCGGCCGCCCCATCTGCCACCCGTGCAACTCACTAGGCCGTAATTCCAGATCCACAAACCACAAACCACAATCCTCTGACAACAACCACAAAACCTAAAGTTACCTATCAAAATCTGTCGTTTCACCCTCCTTGCTCGCTGCATCGTTGCCGCGTACCCCCCTCGACGGCCGTCCAGATCCACACGACTGTCCCCTAGGCCGTAGACCCTTGCACGGCCTTCCTTCGCCGCTGGTGTTTGTTTTGCTCGTCGTCGTTTACGCATCGTGCTACCGTGGTTGCTAGCTGTCCGCCGTACCCTTCGCGCTACCGGAATCCAACCCCTAACGTCGCTACCCGACGTCAGTGTAGCTCTCGCATCGTGCTAAGGGTAATCTTTGAACCGTAGGACCCCCACAGGGCATGCTAATCAAGACTAAAAACCGTAACTGTATTGCTTTAAATAACTCACTAATCAAGATTTAATAACTGGGACTGTAGTCTGGATTGGACTGAGCACATAGGTAGATCTTGGACTTGTTAAACGGAGATCGCAGCGTGATTGTTTTCAGGCAAGTGATACTTGCCCAGTTTTTGTTTAGGCCATGTTTTAGGCCAATCTGTGAAATAGCGTAAAAGAGACCAGACGATGAAATGATAGTCGCCTAGACCCCTTATTTGATCTAGCTTGACAACGGAGCTAGGTCCAATAACCTTGCTATCATTTCATGTCGCATGTCACGTTTACTTTCAAATTAATTGTACGCACTTTTAACTGCTTATTGCCATGTTCATGCATCTTGCCATGTCATTCCATACATCAACTTGCTCTATCATGATTATGTAGCACACACTACTTTAAATTGTAAGCTGCAGCGAGTAGGATTTTAACTCCTAAATATTGATTGAGGCTAGGCACCTGCTTGTCGGGTACATTCCTGTGCCAAACCAAAAACACTTTCTTGCTCGTGATCCAGAAGCGAGCATAGTGTGTTGGTGAAAAACCAATGCTCGATACACATGGAGCGGTAGGGTTAAACGGTCACTTGAGTGTAGAAGTATGCCTTACAGTGACTTCATCCAAACAGCGGAAACCATATGCATGAAGTGATAAATTAGTGTTCGTGAATTCGTGAAATAGTGTTTCGTAGTTTCTGTTACGACGTGCATGCTTTGTTACCATCATGTCATTTTAATTATTGCATTCTTTAAATGCCATGCCATATCATCATGTTAAAACTGCTAGTTGCATTACTTTTTATATGTTCCTTGCACAAAAGCCTTCCGTTTACCATTTGGAGACTTTTGCTGACATGCACCCTCTTTCTCTTTGGGTGTCGCATATTAGGTGGTGAGTCTGAGTTAATTGCAGAGGATGATCAGTACGCAGATGTTGAGTTTGAGGTTTCTGCTGAGGCAGAGTTCGAGGACACTGGAGACCAGTCCTAGCCTCGCCAAGAGACTTATCTTAGTTGTTGATGTTATCTTTAGATCTGCTGTTAGGTTATCGGTACGTAGCACCTTATCTTTATGTTGTATTTTTTGGCCATGCTTAGGCCTTCTCTTCAGACTCTGTGTTTCTTTATGACTATCTCTTTATGTTTGGAATAAAATCTGTGTATGTTGAATGTTGAATAATTTTAATTGTCTATCTTTCTTTATTATTATTGTTGTTTCATCGTAATGCAAAGAACCTGCTAATGGGTTAAATTATCAAACGCTTATCAGACTATAGCTTTACAGCTCCAAGTCTAAGCGGACCTCTTCACGTCTCGCCTACCATACTTAAGAAGCGGGGCGTGACAAATTTCAAAGGGGCTTTTGGAGATTCAGTTTGAGGGTTTTGATAAACCTATAAAGGAAGCCCCTACTGTTCCATTGAGGGGTTACTCATCCATTCAAGCTTTCATCTTCAAGCTTCTCAAGCTCTTAAATCCTAAAGCCCTAGAATTCCAATCTTTTCCTCTCTTGCTCTCCAACCTAGAATCAAAGTGATATCTTCTAGGCAATTGGTGGTGACAAGAGAAAGGTCTTTTCACTCTTCAAGAGAGACCTCAACACACAACACACTTGCTCCTTCAAGTTCTACTTCAAGGCATAGGTGATTGTAAGTGTTGTCATTTCAGTATTTCATATCTTTCGTAATTAGATTAACTCTCCGTTTGTGAGAGTGGTTTGCTTGCTCCCAAGTTGTGGGAGTCAAGGACATCGAGTGTATTTTGTTTTCACTTGTAGGGTTGCTACAAGTGGGTTTAAAGGAAACTTCAAGTTAGGGTTCTAATTCGAGTATCCGGTGGTATCCGGGTGGAAAAGACGTAGAATTACCGGGAACAAGTCGGGAGTTGACTTGGATAATCCGAACCCTTGAAACATCCTTGTGTTTGCACTATTTCAATTTAGGGTTTATTTATATTCCGTATTAATTGTTGGTTAGGAATTTAATTTGGTATAACTATAGTTTTAAATTACATAAACACTATTCAACCCCCTTTTAGTGTTTTCCTCGTAGCCAGGTACTTACACTAATCTAGCCTTATTCCTAGCTAACTGACCAAATTCATCTAATTTATTCGTAAATACCCATTTAGTTCCGATAAAAAGCTGATCTGAAGGTCTTGGTACCAATTCACATACATCATTTCTTTGAAATGATTAAGTTCTTCCTACATTGCTATAATCCATGAACTATCTTTACATGCTTCATTAACACTGTTTGGTTCGATGGAAGATATAAATGCACATTGAGTCATTTGTTCAATTTGTGATCTAGTTATTACTCTATCAGAAATATCTCTAATAACCACCAAATCATGTGGATGGTTAAGAACTTCAACAAATGCTTTAAGAAGACTTGTATTATCAGAAATTATTTCAGGAATGGATTTAGTAGATTATCATTATCATCATTGTTGTCTACCTTAGTATTTTCTAATGAACTAGTGATGTGTATTGAATCATCTTTATCAATAGGTGTGATGGGTCTATAATTCTCATCAAAACTTACATAAAGCGATTCTTCAATACATAACGTTCTCTTATTATAAATCCTATAGGCTTTACTACGTGTAGAATAAGCTACAAATATACCTTCATCAGATTTAGAATCAAACTTATCTAATGAATCTTTAGTATTTAGAATAAAACATTTACAATCAAAAACTTTAAAATATGATACTTTAGGAATTCTATCATAGAAAAGTTCAAAACAAGTTTCATTACGTTATGGTCTTACCAAAATTCTATTCAATACATAACATGTAGTAGCAACAGCTTCGGCCTAAAAATATTTTGGTAAAGAACTATCACATAACATGGTTCTAGCAATTCTTGTAAAGTTCTATTTTTCCTTTCAACCATACCATTTTGTGGTGCGGCTCTAGGAAAAGAAAATTTGTGTCTTTTGCCATGTTTATCACAAAATTTTGTAAATAATTTATTTTCAAATTCTCCACCATAATCATTTCGAATAGTAATCATGGATGAAGATTTTAACTTTTGAATTCTTTTACAAAGATTGTAAATTCTTTAAATGCATCATTTTTATGTTTCAAAAATAATACCCAAGTATATCTTGAATAATCATCAATAATCACAAACGCATATTTATTTCCATTTAAAGAAGCTATTCTAGAACGACCAAACAAATCTAAATGTAATAGTTTAAGTGGTCTTTTTGTAGAAATTGCAACCTTTGATTTAAATGAAGATTTATGCATCTTTCATTGTTGACATGCATCACAAAATTGTGTGTGATTAAACGATATATTAGGAATTACTGAAACTAACTTATGTTTGGAAATACGTGCCAAATGTTTAAAGTTAGTATGTCCAAAACGTTTATGCCATAAAAGAGTATTTTCTGTAGATGCTAATAAACAATGATCATTTGAAACTATTTTCATGCATAATATGCATATATTATTCTTACGATTACCTTGAAATAATCTATTACCCTTATTAAATTCATATATAATGCATGCATTCTTTTCAAAAACTATTTTAAAATCCTTATCACATAATTGAGAAATGGACAAGAGATTGTGTTTCAAACCGTCAACGAGGAGCACATTTTCGATGATTGGCTTAGTTGGATCACCAACTGTTCCAATGCCAATAACTTTACCTTTGTTGTTATCACCAAATGTAATAGAGCCACCATCTTTGAATTTAAAGGTAATAGAAGTTTGATGTTCCCAGTCATGTGTTTGAAACATCCATTATCTAGTATCCATCTTTCTTTTATAGGTACCTGAAAGATAAACAATAAATATTAGTACCCTTTTTATATGGGTCCTTTGGATAAATACTTAGGAAACCAAACCAAGTGGAATTTGATTTCTTAAAATAATTAGAAGAAAGAATAACATTTTTCATAAAGTTAGTAACATATAAATCCTTGTCATATAAGCACGCATCTTTAGGAACCCAAATAGTATGCATAATGGATTTCTTAGAAGGTGCAACATAATTGGATTTCTTAGAAGAATCAATTTTCTTTGCATTGACAAAAACATGCTTCTTCTTTTCCAAATTAATATCATTACTAAAACTATTGGATTTGGAAGAATGCTTATAGCCTAATCATTGTCGATGATTAGCATGATGTTGTAAATTAAGTAAATCATCGAGATTATTTTGTCCTTTATTAAACTTATTAATATTAGAAGACATATCATCATATTTCAACTTTAATGAAGAAATATCTTTATCTAATATATAAATATGAGACAACATATTCTGATTCTCAGATGTGAGAATCTCCTTTCATGAAGTAATTTTTCATTTTTAGAAGATAAGGATTCCTTCTCATTTTTGACATTATCTAATAATAATGAAGATGAAGTTAGTTCTTAATGTGAAAGAACTAATGCCTTATGTTGAGAGCTTAGCTTCTTAAAACAAACATATAAATTATTAAAGGCTTCTAATAGTTTTTCATTATCTAAACTACTTACCGCATTGTCATTTTGCGCCATAAAGCACATATAAGCGTTTTCTTCATCAGTGTGTTCGTTGGTTTCTTCTTCGTCATAAGATGATGAAGAATCCCAAATGGCTACCAATGCCTTCTTCGCTTTATCAAACTTATTATCTTTCCTGAAATTGTTAGATGTTCTCTCTTTTGACTTAAGGAGTGGACAATCTTTTTGCATATGTCTAGGCCTGTTATACTGAAAACATAGAGAAGCATCAGTATTCTTAGATCTTAAATTATTAAACTTACCTTTACGTACAAATTTTTTGAATTTTCTAGTGATTAATGACACATCATCGTCGTCCATTTCTGAATCATTGGTATCTGATGATGCATTGAATGCAAACACTTTTTTCTTTGAGTCCGATTATTCCTTGCGATCTTGGAGATGAACTTCGTAAGCCACTGCGAGTTGATAAGTCATTGGCTTCCTCTATGGTTGTGGTCTTTTTCTCCTATTCTGTTGTTATGGCACGAAGAATCTTCCTGATTTGTTCTTTTTGAGTATATGTCTTACCAAGAGAAATTAGAGAGTTTGTGATGTCAGTGAATCTAGTAACCATCTCTCCGGTTGTCTCGTTGTCTTTCATTCTAAATAGTTCATACATGTGAATAAGAACAGAGTTTTTAGTCTCCTTAACTTTACTAGTTCCTTCGTGTGTTACCTCGAGTGTATTCCAGATATCATATGCTGATTTGGACAGGGAGACACGATTGAAATCATTCTTGTCCCTGGCGCAGAATTGTGCATTCATCGCTTTTGAGTTGTGAGTTGCAGTGGATTTTTCAATAGCGGTGCATTGAGTATAAGGAGTTGTACGCTTCACGTATTTAGTTTCCAACATTTTCCATAGTTCGTAGTCGATGCTTTGAAGATTGATGATCATCATTGTCTTCCAATATGAGTAGTTAGAAACGTTGAATAGTGGAGGCATTGTTGTATAGTGCCCTTCTGGAAATTATGAAGAAGAAGTTGAATTGTTCGTTAGATAGGTTTAGGCCGTAAAATAAGAGTACGGAAATAAATGAACACAATCCATAAAATTTCAATCCTCTACCCCGTAAAATAAATGAACGCAATCCTACAGAAATAAATGAACGCAAACACAGAGATTTATCCTTGTCCGGATCCTCATGATCCTAGGTCCAGTCCTCTACCCCGTAGAGATTTCAATCCACTAAAACACTTGCTCCCCGCAAGCAATCAACATATAAAGATGGCAACACTCCCCGTGTTGCAAAATTGTACAATCTCTTCAACAAGAGATTCACCAAATAAAGTAAAGAAAGAGTATGAGACAATATCACCTATAGCCTTGATAATGTAGGAATTATGACGC
The DNA here is from genome assembly GCA_030789695.1 of Scilla litardierei. Taxonomy (NCBI): domain Eukaryota; kingdom Viridiplantae; phylum Streptophyta; class Magnoliopsida; order Asparagales; family Asparagaceae; genus Scilla; species Scilla litardierei. The sequence goes on from CM061133.1 coordinate 124,575,585, forward strand.
AAGGTTGGTGATGGATTCTCCAAGGTTCTGGATGAGAATTGATTGTAGAACACACTTGGAGAATGGACTTCTTATCGAGGAAGAATTTCTGTAGAGGTTCCCCAAAGAAATCTGAAAATCACTCACTTTTTAGAGAGAGAAAGTAAACTTAAGAATAGAGAGAGAGAGAGAATGAATTTTCGTGAGTTTTAGACAGGGGTCTGGGGGTCTATTTATAGCTCAAAAAGTTAGCTCTTGAACGTTGGAAAACTGACTAAATTTCAAAAAATTCTGAAACATTTTTGTCAAATTAGTCAACCAAATGGGTCAGTGGTCAACCAATATTTTTGCAAATTTTAGGTTTTGACTGTTGAAATATTGTTTCGGGAAATGACAAAAAACTGACAGCCGAAACTGCCATAAACATGCAAAAATATGGGTGTTTGGGGTGGTTTGAGAAACTGTTATAATCAGTTATAAAAACCAATTATCAATATTCTGAAAACTGACTGGTCTGCCAATAAACTTGATTAGTCTACCAAAAATTTGAAATATCAAATTTTCGAAAATTCTCAGCAAATGATCCTAAAGACTTAACAATAATTCTGGGAAAATTTTGGAATTTTCGGAATTTCTGGAATTTGTGATTGGTCGACCAGAAGGTGGTATTGGTCGACTAATTTGGTGTTTGACTCATTTTTTGAGGACGGAACCTAAACGACTAAGATAGACCATCATCAAGGCTGTCACATTCTAAGTATTTGCAAGAAAGAAAATGAAGATTACATCATGTATCAAAAGGTTATATAAAAAATATGGCGATAAGCTTCAGCATGAACTTGATGCTTTTTGCAATGTGTAGTCTGATTATTATCTGATTTGAGTGTGTCTATAAAATTTGCATAGATAAAGTTAGTATACACATATAAATGTTTATATATCATCAAAACCTTCTGAGGAGTTGTGAGTTTCCAACAGTGAGGTGAAATATAAGCAATAGTGTGCCACATGTGTGAAACATGCGAGTGAGCATTTAAATCATTTACACAAGAAACATTTCTACCATTCATAGAAGCGTTGATGAGAATGATTCCTATGAGTAGAACCATCATGCATATGCGAAGTTGAAGAAGTGTTCATAACATTTTATTTTTGAACAGGCTTCTTATGCAATGAAGAGTACAAAAATGCATGATTCCTCTTTTGATTTATATTCAATTTTGATTTTTGGTCAAAATCAAATTTGGATGTGACAAACCCCTTAGAAGACTCTCCCACAAAATTGTTTTAGATTCTTATTGGAGAAAATCTTGGTTTGGACAAGTTTAAAAATGAAAATCCAAAACCCTTATTCTTACTCAAAAGTTGAGTACACAATAGCTCATACTTCTTCAAATGAGAAGAAATGTTTTCATCCCCAGCAGACAGATGTGAGCTAAGCTCAAGACATTGTGATTTGAGGCCAATATCTCATTTCTCATGTCAATTTGAGAATCCTTCTCAAAATGGGTAGAGTCACAATCTAAAACGTGAGCATCGTTCAGAAGACAATTGAGAGAAGAATTTTCTTCTTGCAACTTAGGAATTTGAGAAAGAAATCCTTATTTCTCGACATGCAAAGATTCAATTAAAGACAAATGAGATGCATGCAAAGAAGTGCAATCCTGTGTTTCATCATGATGTGAAATTGCACAACATTAATGAGCATCCAATAAATTTCTATTATTAACTGTATCATGCTCATAAGAAGATTGAATTTGAGAAACATTAACAATGCTTGACTCGAAGATACCATCATCCTCAGAAACTTTGCCAAAGATGTACTTGGCATGAAAATAGCTCCAAACATCATGTGCCATCTCCAACCATAAAATCTTGTCAAACTCATAATCGAAGGTGGAGATGCATATAATCCTCTTGGCTTCAGCATCAATCATGGTCTTTGAAGTATCCATAGACACCGTTTCCCAAAGATTGGTGCTCTTAAGGTAATCAATCATCGTATTCCTCCATTAAGCATAGTTCTTCCTATCAAAGTAAGGTGGAGGTCATTGAAACGAAATCATCATGCTTATAAAAGCCTCCAAACCAATGCTTTGATACCACTTGTTAGGACCATTGTTTGTTGGGACCTGTGGATACACAATACACTAGAAGGGGATATTAATAGTGTAATGGCAAGGCAAATGTGTTATGCAACAAAAATAAAAATATTTCGCTCAACAAAAAAAGAGCACAACACCAATGCAAACACAAACACAATGCGTATCCTAGTTCAGATTCCTATACTGCCGATCCTACTCTAGTCTCATATTGTAATCGCATTCCATGAATTTCACTTGCACCATAAACCATGGCTTATACAACCAACACCACAACTGATCGCGCCCGGATATACACCCGGAAAACAATTGTAGTTTTACCGCAAGCGCACGGTGTAGTTGTGAGTGGGTATCGAACACGAAGAGGTGGTGTTGGCTCCAATCTATCCTAGGTTGGTTTGACTACGAAGGTTTTATTGGTGGAGATGTGTATGATGTGAAGTAATGACAATGGTGATGGATGTCGGTGTCAGTGATAAAGATGTTGGTCAAATATCGATTCAAATACAATATCATAAAAGTGTCTAGGGCTAGGAAATCATCACTACAGATCATCATACATCTCTGTGAATCGTGAATCTCAATATTACTAGACTTGTGCTAAGGTGAACTAGTCGTAACTGAATATAGAACCAAGCTCACGCTCTCGCGCTATTGCTAGTCTATATCAACCTAGATTAGGGCCCACTCTCGTGCAAACCCTAACCTTAGCCACTAGCTTGAAGATTGACATCATCGTCCAATCGCACCTCGAGCCCACTCTCGTGCAAACTCGAGTTACGTTCTAGGTTGTGATAGTTCGTATTCGTCCAATCTCTTGCAAACGAATATGGGTATAGATTTATTGTAAAAATCCTAGCTTTGGTCGAATCTCTTGCAAACCAAGTCTAATCAATCTCGATTATAAACCTAAATCGTATATCTAGGCCTTCCCATTGATCGGAATCCAATCTCTTGGAAACCCCAAATCGATGGAAATTCCTAGCTATCCGTAATAAATCAATCACAACCTAACCCCTTTAGCAATTCCAGCCACATAGAGATTCATTCATCCTAAATATGAAATTAGATCCATAGGGTTCATCCCTTTCCCTATAACAACTATCAACCAAGCATAGCAATAACGATATAGGAATCAATAAAAAACATTGCTTGCATGTAAAAAGATATCAAATCAAACATTCAAATAATAAGAACAAAGATACTTATATTTGATGAAGAACTTCAATCCCAATACAAGCTTTTAGATCCAAGAGGGGGCCTAGGGCATGGCGTAACCTCTAAAAAAGGTCTCTAAGAAAACATAAAGGAAACTCCCCTCTAATGACGGCTACAAACCTCTTATGTAGCCCCCCAAAACCCTAGCAAATAATCCTAGAAAACCTCTGAAATTCGTGCCCAAAACCAGCTCTGGTCGCAACCTAAGTTCTGGGCCCGCAGTTACTCGGGCCGAGTGGGAATATGACTAGGCCGAGTGGAAATTCCAGCACTGTAGTATCAACTTGCAGAAATTCTTCAGATTTTATCCGACCTCCGATTGGCGCGTTCTTAGTGGCGTTGGAACCTTCATTAAGTCTATTATCCATAAAAAATATGAGAAAAATAATTTGCCCATTGGTGTGATAGGAGATTTCAAAAAAGTGAGAGGCTGTCTGAAAATCTGGGCGCTCATATCATTCGCCGAGTGGAGGTATGACTCGACCGAGTGAGAAGTGTGACTCGGCCGAGTAGGATCTTCTAATGTTCTCTGAAAACTCCAGAGAGTCTGCTTTGAAGTTGGGGTTTGGCTACTCTGGCGCTCTGCGTCACTCGGCCGAGTGGGATTCATCACTCAGCCGAGTGGGTCTTCTGCTGTGCTCCCCAGAATTCCAAAGAGTTTGCTTTGATTTCCTTCAGAAATTTTGACTCACTCGGGCGAGTGGAGTTCTCTACTCGGTCGAGTGGAATTCACCACTCGGCCGAGTGCATTGTGGCACTCAGGTTAGGTAGATGTTCTTTGTATCAGGCATACTCGGCCGAGTACGCTGCTTTACTCGGGCGAGTGACTAGCGTGACTAGGCCGAGTGGCCTATTTTTAGAATCCTTCCTTCTCATCCGTGCCTCCTCGACGATTCTATCGATCTTCTTCTTCTCCTGCTCATCGTCCAGCGCCGTTAGCTCCTCAATAAGGCCATGAGCGATGCTCCAGCACGCGTACAAGTCTCTTAGGCTCATTTTTGCTCCCGATTGCTCCATATTTCCTGAAATCTGACAAAAACAAGAAATAGTGAAAAGTAACATAATATCGTCGAATAATCATGAAAAGCACGATATGGGCAATCGAAATGGTATTCAAACATGCAGAAAAAGGTGTAAATTATGGACCGATCAAAATCCCTCAAGCTTACCTCTTACTCGTCCTCGAGGAGGATAAGTAGAGAGACAAACTTGGCAGATGAAAACAAAGGAAATGAAATGAAAAAGAAAGAACACGAAGTGGAAGGAGTCGCTAGATTATTCTCTTAGATCTTAAGCCATAAGCTACACATCACGATAACTCAGAAAATACGAATCACATGCTATAAAGATTTCATATCTTACTTAAACAGGGTACTTGCAAACTTTTAAGAACAACAAAAGGGACTCTCTTAATTCATACAATCAATTCATATCCACATCTTGCATTTCATAGAATTTGATATACAAATGTTGGCGATGCACTTTTCAATCAAGAGTTATAACAGAAGCATATAAGAATCACACCAAGCATGCAATGGAGAATGGAATAAATCATGGCATTCAAATATTTATATCGATTCATAAGAAATCTCCATAACTAATCTATTTTGCTAAGTTTCAGCATTATCAAACTTCCCCATTCGTGCACCTCTCCACTCTAATGTCGCACTCACTCACATGGTCAAGTGAATTCACGCCCCCAAGCTTAGCTTGAGACATCGTATCTAAAGGAATATGATAGTTGAAAATGGGATTTTTGCCTTAGTTTTCCCAAGTATTTTATGGCTCTAATAATAAGATAGAGAAATATTTTCCTTTTTCTTTTTGAACTTTTTGTTTCTCATTTTTTTTTTGGATTTTTGTAGGAGCTACATGATTTTATTTTTGTTTTATGGCTCCTTTTTGGCTTTTTGTACTTTTTTCAAGCTAACTTTTTCTTTTGTTGGGATTTTTGGAAAATATATGCGATATAAGTAGCTTTAGGAGGTGAACTTAAGTGACATGTAGAGAATAAAAGATATTTATGGAGAAAGAAATAATATAACACTCGGTTCACTTATAAGATGTGCACAAACGGTTCAGTAAGATAATATCTCAACTAAAGCTCATATTTAAGCATGGATATTCTTAATCATCTCAATAAAAAGTGAAGTCAAGAGGTAATGCGTACAATCATATCAAGCATGCAACAGAAGGCGAATAATACAATAAGGCAGATGCTTCCGATATACAATTGATGCGTGAATCTTGGTGCACTTCTAACAAAAGCATACTAAACATTAATCCACACATTCAGCTTCAATTAATATCATGCATTTATATAGAGGAATCATCAAAAGAATATATATAAGGAAGCACATGGATAGCAGGACTATGGAATACTGTAAGTAGAATGGCAAGGAATAATAAATATCGTGATGGTTGCTAAAGCAATAAGAGATATCATCATACGAAATTCATCTAGCGGAAGAAGAGAAAAGAAAATAAAGAAATAAAAGTAAAAGAGAGGAAAGAAAAGAAAGACAAGCGCACAATATGATGCATGAACACACATTAAAGGAAAATAAGATGGAAAAATAAAAAAGATGATGCAAATTTTTTTGAAAAATTCTAAAAAACCTAAAAATAGAGTAAAAGTGCAACTAAATAGCATGGAAATGCACTCCCCCAAGCTTAAACTTCACATTGTCCTCAATGGGATCATTAGAGAAAAAATATGAGGAACAACGATAAATATGGGGTGATGAAAAATGATGAAATGAATGACATGAAATCCTAATACAACTACATGCACATACAATGATGCATGAGAGAGCCTTCCCCCAAGCTTATACCAAACAATCCCATTCAAATGACTAGATCAAAAATGTCACGGCTTTATTAAGTAAACTCAAGTCAAATGAATACGAAAGTGAGTATTCATTTGAAAGAAAAGCTCGATGGTGGTGAGCAAAAGGATACGGCATATCAAAATATGAAGATGGAAATTAATATATATGTCACGCCCCGCTTCCCAAAAATGTGGAGGCGAGACGTGAGAAGGTCCGCACAAACTTGAAGCTGTGAAGCTCCAAGTCTGATAAGCGTATAGAAACACTTATTATGGCAAGTCCTTGTAAAACGAAACGAAACAACAATGATAATAAATAAATGAGACGACATTTTATTGAATCTCGAAATGTCCATAAACAGATTACAATATCGCAGAAAAGCCACCAGACTAAAGGAAAAAGAGTCTAAGGCCCAAACATGGCCAACAAGGTATAACATACATACAAGGGTGCCATGCACCAACGACTAACAGCAACCTAAGCAAAGGAGTGTACCCGAGCGGTCTTCAAGACAGGCCCCTGGTGTCCACTCACCAACACAGCAAACAACATCATCAGCAACACCATATTCCCTGCAACAAAACTCTGGCTTTGGGTCTAACATGTGTCACCCAAAAGAGAGAGGGGCACATGTCAGCAAGTCTAAAAAGACTTGTGCAAGGAAACTGAAAGTAAGGCAACTAGCAACCTAGCAGTTTAGTATGCATGACATGGCAGTTATAACATGAGTGCACAATTAAAACATGGCAAGACAATTTGTACAAGGGAACAATTTATCGGGACAAGACAAGAGTAGCCAAGCTACTGTCAATTCAATCAATTCACATTTTGTAGGTGTTTACGCCATTCGCTGAATGGCATAGCATTTCAGACCGATCGGCACTAAACACTACTCGGTACCCACACGATATGGAGCCTGGGGTCCCTGCACATTGAGCTCATCTAGTGAGCCTAGGGTTGCCCCGCACATTGAGCTCGCATTCTTAGTTCACAATTCAATATATATCGAGCGTTGGGGTTTCCAACTCATTATGCTCGCTTCTGGTCACGAGCCAGGAACACAAGTATGGCGTAGGGAACACCTAGCCGGAACACGCAATTCGGGCATTGGCTATCAACCAACACATGGCCCGCTTCTGGAACACGAGCCAGGAACACAACATTGTAGCGAAGCTACGCAATCACAGCAATACCTAAAGAATGCGAGGTCATGACAATTTATTTGCGCACCGTTAATTAAACTAAACGTGACAGGCGAAATGCAATGACATGAACATATTCGCGTACCGTTAATTGAAAGTAAACATGACATGGTAATTGTGCAACATGCTAAGAGTCGGAATTAGCTTCGTTGTCAAGCTAATTCCCCAATTTGCGCCTAGGCGAGTATCATTTCGTCGCCTAGCCTCTTTTACGCCTATAACAAGAAAATGGCCTAAAACATGGCCTAAACCCTAAGTGGCAAGTTTCACTTGCCTAGCACCGGGGATGACGACTACTTCGTCACACGGACGCCAATCTACGGGGAAATCGCTGTTTTGGGGGAACAATCATCAAACAACATGAAATTTATATTAGGGTTCCATAAAAATATGAATAAGTTATAAAAACAACGGTAGAACGATTTCTTACCGAGAGAAGGCGGAGGAAACACTCCGGGGAACCCTAGGATCAGATCTGGAGAAGATTGGGGAAGTTTGGAGAATTAGGGTTCTTGGGGGATTTTGGGGATTTGATGGGGTTTGGTGAGATTTTGGGGAAGATGTGAGGTAGATACAGTAGATGGATGGTTTGGATGATGGATTTAGGGCTTAGAATGGAGGGATGAAGCTTGGAGGAAGATGGGGGCTGAAGGGGGAAGTTTTTAGGGTTTTGGGTCGTGTTGGAGAAGATGAAGTCGTTTGGGAGGGGTATAAATAGGATGGGCTGGCGGCTGCCTAGAAATTAGGGTTTTAACACTGGTTAGTCGGTCAAAGAGCAACCACTGACCGACTAGTTTGGCAACTAGTCGGTCGGTCGACCAACGCAGACCGACTAAGTGCAAACAGTAACTCCTGAACGAAAATAGGATTTAGAGTTAGTCGGTCCATGAACAAATACTGACCGAATAGTTTTGAATCTAGTCGGTCGATGAACGTTCTTAGACCGACTAAGAGTAAAAAGTAACTCCTGAATTATTGATTGAATGGACTAATCGGTTCCAGTTGATTTCCTGACCGACTAAATTGGAATCTAGTCGGTCGGTTGATCTTCTTGAACCAACTAACGTGCACGAAAAGTGCCGATTCGAAGCGCGAAGCTTCGGGAAGATTTCTATGGCTTCTAGGATCGATTTATACTCTAAGATATGATCGATATGAAGCTCGTCACGAGTGACTTACTCCGAGTTCAATGATTCTAAGGAAGGACCTAGAAGATCACATCAAAAGGAACGAAAACGAAAGCTAGGAATTCTCAACGAGATAAATGAAAGCAAGAACTATGGAAATGGAAACCACACGTGGAGAGAACCCACCATCGCAAGCAAAACACACTGATAATCCAATCATACAAAAACCAGTCGTTACATCCTACCCACCTTAGAATAAAGTCTGTCCTCGGACTTTCTAACATATATATAGTCGCTCGGGTAACTACCCTCAACCAATTTCACATCATAAATTCAACCAAGTACTTTCATTTCGAGTGCTTACATATACGCACTAGAAATCAAATATTACTACCACTACACACATATTTTCACACACATAATACACTCATACTTATTATAGTCAATCAATTTCATACACGTATTTCAATCACATATATATAGTCAATATATTTATACAACAATAAACACTTATTACTTACTATAAGAAAATAACCAAGCCTCTCTTATTTGAAAATAATTTCACATTTTTAGTCATTCAAGTACATGCAAATATTTCACCATATTTTCACCTCACATACAGTCCTATAACCAAATATTGGTATAGCCACCCACAATCGTGTGCGTAACACAACCAAGCACAAACAACTCAAACACCATACATACATCATCCATCACTATTCATCACCACATACAATTTATACCAAGGTACATAGAGTATACCCACTCAAGCTTGAGTGAGACTCAAATCATAGCAGGACATTTATATGCGTAGCACAGTATCCATACACATACCAATACCACTCCAAGGCATACACATCCACGTATCACATATTTTCACACCATATCCACCCATTTATAATTACCATATCAACACATCAACTACATACAAGTTTAAGAGATGCAATAGTCGGGTATACCTCCTGATTTACACGCATACGACATCTCATAAAACAAGTAGTACCAATCAAAATTATCATTCTGTTATCATACGTATATCACATCACACTCAAGCAGAAAATTACCTATACACATCATACAAATGCCAACACCCATACCACTATATACACACCACGAAATCAACACTACGACGACATAACCACTTAACTAATGGGCCCACCAAACTATAACAAGGTTGACACAAGCAACGACAAGCTCTAGGGGCTAGACAATAGGAAAGAAATTGAAATCAAAAGCGTAACGAATAGAAGGATCGTAAAGCATGAAAACGGTCGTGCAATGATGTAATGATGCTCCATTAGGACACATGGAAAATAGTGTAATTAACATATTCTAAAATACGAAAAGTTTGAAAACCGTTATACTTCCAAAGTTGGAGTCCCTTTTCGTATAAAAATATTTAGAGGTCGATAAAACAAATCGTTTGAAAACGAGTTTGAGACTAATATACGTAATAAGAGGAAAAGTGGTTTATTGGCTTATATAAAATCATCATGAGGAAAAAGGAAATCATTTACTCGAACATTAAAACATAGGTCAGACATGTTATGCAGCAGCAATCTAAAAATTTTGGAAAAGTTTTGAGATTCGAAGATTGAAATCAGATCGAGTATAGTGTGGAGAATTTAAGCGCATGCTAAAGGTTTTCCAAATCTTAAAACTGAAGAGAAATCCCAAATAAACCCTATCGAAAATACTTTAGAGAAATCCGGATTTGCCAACAAAAATTGATTTATACCAGATCTTAATGTACGAGCAAAACGAACGTGGTACCGATATATATAAAAATAATTGAAGTCACATTTTAGAAATTATCTCAAAAGTGTGTATGGTGATTGGAAAGATAAAATATTAGTAGTATTGAAAGAGAAAAGGATATTCAAACTCATCAAGTTAGCATTAAAACTTTTAAACCGTTCTATGAAGGGTCTAAGTCAGGAACGATTTTGAAATTGTAATATTTTTTTTAAACAAAAATCTGAAATATGGAAAATGTTGAGCATAAAATCGACTTGCTAAAAGCCGAAGTCCAAAGGGACTTGAAAAGTTTATTAAGAGTAAGCACGAGGGGTTTTCGAATAGAATTTTAATGGCACAAGTAAGAAAAGAAATTATGGATCGAGTTAGGAAAATAGAAATACGGTTCAAAATGAAATTGGTATATGAAAAGGGACAAGACATTTATATCGATACAAAAGTATATGCAGAAAATATTATAAACTTCTAATCTAAAAATCTCAACACAAGTTTCGATATTTAAAAACATAAATAATTTAAGTCGGCGAAGGAGCATGAAACCTTACATATATCAAAAGCGTTTCGAACAAATTTAAATTTAACGAGTACGACGAACCTATAATTGATATATACAAAAATTAGTTGAAGCCCATTCAGTTTGGAAAAATACCCCTAAAGGCATGTAAGATAAGTGGTTAAAATAGATTTTTGTAGTTAGAAAAAAAGGACGGCATATCGAACCACCAGGATAGTAATAAAGTTTAAAAATCAAAATGCGAAAGGTACATCGTTAGAAGATAGTAATTTTAAAATTACGACCAACAGTCTTCAAAATTCAAGAACGACTTTTAACTCCATCGAAATTTAGGGAGACATATTTGAAGAAGTTTAGAACAAAATTTAAATTGAGTGAAACTTCAAATAAGGAAAGCATTCGAAAATAACTTTGGAAGAATCAAGATTTGCAACGGAAAACATTTGAAAGATCAAGGATAATTGTAATGAGGTGGTCATGTGAATTGAGGTCAAGGGAGTGGTTACGGAAACGTAATTTTCCAAAAATCTGTCGTCGGGAAAATGTTTGAACATAACTTGATTTGTTGAAAGCTGAAATCATCTGTGACTTGAAAAGTATATTAAGGGAGTGCGACGAGACATTCGAATAGCATAACTAAAAGGAAAATTCATAAATCGAATTTGGAAAATAGAATTGCAGCTCAGAATTAAATCGATTTATGAAAAGGGACAAGATATTCGAATAGGTATGAAAGGTATAGGCTGTAAAACATTATAAAACAGTAATCAAAATCTCGTCAAAACTTTCGAATTCTGAAAATTAATTTAAGTCAACGAAAGAGTACAAGATATGAGTATACATATAACAATTGAAATTCCATTTAGCTTGGAAAAGATTTTAAAGTATGTATGCTATGCGATTAAAATGGATCTCATAGTTAGAAAATGGTATATCGAATTTCCTTTTTTCCCAAAATAGTATTGGAGTCTTTAAACCAAAATGCAAAAATATAGACAAGAAAATGGTTACGAGATAGCAATTATAATTACAACCATTAGACTCCGAAATCTACAAGGAATTTTGACTCAATCGAAAAGTGAGAAATTCAAGTATATACGTAGCGGGTTTAAAACAAAATTTAAACTTAGCGAAAACTTTAATAAGGGAAATAGAAAAACAACTTTTTAAAAGAAATTAAGCCTTGCAAACGGGGACATTCGAAGGATCAATGATTATCGAAACATGGTGGTCATGGGAATCGAGGCAAGGGATTTGGTCGGATGATCAAAGCATAAATACGCCTAGGTTATGACTTAGGAAAATCTATGAAAACTCTTACGGTCAACCAACTAAAGATTATGGAACTAAGCACTAAGACTTCCATAAGGGCTAGACAGCGATGAAATGAGTTCAGCTTGGTCCGAAACCAATGAACCCAAGCGAGAGACCAAAGAATTATAGAAGTCTATCCTAGTCAAAGCTAGACAGGAATCACTAAGGTAACTCTTAAGGCTATCAAATCAATCACTAACATGGAGTCTAACTAACAATCAAGGATCCCTAACTAGCAAGCACAAACTTCTAACTAAGTCTCACTATGGTTCTGATCTAATGGATTTCCTATCAAGCTGGGACAGGTGCTCTAACACGCCTACTAGCCACCTAAGACATAGGAACGCTAAAAACCTAGACTCTGGGCTTATAACGTGGATGTTCTAATTTATTTAATGGACATTCTATAATTATTATTGTTGTTCCGATAGTTCGCATTTGCAAATGGACCTGTATGGGCCACCACTAAAACCTGACACGCCCCGCTTCCCAAAAATGTGGAGGCGAGACGTGAGAAGGTCCGCACAAACTTGAAGCTGTGAAGCTCCAAGTCTGATAAGCGTATAGAAACACTTTTTATGGCAAGTCCTTGCAAAACGAAACGAAACAACAATGATAATAAAGAAATGAGACGACATTTTATTGAATCTCGAAATGTCCATAAACAGATTACAATATCGCAGAAAAGCCACCAGACTAAAGGTAAAAGAGTCTAAGGCCCAAACATGGCCAACAAGGTATAACATACATACAAGGGTGCCACGCACCAACGACTAACAGCAACCTAAGCAAAGGAGTGTACCCGAGCGGTCTTCAAGACAGGCCCCTGGTGTCCACTCACCACCACAGCAAACAACATCATCAGCAACACCATATTCCCTGTAACAAAACTCTGGCTCTGGGTCTAACATGTGTCACCCAAAAGAGAGAGGGGCACATGTCAGCAAGTCTAAAAAGACTTGTGCAAGGAAACTGAAAGTAAGGCAACTAGCAACCTAGCAGTTTAGTATGCATGACATGGCAGTTATAACATGAGTGCACAATTAAAACATGGCAAGACAATTTGTACAAGGGAACAATTTATCGGGACAAGACAAGAGTAGCCAAGCTACTGTCAATTCAATCAATTCACATTTTGTAGGTGTTTACGCCATTCGCTGAATGGCATAGCATTTCAGACCGATCGGCACTAAACACTACTCGGTACCCACACGATATGGAGCCTGGGGTCCCTGCACATTGAGCTCATCTAGTGAGCCTAGGGTTGCCCCGCACATTGAGCTCGCATTCTTAGTTCACAATTCAATATATATCGAGCGTTGGGGTTTCCAACTCATTATGCTCGCTTCTGGTCACGAGCCAGGAACACAAGTATGGCGTAGGGAACACCTAGCCGGAACACGCAATTCGGGCATTGGCTATCAACCAACACATGGCCCGCTTCTGGAACACGAGCCAGGAACACAACATTGTAGCGAAGCTACGCAATCACAGCAATACCTAAAGAATGCGAGGTCATGACAATTTATTTGCGTACCGTTAATTAAACTAAACGTGACAGGCGAAATGCAATGACATGAACATATTCGCGTACCGTTAATTGAAAGTAAACATGACATGGTAATTGTGCAACATGCTAAGAGTCGGAATTAGCTTCGTTGTCAAGCTAATTCCCCAATTTGCGCCTAGGCGAGTATCATTTCGTCGCCTAGCCTCTTTTACGCCTATAACAAGAAAATGGCCTAAAACATGGCCTAAACCCTAAGTGGCAAGTTTCACTTGCCTAGCACCGGGGATGACGACTACTTCGTCACACGGACGCCAATCTACGGGGAAATCGCTGTTTTGGGGGAACAATCATCAAACAACATGAAATTTATATTAGGGTTCCATAAAAATATGAATAAGTTATAAAAACAACGGTAGAACGATTTCTTACCGAGAGAAGGCGGAGGAAACACTCCGGGGAACCCTAGGATCAGATCTGGAGAAGATTGGGGAAGTTTGGAGAATTAGGGTTCTTGGGGGATTTTGGGGATTTGATGGGGTTTGGTGAGATTTTGGGGAAGATGTGAGGTAGATACAGTAGATGGATGGTTTGGATGATGGATTTAGGGCTTAGAATGGAGGGATGAAGCTTGGAGGAAGATGGGGGCTGAAGGGGGAAGTTTTTAGGGTTTTGGGTCGTGTTGGAGAAGATGAAGTCGTTTGGGAGGGGTATAAATAGGATGGGCTGGCGGCTGCCTAGAAATTAGGGTTTTAACACTGGTTAGTCGGTCAAAGAGCAACCACTGACCGACTAGTTTGGCAACTAGTCGGTCGGTCGACCAACGCAGACCGACTAAGTGCAAACAGTAACTCCTGAACGAAAATAGGATTTAGAGTTAGTCGGTCCATGAACAAATACTGACCGAATAGTTTTGAATCTAGTCGGTCGATGAACGTTCTTAGACCGACTAAGAGTAAAAAGTAACTCCTGAATTATTGATTGAATGGAATAATCGGTTCCAGTTGATTTCCTGACCGACTAAATTGGAATCTAGTCGGTCGGTTGATCTTCTTGAACCAACTAACGTGCACGAAAAGTGCCGATTCGAAGCGCGAAGCTTCGGGAAGATTTCTATGGCTTCTAGGATCGATTTATACTCTAAGATATGATCGATATGAAGCTCGTCACGAGTGACTTACTCCGAGTTCAATGATTCTAAGGAAGGACCTAGAAGATCACATCAAAAGGAACGAAAACGAAAGCTAGGAATTCTCAACGAGATAAATGAAAGCAAGAACTATGGAAATGGAAACCACACGTGGAGAGAACCCACCATCGCAAGCAAAACACACTGATAATCCAATCATACAAAAACCAGTCGTTACATCCTACCCACCTTAGAATAAAGTCTGTCCTCGGACTTTCTAACATATATATAGTCGCTCGGGTAACTACCCTCAACCAATTTCACATCATAAATTCAACCAAGTACTTTCATTTCGAGTGCTTACATATACGCACTAGAAATCAAATATTACTACCACTACACACATATTTTCACACACATAATACACTCATACTTATTATAGTCAATCAATTTCATACACGTATTTCAATCACATATATATAGTCAATATATTTATACAACAATAAACACTTATTACTTACTATAAGAAAATAACCAAGCCTCTCTTATTTGAAAATAATTTCACATTTTTAGTCATTCAAGTACATGCAAATATTTCACCATATTTTCACCTCACATATAGTCCTATAACCAAATATTGGTATAGCCACCCACAATCGTGTGCGTAACACAACCAAGCACAAACAACTCAAACACCATACATACATCATCCATCACTATTCATCACCACATACAATTTATACCAAGGTACATAGAGTATACCCACTCAAGCTTGAGTGAGACTCAAATCATAGCAGGACATTTATATGCGTAGCACAGTATCCATACACATACCAATACCACTCCAAGGCATACACATCCACGTATCACATATTTTCACACCATATCCACCCATTTATAATTACCATATCAACACATCAACTACATACAAGTTTAAGAGATGCAATAGTCGGGTATACCTCCTGATTTACACGCATACGACATCTCATAAAACAAGTAGTACCAATCAAAATTATCATTCTGTTATCATACGTATATCACATCACACTCAAGCAGAAAATTACCTATACACATCATACAAATGCCAACACCCATACCACTATATACACACCACGAAATCAACACTACGACGACATAACCACTTAACTAATGGGCCCACCAAACTATAACAAGGTTGACACAAGCAACGACAAGCTCTAGGGGCTAGACAATAGGAAAGAAATTGAAATCAAAAGCGTAACGAATAGAAGGATCGTAAAGCATGAAAACGGTCGTGCAATGATGTAATGATGCTCCATTAGGACACATGGAAAATAGTGTAATTAACATATTCTAAAATACGAAAAGTTTGAAAACCGTTATACTTCCAAAGTTGGAGTCCCTTTTCGTATAAAAATATTTAGAGGTCGATAAAACAAATCGTTTGAAAACGAGTTTGAGACTAATATACGTAATAAGAGGAAAAGTGGTTTATTGGCTTATATAAAATCATCATGAGGAAAAAGGAAATCATTTACTCGAACATTAAAACATAGGTCAGACATGTTATGCAGCAGCAATCTAAAAATTTTGGAAAAGTTTTGAGATTCGAAGATTGAAATCAGATCGAGTATAGTGTGGAGAATTTAAGCGCATGCTAAAGGTTTTCCAAATCTTAAAACTGAAGAGAAATCCCAAATAAACCCTATCGAAAATACTTTAGAGAAATCCGGATTTGCCAACAAAAATTGATTTATACCAGATCTTAATGTACGAGCAAAACGAACGTGGTACCGATATATATAAAAATAATTGAAGTCACATTTTAGAAATTATCTCAAAAGTGTGTATGGTGATTGGAAAGATAAAATATTAGTAGTATTGAAAGAGAAAAGGATATTCAAACTCATCAAGTTAGCATTAAAACTTTTAAACCGTTCTATGAAGGGTCTAAGTCAGGAACGATTTTGAAATTGTAATATTTTTTTTAAACAAAAATCTGAAATATGGAAAATGTTGAGCATAAAATCGACTTGCTAAAAGCCGAAGTCCAAAGGGACTTGAAAAGTTTATTAAGAGTAAGCACGAGGGGTTTTCGAATAGAATTTTAATGGCACAAGTAAGAAAAGAAATTATGGATCGAGTTAGGAAAATAGAAATACGGTTCAAAATGAAATTGGTATATGAAAAGGGACAAGACATTTATATCGATACAAAAGTATATGCAGAAAATATTATAAACTTCTAATCAAAAAATCTCAACACAAGTTTCGATATTTAAAAACATAAATAATTTAAGTCGGCGAAGGAGCATGAAACCTTACATATATCAAAAGCGTTTCGAACAAATTTAAATTTAACGAGTACGACGAACCTATAATTGATATATACAAAAATTAGTTGAAGCCCATTCAGTTTGGAAAAATACCCCTAAAGGCATGTAAGATAAGTGGTTAAAATAGATTTTTGTAGTTAGAAAAAAAGGACGGCATATCGAACCACCAGGATAGTAATAAAGTTTAAAAATCAAAATGCGAAAGGTACATCGTTAGAAGATAGTAATTTTAAAATTACGACCAACAGTCTTCAAAATTCAAGAACGACTTTTAACTCCATCGAAATTTAGGGAGACATATTTGAAGAAGTTTAGAACAAAATTTAAATTGAGTGAAACTTCAAATAAGGAAAGCATTCGAAAATAACTTTGGAAGAATCAAGATTTGCAACGGAAAACATTTGAAAGATCAAGGATAATTGTAATGAGGTGGTCATGTGAATTGAGGTCAAGGGAGTGGTTACGGAAACGTAATTTTCCAAAAATCTGTCGTCGGGAAAATGTTTGAACATAACTTGATTTGTTGAAAGCTGAAATCATCTGTGACTTGAAAAGTATATTAAGGGAGTGCGACGAGACATTCGAATAGCATAACTAAAAGGAAAATTCATAAATCGAATTTGGAAAATAGAATTGCAGCTCAGAATTAAATCGATTTATGAAAAGGGACAAGATATTCGAATAGGTATGAAAGGTATAGGCTGTAAAACATTATAAAACAGTAATCAAAATCTCGTCAAAACTTTCGAATTCTGAAAATTAATTTAAGTCAACGAAAGAGTACAAGATATGAGTATACATATAACAATTGAAATTCCATTTAGCTTGGAAAAGATTTTAAAGTATGTATGCTATGCGATTAAAATGGATCTCATAGTTAGAAAATGGTATATCGAATTTCCTTTTTTCCCAAAATAGTATTGGAGTCTTTAAACCAAAATGCAAAAATATAGACAAGAAAATGGTTACGAGATAGCAATTATAATTACAACCATTAGACTCCGAAATCTACAAGGAATTTTGACTCAATCGAAAAGTGAGAAATTCAAGTATATACGTAGCGGGTTTAAAACAAAATTTAAACTTAGCGAAAACTTTAATAAGGGAAATAGAAAAACAACTTTTTAAAAGAAATTAAGCCTTGCAAACGGGGACATTCGAAGGATCAATGATTATCGAAACATGGTGGTCATGGGAATCGAGGCAAGGGATTTGGTCGGATGATCAAAGCATAAATACGCCTAGGTTATGACTTAGGAAAATCTATGAAAACTCTTACGGTCAACCAACTAAAGATTATGGAACTAAGCACTAAGACTTCCATAAGGGCTAGACAGCGATGAAATGAGTTCAGCTTGGTCCGAAACCAATGAACCCAAGCGAGAGACCAAAGAATTATAGAAGTCTATCCTAGTCAAAGCTAGACAGGAATCACTAAGGTAACTCTTAAGGCTATCAAATCAATCACTAACATGGAGTCTAACTAACAATCAAGGATCCCTAACTAGCAAGCACAAACTTCTAACTAAGTCTCACTATGGTTCTGATCTAATGGATTTCCTATCAAGCTGGGACAGGTGCTCTAACACGCCTACTAGCCACCTAAGACATAGGAACGCTAAAAACCTAGACTCTGGGCTTATAACGTGGATGTTCTAATTTATTTAATGGACATTCTATAATTATTATTGTTGTTCCGATAGTTCGCATTTGCAAATGGACCTGTATGGGCCACCACTAAAACCTGACACGCCCCGCTTCCCAAAAATGTGGAGGCGAGACGTGAGAAGGTCCGCACAAACTTGAAGCTGTGAAGCTCCAAGTCTGATAAGCGTATAGAAACACTTTTTATGGCAAGTCCTTGCAAAACGAAACGAAACAACAATGATAATAAAGAAATGAGACGACATTTTATTGAATCTCGAAATGTCCATAAACAGATTACAATATCGCAGAAAAGCCACCAGACTAAAGGTAAAAGAGTCTAAGGCCCAAACATGGCCAACAAGGTATAACATACATACAAGGGTGCCACGCACCAACGACTAACAGCAACCTAAGCAAAGGAGTGTACCCGAGCGGTCTTCAAGACAGGCCCCTGGTGTCCACTCACCACCACAGCAAACAACATCATCAGCAACACCATATTCCCTGTAACAAAACTCTGGCTCTGGGTCTAACATGTGTCACCCAAAAGAGAGAGGGGCACATGTCAGCAAGTCTAAAAAGACTTGTGCAAGGAAACTGAAAGTAAGGCAACTAGCAACCTAGCAGTTTAGTATGCATGACATGGCAGTTATAACATGAGTGCACAATTAAAACATGGCAAGACAATTTGTACAAGGGAACAATTTATCGGGACAAGACAAGAGTAGCCAAGCTACTGTCAATTCAATCAATTCACATTTTGTAGGTGTTTACGCCATTCGCTGAATGGCATAGCATTTCAGACCGATCGGCACTAAACACTACTCGGTACCCACACGATATGGAGCCTGGGGTCCCTGCACATTGAGCTCATCTAGTGAGCCTAGGGTTGCCCCGCACATTGAGCTCGCATTCTTAGTTCACAATTCAATATATATCGAGCGTTGGGGTTTCCAACTCATTATGCTCGCTTCTGGTCACGAGCCAGGAACACAAGTATGGCGTAGGGAACACCTAGCCGGAACACGCAATTCGGGCATTGGCTATCAACCAACACATGGCCCGCTTCTGGAACACGAGCCAGGAACACAACATTGTAGCGAAGCTACGCAATCACAGCAATACCTAAAGAATGCGAGGTCATGACAATTTATTTGCGTACCGTTAATTAAACTAAACGTGACAGGCGAAATGCAATGACATGAACATATTCGCGTACCGTTAATTGAAAGTAAACATGACATGGTAATTGTGCAACATGCTAAGAGTCGGAATTAGCTTCGTTGTCAAGCTAATTCCCCAATTTGCGCCTAGGCGAGTATCATTTCGTCGCCTAGCCTCTTTTACGCCTATAACAAGAAAATGGCCTAAAACATGGCCTAAACCCTAAGTGGCAAGTTTCACTTGCCTAGCACCGGGGATGACGACTACTTCGTCACACGGACGCCAATCTACGGGGAAATCGCTGTTTTGGGGGAACAATCATCAAACAACATGAAATTTATATTAGGGTTCCATAAAAATATGAATAAGTTATAAAAACAACGGTAGAACGATTTCTTACCGAGAGAAGGCGGAGGAAACACTCCGGGGAACCCTAGGATCAGATCTGGAGAAGATTGGGGAAGTTTGGAGAATTAGGGTTCTTGGGGGATTTTGGGGATTTGATGGGTTTTGGTGAGATTTTGGGGAAGATGTGAGGTAGATAGAGTAGATGGATGGTTTGGATGATGGATTTAGGGCTTAGAATGGAGGGATGAAGCTTGGAGGAAGATGGGGGCTGAAGGGGGAAGTTTTTAGGGTTTTGGGTCGTGTTGGAGAAGATGAAGTCGTTTGGGAGGGGTATAAATAGGATGGGCTGGCGGCTGCCCAGAAATTAGGGTTTTAACAATGGTTAGTCGGTCAAAGAGCAACCACTGACCGACTAGTTTGGCAACTAGTCGGTCGGTCGACCAACGCAGACCGACTAAGTGCAAACAGTAACTCCTGAACGAAAATAGGATTTAGAGTTAGTCGGTCCATGAACAAATACTGACCGACTAGTTTTGAATCTAGTCGGTTGATGAACGTTCTTAGACCGACTAAGAGTAAACAGTAACTCCTGAATTATTGATTGAATGAACTAGTCGGTTCCAGTTGATTTCCTGACCGACTAAATTGGAATCTAGTCGGTCGGTTGATCTTCTTGAACCAACTAACGTGCACGAAAAGTGCCGATTCGAAGCGCGAAGCTTCGGGAAGATTTCTATGGCTTCTAGGATCGATTTATACTCTAAGATATGATCGATATGAAGCTCGTCACGAGTGACTTACTCCGTGTTCAATGATTCTAAGGAAGGACCTAGAAGATCACATCAAAAGGAACGAAAACGAAAGCTAGGAATTCTCAACGAGATAAATGAAAGCGAGAACTATGGAAATGGAAACCACACAAGGAGAGAACCCACCATCGCAAGCAAAACACACTGATAATCCAATCATACAAAAACCAGTCGTTACAATATATAATGGGTTTGGGGTATAAAAATTTTTGTTGCCGTCATATGAGATGATATTTATTCAAGCAAATCTATACGGTCCTCTCGCTGTCAAGAGGATTCGTGGTTATTTAAAGCATAAAATACTACACTACTAGATTGATATCACCTATAGCAAAAGGCAGATCCAGTATCTTTGCCGATGCAGGCAACTGCTCCAACTGCTCCTTCCGTGGCTCCGCCATACACGTGTGTCCACGGACTCCATCAGATTCTAGCAATGTGGCTCCCAGCATCTCTCTAAGGACTCCACCTGTACCCTGCAGAGATAAGCCGCATCAATCTGATGTAGATAATTCTTCCCCAAAATAAATGTATTCCAAAGAGGGTCATCAATATAAGTATTTAAAATTAAGGATGGTTGACAACACTTCCCTAGAAATAAATCTCTACTCTCGTGCACCACGTCAATCAACTCCTCGTTGTTCGCCTCAGGTTGTTCAAGTAGCTTGGGCATATAAGCATGGGTCTCATCAGGAAACTGCTTATTATCGTCAGACATATCCCATCGCACCTCCTGATCATATTCAATAGCATCCATGGGTGTTAACTCCTTGCTCTCCTCCTCGTATACGTCCCATTGGGCCTCTTGATCATATGTATGTGTATCCTACAAAAGGTGCAATGAGTTGTCAAAATCTGAATCATAGTAAACATCATACACGGGAGGGGAATCAAATGTAAAGGGCGAGGGAGTAAAGAGATCTCCCTGAAGGGGAGCCATAAGCTCTGTGGGATAGTCTTTGGCATCAGTGGAAGGGTGGTCCTCTGAGGGATGATCAGCCTCTGTAGAAGGTGGGGATGGCTGCGGCAGCTCAAAAGGAGGGGGCACAATTCGGGCTCCATCTGTGTGCAGATGTCATCGTCCCAAGTCACGATCTCCTCGATGGTCTGCTCTGCCACTGTAGGCATGGCCTTCTCAATAATATTCTCTAATTGTATATGCTGCTCTAACTCATGTGGGTGGCAAGGGGAGGTGACGACAGCACAAGGTGGCTCTATAGGTTCATGTATCTCGACTGTGGTGTAAAAATGGGTCTTGTGCCCCTCAACTAGAGCATAGACTCCATCATCAATTGTGCATGTAGGAGAGATACAATGAGTAATAAAGTGTTGACATTCGAGCTTAAAAGGATCACCTGCCGTTATTGTCAATGGACCGGTTTCTCGCACTACGTCGACAATGTTTCTCAATAGGTCCATATAAGTGTCCTCCTTTGGCATCTCAGATGTCTCTATTTATGGAGTGTTGATGGTGTAAAGGTGGATATATCATCTTCAAATGAAGCATACACTCCATCTATGATAGTACCTGCACCAGAGACATCAGCCATAACGAAATCGATGAATACTTGGTCAGATGGTTTACCTACCATAACAGTTAATGAACCGATAGATCGAGCATCATCTATCATTTGCTCCAAGGTTGCTGCCAACTGCAGATCACTAAACTTTTCCACTTGCATCATCCTCATAAACTCTTGTGATTGTACTTTTAGCCCTCTAGCAAAGATATTGAATAGCTGGGAACCATCCCACACATAGTCTGCCTCTGCCGGGAACATTCCTAACATTTTTTCAAACCTTCACAAGGCTTCCCTAAAGGACTCTCTATCAGCCTGATAGAATGAAGCGAGATATATGTAGAATTGTATAGAACCCGGTCGGATATTCTTTGGAAGCACCATCGCTGCAACAACTGTACCTGATCAATCAAAGTAAACAACCTAGAAAAGACGTCAGTTGTACAAAGAGAGATAAAGATAATAATAATAGCAGGTGGTGGTAAAAAATCTATCCCTGTTTTTTTTGTTTTTTTGTTTTTTTAACGTAATCTAATCAACCTAATTGTGACAAATTGGCTCCCGACAGAAAACACCTCACCGGCAACGGCGTAAAAAACTTGATCGTGCCCGGATATATACCCGGAAAATGATTGTAGTCTGACCACAAGCGCACAGTGTAGTGGTGAGCGGATATCAAACACGAGGGGTGGTGTTGGCTCCAACCTATCCTAGGTTGGTTTGACTATGAAGGTTTTACTGGTGGAGATGGGTACGCTGTGAAGTAATGACAATGGTGATGGATGTCGGTGTCGGTGATAAAGATTTTGGTCAAATATTGATTCAAATACAATATAATAAAAGTGTCTAGGGCTAGGAAATACCCACTACGGATCATCATACATCTCTGTTAATCGTGAATCTCAATATTACTAGACTTGTGTTGAGGTGAACTAGTCATAACTGAATATAGAACCAAGCTCACGCTCTCACGTTATTGTCGGTCTATAGCAACCTAGATTAGGGCCCACTCTCATGTAAACCCTAACCTTAGCCACTAGCATAAAGATCGACATCATCGTCCAATCGTAACTTGAGCCCACTCTCGTGCAAACTTGAGTTACGATCTAGGTTGTGATAATTCGTATTCGTCCAATCTCTTGCAAACGAATATGGATATAGATTTATAATAAAAATCCTAGCTTTGGTCCAATCTCTTGCAAACCAAGTCTAGTCAATCTCGATTATAAACCTATTCTAGGCCTTCCCATCGATCGGAATCCAATCTCTTGCAAACCCCAAATCGATGGAAATTCCTAGCTATCCGTAATAAATCAATCACAACCTAACCCCTTTAGCAATTCCAGCCACATAGAGATTCATTCATCACAAATCTGAAATTGGATCCATAGGGTTCATCCCTTTCCCTATAACAACTTTCAACCAAGCATAGCAATAACGATAGAGGAATCAATAAAAACATTGCTTGCATGTAAAAAGATATCAAATCAAATATTCAAATAATAAGAACAAAGATACTTAGCTTTGATGAAAACTTCAATCCCAATACAAGCTTTTAGATCTAAGAGGGGTCCTAGGGCATGGCCTAACCTCTAAAAAAGGTCTCTAAGAAAACATAATGGAACATCCCCTCTAATGACGGCGACAAAGATCTTTTATAGCCCCCCAAAACCCTAGCAAATAACCCTAGAAAACCTCTGAAATTCGTGCCCAAAGGCAGCTCTGGCCGCAACATAAGTTCTGGGCCCGCTGTCACTCGGGTCGAGTGGGATATGACTCGGTCGAGTGGAAATTCCGGCACTACAGCATCAACTTGCAGAAATTCTTTAGATTTCATCCGACCTCCGATTGGTGCGTTCTTGGTGGAATTGGAACCGTCATGAAGTCTACTATCCATAAAAATTATGAGAAAAATAATTTACCCACTGAAATGGTAGTAGATTTCAAAAGAGTGAGAGGTTTTCTAAAAATCTGGACGCTCATGTCATTCGGCCGAGTGGAGGTAAGACTCGGCCGAGTGAGAAGTGTGACTCGGCC
The DNA here is from genome assembly GCA_030789695.1 of Scilla litardierei. Taxonomy (NCBI): domain Eukaryota; kingdom Viridiplantae; phylum Streptophyta; class Magnoliopsida; order Asparagales; family Asparagaceae; genus Scilla; species Scilla litardierei. Next base: position 124,600,105 of record CM061133.1, read on the forward strand.
GAGTAGGATCTTCTAATGTTCTCCCAAAACTCCAGAGAGTCTGCTTTGAAGTTGGGGTCTGGGCACTCTGGCGCTCTGCGTCACTTGGCCGAGTGGGATTCATCACTCGACCGAGTAGGTCTTCTGTTGTGCTCTCATGAATTCCAGAGAGTTTGCTTTGATTTCCTTCAGAAATTTTGACTCACTCGGCCGAGTGGAGTTCTCTACTCGGCCGAGTGGAATTCACCAATCGGCTGAGTTCATTGTGGCACTCAGGTCAGGTAGATGTTCTTTGTATCAGTCATACTCGGACGAGTATGCTGCTTCACTCGGGCGAGTGACTAGCGTGACTCGGCCGAGTGGCCTGTTTCTGGAATCCTTCCTTCTCATCCTCGCCTCCTCGACGATTCTATCGATCTTCTTCTTCTTCCGCTCATCGTCCATCGCCGTTAGCTCCTCAATAAGGCCATGAGCGATGATCCGGTATGTGTACAAGTCCCTTAAGCTCATTTTTGCTCCCGATTGCTCCATATTTCCTGAAATCTGACAAAAACAAGAAATAGTGAAAAGTAACATAATATCGTCGAATAATCGTGAAAAGCACGATATGGACAATCGAAATGATATGCAAACATGCAGAAAAACGGTGTAAAATATGGACCGATCAACAACCCAGTGCGATGTTGCAATTATACACAGAATAGTGGAGTAAACCCTCCTAATAGAGTAAACCCTCCTAGAATGGAGCAAACCCTCCAAGTTAGCAAACCATCCAAGTGTAATAAACCCTCTACAATGTACTCACAACCTGACTACTAGGTTTCACAAAAGAAACGAAATAAGAAATACAATCTTATATATGCCTTGAATAGATATTACATAAGGGAAGATGAAGGCAATGAAGATTGAAAACCACGTGATGACGTAGAGCATGATGCACTTGGAAAACATTCTCTCTAGATGCAAGATCAATGCATAACACTTTAACCAAGTGAACGAAGAATGAGAGAAAGAAATGCTCTTGAATTTTTGGCACAAGAAATGTGTTCTGTATTATCAGCATGAGTGCCGAACATGTAGCTCAAATGGGTCTTAAATAAGCCCCCAAATCTGCACAAAATCCAAGAAAACCAAGCAGAAAACTATAGTCTAATGGATGTAGATGTGTAGAAAATCTAGTTATTGGACTCTAATGAACTGTTCCCAGGTGGCTGGTTAACTGTTCAGATGTCTGGAAACAAAACGTCAGATGGTTGACAGAAGAGATGGACAAAAGGAAAATGAAGGCCAATCTTAAAGTAACCAGTGTCACTAGAACACTTGTTAGACAGCTGATAAACTGTTCAGTTATCTGATAAACCTTCTTTAGACGACTGACAATTGTGGATGAGAAAAACATAGCGTTCAAGAAAAGTAACACCCATAGTCAATTGTCTGGATTTCATCATCTAGACGTCTAAGCAACTATTCAGACTTATGGTCTTTGAACATCAAATAGCTTACAAATAGTTATGTTAAGCTATCTTAAAAGCTACATGCCAGACATCTGGAGAAAACTTACAAAACATCTGATCCTACTCTAAATACATTATAAAGAGTGTTTTAAGCATATGATCAAATGTGATGTGTTCTAAATGATTTTTTAGATATCCTATGATGGAAATGATGCATATGAATATGTGTGTGCATCTATTCAAGGCTTAACAAGTATTCTATAAATAAAAGCCAATATACTTGAAGAAAATATAAAATTACACTTTGCGGTCTTCATTTTTCATGCAATACTTTTACTCCAAAGCCTTGAAACCATCATCCCATCCAATGTGCTTTATCTCCATCAAGATAATCATTAGTAAATTTGAGACTAAAACATGATGATTAGCACATAGCATAATGTTGATCATCATCAAAATAACAATAGTCTTGAATCCAAGAACCAACAAAGAGATCGTACCCCGAGGCATTGTCCACGAGGTGGTCGATCCATATTAAGGTGAAACTGTCTTTGGGAATGGCCTTATTGAGATTGATGAAATCTACACACATTTGCCACTTGCTATTTACCTTCTTCATAATTACAATATTGGCCAGCCAATCTGGATATCGAACTTCTCTGATGAAGCCAGCCTCCAATAGCCTGACTTCCTCGATGGACACCTTCATCTTCTTGCCCATAATATTCCTCTTATAATGGTTGATGGTCTTGAAGGTCAGATCGATGTGCAGCTCATAGCTAATCACGTGGGGGTCTATGCCGAGCATGCCATTAGGTGACTAAGTGAAGACATCCACATTAGCCTTTAAGAAGCCAATCGGCTCCTCCTTTTGGTCGGGATCAAGTACTGTCCCAACAGACACTGTCCTTCCTTCATCATCTGAGACTGGGACCAACTTAGATTCCTCGACTCTGACTAGCTCAAGTTCCTTGACTGGAGCATGTCACATTCAGCAAATTCTTCCATGTGGTCTACAAAGTCCATCAGATATCATGCAATCAATTACGCCTGGTTTCCCTTCACTCTTTTGACTCCCTGGGAAGTATATAACTTGACCATCTGGTGGAAAGGAGAAACCATAACCTCGACCGAGTTAAGAAGCAATCATTCTACTATCCCATTATAAGCCGAGCTGACTTTCACCACTATGAACTTCGTCTTGCATGTGATTATATATGGGTGCTCTTTGAGAGTGACAAGTTGTGTGGTCATTATTGCAATTGGGGCATCATTCCCGTGAATCTAACTATGGGACCAGAGCATGCATCCAGGTCGGATGGGCAAAGTCCCATATTCTCCAAGGTCGACATGAACTTCTTGTCACAAGAGCTGCTATTGTCACCGAGTAGTTGTCACACCTCTGCAGAGCCAATGATGGCACTAGAAATAATCACATCATTATATGGTAGTTTCACACCCTCCAGACCTTCATCCCAGAGGAAGATAGGTGGTAAAGCATCCCTCGGCCACTTTTAAGCCATATTTGTTGTCATTACTCTTCGAAAATGTAACTTCCAGGCTAAGGAGAATAGCATACCCAACGCTGGTCTACCAGAGATCATATCGATGACCCTAGTCATGAATTGTGTTATGGTAAGTGCTTTCCCTTGCTCCTCTGCCCTCGAGGTGCCTTTCCTCGTATCTTTCCTTTTGGGGATAAAGAAATTTCCTCATATGCCAATATTGAATGAGGTTCTCGATGTCCTTCTTTAGCAGCCAACAATATTCTGTAACATGACTATGGTCTTGGTGGTATCTGTAGAACATGGGCTAGCCCCACTTGCTACCTTCATCTTTGGGGGAGGTTAGTTTAAGTAGCCCTCACCTTGGACAAATGCCATTACCATGGCCTTTGGAGCATTAAACTTCGTAAAGGCCTTGCCAGCCTTATTCGATCTGTCCCTATGGCTCATATCATGTCTCCTCTATTGTATTTAATCTCAGCATGCCCACTCCTTAGGCTAAGCTTTCTTCTTTGCTTTGGTTGGGGTTTGAAGGTGCTCCCATCATGGTCGACCAATACCTCCTTTCTCATCATATACTTCTCTGCTCTGGTGAGTGAGCCGATCTAGACTGTGAGGTAGTCTATGATGTATAGATTTCATCAGGTCTTCATAGCGAACACCCTTCTTAAGCATAGTGATGGTCACCTCAATGTTGCAGCTCTTGACATTCCGCCTTTCTGAATTGAAGCACTTCAGGAAGTTTCATAACGTCACCCGCCTCTCTGCATCGGGATGAAAAGGTGGTCCGAGCTCTATTTCCTCCTCCTTCCTACCATGAATTTCTGGTAGAAGACTTAAGCCAAGTTATTGACCGACCCAATAGATCGATAGGAAAGTCAATTTACCAATTCCTTTGCGGCCTTTTGTAGAGTGGTCTAGAAAGCACGACAAAGGAGGAAGTTGTCGGTCCCATTAGCTCTATAACCCCTTTGTAGTTTTGGACATGTTCACGGGGTAACCAAAACCATTATATTTTTCCAAGTCGAACATCTTGAATCTGGACATCAATGGGGCCAATGTGATTCTCTTCTTTGGAGAGTTCTGCTCCTCATCCGAGATCGAAAAAGAAGAACGATATAGTTGTGCCTCACCTTGAAGCTTGGATCTCCTTAGCTGGCTGTTGGGCTTAAAGAGTTGACATGTTCATAATCCAAGCTATCAGAAGAGCTTGGATAAGAGCTCAGATGGTAGAGGTTGTCTCTCCAAGTCTTCCGCTCGAGGCCTACACAAGACCTATCATAAGGGGTGTGAATTTGCCCATGATAGCTCTCCTAATTTCAGTCATCAACCAGCATCAATCAGAGTGAGGCGGTGGTCCTCAACTCCACTGAATGAAGTCCATGTGTCCCTGAGTTGAGAGGTGACCCCCAGTCTTGTTGTCATGATCTCCTTCAAGATGTGGGGACCTGGCGCTCTATTGTTGTCACGGTGGGTAAGGGGGGCATGCTGAACCTTTGGTCTTAGTTAAGAAGCATAGTTTTTGGCCAGTCATCATGATGGGCGGCATCACCAGGAGCTGCTAAGGAAGAATTGGGATGCCTGGTGGGTCCGTGGTTGGATTGGAATACACATCCGACAGTCTACCTATCACAGCACTCAGCGCATGAATGTTGACTCTTACCTCTCGTAAGAATGCTTGGAATTACTCCAAAGTCTCTAATTATGGTTCGGGCATTCCATAAGAAGAAGAATTGAGATCCATGGGGTACGTTGGAGCATCTGACACCCATATAGTGATGGGCCTTTCAGGCACTTAATCAGTGGGTCGAGTCATCGTTGGTGTGGTTAAAGACATGGATGCCGACTCGATTCCCACAGTCAGCACCAAATATTTTACGAGTGTTTTCTCACCAATGATGTAGTTAAATGAACAGTTGTAGTGCTGATGTGGAATGACAAAGGCAGCTGACTGGGAACCTGTGAGCTAACTCTGGGTGGATGGGCCACGGACCGAGATGTTGAAGCCATGTCCGAATTATCTCTAGGGTATCTTCAATGTCATGTAACACAAGAAGCTCATTAGGAAAGGTCGGATCTGGGGTCCGACCAAATCCCATCCGATGCTTATATAGTCTTAGGTCTATTAAAAGTCTCAAAACAATACTAGTTTGGCGTACTCAGAAAGATTGTCATGTATGGTTACTATCTCGATTAACAATAGAATAAAAACTAGGGCAATAGAAGTCACCACTAGGATCGTCGAATGTTAGTGCTAGGTTACAATTTCTATGTTGAATTGGCATTATTAAGGCGAGATTGTCGCATCTAAAATCTAAAACTCATGGCCAATTATCGTTGTGTCACTCTTCTAACGTATCCCTTGCTTAGCCCTGCCATCATGGATGGCTTTACACGCGATCCGTGCATTATGAACGACAATTATTCTCAATCTTTACTCACGCCACCATCGCGGGTTAGAACTTCGATCTGTGATTTGATGGCTCTTATTGATGCTACTATCGTAGATCATCAATTAGTAATATATGATGCCGGTGGAAACCATCAAAGTGCGTGTCACTATCGTAAACCACGAACTCTAATTGAATTCACTAACGTGCCTAATTAAGTTCATAGGATACCCGTTCAAGATGAGTGCTACTATCGTGGATCACAAACCCTATATGAGATCTCCTACAAACTTGGCTGGATCAACCAAAACCCATCCCTTTTATGCCAAAACAACATAAAATCCTAACTTTGCATCTAAATCCTAAGATCCTAGAGCTAATCCATTAGACCTAGAAACGACTACTCATAATTAATAGTGATATCAATAAAAGCATTTAGAATAGCAATAGAAATCATGATCACAATGAAATACATCGAAATAAGCATAGAGAGATGAGAGATCATTACCAAAGTGATGAGGACGAACAAACAATCGCAGAGAATTGAGATCAAGAGATTCCAAGCAATTGCAATAATAAAAATATCAACTTTGTATTCAAAACAATAGCGACGGCTCAAAAACTCTCTAAGAAAACTAATAACTAAAAAATAATAATATCTAAATTGCCTTCCTTAATCTAGGGTAAAAAGAGTGCTTAAATACAATGGCGATGGAACCTACACAAAAAATCTGGAAAAGGGCTTCTTAGGCCCACAATTAGTTGGGTGGCTGTGCCCTACTCGGTCGAGTAGGAGCACTGCTCGGTCGAGTGATGACATTGTTACTTCCTTTTACCTTGGTATGGATTCAGATACGCGCTACTTGGTCGGGTAGCTACAATACTCGACCGAGTCACTGAGGTTGATACTTTAAGCTCATGTCATAACTCTGTTATTGATTCCACTCGGCCGAGTAGTTGCAGTACTCGGTCAAGTCGCTGGTCTATTCGGTCAAGCTACTGTAAGTTGGAGATGTCTTTGAAATCCGCATTCTGTTTGGGCTCAGCTCAGACGAGTGGCTGTAGTGCTCGGTCGAGTCGCCTAAGCGCTCTCCTTCTTCGATTAGGAGTTGGAATAAGAAGTAGCCGGCTGATTTGATCTGACCGAGTAGTGTTCCTGCTCGGTTGAGTAATGCGTGCACTTCACAGCTGGGAGCTCCTGACGTCAATCTGTATGTCAGCTTAGTTGAGTGCTGAGTCACTTGATCGAGTGGTATGAGAAAATCAGCATGTCAACTCCTTTGAGCTCTCTTCTCTCTTCTCTTCTTCTCCTCTCTTCTCCTCATCAAATCTTCTTCTCCACCTCGTCGAACACCTATTGAATCTCGCCATAGATGCTCAGGATATCTCGGATGTGTCCATATGCTATAGTTGCTCCAAATCGCTCCAAATTTTATGAAAATTCACAATTCTATACGAAAAATGAATATATCGTGAAAAGCACGATAATATATATATAAGTGAACTTTGGATGGCGAAAATGCTATGAAAACATACGATAAATACATGGAAAATATGGACACATCAAAATCCCCCAAGCTTATCTATTATTTGTCGTCTAGGAAGACAAATACGAAACTCAACGGGAGTAAAAATAAGAAAAACGAAAAAAGAATGCAAAGAGGATAGGGTCGCGAGATTATTCTCTCAGATCTCACGCCATTCGCTACACATCACGATGACTCAGAAAATAAATCACATGCTAGTAAGATATTTCATTTCTTAGAGGAATATAGTACTTGCAGGCTCAAGATGAGACTTCTCTAAAGCTCATACAATCAACTTACATCTACGTCATGCATTTCATGGTATTGAATATACAAAACATTGGCGATGAACTTTTCAATCAAAAGCTATAACTAAAGCATAGAGAATTCATACCAAGCATGCAATAGAGAATGGAATAAGAGTCAAGATATTCACATATTCATATCAAATCAGAAGAAATCTCCATAGCTAAGTTATTTCGTAAGTTTCATCATTATCAAACTTCCTCCTTCATGCACATCTCAACTCTAATGTCGTACTCATTCAAATGGTCAAAAAAATTCACCCCCCAAGCTTAACTTGAGGCATCACATCCAAAGAAAATAATTGTAGAATTTGTTTTGGGTTTCCCAAGTATATATATGTTGCTCTAGATATTGAAATTTTGCAATTTTTTCTTTGACTTTTGAAACTTTGTTTCTCATTTTTCTTTTTGTATTTTGGTATGAGCTATAGAATATGTATTTTTTATTTTTGGCTCCTATTTGGCTTTTTGAACTTTTTAGGGCAAAATTTTCTTTTGTATGGGATTTTTGGGAATGGATGCGTCATAAGTAGTCTTGAAAGGTGAACTCAAGTGACGTGCAGAGAATATAAGATATATGTGGAGAAAGAAATAATATAACACTCGGTTCACTTAAAAGTGTGCACAAATGGTTTGGTAGAATAATACGTCAACTAGACTCATATGTAAACATGGATATTCTTACTCATTTCAACTAGTAGTGAAGTCAAGCAGTAAAGATTTCAATCATATCAGGCATGCAATAATAATGCGAATAAGAATAAGCGATGCTTCAGATATGCTAATGATGCGTGAATCTTGGTGCATGTCCAATGAAGGCATGCTAAACAATACTCCTTACGTTTAGTTTCAATAAGTTTCATGCATTTACTTAGAGAAGTCATCAAAAGAAGTATATCTCGCAAGCACTTATGAATAGCAAGATAATGAAATAACTCTAAGTAGCATTGCATGCAATATAAGTATCGTGATGGCTACGAAAGCAATAAGAGATGTCATCATAAAGAACTCATCTAGCAAAAGAAAGAAAAGAAAAGGTGGAATAAAATAAACCAAGCATGCACGCAATCCAAATGATGAGAAATATGATGCTAAAGAAAAAGAAAAAAATGCGGTAGAAAATGGATGTTAAACAAAGCAAAAATAATGCAAAGTGAAAGAAAAATAAATAAAACGCGATAGCACTCATCCCCCACGCTAAACAAAGCAGTGTCCTCACTACTGAGAACACTCGTGAAAGATAGTGAATAATGCGGGGGTGGAGTGGGTGGGTAATGAGAAATCCTAAAAATAAGAAAACTGAAAGAAAAATAAGAAAAATTGAATGATTAATACCTAAAATATGAACAAGCATGCAAATGATGTGATGATGTATATGCATATGGATGAAAATGGGTTCTCCCACAAGCTATGCAATGCTAGGCCCTATATGGACAAATGGGCACAAGAAAAAGTAAGAGTGGAGAACATGAGCAAAAATGCAAATCAAGTAGCGGCACTACCCTCTGGAGGTGGTGATGGGGCCCGCTACTGTGGACCAGACGATGGAGGGTGAAAATGAGGTGCAACGGTATCAGTAGGTGGTGCTGGAGTTACTGGAGGTACTGGTGCAAGTGTAGCAGGTGGTGCACCCCGTGCCCTCAGAATATATAAAATCTCGTGAATGTCCCATTGATGCGGCTGGTGATGGGTAGTGACCATATGGATGAAGGCAAGGAAGTCACGCCTCTGCCGAGCATCCTCGACCTCTACCGTCGTCAAGCGTGCGTCAATGTGGCAGGAGCTAGGTAGTTGACGTGCACCACTAGGTGCACATCTCTTTACATGGACTCGTGCATGGGCGCACGATGTCTGAAAGCAAAATCATGAGAGGGCAGCCTAGCGGGGATCTCGGCAGAAGATGTGATAGGAATGGATGCGAGGTCGGGTGCAAAAGGTTGGAATGGGTATATCAACAATCAGAATTGTCGTGGCGACAGACGTGGTGAAAGATACCACAACACTCTCAGTGAAAATGGCATCTGTGTAGACATAAGTGCTGCCAGAAGCGGGTGTGGACAGTGTGACTGTGGACTTAGGAATGGTATGAATGAGAGAAGTGGAGTCCACAGTTGTAGAGACAATGGTTGTAGAGACAGTGAAGTCGGTAGGTTAGGTGCCCATAGGCTCAATATATGTGGGCTCTAGTGTAGGCTCCAGAGCAATAGATACAGAAATGCCCTCAAATACGGGTAATGATGATGATGGTGCAGTGACCTCGGGGGCTAGAAGTGTGGACTACCCATGAACTCTCTGCTGGAGTGGTGGAAGGTATTGTAGTGGTAGGGGCACTGACAAAAGTGGGGACAGAAGTGTTGGATACAATGTGTAGTTGGATACAACGATCGATGACTTCGTGTTTGATGATAACAAACGTGTGTGAACGATTTGATGTGTGCGCTAAGTGTTTTTCAGGAGTGGCACTCCTACAAATACTCAAAGGGAGACTAAGTCAAAGTGATGGAGAATTTGCCATTCATTAGCAAAGTGGACTTGGTCAAAGATGGAGATAATGGCTACACATATTGGACTAAGTCAAAGATGGGGAGATACGGAGAAAATCAATTCAAATCCATATTTGAATTAATTCAAATCAATTGGTGCATAAATCAAATCCTAAAGCCATACAAATTGAAGACTTGGTCAAAGATGGAGAGATATGGAGAATCTCATTCAAATCAATGTAAGAGATTAAATGAGATCTTAATTTAAATCCTATAGCCATCCATATTCAAACTCCAAATCCTAATGTGATTGAAAGATATCTTCCATAAGATTATTTCAAATCCTATTCAAGTTAGGATTCAATCCAATCTCCTTATTCTAAGGGATTCTAATTGATTCTAATTGATCTAATTGATTCTAATTGATCCCCTCTTCATATATATAAACCCACATCCAAGGGAGAGAGAAAAAGAAAACAAGGCTAGCCCTTGACTTATTTATCTTCATCTTGGCCGAATTTATCCTCCAAGCTTCAAAGAGATCATCAAATTCGCAGGAAGAAGGAGCTCGACAGACGACGCTAAAAAGTACATAACTCTCTCCACTGAGCTTGGATCGATGAACCGTTTGCGCCAGGATGATCACACTCAGTGCTCTACAATATGGTGTTATTTTTCTGATGTTAATCTCTATATTAAATCAGTGGTATTTTTTTCGCATGAGTTGTATTCTGAATATCTTCATATGTTTCATCATCTCCTAGGCCAATGTTCTTCATCATCTTTAAGCCTTGCCACAAGCATTCAACGGAGCCTTCAAGCCTTGATCAAGGAGAGCAAAGCATAGACGTACCTTTGCAAAACTTGAAAGAGGAAGTTCACTTGCTCATTCAGACACAGGAGGCCACATCCCATCAATTCCAAGAGAAATTCCGTGATCGAAGTCGGCAGATTCAACAATCTATTGAAAATCTTAAGCTGATTTTCACTTGCTTAGATGAAAATAAATCTTTTGAAATTCAATTTCCAGAATCTAATTTGAGTTCATCTTCTATTGCAGGTATATCGAGCGAGCCATGTCACGATGAAGTCACGAATGAAAACAATGACATGTCAGGAAATGTGTGCAAAGTAGAGGATGAGCGAGCAATTTTGGATGAACAGGAGGAGGAGGCGACTAGGGACATTGGTTTAAAGAATATCGCTATGGAGCCCGAATCATTCCCTTCCCCAGTTTTCCCCCAAAATCATTTACCCCTCTCCACATTGACTGAGCATCATACCGAGCGTAGTGCACATTTTTCAGGGAGTTGTCATCACCATGCTCTATTTTACTTCACCTATTTTGATGACTATATTTGGAATGTGTTTATGGCGAAGAATTTTAAAATAAATTGGATTGACGTGACTCATCTCTTGCAGGATACAGGTGACCAGATTATAGAGATGCTGGGAGTTACGTTGCTGGGGTCCAATTTAGCTAAAGGAGGAAGAATAATCGCCGAGGAGAGCAAGGAACAAATTGAACAACTTCCTCCACCATTAAAGATTCAGGATCCGCCATTTGAACACGGTGTGTTCTTTCCAGTAGCGTAGAATTTTATTTGCTTTCTAGGATGCTTGCTTGAATAAACTCGTACCCCTTTCGACATTGAGGACAATGTCCATCTTTAGTTGGGGGGTGTGCATGAGACCTTAGGATTTTTTTTTCAAAAAAAGCATGGCTTAAGGAAAGAATGAACCACCAATCTCACCATTTTAAACTCCTTTGTATACCTCAAATGTGGGTGATTATGCGTTAACTGAGTTTTATGGCTTGAATTAAATTATTTTTTTCCCTCATGGAACTACCATTAATATGCTATTCATGAAAAATTTCAATTTCCATGAATAATATCTCAAAATAGTTTGAATTTATTTCATGCATGCTAATGTGATGAAATAAAAGCTTAAGTATACACGATTTTTTTTGAAAAGTCTTCAAGTTGAAGAGGAATTTGGCCTTGGTTATTAATGCTTTGTTCAAAAAAAATTGGTATTGAGTTGCTTATGAAAAGAAAAAAAGAGGAAAAAGGAAAAGAAGAATGAAGAAAAATGAATGAATAAGTATGTCACTAATAAATAACTTGGTTGGCTCGAGTAGTACAGTCCGAGGGGTCCTTTTTGGCCTAATGCCCTATTATCATCTGATTTGGGAGCCATTGACAGGAAACTCACTCATTTGATGGAGCGATCCAAGTTATACATTTTTCTGCGAATGTTGCTTGATGCGCATTACGCAGAACTAATAAAAAAAGGGAATGGTGATTATACTAAGCAACTTCAATACCCATGTCTTGAATGATTGTTTTGATAGGCCAATTCATTGGAAACAAGAAAACTAGAGAAAAACGACGTGTTATACTTTCGCTTGCGCAAAACGATGCTTGTATGTTATTTATTCATACTAAAATAGAGAAAATATCATGTGATTGATTTTGTTCATGGATGTGTATATTGATGGTGAAGATCATGTTGGAAAGTGTATTATTGAGCCACGCCATAAGTGATTGATAGAATTAATTTTTATTGATCATCTGTATTTATCGCTCTTTTTGCTAGGGACTAGCAAAACGCTAGTTGGGGGGTGTGATTCGGAGTGAATATTGTGTATTTAACCCCCTAATTAGCCTTATTTCGTGCCCATATGATGCTTAATTGTTCTCTAATACATTCGTATTTTTAATATCATCATTTATTGGAGAAATTACTTTATTTGCGCACAAAACATGAATTTTATTGAGTATATCTGCATTTTTATATTTTCCATAGCATCGTCTCGATCTCACGATTCCAACGACTATTTATTTGTAATTTTCTGAGATCTGTGCCAATTTCTATGAATTTTTGAATGCAGAATACAATTTAAATGGGGAAATACGCTCGAAAATACGGAAATACGGTCGGCACCCAATCAGCGGTTGATAAGTGGCAGCAATCGGGAGCTTCCCGCGCGATCCAGGGGCCCAGCGTCACCAAGCGAACGGCATAATATCGACCGTTGGATCTCGATCCAACGGTCCAAAATTGAAGCTTCGAATTCAAAATACTTGTCGACGTGGCGTATTCCGCAACGTCCGATCGAGATCTAACGGTCCGCGTCGAGCGCAACAGCGAACATGAGATCAGCGTTCTACGCAGCGACGTGGCTTCGCTCGGGCCGTTGGATGCTTTTCCAACGGAGGAGGGTCACCCCGCCTCGCGAAACCAAAGCGAATGATGCATCGACGTTTGAGCCGTTGATCTTGGATCCGACGGTTTAGAAGCAATCGGAGGTGAAGGCGGATTCGAGAATTGAAGCGGCCACATGGCGTGATTAGCTCCATTCGATCATGATCCAATGGCTACGAAGTGATTCCGAGCGTAAGTCGGATGCGAGAGCGATGCGGGCGAAATGCGAATCTCAACGGCCACGCGGCTCTCTCCTATTCAATCCCGCTTGCGATGAGCGGTTGAGATCTCGTCCGACTATTGGATGCGGGTTTTGGGCGGAAATGAAGCGGGTTTTGTACCCGATAGCACTTTAAACCCGCAATGCGTAATATATAAGGTATTTTGAGGGTTTTGGGGCGGATTCTGGCGTATTTTGGGACTTTTGGAGCAGCTACTGTGCTTATTTCTCCAGGGGAAAATTCTGAAAAATCCCAAAGGCTATTCTTCTACTTTCCAGGGAGTTTTGGGTTCTAAAGTGGAGCTTTGGTGATAAATTCTTGAACTTATACCCCGTATTTGGTGTATTTCATTGTATTTTGGCTACTAAAATGATGTATTTGGCTATGAAATCTGATTTTCTTTACACCATGCGTGGCTAATCTCCTTGTGCTATGGTTGTGATGTAGTTAGGAGTATTTATTCGCTAAATTTCATGTCTTTAGCCCTATTATCATGTCAAAATTGCTCGTAACGTTGATTTCTACAACGTATTTGTTGGGTATTTGCTTATTGTCGATATTGTTTACATCCCATATGGCTAGGCCCTGACAAGGCTGGCCAACTCATGTTCACTAATCTGAACTTATTGTTGCATTTATCGTTTAATGAAATCAATGTTGCTAGTGATACGTATACTGCTATTTTGACTAGTTTGTATTGTTCTATCTTCCGACGCCTTCACGCCTTGACCAGGTGAAGCGTTGAGTTACATAAAAGACATGATATTTCAGCAATTATTAACTCCTAATGAACTCACAACCGTAGCACATCCACTTCATATGTGTTGGTGTTGACGTAGTTAGGGTGTCGCATTTGTTGATTTCCATATCTTTTCGCCCTATTTGCACGTGATTAATTCTTTGGCACGCTTTTATATGCTTGATCGCCATACTTTCCGACGTTCTCGTGCCCTGACCGAACGAAACGTTGAGTTATAGAAAAGGTATTGATAATCATTGATTGCACACACCCTAACGAAATCAAACCCAACACATACTCCCCTTACTTGTATCCCTTCCGAAGTCACCGTAAATATCATAAGATTTTCTTTTGCTATTAGAAACTCTTGATCCTATATCTTTCTGTTTGATAGGTGGTTGGTTCTCATCGTATTATTACTCTTTACAGATTGACGTTCGTAGTTTTGCAGGTCAGTTGTCCCGTGGATTCGATACCTGGACTCACCAGGATATTACTTGCACGATCTCCTGCGCTTGGGAGTAGTTCTCACATCATTTGAGACGAGGCATAGCACTATACGCAAACCACAGACATATGTAGCAATGTACTTAGAGTATACCCACTCAAGCTTGAGTGAGACTCAAAACCCATAACAGAATACTCTTTATACCTATACCAACACACCACTCCAATATATATATACCTACCAACGTAACCACATACATACTAGAATATCAATCACACTTTATATTTAGTCAAGTAACACGCTCATAATGCAATCACTTTACATAATATAATAATATTACAAACATCAGTACACATATACAATAAAAATACACTATCTCATATATGCATACATCGTATAGTCACATACATATAATATATTCACACCATAGCCATTTACAAATAACTAGTATACTACTACGTATACCTATCCATACATAGTAAAGACATACAATAATAGTGTATACCTCATGGTATACACGCACACACACAAAACATCCCGTAAGGGCACATAATAATATACAAATTTATACTCCTATTACCATACGTATATCACACATATTCATATAGTATGTATATATCTACCTATGACAAAACACACACATATCTACGTACGACCATACACTCATACATACTAACATATAGATCATATAATAGGCTTGCACACTTAACTATAAATACACATATTATCATTACACCAAACACGCACATGACTTACTCGTATACTATTTCAAGCATTTACAAGTACATTCAAACCACATACTCCACTAGTAGATATTCCAACACTAATTCTAATATACACAGGCATCCCTAAAGTGGTATAGCTATCCACACATATATTATAAACACTATCATTCATACAACTTCATATATATATCTATTCTATAAAAGAGAGCATTTTTTGAATTTTGTCCCAGTCATAAGTCCAGTCATATTTTTGTTTGTCCCAGTCACAAAGAACGGCCAGGATTCACTCTGATGAAGCCACGTACGCATGTGGGCCCCGTTGGCAAGGGCATGAGAGAAAAATTCAATTTTTTTTGAAATCGCGTTCTCCACAAGAGGTGTACACGCGTTCCAACTCGTGTTGGAAACTGTACAAAGATCATCAAAATGGGGGGAACTCAAAATTGGGGGAAACTCATTATCACTGCCTCAATCACGCACAAATCTCCAGCGTCTTCATCCTAAAACCCCAGCCATCCAGCGTCTTCATCCTCAAACCATCAACCCTCAAACCCCAGATCACGCACAACCTCATTTTGGTACGACCCTCAAACCCTCAAGCCCTCGTCAACCTTGGATCATGCAAAACCTCAAACCCTTAGTTGGTAGTGCTTCTGGTACGACCCTCCTCTTTCCTTGCCAGAAGGGTTGGGGTTTTAGGAGACAGCCATAAGGGTTTTGCGGCCAGTGGATCGATGGCGAGGACCTCATGAATCATCGAAACTTGCTGCAGCAACATCATCGCCTAGGGTTTCTAAGCATTATTTGTAACGAAATTGATTATTCCCTAAAATCCCCTCAAGTTTGTTCTTTCTCTTCAGTCAGTGATCGGGTTTGTTCTTTCTTAGCATTCTCTTCAATCACTGAAATCCCCTGCAGTAACATCAGGTTTATTGGCATGTTTCCTTCAATGATGCTGTATTTTGTACTTATTTATGTTTTATTTTATTTAAATTTATAGGCATACTGACCCACCATGATTTTGAGTGCCTACATTCCATATACCAAAGGTCCAAAAGACATATATATTGTAGTCTATATCATTTTGCATTAGATTACATAAATTTGAAAGCTCCCAAACAATGCCTCTCATATTGAAGCACGGCCTCATGCCAAATTATATTTAAAATGAATTGATATGTGCACTTGCATGAAAATCTAGCTCTAAGGTTATTTCTGATGCCATTTATGAACTCAAAGAAATGTTTGGGCATAAACTCAAGAAATGATCATTATTTTCTTTGAAACTCTTTATGTCCATATTGCTCAAAAGGACACACAAATGTATGATGTATAATGTTCATATAGTTATTCTGTACAAATAAATATTTATAAGGTCCTCAAATGAATAATGTTGCCATGAGTTGATGCAATCCTGTAAATGTTCTCATGATTTTGTCCAAAATAACTTTTAGTTTTTTTGATGCAGTCCTGTAGACTTATGTTTTTAACTAGGTCCTTTTGAAAAGAAGATGAGTTTTTAATTTTAACAAAAGCTGATGGTTTGTGTTTTTGTCCAGAATAGGTGCAATCATGTAAACAAAATTTAACAGAGAAATTCATATCTTCTCATGAGTTCTATTCTTTTGTTAAAACTTTCAATTGCATCAAATTCTGTAAACGAATTTTGTAATTTGATGAGAACATATCACTCTCTATGTTTTTTCAGAGTAGTACTCGGCATCTTGGAGGACCTTGCTGCATGTACTGCTCGGTATCAAAGAGGAGCTTGCTGCTGGTAGTGCTCGACATCAAGAAGGGAGCTTGATGTGATCGGCATCAACGATTTCATGAGGGAGTGCGGTACGGGCATGGTAGTGCTCGGTAGAGGTAATGCCTTTAGTTGCATCCTATAAACCCAAAAATTTGGATGTTGATGCAATTGTTCTCATGAGTTGCTTCCTATAAATCCTATTCCTTTTGAACAAAAGATGAGTTTTTAACAATTCTGATGTTAATCTGTCCTTTTGAACAAAAGATTTAACAAAAGCTGAGGTTTTATGCTTTTGTCCATAATAACAATTAGTTTTTGATGCAACCCTATAAATGTTCTCATGAGTTGCATCATGTAAATCATGTAGACTTATTTTTTAACTAGGTCCTTTTGAACAAAATATGAGTTTTTACTTTTAACAAAAGACGATGTTTTGTGCTTTTGTCCATAATATGGCTCTAAATTAAGTATTTTGAAGTTCCATGCGAAGTTTGAATGTGAAGGATTTTGCTCCAAATTCTTTTAGAAGTAGCCACATATATATGCTATATATGCTATTGACTAACACAGATTTTAGATTAAATTAGTTTGTAATTTATGTAGCCAGATATATATACTTTTCCCTTCTATTTATTGTTCTGTAATTTATATTTATATTCGTGTCCTACAATATGTTTTGCCTTACATGTGTTGACGCTCTGCAATTGCCAGTTTTGAAGCTGAATCTTATAGTGGAGGAGCAAACGTCACATGCAAATGAAGTTTCAGAGAAAATGAGTCATTTGCAACAATGCTCAAGGAGAAGTTCCTTTTGCAGATGGTCGACCTGTGGCTTTCACTTATTATGTATGCAGCCATGCATTTTCACCAAAAACCATTCAATTCGATGACAATTTCATATTTGACACATATGAATTGTTGAAAATTTGATTGAATTCTCAACAATATTTGGGTTGAAAATTTTCATTATTTGACTGAAAAGTTATTCTTTTCTGTTTCAGTCTTGGCAAAAATTGAATTAGGGGGATTCTTTGGAAAACTTTGAATCTGTTTTGCTAAGACGGTTTCAGAATTACTTTTTGAAATTGAAATTGGCAGTTTTCAAACTTTGAAATTGGTTTGAAAATTGGCAGTAATTTGAAATTTCAAATTGGCAGTAATTTTCAAATTGCCAATTTTCAGTTTCAAAATCAATTGGCAGTAATTTCAAATTACTGCCAATTTTCAAACCAATTTCAAACCTGTTTCAAAATTGACAGTTTTCAAACTTTGAATCTGTCTTAGCAAAATTGGCAGTCTTAGCAAAAGTTATTCAATTTCAATTGGCAGTCTTAGTAAAAGTTATTCAAATTACATTACCTGTCTTAGCAAAACTTTGAAAAGAAATGTATCAAATTCAGTTAGATATTGTTCAATCAAATTTCAATCAAATTGTTGTAGTTGCACAAGAAATGTATGTGTTTTTCTCAATTATTGTATATGTAGTTGAATCCTTTTCTTAAATTCTTAAACTATCTATCTGAATGCATATCTAACTGAATATCTAACTCAACAATGGTTTATCTAACTAAAGTAGATTTTTAGGTTGCCATATTTTTGGACCAGATTTTTGGGATGCAAAAGTAATGTATATTCATGGTGTGATGCGCCACACAGTCACAATCCATATTCATATTACAGATTGCCTATTTAAAATTCATGCATAGAAACCATGTCATTATGTACACATTCTACTCATATTACAGCTTCATGCTAATGTATCAGATTCTCATGTATCATGGGCTCATGTTCCAGATTCCAAATCCTATGTTTGTGTGTCCTTTGCTCTTATGAAATTGAGAATTCTAATATGAAGCGAAAGATGTAATCAGTGCAATTAAATATGAAAATTTAGTTAAGAAAATGCATACCTTTTATGTTCATTCCTTTTGAGGCATGGCCTTATAAATATTTAATTACAAGTGAGATATCAACAAATCTGTACATGTTTTCATCAACCGATTTCAAAGATATTAAAGTTGAGAATTTTGAAAGTATATGGTGAGAATGTTGAGAAATTTTAAATTTGTATTTGTTGAGAATGTTGGGAATTTTGAAAACATAATCACCATGGCTTCTCAAGCGATTGATTTGTATGCACCAATTGATTTGCATAAATATTATTTCATCTCAACTGATTTGTACCCGATGATGGAAAAAGATTGTAAACGCATTTGGCAATGATATCTTATTAGCAAATGGAGAGATTGACAGGGCACGACTTGGACAAATTGTTTTTCCTGATCCAACAAAACGTCTACTTTTAAATCGGTAGTTATCTACTATTGATTTTGTTCAAGCAACATGCATGTATTAGGCACATGAAAATCTATGGTTGGAAAAAACAAAAACAAAAACAACAAAAACAACATGGGTTTTATAATTTTATTTGTTTATTTCCGTGCATGCCACAATTGGGTGAAGGGTATACTATGTTGGTCCTTCATATTCCTATAATGAAAATTTTTGATCTTCCTGATTGTTGCTAATCGGTGTGTCTTTTGTTTCTCTATGTAATTTTTACAGGAAATCACTTATGAATCTCACTGAGGTCAAAGACTGCGCAACGGTGACGCCTTTATTAATCCTTTTTATATTTGCTTAAATGATATAGAGTTCAATGTAAAACTTTATAACATCGATTTCAGGTGTTCCACGTCATCTTCTTAGGACCATTGATGCGTCCATGGAGTTCACTTCCAGAGATTTTCGTGATCATGCTGAGCCTGTGAAAATCTCTACTTTGCCTTTTGATTTAATTGATTAATTACTTATTTTCTGAGTGATTTTTTGGTATTTGCTCGGATGAGTTAGATTATTGACGACATATTATATCGCAACGGCCTTCCAGTTATTGTTGGGGGTACAAATTACTATATCCAGGTTCTTTTTCATCCCTTCAAATTTTCAAATACTTAGTACTTAACTATTCGCTAAAATTGATGCAATTATATTCCTTAGAGATGATTTGGTGGAAGATATGGAAGAAGGAACTATAATCAGCGTACAAGGTTAGAAACGAAATGAAAAATTTGATTGATAGTTCAAAAACAGTTAGCTTAAATTTTATTGTTTCACAAATTTTGGCTTCTTACATTTTCTTGGTAGACTTGGGCAATGCAGGTTTGACTGCTAGCTATGAGTGTCTTAAGAACATTGATCCAGTTGCAGTAAACAGGATTCACCCGAATAATCAAAGAAAGGTAAGAGTTCCTTTATCTTAACTCGAATATTATCTATTTTTATCAGTATCTTAGTCTTTCACTAATTTAAATTGCTTTTGCACACTAAGTAGTTAAATGCTGAAATGATCAATTTTGTTAGTTTTCATTTAATTGCCATATTTTGGTCAGAAGATCAACTTCTTTTATAGATAACGGCACTATTTATAAAGAACTGAGTACAAGTTCTCCACAATCCACCTTTATGTTGAGAATAAGCTTAAGTAGCATAGTCTTGAAGGTGATGCTTAATTCTTTATGTTATCCCTAAGTGTTTAAATAGTCTCGAAGGAAATTGTCAGTCGCATGATCCATAAGTGTTTATGTCACGCCTCGCTTCCCAAAAATGTGGAGGCGAGACGTGAGAAGGTCCGCTCAGACTTGAAGCTGAAAAGCCGCAAGTCCGATAAGCGTCAAATAGAACTACAAATGGCAGGTCCTTGCAATGCAATACGGAACAACAATAATAACAAGAAGGAGAGACAGATAAAATGTTCAATCTCAGATTATCCATTAATTAAATTACAATATCACAGAAAAGCCACCAGACTAAAAGGAAAAGAGTCTAAGGCCCAAACATGGCCAACAAGGTATAACATACATACAAAGGTGCCACGCACCAACAACTAACAGCAAACCTAAACAAAGAAGTGAACACGAGCGGTCTTCAAGACAGGCCCCTGGTGTCCACTCACCTCCACAGCAAACATCAGCATCAGCAACACCATATCCCCTGCAACAAAGCTCTGGCTCTGGGTCTTACATGTGACACCCAAAAGAGAGAGGGGCACATGTCAGCAAGTCTGGAAAGACTTGTGCAAGGAAACTGAAAGAAAAGTAAACTAACAACCTAGCAGTTATAGTATGATGCATGGCATGGCAAGTATAGTATGGAAGTGACAAGTAAAGTACAAGTAGCAAGTAACAAGTATGTCATGGATAACAAGTTTTACAAGTAAAACACGGACAAGTACAAGTGGTAAGTGTGACAAGTATAGTCAAGTAACAAGTACAAGTACAAGGGATCACCCACACATGGATGCCCTATTGCCCGCAGGCTGTATTCAAGTACAATGGATCACTCAACGAGTGCCCTATTGCCCGTAGGAATGGCAATATTGCGGGGCGGGGCGGGTATTTAACTACCCAAGCTTGCCCCGACCCATCTACAGGCCGGGGCGGGCCGGGGCGCGGGCCGGGGCGGGGCGGGTTCTTTCTTACCAAAACCGGGTCGGGCCGGTCGGGTCAAGTTATTAATGCCATCCATATGAATCCCAAATGAAAATTTTATTTTGTGAATTAGGAGAATTTTGATTTAGTTGGTAATTTGGAATTGGGAATTGGCCTAATTAGGAGAACCGTGGAATAGAGTATGAGTTATGGGTTATTCGCTGAGTGCATGGTCCGCATCAAAATAGTAAACCTCTACAGTTTACCGGGGCAGGTCGGGGCCGGCCGGGGCGCATACAAAGCCCAAGCTTGCCCCGACCCGGCTGCGGGCCGGGTCGGGCCGGGTCAAAACCGGGTCGGGCCAGGTCGGGCCGGGCGGGTCAGGCCATTACTGCCATCCCTAATTGCCCGCAGGCTGTATTCACGCATCAAGTACAAGGGATCACTCAACGAGTGCCCTATTACCCTCAGGCTGTGTTGAGCTCGTCTTCTGGAACACGAGCCAGAAAGTGTATTTGGCATAGGATTATGCCCGCAGAACGGGTGCCTAGCCGGAACAAATAGTACAAGTATGTAGCGAAGCTACGCAATCACGATGAGTGTTCAAGCATGCAATGACATGAGCAGATATTCGCTTACCGTTAATTGAAATTAAACATGACAGGCAAAATGCAATGACATGAACATATTCACGTACCGTTAATTTAAATTAAACATGGCAGTTAAAATGCAATAGCAGTTAAGGATGCATGGATGACATGAACAGTTAATACGCGTACCGTTATGGGAAAGTAAACGTGACATACAAGTATGATGAAAGTGACGGACCAAGCTTCGTTGTCAAGCTAGGTCCATGGCGTCTAGACGGCTATCCTAACAGCGTCTAGTCTCTTTTACGCTAAAGCAAGGTAATGGCCTAAGACATGGCCCAAACCAAGAGAGACAAGTTTCACTTGCCTGGCACCGAGGAGAACGATCAACGAAGGCACATCACACAAATTTGTTATCTACGGGAATGGATCACTGTCATGGAAAAACAACATTAGAATGGTAACTAATCCGTATTCACAATCGAACCCTACGATTTCTAATGATCCATTTTATTAGGGTTTCACAGATATCAAGTGTGGGTTATAAGATTATTAAAGGAAGAATACTACCCGTGAAGAAGCGGAGGAACGACGCCGAGAACTACGGTGACGGAAGAACGATCCGGCTCAGATCTGAAAATGGGGAAAATCTGGAGAAATGGGTTTGGATGAGGCTTTTGGGGATTTGATGAGGGTTTGTGGTTGAGGAGAGGTAGGATATGTGAAATGATGGTTTGGATGATGATGGATGAGCTTAGGATGAAGGATCAATGGTTTGGGGAAGAAGGGGGCTCAATGGGGGAGAAATTAGGGTTTGGGGTGATGTGGAAGAAGAAGAAAACGTTTGGGGCGTATTTATAGAAAAGTGTGGCGGCTAGGGCAAAACTAGGGTTTCCTGGGCTGATTAGTCGGTCAAAGAAGGATTGGTGACCGACTAGCTTGGGAACTAGTCGGTCGATTGATCAACGCAGACCGACTAAGAGTAAACAGTAGCTCGCTCAGGAAAAATGGACTATGAGTTAGTCGGTCGGTGAAGGCTTGTTAACCGACTAGTTTGAGAACTAGTCGGTCGGTGAGTGTTCATTGATCGACTAAAGGCTGAATTCTGAGAGAGATCATGGAAATGAGAGTTAGTCGGTCTGAGAAGGATTCCTGACCGACTAGTTTATCATCTAGTCGGTCGATGGTTGTTCTTAGACCGACTAAGAGTAAACAGTAACTCCTGAATAATTGATTGAATGAACTAGTCGGTTCCAGTTGATTTCCTGACCGACTAGTTTGGAATCTAGTCGGTCGGTTGATCTTCTTGAACCAACTAACGTGCACGAAAAGTCTCGAAATGGAGCGCGAAGGTCCGGGATGAATTCTAAGGTTTCTAGGATCAACCTATCGCTAAGATATGATCGATATGAAGCTCGCCACGAGTGACTTACTTCGAGTTCAATGATTCTAAGGAAGAAGCTAGAAGATCACATCAAAAGGAATGAAAACGAAAGCTAGGAAATCTCAACGAGATGAATGAAAGCGAGAACTATGGAAATGGAAACCACACAAGGAGAGAACCCACCATCACAAGCAAAACACACTGATAATCCAATCATACAAAAACCAGTCGTTACATCCTACCCACCTTAGAATAAAGTCCGTCCTCGGACTTTCTAACATATATATATAGTCGCTCAGGTAACTACCCTCAACCAATATCACATCATAAATTCAACCAAGTACTTTCATTTCGAGTGCTTATATATATATGCACTAGAAATCAAATATTACTACCACTACATACATATTTTCACGCACATAGTAGACTCATACTTATTATAGTCAATCAATTTCATACACGTATCTCAATCACATATATATAGTCGATATATTTATACAACAATAAACACTTATTACTTACTATAAGAAAATAACCAAGCCTCTCTTATTTGAAAATAATTTCACATTTATTTAGTCATTCAAATACATGCAAATATTTCACCATATTTTCACCTCACATATAGTCCTATAACTATATATTGGTATAGCCACCCACAATCGTGTGCGTAACACAACCAAGCACAAACAATTCAAACACCATACATACATCATCCATCACTATTCACCACCACATACAATTATACCAAAGTACATAGAGTATGCCCACTCAAGCTTGAGTGAGACTCAAATCATAGCAGGACATTTATATGCGTAACACAGTATCCATACACATACCCATACCACTCCAAGGCATACACATCCACGTATCACATATTTTCACACCATATCCATCCATTTATAATTACCATATCAACACATCAACTACATACAAGTTTAAGAGATGCAATAGTCGGGTATACCTCCTGATATACACGCATACGACATCTCATAAAACAAGTAGTACCAATCAAAATTATCATTATGTTATCATACGTATATCACATCATACTCAAGCAGAAAATTACCTACACACAACATACAAATTCCAACACCCATACCACTATATGCACACCACAAAATCAACACTACGACGACATAACCACTTAACTAATGGGCCCACCAAACTATAACAAGGTTGACACAGGCAACGACAAGCTCTATGGGCTAGACAATAGGAAAGAACCGAACCTAGATCATGACGAATAGAAAGATCGAAAAACATGGGTTCAGCTAGGACGAAGATAAGGAGCCAAATTTGGTTAGGGGAATCAGGGTAAGACTGTGAATGTTTAGGTGGAAAGATGATGCAATGATACCCTTAAGGAATACGTAAAGAAGGTAGTGCAAACAACATAAGTTAAAATACGTGAATTCGAAGACCGTTGTACTTCAAAAGTCGGAGTCCTCGTTTGTATAAAATTATTTAGAGGTCAATAAACAAGTTGTTTGAAAACGAGTTTGAGACGAATATACGTAATAAGAGGAAAAGTGGTTTATTGGCTTATATAAAATCATCATGAGGAAAAAGGAAATCATTTACTCGAACATTAAAACATAGGTCAGAAATGTTATACGGCAGCAATCTAAAAATTTTGAAAAAGTTTTGAGATTCGAAGATTGAAATCAGATCAAGTATAGTGTGGAGAATTTAAGCGAATGCTAAAGGTTTCCGAATCTTAAAAACTGAAGAGAAATCCCAAATAACCCATATCGAATATACTTTTAGAGAAATCCGGATTTGCCAACAAAAATTGCTTTATACAAGATCTTAATGTACGAGCAAAACAAACGTGGTACCGATATATAAAAATAATTGAAGTCATATTTCAGAAATTATCTTAAAAGTATATATGGTGAATGGAAAGATAATATCTTAGTAGTATGGAAAGAGAAAAGGATATTTAAACTCATCAAGTTAGTATTAAAACTTTTAAACCGTTTTATGAAGGGTCTAAGTCAGGAATGATTTCGAAATAGTAATAATTTTTTTTAATTACAAAAATCTGAAATATGGAAAATGTTGAGCATAAAATCGACTTGCTAAAAGCCGAAGTCCAAAGGGACTTGAAAAGTTTATTAAGAGTAAGCACGAGGTGTTTTCGAATAAAATTTTAATGGCACAAGTAAGAAAAGAAATTATGAATCGAGTTAGGAAAATAGAAATACGGTTCAGAATGAAATTGACATATGAAAAGGGACAATACATTTATATCGATACGCAGGTATATGCAGAAAATATCATAAACTCTAATCTAAAAATCTCAACACAAGTTTCGATATTTAAAAACATAAATAATTTAAATCGGCGAAGGAGCATGAAACCTTACATATATCAAAAGTGTTTCGAACAAATTTAAATTTAACGAAAGAAGAAGATCGAAGATACTTTTAGAGAAATAAGGATTCGCCAAAAGAACGTGTTGGTATAAAAACTTTTGAAGTACGAGTACGACGAACCTATAATTGATACAAAAATTAGTTGAAGTCCATTCAGTTTGGAAAAATACCCCTAAAGGTATGTAAGATAAGTGGTTAAAAATAAATTTTTGTAGTTAGGAAAAAGGACGGTATATCGAACCATCAGGATAGTAATAAAGTTTAAAAATCGAAATGCGAAAGGTACATTGTTAGAAAAATAGTACAAGATAGTAATTTTAAAATTACGACCAAAAGTCTTCAAAATTCAAGAACGACTTTTAACTCCATCGAAATTTAGGGAGACATATTTAAAGAAGTTTAAAACAAAATTTAAATTGAGTGAAACTTCAAATAAGGAAAGCATTCGAAAATAACTTTGGAAGAATCAAGATTTGCAACGGAAAACATTTGAAAGATCAAGGATAATTGTAATGAGGTGGTCATGTGAATTGAGGACAAGGGAAGTGGTTACGGAAACGTAATTTTCCAAAAATCTGTAGTCGGGAAAATGTTTGAACATAACTTTGATTTGTTGAAAGCTGAAATCATCTGTGACTTGAAAAGTATATTAAGGGAGCGCGACGAGTCATTTGAATAGCATAAATATGAAAGGAAAATTCATAAATCGAATTTGGAAAATAGAATTGCGGCTCAGAATTAAATCGATTTATGAAAAGGGACAAGATATTCAAATAGGTATGAAAGGTATAGGCTGTAAAACATTATAAAACAGTAATCAAAATCTCGTCAAAACTTTCGAATTTCAAAAATTAATTTAAGCCAACGAAAGAGTACGAGATATAAGTATACATATAACAATTGAAATTCCATTTAGCTTGGAAAAGATTTTAAAGTATGTATGCTATGCGATTAAAATGGATCTCATAGTTAGAAAATGGTATATCGAATTTTCCAAAATAGTATTGGAGTCTTTAAACCGAAATGCGAAAATATAGACAAGAAAATGGTTACGAGATAGCAATTATAATTACAACCATTAGACTCCGAAATCTACAAGGAATTTTGACTCAATCGAAAAGTCAGAAATTCAAGTATATACGTAGCGGGTTTAAAACAAAATTTAAACTTAGCGAAAACTTTAATAAGGGAAATAGAAAAAAATAACTTTAAAAGAAATTAAGCTTTGCGAATGGGGACATTCGAAGGATCAAAGATTATAGAAACGTGGTGGTCATGAGAATCGAGGCAAGGGATTTGGTCGGATGATCAAAGCATAAACACGCCTAGGATATGACTTAGGAAAATCTACATGAATCTCCTACGGTCAACCAGCTAAAGATTATGGAACTAAGCGCTAAGACTTCCCTAAGGGCTAGACAGCGATGAAATGAGTTCAGCTTGGTCCGAAATCGATGAACCCAAGCGAGAGACCAAGGAATTCTAGAAGTCTATCCTAGTCAAAGCTAGACAGGAACCACTAAGGTAACTCTTAAGACAATCAAATAAATCACTAACGTGGAGTCTAGCTAACAATCAAGGATTCCTAACTAGCAAGCACAGACGTCTATCTAAGTCTAGCTAGGGTCTTGATCTAATGGGTTCCTACTAAGTTGGGACAGATGCTCTAACACGCCTACCAGCCACCTAAGACATAGGAACGCTAAAAACTTAGACTCCGGGCTTATAACTTAGATGTTCTAATTTATTTAATCGACATTCTATAATTATTATCTTTGTTCCGATAGTTCGCATTTGCAAATGGACCTGCATGGGCCACCAATAAAACCTGTCACGCCCCGCTTCCCAAAAATGTGGAGGTGAGACGTGAGAAGGTCCGCTCAGACTTGAAGCTGAAAAGCCGCAAGTCCGATAAGCGTCAAATAGAACTACAAATGGCAGGTCCTTACAATGCAATACGGAACAACAATAATAACAATAAGGAGAGACAGATAAAATGTTCAATCTCAGATTATCCATTAATTAAATTACAATATCACAGAAAAGCCTCCAGGCTAAAAGGAAAAGAGTCTAAGGCCCAAACATGGCCAACAAGGTATAACATACATACAAAGGTGCCACGCACCAACAACTAACAGCAAACCTAAACAAAGAAGTGAACACGAGCGGTCTTCAAGACAGGCCCCTGGTGTCCACTCAACTCCACAGCAAACATCAGCATCAGCAACACCATATCCCCTGCAACAAAGCTCTGGCTCTGGGTCTAACATGTGACACCCAAAAGAGAGAGGGGCACATGTCAGCAAGTCTGGAAAGACTTGTGCAAGGAAACTGAAAGAAAGGTAAACTAACAACCTAGCAGTTATAGTATGATGCATGGCATGGCAAGTATAGTATGGAAGTGACAAGTAAAGTACAAGTAGCAAGTAACAAGTATGTCATGGATAACAAGTTTTACAAGTAAAACACGGACAAGTACAAGTGGTAAGTGTGACAAGTATAGTCAAGTAACAAGTACAAGTACAAGGGATCACCCACACATGGATGCCCTATTGCCAGCATGCTGTATTCAAGTACAATGGATCACTCAACGAGTGCCCTATTGCCCGTAGGAATGGCAATATTGCGGGGCGGGGCGGGTATTTAACTACCCAAGCTTGCCCCGACCCATCTACAGGCCGGGGTGGGACGGGTCAAAACCGGGTCGGGCCGGGTGAGTCCGGCCATTACTGCCATCCCTAATTGCCCGCAGGCTGTATTCACGCATCAAGTACAAGGGATCACTCAACGAGTGCCCTATTGCCCTCAGGCTGTGTTGAGCTCGTCTTCTGGAACACGAGCCAGAAAGTGTATTTGGCATAGGATTATGCCCGCAGAACGGGTGCCTAGCCGGAACAAATAGTACAAGTATGTAGTGAAGCTACGCAATCACGATGAGTGTTCAAGCATGCAATGACATGAGCAGATATTCGCGTACCGTTAATTGAAATTAAACGTGACAGGCAAAATGCAATGACATGAACATATTCACGTACCGTTAATTTAAATTAAACATGGTAGTTAAAATGCAATAGCAGTTAAGGATGCATGGATGACATAAACAGTTAATACGTGTACCGTTAAGGGAAAGTAAACGTGACATACAAGTATGATGAAGGTGACGGACCAAGCTTCGTTGTCAAGCTAGGTCAATGGCGTCTAGACGGCTATCCTTTCACCGTCTAGTCTCTTTTACGCTAAAGCAAGGTAATGGCCTAAGACATGGCCCAAACCAAGAGAGACAAGTTTCACTTGCCTGGCACCAAGGAGAACGATCAACGAAGGCACATCACACAAATTTGTTATCTACGGGAATGGATCACTGTCATGGAAAAACAACATTAGAATGGTAACTAATCCGTATTCACAATCGAACCCTACGATTTCTGATGATCCATTTTATTAGGGTTTCACAGACATCAAGTGTGGGTTATGAGATTATTAAAGGAAGAATACTACCCGTGAAGAAGCGGAGGAACGACGCTGAGAACTACGGTGACGGAAGAACGATCCGGCTCAGATCTGGAAATGGGGAAAATCTGGAGAAATGGGTTTGGATGAGGCTTTTGGGGATTTGATGAGGGTTTATGGTTGAGGAGAGGTAGGATATATGGAATGATGGTTTGGATGATGATGAATGAGCTTGGGATGAAGGATCAATGGTTTGGGGAAGAAGGGGGCTCAATGGGGGAGAAATTAGGGTTTGGGGTGATGAGGAAGAAGAAGAAAACGTTTGGGGCGTATTTATAGAAAAGTGTGGCGGCTTGGGCAAAACTAGGGTTTCCTGGGCTGATTAGTCGGTCAAAGAAGGATTGGTGACCGACTAGCTTGGGAACTAGTCGGTCGGTTGATCAACACAGACCGACTAAGAGTAAACAGTAGCTCGCTCAGGAAAACTGGACTATGAGTTAGTCGGTCGGTGAAGGCTTGTCAACCGACTAGTTTGAGAATTAGTCGGTCGGTGAGTGTTCATTGATCGACTAAAGGCTGAATTCTGAGAGAGATCATGGAAATGAGAGTTAGTCGGTCTGAGAAGGATTCCTGACCGACTAGTTTAGCATCTAGTCGGTCGATGGTTGTTCTTAGACCGACTAAGAGTAAACAGTAACTCCTGAATAATTGATTGAATGAACTAGTCGGTTCCAGTTGATTTCCTGACCGACTAGTTTGGAATCTAGTCGGTCGGTTGATCTTCTTGAACCAACTAACGTGTACGAAAAGTCTCGAAATGGAGCGCGAAGGTCCGGGATGAATTCTAATGTTTCTAGGATCAACCTATCGCTAAGATATGATCGATATGAAGCTCGTCACGAGTGACTTACTTCGAGTTCAATGATTCTAAGGAAGAAGCTAGAAGATCACATCAAAAGGAATGAAAACGAAAGCTAGGAAATCTCAACGAGATGAATGAAAGCGAGAACTATGGAAATGGAAACCACACAATGAGAGAACCCACCATTACAAGCAAAACACACTGATAATCCAATCATACAAAAACCAGTCGTTACAGTTTAACTACCTTTTATTTGCATACATATAATTGATTCTGTTAGATATTTATTAACGTAGATGTCTAATGATTATCTGGCTATCAATGTACCATGATTTCAATGTTTATATGAACTGAATGTGAATTGAGAATTGAATAATTATACTTGTTTTTTAACAGAAGATTCTAAGTTGAAAGAAAAATAAGAAGGTCTAACATGTTAATACCTGAAAGAATTAGAATATTGATGTACAAAACCACATTACCGACAGTTTCATTTATGATATCATGAATCATAGGATTTTCCTTTGAAATGTTTCACAGGTTGATTGCAACTTCACTTGATGCAATATTTTCAAAAGGAGATGCAATTGCTGGAAAGGAAATTGCCAGTCACATGATCCATACGTGTTTAAATACCTTATTATTTAATTTCCATGACATGCACATAGTGCAATGGGATTGCCATGCAATTCACATACCTTATTCTGTAATTGCCATGTAACTTTGCTGAAAAGGAAATTGCCAGTCACATGATCCATAAGTGTTTAAATACCTTTTATTTGCATACATATGATTGATTCTGTTGGACATTTATTATCGTATATGTCTAATGATTATCAGACTATCAATGTACCCTGATTTCAATGTTTATATGAACTGAATGTGAATTGAGAATTGAATAATCAAAAATATATTTAAATGGAAGATTCTAACTTGAAAGAAATATAAGAAGGTCCAACATGTTAAAACTTGAAAGAATTAGAATATTGATGTACAAAACCACATTACCGACAGTTTCATTTGCTCTTCTTTAATATATTCTCCTAAATTATGCGGTCCTCATAAATACATGTATTTGGCACCAGAGTACACCCAAACAGGGCTATTACATAGAAAGCTTATGTATATGCATTTGTGTTGTTATTAATAGAGCTCATAAGTGGTCTAAATGCTATTGATATAATAAGGCATGAGAAGCTATATCACATTGCATAAACTATCTCATTGACAACCAAAAGTATACATTTTGGTGTAGTCATATTCCTTTAGGCAAAGCAGATTCAGAGTCAAGGACCATGTAGCTAGAAAGAATTCAACCTACTGGGAATAAAATATACTTGGAAAAGACAAGGCCTTTCGAAGATTAATACTTTTAGAATAACTAAAATGGCATATCTTCATGAAGATTTGTGATAACATGTCACCTCTTTTGACCAGGCTTGAAGAATTCATTTAGCTTCAATGGCTGATCTCTCTCTTATTGGCTCATAAAAGTCTTCCATGATGCCACAGATCCAGTAGGTAATCAGTTCACTTGATTTTTTGTTATATTTTTTCTTCGTGTTGACATAATCCTACAACATTTGAATTTTGGGAATGTTTAGTTAACTGGTATAACAAAGAATCACCTATATATAATGATGAATTTTGAACTTTTAATGGGAGGCTGATAAGATGTAAGAAATCAGGATTTTTTGTTTTTTAAAGAATTATTATCATTTATTTATAAAAGAGTTTTGGTTTTTATATATACATTTTTGAATGATTTATTATCAGGGTTGACGTTTACACATATGATTATTGGGTGAAAAGAAACTTGCAAGAGAGCGCAAAAGCATTCATGTCCGAGGGGAAGGTTAACACAAATCCATAGGTAATCAATTCATTTGATTTTGTTGTTATGTTTTTTTCTTCGTTTTGACATAATTTTCAACATATGAATTTTGGGAATGTTTAATGTTTAATGTGTACTCTGCTTATGAGTAGACTAATAGTCATTGCTTTGTAAAGTTATATGATTGCTTTACAGAATTTTGAAGATTCTAATGCAATTCATTTTCCAGTGTTAGATGAGATCTGTCGGGTAGTTGCAGCATGCAATTGATTGGCTGGTTTTTAAGCCTTTACTTGCTTTCTTAATGGTTGTGCATCATATTGAATGCATATCATGTTTTCCATTGGATGCTTTGGGTGATTACCTATTTTATATATGTGCTTTATGTGTAACAAACGGATCAATATGCAGCCAATGAGATGGTTTCTTATTGTCAGAAGCATTCATCCTAAGAACCTCAAATATGAGATATACATCTCAAGAACCTACAATCGCGACCATGACAGGTTTTAATGTGAGAACATGAACCGTTCATCACCATTTCTACTTCCTTCTTCATGCACCGAGCATCTACAGAATGTAAAGCCTTTATGTGAGTATAGCTAAAGTTATAATAGTAGGTTCAGGCTTGAGTCTCGGTGACGTGTTTGGTTCAAACAAATGTGCAATGTGGATGCACAATCCTGATACCTTGATATTCTACTAAATGAAATATAAATATGAAAAATCAAATTACAAATTTCAGTGAATATTGTAATCATGTCATTAGCTTATATGTAGATCCTTTGCATATTGAATGAATTTTTGATCTTAACAACAAATATAAATAGGATTGAGGTTTGTTCTTATTTATTATTTAGTAGATATATTAGTCCGCCAATAACTATGTGGATCGACCTTTTAAACATTTTTTTTAAATTGAAGAAGATTTAATGTAAAGATAAACAACTGATTTTAACCCTTGATAAGCTGGTGACAGTTTGAAACATTGAAGGTCAATTTACAAGTAGGAAGTAGGAAGGCTGGTCATTTTGGTCATGTGTATGATCCATGCAGCCAAGGAGCACCCATCTAAATTCCCGTCTAATATGAAATACAGAAAAGATTGATCCAGTCAGCACTTTTTCTGGAGCACATTATAAAAACTATGGTGAGTATGGGGATGACGTTTACTCCTCTCTCTTGGGGAGCACATCCCTGTATTTTTGAGATATAAGCAACATCTGACGCATATACTGCCAAGAAGGATCCATGCTTGCAGGCCACACATGATTTAAATATAGAAGCATCTTAAAGAGTCCATGTTATCTCTTAATCTCCCATTCTCTTAATTAAATCTGTCTAATTCTTAACAGAGTGAGAGAGACAGACACCATTTTATATAGCATAAAGAAATGTTTGTTTTTAAAGCTTAAGAGATATGTCCAATTCTAAACATCGTGCTTTTTTACTATTATTAAGAAAACAGTTTTTGTGTTCTTGCTGATAAGTTGCGTCCACAAACATTTATAAACATGGATCTTATTATGAAATATCCAAATTTATTAGCCAAATGAATATAAGATCTGCATCTTTACATATCCGTTCTATCTAGAAATACATTCTAAACCATGAACGTTATCTGTTGGTTTCGTAGCATTATTGAATGTTTATACAAGTTATCTGTTGGTTTCCTGGTATTCTGTAGTAGAAAAATACATCCAATTAGAGCATAAAGTGAGCTGGGTTCTATAAACAATTTTGACTTTCTAATACATGTAAGTGCAGCAAGGTTAGCTGGGTTGTTCTATAAACACATTAGTCCAAATTTTAGTCAAAATTCTTTAGTCATAGTTTTATAAAAAATCCCTTTCATGACCAATGAATAATATTTGTACATCAGATTAGAGCAGAAATATGAGCTGGGTTGTTTTATAAACAATTGTCTAATGAATTTTTTTAATGCAGTTCATTGGGTTGTTCATTATGATCAAATAAGAAAAATTCACGAGTTCCCTGGGATGTTCATATGTTTGCTTCAATATCGATTTTGCCTAATGTGCTATTTTTACTGATGTCCTCCTTTTCCACAATGTACGCAACTTTAAGAGCATCAATTAGAAATGGTTTGAAGTAAAAAATCAATTTCTTTAAGTTTTTGTGATTGAATTCCTTAAATTCTTTTGATCAGGTTCACAAAAGGCAATTTTTTTTGATGTTTTTATGGTATGATATTCATGAGCTACTTCTAACCTGCCTTCTTCTTGCGCGCATTCAGTATCTTCTCGCTTCTACATACGTCAGACCTCCCCATGTCAGAGCTAAAGCTACAACCCCTATGTCGCTGATGAGTCTCCTCGCTTTCCCTCTACCTCCCACTGGTCAGCCTGTATCATGCCTAACCCATTAGGTTTTCACAACGTCGGAGCATTACAGTGGGTATATTAATGAAATAATAAAAGAATCTTGATTTTTATTCTACTGCATGTTTTTGAGAGCTAATTTAAATGCTAATAAAAATTTGCAGTATAATAAAAACATGCATGGGCTTGATTTTCATTAAAACATGCACATTTAATTTCTCTACACCCACCATCAAACAAGAAAGTTTAATTTTTATTATACTGTAGTAAGTTGATTAAAGGTCGGCTTTCAATTTTGTTTATTTGTTTGGGTTTATAATAATTAAAATGCATTGGCTGGGTTTGTATCTGGGGAACTTTGGTCGACTGTGATTTGTTCTACAACCGCCTGTTATGCACATACTTAATCAATTGATTTTTGAGCTTTCTAAACTTTAACTCCTTCAGGCGACTGGTATACATTTTACAGGCGATTGTCAATATACAGCCGCCTGTGGTTTGTTAATCAGTTGCATGTCTATCTTTAGCCCAAAGATCATTTTCTTTCTCATCTAGCCAGTCGACTGATGTTGTATTTACAGTCGTCTGTCCAAGGCACAGTCGACTGTCAATGCTTCAACAGTCGCATGTCCATGATTCCTCTGTAGAATCTGACCTCTGGAATATTTCAAGTTTTAGTGCCAGTCAACTGATGTTGTATTTACAGTCGCTTGTCCATGGCACAGTCGCCTGTCAATGCTTCAATAGTTGTCTGTATAAAAACTTCTCTGAAGACTCTGCTCTCTAGAAATTTTCAGGTTTTATGACATTCGACTAATGTTGGTTTCACAGTCGCCTGCCCATGGCACAGGCGCCTATGTGTTCCACATTAGTCGCATGTCATGTCTTTCCAAAACTTTCTGAGATTTTCACAGATTACCCATATTGCGGCCAGTCGACTATAGAAGGATTTACAGTCACCTATTGGATTTACAAGCGCATGTCTTCTCTTCATCAGTCGACTGTCCACGTGGTAAGTTACCATTTGAATTCTCATCTACCCTCTAACACAGTGCAGCAGTCGACTGTATTTTGTTCAACAGTAGACTGTTGACTGTGTAAATTCTATCCGTTGGCTTTTTCTCCACGAATTTTGTCACGGTCTCTTTTCAATCGTACGTTTTCGTGCGCGTACTTTCCTTTCGTATGCGTATTTTTAGTTGCATCTTCTTGTATCCCAAACGTGCGATGTGATATGTCGTTTTGACCCTCTAAAAGAGTACTTATTTGTGGAATTATTTGTGAACGTCATTTCACGTGTCGTTCTCCAATAAAACAACTTTGTTTGAAGGGGTGTCGTAACTTTTACCTTCGTCGTTTGATCTTTTTATTTTTGGTTCTGTTCCACATTACCCTAGCTTGTGACCATTCATCTTAGTCTCGACCCTCTCGTTGACACGGTCATCCCGGTATTTTTCTTATAATTATCAGACACAGCTAGACCCACTTTTTTCCCTCATCACCTTCTACTATACTTAGCCTGATTAATTTTAATTTCAGATAACCCTAATTAAATCTCATTAAATCGATACGTATCAACATGATTTCCCTAAGCTATTGCCACCCTATATTAAACTAAGCTATACCCTCTCCCCCTCACATCTTCTCTCTCTAATCAACCTAAGTGCACCCATTTCTATGCCCTATTTAGCACCAATTCAATGTTAAAACGTAGCCTTCCACTAGGGTTTAGAAACCCACGCAACTGGCCGCCAACCCACCCTAAAACTCACGACCAACACCCGAGACTCGCCGGCCATCAACCTACAGCGATCCCCTTGCTCCGACCACCCTCATCCACGCCAACAACCTTATCCTCATCCTCCAAGAAACTGCAACACCCATCATCTCCATTGAAAAACTTCCAAGCACCCCCTCACCCTAAAACTCACGGCCGGCACCATTACTGCCGCCGGCCACCCCCTGCTATCGGCCGCCGCCCAGGCCATCCAACTACTCCGGCCATCCTCCCCCTTGACGACCACCTTCCTCCTCCTCCCAAAAACCCCATGCAAGCCCTTAAAACCCTACAAAAAACTACCATCCTCCCTTCTTTATAGCTCACGACCGGCCACTTCCGTTGCCGGCCAGCTGCCGCAGGCCACCCCAGCTGCCACCCACTCGTCCCCTTGCTCAGGGAAACTCCCTAGGCCACAAATCCAAATCCACAACCCACAAACCTCCGACAATAACCACAAAAACTACCGTTACCCATCAAAGTATGTCGTTTCACCCTCCTTGCTCGATGTGCCGTTGCCACACACCCCCCTCGACGGTCGTCTAGATCCACACGGATGTCCCCTAGCCCGTAGACCCTTGCACGGCCTTCCTTTGTTGCTGGTGTTTGTGTTGCTCGCCGCCTTTCGTGCATCGTGCTACCGTGGTCGCTAGATGTCTGCCGTACCCTTCGCGCTACCGGAATCCAACCCCTGACGTTGCTACCCGACGTCAGTGTAGCTCTCGCGCCATGCTAAGGGTAATCTCTGAACCATAGGACCCCCACATCGCATGCTAATCAAGACTAAAAACTGTAACTTTACTGCTTTGAATAACTCACTAATCAAGATTTAATAATTGGGACTGTAGGCTGGATTGGACTGAGCACATATGTAGATCTTGGACTTGTTGAACGGAGATCGCAGCGTGATTGTTTTCAGGCAAGTGATACTTGTCCAGTGTTTGTTTAGGCCATGTTTTAGGCCAATCTGTGAAATAGCGTAAAAGAGACTAGGCGATGAAATGATAGTCGCCTAGACACCTTATTTGATCTAGCTTGACAACGAAGCTAGATCCAACACACTTGCTATCATTTCTTGCCGCATGTCATGTTTACTTTCAAATTAACTGTACGCACTTTTAACTGCTTATTGCCATGTTCATGCATCTTGTCATATCATTCCATGCATCAACTTGCTCTATTATGATTGTGTAGCACACGCTACTTTAAATTGTAAGCTGCGATGAGTAAGGTTTTGACTCCTACATATTGATTGAGGCTAAGCACCTGCTTGTCGGGTACACCCCTATTCCAAACCAAAAAAACTTCATGGCTCGTGATCTAGAAGCGAGCATAGTGTTTTGACTCCTACATATTGATTTGCATTACTTTTTATATGTTCCTTGCACAAAAGTCTTCTGTTTACCATTTGGAGACTTTTGCTGACATGCGCCCTCTTTCTCTTTGGGTGTCGCATGTTAACTGGTTAGTCTGAGTTAGTTGCAGAGGACGATCAGTACACAAACATTGAGTTTGAGGTTTATGCTGAGGCAGAGTTGGAGGACACTGGAGACCAGTCCTAGCCTCACCTAGAGACTTATCTTAGGTGTTGTTGTTTTCTTTAGATCTGCTGTTAGGTTGTTGGTGCGTAGCACCTTATCTTTATGTTGTATTTTTTGTCCATGCTTAGGACTTCTCTTCAGATTCTGTATTTCTTTATGACTATATTTGTATGTTTGGAATAAAATCTGTGGATGTTGAATGTTGGATAATTTTAATTGTCTATCTTTCTTTATTATTATTGTTGTTTCGTCGTAATGCAAATAACCTGCTAATGGATTAAATTACCAAACGCTTATCAGACCGTAGCTTCACAGCTCCAAGTCTGAGCGGACCTCTTCACATCTCGCCTCCTATACTTGGGAAGCGGGGCGTGACAGGTTTTAGTGGTGGCCTATGCAGGTCCTCTTTGCATCTGCGAAATATCGAAACAACGGTAATAATAAAACATCCATTAAAATATTCAGAACATTCAAGTCATAAATCTGAGTCTAATCTGAACATTTTCTTGTCTTAGATGGCTGGAAGACGTGTTACCCGAGCATCTTATCTCAGTATAATAGGGGAAATCCATTAGACCTGGACTGTAGGAAGATTTAGATAGACGCCCGTGCTTGCTAGTTAGGCATCCATGATTGTTAGTTAGACACTTTACTAAGAATTGGTATAATCATCTTAGGAATTTCCTTAGTGGTTTCTTACCTAGCTCAGACCATATTAGATTTCTAGAGTTTCTTTAGTCGTTCGCCTGGGTTCATCAAATTTCAGGCCCGGCAGAACTTAATCTTGATCCCCTATGGACCGTTCCCTGAGATCTTTATTACAGTACAGTTCATTAGAAAGTCTTAGTGCTAAGTTACTCCTAGTATTTAGTCGGCCCGGTAATTAGAACCCCTGATTTCTAGCATCTTCCTAATCATTACACTTCTGTGTTATCGACCGTAGAATTCCATCGTAGCTTTTCATGAATCATATCCTAGGTGTATTTATGTATCTATCATGCGATCATATTATTTGCCCTCAAATCACGTGATCACCTCATGACGATTATCGTTAATTTTTCGAATCTTCTCCATTGCAAATCCTGATTCTTCTAAAAGTATTTCCAATATTCCTTATCAAATTCTTCGCTCAGTTTAACTTCTTTGGAAACCCCTTATTATATACTTAGATTTCCTGATTTTCGGTTGAGTTAAAATTCATTCTTGGATTTTGAAACCTTCTTGGTCGTAATCTTTAGTTACTACCTCGTAATCATTTTCTAACATGTATCTTTCGTATTACAATTTTAAAACTTTATTACCATTTTGATAACTCAATATATCATTCCTTTCTTTCTCTACTACTAAGTTTATTATTTTTAACCACTTATCATACATACTTTTAGACTATTTTTCTAAGCTAAATAAGACTTCAATTTTTTTAGTGTATCAGTTTTATATTCATCGTGCTCATACTTCAAAAATCTTTGTATAAATCTATTTTCATTTGCAAAACAATCACTACCTCACACTACTCTTTATTTCTTCGTCTAACACTTTTTCCGTGTTTTAAAATTTTACCATCTGCTCGCTATTTCTACATATTTTTATAAGAATATATATATATATATATATATATATATATAGGAAAATTTTCAAGTGAGAACATTTCGCACCGTGCGAAAATGTTTTTAGTTTTTTTTTGAAATTTTTTTTTTCAAAAATTCTTTTTCCCACCCTCATTATATGTTGTTATACCCCCCTCAAAAAATAATCAATGAGAAATAATGTCATTTGGCCTTCGATCAAGGCATTTCATCAAATTCGCACGTTTTGAGACCGTTAAATTTGTAACGGGTGGATGGGTGCTCTAATCCCCAACGGGTTCACCCATTATTTTCCCTGGGGTATATAATTGTATGGATTAAACATCAAAAAAAGAATTTTTGAAAAACAAAATTTCAAAAAAAAGATAAAAATCTTTTCGCACGGTGCGAAAAGCCTCTTTTTCGCAACCGAAGATCGCCCTATATATATATATATATATATATATATATATATATATATATATATATATATATATATATATGACATCATATTTTACACATATCATTCTGTCATCTATTTAATTATTTAGAGCAATATTTTTATCCCCCCAACCAGGCTATCTCCTTATCTAAGTCTCATCTGAACCCATCCATCCTGGTCTTATTTCATTACGCTATTTGATCTTGGTTTCCTTTCTATTACTTAGTCATCATACTAGTGCTTGTTGTTGCCTATGTTAACCTTAGTATAGTATGGTGGGCCCATTAGTATATATTGTGATGTCGTTGTGGTGCATGCATATAAATAGAGTGTGTGGACCCGTGTGTGTGAACCCCTGCGTACCACTCATGTATGAGTGTGCTACGCTTAGTATATTAATATTTGTCCCTTGTATTATTTATGCATACTCAGTGTTATACGTTATTTTTATATGAAGTGGTGTGTACGATTGTATTTATAAATATATGTGTGGATAGCTAAACCTTTAGAGATGTCTGAGTATATTAAAATTAGAGTTGGAATAACTACTAAGAGGTGTATGTAGTTTGAAGGTACTTGTTAATGCGTGTAATTGTATGCTAGCAAAGTTATTTGCATGCTAGGTGCAATGATAATAGGTGTTCTTATGGTTAAGTGTGCAGGCCTATTATATGATCTATATGTTAGTGCGTATGAGCGTGCGCTCGTGCGTGGATATGTATGTGCTTAGTTATAAGTATATTACATATATGCATACTGTGTGAACATGTGTGATTTACGTTTGGTAATAGGATTATAATTTTGTATAGTATTGCTTGCCCTTACGGGATGTTGTGTGTATACGTGTATACCATGAGATATACACGATTATTGTATGTTGTGACTATGTATGGATAGGTATATGTAGTAGTATACTAATTATATGAAACTTGCTATGGTGTGAGTATTATTTGTATATCTATGTTTTGTGTAGTAATATGTATGTGACTATAAGATGTATGCATGTATAGGATAGTGTATTGTGATTGTATACGTGTACTGATATTTGTAATAATATTATTGTTTGTAAAGTGGTTGTATTATGGCGGTGTTACTTGGCTGATTATTAGTGTGCTTATGTATTTATATTGAATGATATGAAATGTATACATATATACGTGTATATGATTGTGTGCGATGTATAAATAATAATGTTAGTATATTTAGGTACAAAAGATATAGAGTATAGGTATAGATAAATGTATGCTTGCTATATAGTATTAGTGTACTAGTCATGACCCGTGCCCGCGGGCACGGTGCATTTAAGGTTTTCTCCCACGAAATATTTGTTCCCCAAAAAATTATTTTCACAACCAAAATTTAAAAGAACAACAAATTAGCTTAAAAATATTTAGCGATACAGGCACCTTCGGCGCAGAACAACAAATACG
Organism: Scilla litardierei; assembly: GCA_030789695.1. NCBI lineage: Eukaryota > Viridiplantae > Streptophyta > Magnoliopsida > Asparagales > Asparagaceae > Scilla > Scilla litardierei. Next base: position 124,640,868 of record CM061133.1, read on the forward strand.
CGCGGGCGCCTTCGGCGCAGAACAACGCCCGACCGCCTTCGGTGCAGAACAACAAATTCGGCACTGTCGCCTTCGACGCAGAACAACAAATTCAGCGCGAAACAACGCGCAAGCACATTCGGCGTGGAACAATAAATTCGACGCAGAGGCCTTTGGCGCGGAACAACTAATTACCGTAATAAAATTTAGCTGGCGCCTTCGACGCGGAACAAACAATTAGAGCGGCGCAGGTGCCTTTGGCACGGAACAAATAATTAGCGCGGCGCGAAACAACAATTTCGATGCGGATGCCTTCAGTGCAAAACAACCAATTAGCACGGCGTGGGCACCTTCAGCGCGGGCGCCTTCAGCACCGGCGCCTTCCTCAAGGTATTTTTCGATGACGTTTTTAATTTAATTTTTTTTACGCTAGTTTGTTGTTCTGCTGAATTTTTTTACGCTAATTTTTTAACCTTGTTTAATTGACTGGATCATGTTTCTCCACATTCTTTTCCAAGACACTTTTAATTTCAAAATTTTAGTTCTCAAGACACTTTTCCACCTAAAATTTAATCTTCACAATATTTCCCAATACACTTTTAATTTCAAATTAGCAAAGATAAGGCACCCGCTAAACATTAGCAAAGATAAGGTTAAATGAAGAATATAAATTGAAAACTACGTACTACTTCAAGGATTTAGTTTTCACAAAAGATCTCAACAAATATTATGCTTTTAATTGTTGATACTCATGGACATCAATTTTTGAGGCCAACTAATCAAGATGAAATAGAATAATCCACAGTTGGTTACTGAATTGCAAACAAATTGGTTCATATGAAAGAAAAGTGTGTCACAAACAAACAAAAGAATTGCAAACAAACAAATAGTGTTACAAACAAAAGAATTGCAAACAAAACAATTTTGAGACTGAATAGTGTTATAAACAAAACAAACAAACAAAATAATATCCAGTAATTGGTGCATATGAAGTGCAAACAAAAGAAACTTGCAAACAAAAGAAGTGCAAACAAAACAAATGAATAGTGTTACAAAACAAAAGAATAATTGGTTCATATGAAGTGTGTTACAAACAAAATGGCAAACAAAATGGCAAATATGATATAGGAAGTGTGTTACAAACAAACTGGTAAATCATGCATGTTTACTGAATAATACATATGAAGTGTGTTACAAACAAACTGGCAAATATGACCGTAGCGGCAAAGCGGCTCTCCGACGGCCTCTTCAACAACGAATAGCGTGAGGCAGGTGGAAGGATATCAATGGTGCTCAAGCTAAAACAACAAAAACAACAGTTGAATGCAAAGAATTTTGACTGCCTCATGGAAAATAGATTCAAGTGATCACTTTTGAGTCAACATTGAGGGAAGTAATCTGTCTATAAGGAAGTCCACTCCCACACTAAACAATTTGTGGATGCCAATGTGTAGGCCGGTTCTTTTAAGATTAGCGACTGCCAATTTCTACTCCCTCATTGTAGTCATGCATACAGAGGACATGGTAAGAAAAATACCCAACGTACCACATGCTTCTTCGTATCTGAGTCGTAAGATTGTACAACACCCTCATAAATCCAGACATGCTTGAGTACTATGACAATCTGCATAACCCATACTCGTCAGGGCTTACATCAGGTGGTTTGCGTATGTATCATAGATGTAAATCTATTGTGCCATATGGAATACAGGTAGTTCAAAACAACCAAAGGCTATAAAGATGATGCATTGTTGATATCATAATTTCTGTATGGAAAAAGCCCTTGACTGTGCTGGGTAGAGAAAAAGGATTCATTTATCTGACTACAAAGATTTTGCGTAGATTGATTTCTTCAATTTCTTGTATCTATGTACCCTTTGCATGAGTTGTCCTGTCAAAACTGTAGAGTATAACATGTCAAGAATAGTACCATAGATGGGAAAATTGTGGTGTAGATCGCAATCTTGGATAACCCATTTTTTTTGAAAAAAGCTATATATGGAAATAGACCTGATTATTGTACTTTTGCCAATACTGTATGATCCATGCATTTGAATTCCTCCAAAGTTTGATATTTGCAATTGGATTTGAAGCATTATTACACTTGAAACTTTATCTACATGTCATTTTAGATTTAAAGTGATAATATCATTGATTGGGTAAATGGTCTGCAAAGTGTCATATTTACACCTTCAACTTTAAACAGGCGTTCTCGAAATATTGTTGCCATCATTTCACAAATATTAAACATGCTTACAATTACTAATATCCTTGCTTTAAGTAGATCGATAATGTTCTATTTCAAGCTCCAGTGAATGTGTTTAGCCTTTAAGTGACTTAATTCCATGTAACCGTGTTGGTTTGCTTCTGTACTACCATATTTTGTTGAAATCTATACAACTTGATTCTTTTCTCCAAATGTTCAAGAGTCTTCGCTGGAGAAGAGTTTTGGTGCCACTACATTCCGAATTAGAGGGGTGCCACATCCATGAGGGCAGTTGCTGCCCATGCCAAGCTTTTGGCGGACCATGAGACGATGGAACTGAAGCTTTTGATGGCATCTATATCGAAACACATGTTTTCTTCTATTTTTTTCGTTTCAAACACCTGTATCATATGCCTTTGCACTCTCACCAAACGGTGTTTATAATTAGAAAGCAATTGTCCATCAATTATACAAAACACAGATCAAAGCTGAAGCAACCAAAATCAAACCAATTTCAAAACCCAAGTGGCACACAGACCCCTTTCATAATGGCAAGCTTATACACAATCTAATTTGATGGGCAGCTTAGAAGTCAAATCTTTAGAAGAATTATAGAGTGAGGAGAAGATAACTCACCAAGCCATGAGAAGAAAAACAAAAGGAAAACTGATGCATCGAATCCCCAAAATTATTTTTGTTTTTAATTTAAGAATTCCATTAAGAATTCCATCTAGCAAAATATCTAGTATTTTCATTAATTCAAAGTTTTTGGCAAATTGCAAATGAAAAGAAATCATTACGATCAGCAAAATAGGAACAATAGCAATTGGAATTCAAAATAACAAAAGTGAGCATGGAAACTAATGACAATATATAACTTTAATCTTGAAACATGACATCTTATTCTTCAGCAACACTTATCTATTATACATTATCCTAAAACACGACATATACACATGACAGTTATATTATAAAAAATATATGCAAACACACATAAACATAACACAATACCAAAAGCGATAGTGAAGTGAATCTTTAAGGAATAATACAGTACAGATCTCAGTCACAACCCCAATTAATTCAGAGAGAGCTCCTAATAGATGAACTATAACCAGTCTGATCATCATAAAATTTTGACCAAAACATTACACCCCCATACTTCTCCGAGCTCCTAGCGACCGGAATCACCTGAAGCAAGCTCGCCAGAATAAACCCACTTCTGACAGCCTGAAACATTGCCCTTCCTCTTCAGCTTGCAAGCTTTTCCCCACGTTTGAACGCCACTGTTCCTCTTCAGCGTCTCCCTCTCAGCTCTTTGTAGATGGCAAAAACAGACACCGATGATTACAAAATTTGTAAGTTGGGATGAAAAACACTACAATGAAATCAAATAATCGACTTACCAGCTTAATGAAAGACGAATTGTCCACTTTCTTTATCTCGACAACTTGCTTCCATGATACCTTGCGATTTGGTGGGTTTTTCCACTCTTGCGTTCTTCAGTTTCTCTTCAAACGTTGTTTTCTCAGTTTCTCTCAAGTTTCACCTTCTCCCTGTCAGCTTCTGGTACAACATCAAATTGATATACTCTCAAGTTTGATCACCATTATATTTGAGAACTAATACAGTTTCGTCGAGGGAATATCATGTTAACTTGGATGTTTTAGAAATAAAGCCATAGTATCATGAAAAGTATTAGAAATACAGAATTGTATCATGAAATGCCAAGTATCATCTAAGAAAAACAGAATAAACATGTTGTGTTTCAAGGCACAGAAATCGGCATTAGCAACTTTTCAAGACATAGAATTATAGAATTTGTTCATCAAGCCAAGTTGTGTTTCAAGCCACAGAAATCATAGCTGGACGATTTGAAAAATCAGTATATAGCCAAGTTGTGTTTCACGACACAGAAATCAGTATTCGCAATTTGATTTTTTGATGATACTGGATGATTTGATGAACCAACTTGGCTTGATATTCAAATTAGTATTACTAATTTGAAAAATTAGTATCAGCAACTTTTCACAACACAGAAAATAGTTGGTGAAGAGAACTTTCCATTGATCCATATATCTCGATTTCCAGTTTATGCTTTAGATACTATGCAAAAAGTTGGATGAGGAAACACCACAAATAATGAACTTCGTTCTGACAAGATTTAGACTGTAATACCTCTTTGGAATCTCCAACTTATTGGCACATGATTGAACTCGATCAGACATGATTTAAACAAAAATTATTTCAATTAAATATTTCAAACTTTGAGAGATGCTTTGAGATATTCAAATTCAAAATTCTATATACATAATTCAAGCTTTGAAGTTTTGAGAGATATTTCTAAATACAGATCAAAACTAAATACATTCTATTTTTAGAGATGCTAATGCTAAATATTGAGAGATGCTAATGGTTTTGAGAGATGCTAATGTTCTGATCAGTCCATTAGTTTTGAGAGATGCTAATGCTGCATATTGAGAGATGCTAATGGTTCTGATCGAGTTCTGTATACATTATGTATACATAATTCATAATTCAAGCTTTGAGAGATGCTAAATTCTATATACATAATTCAAAACTGTAAACAAAACTAAATATTTCAAAACCCAAGTTGTGTATACATAATGCTATGCATATGTATCAGTAAGTCACATAGCAGTATGTCATACAGGAGTCCTGCCCACTTCACATAATGTCACATAGGTTGCTAAAATTAATACCTCTTCGAAATTTCTGCACATTGCACATTTCAATATGTCACACTGGGAATTTAGACTGTAATTCATATGCAATGCTATGTGTGTGTATGTAACACATATGTATGTAATCAAAACTCAGATAGAAGATGCTATAGCAAATTTCCATGAAACCCAGATAATAAAAGCCAAACAAAGTTCTATCGGTACATGTTTTAAAAAAATCCTAAAATGAAAGAAATACCGAATAACAGCATAAGATTCATCCAGCCATGTTTAAATTTAAACAGTTCCTAGATGCTCTTTCTTCCTCCAGTTTAATATTCAAGATGCCCACTTCCATTATTCAACATGCATAGGGTACCCAGCCTTGTGCTTTTCTTGCTTCCAGCAACCGCATTTCCAGGGGGTATAACATTCTTAGTAGCTTTTGTATCCTGCTTCTTATCATGGCCTGCCAGCTCCTCCTCCCATTCTGGATTTTCATAGGTTAGTATGGCAGGGTGTGCAAGGTGTGTCTGATATAGAGCTTGAGTAAGGTTATGTGTCCTGGCAACCAGCTTGTAAGTTGATAACCTCGGCACTCATATCATCAATCACAGTTTGGGACAATTCCAGTTTAATTGGCCCATTTGGTATTGTTCCCACATCCATTTCACAGTTTAAACCTGCCAATATACTGCTGCTAGCATTTCCTGCCGCCATACTCCTATCATCAGTCATAATTTGGGACAATTCCAGGTTAATTGGCCCATTTATTATTGTTCCCACATCCATTTCATAGTTTAAATCTGCCAATATACTGCTGCTAGCATTTCCTGCCGCCATACTCCTATCATTAGTCACAATTTGGGACAATTCCAGGTTAATTGGCCCATTTGGCATTGTTCCCACATCCATTACACATTTCAATTCAAAATCCGTGCAGACTATGCCATCATCCCCCAGTATTGGACTTTCACCATTATTTGTGCCTTCCCCAAAAATAGCATCCACAGTTGTACTACTTTCCCTATGTTGGATTGCAGACTTCACCCAAATAATGGACAATAAATTTAAAAGAACAATAAATTTGCACGGTTTATTTAACATGTCCCCCGCGAAATCTCTGTTCCCCAAAAAATTATTTCCATAGCCAAAATTTAAAAGAACAATAAATTAGCGTAAAAAATTTTAGCGACGTCGCGCCTTCGACTCGGAACAACAAATTCGGCGCATGCATATTCGGCGCGAAACAACAAATTCAGCGTCGAATAACTAATTTGGTGCACGCGCCTTTGGCGCGGAACAACAAATTCGACGTGGAACAACAAATTTGGTGCTCGTGCCTTCGGCGTCGAACAAAAAATTTGGCCTTCGCGTCTTTGGTGCGGAACATCAAATTAGCGGGCGCCGTCGACGCGGAACAACAAATTCGGCGTCGAACAACAAATTTGGCGCCCGCGCATTTGGCGCGAAACAACAAATTCGACGTTGAACAATAAATTTGGTGCCCGCGCCTTCGGCGCAGAATAACAAATCGGCGCAGGCACCTTCGGCGCAGAACAACAAATTCGGCGCGGGCGCGTTTGGATTATAAATTCATTTTATCTATAGTAAAATTGTAAGAGATTGAGCTTCTTACGCGGTTGGTATCTGAGCCTTCGGGTTATCAATTCTTTTTTGTTGTAGTAAAATCACGCTGGCGCCTTTTGGTTATCAATTCTCTTTATCTATATCAAAATCGCCTTTTGGTTATCAATTCTTTTTTATCTATAGCAAAATCGTAAGAGATTGAGCTTCTTGCAAGGTTGGTATCTGAGACTCCTAATTGGAGCTATATTATTTGGGGATGCATGAATGATGGATGGTTGGGTGATGTCTTCAATGATGCATTAGTATTATTAATTATCTGATCCTTCATATTAACCAATTCTATATCAGTGATGTTATGTATTGATGCCTCGTGCATTATTGCTGGATAACATTTACTTCACAATTGTAATATGTTAGCTTTTTCTGATTTTCTTTCAAGAAATTTCCATGAGAAGTTTATTGGAATTCTGAGAAGTTCAAAAAAAAGGCATGCTACCAAGAATTTCCAAAAGCTTTTTTGTGGTTTCCTTGCTACAATTGTAACACTTAGGAGTTCATGCAAGAAGGCTTTATTCAAAAAACATGCCATCAGTCACTATTGCCAATGCACTTGGAACCATTTTGGTATATGGTTAAGCTTTTTAAAGAAATGTATACCTTCGTTAGGATAGATCAAAGTAAAATGATAAGAAAATGGATTGTTTCTTCTTTCATTATATCCCTTCACTTTCCTTTGGCTTCCCATTTAATTTTTTCTTTCAATCCCTTGCGCTGTCCTCCCTTGACCTTTTAACATATATTTCAACAGTATGAAGACCTCACAAAGGCATCTAAAATCCAAACAGATATGAAGATGACATAACAATCATTCTCATAACGAAAAAAACTATAAAAACTATAAAATAATCCGATTTCATTAGTCTAGACTTTGATCACACTCCTATCACATCCTAACAACAATAGAAATCTTTAAACTGACCATTATACTATCAATTCAATTAGACAGTTTCATATCTTCAATTAGACAAATTCTGGACAATATTTTAATGATTTGATGCAATTTCAATAAAAAGTTTGGGACCCAATGATCTGCAGCAAAAAAGTTTGGGACCCCCATATGTTCTACCCAGCATTGTCGATAAAATTTCCAACTTGTTATTGAAATTGAAATTTCAAGGAATACAGTTGCAAGAACTGCAACTTGGAAGCAATAGAAATCAATGTTATCAATATTCTTCAGATTTCAGATAGTTTCATATCTTTAACAATCAAAACAACAATCAAAACAACACACAGAAATTCTGCAATGAGCTTAGGGAAAAAATCAAACACAAAGAAAGAATGCCCATTTCATATGAAATCCCATCAAATTCATATATGTTGTAAATTTCTATATTGATATCAAATTTATGTACCTTAATAACATGAACTTCTCTATCTTATTTCTAGCAATCCAGGTTCTTTGGGCATATGGGCATACATGGGATGTATACAACCTTCAAAATACAAAAATAAGCACATTGGTCTTGCGCATGAATCATTTATCTGGAAATATTTCATCTTCTTTTGGGGAACTCCAAATGTTTGCATACCATGATCTTTCTAATAACTCATTCGAAGGTCAGATTCCTGATTTCATATATTTAACAATTAAAACAACTGATTCAAAATTTGAATCAAAGCATTCTTTCTTTCAATCAGTATACAGTATTTGAACCTGTCATACAATTGTATTTCTGGTCTGGAAGGGGTCTAAGTGCAATTATGAATATATGTATTGCATATGACATAAACTTTCTGTGTAAGTAGACATATTCTTGTTGCATAATCAATACATGGATTCAATTTACATGCCTAGAAGTGATAACATGCTACTGATAAATTCAACTCCTTGCAAACTAATGGAATCTTATATGATGATTTTTTAACTGACGATAAAACAATGCACATCAGTTTCTATATAATAATGAACAAAAACAAATCATCGAATCAAAAACAATTCACTAAAAACAATGTAGGTTTTGTGAATGTTTATGTGCTCTCAAGTGCTCTCAAAAAATTTGTTTGCAGGCAATCTTTGTTTGTAGGTCAAAGTCGAAGTGAATGTTTATGTAAAACAAAGGCAATCTTTGTTTGCAGGCAATCATTATGTGCGCTCAAAAACATTGTTTGCTGGCAATCTTTACATAAAAATAAATTTCAGAGAAACACACATAAAAATTAAATGCCCAACAAACAACAAAGAAGCATCTGCCAAAAAGCCAAACTAAACAAACAACTAAAAAATAAAAGATGTTGGCTTTTGATGTTATGGCTGAAAAAATAATTCCTACATAAGATTTCTAGAACAAATAATCCCTACACAAATGCTTCCATACAAAAATCTCCAATCAGCACAAAATCCTCCATAGAATCCTGCACTTGAGCAATATGCTAACATACATGTCACAATTATGATTGATGGAGTTTAATACTTCTATTGCAGTGAAAAAGGAAATAGAATAGTAAAATGCAGTGGTAACACAAATCATAATACATACTACTATAAGGACACAATAAAATAGAATATCAAACTGCTGTAGTAGGGCGGTTGAAACATGAGCGTTGCATTTTGAAGAGGCGCATTTGTAGTCCATCGATTACGTTAAAGGTAAATAAATCCACAAAGCATAATACTAAAAATGTGCAACGGTATATGTTGACATTTATTTCCTATTATGGTAGGAAACCTCATAAATCACATATATCAGCAAACTTGTAAAACAAAGATGGAACGTAATCCTACCATGCATTAACTGATGCAATGAATGACTGCAATTGTCCATTTGGGCAATAACGGCAGAAGCTGATTGAAACAACCAAAAGTTTTGTAAAATAACTGTGTGCCATATAAGTTGTGTAAAATAACTCCAAAAGTTTTTTGGTCTATTCATACTTTTATCCAGTATTCTGTTACTATGGCCATTAAATTTATTTTTGTTGTGATAGCTTGAGGTTTTTGTTTTAATCATATCTAGCTAGTTTCTAGTTTCTATTTGTAGCATGGATTCTTCCATTATAGTTTATCACTAAGTACTGCCTATTTTTTGATATCTTATTTTTTGGTAATCAGTCTCTTTCTATTCCAAAGAATTTACATTATGTTAGTCTTGAAACCCAAAAAGAGTTGGGACTTTTACCAATCTAATTAATTTGGCCTATAGATTTCATATTTGCTATCTAAAAATTGGGACTTTTACCAAAATTAGGTTGGTCATGTGAAATAATCCAAATTATTGATCACAGAAACGAAGCACTAATACGATTATGTAACACCCATTTAAACACGAAAAAATCAGCACAACCCAAATTTTTTGGTTTATTGGCCTTAAGTATGAATCTTTAAAAATAAGAACAATGATATTTAAATTGACGAAATTGATATTCATGTTAAAAATGCATTTTCAATCTGCCTTGGCAAGAAAAATATCATTATCCTTAGACTGGAATTATATATAATGGGTAAACTTCTCCCAGGCAATATTAAACATCTGCACCATCATTATCATATATTTCTTGGGAGGGAAACAGAGTTATCAAATAAATGAACAAAGCTAGTGGCTTTGCACAGAAACAGACCTCAAAATTGGGATATCTTGAGATCGAGACGGCAATTTGCAGTCTGGCTAATGGGCACAGTGACCACCTCTGAAATGGGCACCCAAGCATGCATCCACAACCACTACCTGTAACTAACCAAGCAACAATATTAGAACAATTCAGCTTTTTTAAGCTCAAGAAGAATTCCTCACCAAAACAAAAAAAAATCATAAATAATCACCAAAACGAAAAAACACAAATGGAAGACGACATCATTGTAATATCTTGAGTTGGGTCATGATGAAAAATGGAAGAACAAATTGAAATCATTCCTCACCAAAACAAAAAACATCAGAACTGAAGGAATGGACTATCGTAGTAACAGCAATAGTGCTTGCAACCAGGTTCTGGTGGGTTGTTTTCCTCGATTATTTTCCTCGATTCTTGGTGGGTTGTTTCAATCAGCTTCTGCTAAAGAGATTGAAACAACCAGCTTCTGCCGCTACTGCTAAAGCTAATGACCCGTTCATTTTCCTCGATTCTTGGTGGGTTGTTTCAATCTCTTAATTGTGCCCATTTGGGCTTCATGCATATAATGGACAGTTCTTTCCAGATTTATTCTCAACTTTATTCTCAGAAATTGATTTAACCAGTCCATGATATGATATATGGAATATATGTTCCCAGTGAAAGAGATTATGATAGATTGCGGACTTACTTTAATGACTCACCAAGGCGAATGCTTTGCTAACGACTTGTTTCTTATAATTTTTTAGCTGTTGAAAATAAGGGATGAAGCATAATGGAAAGAGACAAAATATTCACTATGACAGCTATGTTCCAAGAGAATCTGATAAACACAAATTTCAGAAAGAATTAGAGAATATTACATAATAATAGAGAATGAAGACTATTATTATATTGCTACATATGGTAGAATAAGTAGATGAAGAAAAGAATCCTTGCAACCTAAAATCAGATAGCCCACAAGTCAAAAGATATGCATATAACATGAACTATTTTCGGATGACACTATTTTCTTTATAACTTAATCTTGAAATGGAGACTTCTACCATGAAGCTGCATGTGTGTATATGTGCTATGCATACAGACATGTGCACATGTTTTATGCTTCACATGCGCATATCAGACACTTGTCCAATGTGCCTCGAGTTTAAAATATCTAATTGGTTCGAGACGCTTAACGCTTCTCTGGTATGCATATTATTATACATGCAATCACTCTTTTGTGAATTGCCTAATTTTATGAAAAGATATCAAGCTAATAGTTTACAATACTAATAAACTTAAGAATTAAGATATGTTTCAACTTCGAAAAAAATACTAACATCATATATGATGATGAAAGGCAAGCTCTACTTCCCATATAATATCAATTATATGTATTAAATCTAATGTATATCCTGGAACCATATTTTAGTCAAAACTAATTTAATGTTATTATGGCCATGACAAATTTTAAAAAAATTTGTGATGCATTCACATGCAGTGTCCTCATCTTTAGGATATAATGTGTTGCAATTTTCATGCATATATTACACACCCGCACAGAAATAGATGAAGATTAAAAAACACATGCAATACAAATTTTATCAATCCCTACTTAAGCTTCAGCATGAGTAACACTTTTATCAAATTAATAATATTCATGTGATCCGAAAACAAATATGCTAATGACAAACTCGTACAATTTTGGAGCATTAAACACGCATGTGATCATCCATCCACAAATGTTTATTTGCATGAAAAAAATTATGAAGATTTTATGTCTTACCAGCCAGCCAGCCAACATGGCTACACCATTGTAGATGTAAAGCGTTGAGCTCTTCTGACCAGCAAGATCAAGAAACCTGCAACACTTTCTCAAGTTCACCTGCAACATATATATAAGAAATCAAATATAAATAGAAGGCAAACACACCATCTTAAGTTTACAAAGGGAGTTATTATTTCAGAAAAGAAAACCATTTTGTCATTGGCCACTAAACAGAGACAACAGAATTGCGTATATCATGGAAGATTTGTCATTGGCCACTTAATAGATTTGTCCTTGCCCATGATGCAGGATCTGAAATGAAAATATCATGGAAGTGTCCAACTATAACATTTCATGGTATTACAGCCAGTTAATTCAACGAAATACTTACATATTCCTTTCCCCTAGTGCTGGGAACAGCCATAGGATCATTCCCAAATCTGCAAAAAAATCAGATGAGGCAAATGTGGACTTGCCATAGGATCATTCCCAGATCTCCAATTGTTTGTGCTTCAGTTTCTTCTAATGCTTCAGTTATTTATGGATATTATTTTACATCGATACCAATTATTCAAATTATGGATATAGTTTAAAGAAATTGTGGATATAGCCATAACAATTATTCAAAATGAAGCAATACATCTACAAATGAAGTGGACTATTATCTTGACATGGCTAGAGGGTGAATTGGATCTGTAGAAACATTTGTAAGAACTAAAATAAGATTCTGCAATTTATTGGCATCCAAAAATTGATGTTCTGAACCAAGAAGCAAAACACAAAAACTGATATATTTTGATGAGGGGATCTAACAGATCCAATTCCAAGCTAACTTCAATGACAGAACATGTATTCCATACCAATTAATTCATGTCAGCATTTCATCATGGCAGTGCAACCAAGCTAAGTGTTATTAGCAAGAACATGATTGCAAAATATCAAAAAGCATATAAAGCATGTTCTTACACGTAAATGCAAAAAATTACAACATTACAACAACCTTCAGATAACATTACAACAACCTTCAGAGGGGGTTGATTATATTGGTCCAAACCTTCAGATAACATGGCAGATGCCTGGTATTGGTCCAAACCCTCAAATAACATTACAACAACCTTCAGAGGGGGTTGATTATATGAGCAATGAACTGGCTCATGAGGTTATATATGACCAATGGCTATACTATCCTGCTGCCAACTATTATGGGTATTTTTGTACATGTAAAGTCTCTAACTTGTACCATAGAGGAATTCAAAGGCTAAGCATTGCAAAGAGGTTTAGCTTATTTTGGTGTATGAACAGGTGTTGAGACGCAGAGTGAATGGGATGACCACCATAGGCATGCAAAAACTAATAATTATAGAAATGGACGGGAGGAAAACAGAGAAAAATAACATAATTAATCAATTAACACAGTAAACCCAAGTACAAATATAACTTAACAAATCAAACAGGATTCATTTCAAAGAAGTATAAAATTCATACTCCTAGTTAACTGATTTAATCAACTCTACAATTTAAACTCATCAATTTAGCAGGGCAAAAAAGCAAAGAAGACACTCAAAAACGAAAGATTTTCGATCATGGGAATCAATAAATCACAGTTTTGTGTGAAGAACTCAACTTTAGGGGGTTATGGGAATCGGTTTATGTTCTATTCAAATTGCTTAATAAGATTCAATTTATGTTCCCTAAATTTCTAAAACATTCAAAGCTGCCATAATTAGGGAGTTCAAACTTGTAAGCAGTGGTGAGACCAGTTTTCTTCGGCAGAAATATAGCTAGAATCAGACAGTAACAACAAATTAACAAAGTTGACACAACTTTACATGTTTATCTATGAAAAATCTTTAAAAAACACTTCATCTAAGATATCTTATGTATGCATAAAAGTGCTAAAGTTGAAGGCAAGGGAAATATTACCTTCCTCTTGGCCTCTTCTCTGTTACAGATTGGGCACCCTTTGCAAAATGAGCAAATATCTCAGTCTGCTGCAGTAGGTACTTCAATCGTCTCATGCCTTTGTTGTTCTGATGATACATTGGCACTTAGTTAATGGTTAGAATTAAAGGCATCTATTGAATGTACTAATGAATATAAATGAACTTTGAGATTTTCAAATGAACTTTGAGATTTTCAACCATGTCGGCATCAATAGCCGCATTTTGTGCATCTAGTATTTCTTGGATTTTTTGCTTCTTTAGCCTCTCCAGTTCTCTAAGCATGGCTCTTTAACGCTTTTCAATTACAGAAGTATTACCCTCGGCCTGCAATATAGCCCAATGAAGCAACTTAATCAACCTAAAAAATTCTTCCATGCAGTGAAAATCATTATACCTTTCTTATTTTAAATTGCAAATTATCGATTAAAATATGCAATAAAGAGATCATAATTACATAACAATCACAAAATATGCCAGTGCAAGGTAGAAACTGCTAGGAGAAACACGTATTAATGCCTGCTGACGACAAATTAAGCATTAAAAGAACTCATGAAATATACATTTGCCAAACCTTGCATGATTCGGAGGAAATAAAAATGATTAATCTTTTCAGAAAATAATAGAAGCAAATCGGAAAATTGAGAGATGTTAAAAGCCACGATATCAAAAGCTGATTTTGGTTTGGCGGTTTAAGATCTGCATTCTACCTGCATATATAATAGTGTCCCAAGGAAGCAGTTGAAAAGATCCAAAAATTCTGTCATGCAAACAATATCTTTATATCCTCAGTCTCTTTTGAAAATAGAGTATTATAATGCAATCAAAAAATTCATAAATAATATAAATACCACACAAAGATGAAATATTATAGAGAAGACAAACCATAAAGGTGAAATACCACACAAAGATGAAAATAGAGTATTATAATGTAGTATTCGTTTGCTAAACCATAAAGGTCAATGCAGATAGAGCAATCCTATCAATGACAATGAAAGAATAAATATTGCATTCGATTTCCAGGTGACTTGCCAATTGAATAATAATAAGTTACAGCTGATCCAACTGTGAAGACACTATTGAATAATAATAAGTTACATTAGCACAGTAGTAATTTGATAAATATTAAGACAGCTCATGGCTTACTAATGTCTGTTAATGAAAGTTAGCAGAATGGTAGGTTAGAGAGCACATGCAATAGAATTTGGAAAAGAATATAGTTGATGATTCAAATTTACTTGATTTCTGTAACACTAAGGATACTAATTGGGTTGGACAAAAGAAATGTGCATTGGAGGTCTGGGTCCAACTGGGTTCTTCTCTGTATATTCGAGGTCTGGGTAGATGTGGACTTAGCGAGGAAGAAGATCGACATTCAGGATTCTGTATTGATAGTGTGCAATGAGAGATTTTGTTCACCCAGAATTCTGTATTGATAGTGTGACATGGGGTTCACCTGAAACTCCAAATATTATAGATTACACACAATCATCAATCAAAATAATGCAGAAAATTGGGAGCTTTTTTTTTGCCCACTAAATTACATTGCAAATTACATGCCATATTCCACAAATCACTAAATGCATCAGCAAACAAAAGTAAAATCCAACTTAGCTGAAAAGAATCAAAGAATTTCCCAATCTAATGAAACAAAGATGCAATTTTTATTGATATCTAGCAAATAAAAACCCAAATACATAAAAAGGCAAACTGAAATCAGTACAAACAATGGGTTAAATTAACTTTTCTACATTAAGGAATTTCTACGAACACTTAGAGGACAGTGAGACAGCAGGACATGAAGACCACATCATTAACCCCTCACTACCGATCACTTAAGGACAATTTTTCGTGAGAGCAGTTAGAAGAGAGAGTTTCTTACTGGGGTTAATTCTGTACCACAATTTTTGTATAGCTACTGCAAACTAATTTTCGCGAGATCAGTTATCGGCAGACTGTAATGCAATTTTTAGGCATTAGTAGAAATTGCCTTACCATGTCCAGCAGCTTCACATTAGCAGCTTCACATTAGTAGAAATTTTTGGGCAACATCATCAAAATGCTATTATTTTTTGGATCCAATAAACCTACATTAGCAGAAAGTTTATGTTGATATTTTTGGGCAACATCTTCAACTTCCTCTCCAAATCATCATAGCTTTCAAGCTACAAACACCAGTACATTGATCAGTCAAATTAAGTAATAATCTCATCATATACTTTCTTCCAATTAAGTAATAATCATCCTATCAAAAACCCAAAAAGAAAAGAAAAAGATCAAATCTCAACCATAAACAGATTTAGAACAAAAAATTAACTTGTCACCGGAGACCAAAAATTAAACGCAAAAAATTAACCCATCAAAGATCAGCACTTACCCATCAAAGCTTACTTCTTGGCATTTTCTGCTAATATTTAGAAAAAAATCAATTAATATTTCAATAAGTAACCAAACCAACAAAATCAAACCATATACCAAGAAGTCACATACCATCCTCATCTTTTACATTGAGATCATGCTTCAATTCCACTATCAAGTACACCTCAGCCCTCCATTCTCTTGCAGCAAAGTGAAAAGCTAAAAAAAATTAAACAACATTAAAACATGAAAAGCTATAAACCACAAAAATTTTAAAATACTGAAACCAGTCAATGATCTCCTTCTCGATTCCATCTCCAATTTCCAAATCTTCTGCTTCTTCCCTTTCCTTCTCCAGATCTAGGGTTTCAAACCCTTCATCGACTGCTAGCACCGACAACAACATGAGGGTGGCTGCGGGGCGAGGGGCGAGGGGCTGAGGGGCTGAGGGGCGAGGGGCGAGGGGTTGAGGGGCGAGGGGCGAGGGGCTGAGGTGGCTGCGGGGCGAGGGGCGAGAGGATGAGGGCTGATTTGGGACTTTTTTTTCAAAAATTTTAAAAAGCCCCCCACCCCAACGTATGTTACCCAAAAATTTTGTTTCCCCCCCAAAAATTCAAACTCAATTTCTCTTAACTTATCCAATTTCTCTTATCTTATCCAATTTCTCTTAACAACATCCCTCATATATACCCAATTTCTCATCTCTTATCAAAAACTCTTATCCAAAAACCCATGATAACATCCCTGTTTTATAATATAGATTGGTAATGTATGTGTATATAGTGAAATATTAGAGAGTTATTTAATTATGATGTTATTCTAATTATGGCATGAAGGCAATGTATTAATGATGTTGTGTATTAGTGTGGTATGTTGGTATTTTATATATATATATATATATATATATATATATATATATATATATATATATATATATATATATATATATATATATATATATATATAGAGTTAGTGAAGTATGTGTATGAATAGTAAAGTGTTGCTATCTGTCGTAATTATAATGTTGGTTGTAATTATATTGTACCATGGTGTTATATTAATCATTTTATATGTATGTCGTAATGTATTAATATTGATATGTGCTAAGTAATTGGTGATGCATGTATATATTATTCGTATGGTTATTTATTAGTATCATTATTATTGTTATTGTAACGGCTGCTTTCTGACCGTTCATATTTTCTACGTGCACATACTTTTCGTGCACGTATTTTAATTGGCACTTTCTTGGTTTCGGTTTATACGATGTGATATGTCGTTGTGACCGTATGGAAGAGTAGTTATTTGTGGGAGTTTTAGTGAATGTCATTTCATGGTCGTTCTCCCGCAAATCAACTTTGATTGGAGGGACGTCGTGACTTTAGACTTCGACATCGGACCTTTTTATTTCTAGTTCATTTTTTGTGGACCTAGCGAGCGATCGGACCCCGTATTCACAACCCTCTCGGAGGCGCGATCACCCCAGCATTTTCCTTTCTTTTTTTTGATGACCGGGGACCAATCTACTATATTCATAATTAGATATTAAATCTCTTTTTATAAAAATCTTTTTAATTTCCAAATATAAATTGTTGTACGTTTCTTTTTTAAACTTAACCGTTCTTTTTATAAAACCTAACACTATGCTATGAAATAAGTCAAGCTTGGTTTCTTTTTTTTAATAAAAAAAGGGGGATGAATCATGCAAATCCAAAACCGATCTCTCTTCATAACCACCCACGTGAACCCCCTCCCTACAAAGAAGCTACTGGCTGCCTAAAAATTTTAAAAACCTAAAAGCCATCTGTGCCCACGTGATGTACATTTCAACCAACCCTACACTCATTTATTTAAACACTAGGGTTTTCTTTTTCATCTAACCCTATAGGCCCAATAGCTAGCAGCTGCCCCGTACTCTATCTTCTCCTCTCCATGCCATCACACAGACCCCGGCCCTCTCTTCTCCCTCTCACTCGCCTTCAACCCCGGGTCCGACCACCAACACCGACCGGCCGCCGGAAAACCCCTCTCTGACCGCCGGAAACCCCAGCATCAACCCCGAAGCCCTGCGGCCTCCAGCCCTTCTCCCTCACTCGACCTGCCTCCCGAACAATTCCAACCCCATGCCGATGCACCTCCGAGCCCACAGCCCACTGCTCCGATCTCCCACCACCTTCGCCACAAGCCGCACGCCCCTAGGTCGCCACCTTCAAGCCTCGCCCGACCACCACCTTGATTCCGGCGATTCTTCTAAGCCCTGCCTCTCCCCTCCAACTCCGATGACCTCTCCGAGCGGTCTCCACCACCTGCCACTCCGGCGATGTCCTGCCACAATCGCCCCTTCATCATCCTAGTCACCACTCAGCGCCTCATCATCTTCCTCCTTTCGACTGCGCCGCCGCGTCACCTGCAAGGACATCGAAATGTAAACACACGTATGTATGATATATTAATTATATATATATATGTTATACTATGCATGGTAATGAATATTACAAATCTGTGACTGAGTATATCTTCATTCATGTGAATAGTGTTAAGGCACCTTATATCATTGAACCTGGTACACACATTGGTAATAAGATTAGCAAGGTATGCTTGTTAAATTAAACTAACAGTAAGACGATATTAGATTATATTAAGTTCAAGTATGTTAGTACACTATATATGTATATGTTAGTTGTGTTGCATCAGCTAGCTTCTAATAAAGTTGGTGCATAATATTAGACGTGAATTTAGTATCCACTAGTTATATTATAAATATGGCACATTAATATCCTTCAGTTAAACACATTTTTTTGCACTAAGTTTTCGTATGGCAGAAATGTTAATATATATAACTTAGCTTACCCATTAGCTAGTAACATACATGTTAGTTAATAATTTTTAGTGTTTTAATGTTAGCAGTTAAACCAATACTTAGCTTTCGTTAATACCTATAAGTTAGTGTGTAAACAGAATTTTATAATGGGATATTTAATATTAATTCATTGGTTAAATTATCTTAATTTGATCTAAATGACGCAGATAGTTATGTACGCCCCATTGCTACCGTCTGGATCCCGACGCTCTCTTGCATGTTGCCACTCGCCGACGTCCCCTAGCTCGTTGCTGTAGCCGCTCAGACCCGACGTCGGATCTCGCTTGATCATCTTTCCAGGTTAGTCTCCTAACTCGTAGTAATAAAACCCACACCGTAGTTAACCAAAACCTAAACTAAAATTGGTCAACTTGAACTAAATTTACTTTCAGTATCTGTAAAACGCTGCTCACCGTAGAAAGATCGAAAATCGGACAATTTTTCTATGTACATAGGGTAGAAGTCGATCTAGGATGAACGAAACACCAAAATGTGACTTTTGACTATTAGGGTAGTCCCGCCAACCTAGAAACGAACCTAAATAGGAATTATTGAAAATCGCGACCTGACACCTTCGCCGTGACCTGTTTCAGACGGACTACCGCGGACGCGACGCCTGGACGCGACGCCCCGGACGGACGACACACTCGCCACCACAGGCAAGTGTATCCCACTTGCACTTTTGGTCGTGCTTAGGCCTTAGTTGGTTAGAACTGATAACTGTGAACAAATAGATCCGAACGTGAAATGATAGCGTCCGGGTCACCCGACGACTTAGACTTGACGACGAAGTCTAAGTCCGATGAAAAACAACTTTTGACACCGTAGGATTGTCTTGAGCGTGCGTGCGTGTAGACACCCTAGAACAACATCTCCCGTACACTGGTCGTGTCATGTCACTGTTACATAAAAAGCCTTCAGGCGTTTCAGATGCTTCCCGAGCGGAAGTGATCACCGTGATATAAAAAGCCTGCGGGCGTTTCAGGTGCTTCCCTAGCGAAAGTGATCTCTGTACTTCTTATCCTGAGTTCTGGGGTTGGGGTAGGGTTGAGCGTGCGCACGGGGAGAGGGTCTGATCCCCCTCACCCGTAAGGCATGAACCCTTCGTGTCTCACAGTGTCGTATCCTGTCCATCTTGTCTTGTCTAGTTCCGTCTTGTCCTGTCACCTTTAGGATAGTCCCGTAGTCGGTAGCACACGCTACGACTACTGTTTGCAGCGCTTTACCTTCCTGCTGCGTTACTTCCTTTTTGTTACCCTGTTATAACCCCAGCATGCTAATCAACCAGTAAACTGTTGTTTAATAGTTCGGTACACTTGCAGTAGAGTCTAACCCTTTTTGTAGACTTTACCTGACGTACAGTTCCTTTCTTTTGGGTGTTGTACGTCAGGGGTTGAGCCAGAGTACGTGGACGAGTCGGACACACCGGAGTATGTGGAGGCAGAGGATGTCGACCCGGAGGACGTACCTGACGAGGACCAGACTTAGACGTTTCCCACAGTTGCGGACTTCCAGAGGTTACTACTTTTACTCTGGGTGGGTAGCACCACTTTACTCTCTGCCTAGGTTTGGTGCTTCGCACTATTAGTTTCCTTTTCTGTAGTTTGTTGCCATGCTTAGGCTTCTCTTTTTTTAGACTTTTGTACTCGCTGGATATTATCTCTCTATTTTAATGAATGCCACTTTCTTTCTGTACTTTCTATTGTTTCGAATCTTATTAATGCAAGAACCTGGAAATTTTAAAATGGTACTCCTACAGACGCTTATTGGGTCCGAGCTTCACAGCTCCGGCCTAAGCGGGCCTTGTCACGTTTCGCTTCTGTCGTTTTGGGAAGCGGGGCGTGACAGGTTTTAGTGGTGGCCCATGCAGGTCATGCAAAAGTTCGGAACAATAAGAGTACCGTATTCATTTAATATCCATGTATAAGTCTAAATTAGGTTTTCCCAGTCTTAGATGGTAGGAAGACGTAGATAGATGTCCAGGTTTGATAGTCAGACGCCTTGGTTAAGATTTAGTCATCCTTGACTTAGGATACCCTAGTGGCCTCTCACCTGGTTCTGACCACGTTAGATTCCTAGAGTCCTTCTATTAGTCGTTTGCTCGGTCCATCGACTTCGGGCCCAGCAGAACGTAATCTTGATTCTCTTAGGGCCCTTCCCTGATATCTCTCTATTACAGTCTAGTTCATTAGGAAGACTTAGTGCTGAGTTCTCCTGATCTTTAGACGGCCCGATAACTAGAACCCCTGACTTCTAGCGTCTTCCTGATTATTACATTTTTGTGTTATTGGCCGTAGAATTCCATCATAGCTTTCATGAATCATATCCTAGGTGTATCCATCATGCGATCATTTTCCTTTCTCCCGATTCACGTGATCGTTTCATGAAACTTATCGATAATTCTTCGAATCCCTCCATTGCAAATCCTGCTTCCTTTAAAAGTGTTTTCGAAATTCATTATTAAATTCTTCGCTCGGTTTAACTTCTTTGAAAACTCTTTATTATATATTTAAAATTTCTTGCTTTTCGATTGAATTAAAGTTCCTTCTTGGCTTTTGAAATCTCCTTGGTCGTAATTTTCAAGTTACTATGTGGTAATTATTTCTAACCGGTATTTTCCGTATTTCAGTTTTAACACATTGTTATCATTTTGATAATTCAATATATATATAAATATATATAATTCTTTTTCTAAACTACAAAATTTATTTCTAAACACAAACCGTGCGTACTTTTAGAATATCTTTCTAAACTAAAGAGAACTTTAATTTTTGTTGTTGTCTATATATATATATATATATATATATATATATATATATATATATATTATACATTTGACAGAGATTTTTGAATCCTAGGGCTGACTAGGACAAGCTGACTAGGACAAACAGGTTGATAGAAAGACGGCTTGGATTTAATCTTGAGAAATCAATGGTTAGGATGAGATTTTTGTGTAAAGTTTTGAAGGGAAACTTTTGTATTTTGGGGGGAAAACGTGTGGAAGAAAGCCCAGTTATCTTCCCTTATTTAATATTCTTTATAAAAATCACGCTGAACTGTCAATCTCTATCTTTTCTGGGGAATGATGGCTCTGGGGCACCACGCTCATCTGGGAAACTAGAGGAGATAGCTGCCACCTCATCGATCTGCGGCAGTGGCAAAACGCGAAGCGCCCACCTCATCGATCCGTGGGAAGACATTTGTAAGGGAACAAAAAAACCTCTCATCGATCCTAGGGGCAGACAGCCAGGCTTGGGCTGGATCGAATAGGGCCGAGGGTTTCAGTGAGGAGGCGGGAGATCAGAGACAGTAGGGTGGATCCGCAGCCGGAGAAAAGGGAGCGGATGTCAGTGGACGCCCTCGGCCTGCTGAGATGCCGGAGGTCGCGTCTTCTCAGGCGATCTCGATGGTGGCAGGTCCATCTTCTCAGGCGATCTCCCCACTTGCATAATCGCAGGTAATCAGTTCCTAATATTCGCTTTAATTTCTTATTGTATGGAGATCTTTACTTTGAGATCGGCAAGAAGGCCATAGGGTTGATCAAATTTCTCTTTTTTTCCTGATCATGAGGAGGTGATTTTTAGGGTATTCTGGGCTAATTTTAGGATTATCACCTTTTTTTCTAGATCAGAAGTTCTCTCTCTTTCTCCTTTTCTCTAAGCAACAGATTGGTGTGTTAGCTGACCAAGAAATGAGCTTTCGTTTTTCTTATTGCCGACTATGCTTGGCTTTCATTGTGTTTCATTGTGTTTCTTACAAAAGTTCAGCTATGGTTCAAGCAGAAGTTCAGCAAGCAGCCAAGCAAAACATGATACGTTGAGGGTAGGCTTCATTGAAATGCTTAGCTAGAATGGAATACATTCATTAGGAAGCAGAAATTTTATAAGATTGTTGAAGCATTCTTATATTTATAAAGACATTTACATGAATGTATGCCAGAACAATTGTTTGTCGTATAAAAGTTAGCAAACATGCACATCATTTTGCTCACAACAATCTTTTTAAATAGTTCAAAAAAGCTACAAAATTTCAAAACATTGATTTTACCATTTCAAATTGTTATTGTACCACAACCCAGTACACATGATTTGGATCACAGATCATACGGGTTTAGTGTTTCAGGGTAAGACCGGGTCGGTAACAATTTAAGGAACTACAATTTAGTCTATTCAAAAAAATTGCAGAAATCAGGGAAGTTTTGGCAGCAAAAAATCACTGAGGATTATGAAGGTAATGTATTTAAAAATCTACAAGGCCAAATGATTAATAGCATGTATGCTTTATCATGTTGGAACAAAAGCAAGTACCAGCTAGAATGAGTGTCACGGTGATTCACAGTTTAATTGGGAACACCATGAGTTTTGAAACAATTTAAATTTGCCCATTGAGATTGTGACTGAATAATGAAATATGGTTTGAAAACCCAACTTCAGTCTTGATTTGACTCCGAGTGTTTCACTTTTTGTAGTTCAATTTCTAGATTGTTAAGTAAGCAACCAAGTTCATTTGTAGTTGTGGGCGTATGTTTCATTCATAGAAAATGAATGAAACGCTATATTACTAGAAGAATTGGAGTCATACACTTTTTTATATTTTATTGATATTCCGTGAATCAAGCAATGTCCATTATCCTGAACAAAACTCATGACAGGGTGGCATATTTTAAGACGATGCTTGAAAAAGATGAAGACTGTTGGCAAATGTGCATCATACAACCATAGGGTATAATTAAAGAAACATCAACAATTCATTATATTAGAGATAATTTCAACATAAAAAACCTCATACAAGCAATACATATTATTTTTGCTAATTTTTAACATGGATGAGCTCACAGTTATGTCGAGCTGCTTCCAGGTCTGTCACGTCTCTCCTCTCCGCCTCCAAGGCCTTCCCTCTATTTTCGGTGAGTTCTTTTCAGTACCATTTCTAGGGATTATTTTCTTGATCAATGTTTCAATTTGTTGATTAATATCATCACTTAGAGCAACTTCAAGGACAGTTTGTAATTTATGGGGAAAACAAAAAATGTTGCATTTGATATGTTAGAAAATACTGATCTTTTATGCCGATTTTTATATCTTATCCAGCTCATTTGCTATGATGTTATTTTTTACATATGTGTTTGTCCCTTGCAAAATCCTAATACTAACCCTAATTTGGCCCGATATCAGAAGAACAGTGCTTTGGGAATATGCTTTTGGGATGGTTGCTGCTATTGTTATAAAATATTGAACTTAATGGGCTATTTCCGATGTGCATTGCAGGAGTTCCCCAATGGGCTATTTCCGGCGGGTGGGGAGTCAGACATCGCCGGCATCTTTCCCTCTCCCTTCTTGGAGTGGTTCCAATTCAGCAATGTATTTTCTGATATCTAAATTTATGTTGCTTCTTAGATGATAGATGATAGTATCGTTTGATAGTTAGCGTCAGTTTAATGACATTTTTTTGCAATTGAATCAGGATTTTACTGAATATACCAATTTGAGGAGTGCATCTCATTCCTATGCAATTACATAACAGAAAATGGCCGTTTTGATGGCCTCCTTTGATTTTCTCCGGTAAACAGACTCAATCATATAGCTACTGCGAGTCACCTGGCATAGTTTATAGTGCCTGCTCTGTGTTACACTACCTAACTTTTTATGTTCATTTAATTTTAATTTTTTTAGCTCTCAATTTCTATTCAATCCCAGTTATGTATTTTTAATTTTGGAGGAGATGATTATTTTCGATTCCATGTTTTTTTTGCAAACAGGGTGCAACACTTTCAGCCCTTTTGATCGGCTATCAAGCTCAGGTATGATTAGTGTGGTACTAAATATTAGCAGAAAATTGCAGACAGTACACATGTTCTATTTAATGACACGGTAATCATATTACAAGAGGTGTTACTGGATATTCTTTGGGGATATGATTTTATGTTGATATGCTTTGGGGATTTTTACGGTTGAGGGGGAAGATGAGCTGGAAAACTTTAGCTCTAGCCCTAATTTGGGTTCCATTCTTCAAATTTTGAATTTAAATGGAATTTGGGGTCTTATGCTTTGGGGGGAAAGAAAGTCTCTAAACCCTAAGCTTATGTTGTGTTGTTATATGTTACAGTTGATGATTGATTTATCAAACTTTTGATATGTAAAAGGAGATTTATGGGGGCACGATTGCTTATTTTAAAGGAGATATATGGGAGCACGATTGCTTATTTTAAAGGTTTTGAGTCTTCAACTGGAATGCTTTGCAAGCATGGGTTCCTCTCTCTTTCATAAAATAAATCCCAACTCAAATTAAGTTGAAAGATTAGAAGAAAGAATTTCAATTATTATACGTATGCAAAAATTTGAACTGTAGCTCCTAATTAGAAATTTCATCAAAAATTCCAGTTAGATATATATGCAAAAATTCCAATTAAGATACACTTGTATATATATATATATGGTATAGTGTTCCTAGGGTGTCTCCTTAGATTAAATCTAAGGAGTTGCCCCCATTTTCTCCCATCTCCCACAATTTTTTTTGAAATTTTTTTCTTGGGATTGTTGTTCATCTCATGGATGATCAACATACCAAAAATCAAGTCATTCCAATACTTTAAAAGCCCCCATCCATCCCTTGTAACTTCAACGGTCTGAAAACGTGCTGAAAAACACATAAAGTTGCAAGGGGTAGATGGGGGCTCTAAAAGTATTGGAATGACTTGATTTTTGGTATGTTGATCATCCATGAGATGAACAACAATCCCAAGAAAAAAATTTCAAAAAAAATTGTGAGAGATGGGAGAAAATGGGGGCGACTCCTTAGATTTAATCTAAGGAGTCACCCTAGGAACACTTTACCCATATATATATATATATATATATATATATATATATATATATATATATATATATATATTGCAAAGTAAGCTAGAATTCTATTAATATATACCGAATCTACAAGGGGGTTGACTATTGAATACCAATCTCAATGACTAGAGGAGAGGACACAAGCGTCGTCACCCTAGAGCATTTAGAATAGCATTAGTAATCGAACCCAAAAGGATCACAAAATACAACGCAAACTCAAGAAGACAATTCACAACATCATGAATCGTCGCAGATACATCAAGACCAAAAACAGCCAAAGACTGTTTGGCACAGCAGCTTCTCGGATCATCTCCATAGCAGAAAAGGCGACGCATTCAGCAAAAAGCAAAGAAGATTGCGGAAGCAACCCCCATACAGGCACAGGATTGCGGACAAATATACTGCAGCATCCCACAAATATTTGTGCAGCATCACAGGGCTTCGCATCTCACCCTGCGGCTGAGCAACATCACCCTGTAGCATCACCTTGCACCAACAGAGGCCCACACACAGTGCTTAGGATCCCCCAAAATCACCCCGCACCTGTGCAACATCACACATAGGTAAGTGCAGCATCAACCGGGGTCCCACAAACCCCAGTTCTCCAATGCATTTATGGCTTCGTTCTCAACATTATCTAGGCCGAGGAGGGCTCTACGTACATCCTGGGATATCAAATCAAAAAGAACTATCTTCTGGAGACTATGGTTCTCAAAGACTCGCCTATTTCGCTCCCGCCACAAGTGGTAAACCACAGCAGATAACACCATCCTAGCTAGCAAACCGAGCACTCCCTTCTTCACATATTTGTCTAGGAAAAAGCTCCCCATGGCCGGCAATGAGAGAGTAGTAGGACCTGAAACTCCCAGCTTAAGGAGAGACCTTCGCATTATATAGGAGGAATAGGAACATTCGAAAAAAAGATGGGGAATAGTTTCCGGAATGTCGTCCAAACAGAGTACGCAACTATTAGAGCTTAGATCACACCATTTTTGCAGACGAACCTTTGTCAGGAGTTTATCCTTGAATGCTTGGGGATAGACTTACTGAACCATATCAATTTTGAGAAAGGATACGGGGAAACTTTGTCACGAACGACGTCCCATGCATCTTTGAACTTGAAAGTAGGGCCATGCTTCCATTCCCAAGTATCCACACCGTCTGTAAGAGAAAAGTGTTGTAGCAAATGTTTCACACTACTGGTTTCTGCATTATCAATCCACGATGAACCATTCCAATAATCACTGACCCATCTTGAGCTAGCACCATCAGGGATACTATGAAGATTTTTAGGGGCCCGATTGGATGCCAATTATCATGCCAAAAGAGAGTGTCTTTTCCATCGCGAACCTTTCTGAAAATTATTTGTTGTGAAAGATTTCTGCAAGAAAGAAGAAACTTCCACGTACCAGAATGTGAGGCCACCCCTTTTGCAACATAAAATTTTGCAGAGTCCTTATATTTATTACGCATATATGTAGCCCAGAGGCCTTTGGAATGCAGTAGCCTCCATGTTAATTTAATACCTGAAGCAGAGTTCAAATCAGACAGTAATCTTAACCCAGTCCCTCCTTCCTCTTTAGGTCTGCAAGAGTCTCTCCAGGCCCAGGATTTTGTGTTCCCCCAGATAAATTTTCTACACATGGATGTAAGAGTACAAAGGACAGAGGTGGGAACTTTAAAAACATGCACCCAGAAGGAGATCATGCCATAGATTACACTCCTTACCAGCTCAATGCGCCCAGATATTGATAATAAAGCAGAATTCCACCCACTCAGTCTTTTCCTGCACTTGTCAATAAGCCGGCCATACATGCTGGTTTTAGGGTAATTGGGGGATAGAGGAAGACCCAAATAGGTGGAGATAGTGCTTGCCCTCTTAGCACCAAGATAATCAGCCAGTTCACCCGGATTTTTAACACCCTTGCTAAACATGGAGAGACTCTTCTCCCAATTGATCTCCAGACCAGTGAAATTTCTAAAATCTTCCAACACGTTTTTAATCCCCTTAGAGATTTATGATTACCGCGGCAAAAAACCAAAAGATCATCAGCGAATAACAGATGAGAAATAGAACCAGAACGTTTCATAGGTTGGATGTCACCTTTAGTAATGGCCTTGGCAAGAAGAAGGGTGAAAGCTTCCATAATAATGACAAAGAGAAAGGGAGAGATAGGGTCACCCTGTCTGATTCCTCGATTTCCACCAAAGTATCCCACCGGGGAACCATTAATCATTACAGAAAACGAGGGAGAAGAGATGCATTCCCGGATCCAGCTTATGAACTTATATCCAAACCCCATCTGGTGCAAGATAAAATACACAAACTCTCTGTTAACACTGTCGAAAGCCTTTCGGATGTCCAATTTCAGGCAAGCTCTGGAACCCATTGGGTTGCTGAAATCTCTGATCTGCTCATGAGCTAGAAGGGTACAATCAGAAAGCAGTCTTCCATGAATGAAGGCAGATTGGTTAGGTGCAATCAAACCGTCGATGATTCTATTAAGCCTGTTGCAAATTACCTTAGTAATAACTTTGTAGATAAAATTGCAACATGCTATAGGCTTGTAATCTCCAAGAGACGAAGCATTTGAGTTTTTAGGGACCAGGGTGAGGAAGGTGTGATTCACCTGTTTGAGCAAGGAAGAAGATTTGAAGAAAGACCGAACAGCTTCAACTACATCATTACCAATTAAATGCCAGTTCTGTTGAAAAAAGAAGCCATTAAACCCATCCGGACCAGGGGCTTTGGATGGCCCCATATGAAAGACTGCCTCTTTAATTTCGTCAGCATTTACACTCCTTTCAAGCCACCTAGAAGTTTCGGCCTTAAGCTTCTTCTTAGGAACCAGGTTAGGGAAAACATTCCAATGGTGATCCTGGTTGTATAGTGTCTTATAGAAATTAACAGCCTCAGATTTAATATCATCATAAGATTTGCTCCTGACCCCATGCACATCAACCAGATGTGATAAATTATTTTTGCTTTGTCTAGCCCTCATAGCATTGTAGAAAAATTTTGTATTTCTATCCCCCAGATCCAACCAGTCCTGACGACTCTTCTGGCGTAGCATTTCTTCCTCCAAATCCAGAAGATTTACAAGTTCATAAGATAATTTCTGTTCTTTTTCCTGAAGCGCAAGACTAAAGTGAAGAGCATTTTCATTTCTAACTGCCTCCAGATTTCTTCTGCAGGATTGAATAGGTACCATATCAGCATGACCCCTGGCCCAATACCGAAGCTCAATTTTTAACTGCCGCAACTTCATAACAAGGCGAAACATAGGGGTGCCACCATTAAAAATAGGCCAGTTTGATTCCAGAATTTCCTTATAACCTGGCAAATGAGTCCAGTGATTAAAAAATTTGAATGGCTTTGGGTCAGCAAGTACCTGGGAGTGGAGATTGATAATCATAGGAGAGTGATCACTGGTGTGAGGATCCAAATATTCAAAGTAGGAGTCAGGGAGCTTGTCAATCCATTCTCCGTTGCACAGAACCCGATCCAATTGAGCCGCAATACGAGCATAACCCACACATTTATTGCACCAACTAAGACGATTTCCAATGCATTTAAGATTACACAATCTACAGTGAGTGATGGAGTTGTTAAAGTCAGAGAGCTTACTAGCATCCACCCTACGACCCCCAACTTTGTCTTTCGAATATAAAATGCAATTAAAGTCACCTCCCACTACCCAAGCTTTAGTATGTAAAGTGGCCGCATCAACCGCTAGCTGGTCCCAAAGAATCTTCCTTTCATGTAATAAGTAGCTTCCATACACAGCCGTAAGAGCGCACTCAAAACCACCAACATTGTAACAACTAAAAGTAATATGCTGCATTGACAAGGAGATGACACCAGCTCGCCATACAAAAGGATCAAAACCAGCTACAATACGACCTCCAGTGTGAGCATGGAAATTATCAAAAATATTCCACCCCTTAGGGATGCAAGATTTGGTCTTCACCGTAACAGAATTTAACTTCGTCTCCAAAAGAACAATGATAGAAGGATTAATCTTCTTAATTCTATCCCTGAGGTCCCTACGCCTCACAGAATTATTAAGGCCCCTTGTATTCCAAATAAGGACACTCATTGGTAGAATAATTTAAAACAAGAGCAGAACACTACTTCAGTCTGCTACTACGACGGGCAGGAGTGGGAAAACCCTGCTTCTTTGGCTTTAAGGATTCAATTTCATTGAGTATTTCAGCATGTTCAGCTAACCAATCAGGATTGTCATAGACCGGGTCATCTGGAAGAATATCAGTCTGGATATCCGCATTTAAGGTAGAGGAATCTTCAAGAATATCTGCAGTAGAATCAGTAGGGGCCGCTGAATTCTTAATAGGAGAACCGAAGTGAACAGGGGAGGGAGGTGCCTGGACTGTAGACGTATGAATGTCATGGACAGCCGCTACAGAATGTTGAATGGAATCATCCCCAATGTCCGTTCCAATCTCAGAACGTAGAATAGAGTGCCCGCTTGATGCCAAGATGTTGACCACTCTCAGGAGATTAATAACTCTAGTAAAATGGGCACGGGCTACCAGTGAAACAGTACCCAATTTAGTATGCAAAGTGTTCGAAGAGATTACAGTGGAGGGAGTTTTCAGAGTATTCAAAGGGATAAAGAGCCAGAAGTATTGGGAATACTTCCTATCACCGCTGAAGAAGTATTGGGAATACTTCCTATCAAAGAGCCAGAAGTATTGGGAATACTTCCAATAACCGCTGAAGAAGGACCATCCGTGCTCGAAGAAATGGTGTCAACTACAACAGGATTCCCAATAGAAGAGGCTTGACCGATCTCATAAGACATGTCACAGTTTAGAGCCAGACCTTTCCCTTTATCCCGTAAAGGACATTGAATGTCAGAGTGTCCAAAACAGACACATTTTGAACATCTTGGCGGTTCGGCCTCATACTTTGCATCAAAAGCCAGACTCGTTCCATCATCTAGTTCCACCTCGACAACTTTCGGTAGTGGCCTCTTTGCGTCAACCTCAACCAAGCAACGTGCATAGGAGATTCTCTCCAAATTAGCAGTGGATCTATCCAGGCACAAGGGAGTACCAACAACCGAGGCCAGTATGTTAAGTATATCCATATTCCACATATTAACTGGGACACCATGTAATTGTAGCCAGACAGGAACCAAAGTTAGAATATCTCTATCGTGGCGAATGTTACGATTCCACAGTTTAAGCACCACAAGACGTCCATCAAATAGCCATGGGCCTCCATGTAGAATCCTATTGCAATCATCCATGCTCTCAAATTTAAAGTAGAAAAAGCCATTCTCCTTGCTGAAAATACGGACCCTCTTATTGGGCTTCCAAAGCCTCTCCACCCAAGAGAGCATCTGCCCATACAAAGGAGAGTCCCCTAGCACATAACCAACAAGCGTGGACTTCCAGTTTTCAGCACCCTTCTCCAACAGTGAATCGGGGACCCTGGCTACACAAGAGCCATCCGGCCTGATTAAGGGGGGAACAAACTTCATACCGATTGAATCACCATACGTTCTCTTGTTAGTGCACACATCGGACCAACTCCTCTTAGCTACAGATAGGTTAATTGAAATAGGATGTGAAGGCATCTGAGATTTATTGTCGAATACCTTGTGTGCAATAAATTGTTGGCCTGAGTTATGTGATGGCACCAACCCAACTCCGATGAAGGGACGCCTTCCCCCAACCGGGATCTCCCCACCCCGTACCGGGATCTCCCCACCTCTCCTTGCGAAAGGCGTCGGAAAAGGCCGGATTTTCCGCCGTGATACCAACTGCCACCCATCGCCAGAAGTCGACGTCTCAGGGAATCGGAGATCGCCATTAGGAGCCCTCGATCTGCCCCTAGCAGTCGGCGGTCGAGATGAAGCCCTCTTGAAACCCGCCTGAGTCGCCTGAGATGGAACCCTAGTCGGGTGTTTTTGGCCGCCTGAGTCGCCAAAATCGCCACTCCGTGAAACCCGCATTGTGAAAAATTGACCTATGAGTATATATATATATATATATATATATATATATATATATATATATATATAACAGCCATATGTTCATCGTGCTTATACTTCAAAAATCTTTGTTTAAACTTATTTTCATTTGCAAAACAATCACTACCATACTCTCCTCTTTTTCCTTCGTCTAACTTTTTTTCCGGGTTGCAATATTTTCTACCATCTGCTCACTATTTCTACATTTTTAGATAAGTATAAATTATATGCTACCATATTTTACACGTAATTCTCCTTTCATCTATCTAATTATTTTGAGCAATATTTGTGTTCCACCCAACCAACTATCTCCTTACCCCGCCTTATTTGAACTCGTTCCTTCCGATCTTATTTCGTTACACTTTTGGTTTCTGTTTCCCTTCTTTTGTATAGACCTTTAGTAGTGGGCCTTTGGTTTGTGACGTCGTCGTGGTGCATGTATATATGAGAGTGTGTGGACCTTTATGAGTGTGCTACCCTTAGGACTTAAACGATCGTCTCTCGTGTCATGTGTGTATAATCAGTGTGGTTTGTAATACATGTAAGAAGTTGTCTGGATGATGGTATTCATATGGGTGTGAATTGCGTCATAGCAGGCAACTCCTTGGACTTAGTCTTTCGTATTATAGTATAGCTTATCCTTGGCTGCATGTGATTGTATCAAAACTTTTGTTCTCTTTTAAACCAAATCTTTAAAGTTTTGAGACTAGCACACAAGATCATAACCCCGATATTCCCTCATCCAATACCGCAACTCCACACGTTTTTTTTCCGAATGTTTTAAAATACGCCATTGGCCTTAAACTTCCTTTCATACCCTCTTCGGGAGTGTTATGTTTGATTGTTATGATATTGATAGTAATAGCTATTATTGTTATAGGGTTATGTTTGCGGGTAGGCTTAGAGTGAGATGAGATATGATGTACCGATGGATAGATGATTTTGGAACACAAGGATATGAGATTAGATTTCCTTGGATGAAAAGAATAAGGTGCCCAAGACTTATTTATAATACCGATGTGTGAAGGACCCAATGGAGAACTCTGATTGGATGAAATTATGTATAGGGAGATGAGTACTTAATCGATCTGAAACTTGGACGAGTGATAGATAAGAGTAGCTAGGACGGGATAGTATGATTTAGAGTGATCATGAGAATGAGTAGAACATTTAAAGCATCAAGATCGATTATTAAGTTGACGTGAGAAGACATTGGAAGTAATACGACATGTTGAGATGTTATGAAGATGGATTTTAGTATTATTAGGTGGTTAGATGTTAAGGGTAAGGGCAGATGTAATTTTTGGTTCATTGATTTTGGAGAATAGATTTATGAGTTAAGTGACGGATGATATATTGGGGACATGATGATTGTTGAATTGTGGATGGTAATGTGGATCTATAGTCAGATGCTAGGGCGTGATTCTAGTTGTAGCATTATCCAGTGAAGAGACGCGTTGTGATGGATTATTGAGGAACGTCATTTGAAGTTATAGGATCAGCGATCTCTATGTGTAGATAGGAGAGTTGCGGGTATAAGAGTAGATAGATAGTATTATTATTAGTATAAGTGATTCCGAGGACGGAATCATTTCTAAGGTGGGTTGAATGTAACGGCCGCTTTCTGACCGTTCGTATTTTCTACGTGCACATACTTTTCGTGCACGTATTTTAATTGGCTCTTTCTTGGTTCGGTTTATACGATGTGATATGTCGTTGTGACCGTATGGAAGAGTAGTTATTTGTGGGAGTTTTAGTGAATGTCATTTCATGGTCGTTCTCCCGCAAATCAACTTTGATTGGAGGGACGTCGTGACTTTAGACATCGACATCGGACCTTTTTATTTCTAGTTCATTTTTTGTGGACCTAGCGAGCGATCGGACCCCGTATTCACAACCCTCTCGGAGGCACGGTCACCCCAGCATTTTCCTTTCTTTTTTTTGATGGCCGAGGATCAATCTACTATATTCATAATTAGATATTAAATCTCTTTTTATAAAAATCTTTTTAATTTCCAAATATAAAGTGCTGTACGTTTCTTTTTAAAACTTAACCGTTCTTTTTATAAAACCTAACACTATGCTATGAAATAAGTCAAGCTTGGTTTCTTTTTTTAATAAAAAAAGGGGGATGAATCATGCAAATCCAAAACCGATCTCTCTTCATAACCACCCACATGAACCCCCTCCCTACAAAGAAGCTACTGGCTGCCTAAAAATTTTAAAAACCTAAAAGCCATCTGTGCCCACGTGATGTACATTTCAACCAACCCTACACTCAATTATTTAAACCCTAGGGTTTTCTTTTTCATCTAACCCTATAGGCTCAATAGCTAGCAGCTGCCCCGTACTCTATCTTCTCCTCTCCACGCCATCACACAGACCCCGGCCCTCTCTTCTCCCTCTCACTCGCCTTCAACCCCGGGTCCGACCACCAACACCGACCGGCCGTCGGAAAACCCCTCTCTGACCGCCGGAAACCCCAGCATCAACCTCGAAGCCCTGCGGCCTCCAGCCCTTCTCCCTCACTCGACCTGCCTCCCGAACAATTCCAACCCTATGCCGATGCACCTCCGAGCCCACAGCCCATCGCTCCTATCTCCCACCACCTTCGCCACAAGCCGCACGCCCCTAGGTCGCCACCTTCAAGCCTCGCCCGACCACCACCTTGATTCCGGCGATTCTTCTAAGCCCTGCCTCTCCCCTCCAACTCCGATGACCTCTCCGAGCGGTCTCCACCACCCGCCACTCCGGCGATGTCCTGCCACAGTCGCGCCTTCATCATCCTAGTCACCACTCAGCGCCTCATCATCTTCCTCCTTTCGACTGCGCCGCCCCGTCACCTGCAAGGACATCGAAATGTAAACACACGTAAGTATGATATATTAATTATATATATATATATGTTATAATATGCATGGTAATGAATATTACAAATCCGTGACTGAGTATATCTTTATTCATGTGAATAGTGTTAAGGCACCTTATATCATTGAACCTGGTACACACATTGGTAATAAGATTAGCAAGGTATGCTTGTTAAATTAAACTAACCGTAAGACGATATTAGATTATATTAAGTTCAAGTATGTTAGTACACTATATATGTATTTGTTAGTTGTGTTGCATCAGCTAGCTTCTAATAAATTTTGTGCATAATATTAGACCTATTATAAAAGTACTTTAGTGAAATTAGTATCCACTAGTTATATTATAAATATGGCACATTAATATCCTTCAGTTAAACACATTTTTTTTGCACTAAGTTTTCGTATGGCAGAAATGTTAATATATATAACTTAGCTTACCCATTAGCTAGTAATACATGTTTGTTAATAATTTTTAGTGTTTTAATGTTAGCAGTTAAACCAATACTTAGCTTTCGTTAATACCTATAAGTTAGTGTGTAAACAGAATTTTATAATGGGATATTTAATATTAATTCATTGGCTAAATTATCTTAATTTGATCTAAATGACGCAGATAGTTATGTACGCCCCATTGCTACCATCTGGATCCCGACGTTCTCTTGCATGTTGCCACTCGCCGACGTCCCTTAGCTCGTTGTTGTAGCCGCTCAGACCCGACGTCGGATCTCGCTTGATCGTCTTTCCATGTTAATCTCCTAACTCGTAGTAATAAACCCCACACCGTAGTTAACCAAAACCTAAACTAAAATTGGTCAACTTGAACTAAATTTACTTTCAGTATCTGTAAAACGCTGCCCACCGTAGAAAGATCGAAAATCGGACAATTTTTCTGTGCACATAAGGTAGAAGTCGATCTAGGATGAATGAAATACCAAAATGTGACTTTTGACGATTAGGGTAGTCCCGCCAACCTAGAAACGAACCTAAATAGGATTTATTGAAAATCGCGACCTGACACCGTCGTCGTGACCTGTTTCAGACGGACTACCACGGACGAGACGCCTGGACGAGACGCCCAGGACGGACGACACACTCGCCACCGCAGGCAAGTGTATCCCACTTGCACTTTTGGCCGTGCTTAGGCCTTAGTTGATTAGAACTGATAACTGTGAACAAATAGATCCGAACGTGAAATGATAACGTCCGGGTCACCCTGACGACTTAGACTTGACGACGAAGTCTATGTCCGACGAACAACAACTTTTGACACCGTAGGATTGTCTTGAGCGTGCGTGCGTGTGGACACCCTAGAACAACATCTCCCGTACACTGGTCGTGTCATGTCACTGTTACACAAAAAGCCTTCGGGCGTTTCAGATGGTTCCCGAAAGGAAGTGATCTCCGTGATACAAAAAGCCTGCGGGCGTTTCAGGTGCTTCCCTAGCGGAAGTGATCTCTGTACTTCTTGTCCTGAGTTCTGGGGTTGGGGTAGGGTTGAGCGTGCGTACAGGGAGAGGGTCTGATCCCCCTCAACCCGTAAGGCGTGAACCCTTCGTGTCTCACAGTGTCGTGTCATGTCCGTCTTGTCTTGTCTAGTTCCGTCTTGTCCTGTCACCTTTAGGATAGTCCCGTAGTCAGTAGCACACGCTACGACTACTGTTTGCAGCGCTTTACCTTCATGCTGTGTTACTTCCTTTTTGTTACCCTGTTATAACCCCAGCATGCTAATCAACCAGTAAACTGTTGTTTAATAGTTTGGTACACTTACAGTAGAGTCTAACCCTTTTTGTAGACTTTACCTGACGTACAGTTCCTTTCTTTTGGGTGATGTACGTCAGGTGTTGAGCCAGAGTACGTGGACGAGTCGGACACACCGAAGTATGTGGAGTCAGAGGATGTCGACCCGGAGGACGTACCTGACGAGGACCAGACTTAGACGTTTCCCACCGCTGCGGACTTCCAGAGGTTACTACTTTTAATCTGGGTGGGTAGCACCACTTTACTCTCTGCCTAGGTTTGGTGCTTCGCACTATTAGTTTCCTTTTCTGTAGTTTGTTGCCATGCTTAGGCTTCTCTTTTTTTAGACTTTTGTACTCGCTGGATATTATCTCTCTATTTTAATGAATGCCACTTTCTTTCTGTACTTTCTATTGTTTCGAATCTTATTAATGCAAGAACCTGGAAATTTTAAAATGGTACTCCTACAGACGCTTATTGGGTCCGAGCTTCACAGCTCCGGCCTAAGCGGGCCTTGTCACGTTTCGCTTCTGTTGTTTTGGGAAGCGGGGCGTGACAGTTATTGATATTAGCATTAGTAATATAAATTGAATGTTTATGTATGATAGCAGTGTAATAAATTCGTTGTGTTATGGTTGTCGTATATTAGTAGTTATCTATACGTGAAGTACTGCAATTGTATTTGCTAGTGTGAAACTATTTATATGTAGGTATCTGTAACATGGTTATGTGATAAGTGAGTGATAGTTATATAAGGGATGTGCATGACTATATGAATGATTAAAGTACATGTATGAATTTGACTATCTATGAAGGGTATAAGTATAGAATGTTCATCTATATACATGTTTGTAGTATTAATATTTGATTACCTAGTGCATATATAAGCACTTGTAGTAACTATACATGGTTTGAATTATAGTGTGATGTGATTGGGATAGTTACTAGAGTGGCTAGATATTTTTGTAGTTAGAAAGTCCGAGGACGGACTTTATTCTAAGGTGGATAGGATGTCACGGTCGCTTTTCGATTGTACATTTTCGTGTACATTCTTTCCTTTCGTATGCGTATTTTTAGTTGCATCTTCTCGTATCCCAAACGTGCGATGTGATATGTCGTTATGACCCTATGAAAGAGTACTTATTTGTGGAATTATTTGTGAACGTCATTTCACTGGTCGTTCTCCCACACAACAACTTTGTTTGAAGGGGTGTCGTAACTTTTACCTTCGTCGTTTGATCTTTTTATTTTTGGTTACGTTCCCCGTTCCCCTAGCTCGTGACCATTCTTCTTAGTCTCGACCCTCTCATCGACACGGTCGTCCAGGTATTTTTCTTATAATTATCGGACATCGCTAGACCCGCTTTTTCCCCCTGATCACCTTCTAATATACTTAGCCTAATTAATTTGAATTTCAAATCACCCTAATTAAATCTCATTAAATCCATACAAATCAACATGATTTTCCTAAACTATTCGCCACCCTATATTAAACTAAGCTATACCCCCTCCCTCTCACATCTTCTCTATCCAATCAACCTAAGTGCACCCATTTCTATGCCCTATTTAGCACCAATTCAATGTTAAAACGTAGCCTTCCCCTAGGGTTTAGAAACCCATGCAACTAGCTGCCAACCAACCTTAAAACTCACGGCCAACACCCAAGACTCGCCGACCATCAACCTCCGGTGATCCCCTTGCTCTGACCACCCTCCTCCACGCCAGTAACCTTCTCCTCCTCCTCCTAGAAGCTGCAACACCCTTCATCTCCATTGAAAAACAGCCAAGCACCCCTCACCCTAAAACTCACGGCCGACACCATTACTGCTGTCGCCGGCCACCCCCTGCCGCCGCCCAAGCCATCCCTCTACTCTGGCCATCCTCCCCCTCGACGACCACCTTCCTCCTCTTCCTAAAAACCCCCACGCAAGCCCTTAAAACCCTACAAAAAACAGTCATCCTCCCATCTTTATAGCTCACGGCCGGCCACTTCCGCCGCCGGCCACTTCCGCTGCCGGCCAGCCACCGCCGGCCGCCCCATCTGCCACCCGGGCAACTCACTAGGCCGCAATTCCAGATCCACAAACCACAAACCACAATCCTCCGACAACAACCACAAAACCTAAAGTTACCTATCAAAATCTGTCGTTTCACCCTCCTTGCTCGCTGCGTCGTTGCCGCGCACCCCCCTCGACGGCCGTCCAGATCCACACGACTGTCCCCTAGGCCGTAGACCCTTGCACGGCCTTCCTTCGCCGCTGGTGTTTGTTTTGCTCGTCGTCATTTGCGCATTGTGCTACCGTGGTTGCTAGCTGTCCGTCGTACCCTTTGCGCTACCGGAATCCAACCCCTAACGTCGCTACCCGACGTCAGTGTAGCTCTCGCATCGTGCTAAGGGTAATCTTTGAACCGTAGGACCCCCACAGCGCATGCTAATCAAGACTAAAAACCGTAACTTTACTGCTTTAAATAACTCACTAATCAAGATTTAATAACTGGGACTGTAGGCTGGATTGGACTGAGCACATAGGTAGATCTTAGACTTGTTAAACAGAGATCGCAGCGTGATTGTTTTCAGGCAAGTGATACTTGCCCAGTTTTTGTTTAGGCCATGTTTTAGGCCAATCTGTGAAATATCGTAAAAGAGACCAGGCGATGAAATGATAGTCGCCTAGACCCCTTATTTGATCTAGCTTGACAACGGAGCTAGGTCCAATAACCTTGCTATCATTTCATGTCGCATGTCACGTTTACTTTCAAATTAATTGTACGCACTTTTAACTGCTTATTGCCATGTTCATGCATCTTGCCATGTCATTCCATACATCAACTTGCTCTATCATGATTGTGTAGCACACACTACTTTAAATTGTAAGCTGCAGCGAGTAGGATTTTAACTCCTAAATATTGATTGAGGCTAGGCACCTGCTTGTCGGGTACAATCCTGTGCCAAACCAAAAACACTTTCTTGCCCGTGATCCAGAAGCGAGCATAGTGTGTTAAGGAAAAACCAATGCTCGATACACGTGGAGCGGTAGGGTTAAACGGTCACTTGAGTGTAGAAGTATACCTGCACAGTGACTTCATCCAAACGGTGGAAACCATATGCATGAAGTGATAAATTAGTGTTCGTGAATTCGTGAAATAGTGTTTCGTAGTTTCTGTTACGACGTGCATGCTTTGTTACCATCATGTCATTTTAATTATTGCATTCTTTTAATGCCATGCCATTTCATCATGTTAAAACTGTTAGTTGCATTACTTTTTATATGTTCCTTGCACAAAAGCCTTCCGTTTACCATTTGGAGACTTTTGCTGACATGCACCCTCTTTCTCTTTTGGTGTCGCATATTAGGTGGTGAGTCTGAGTTAGTTGCAGAGGATGATCAGTACGCAGATGTTGAGTTTGAGGTTTCTGCTGAGGCAGAGTTGGAGGACACTGGAGACCAGTCCTAGCCTCGCCAAGAGACTTATCTTAGTTGTTGATGTTATCTTTAGATCTGCTGTTAGGTTATCGGTGTGTAGCACCTTATCTTTATGTTGTATTTTTTGGCCATGCTTAGGCCTTCTCTTCAGACTCTGCGTTTCTTTATGACTATCTATGTATGTTTGGAATAAAATCTATGTATGTTGAATGTTGGATAATTTTAATTGTCTATCTTTCTTTATTATTATTGTTGTTTCATCGTAATGCAAAGAACCTGCTAATGGGTTAAATTATCAAACGCTTATCAGACTATAGCTTTACAGCTCCAAGTCTAAGCGGACCTCTTCACGTCTCGCCTACCATACTTGAGAAGCGGGGCGTGACAAATTTCAAAGGGGCTTTTGGAGATTCAGTTTGAGGGTTTTGATAAACCTATAAAGGAAGCCCCTACTGTTCCATTGAGGGGTTACTCATCCATTCAAGCTTTCATCTTCAAGCATCTCAAGCTCTTAAATCCTAAAGCCCTAGAATTCCAATCTTTTCCTCTCTTGCTCTCCAACCTAGAATCAAAGTGATATCTTCTAGGCAATTGGTGGTGACAAGAGAAAGCTCTTTTCACTCTTCAAGAGAGACCTCAACTCCTTCAAGTTCTACTTCAAGGCATAGGTGATTGTAAGTGTTGTCATTTCAGTATTTCATATCTTTCGTAATTAGATTAACTCTCCGTTTGTGAGAGTGGTTTGCTTGCTCCCAAGTTGTGGGAGTCAAGGACATCGAGTGTATTTCGTTTTCACTTGTAGGGTTGCTACAAGTGGGTTTAAAGGAAACTTCAAGTTAGGGTTCTAATTCGAGTATCCGGTGGTATCCGGGTGGAAGAGACGTAGAATTACCGGGAACAAGTCGGGAGTTGACTTGGATAATCCAAACCCTTGAAACATCCTTGTGTTTGCACTGTTTCAATTTAGGGTTTATTTATATTCCGTATTAATTATTGGTTAGGAATTTAATTTGGTATAACTATCGTTTTAAATTACATAAACACTATTCAACCCCCTTTTAGTGTTTTCCTCGTAGCCAGGTACTTACACTAATCTAGCCTTATTCCTAGCTAACTGACCAAATTCATCTAATTTATTCGTAAATACCCATTTAGTTCCGATAAAAAGCTGATCTGAAGGTCTTGGTACCAATTCACATACATCATTTCTTTGAATTGATTAAGTTCTTCCTACATTGCTATAATCCATGAACTATCTTTACATGCTTCATTAACACTGTTTGGTTCGATGGAAGATATAAATGCACATTGAGTCATTTGTTCAATTTGTGATCTAGTTATTACTCTATCAGAAATATCTCTAATAACCACCAAATCATGTGGATGGTTAAGAACTTCAACAAATGCTTTAAGAAGACTTGTATTATCAGAAATTATTTCAGGAATAGATTTAGTAGATTATCATTATCATCATTGTTGTCTACCTTAGTATTTTCTAATGAACTAGTGATGTGTACTGAATCATCTTTATCAATAGGTGTGATGGGTATATAATTCTCATCAAAACTTACATAAAGCGATTCTTCAATACATAACGTTCTCTTATTATAAATCCTATAGGCTTTAATACATGTAGAATAAGCTACAAATATACATTCATCAGATTTAGAATCAAACTTATCTAATGAATCTTTAGTATTTAGAATAAAACATTTACAATCAAAAACTTTAAAATATGATACTTTAGGAATTCTATCATAGAAAAGTTCAAAACAAGTTTCATTACGTTATGGTCTTACCAAAATTCTATTCAATACCTAACATGTAGTAGCAACAGCTTCGGTCTAAAAATATTTTGGTAAAGAACTATCACATAACATGGTTCTAGAAATTCTTGTAAAGTTCTATTTTTCCTTTCAACCATACCATTTTGTGGTGCGGCTCTAGGAAAAGAAAAATTGTGTGTTTTGCCATGTTTATCACAAAATTTTGTAAATAATTTATTTTCAAATTCTCCACCATAATCATTTCGAATAGTAATCATGGATGAAGATTTTAACTTTTGAATTC
Source organism: Scilla litardierei (assembly GCA_030789695.1). Lineage (NCBI taxonomy): Eukaryota > Viridiplantae > Streptophyta > Magnoliopsida > Asparagales > Asparagaceae > Scilla > Scilla litardierei. The sequence continues at coordinate 124,682,784 of CM061133.1, forward strand.
TTTTACAAAGATTGTAAATTCTTCAAATGCATCATTTTTATGTTTCAAAAATAATACCCAAGTATATCTTGAATAATCATCAATAATCACAAATGCATATTTATTTCCATTTAAAGAAGCTATTCTAGAACGACCAAACAAATCTAAATGTAATAGTTTAAGTGGTCTTTTTGTAGAAATTGCAACCTTTGATTTAAATGAAGATTTATGCATCTTTCATTGTTGACATGCATCACAAAATTGTGTGTGATTAAACGATATATTAGGAATTACTGAAACTAACTTATGTTTGGAAATACGTGCCAAATGTTTAAAGTTAGTATGTCCAAAACGTTTATGCCATAAAAGAGTATTTTCTGTATATGCTAATAAACAATGATCAATTGAAACTATTTTCATGCATAATATGCATATATTATTCTTACGATTACCTTGAAATAATCTATTACCCTTATTAAATTCATATATAATGCATGCATTCTTTTCAAAAACTATTTTAAAATCCTTATCACATAATTGAGAAATGGATAAGAGATTGTGTTTCAACCGTCAACGAGGAGCACATTTTCGATGATTGGCTTAGTTGGATCACCAACTGTTCCAATGCCAATAACTTTACCTTTGTTGTTATCACCAAAAGTAATAGAGCCACCATCTTTAAATTGAAAGGTTAATAGAATTTTGATGTTCCAAGTCATATGTTTGAAACATCCATTATCTAGTATCCATCTTTCTTTTATAGGTACCAGAAAAATAAACAATAAATATTAGTACCCTTTTTATATGGGTCCTTTGGATAAATACTTAGGAAACCAAACCAAGTGGAATTTGATTTCTTAAAATAATTAGAAGAAAGAATAACATTTTTCATAAAGTTAGTAACATATAAATCCTTGTCATATAAGCACGCATCTTTAGGAACCCAAATAGTATGCATAATGGATTTTTTAGAAGGTGCAACATAATTGGATTTCTTAGAAGAATCAATTTTCTTTGCATTGACAAAAACATGCTTCTTCTTTTCCAAATTAATATCATTACTAAAACTATTGGATTTGGAAGAATGCTTATAGCCTAATCATTGTCGATGATTAGCATGATGTTGTAAATTAAGTAAATCATCGAGATTATTTTGTCCTTTATTAAACTTATTAATATTAGAAGACATATCATCATATTTCAACTTTAATGAAGAAATATCTTTATCTAATATATAAATATGAGACAACATATTCTGATTCTCAGATGTGAGAATCTCCTTTCATGAAGTAATTTTTCATTTTTAGAAGATAAGGATTCCTTCTCATTTTTGACATTATCTAATAATAATGAAGATGAAGTTAGTTCTTGATGTGAAAGAACTAATGCCTTATGTTGAGAGCTTAACTTCTTAAAACAAACATATAAATTATTAAAGGCTTCTAATAGTTTTTCATTATCTAAACTACTTACCTCATTGTCATTTTGCGCCATAAAGCACATATAAGCGTTTTCTTCATCAGTGTGTTCGTTGGTTTCTTCTTCGTCATAAGATGATGAAGAATCCCAAATGGCTACCAATGCCTTCTTCGCTTTATAAAACTTATTATCTTTCCTGAAATTGTTAGATGTTCTCTCTTTTGACTTAAGGAGTGGACAATCCTTTTGCATATGTCTAGGCCTGTTATACTGAAAACATAGAGAAGCATCAGTATTCTTAGATCTTAAATTATTAAACTTACCTTTACGTACAAATTTTTTGAAGTTTCTAGTGATTAATAACACATCATCGTCGTCCATTTCTGAATCATCGGTATCTGATGATGCATTGAATGCAAACACTTTTTTCTTTGAGTCCGATTATTCCTTGCGATCTTGGAGATGAACTTCGTAAGCCACTGCGAGTTGATAAGTCATTGGCTTCCTTTATGGTTGTGGTCTTTTTCTCCTATTCTGTTGTTATGGCACGAAGAATCTTCCTGATTTGTTCTTTTTGAGTATATGTCTTACCAAGAGAAATTAGAGAGTTTGTGATGTCAGTGAATCTAGTAACCATCTCTCCGGTTGTCTCGTTGTCCTTCATTCTAAATAGTTCATACATGTGAATAAGAACAGAGTTTTTAGTCTCCTTAACTTTACTAGTTCCTTCGTGTGTTACCTCGAGTGTATGCCAGATATCATATGCTGATTTGGACAGGGAGACACGATTGAACTCATTCTTGTCCCTAGCGCAGAATTGTGCATTCATCGCTTTTGAGTTGTGAGTTGCAGTGGATTTTTCAATAGCGGTGCATTGAGTATAAGGAGTTGTACGCTTCACGTATTTAGTTTCCAAAATTTTCCATAGTTCGTAGTCGATGCTTTGAAGATTGATGATCATCATTGTCTTCCAATATGAGTAGTTAGAAACGTTGAATAGTGGAGGCATTGTTGTATAGTGCCCTTCTGGAAATTATGAAGAAGAAGTTGAATTGTTCGTCAGATAGGTTTAGGCCGTAAAATAAGAGTACAGAAATAAATGAACACAATCCATAAAATTTCAATCCTCTACCCCGTAAAATAAATGAACGCAATCCTACAGAAATAAATGAACGCAAACACAGAGATTTATCCGTGTCCGGATCCTCATGATCCTAGGTCCAGTCCTCTACCCCGTAGAGATTTCAATCCACTAAAACACTTGCTCCCCGTAAGCAATCAACATATAAAGATGGCAACACTCCCCGTGTTGCAAAATTGTACAATCTCTTCAACAAGAGATTCACCAAATAAAGTAAAGAAAGAGTATGAGACAATATCACCTATAGCCTTGATAATGTAGGAATTATGACGCAAGGTTGGTGATGGATTCTCCAAGGTTCTGGATGAGAATTGATTGTATAACACACTTGGAGAATGGACTTCTTATCGAGGAAGAATTTCTGTAGAGGTTCCCCAAAGAAATCTGAAAATCACTCACTTTTTAGAGAGAGAAAGTAAAATTAAGAATAGAGAGAGAGAGAGAATGAATTTTCGTGAGTTTTAGACAGGGGTCTGGGGTTCTATTTATAGCTCAAAAAGTTAGGTCTTGAACGTTGGAAAACTGACTAAATTTCAAAAAATTCTGAAACATTTTTGTCAAATTAGTCAACCAAATGGGTCATTGGTCAACCAATATTTTTGCAAATTTTAGGTTTTGACTGTTGAAATATTGTTTCGGGAAATGACAAAAAACTGACAGCCGAAACTGCCATAAACATGCAAAAATATGGGTGTTTGGGGTGGTTTGAGAAACTGATATAATCAGTTATAAAAACCAATTATCAATATTCTGAAAACTGACTGGTCTGCCAATAAACTTGATTAGTCGACCAAAAATTTGAAATATCAAATTTTCGAAAATTCTCAGCAAATGATCCTAATGACTTAACAATAATTCTGGGAAAATTTTGGAATTTTCGGAATTTCTGGAATTTGTGATTGGTTGACCAGAAGGTGGTATTGGTCGACTAATTTGGTGTTTGACTCATTTTTTGAGGACGGAACCTAAACGACTAAGATAGACCATCATCAAGGCTGTCACATTCTAAGTATTTGCAAGAAAGAAAATGAAGATTACATCATGTATCAAAAGGTTATATAAAAAATATGGCGATAAGCTTCAGCATGAACTTGATGCTTCTTGCAATGTGTAGTCTGATTATTATCTGATTTGAGTGTGTCTATAAAATTTGCATAGATAAAGTTAGTATACACATATAAATGTTTATATATCATCAAAACCTTCTGAGGAGTTGTGAGTTTCCAACATTGAGGTGAAATATAAGCAATAGTGTGCCACATGTGTGAAACATGCGAGTGAGCATTTAAATCATTTACACAAGAAACATTTCTACCATTCATAGAAGCGTTGATGAGAATGATTCCTATGAGTAGAACCATCATGCATATGCGAAGTTGAAGAAGTGTTCATAACATTTTATTTTTGAACAGGCTTCTTATGCAATGAAGAGTACAAAAATGCATGATTCCTCTTTTGCTTTATATTCAATTTTGATTTTTGGTCAAAATCAAATTTGGATGTGACAAACCCCTTAGAAGACTCTCCCACAAAATTGTTTTAGATTCTTATCGGAGAAAATCTTGGTTTGGACAAGTTTAAAAATGAAAATCCAAAACCCTTATTCTTACTCAAAAGTTGAGTACACAATAGCTCATACTTCTTCAAATGAGAAGAAATGTTTTCATCCCCAGCAGACAGACGTGAGCTAAGCTCAAGACATTGTGATTTGAGGCCAATATCTCATTTCTCATGTCAATTTGAGAATCCTTCTCAAAATGGGTAGAGTCACAATCTAAAACGTGAGCATCGTTCAGAAGATAATTGAGAGAAGAATTTTCTTCTTGCAACTTAGGAATTTGAGAAAGAAATCCTTATTTCTCGACATGCAAAGATTCAATTAAAGACAAATGAGATGCATGCAAAGAAGTGCAATCCTGTGTTTCATCATGATGTGAAATTGCACAACATTAATGAGCATCCAATAAATTTCTATTATTAACTGTATGATGCTCATAAGAAGATTGAATTTGAGAAACATTAACAATGCTTGACTCGAAGATACCATCATCCTCAGAAACTTTGCCAAAGATGTACTTGGCATGAAAATAGCTCCAAACATCATGTGCCATCTCCAACCATAAAATCTTGTCAAACTCATAATCGAAGGTGGAGATGCATATAATCCTCTTGGCTTCAGCATCAATCATGGTCTTTGAAGTAGCCATAGACACCGTTTCCCAAAGATTGTTGCTCTTGAGGTAATCAATCATCGTATTCCTCCATTAAGCATAGTTCTTCCTATCAAAGTAAGGTGGAGGTCATTGAAACGAAATCATCATGCTTATAAAAGCCTCCAAACCAATGCTTTGATACCACTTGTTAGGACCATTGTTTGTTGGGACCTGTGGATACACAATACACTAGAAGGGGAGATTAATAGTGTAATGGCAAGGCAAATGTGTTATGCAACAAAAATAAAAATATTTCGCTCAACAAAAAAGAGCACAACACCAATGCAAACACAAACACAATGCGTATCCTAGTTCAGATTCCTATACTGCCGATCCTACTCTAGTCTCATATTGTAATCGCATTCCATGAATTTCACTTGCACCATAAACCATGGCTTATACAACCAACACCACAACTGATCGCGCCCGGATATACACCCGGAAAACGATTGTAGTTTTACCGCAAGCGCACGGTGTAGTTGCGAGTGGGTATCGAACACGAAGAGGTGGTGTTGGCTCCAATCTATCCTAGGTTGGTTTGACTACGAAGGTTTTATTGGTGGAGATGGGTATGATGTGAAGTAATGACAATGGTGATGGATGTCGGTGTCAGTGATAAAGATGTTGGTCAAATATCGATTCAAATACAATATAATAAAAGTGTCTAGGGCTAAGAAATCCTCACTACAGATCATCATACATCTCTGTGAATCGTGAATCTCAATATTACTAGACTTGTGCTAAGGTGAACTAGTCGTAACTGAATATAGAACCAAGCTCACGCTCTCGCGCTATTGCCAGTCTATATCAACCTAGATTAGGGCCCACTCTCGTGCAAACCCTAACCTTAGCCACTAGCATGAAGATTGACATCATCGTCCAATCGCACCTCGAGCCCACTCTCGTGCAAACTCGAGTTACGTTCTAGGTTGTGATAGTTCGTATTCGTCCAATCCCTTGCAAATGAATATGGGTATAGATTTATTGTAAAAATCCTAGCTTTGGTCCAATCTCTTGCAAAACAAGTATAATCAATCTCGATTATAAACCTAAATCGTATATCTAGGCTTTCCCATTGATCGGAATCCAATCTCTTGCAAACCCCAAATCGATGGAAATTCCTAGCTATCCGTAATAAATCAATCACAACCTAACCCCTTTAGCAATTCCAGCCACATAGAGATTCATTCATCACAAATCTGAAATTAGATCCATAGGGTTCATCCCTTTCCCTATAACAACTATCAACCAAGCCTAGCAATAACGATATAGGAATCAATAAAAAACATTGCTTGCATGTAAAAAGATATCAAATCAAACATTCAAATAATAATAACAAAGATACTTATATTTGATGAAGAACTTCAATCCCAATACAAGCTTTTAGATCCAAGAGGGGGCCTAGGGCATGGCGTAACCTCTAAAAAAGGTCTCTAAGAAAACATAAAGGAAACTCCCCTCTAATGATGGCTACAAACCTCTTATGTAGCCCCCCAAAACCCTAGCAAATAATCCTAGAAAACCTCTGAAATTCGTGCCCAAAACCAGCTCTGGCCGCAACCTAAGTTCTAGGCCCGCAGTTACTCGGGCCGAGTGGGAATATGACTAGGCCGAGTGGAAATTCCAGCACTGTAGTATCAACTTGCAGAAATTCTTCAGATTTCATCCGACCTCCGATTGGCGTGTTCTTGGTGGCGTTGTAACCGTCATGAAGTCTATTATCCATAAAAAATATGAGAAAAATAATTTGCCCATTGGAATGATAGGAGATTTCAAAAAAGTGAGAGGCTGTCTGAAAATCTGGGCGCTCATATCATTCGCCGAGTGGAGGTATGACTCGGCCGAGTGAGAAGTGTGACTCGGCCGAGTAGGATCTTCTAATGTTCTCTGAAAACTCCAGAGAGTCTGCTTTGAAGTTAGGGTTTGGGTACTCTGGCGCTCTGCGTCACTCGGCCGAGTGGGATTCATCACTCGGCCAAGTGGGTCTTCTGCTGTGCTCCCCAGAATTCCAAAGAGTTTGCTTTGATTTCCTTCAGAAATTTTGACTCACTCGGGCAAGTGGAGTTCTCTACTCGGTCGAGTGGAATTCACCACTCGGCCGAGTGCATTGTGGCACTCAGGTAAGGTAGATGTTCTTTGTATCAGGCATACTCGGTCGAGTACGCTGCTTCACTCGGGCGAGTGACTAGCGTGACTAGGCCGAGTGGCCTATTTTTAGAATCCTTCCTTCTCATCCGCGCCTCCTCGACGATTCTATCGATCTTCTTCTTCTCCTGCTCATCGTCCAGCGCCGTTAGCTCCTCAATAAGGCCATGAGCGATGCTCCAGTACGCGTACAAGTCTCTTAGGCTCATTTTTGCTCCCGATTGCTCCATATTTCCTGAAATCCGACAAAAACAAGAAATAGTGAAAAGTAACATAATATCGTCGAATAATCATGAAAAGCACGATATGGGCAATCGAAATGGTATGCAAACATGCAGAAAAAGGTGTAAATTATGGACCGATCAAAATCCATCAAGCTTACCTCTTACTCGTCCTCGAGGAGGATAAGTAGAGAGACAAACTTGGCAGATGAAAACAAAGGAAATGAAATGAAAAGGAAAGAACACGAAGTGGAAGGAGTCGCTAGATTATTCTCTCAGATATTAATCCATAAGCTACACATCACGATAACTCAGAAAATACGAATCACATGCTATAAAGATTTCATATCTTACTTAAACATGGTACTTGCAAACTTTTAAGAACAACAAAAGGGTCTCTCTAAATTCATACAATCAATTCATATCCACATCTTGCATTTCATAGAATTTGATATACAAATGTTGGCGATGCACTTTTCAATCAAGAGTTATAACAGAAGCATATAAGAATCACACCAAGCATGCAATGGAGAATGGAATAAATCATGGCATTCAAATATTTATATCGATTCATAAGAAATCTCCATAACTAATGTATTTTGCTAAGTTTTAGCATTATCAAACTTCCCCATTCGTGCACCTCTTCACTCTAATGTCGCACTCACTCATATGGTCAAGTGAATTCACGCCCCCAATCTTAGCTTGAGACATCGTATCTAAAGGAATATGATAGTTGAAAATGGGATTTTTGCCTTAGTTTTCCCAAGTATTTTGTGGCTCTAATAATAAGATAGAGAAATATTTTCCTTTTTCTTTTTGAACTTTTTGTTTCTCATTTTTCTTTTTGGATTTTTGTAGGAGCTACATGATTTTATTTTTGGTTTATGGCTCCTTTTTGGCTTTTTGTACTTTTTTCAAGCTAACTTTTTCTTTTGTTGGGATTTTTGGAAAATATATGCGATATAAGTAGCTTTAGGAGGTGAACTTAAGTGACATGTAAAGAATAAAAGATATTTATGGAGAAAGAAATAATATAACACTCGGTTCACTTATAAGATGTGCACAAACGGTTCAGTAAGATAATATCTCAACTAAAGCTCATATTTAAGCATGGATATTCTTAATCATCTCAATAAAAAATGAAGTCAAGAGGTAAAGCGTACAATCATATCAAGCATGCAACAGAAGGCGAATAATACAATAAGGCAGATGCTTTCGATATACAATTGATGCGTGAATCTTGGTGCACTTCTAATAAAAGCATACTAAACATTAATCCACACATTCAGCTTCAATTAATATCATGCATTTATATAGAGGAATCATCAAAAGAATATATATAAGGAAGCACATGGATAGTAGGACTATGGAATACTGTAAGTAGCATGGCAAGGAATAATAAATATCGTGATGGTTGCTAAAGCAATAAGAGATATCATCATACGAAATTCATCTAGCGGAAGAAGAGAAAAGAAAATAAAGAAATAAAAGTAAAAGAGAGGAAAGAAAAGAAAGACAAGCGCACAATATGATGCATGAACACACATTAAAGGAAAATAAGATGGAAAAATAAAAAAGATGATGCAAATTTTTTTGAAAAATTCTAAAAAACCTAAAAATAGAGTAAAAGTGCAACTAAATAGCATGGAAATGCACTCCCCCAAGCTTAAACTTCACATTGTCCTCAATGTGATCATAAGAGAAAAAATATGAGGAACAACGATAAATATGGGGTGATGAAAAATGATGAAATGAATGACATGAAATCCTAATACAACTACATGCACATACAATGATGCATGAGAGAGCCTTCCCCCAAGCTTATACCAAACAATCCCATTCAAATGACTAGATCAAAAATGTCACGGCTTTATTAAGTAAACTCAAGTCAAATGAATAAGAAAGTGAGTATTCATTTGAAAGAAAAGCTCGATGGTGGTGAGCAAAAGGATGCGGCATATCAAAATATGAAGATGAAAATTAATATATATAATGGGTTTGGGGTATAAAAATTTTTGTTGCCGTCATATGAGGTGATATTTATTCAAGCAAATCTATAGGTCCTCTCGCTGTCGAGAGGATTCGTGGTTATTTAAAGCATAAAATACTACACTACTAGATTGATATCACCTATAGCAAAAGGCAGATCCAGTATCTTTGCCGATGCAGGCAACTGCTCCAACTGCTCCTTCCGTGGCTCCGCCAGACGCGTGTGTCCACGGACTCCATCATATTCTAGCAATTTGGCTCCCAGCATCTCTCTAAGGACTCCACCTGTACCCTGCAGAGATAAGCCGCATCAATCTGATGTAGATAATTGTTCCCCAAAATAAATGTATTCCAAAGAGGGTCATCAACATAAGTATTTAAAATTAAGGATGGTTGACAACACTTCCCTAGAAATAAATCTCTACTCTCGTGCACCACGTTAATCAACTCCTCGTTGTTCGCCTCAGGTTGTTCAAGTAGCTTTGGCATATAAGCATGGGTCTCATCAGGCAACTGCTTATTATCGTCAGACATATCCCATCGCACCTCCTGATCATATTCAATAGCATCCATAGGTGTTAACTCCTTGCTCTCCTCCTCGTATACATCCCATTGGGCCTCTTGATTTTATGTATGTGTATCCTACAAAAGGTGCAATGAGTTGTCAAAATCTGAATCATAGTAAACATCATACACGGGAGGGGAATCAAATATAAAGGTCGAGGGAGTAAAGAGATCTCCCTGAAGGGGAGCCATAAGCTCTGTGGGATAGCCTTCGGCATCAGTGGAAGGGTGGTCCTCTGAGGGATGATCAGCCTCTGTAGAAGGTGGGGATGGCTGCGGCAGCTCAAAAGGAGGGGGCACAATTCGGGCTCCATCTGTGTGCAGATGTCATCGTCCCAAGTCACGACCTCCTCGATGGTCTGCTCTGCCACTGTAGTCATGGCCTTCTCAATAATATTCTCTAATGGTATATGCTGCTCTAACTCATGTGGGTGGCAAGGGGAGGTGACGACATCACAAGGTGGCTCTATAGGCTCATGTAACTCGACGGTGGTGTAAAAATGGGTCTTGTGCCCCTCAACTAGAGCGTAGACTCCATCATCAATTGTGCATGTAGGAGAGATACAATGAGTAATAAAGTGTTGACATTCGAGCTTAAAAGGATCACCTGCCGTTATTGTCAATGGACCGGTTTCTCGGACTACGTCGACAATGTTTCTCAATAGGTCCATATAAGTGTCCTCCTTTGGCAGCTCAGATGTCTCTATTTGTGGAGTGTTGATGGTGTAAAGGTGGATATATCATCTTCAAGTGAAGCATACACTCCATCTATGATAGTACCTGCACCAGAGACATCAGCCATAACGAAATCGATGAATACTTGGTCAGATGGTTTACCTACCATAACAGTTAATGAACCGATAGATCGAGCATCATCTATCATTTGCTCCAAGGTTGCTGCCAACTGCAGATCACTAAACTTTTCCACTTGCATCATCCTCATAAACTCTTGTGATTGTACTTTTAGCCCTCTAGCAAAGATATTGAATAGCTGGGAACCATCCCACACATAGTCTGACTCTGCCGGGAACATTCCTAACATTTTTTCAAACCTTCACAAGGCTTCCCTGAAGGACTCTCTATCAGCCTGATAGAATGAAGCGAGATATATGTAGAATTGTATAGAACCCGGTCGGATATTCTTTGGAAGCACCATCGCTGCAACAATTGTACCTGATCAATCAAAGTAAACAACCTAGAAAAGACGTCAGTTGTACAAAGAGAGATAAAGATAATAATAATAGCAGGTGGTGGGAAAAAATCTATCCCTGTTTTTTGGTTTTTTTGTTTTTTTATAACGTAATCTAATCAACCTAATTGTGACAAATTGGCTCCCGACAGAAAACACCTCCCCGGCAACGGCGTAAAAAACTTGATCGTGCCCGGATATAAACCCGGAAAATGATTGTAGTCTGACCACAAGCGCACAGTGTAGTGGTGAGCGGATATCAAACACGAGGGGTGGTGTTGGCTCCAACCTATCCTAGGTTGGTTTGACTATGAAGGTTTTATTGGTGGAGATGGGTACGCTGTGAAGTAATGACAATGGTGTTGGATGTCGGTGTCGGTGATAAAGATTTTGGTCAAATATCGATTCAAATACAATATAATAAAAGTGTCTAGGGCTAGGGAATACCCACTACGGATCATCATACATCTCTGTGAATCGTGAATCTCAATATTACTAGACTTGTGTTGAGGTGAACTAGTCGTAACTGAATATAGAACCAAGCTCACACTCTCACGTTATTGTCGGTCTATAGCAACCTAGATTAGGGCACACTCTCATGTAAACCCTAACCTTAGCCACTAGCATGAAGATCGACATCATCGTCCAATCGCAACTTGAGCCCACTCTCGTGCAAACTTGAGTTACGATCTAGGTTGTGATAGTTCGTATTCGTCCAATCTCTTGCAAACGAATATGGATATAGATTTATAATAAAAATCCTAGCTTTGGTCCAATCTCTTGCAAACCAAGTCTAGTCAATCTCGATTATAAACCTATTCTAGGCCTTCCCATCGATCGGAATCCAATCTCTTACAAACCCCAAATCGATGGAAATTCCTAGCTATCCGTAATAAATCAATCACAACCTAACCCCTTTAGCAATTCCAGCCACATAGAGATTCATTCATCACAAATCTGAAATTGGATCCATAGGGTTCATCCCTTTCCCTATAACAACTTTCAACCAAGCATAGCAATAACGATAGAGGAATCAATAAAAAACATTGATTGCATGTAAAAAGATATCAAATCAAATATTCAAATAATAAGAACAAAGATACTTAGCTTTGATGAAAACTTCAATCCCAATACAAGCTTTTAGATCTAAGAGGGGGCCTAGGGCATGGCCTAACCTCTAAAAAAGGTCTCTAAGAAAACATAATGGAACATCCCCTCTAATGACGGCTACAAAGATCTTATATAGCCCCCCAAAAACCCTAGAAAATAACCCTAGAAAACCTCTGAAATTCATGCCCAAAGGCAGCTCTGGCCGCAACATAAGTTCTGGGCCCGCTGTCACTCGGGTCGAGTGGGATATGACTCGGACGAGTGGAAATTCCGGCACTGCAGCATCAACTTGCAGAAATAATTTAGATTTCATCCGACTTCCGATTGGTGTGTTCTTGGTGGAATTGGAACCGTCATGAAGTCTACTATCCATAAAAATTATGAGAAAAATAATTTACCCACTGAAATGGTAGTAGATTTCAAAAGAGTGAGAGGTTGTCTAAAAATCTGGGCGCTCATGTCATTCGGCCGAGTGGAGGTAAGACTCGGCCGAGTGAGAAGTGTTACTCGGCTGAGTAGGATCTTCTAATGTTCTCCCAAAACTCCAGAGAGTCTTCTTTGAAGTTGGGGTCTGGGCACTCTGGCGCTCTGCGTCACTTGGCCGAGTGGGATTCATCACTCGACCGAGTAGGTCTTCTGTTGTGCTCTCCAGAATTCCAGAGAGTTCGCTTTGATTTCCTTCAGAAATTTTGACTCACTCGGCCGAGTGGAGTTCTCTACTCGGCCGAGTGGAATTCACCAATCGGCTGAGTTCATTGTGGCACTCAGGTCAGGTAGATGTTCTTTGTATCAGTCATACTCGGACGAGTATGCTGCTTCACTCGGGCGAGTGACTAGCGTGACTCGGCCGAGTGGCCTGTTTCTGGAATCCTTCCTTCTCATCCTCGCCTCCTCGACGATTCTATCGATCTTCTTCTTCTTCTGCTCATCGTCCAGCGCCGTTAGCTCCTCAATATGGCCATGAGCGATGATCCGGTACGTGTACAAGTCCCTTAAGCTCATTTTTGCTCCCGATTGCTCCATATTTCCTGAAATCCGACAAAAACAAGAAATAGTGAAAAGTAACATAATATCGTCGAATAATCGTGAAAAGCACGATATGGACAATCGAAATGATATGCAAACATGCAGAAAACCGGTGTAAAATATGGACCGATCAACAACCCAGTGCGATGTTGTAATTATCCACAGAATAGTGGAGTAAACCCTCCTAATAGAGTAAACCCTCCTAGAATGGAGCAAACCCTCCAAGTTAGCAAACCCTCCAAGTGTAATAAACCCTCTACAATGTACTCACAACCTGACTACTAGGTTTCACAAAAGAAACGAAATAAAAAATACAATCTTATATATGCCTTGAATAGATATTACATAAGGGAAGATGAAGGCAATGAAGATTGAAAACCACGTGATGACGTAGAGCCTGATGCACTTGGAAAACATTCTCTCTAGATGCAAGATCAATGCATAACACTTTAACCAAGTGAACGAAGAATGAGAGAAAGAAATGCTCTTGAATTTTTGGCACAAGAAATGTGTTCTGTATTATTAGCATGAGTGCCGAACATGTAGCTCAAATGTGTCTTAAATAAGCCCCCAAATCTGCACAAATTCCAAGAAAACCAAGCAGAAAACTATAGTCTAATGGATGTAGATGTGTAGAAAATCTAGTTATTGGACTCTAATGAACTGTTCCCAGGTGGCTGGTTTACTGTTCAGATGTCTGGAAACAAAACGTCAGATGGTTGACAGAAGAGATGGACAAAAGGAAAATGAAGGCCAATCTTAAAGTAACAAGTGTCACTAGAACACTTGTTAGACAGCTGATAAACTATTCAGTTATCTGATAAACCTACTTTAGACGAATGACAATTGTGGATGAGAAAAACATAGCGTTCAAGAAAAGTAACACCCATAGTCAATTGTCTGGATTTCATCATCTAGACGTCTAAGGAACTATTCAGACTTATGGTCTTTGAACATCAAACAGATTACAAATAGTTATGTTAAGCTATCTTAAAAGCTACATGCTAGACATCTGGAGAAAACTTACAAAACATCTGATCCTACTCTAAATACATTATAAAGAGTGTTTTAAGCATATGATCAAATGTGATGTGTTCTAAATGATTTTTTAGATATCCTATGATGGAAATGATGCATATGAATATGTGTGTGCATATATTCAAGGCTTAACAAGTATTCTATAAATAAAAGCCAATATACTTGAAGAAAATATAAAATTACACTTTGCGGTCTTCATTTTTCATGCAATACTTTTGCTCCAAAGCCTTGAAACCATCATCCCATCCAATGTGCTTTATCTCCATCAAGACAATCATTAGTAAATTTGAGACTAAAACATGATGATTAGCACATAGCATAATGTTGATCATCATCAAAATAACATTAGTCTTGAATCCAAGAACCAACAAAGAGATCGTACCCCGAGGCATTGTCCACGAGGTGGTCGATCCATATTAAGGTGAAACTGTCTTTGGGAATGACCTTATTGAGATTGATGAAATCTACACACATTTGCCACTTGCTATTTACCTTCTTCACAATTACAATATTGGCCAGCCAATCTGGATATCGAACTTCTCTGATGAAGCCAGCCTCCAATAGTCTGACTTCCTCGATGGACACCTTCATCTTCTTGCCCATAATATTCCTCTTATAATGGTTGATGGTCTTGAAGGTCAGATCGATGTGCAGCTCATAGCTAATCACGTGGGGGTCTATGCCGGGCATGCCATTAGGTGACTAAGTGAAGACATCCACATTAGCCTTTAAGAAGCCAATCAGCTCCTCCTTTTGGTCGGGATCAAGTACTGACCCAACAGACACTGTCCTTCCTTCATCATCTGAGACTGGTACCAACTTAGATTCCTCGACTCTGACTAGCTCAAGTTCCTTGACTGGAGCATGTCACATTCAGTAAATTCTTCCATGTGGTCTACAAAGTCCATCAGATATCATGCAATCAATTACGCCTGGTTTCCCTTCACTCTTTTGACTCCCTGGTAAGTATATAACTTGATCATCTGGTGGAAAGGAGAAACCATAACCTCGACCGAGTTAAGAAGCAATCATTCTACTATCCCATTATAAGCCGAGCTGACTTTCACCACTATGAACTGCGTCTTGCATGTGATTATATATGGGTGCTCTTTGAGAGTGACAAGTTGTGTGGTCATTATCGCAATTGGGGCATCATGTCCCGTGAATCTAACTATGGGACCAGAGCATGCATCCAGGTCGGATGGGCAAAGTCCCATATTCTCCAAGGTCGACATGAACATCTTGTCACAAGAGCTGCTATTGTCACCGAGTAGTTGTCACACCTCTGCAGAGCCAATGATGGCACTAGAAATCATCACATCATTATATGGTAGTTTCACACCCTCCAGACCTTCATCCAAGAGGAAGATAGGTGGTAAAGCATCCCTCGGCCACTTTTAAGCCATATTTGTTGTCATTACTCTTCGAAAATGCAACTTCCAGGCTAAGGAGAATAGCATACCCAACGCTGGTCTACCAGAGATCATATCAATGACCCTAGTCATGAATTGTGTTATGGTAAGTGCTTTCCCTTGCTCCTCTGCCCTCGAGGTGCCTTTCCTCGTATCTTGCCTTTTGGGGATAAAGAAGTTTCCTCATATGCCAATATTGAATGAGGTTCTTGATGTCCTTCTTTAGCAGCCAACAATCTTCTGTAACATGACTATGGTCTTGGTGGTATCTGTAGAACATGGGCTAGCCCCACTTGCTACCTTCATCTTTGGGGGAGGTTAGTTTAAGTAGCCCTCACCTTGGACAAATGCCATTACCATGGCCTTTGGAGCATTAAACTTCGTAAAGGCCTTGCCAGCCTTATTCGATCTGTCCCTATGGGTCATATCATGTCTCCTCTATCGTATTTAATCTCAGCATGCCCACTCCTTAGGCTAAGATTTCTTCTTTGCTTTGGTAGGGGTTTGAAGGTGCTCCCATCATGGTCGACCAATACCTCCTTTGTCATCATATACTTCTCTGCTCTGGTGAGTGAGCCGATCTAGACTGTGAGGTAGTCTATGATGTATAGATTTCATCAGCTCTTCATAGCGAACACCCTTCTTAAGCGTAGTGATGGTCACCTCAATGTTGCAGCTCTTGACATTCCGCCTTTCTGAATTGAAGCACTTCAGGAAGTTTCGTAACATCTCCCGCCTCTCTGCATCGGGATGAAAAGGTGGTCCGAGCTCTATTTCCTCCTCCTTTCTACCATGAATTTCTGGTAGAAGACTTAGGCCAAGTTATTGACCGACCCAATAGATCGATAGGAAAGTCAATTTACCAATTCCTTTATGGCCTTTTGTAGAGTGGTCTAGAAAGCACGACAAAGGAGGAAGTTGTCGGTCCCATTAGCTCTATAACCCCTTTGTAGTTTTGGACATGTTCACGGGGTAACCAAAACCATTATATTTTTCCAAGTCGAACATCTTGAATCTGGACATCAATGGGGCCAATGTGATTCTCTTCTTTGGAGAGTTCTGCTCCTCATCCGAGATTGAAAAAGAAGAACGATATAGTTGTGCCTCACCTTGAAGCTTGGATCTCCTTAGCTGGCTGTTGGGCTTAAAGAGTTGACATGTTCATAATCCAAGCTATCAGAAGAGCTTGGATAAGAGCTCAGATGGTAGAGGTTGTCTCTCCAAGTCTTCCGCTCGAGGCCTACACAAGACCTATCATAAGGGGTGTGAATTTGCCCATGATAGCTCTCCTAATTTCAGTCATCAACCAGCATCAATCAGAGTGAGGCGGTGGTCCTCAACTCCACTGAATGAAGTCCATGTGTCCCTGAGTTGAGAGGTGACCCCCAGTCTTGTTGTCATGATCTCCTTCAAGATGTGGGGACCTGGGGCTCTATTGTTGTCACGGTGGGTAAGGGGGGCATGCTGAACCTTTGGTCTTAGTTAAGAAGCATAGTTTTTGGCCAGTCATCATGATGGGCGGCATCACCAGGAGCTGCTAAGGGAGAATTGGGATGCCTGGTGGGTCCGTGGTTGGATTGGAATACACATCCGACAGTCTACCTATCACAGCACTCAGCGCATGAATGTTGACTCTTACCTCTCGTAAGAATGCTTGGAATTACTCCAAAGTCTCTAATTATGGTTCGGGCATTCCATAAGATGAAGAACTGAGATCCATGGGGTACGTTGGAGCATCTGACACCCATATAGTGATGGGCCTTTCAGGCACTTAATCAGTGGGTCGAGTCATCGTTGGTGTGGTTAAAGACATGGATGCCAACTCGATTCCCACAGTCAGCACCAAATATTTTACGAGTGTTTTCTCACCAATGATGTAGTTAAAGGAACAGTTGTAGTGCTGATGTGGAATGACAAAGGCAGCTGACTGGGAACCTGTGAGCTAACTCTGGGTGGATGGGCCACGGACCGAGATGTTGAAGGCATGTCCGAATTATCTTTAGGGTATCTTCAATGTCATGTAACACAAGAAGCTCATTAGGAAAGGTCGGATCTGGGGTCCGACCAAATCCCATCCGATGCTTATATAGTCTTAGGTCTATTAAAAGTCTCAAAACAATACTAGTTTGGCGTACTCAGAAAGATTGTCATGTATGGTTACTATCTCAATTAACAATAGAATAAAAACTAGGGCAATAGAAGTCACCACTAGGATCGTCGAATGTTAGTGCTAGGTTACAATTTCCATGTTGAATTGGCATTATTAGGGCGAGATTGTCGCATCTAAAATCTAAAACTCATGGCCAATTATCGTTGTGTCACTTGTCTAACGTATCCCTTGCTTAGCCCTGCCATCGTGGATGGCTTTACACGCGATCCGTGCATTATGAAACGACAATTATTCTCAATCTTTACTCACGCCACCATCGTGGGTTAGAACTTCGATCTGTGATTTGATGGCTCTTATTGATGCTACTATCGTAGATCATCAATTAGTAGTATATGATGCCGGTGGAAACCATCAAAGTGCGTGTCACTATCGTAAACCACGAACTCTAATTGAATTCACTAACGTGCCTAATTAAGTTCATAGGATACACGTTCAAGATGAGTGCTACTATCGTGGATCACAAACCCTATATGAGATCTCCTACAAACTTGGCTGGATCAACCAAAACCCATCCCTTTTATGCCAAAACAACATAAAATCCTAACTTTGCATCTAAATCCTAAGATCCTAGAGCTAATCCATTAGACCTAGAAACGACTACTCATAATTCATAGTGATATCAATAAAAGCATTTAGAATAGCAATAGAAATCATGATCACAATGAAATACATCGAAATAAGCATAGAGAGATGAGAGATCATTACCAAAGTGATGAGGACGAACAAACAATCGCAGAGAATTGAGATCAAGAGATTCCAAGCAATTGCAATAATAAAATATCAACTTTGTATTCAAAACAATAGCGACGGCTCAAAAACTCTCTAAGAAAACTAATAACTAAAAAATAATAATATCTAAATTGCCTTCCTTAATCTAGGGTAAAAAGAGTGCTTAAATACAATGGCGATGGAACCTACACAAAAAATCTGGAAAAGGGCTTCTTAGGACCACAATTAGTTGGGTGGCTGTGCCCTACTCAGTCGAGTAGGAGCACTGCTCGGTCGAGTGATGACATTGCTGCTTCCTTTTACCTTGGTATGGATTCAGATACGCGCTACTTGGTCGGGTAGCTACAGTACTCGACCGAGTCACTGAGGTTGATACTTTAAGCTCATGTCATAACTCTGTTATTGATTCCACTCGGCCGAGTAGTTGCAGTACTCGGTCGAGTCGTTGGTCTATTCGGTCAAGCTACTGTCAGTTGGAGATGTCTTTGAAATCCGCATTCTGTTTAGGCTCAGCTCAGACGAGTGGCTGTAGTGCTCGGTCGAGTCGCCTATGCGCTCTCCTTCTTCGATTAGGAGTTGGAATAAGAAGTAACCGGCTGATTTGATCTGACCGAGTAGTGTTCTTGCTCAGTTGAGTAATGCGTGCACTTCACAGCTGGGAGCTCCTGACGTCAATCTGTATGTCAGCTTAGTTGAGTGCTGAGGCACTTGATCGAGTGGTATGAGAAAATCAGCATGTCAACTCCTTTGAGCTCTCTTCTCTCTTCTCTTCTTCTCCTCTCTTCTCCTCATCAAATCTTCTTCTCCACCTCGTCGAACACCTATTGAATCTCGCCATATATGCTCAGGATATCTCGGATGTGTCCATATGCTATAGTTGCTCCAAATCGCTCCAAAGTTTATGAAAATTCACAATTCTATACGAAAAATGAATATATCGTGAAAAGCACGATAATATATATATAAGTGAACTTTGGATGGCGAAAATGCTATGAAAACATACGATAAATACATGGAAAATATGGACACATCAAAATCCCCCAAGCTTATCTATTATTTGTCGTCTAGGAAGACAAATACGAAACTCAACGGGAGTAAAAATAAGAAAAACGAAAAAAGAATGCAAAGAGGATAGGGTCGCGAGATTATTCTCTCAGATCTCACGCCATTCGCTACACATCACGATGACTCAGAAAATAAATCACATGCTAGTAAGATATTTCATTTCTTAGAGGAATATAGTACTTGCAGGCTCAAGATGAGACTTCTCTAAAGCTCATACAATCAACTTACATCTACGTCATGCATTTCATGGTATTGAATATACAAAACATTGGCGATGAACTTTTCAATCAAAAGCTATAACTGAAGCATAGAGAATTCATACCAAGCATGCAATAGAGAATGGAATAAGAGTCAAGATATTCACATATTCATATCAACTCAGAAGAAATCTCCATAGCTAAGTTATTTCGTAAGTTTCATCATTATCAAACTTCCTCCTTCATGCACATCTCAACTCTAATGTCGTACTCATTCAAATGGTCAAAAGAATTCACCCCCCCAAGCTTAACTTGAGGCATCACATCCAAAGAAAATAATTGTAGAATTTGTTTTGGGTTTCCCAAGTATATATATGTTGCCCTAGATATTGAAATTTTGCAATTTTTTCTTTGACTTTTGAAACTTTGTTTCTCATTTTTCTTTTTGTATTTTGGTATGAGCTATAGAATATGTATTTTTTATTTTTGGCTCCTTTTTGGCTTTTTGAACTTTTTAGGGCAAAATTTTCTTTTGTATGGGATTTTTGGGAATGGATGCGTCATAAGTAGTCTTGAAAGGTGAACTCAAGTGACGTGCAGAGAATATAAGATATATGTGGAGAAAGAAATAATATAACACTCGGTTCACTTAAAAGTGTGCACAAATGGTTTGGTAGAATAATACGTCAACTAGACTCATATGTAAACATGGATATTCTTACTCATTTCAACTAGTAGTGAAGTCAAGCAGTAAAGATTTCAATCATATCAGGCATGCAATAATAATGCGAATAAGAATAAGCGATGCTTCAGATATGCTAATGATGCGTGAATCTTGGTGCATTTCCAATGAAGGCATGCTAAACAATACTCCTTACGTTCAGTTTCAATAAGTTTCATGCATTTACTTAGAGAAGTCATCAAAAGAAGTATATCTCGCAAGCACTTATGAATAGCAAGATAATGAAATAACTCTAAGTAGCATTGCATGCAATATAAGTATCGTGATGGCTACGAAAGCAATAAGAGATGTCATCATAAAGAACTCATCTAGCAAAAGAAAGAAAAGAAAAGGTGGAATAAAATAAACCAAGCATGCACGCAATCCAAATGATGAGAAATATGATGCTAAAGAAAAAGAAAAAAATGAGGTAGAAAATGGATGTTAAACAAAGCAAAAATAATGCAAAGTGAAAGAAAAATAAATAAAACGAGATAGCACTCATCCCCCACGCTAAACAAAGCAGTGTCCTCACTACTGAGAACACTCGTGAAAGATAGTGAATAATGCGGGGGTGGAGTGGGTGGGTAATGAGAAATCCTAAAAATAAGAAAACTGAAAGAAAAAGAAGAAAAATTGAATGATTAATACCTAATATATGAACAAGCATGCAAATGATGTGATGATGTATATGCATATGGATGAAAATGGGTTCTCCCACAAGCTATGCAATGTTAGGCCCTATATGGACAAATGGGCACAAGAAAGAGTAAGAGTGGAGAACATGAGCAAAAATGCAAATCAAGTAGCGGCACTACCCTCTGGAGGTGGTGATGGGGCCCGCTACTGTGGACCAGAAGATGGAGGGTGAAAATAAGGTGCAACGGTATCGGTAGGTGGTGCTGGAGTTACTGGAGGTACTGGTGCAAGTGTAGCAGGTGGTGCACCCCGTGCCCTCAGAATATCTAAAATCTCGTGAATGTCCCATTGATGCGGCTGGTGATGGGTAGTGACCATCTGGATGAAGGCAAGGAAGTCATGCCTCTGCCGAGCATCCTCGACCTCAACCGCCGTCAAGCGTGCGTCAATGTGGCAGGAGCTAGGTAGTTGACGTGCACCACTAGGTGCACATCTCTTTACATGGAATCGTGCATGGGCCGCACGATGTCTGAAAGCAAAATCATGAGAGGGCAGCCTAGCGGGGATCTCGGCAGAAGATGTGATAGGGATGGATGCGAGGTCGGGTGCAAAAGGTTGGAATGGGTATATCAGCAATCAGAATTTTCATGGCGACAGACGTGGTGAAAGATACCACGACACTCTCAGTGAAAATGGCATCTGTGTAGACATAAGTGCTGCCAGAAGCGGGTGTGGACAGTGTGACTGTGGACTTAGGAATGGTATGAATGAGAGAAGTGGAGTCCACAGTTGTAGAGACAATGGTTGTAGAGACAGTGAAGTCGGCAGGTTAGGTGCCCATAGGCTCAATATATGTGGGCTCTAGTGTAGGCTCCAGAGCAATAGATACAGAAATGCCCTCAAATACGGGTAATGATGATGATGGTGCAGTGACCTCAGGGCTAGAAGTGTGGACTACCCATGAACTCTCTGCTGGAGTGGTGGAAGGTATTGTAGTGGTAGGGGCACTGACAAAAGTGGGGACAGAAGTGTTGGATACAATGTGTAGGTGGATACAACGATCGATGACTTCGTGTTTGATGATAACAAATGTGTGTGAACGATTTGATGTGTGCGCTAAGTGTTTTTCAGGAGTGGCACTCCTACAAATACTCAAAGGGAGACTAAGTCAAAGTGATGGAGAATTTGCCATTCATTAGCAAAGTGGACTTGGTCAAAGATGGAGATAATGGCTACACATATTGGACTAAGTCAAAGATGGGGAGATAAGGAGGAAATCAATTCAAATCCATATTTGAATTAATTCAAATCAATTGGTGCATAAATCAAATCCTAAAGCCATACAAATTGAAGACTTGGTCAAAGATGGAGAGATATGGAGAATCTCATGCAAATCAATGTAAGAGATTAAATGAGATCTTAATTTAAATCCTATAGCCATCCATATTCAAACTCCAAATCCTAATGTGATTGAAAGATATCTTCCATATGATTATTTCAAATCCTATTCAAGTTAGGATTCAATCCAATCTCCTTATTCTAAGGGATTCTAATTGATTCTAATTGATCTAATTGATTCTAATTGATACCCTCTTCATATATATAAACCCACATCCAAGGGAGAGAGAAAAAGAAAACAAGGCTAGCCCTAGATTTATTTATCTTCATCTTGGCCGAATTTATCCTCCAAGCTTCAAAGAGATCATCAAATTCGCAGGAAGAAGGAGCTCGACAGACGACGCTAAAAAGTGCATAACTCTCTCCACTGAGCTTGGATCGATGAACCGTTTACGCCAGGATGATCACAACTCAGTGCTCTACAATATGGTGTTATTTTTCTGATGTTAATCTCTAAATTAAATCAGTGGTATTTTTTTCGCATGAGTTGTATTCTGAATATCTTCATATGTTTCATCATCTCCTAGGCCAATGTTCTTCATCTTTAAGCCTTGCCACAAGCATTCAACGGAGCCTTCAAGCCTTGATCAAGGAGAGCAAAGCGTAGACGTACCTTTGCAACACTTGAAAGAGGAAGTTCACTTGCTCATTCAGACACAGGAGGCCACATCCCATCAATTCTAAGAGAAATTCCTTGCTCGGAGTCGGCAGATTCAACAATCTATTGAAAATCTTAAGCTGATTTTCACTTGCTTAGAAGAAAATAAATCTTTTGAAATTCAATTTCCAGAATCTAATTTGAGTTCATCTTCTATTGCAGGTATATCGAGCGAGCCATGTCACGATGAAGTCACGAATGAAAACAATGACATGGCAGGAAATGTGTGCAAAGTAGAGGATGAGCGAGCAATTTTGGATGAACAGGAGGAGGAGGTGACTAGGGACATTGGTTTAAAGAATATCGCTATGGAGCCCGAATCATTCCCTTCCCCAGTTTTCCCCCAAAATCATTTACCCCTCTCCACATTGACTGAGCATCATACCGAGCGTAGTGCACATTTTTCAGGGAGTTGTCATCACCATGCTCTATTTTACTTCACCTATTTTGATGACTATATTTGGAATGTGTTTATGGCGAAGAATTTTAAAATAAATTGGATTGACGTGACTCATCTCTTGCAGGATACAGGTGACCAGATTATAGAGATGCTGGGAGTTACGTTGCTGGGGTCCAATTTAGCTAAAGGAGGAAGAATAATCGTCGAGGAGAGCAAGGAACAAATTGAACAACTTCCTCCACCATAAAAGATTCAGGATCCGCCATTTGAACACGGTGTGTTCTTTCCAGTAGCGTAGAATTTTATTTGCTTTCTAGGATGCTTGCTTGAATAAACTCGTACCCCTTTCGACATTGAGGACAATGTCCATCTTTAGTTGGGGGGTGTGCATGAGACCTTAGGATTTTTTTTTCAAAAAAAGCATGGCATAAGGAAAGAATGAACCACCAATCTCACCATTTTAAACTCCTTCGTATACCTCAAATGCGGGTGATTATGCGTTAACTGAGTTTTATGGCTTGAATTAAATTATTTTTTTCCCTCATGGAACTACCGTTAATATGCTATTCATGAAAATTTTCAATTTCCATGAATAATATCTCGAAATAGTTTGAATTTATTTCATGCATGCTAATGTGATGAAAAAAAAGCTTAAGTATACACGATTTTTTTTGAAAAGTCTTCAAGTTGAAGAGGAATTTGGCCTTGGTTATTAATGCTTTGTTCAAAAAAAATGGGTATTGAGTTGCTTATGAAAAGAAAAAAAGAGGAAAAAGGAAAAGAAGAATGAAGAAAAATGAATGAATAAGTATGTCACTAATAAATAACTTGGATGGCTCGAGTAGTACAGTCCGAGGGGTCCTTTTTGGCCTAATGCCCTATTATCATCTGATTTGGGAGCCATTGACAGGAAACTCACTCATTTGATGGAGCGATCCAAGTTATACATTTTTCTGCGAATGTTGCTTGATGCGCGTTACGCAGAACTAATAAAAAAAGGGAATGGTGAATATACTAAGCAACTTCATTACCCATGTCTTGAATGATTGTTTTGGTAGGCCAATTCCTTGGAAACAAGAAAACTAGAGAAAAACCACGTGTTATACTTTCGCTTGCGTAAAACGATGCTTGTATGTTATTTATTCATACTAAAATAGAGAAAATATCATGTGATTGATTTTGTTCATGGATGTGTATATTGATGGTGAAGATCATGTTGGAAAGTGTATTATTGAGCCACGCCATAAGTGATTGATAGAATTAATTTTTATTGATCATCCGTATTTATCGCTCTTTTTGCTAGGGACTAGCAAAACACTAGTTGGGGGGTGTGATTCGGAGTGAATATTGCGTATTTAACCCCCTAATTTGTCTTATTTCGTGCCCATATGATGCTTAATGGTTCTCTAATACATTCGTATTTTTAATATCATCATTTATTGGAGAAATTACTTTATTTGTGCACAAAACATGAATTTTATTGAGTATATCTGCATTTTTATATTTTCCATAGCATCGTCTCGATCTCACGATTCCAACGACTATTTATTTGTAATTTTCTGAGATCTGTGCTAATTTCTATGAATTTTTGAATGCAGAATACAATTTAAATGGGGAAATACGCTCGAAAATACGGAAATACGGTCGGCACCCAATCAACGGTTGACAAGTGGCAGCAATCGGGAGCTTCCCGCGCGATCCAACGGCCCAGCGTCACCAAGCGAACGGTATAATATCGACCGTTGGATCTCGATCCAACGGTCCAAAATTGAAGCTTCTAATTCAAAATACTTGTCGACGTGGCATATTCCGCAACGTCCGATCGAGATCTAACGGTCCGCGTCGAGCGCAACAGCAAACGCGAGATCCGCGTTCTACGCAGCGACGTGGTTTCGCTCGGGCCGTTTGATGCTTTTCCAACGGACGAGGGTCACCCCGCCTCGCGAAACCAAAGCGAACGATGCAGCGACGTTTGAGCCGTTGATCTTGGATCCGACGGTTTAGAAGCAATCGGAGGTGAAGGTGGATTCGAGAATTGAAGCGGCCACGTGGCGTGATTAGCTCCATTCGATCATGATCCAATGGCTACGAAGTGATTCCGAGCGTAAGTCGGATGCGAGAGCGATGCGGGCGAAATGCGAATCTCAACGGCCACGCGGCTCTCTCCTATTCAATCCCGCTTGCGATGAGCGGTTGAGATCTCGTCCGACTATTGGATGCGGGTTTTGGGTGGAAATGAAGCGGGTTTTGAACCCGATAGCACTTTAAACCCGCAATGCGTAATATATAAGGTATTTTGAGGGTTTTGGGGCGGATTCTGGCGTATTTTGGGACTTTTGGAGCGGCTACTGTGCGTATTTCTCCAGGGGAAAATTCTGAAAAATCACAGAGGCTATTCTTCTAATTTCCAGGGAGTTTTGGGTTCTAAAGTGGAGCTTTGGTGATAAATTCTTAAACTTATACCCCGTATTTGGTGTATTTCATTGTATTTTGGCTACTAAAACGATGTATTTGGCTATGAAATCTGATTTTCCTTACACCATGCGTGGCTAATCTCCTTGTGCTATGGTTGTGATGTAGTTAGGAGTATTTATTCGCTAAATTTCATGTCTTTAGCCCTATTATCATGTCAAAATTGCTCGTAACGTTGATTTCTACAACGTATTTGTTGGGTATTTGCTTATTGTCGATATTGTTTACATACCATATGGCTAGGCCCTGACAAGGCTG
The DNA here is from genome assembly GCA_030789695.1 of Scilla litardierei. Classification (NCBI taxonomy): domain Eukaryota; kingdom Viridiplantae; phylum Streptophyta; class Magnoliopsida; order Asparagales; family Asparagaceae; genus Scilla; species Scilla litardierei. The sequence continues at coordinate 124,708,937 of CM061133.1, forward strand.
TCCAACTCATGTTCACTAATCTGAACTTATTGTTGCATTTATCGTTTAATGAAATCAATGTTGCTAGTGATACGTATACGGCTATTTTGACTAGTTTGTATTGTTCTATCTTCCGACGCCTTCACGCCTTGACCGGGTGAAGCGTTGAGTTATATAAAAGACATGATATTTCAGCGATTATTAACTCCTAATGAACTCACAACCGTAGCACATCCACTTCATATGTGTTGGTGTTGACGTAGTTAGGGTGTCGCATTTGTTGATTTCCATATCTTTTCGCCCGATTTGCACGTGATTAATTCTTTGGCACGCTTTTATATGCTTGATCGCCATACTTTCCGACGTTCTTGTGCCCTGACCGGACGAAACGTTGAGTTATAAAAAAGGTATTGATAATCATTGATTGCACAAACCCTAACGAAATCAAACCCAACACATACTCCCCATACTTGTATCCCTTCCGAAGTCACCGTAAATATCGTAAGATTTTATTTTGCTATTGGAAACTCTTGATCCTATATCTTTGTGTTTGATAGGTGGTTGGTTCTCATCGTATTATTACTCTTTATAGATTGACGTTCGTAGTTTTACAGGTCAGTTGTCCCGTGGATTCGATACTTGGACTCACCAGGGTATTAGTTGCACGATCTCCTGCGCTTAGGAGTAGTTCTCACATCATTTGAGACGAGGCATAGCACTATACGCAAACCACAGACATATGTAGCAATGTACTTAGAGTATACCCACTCAAGCTTGAGTGAGACTCAAAACCCATAACAGAATACTCTTTATACCTATACCAACACACCACTCCAATATATATATACCTACCAACGTAACCACATACATACTAGAATATCAATCACACTTTATATTTAGTCAAGTAACACGCTCATAATGCAATCACTTTACATACTATAATAATATTACAAACATCAGTACACATATACAATAAAAATACACTATCTCATATATGCATACATCGTATAGTCACATACATATAATATATTCACACCATAGCCATTTACATATAACTAGTATACTACTACGTATACCTATCCATACATAGTAAAGACATACAATAATCGTGTATACCTCATGGTATACACGCACACACACACAACATCCCGTAAGGGCACGCAATAATATACAAATTTATACTCCTATTACCATACGTATATCACACATATTCATATAGTATGTATATATCTACCTATGACAAAACACACACATATCTACGTACGACCATACACTCATACATACTAACATATAGATCATATAATAGGCTTGCACACTTAACTATAAATACACATATTATCATTACACCAAACACGCACATGACTTACTAGTATACTATTTCAAGCATTTACAAGTACATTCAAACCACATACTCCACTTGTAGATATTCCAACACTAATTCTAATATACACAGGCATCCCTAAAGTGGTATAGCTATCCACACATATATTATAAACACTATCATTCATACAACTTCATATATATATATATCTATTCTATAAAAGAGAGCATTTTTTGAATTTTGTCCCAGTCATAAGTCCAGTCATATTTTTGTTTGTCCCAGTCACAAAGAACGGCCAGGATTCACTCTGATGAAGCCACGTAAGTATGTGGGCCCCGTTGGCAAGGGCATGAGAGAAAAATTCAATTTTTTTTGAAATCGCGTTCTCCACAAGACGTGTATACGCGTTCCAACTCGTGTTGGAAACTGTACAAAGATCATCAAAATGGGGGGAACTCAAAATTGGGGGGAACTCATTATCGCTGCCTCAATCACGCACAAATCTCCAGCGTCTTCATCCTAAAAACCCAGCCATCCAGCGTCTTCATCCTCAAACCATCAACCCTCAAACCCCAGATCACGCACAACCTCATTTTGATACAACCCTCAAACCCTCAAGCCCTCGTCAACCTTGGATCATGCAAAACATCAAACCCTCAGTTGGTAGTGATTCTGGTACGACCCTCCTCTTTTCTTGCCAGAAGGGTTGGGGTTTTAGGAGACAGCCATAAGGGTTTTACGTCCAGTGGATCGATGGCGAGGACCTCATGAATCATCGAAACTTGCTGCAGCAACATCATCGCCTAGGGTTTCTAAGCATTATTTGTAACGAAATTGATTATTCCCTAAAATCCCCTCAAGTTTGTTCTTTCTCTTCAGTCAGTGATCGGGTTTGTTCTTTCTTAGTATTCTCTTCAATCACTGAAATCCCCTGCAGTAACATCAGGTTTATTGGCATGTTTCCTTCAATGATGCTGTATTTTGTACTTATTTATGTTTTATTTTATTTAAATTTATAGGCATACTGACCCACCATGATTTTGAGTGCCTACATTCCATATACTAAAGGTCCAAAAGACATATATATGGTAGTCTATATCATTTTGCATTAGATTACATAAATTTGAAAGCTCCCAAACAATGCCTCTCATATTGAAGCACGGCCTCATGCCAAATTATATTTAAAATGAATTGATATGTGCACTTGCATGAAAATCTAGCTCTAAGGTTATTTCTGATGCCATTTATGAACTCAAAGAAATGTTTGGGCATAAACTCAAGAAATGATCATTATTTTCTTTGAAACTCTTTATGTTCATATTGCTCAAAAGGACACACAAATGTATGATGTATAATGTTCATATAGTTATTCTGTACAAATAAATATTTCTAAGGCCCTCAAATGAATAATGTTGCCATGAGTTGATGCAATCCTGTAAATGTTCTCATGATTTTGTCCAAAATAACTTTTAGTTTTTTTGATGCAGTCCTGTAGACTTATGTTTTTAACTAGGTCCTTTTGAAAAGAAGATGAGTTTTTAATTTTAACAAAAGCTGATGGTTTGTGTTTTTGTCCAGAATAGGTGCAATCATGTAAACAAAATTTAACAAATAAAATCAAATCTTCTCATGAGTTCTATTCTTTTGTTAAAACTTTCAATTGCATCAAATTCTGTAAACGAATTTTGTAATTTGATGAGAACATATCACTCTCTATGTTTTTTCAGAGTAGTACTCGGCATCTTGGAGGACCTTGCTGCATGTACTGCTCGGTATCAAAGAGGAGCTTGCTGCTGGTAGTGCTCGACATCAAGAAGGGAGCTTGATGTGATCGGCATCAACGATTTCATGAGGGAGTGCGGTACGAGCATGGTAGTGCTCGGTAGAGGTAATGCCTTTAGTTGCATCCTATAAACCCAAAAATTTGGATGTTGATGCAATTGTTCTCATGAGTTGCATCCTATAAATCCTATTCCTTTTGAACAAAAGATGAGTTTTTAACAATTCTGATGTTAATCTGTCCTTTTGAACAAAAGATTTAACAAAAGCTGAGGTTTTGTGCTTTTGTCCATAATAACAATTAGTTTTTGATGCAACCCTATAAATGTTCTCATGAGTTGCATCATGTAAATCATGTAGACTTATTTTTTAACTAGGTCCTTTTGAACAAAAGATGAGTTTTTACTTTTAACAAAAGACGATGTTTTGTGCTTTTGTCCAGAATATGGCTCTAAATTAAGTAATTTGAAGTTCCATGCGAAGTTTGAATGTGAAGGATTTTGCTCCAAATTCTTTTAGAAGTAGCCACATATATATGCTATATATGCTATTGACTAACACAGATTTTAGATTAAATTAGTTTGTAATTTATGTAGCCAGATATATATACTTTGCCCTTCTATTTATTGTTCTGTAATTTATATTTATATTCGTGTCCTACAATATGTTTTGCCTTACATATGTTGACGCTCTGCAATTGCCAGTTTTGAAGCTGAATCTTATAGTGGAGGAGCAAACGTCACATGCAAATGAAGTTTCAGAGAAAATGAGTCATTTGCAACAATGCTCAAGGAGAAGTTCCTTTTGCAGATGGTCGACCTGTGGCTTTCACTTATTATGTACGCAGCCATGCATTTTCACCAAAAACCATTCAATTCGATGACAATTTCATATTTGACAAATATGAATTGATGAAAATTTGATTGAATTCTCAACAATATTTGGGTTGAAAATTTTCATTATTTGACTGAAAAGTTATTCTTTTCTGTTTCAGTCTTGGCAAAAATTGAATTAGGGGGATTCTTTGGAAAACTTTGAATCTGTTTTGCTAAGACGGTTTCAGAATTACTTTTTGAAATTGAAATTGGCAGTTTTCAAACTTTTAAATTGGTTTGAAAATTGGCAGTTTCAAAATTGGCAGTAATTTGAAATTTCAAATTGGCAGTAATTTTCAAATTGCCAATTTTCAGTTTCAAAATCAATTGGCAGTAATTTCAAATTACTGCCAATTTTCAAACCAATTTCAAACTTGTTTCAAAATTGACAGTTTTCAAACTTTGAATCTGTTTTAGCAAAATTGGCAGTCTTAGCAAAAGTTATTCAATTTCAATTGGCAGTCTTAGCAAAAGTTATTCAAATTACATTACATGTCTTAGCAAAACTTTGAAAAGAAATGTATCAAATTCAGTTAGATATTGTTCAATCAAATTTCAATCAAATTGTTGCAGTTGCACAAGAAATGTATGTGTTTTTCTCAATTATTGTATATGTAGTTGAATCCTTTTCTTAAATTCTTAAAATATCTATCTGAATGCATATGTAACTGAATATCTAACTCAACAATGGTTTATCTAACTAAAGTAGATTTTTAGGTTGCCATATTTTTGGACCAGATTTTTGGGATGCAAAAGTAATGTATATTCATGGTGTGATGCGCCACACAGTCACAATCCATATTCATATTACAGATTGCCTATTTAAAATTCATACATAGAAACCATGTCATTATGTACACATTCTACGCATATTACAGCTTCATGCTAATGTATCAGATTCTCATGTATCATGGCTCATGTTCCAGATTCCAAATCCTATGTTTGTGTGTCCTTTGCTCTTATGAAATTGAGAATTCTAATATGAAGCGAAAGATGTAATCAGTGCAATTAAATATGAAAATTTAGTTAAGAAAATGCATACCTTTTATGTTCATTCCTTTTGAGGCATGGCCTTATAAATATTTAATTACAAGTGAGATATCAACAAATCTGTACATGTTTTCATCAACCGATTTCAAAGATATTAAAGTTAAGAATTTTGAAAGTATATATTGAGAATGTTGAGAAATTTTAAATTTGTATTTGTTGAGAATGTTGGGAATTTTGAAAACATAATCACCATGGCTTCTCAAGCGATTGATTTGTATGCACCAATTGATTTGCATAAATATTATTTCATCTCAACTGATTTGTACCCGATGATGGAAAAAGATTGTAAACGCATTTGGCAATGATATCTTATTAGTAAATGGAGAGATTGACAGGGCACGACTTGGACAAATTGTTTTTCCTGATCCAACAAAACGTCTACTTTTAAATCGGTAGTTATCTACTATTGATTTTGTTCAAGCAACATGCATGTATTAGGCACATGAAAATCTATGGTTGGAAAAAACAAAAACAACAACAACAAAAACAACATGGGTTTTATAATTTTATTTGTTTATTTTCGTGCATGCCACAATTGGGTGAGGGGTATACTATGTTGGTCCTTCGTATTCCTATAATGAAAATTTTTGATCTTCCTGATTGTTGCTAATCGGTGTGTCTTTTGTTTTTCTATGTAATTTTTACAGGAAATCGCTTATGAATCTCACTGTGGTCAAAGACCGCGCAAAGGTGACGCCTTTATTAATCCTTTTTATATTTGCTTATATGATATAGAGTTCAATGTAAAACTTTATAACATCGATTTCAGGTGTTCCACGTCATCTTCTTAGGACCATTGATGCGTCCATGGAGTTCACTTCCAGAGATTTTCGTGATCATGCTGAGCCTGTGAAAATCTCTACTTTGCCTTTTGATTTAATTGATTAATTACTTATTTTCTGAGTGATTTTTTGGTATTTGCTCGGATGAGTTAGATTATTGACGACATATTATATCGCAACTGCCTTCCAGTTATTGTTGGGGGTACAAATTACTATATCCAGGTTCTTTTTCATCCCTTCAAATTTTCAAATACTTAGTACTTAACTATTCGCTAAAATTGATGCAATTATATTCCTTAGAGATGATTTGGTGGAAGATATGGAAGAAGGAACTATAATCAGCGTACAAGGTTAGAAACGAAATGAAAAATTTGATTGATAGTTCATAAACAGTTAGCTTAAATTTTATTGTTTCACAAATTTTGGCTTCTTACATTTTCTTGGTAGACTTGGGCAATTCAGGTTTGACTGCTAGCTATGAGTGTCTTAAGAACATTGATCCAGTTGCAGTAAACAGGATTCACCCGAATAATCAAAGAAAGGTAAGAGTTCCTTTATCTTAACTCGAATATTATCTATTTTTATCAGTATCTTAGTCTTTCACTAATTTAAATTGCTTTTGCACACTAAGTAGTAAAATGCTGAAATGATCAATTTTGTTAGTTTTCATTTAATTACCATGTTTTGGTCAGAAGATAAACTTCTTTTATAGATAACGGCACTATTTATAAAGAACTGAGTACAAGTTCTCCACAATCCACCTTTATGTTGAGAATAAGCTTAAGTAGCATAGTCTTGAAGGTGATGCTTAATTCTTTATGGTATCCCTAAGTGTTTAAATAGTCTCGAAGGAAATTGTCAGTCGCATGATCCATAAGTGTTTATGTCACGCCCCACTTCCCAAAAATGTGGAGGTGAGACGTGAGAAGGTCCGCTCAGACTTGAAGCTGAAAAGCCGCAAGTCCGATAAGCGTCAAATAGAACTACAAATGGCAGGTCCTTGCAATGTAATACGGAACAACAATAATAACAAGAAGGAGAGAAAAATAAAATGTTCAATCTCAGATTATCCATTAATTAAATTACAATATCACAGAAAAGCCACCAGGCTAAAAGGAAAAGAGTCTAAGGCCCAAACATGGCCAACAAGGTATAACATACATACAAAGGTGCCACGCACCAACAACTAACAGCAAACCTAAGCAAAGAAGTGAACACGAGCAGTCTTCAAGACAGGCCCCTGGTGTCCACTCACCTCCACAGCAAACATCAGCATCAGCAACACCATATCCCATGCAACAAAGCTCTGGCTCTGGGTCTAACATGTGACACCTAAAAGAGAGAGGGGCACATGTCAGCAAGTCTGGAAAGACTTGTGCAAGGAAACTGAAAGAAAGGTAAACTAACAACCTAGCAGTTATAGTATGATGCATGGCATGTCAAGTATAGTATGGAAGTGACAAGTAAAGTATATGTAGCAAGTAACAAGTATGTCATGGATAACAAGTTTTACAAGTAAAACACGGACAAGTACAAGTGGTAAGTGTGACAAGTATAGTCAAGTAACAAGTACAAGTACAAGGGATCACCCACACATGGATGCCCTATTGCCCGCAGGCTGTATTCAAGTACAAGGGATCACTCAACGAGTGCCCTATTGCCCGCAGGCTGTATTCACGCATCAAGTACAAGGGATCACTCAACGAGTGCCCTATTGCCCTCAGGCTGTGTTGAGCTCGTCTTCTGGAACACGAGCCAGAAAGTGTATTTGGCATAGGATTATGCCCGCAGAACGGGTGCCTAGCCAGAACAAATAGTACAAGTATGTAGCGAAGCTACACAATCACGATGAGTGTTCAAGCATGCAATGACATGAGCAGATATTCGCGTACCGTTAATTGAAATTAAACGTGACAGGCAAAATGCAATGACATGAACATATTCACGTACCGTTAATTTAAATTAAACATGGCAGTTAAAATGCAATAGCAGTTAAGGATGCATGGATGACATGAACAGTTAATACGCGTACCGTTAAGGGAAAGTAAACGTGACATACAAGTATGATGAAGGTGACGGACCAAGCTTCGTTGTCAAGCTAGGTCAATGGCGTCTAGACGGCTATCCTTTCACCGTCTAGTCTCTTTTACACTAAAGCAAGGTAATGGCCTAAGACATGGCCCAAACCAAGAGAGACAAGTTTCACTTGCCTGGCACCGAGGAGAACGATCAACGAAGGCACATCACACAAATTTGTTATCTACGGGAATGGATCACTGTCATGGAAAAACAACATTAGAATGGTAACTAATCCGTATTCACAATCGAACCCTACGATTTCTAATGATCCATTTTATTAGGGTTTCACAGATATCAAGTGTGGGTTATGAGATTATTAAAGGAAGAATACTACCCGTGAAGAAGCGGAGGAACGACGCCGAGAACTACGGTGACGGAAGAACGATCCGGCTCAGATCTGGAAATGGGGAAAATCTGGAGAAATGGGTTTGGATGAGGCTTTTGGGGATTTGATGAGGGTTTGTGGTTGAGGAGAGGTAGGATATGTGAAATGAGGGTTTGGATGATGATGGATGAGCTTGGGATGAAGGATCAATGGTTTGGGGAAGAAGGGGGCTCAATGGGGGAGAAATTAGGGTTTGGGGTGATGAGGAAGAAGAAGAAAACGTTTGTGGCGTATTCATAGAAAAGTGTGGCGGCTAGGGCAAAACTAGGGTTTCCTGGGCTGATTAGTCGGTCAAAGAAGGATTGGTGACCAACTAGCTTGGGAACTAGTCGGTCGGTTGATCAACGCAGATCGACTAAGAGTAAACAGTAGCTTGCTCAGGAAAACTGGACTATGAGTTAGTCGGTCGGTGAAGGCTTGTCAACCGACTAGTTTGAGAACTAGTCGGTCGGTGAGTGTTCATTGATCGACTAAAGGCTGAATTCTGAGAGAGATCATGAAAATGAGAGTTAGTCGGTCTGAGAAGGATTCCTGACCAACTAGTTTAGCATCTAGTTGGTCGATGGTTGTTCTTAGACCGACTAAGAGTAAACAGTAACTCCTGAATAATTGATTGAATGAACTAGTCGGTTCCAGTTGATTTCCTGACCGACTAGTTTGGAATCTAGTCGGTCGGTTGATATTCTTGAACCAACTAACGTGCACGAAAAGTCTCGAAATGGAGCGCGAAGGTCCGGGATGAATTCTAAGGTTTCTAGGATCAACCTATCGCTAAGATATGATCGATATGAAGCTCGTCACGAGTGACTTACTTCGAGTTCAATGATTCTAAGGAAGAAGCTAGAAGATCACATCAAAAGGAATGAAAACGAAAGCTAGGAAATCTCAACGAGATGAATGAAAGCGAGAACTATGGAAATGGAAACCACACAAGGAGAGAACCCACCATCACAAGCAAAACACACTGATAATCCAATCATACAAAAACCAGTCGTTACATCCTACCCACCTCAGAATAAAGTCCGTCCTCGGACTTTCTAACATATATATATATATATATATATATATATATATATATATATATATATATATATATATATATATATATATAGTCGCTCAGGTAACTACCCTCAACCAGTATCACATCATAAATTCAACCAAGTACTTTCATTTCGAGTGCTTATATATATATGCACTAGAAATCAAATATTACTACCACTACATACATATTTTCACGCACATAGTACACTCATACTTATTATAGTCAATCAATTTCATACACGTATCTCAATCACATATATATAGTCGATATATTTATACAACAATGAACACTTATTACTTACTATAAGAAAATAACCAAGCCTCTCTTATTTGAAAATAATTTCACATTTATTTAGTCATTCAAATACATGCAAATATTTCACCATATTTTCACCTCACATATAGTCCTATAACTATATATTGGTATAGCCACCCACAATCGTGTGCGTAACACAACCAAGCACAAACAATTCAAACACCATACATACATCATCCATCACTATTCACCACCACATACAATTATACCAAAGTATATAGAGTATGCCCACTCAAGCTTGAGTGAGACTCAAATCATAGCAGGACATTTATATGCGTAACACAGTATCCATACACATACCCATACCACTCCAAGGCATACACATCCACGTATCACATATTTTCACATCATATCCATCCATTTATAATTACCATATCAACACATCAACTACATACAAGTTTAAGAGATGCAATAGTCGGGTATACCACCTGATATACACGCATACGACATCTCATAAAACAAGTAGTACCAATCAAAATTATCATTCTGTTATCATACGTATATCACATCATACTCAAGCAGAAAATTACCTACACACAACATACAAATGCCAACACCCATACCACTATATGCACACCACGAAATCAACACTACGACGACATAACCACTTAACTAATGGGCCCACCAAACTATAATAAGGTTGACATAGGCAACGACAAGCTCTATGGGCTAGACAATATGAAAGAACCGAACCTAGATCATGACGAATAGAAAGATCGAAAAACATGGGTTCAGCTAGGACGAAGATAAGGAGCCAAATTTGGTTAGGGGAATCAGGGTAAGACTGTGAATGTTTAGGTGGAAAGATGATGCAATGATACCCTTAAGGAATACGTAAAGAAGGTAGTGCAAACAACATAAGTTTAAATACGTGAATTCGAAGACCATTATACTTCAAAAAGTCGGAGTCCTCATTTGTATAAAATTATTTAGAGGTCGATAAACAAGTTGTTTGAAAACGAGTTTGAGACGAATATACGTAATAAGAGGAAAAGTGGTTTATTGGCTTATATAAAATCATCATGAGGAAAAAGGAAATCATTTACTCGAACATTAAAACATAGGTCAGAAATGTTATGCGGCAGCAATCTAAAAATTTTGAAACAGTTTTGAGATTCGAAGATTGAAATCAGATCAAGTATAGTGTGGAGAATTTAAGCGCATGCTAAAGGTTTCCGAATCTTAAAAACTGAAGAGAAATCCCAAATAAACCATATCGAAAATACTTTTAGAGAAATCCGGATTTGCCAACAAAAATTGCTTTATACAAGATCTTAATGTACGAGCAAAACGAACGTGGTACCGATATATAAAAATAATTGAAGTCATATTTCATAAATTATCTTAAAAGTGTATATGGTGAATGGAAAGATACTATCTTAGTAGTATGGAAAGAGAAAAGGATATTTAAACTCATCAAGTTAGTATTAAAACTTTTAAACCGTTTTATGAAGGGTCTAAGTCAGGAATGATTTCGAAATAGTAATAATTTTTTTTAATTACAAAAATCTGAAATATGGAAAATGTTGAGCATAAAATCGACTTGCTAAAAGCCGAAGTCCAAAGGGACTTGAAAAGTTTATTAAGAGTAAGCACGAGGTGTTTTCGAATAAAATTTTAATGGCATAAGTAAGAAAAGAAATTATGAATCGAGTTAGGAAAATAGAAATACGGTTCAGAATGAAATTGGTATATGAAAAGGGACAAGACATTTATATCGATACGAAGGTATATGCAGAAAATATCATAAACTTCTAATCTAAAAATCTCAACACAAGTTTCGATATTTAAAAACATAAATAATTTAAGTCGGCGAAGGAGCATGAAACCTTACATATATCAAAAGTGTTTCGAACAAATTTAAATTTAACGAAAGAAGAAGATCGAAGATACTTTTAGAGAAATAAGGATTCGCCAAAAGAACGTGTTGGTATAAAAACTTTTGCTGTACGAGTACGACGAACCTATAATTGATACAAAAATTAGTTGAAGTCCATTCAGTTTGGAAAAATACCCCTAAAGGTATGTAAGATAAGTGGTTAAAAATAAATTTTTGTAGTTAGGAAAAAGGACGGTATATCGAACCATCAGGATAGTAATAAAGTTTAAAAATCGAAATGTGAAAGGTACATTGTTAGAAAAATAGTACAAGATAGTAATTTTAAAATTATGACCAAAAGTCTTTAAAATTCAAGAACGACTTTTAACTCCATCGAAATTTAGGGAGACATATTTAAAGAAGTTTAAAACAAAATTTAAATTGAGTGAAACTTCAAATAAGGAAAGCATTCGAAAATAACTTTGGAAGAATCAAGATTTGCAACGGAAAACATTTGAAAGATCAAGAATAATTGTAATGAGGTGGTCATGTGAATTGAGGACACGGGAAGGGGTTACGGAAACGTAATTTTCCAAAATCTGTAGTCGGGAAAATGTTTGAACATAACTTTGATTTGTTGAAAGATGAAATCATCTGTGACTTGAAAAGTATATTAAGGGAGCACGACGAGTCATTTGAATAGCATAAATAAGAAAGGAAAATTCATAAATCGAATTTGGAAAATAGAATTGCGGCTCAGAATTAAATCGATTTATGAAAAGGGACAAGATATTCAAATAGGTATGAAAGGTATAGGCTGTAAAACATTATAAAACAGTAATCAAAATCTCGTCAAAACTTTCGAATTTCAAAAATTAATTTAAGTCAACGAAAGGAGTACGAGATATAAGTATACATATAACAATTGAAATTCCATTTAGCTTGGAAAATATTTTAAAGTATGTATGCTATGCGATTAAAATGGATCTCATAGTTAGAAAATGGTATATCGAATTTTCCAAAATAGTATTGGAGTCTTTAAACAGAAATACGAAATTATAGACAAGAAAATGGTTACGAGATAGCAATTATAATTACAACCATTAGACTCCGAAATCTACAAGGAATTTTGACTCAATCGAAAAGTGAGAAATTCTAGTATATACGTATCGGGTTTAAAACAAAATTTAAACTTAGCGAAAACTTTAATAAGGGAAATAGAAAAAAATAACTTTAAAAGAAATTAAGCTTTGCGAATGGGGACATTCGAAGGATCAACGATTATAGAAACATGGTGGTCATGGGAATCGAGGCAAGGGATTTGGTCGGATGATCAAAGCATAAACACGCCTAGGATATGACTTAGGAAAATCTACGGGAATCTCCTACGGTCAACCAGCTAAAGATTATGGAACTAAGCGCTAAGACTTCCCTAAGGGCTAGACATCGATGAAATGAGTTCAGCTTGGTCCGAAATCGATGAACCCAAGCGAGAGACCAAGGAATTCTAGAAGTCTATCCTAGTCAAAGCTAGACAGGAACCACTAAGGTAACTCTTAAGACAATCAAATAAATCACTAACGTGGAGTCTAGCTAACAATCAAGGATTCCTAACTAGCAAGCACAGACGTCTATCTAAGTCTAGATAGGGTCCTGATCTAATGGGTTCCTACTAAGCTGGGACAGATGCTCTAACACGCCTACCAGCCACCTAAGACATAGGAACGCTAAAAACTTAGACTCCGGGCTTATAACTTGGATGTTCTAATTTATTTAATCGACATTCTATAATTATTATCGTTGTTCCGATAGTTCGCATTTGCAAATGGACCTGCATGGGCCACCAATAAAACCTGTCACGCCCCGCTTCCCAAAAATGTGGAGGCGAGACGTGAGAAGGTCCGCTCAGACTTGAAGCTGAAAAGTCGCAAGTCCGATAAGCGTCAAATAGAACTACAAATGGCAGGTCCTTGCAATGCAATACGGAACAACAATAATAACAAGAAGGAGAGACAGATAAAATGTTCAATCTCAGATTATCCATTAATTAAATTACAATATCACAGAAAAGCCACCAGGCTAAAAGGAAAAGAGTCTAAGGCCCAAACATGGCCAACAAGGTATAACATACATACAAAGGTGCCACGCACCAACAACTAACAGCAAACCTAAACAAAGAAGTGAACACGAGCGGTCTTCAAGACAGGCTCCTGGTGTCCACTCACCTCCACAGCAAACATCAGCATCAGCAACACCATATCCCCTGCAACAAAGCTCTGGCTCTGGGTCTAACATGTGACACCCAAAAGAGAGAGGGGCACATGTCAGCAAGTCTGGAAAGACTTGTGCAAGGAAACTGAAAGAAAGGTAAACTAACAACCTAACAGTTATAGTATGATGCATGTCATGGCAAGTATAGTATGGAAGTGACAAGTAAAGTACAAGTAGCAAGTAACAAGTATGTCATGGATAACAAGTTTTACAAGTAAAACACGGACAAGTACAAGTGGTAAGTGTGACAAGTATAGTCAAGTAACAAGTACAAGTACAAGGGATCACCCACACATGGATGCCCTATTGCCCGCAGGCTGTATTCAAGTACAATGGTTCACTCAACGAGTACCCTATTGCCCGCAGGCTGTATTCACGCATCAAGTACAAGGGATCACTCAACGAGTGCCCTATTGCCCTCAGCCTGTGTTGAGCTCGTCTTCTGGAACACGAGCCAGAAAGTGTATTTGGCATAGGATTATGCCCGCAGAACGGGTGCCTAGCCGGAACAAATAGTACAAGTATGTAGCGAAGCTACGCAATCACGATGAGTGTTCAAGCATGCAATGACATGAGCAGATATTCGCGTACCGTTAATTGAAATTAAACGTGACAGGAAAAATGCAATGACATGAACATATTCACGTACCGTTAATTTAAATTAAACATGGCAGTTAAAATGCAATAGCAGTTAAGGATGCATGGATGACATAAACAGTTAATACGCGTACCGTTAAGGGAAAGTAAACGTGACATACAAGTATGATGAAGGTGACGGACCAAGCTTCGTTGTCAAGCTAGGTCAATGGCGTCTAGACGGCTATCCTTTCACCGTCTAGTCTCTTTTACGCTAAAGCAAGGTAATGGCCTAAGACATGGCCCAAACCAAGAGAGACAAGTTTCACTTGCCTGGCACCGAGGAGAACGATCAACGAAGGCACATCACACAAACTTGTTATCTACAGGAATGGATCACTGTCATGGAAAAACAACATTAGAATGGTAACTAATCCGTATTCACAATCGAACCTTATGATTTCTAATGATCCATTTTATTAGGGTTTCACAGATATCAAGTGTGGGTTATGAGATTATTAAAGGAAGAATACTACCCGTGAAGAAGCGGAGGAACGACGCTGAGAACTACGGTGACGGAAGAACGATCCGGCTCAGATCTGGAAATGGAGAAAATCTGGAGAAATGGGTTTGGATGAGGCTTTTGGGGATTTGATGAGGGTTTGTGGTTGAGGAGAGGTAGGATATGTGAAATGAGGGTTTGGATGATGATGGATGAGCTTGGGATGAAGGATCAATGGTTTGGGGAAGAAGGGGGCTCAATGGGGGAGAAATTAGGGTTTGGGGTGATGAGGAAGAAGACGAAAACGTTTGGGGCGTATTTATAGATAAGTGTGGCGGCTAGGGCAAAACTAGGGTTTTCTGGGCTGATTAGTCGGTCAAAGAAGGATTGGTGACCGACTAGCTTGGGAACTAGTCGGTCGGTTGATCAACACAGACCGACTAAGAGTAAACAGTAGCTCGCTCAGGAAAACTGGACTATGAGTTAGTCGGTCGGTGAAGGCTTGTCAACCGACTAGTTTGAGAACTAGTCGGTCGGTGAGTGTTCATTGATCGACTAAAGGCTGAATTCTGAGAGAGATCATGGAAATGAGAGTTAGTCGGTCTAAGAAGGATTCCTGACCGACTAGTTTAGCATCTAGTCGGTCGATGGTTGTTCTTAGACTGACTAAGAGTATACAGTAACTCCTGAATAATTGATTGAATGAACTAGTCGGTTCCAGTTGATTTCCTGACCGACTAGTTTGGAATCTAGTCGGTCGGTTGATCTTCTTGAACCAACTAACGTGTATGAAAAGTCTCGAAATGGAGCGCGAAGGTCCGGGATGAATTCTAAGGTTTCTAGGATCAACCTATCGCTAAGATATGATCGATATGAAGCTCGTCACGAGTGACTTACTTCGAGTTCAATGATTCTAAGGAAGAAGCTAGAGGATCACATCAAAAGGAATGAAAACGAAAGCTAGGAAATCTCAACGAGATGAATGAAAGCGGGAACTATGGAAATGGAAACCGCACAAGGAGAGAACCCACCATCACAAGCAAAACACACTGATAATCCAATCATACAAAAACTAGTCGTTACAGTTTAACTACCTTTTATTTACATACATATAATTGATTCTGTTATATATTTATTAACGTAGATGTCTAATGATTATCAGGCTATCAATGTACCATGATTTCAATGTTTATATGAACTGAATGTGAATTGAGAATTGAATAATCATACATGTTTTTTAACAGAAGATTCTAACTTGAAAGAAAAATAAGAAGGTCTAACATGTTAATACCTGAAAGAATTAGAATATTGATGTACAAAACCACATTACCGACAGTTTCATTTATGATATCATGAATCATAGGATTTTTCTTTGAAATGTTTCACAGGTTGATTGCAACTTCACTTGATGCAATATTTTCAAAAGGAGATGCAATTGCTGGAAAGGAAATTGCCAGTCACATGATCCATACGTGTTTAAATACCTTATTATTTAATTTCCATGACATGCACATAGTGCAATGGGATTTCCATGCAATTCACATACCTTATTCTGTAATTGCCATGTAACTTTTCTGAAAAGGAAATTGCCAGTCACATGATCCATAAGTGTTTAAATACCTTTTATTTGCATACATATGATTGATTCTGTTGGACATTTATTATCGTATATGTCTAATGATTATCAGACTATCAATGTACCCTGATTTCAATGTTTATATGAACTGAATGTGAATTGAGAATTGAATAATCAAAAATATATTTAAATGGAAGATTCTAAATTGAAAGAAATATAAGAAGGTCCAACATGTTAAAACTTGAAAGAATTAGAATATTGATGTACAAAACCGCATTACCGACAGTTTCATTTGCTTTTCTTTAATATATTCTCCTAAATTATGCGGTCCGCATAAATACATGTATTTGGCACCAGAGTACACCCAAACAGGGCTATTACATAGAAAGCTTATGTATATGCATTTGTGTTGTTATTGATAGAGCTCATAAGTGGTCTAAATGCTATTGATATAATAAGGCATGAGAAGCTATATCACATTGCATAAACTATCTCATTGACAACCAAAAGTATACATTTTGGTGTAGTCATATTCCTTTAGGCAACGCAGATTCAGAGTCAAGGACCATGTAGCTAGAAAGAATTCAACCTACCGGGAATAAAATATATTTGGAAAAGACAAGGCCTTTTGAAGATTAATACTTTTAGAATAACTAAAATGGCATATCTTCATGAAGATTTGTGATAACATGTCACCTCTTTTGACCAGGCTTGAAGAATTCATTTAGCTTCAATGGCTGATCTCTCTCTTATTGGCTCATAAAAGTCTTCCATGATGCCACAGATCCAGTAGGTAATCAGTTCACTTGATTTTTTGTTATATTTTTTCTTCGTGTTGACATAATCCTACAACATTTGAATTTTGGGAATGTTTAGTTAACTGGTATAACAAAGAATCACCTATATATAATGATGAATTTTGAACTTTTAATGGGAGGCTGATAAGATGTAAGAAATCAGGATTTTTTGTTTTTTAAAGAATTATTATCATTTATTTATAAAAGAGTTTTGGTTTTCATATATACATTTTTGAATGATTTATTATCAGGGTTGACGTTTACACATATGATTATTGGGTGAAAAGAAACTTGCAAGAGAGCGCAAAAGCATTCATGTCCGAGGGGAAGGTTAACACAAATCCATAGATAATCAATTCATTTGATTTTGTTGTTATGTTTTTTTCTTCGTTTTGACATAATTTTGCAACATATGATTTTTGGGAATGTTTAATGTTTAATGTGTACTCTGCTTATGAGTAGACTAATAGTCATTGCTTTGTAAAGTTATATGATTGCTTTACAGAATTTTGAAGATTCTAATGCAATTCATTTTCCAGTGTTAGATGAGATCTGTCGGGTAGTTGCAGCATGCAATTGATTGGCTGGGTTTTAAACCTTTACTTGCTTTCTTAATGGTTGTGCATCATATTGAATGCATATCATGTTTTCCATCGGATGCTTTGGGTGATTACCTATTTTATATATGTGCTTTATGTGTAACAAACGGATCAATATGCAGCCAATGAGATGGTTTCTTATTGTCAGAAGCATTCATCCTAAGAACCTCAACTATGAGATATACATCCCAAGAACCTACAATCGCGACCATGACAGGTTTCAATGTGAGAACATGAACCGTTCATCACCATTTCTACTTCCTTCTTCATGCACGGAGCATCTACAAATGTAAAGCCTTTATGTGAGTATAGCTAAAGTTATAATAGTAGGTTCAGGCTTGAGTCTCGGTGACATGTTTGGTTCAAACAAATGTGCAATGTGGATGCACATTTCTGATACCTTGATATTCTACTAAATGAAATATAAATATGAAAAATCAAATTACAAATTTCAGTGAATATTGTAATCATGTCATTAGCTTATATGTAGATCCTTTGCATATTGAATGAATTTTTGATCTTGACAACAAATATAAATAGGATTGAGGTTTGTTCTTATTTATTATTTAGTAGATATATTAGTCCTCCAATAACTATGTGGATCGACCTTTCAAACATTTTTTTAAATTGAAGAAGATTTAATGTAAAGATAAACAACTAATTTTAACCCTGGTGACAGTTTGAAACATTGAAGGTCAATTTACAAGTAGGAAGTAGGAAGGCTGGTCATTTTGGTCGTGTGTATGATCCATGCAGCCAAGGAGCACCCATCTAAATTCCCGTCTAATATGAAATACAGAAAAGATTGATCCAGTCAGCACTTTTTCTGGAGCACATTATAAAAACTATGGTGAGTATGGGGATGACGTTTACTCCTCTCTCTTGGGGAGCACATCCCTGTATTTTTGAGATATAAGCAACATCTGACGCATATACTGCCAAGAAGGATCCATGCTTGCAGGCCACACATGATTTGAATATAGAAGCATCTTAAAGAGTCCATGGTATCTCTTAATCTACCATTTTCTTAATTAAATCTGTCTAATTCTTAACAGAGTGAGAGAGACAGACACCATTTTATATAGCATAAAGAAATGTTTGTTTTTAAAAACTTAAGAGATATGTCCAATTCTAAACATCGTGCTTTTTTACTATTATTAAGAAAACAGTTTTTGTGTTCTTGCTGATAAGTTGCGTCCACAAACATTTATAAACATGGATCTTATTATGAAATATCCAAATTTATTAGCCAAATGAATATAAGAACTGCATCTTGACATATCCGTTCTATCTAGAAATACATTCTAAACCATGAACGTTATCTGTTGGTTTCGTAGCATTATTGAATGTTTATACAAGTAATCTGTTGGTTTCCTGGTATTCTGTAGTAGAAAAATACATCCAATTAGAGCATAAAGTGAGCTGGGTTCTATAAACAATTTTGACTTTCTAATACATGTAAGTGCAGCAAGGTTAGCTGGGTTGTTCTATAAACACATTAGTCCAAATTTTAGTCAAAATTCTTTAATCATAGTTTTATAAAAAATCCCTTTCATGACCAATGAATAATATTTGTACATCAGATTAGAGCAGAAATATGAGCTGGGTTGTTTTATAAACAATTGTCTAATGAATTTTTTTAATGCAGTTCATTGGGTTGTTCATTATGATCAAATAAGAAAAATTCACGAGTTCCCTGGGATGTTCATATGTTTGCTTCAATATCGATTTTGCCTAATGTGCTATTTTTACTGATGTCCTCCTTTTCCACAATGTACGCAACTTTAAGAGCATCAATTAGAAATGGTTTGAAGTAAAAAATCAATTTCTTTAAGTTTTTGTGATTGAATTCCTTAAATTTTTTTGATCAGGTTCACAAAAGGCAATTTTTTTTGATGTTTTTATGGTATGATATTCATGAGTTACTTCTAACCTGCCTTATTCTTGCGCGCATTCAGGATCTTCTCGCTTCTACATACGTCAGACCTCCCCATGTCAGAGCTAAAGCTACAACCCCTATGTCGCTGATGAGTCTCCTCGCATTCCCTCTACCTCCCACTGGTCAGCCTGTATCATGCCTAACCCATTAGGTTTTCACAACGTCGGAGCATTACAGTGGGTATATTAATGAAATAATAAAAGAAGCTTGATTTTTATTCTACTGCATGTTTTTGAGAGCTAATAAAAATGCTAATAAAAATTTGCAGTATAATAAAAACATGCATGGGCTTGATTTTCATTAAAACATGCACATTTAATTTCTCTACACCCACCATCAAACAAGAAAGTTTAATTTTTATTATACTGTAGTAAGTTGATTAAAGGTCAGCTTTCAATTTTGTTTATTTGTTTGGGTTTATAATAATTAAAATGCATTGGCTGGGTTTGTATCTGGGGAACTTTGGGGGGTTTGATGAGTTAGGGGAGAAACCAAAACATCACTCAAAGGTTTCAGTCCTGCAGTTAGGGGGTAATATTTGAAGCTTCACTTTTTAAATTTTTTGAAATACGCTTACCTTTCTCTCAATGCTGGCTCAATGCTGGCACAACTAGCTGTCAATTAATTTCTTTTCTTTTCTCTATAGTATTGGTTTTCTGCATTGTTTCTTATACTTCTTTAATGCAAACAACATTTATCTGTTTTGATTTGAAATCTTGGGTGGTGATATTCAAATTTGAGCTTTAACAATGCTATTGTTAAATTTGTTCGCATTGTGAGAGTTCCTTGCTTAACTAGACATGGAGCATTTTTATATAATGTGGTCTTTTAAAGGGTTTAACTTAAAGATTAGTGATAATAGGTTTAGGGCAATTGGCCGATCTGTGTCACATTGTAAATGTCATCATGATGACCAATATTTTTCTAATTTCATTCTGCAAGCTTCATGGAGCTCTACAGAGCATATATTTTCTGATTGATATGTTTTTAATTGTAAAGTACTTCCGGCATTTTTGTTGTATGGAGAAGTGATGAGATAATTTTTCATTTTGAATGTATGTAAAGATTACATCTATCTGACCTCTATGAGAAAAACATATCACATATTCGGAATACTGTCATGTGTTTCAAATTCGGCATCTTTTTGGGAAATTTGTGTGATTGTCATGTATTCTACTTTTAAGAACTAAGCTATGTTGATATTGGACTAAAGAATTCTGTATTTAGGTTCTTCATGCACTTCATGCACTGAAGCTTGATTTGTAGTTGATAAAATATAAGTTGATTCTTTGGGAGTAGCATTGTGAAGATTTTGAGGAGAAAACACATCCATATATTGGAAGAGAAAATACATCCATATGCAAGTGCACTCAGTAGACACATACTGGCACATATTTGTTTCTGTGTCATTGTTCATGATTATACTGGACAATACAATGCTTTTCAGCATGAGTATACTTTATGGTTTCAGTATGCCTCAGCTCGGTATATGGGATTGTTTTCAGTGAATTGGTTCACTTCCATCAACCAAATTGATAATATACACATGCCATTTTAAGTAATGTTAAGTAATGTTAGCTTGAAAAAATTAAACCTCTCAATTGTTATCTGGCATGTCAAAACTTGAGATTGATCATTTCGACTAAGGACAGTAATCCAGCTACTAACTTTTTAATTTTTGCCAAGAATTTTCTACGTCTATGAAGGATGAATTCGACATGAGCCATATGGGTGAGCTCAACTACTTCCTTGGACTACAAATTCGGCAAATGAAGGATGGAACTTTCATACATCAAACAAAGTACACCGGGTAGCTTATCAAGTGATTCGAGATGGAATCTTCTTCAAGCAAAAGGACTCACATGAGTACGACAACCCATCTACACAAGGATGAGAAGGGGAAAGATGTAGACGTTCGTTTATATCGAGGTATGATCGGTAACTTACTTTACTTAACCGCTAGTATGTCCGATATTATGTTTTTCGTTTATCGTTATACTATATATCAAGCTATACCTAAAGAGTCACATGTGATTGTGGTTAAATGAATTTACCTCAACCATTCACTAGAATATGGGTTAGTTTACCCTAAGACTAGCACATATGAGTTAATATCATACAGTGATGTCGACTTTGTCGGATGCAAATCCGATAGGAAGAGTACTAGTGGCACTTGCCATTTTCTAGGAAATTCCCTAGTTTCATAGTTTTCCAAGAAACAGAACTTGGTATCATTGTCCACGACTGAAGCAGATTATATTGTCGCGGGTCTTGCATGTGCACAAGTTCTTTAGATGAGACACACACTTAAAGACTATAGTGTCAATTGTGATACTTGTCCTATCATGGTAGATAACCAAAGTGCTATTCGTCTTTCCAAGAATCTGGTACATCACTCCCGTACCAAACACATAGATGTGAGACACCACTTTATTAATGATAATGTAGCTAAGAAGGACATCATATCAGAGTACATTGAAACCCAAAAACAAATCGCCGACATCTTCACTAAACCTCTTAAAGAGGATTCATTTGTGAGTTTGCATGGAGAATTTGGGATTATGGGTGAACCTGAATTATAGGAGTTCATACTTTCATGTTACATCATGCTTGAACTCATATCATCAATTTTTACTTCTCTTGTTTTGATAAAATATATATTTCTTATATATTTGTTTTAAGAGAAGTATTTGAGATTTTGATGATTTCGATTCTTTGGATTAATTTACGTGATTTGTAAGTTAATCTATAATATTTTGATAATGATTTCTTGATTAGATTTGTGTTAGAGTATATGTCCTAGGGTGAGTTGTCTCTATCCTCTATATTTTCACCTCACTGTGCATTTTTGGACCAGGACAGATGATTGTCATTTCTTTGACAGTCGACTGCCCAACTTAATTTTTCATACAGCAGACTGTATTTTTCACATACGACTGATGAACATTTTCCAGTCGACTGTCTCTTCGACAGGCGACTGTAATTTGGTCATCGGGCGCTTGTCCAAATCTTCAGATTTCTCGTTTTATCATCATATGGTTTGATTCTCTGTCAGACGGATGTTGAGTTAGTAACTGTCGACTGTCGCTCCGACAAGCGACTGTGAGTTACTCAACTGTCGACTGTCTATCAACCCAAGCTAATCTCTATCTTTTCTACCAGTCGACTGACGATTATTCATCAGTCGACTGTCTAATTCTGTGGCTGTTCGTTCACTTGATCTGAGCCATCGATTTCTCGATCCAATGGCCCAGATTCTTTTGACCCCTTCATTTAACCTCGAGGGTCGTCGATTAATTTCAGTTATTCTCTCTCATCCGACTCAACTTCCCTCGTCTCCCTCCTTAGAACTCCAACCGTTATGGTTGATTTCTTGTCGACTCGAAGCTCCAGTCTCCGATCACTCTTCCCAATCGTTTGATTGCTAGTTCGATTGACTCTGTCTCCGTCGATCGTCACCGATTAGGTATCATTTTCGTTTGTCGATTCGCTCGTGCGTTCTTTCGTATCGTTTGATTCGTGCAATGGCTCCCAAGACCAAATGGAAGGCTGTTGCTCCTAGACGACCTAGGAAGCCAAAACCTTCTACTGCCAAATCCAAGATACCCCACAAAGCCCGCACCAAGCACCTTGATCCTCCATCTGACGTTTCAGCTTCCTATTCCCCTTCTTCTTCCTCCATAGAAGAAGCCTATACTGAGCCTCTCATGAAGCGTACGCATAAACCCATTAGTGTTAGCATCAATGAGCCTATCACTGAGGCTGAACCTACTCGGGTGGCTGTTGACACACACCTCGAGTCTATTCCCGCTTTTACCCAAGGCCAAAGTCCTCCCGTGACTCATCCTGTCGATCCTCTAGTTCCCATTTGCCGAGACGATTCTTGTTTGGCAAAATTCCATGCCATGATAGGAATCAAGCTCCTTCGTGAGAGATTTATTGTATTTCAGGCCTTCACTGCTGAGAGACTTTCAGAGATTCTCACGTCGAACCATTTGGGTGATCTTTTTCGATTCTCTCATACCGACTGTCCTCGTGCATATCCCTTCCTTGTCAAACTATTTTATGCCAACCGCATTTGCGTGAGTATGTTAACACGGGGGAGATTGACACAGTTGTTCAGGGGACCCATATCAGGCTTGCCCCTACTCTCCTAGGAACCATTCTTAGGATTCCCTCAACTGGCTCCTTACCTGCGGATATTGCTCTCTCTGATGTTGGAGATCTTGATCAGAATGTCTTTCGGGACATGTTCACTGTGATCCCTTACTACATTTCTTCAGGCATCATGGTCTTCATGTTCTCTACTAGAGTTTGGACTGTTCACCAAGTGGTGAAGTCCAACATCTTGCCGAAATATGGCTCTTCTGATCAGCCTTCTTAGGAGATCCTCCGATGTATGTATGCCATTCTCTTTGGTATGTCAGTGAACTGTGCCAGAGTCCTCCTTGGTCGGATGGAAAAGGTCGAGTTCAATACTTCCTCCTCTCACATTCCTTATGGTGGTCTCCTCACGTTAGTCTTTCTTCATTTTGGGATTGATTTGAGTAGTTATGAGCATATGCCCCTTGGCCCTCTTCTTGATGCTTCTGCAAATTCTGCAGTCGGCATCAAAGAAGAGGCAAACTACTTCAGCTCCGTCGTCATCCACCATTCCACCATCTGATCAGCCATCTTCCTCAGCTGCACCTTCTCGTGACCTGTTGGACGAGAAGGTTTCATGGTTTATATGAGTTGTTTCATCTGTTGTTCCAGCATCAGGGCATTCTTTTCCTGATCATCTCAGATCTTTTGTACCTCCTCAGCCTTCTCAGCCTCCTCCACCAGTCGTCTCTGAGATTTTGGAGCATCCAATTTTCACTTCTCCTGAGCCGGTTGCTGCTCCGGCCCTCAGGATGTCTCATTTGCTGTTGCTACTGCTCCTCCTCCCGAGGACGCTTCGATTGATCTAGATGCATAGGAGTTCCAGATTGTGTTGGCTACCTCCTCAGTTACTGATATGGATTGACACTCCGCAGAGAGCACTCGCCCATATGCCTAGATTTTTTTTGATAGGGTTGAGAGTTTGAGTGTCAGTTTGTATTTTGATGTGTTTTTGAGTACTGATTTATGATGTTTGTATGTCGATCACATTTTGTTATCACATTTTGTTGATGTACATGGAGTTTTATTTTTGTATCCCATGTATTTTTGGATTAAATATATATGAAAATGCTTTTACTTCATATTCTGTTTCACACATTGTCTCATTCTTTATGTTAATATGTGTGAACATTGTGAAATTGTCTCTCTTTGTATGCTACATCAAATACATGATTAGATGTGAGACATTTTTTCTCATTTGGTTTGTAATGTTGATATTGGATTCTCGTTCCTTTAGTCAACTAAGATTTCTTGTGTTTTATGAGCTTTTGGTATATATATCAATGAGATGCACCTTCTTGATTAGTTTTTCTCCTATAATATGTTGGCATCTCATTTGATATAAAGCCTATCTTTAGACTCTCATGATTGCTTTAGTACTTATTTAGCACTATTGTTGTTGTTATTCTACTCCCACTTTTGGATAATGACATAGGGGGAGAGAAATAAACATTTCATAATATATGTGCTAAGTAAATTCTAATATTAAACTTGAATCTAAGATTGAAGTTGCCTTAGATTCATGGGGGAGTAAGATCGAATGAAGTTAGATTATAAAATCCTAGATTTCAATAATTCAAGAAAATCATTTCATTCATTCATATCTTACGTATTTGCTTCAATTGATCTATAGATGCCCTTATATTCATTGACTAACTTGATTGGCATCTATGTAGGGAGAGTAAGTTTTCTTTAAGCACAATTATTTCTCTTTTTGTTTATGTTAGTTTGTCATCATCAAAAAGGAGAGAATGTTGATTATTAGACTTCTCCCTACTTGGTGTTAATGATGAGCAAATATATATACTTGTAACGAATCCCCTATTTGCAGTTAATCCCTTGCCTAAGCATATCATGAAGATCAATTAGCAATGAATGTCACCCAAAGATCAATGAAAGCAAGAAAAGTGGATTGGGTGATCAAATTTGGTGATTGAAGCTCCTAGAAGACTTCAAGCTCGTACTTTGGATATAAGAGAGAGTTCTACATAATGTAATCTTCTTTTTCTCTTCTAGTATGTAGCTTAGAAGTAGAACTATGTTGGAACACACACACATCTTCATTTTAGTCCAAGGAAATCATTAGATCACTTTTCCTTAGACTCCAATTCAATTTTACCAAGCATGTGCATGTTGTTATTTCAACAGGCGACAGCTGAACGATTTACAGTCGCCTGTCGTAAAACAGTCGACTGTGATTTGTTCTACAGCCGCCTGTTATGCACATACTTAATCAATTGATTTTTGAGCTTTCTAAACTTTAACTCCTTCAGGTGACTGCTATACATTTTACAGGCGCTTGTCAATATACAGTTGCCTGTGGTTTGTTAATCAGTTGCATGTCTATCTTTAGCCCAAAGATCATTTTCTTTCTCATCTAGCCAGTCGACTGATGTTGTATTTACAGTCGCCAGTCCAAGGCACAGTCGACTGTCAATGCTTCAACAGTCTCATGTCCATTATTCCTCTGTAGAATCTGATCTATGGAATATTTCAAGTTTTAGTGCCAGTCGACTGATGTTGTATTTACAGTCGCTTGTCTATGGCACAGTCGCCTGTCAATGCTTCAACAGTTGTCTGTATAAAAACTTCTCTGAAGACTCTGCTCTCTAGAAATTTTCAGGTTTTGTGACATTCGACTAATGTTGGTTTCACAGTCGACTGCCCATGGCACAGGCGCCTATGTGTTCCACATTAGTCGCCTTTCATGTCTTTCCAAAACTTTCTGAGATTTTCTCAGATTACCCATATTACGGCCAGTCGACTGTAGAAGGATTTACAGTCACCTGTTGGATTTACAAGCGCCTGTCTTCTCTTCATCAGTCGACTATCCACGTGGTAAGTTACCGTTTGAATTCTCATCTACCCTCTAACACAGTGCAGCAGTCGACTGTATTTTGTTCAACAGTAGACTGTTGACTGTGTAAATTCTATCCGTTGGCTTTTTCTCCACGAATTTTGTAACGGTCTCTTTTCGATCGTACGTTTTCGTGCGCGTACTTTCCTTTCGTATGCGTATTTTTAGTTGCCTCTTCTTGTATCCCAAACGTGCGATGTGATATGTCGTTTTGACCCTCTAAAAGAGTACTTATTTGTGGAATTATTTGTGAACGTCATTTCACGTGTCGTTCTCCAATAAAACAACTTTGTTTGAAGGGATGTCGTAACTTTTACCTTCGTCGTTTGATCTTTTTATTTTTGGTTATGTTCCACATTACCCTAGCTTGTGACCGTTCATCTTAGTCTCGACCCTCTCGTTGACACGGTCATCCCGGTATTTTTCTTATAATTATCAGACACCGCTAGACCCACTTTTTTCCCTCATCACCTTCTACTATACTTAGCCTGATTAATTTTAATTTCAGATAACCCTAATTAAATCTCATTAAATCCATACGTATCAACATGATTTCCCTAAGCTATTGCCACCCTATATTAAACTAAGCTATACCCTCTCCCCCTCACATCTTCTCTCTCCAATCAACCTAAGTGCACCCATTTCTATGCCCTATTTAGCACCAATTCAATGTTAAAACGTAGCCTCCCCCTAGGATTTAGAAACCCACGCAACTGGCCGCCAACCCACCCTAAAACTCACGACCAACACCCGAGACTCGCCGGCCATCAACCTACGGCGATCCCCTTGCTCCGACCACCCTCATCCACGCCAACAACCTTATCCTCCTCCTCCTAGAAACTGCAACACCCATCATCTCCATTGAAAAACTGCCAAGCACCCCCTCACCCTAAAACTCTTGGCCGGCACCATTACTGCCGCCGGCCACCCCCTGCTGCCGGCCGCCGCCCAGGCCATCCAACTACTCCGGCCATCCTCCCCCTTGACGACCACCTTCCTCCTCCTCCCAAAAACCCCATGCAAGCCCTTAAAACCCTACAAAAAACTACCATCCTCCCTTCTTTATAGCTCACGACCGGCCACTTTCGTTGCCGGCCAGCTGCCGCAGGCCACCCCAGCTGCCACCCACTCGTGCCCTTGCTCAGGGCAACTCCCTAGGCCACAAATCCAAATCCACAACCCACAAACCTCCGACAATAACCACAAAAACTGCTGTTACCCATCAAAGTATGCCGTTTCACCCTCCTTGCTCGATGTGCCGTTGCCACGCACCCCCCCTCGACGGTCGTCTAGATCCACACGGATGTCCCCTAGCCCGTAGACCCTTGCATGGCCTTCCTTTGCCGCTGGTGTTTGTGTTGCTCGTCGCCGTTTGTGCATCGTGCTACCGTGGTCGCTAGATGTCCGCCGTACCCTTCGCGCTACCAGAATCCAACCCCTGACGTCGCTACCCGACGTCAGTGTAGCTCTCGCGCCATGGTAACGGTAATCTCTGAACCATAGGACCCCCACATCGCATGCTAATCAAGACTAAAAACTGTAACTTTACTGCTTTGAATAACTCACTAATCAAGATTTAATAATTGGGACTGAAGGCTGGATTGGACTGAGCACATATGTAGATCTTGGACTTGTTGAACGGAGATCGCAGCGTGATTGTTTTCAGGCAAGTGATACTTGTCCAGTGTTTGTTTCGGCCATGTTTTAGGCCAATCTGTGAAATAGCGTAAAAGAGACTAGGCGATGAAATGATAGTCGCCTAGACGCCTTATTTGATCTAGCTTGACAACGAAGCTAGATCCAACACACTTGCTATCATTTCTTGCCGCATGTCACGTTTACTTTCAAATTAACTGTACGCACTTTTAACTGCTTATTGCAATGTTCATGCATCTTGTCATGTCATTCCATGCATCAACTTGCTCTATTATGATTGTGTAGCACACGCTACTTTAAATTGTAAGCTGCGATGAGTAATGTTTTGACTCCTACATATTGATTGAGGCTAAGCACCTGCTTGTCGGGTACAACCCTATTCCAAACCAAAAAAACTTCATGGCTCGTGATCCAGAAGCGAGCATAGTGTGTTGGTGAAAACCCAACGCTCGATACACGTGGAGGGGTAGGGTTAAACGATTACTTGAGCATAGAAGTGTGCCCATACAGCCACTTCAGCCAAAAGGCAGAAAACCTGAAAAATTAGTGTTCGTGAATTCGTGAAATAGTGTTTCGTAGTTTTTGCTACGATGTGCATGCTTTGTTACCATCATGTCATTTTAATTGTTTCATTCTTTAAATGCCATGCCATATCATCATGTTAAAACTGCTATTTGCATTACTTTTTATATGTTCCTTGCACAAAAGTCTTTTGTTTACCATTTGGAGACTTTTGCTGACATGCGCCCACTTTCTCTTTGGGTGTCGCATGTTAAGTGGTTAGTCTGAGTTAGTTGCAGAGGACGATCAGTACACAAACGTTGAGTTTGAGGTTTATGCTGAGGCAGAGTTGGAGGACACTGGAGACCAGTCCTAGCCTCACCTAGAGACTTATCTTAGGTGTTGTTGTTTTCTTTAGATCTGCTGTTAGGTTGTTGGTGCGTAGCACCTTATCTTTATGTTGTATTTTTTGTCCATGCTTAGGACTTCTCTTCAGATTCTGTATTTCTATATGACTATATTTGTATGTTTGGAATAAAATCTGTGGATGTTGAATGTTGGATAATTTTAATTGTCTATCTTTCTTTATTATTATTGTTTTTTCGTCGTAATGCAAAGAACCTGCTAATGGATTAAATTACCAGACGCTTATCAGACCGTAGCTTCACAGCTCCAAGTCTGAGCGGACCTCTTCACGTCTCGCCTCCTATACTTGGGAAGCGAGGCGTGACAGGTTTTAGTGGTGGCCTATGCAGGTCCTCTTTGCATCTGCGAAATATCGAAACAACGGTAATAATAAAACATCCATTAAAATATTCGGAACATTCAAGTCATAAATCTGAGTCTAATCTGAACGTTTTCTTGTCTTAGATGGCTGGAAGAAGTGTTACCCGAGCATCTTATCTCAGTATAATAGGGGAAATCCATTAGACCTGGACTGTAGGAAGATTTAGATAGACGCCCGTGCTTGCTAGTTAGGCATCCATGATTGTTAGTTAGACACTTTACTAAGAATTGGTATAATCATCTTAGGAATTTCCTTAGTGGTTTCTTACCTAGCTCAGACCATATTAGATTTCTAAAGTTTCTTTAGTCGTTCGCCTGGGTTCATCAAATTTCAGGCCCTGCAGAACTTAATCTTGATCCCCTATGGACCCTTCCCTGAGATCTTTATTACAGTACAGTTCATTAGAAAGTCTTAGTGCTAAGTTACTCCTAGTATTTAGTCGGCCCGGTAATTAGAACCCCTGATTTCTAGCATCTTTCTAATCATTACACTTCTGTGTTATCGACCGTAGAATTCCATCGTAGCTTTTCATGAATCATATCCTAGGCGTATTTATGTATCTATCATGCGATCATATTATTTGCCCTCGAATCACGTGATCACCTCATGACGATTATCGTTAATTTTTCGAATCTTCTCCATTGCAAATCCTGGATCTTCTAAAAGTATTTCCAATATTCCTTATCAAATTCTTCGCTCAGTTTAACTTCTTTGGAAACCCCTTATTATATACTTAGATTTCCTGATTTTTGGTTGAGTTAAAATTCATTCTTGGATTTTGAAACCTTCTTGGTCGTAATCTTTAGTTACTACCTCGTAATCATTTTCTAACATGTATCTTTCGTATTACAGTTTTAAAACTTTATTACCATTTTGATAACTCAATATATCATTCCTTTCTTTCTCTACTACTAAGTTTATTATTTTTAACCACTTATCATACATACTTTTAGACTATTTTTCTAAGCTAAATAAGACTTCAATTTTTTTAGTGTATCAGTTTTATATTCATCGTGCTCATACTTCAAAAATCTTTGTATAAATCTATTTTCATTTGCAAAACAATCACTACCTCACACTACTCTTTATTTCTTCGTCTAACACTTTTTCCGTGTTTTAAAATTTTACCATCTGCTCGCTATTTCTACATATTTTTATAAGAATATATATATATATATATATATATATATATATATATATATATATATATATATATATATATATGACATCATATTTTACACATATCATGCTGTCATCTATTTAATTATTTAGAGCAATTTTTTTATCCCCCCCCAACCAGGCTATCTCCTTATCTAAGTCTCATCTGAACCCATCCATCCTGGTCTTGTTTCGTTACGCTATTTGATCTTGGTTTCATTTACTTAGTCATCATACTAGTGCTTGTTGTTGCCTATGTTAACCTTAGTATAGTATGGTGGGCCCATTAGTATATATTGTGATGTCGTTGTGGTGCATGCATATAGGTAGAGTGTGTGGACCCGTGTGTGTGAACCCCTGCGTACCACTCATGTATGAGTGTGCTACGCTTAGTATATTAATATTTGTCTCTTGTATTATTTATGCATATTCAGTGTTATACGTTATTTTTATATGAAGTGGTGTGTACGATTGTATTTATAAATATATGTGTGGATAGCTAAACCTTTAGAGATGTCTGAGTATATTAGAATTAGAGTTGGAATAACTACTAAGAGGTGTATGTAGTTTGAAGGTACTTGTTAATGTGTGTAATTGTATGCTAGCAAAGTTATTTGCATGCTAGGTGTAATGATAATAGGTGTTCTTACGGTTAATTGTGCAGGCCTATTATATGATCTATATGTTAGTGCGTATGAGCGTGCGCTCGTGCGTGGATATGTATGTGCTTAGTTATAAGTATATTACATATATGCATACTGTGTGAACATGTGTGATTTACGTTTGGTAATAGGATTATAATTTTGTATAGTATTGTTTGCCCTTACGGGATGTTGTGTGTGTACGTGTATACCATGAGATATACACGATTATTGTATGTTGTGACTATGTATGGATAGGTATATGTAGTAGTATACTAATTATATGAAACTTGCTATGGTGTGAGTATTATTTGTATATCTATGTTTTGTGTAGTAATATGTATGTGACTATAAGATGTATGCATGTATAGGATAGTGTATTGTGATTGTATACGTGTACTGATATTTGTAATAATATTATTGTTTGTAAAGTGGTTGTATTATGGCGGTGTTACTTGGCTGATTATTAGTGTGCTTATGTATTTATATTGAATGATATGAAATGTATACGTAAATACGTGTATATGATTGTGTGCGATGTATAAATAATAATGTTAGTATACTTAGGTACAAAAGATATAGAGTATACGTATAGATAAATGCATGCTTGCTATATAGTATTAGTGTATTGGTGATGTATGTGTATATAGTGAAATATTAGAGAGTTATTTAATTATGATGTTATTCTAATTATGGCATGAAGGCAATGTATTAATGATGTTGTGTATTAGTGTGGTATGTTGGTATTATATATATATATATATATATATAGAGGAAAATTTTCAAGTGAGAACATTTCGCACCGTGCGAAAATGTTTTTAGTTTTTTTTGAAATTTTTTTTTTCAAAAATTCTTTTTCCCACCCTCATTATATGTTGTTATACCCCCCTCAAAAAATAATCAATGAGAAATAATGTCATTTGGCCTTCGATCAAGGCATTTCATCAAATTCGCACGTTTTGAGACCGTTAAATTTGTAACGGGTGGATGGGTGCTCTAATCCCCAACGGGTTCACCCATTATTTTCCCTGGGGTATATAATTGTATGGATTAAACATCAAAAAAAAAATTTTGAAAAAAAAAATTTCAAAAAAAAGATAAAAATCTTTTCGCACGGTGCGAAAAGCCTCTTTTTCGCAACCGAAGATCGCCATATATATATATATATATATATATATATATATATATATATATATATATATATATATAGTAAGTGAAGTATGTGTATGAATAGTAAAGTGTTGCTATCTGTCGTAATTATAATGTTGGTTGTAATAATATCGTACTATGGTGTTATATTAATCATTTTATATGTATGTCGTAATGTATTAATATTGATATGTGCTAAGTAATTGGTGATGCATGTATATATTATTCGTATGGTTATTTATTAGTATCATTATTATTGTTATTGTAACGGCTGCTTTCTGACCGTTCGTATTTTTTACGTGCACATACTTTTCGTGCACGTATTTTAATTGGCTCTTTCTTGGTTTCGGTTTATACGATGTGATATGTCGTTGTGACCGTATGGAAGAGTAGTTATTTGTGGGAGTTTTAGTGAATGTCATTTCATGGTCGTTCTCCCGCAAATCAACTTTGATTGGAGGGACGTCGTGACTTTATACTTCGACATCAGACCTTTTTATTTCTAGTTCATTTTTTGTGGACCTAGCGAGCGATCGGACCCCGTATTCACAACCCTCTCGGAGGCGCGATCACCCCAACATTTTCCTTTCTTTTTTTTGATGACCGGGGACCAATCTACTATATTCATAATTAGATATTAAATCTCTTTTTATAAAAATCTTTTTAATTTCCAAATATAAAGTGCTGTACGTTTCTTTTTTAAACTTAACCGTTCTTTTTATAAAACCTAACACTATGCTATGAAATAAGTCAAGCTTGGTTTCTTTTTTTAATAAAAAAAGGGGGATGAATCATGCAAATCCAAAACCGATCTCTCTTCATAACCACCCACGTGAACCCCCTCCCTACAAAGAAGCTACTGGCTGCCTAAAAATTTTAAAAACCTAAAAGCCATCTGTGCCCACGTGATGTACATTTCAACCAACCCTACACTCATTTATTTAAACCCTAGGGTTTTCTTTTTCATCTAACCCTATAGGCTCAATAGCTAGCAGCTGCCCCGTACTCTATCTTCTCCTCTCCACGCCATCACACAGACCCCGGCACTCTCTTCTCCCTCTCACTCGCCTTCAACCCAGGGTCCGACCACCAACACCGACCGGCCGCCGGAAAACCCCTCTCTGACCGCCGGAAACCCCAGCATCAACCCCGAAGCCCTGCGGCCTCCAGCCCTTCTCCCTCACTCGACCTGCCTCCTGAACAATTCCAACCCCATGCTGATGCACCTCTGAGCCCACAGCCCACCGCTCCGATCTCCCACCACCTTCGCCACAAGCCGCACGCCCCTAGGTCGCCACCTTCAAGCCTCGCCCGACCACCACCTTGATTCCGGCGATTCTTCTAAGCCCTGCCTCTCCCCTCCAACTCCGATGACCTCTCCGAGCGGTCTCCACCACCCGCCACTCCGGCGATGTCCTGCCACAGTCGCGCCTTCATCATCCTAGTCGCCACTCAGCGCCTCATCATCTTCCTCCTTTCAACTGCGCAGCCGCGTCACCTGCAAGGACATCGAAATGTAAACACACGTAAGTATGATATATTAATTATATATATATGTTATAATATGCATGGTAATGAATATTACAAATCTGTTACTGAGTATATCTTCATTCATGTGAATAGTGTTAAGGCACCTTATATCATTGAACCTGGTACACACATTGGTAATAAGATTAGCAAGGTATGCTTGTTAAATTAAACTAACAGTAAGACGATATTAGATTATATTAAGTTCAAGTATGTTAGTACACTATATATGTATATGTTAGTTGTGTTGCATCAGCTAGCTTCTAAGAAAGTTGGTGCATAATATTAGACGTGAATTTAGTATCCACTAGTTATATTATAAATATGGCACATTAATATCCTTCAGTTAAACAGATTTTTTTTGCACTAAGTTTTCGTATGGCAGAAATGTTAATATATATAACTTAGCTTACCCATTAGCTAGTAACATACATGTTAGTTAATAATTTTTAGTGTTTTAATGTTAGCAGTTAAACCAATACTTAGCTTTCGTTAATACCTATAAGTTAGTGTGTAAACAGAAGTTTATAATGGGATATTTAATATTAATTCATTGGTTAAATTATCTTAATTTGATCTAAATGACGCAGATAGTTATGTACGCACCATTGCTACCGTTTGGATCCCGACGCTCTCTTGCATGTTGCCACTCGCCGACGTCCACTGGCTCGTTGCTGTAGCCGCTCAGACCCGACGTCGGATCTCGCTTGATCGTCTTTCCAGGTTAGTCTCCTAACTCGTAGTAATAAAACCCACACTGTAGTTAACCAAAACCTAAACTAAAATTGGTCAACTTGAACTAAATTTACTTTCAGTATCTGTAAAACGCTGCTCACCGTAGAAAGATCGACAATCGGACAATTTTTCTGTGTACATAGGGTAGAAGTCGATCTAGGATGAACGAAACACCAAAATGTGACTTTTGACGATTAGGGTAGTCCCGCCAACCTAGAAACGTACCTAAATATGATTTATTGAAAATCGCGACCTGACACCTTCGCCGTGACCTGTTTCAGACGGACTACCGCGGAAGCGACGCCTGGACGCGACGCCCCGGACGGACGACACACTCGCCACCACAGGCAAGTGTATCCCACTTGCACTTTTGGCCATGCTTAGGCCTTAGTTGGTTAGAACTGATAATTGTGAACAAATAGATCCGAACGTTAAATGATAG
The DNA here is from genome assembly GCA_030789695.1 of Scilla litardierei. Taxonomy (NCBI): domain Eukaryota; kingdom Viridiplantae; phylum Streptophyta; class Magnoliopsida; order Asparagales; family Asparagaceae; genus Scilla; species Scilla litardierei. The sequence continues at coordinate 124,744,219 of CM061133.1, forward strand.
CGTCCGGGTCACCCTGACGACTTAGACTTGATGACGAAGTCTAAGTCCGACGAAAAACAACTTTTGACACCGTAGGATTGTCTTGAGCGTGCGTGCGTGTGGACACCCAAGAACAACATCTCCCGTACACTGGTCGTATCATGTCACTGTTACACAAAAAGCCTTCGGGCGTTTCAGATGCTTCCCGAGCGGAAGTGATCACCGTGATACAAAAAGCCTGCGGGAGTTTCAGGTGCTTCCCTAGCGAAAGTGATCTCTGTACTTCTTATCCTGAGTTCTGGGGTTGGGGTAGGGTTGAGCGTGCGCACGGGGAGAGGGTCTGATCCCCCTCAACCCGTAAGGCGTGAACCCTTCGTGTCTCACAGTGTCGTGTCCTGTCCTTCTTGTCTTGTCTAGTTCCGTCTTGTCCTGTCACCTTTAGGATAGTCCCGTAGTCGGTAGCACACGCTACAACTACTGTTTGCAGCGCTTTACCTTCCTGCTGCGTTACTTCCTTTTTGTTACCCTGTTATAACCCCAGCATACTAATCAACCAGTAAACTGTTGTTTAATAGTTCGGTACACTTGCAGTAGAGTCTAACCCTTTTTGTAGACTTTACCTGACGTACAGTTCCTTTCTTTTGGGTGTTGTACGTCAGGGGTTGAGCCAGAGTACGTGGACGAGTCAGACACACCGGAGTATGTGGAGTCAGAGGATGTCGACACGGAGGACATACCTGACGAGGACCAGACTTAGACGTTTCCCACCGTTACGAACTTCTAGAGGTTACTACTTTTAATCTGGGTGGGTAGCACCACTTTACTCTCTGCCTAGGTTTGGTGCTTCGCACTATTAGTTTCCTTTTCTGTAGTTTGTTGCCATGCTTAGGCTTCTCTTTTTTTAGACTTTTGTACTCGCTGGATATTATCTCTCTATATTAATGAATGCCACTTTCTTTCTGTACTTTCTATTGTTTCAAATCTTATTAATGCAAGAACCTGGAAATTTTAAAATGGTACTCCTACAGACGCTTATTGGGTCCGAGCTTCACAGCTCCGGCCTAAGCGGGCCTTGTCACGTTTCGCTTCTGTCGTTTTGGGAAGCGGGGCATGACAGGTTTTAGTGGTGGCCCATGCAGGTCATGCAAAAGTTCGGAACAATAAGAGTACCGTATTCATTTAATATCCATGTATAAGTCTAAATTAGGTTTTCCCAGTCTTAGATGGTAGGAAGACGTAGATAGACGTCCAGGTTTGATAGTCAGACGCCTTGGTTAAGATTTAGTCATCCTTGACTTAGGATACCCTAGTGGCCTCTCATCTGGTTCTGACCACGTTAGATTCCTAGAGTCCTTCTATTAGTCGTTTGCTCGGTCCATCGACTTCGGGCCCAGCAGAACGTAATCTTGATTCTCTTAGGGCCCTTCCCTGATATCTCTCTATTACAGTCTAGTTCATTAGGAAGACTTAGTGCTGAGTTCTCCTGATATTTAGACGGCCCGATAACTAGAACCCCTGACTTTTAGCGTCTTCCTGATTATTACATTTTTGTGTTATTGGCCGTAGAATTCCATCATAGCTTTCATGAATCATATCCTAGGTGTATCCATCATGCGATCATTTTCCTTTCTCCCGATTCACGTGATCGTTTCATGAAACTTATCGATAATTCTTCGAATCCCTCCATTGCAAATCCTGCTTCCTTTAAAAGTGTTTTCGAAATTCATTATTAAATTCTTCGCTCGGTTTAACTTCTTCGAAAACTCTTTATTATATATTTAAAATTTCTTGCTTTTCGGTTGAATTAAAGTTCCTTCTTGGATTTTGAAATCTCCTTGGTCGTAATTTTCAAGTTACTATGTGGTAATTATTTCTAACCGGTATTTTCCGTATTTCAGTTTTAACACCTTGTTATCATTTTGATAATTCAATATATATATATATATAATTCTTTTTCTAAACTACAAAATTTATTTCTAAACACAAACCGTGCGTACTTTTAGAATATCTTTCTAAACTAAAGAGAACTTTAATTTTTTTTTTGTATATATATATATATATATATATATATATATATATATATATATATATATATATATATAACAGACCTATGTTCATCTTGCTTATACTTCAAGAATCTTTGTTTAAACTTATTTTCATTTGCAAAACAATCACTACCACACTCTCCTCTTTTTCCTTCGTCTAACTTTTTTTTCCGGGTTGCAATATTTTCTACCATCTGCTCACTATTTCTACATTTTTAGATAAGTATAAATTATATGATACCATATTTTACACGTAATTCTCCTTTCATCTATCTAATTATTTTGAGCAATATTTGTGTTCCACCCAACCAACTATCTCCTTACCCCGCCTTATTTGAACTCGTTCCTTCCGATCTTATTTCGTTACACTTTTGGTTTCTGTTTCCCTTCTTTTGTATAGACATTAGTGCTTGTAGTTGTCTATGTTATCTCCAGTTTAGTAGTGGGCCTTTGGTTTGTGACGTCGTCGTGGTGCATGTATATATGAGAGTGTGTGGACCTTTATGAGTGTGCTACCCTTAGGACTTAAACGATCGTCTCTCGTGTCATGTGTGTATAATCAGTGTGGTTTGTAATACATGTAAGAAGTTGTCTGGATGATGGTATTCATATGGGTGTGAATTGCGTCATAGCAGGCAACTCCTTGGACTTAGTCTTTCGTATTATAGTATAGCTTATCCTTGGCTGCATGTGATTGTATCAAAACTTTTGTTCTCTTTTAAACCAAATCTTTAAAGTTTTGAGACTAGCACACAAGATCATAACCCCGATATTCCCTCATCCAATACCGCAACTCCACACGTTTTTTTCCGAATGTTTTAAAATACGCCATTGGCCTTAAACTTCCTTTCATACCCTCTTCGGGAGTGTTATGTTTGATTGTTATGATATTGATAGTAATAGCTATTATTGTTATAGGGTTATGTTTGCGGGTAGGCTTAGAGTGAGATGAGATATGATGTACCGGTGGATAGATGATTTTGGAACACAAGGATATGAGATTAGATTTCCTTGGATGAAAAGAATAAGGTGCCCAAGACTTATTTATAATACCGATGTGTGAAGGACCCAATGGAGAACTCTGATTGGATGAAATTATGTATAGGGAGATGAGTACTTAATCGATCTGAAACTTGGACGAGTGATAGATAAGAGTAGCTAGGACGGGATAGTATGATTTAGAGTGATCATGAGAATGAGTAGAACATTTAAAGCATCAAGTTCGATTATAAAGTTGACGTGAGAAGACATTGGAAGTAATACGACATGTTGAGATGTTATGAAGATGGATTTTAGTATTATTAGGAGGTTAGATGTTAAGGGTAAGGGTAGATGTAATTTTTGGTTCATTGATTTTGGAGAATAGATTTATGAGTTAAGTGACGGATGATATATTGGGGACATGATGATTGTTGAATTGTGGATGGTAATGTGGATCTATAGTCAGATGCTAGGGCGTGATTCTAGTTATAGCATTATCCAGTGAAGAGACGCGTTGTGATGGATTATTGAGGAACGTCATTTGAAGTTATAGGATCAGCGATCTCTATGTGTAGATAGGAGAGTTGCGGGTATAAGATTAGATAGATAGTATTATTATTAGTATAAGTGATTCCGAGGACGGAATCATTTCTATGGTGGGTTGAATGTAACGGCCGCTTTCTGACCGTTCGTATTTTCTACGTGCACATACTTTTCGTGCACGTATTTTAATTGGCTCTTTCTTGGTTTGGTTTATACGATGTGATATGTCGTTGTGACCGTATGGAAGAGTAGTTATTTGTGGGAGTTTTAGTGAATGTCATTTCATGGTCGTTCTCCTGCAAATCAACTTTGATTGGATGGACGTCGTGACTTTAGACTTCGACATCGGACCTTTTTATTTCTAGTTCATTTTTTGTGGACCTAGCGAGCGATCGGACCCAGTATTCACAACCCTCTCGGAGGCGCGATCACCCCAGCATATTCCTTTCTTTTTTTTGATGACCGGGGACCAATCTACTATATTCATAATTAGATATTAAATCTCTTTTTATAAAAATCTTTTTAATTTCCAAATATAAAGTGTTGTATGTTTCTTTTTTAAACTTAACCGTTCTTTTTATAAAACCTAACACTATGCTATGAAATAAGTCAAGCTTGGTTTCTTTTTTTAATAAAAAAAGGGGGATGAATCATGCAAATCCAAAACCGATCTCTCTTCATAACCACCCACGTGAACCCCCTCCCTACAAAGAAGCTACTGGCTGCCTAAAAATTTTAAAAACCTAAAAGCCACCTGTGCCCACGTGATGTACATTTCAACCAACCCTACACTCATTTATTTAAACCCTAGGGTTTTCTTTTTCATCTAACCCTATAGGCTCAATAGCTAGCAGCTGCCCCGTACTCTATCTTCTCCTCTCCATGCCATCACACAGACCCCGGCCCTCTCTTCTCCCTCTCACTCGCCTTCAACCCAGGGTCCGACCACCAACACCGACCGGCCGCCGGAAAACCCCTCTCTGACCGTCGGAAACCCCAGCATCAACCTCGAAGCCCTGCGGCCTCCAGCCCTTCTCCCTCACTCGACCTGCCTCCCGAACAATTCCATCCCCATGCTGATGCACCTCCGAGCCCACAGCCCACCGCTCCGATCTCCCACCACCTTCGCCACAAGCCGCACGCCCCTAGGTTGCCACCTTCAAGCCTCGCCCGACCACCACCTTGATTCCGGTGATTCTTCTAAGCCCTGCCTCTCCCCTCCAACTCCGATGACCTCTCCGAGCGGTCTCCACCACCCGCCACTCCGGCGATGTCCTGCCACAGTCGCGCCTTCATCATCCTAGTCGCCACTCAGCGCCTCATCATCTTCCTCCTTTCGACTGCGCCGCCGCGTCACCTGCAAGGACATCGAAATGTAAACACACGTAAGTATGATATATTAATTATATATATATATATGTTATAATATGCATGGTAATGAATATTACAAATTTGTGACTGAGTATATCTTCATTCATGTGAATAGTGTTAAGGCACCTTATATTATTGAACCTGGTACACACATTGGTAATAAGATTAGCAAGGTATGCTTGTTAAATTAAACTAACGGTAAGACGATATTAGATTATATTAAGTTCAAGTATGTTAGTACACTATATATGTAAATGTTAGTTGTGTTGCATCAGCTAGCTTCTAATAAAGTTGGTGCATAATATTAGACCTATTATAAAATTACTTTAGTGAATTTAGTATCCACTAGTTATATTATAAATATGGCACATTAATATCCTTCAGTTAAACACATTTTTTTTGCACTAAGTTTTCGTATGGCAGAAATGTTAATATATATAACTTAGCTTACCCATTAGCTAGTAATACATGTTAGTTAATAATTTTTAGTGTTTTAATGTTAGCAGTTAAACCAATACTTAGCTTTCGTTAATACCTATAAGTTAGTGTGTAAACAGAATTTTATAATGGGATATTTAATATTAATTCATTGGTTAAATTATCTTAATTTGATCTAAATGACGCAGATAGTTATGTACGCCCCATTGCTACCATCTGGATCCCGACGTTCTCTTGCATGTTGCCACTCGCCGACGTCCCCTAGCTCGTTGTTGTAGCCGCTCAGACCCGACGTCGGATCTCACTTGATCATCTTTCCAAGTTAGTCTCCTAACTCGTAGTAATAAAACCCACACCGTAGTTAACCAAAACCTAAACTAAATTTGGTCAACTTGAACTAAATTTACTTTCAGTATCTGTAAAACGCTGCTCACCGTAGAAAGATCGACAATCGGACAATTTTTCTGTGCACATAAGGTAGAAGTCGATCTAGGATGAATGAAACACCAAAATGTGACTTTTGACGATTAGGGTAGTCCCGCCAACCTAGAAACGAACCTAAATAGGATTTATTGAAAATCGCGACCTGACACCGTCGCCGTGACCTGTTTCAGACGGACTACCATGGACGCGACGCCTGGACGAGACGCCCCGGACGGACGACACACTCGCCACTGCAGGCAAGTGTATCCCACTTGCACTTTTGGCCGTGCTTAGGCCTTAGTTGGTTAGAACTGATAACTGTGAACAAATAGATCCGAACGTGAAATGATAGCGTCCGGGTCACCCTGACGACTTAGACTTGACGACGAAGTCTAAGTCCAACGAACAACAACTTTTGACACCGTAGGATTGTCTTGAGCGTGCGTGCGTGTGGACACCCTAGAACAACATCTCCCGTACACTGGTCGTGTCATGTCACTGTTACACAAAAAGCCTTCAGGCGTTTCAGATGCTTCCCGAGTGGAAGTGATCTCCGTGATACAAAAAGCCTGCGGGCGTTTCAGGTGCTTCCCTAGCGGAAGTGATCTCTGTACTTCTTGTCCTGAGTTCTGGGGTTGGGGTAGGGTTGATCATGCGCACGGGGAGAGGGTCTGATCCCCCTCAACTCGTAAGGCGTGAACCCTTCGTGTCTCACAGTGTCGTGTCATGTCCGTCTTGTCTTGTCTAGTTCCGTCTTGTCCTGTCACCTTTAGGATAGTCCCGTAGTCAGTAGCACACGCTACGACTACTGTTTGCAGCGCTTTACCTTCCTGCTGTGTTACTTCCTTTTTGTTACCCTGTTATAACCCCAGCATGCTAATCAACCAGTAAACTATTGTTTAATAGTTTGGTACACTTGCAGTAGAGTCTTACCCTTTTTGTAGACTTTACCTGACGTATAGTTCCTTTCTTTTGGGTGCTGTACGTCAGGTGTTGAGCCAGAGTACGTGGACGAGTCGGACATACCGAAGTATGTGGAGTCAGAGGATGTCGACCCGGAGGACGTACCTGACGAGGACCAGACTTAGACGTTTCCCACCGCTGCGGACTTCCAGAGGTTACTACTTTTAATCTGGGTGGGTAGCACCACTTTACTCTCTGCCTAGGTTTGGTGCTTCGCACTATTAGTTTCCTTTTCTGTAGTTTGTTGCCATGCTTAGGCTTCTCTTTATTTAGACTTTTGTACTCGCTGGATATTATCTCTCTATATTAATGAATGCCACTTTCTTTCTGTACTTTCTATTGTTTCGAATCTTATTAATGCAAGAACCTGGAAATTTTAAAATGGTACTCCTACAGACGCTTATTGGGTCCGAGCTTCACAGCTCCGGCCTAAGCGGGCCTTGTCACGTTTCGCTTCTGTCGTTTTGGGAAGCGGGACGTGACAGTTATTGATATTAGCATTAGTAATATAAATTGAATGTTTATGTATGATAGCATTGTAATAAATTCGTTGTGTTATGGTTGTCGTATATTAGTAGTTATCTATACGTGAAGTACTGCAATTGTATTTGCTAGTGTGAAACTATTTATTTGTAGGTATCTGTAACATGGTTATGTGATAAGTGAGTGATAGTTATATAAGGGATGTGCATGACTATATGAATGATTAAAGTACATGTATGAATTTGACTATCTATGATGGGTATAAGTATAGAATGTTCATCTATAAACATGTTTGTAGTATTAATATTTGATTACCTAGTGCATATATAAGCACTTGTAGTAACTATACATGGTTTGAATTATAGTGTGATGTGATTGGGATAGTTACTAGAGCGGCTAGATATTTTTGTAGTTAGAAAGTCCGAGGACGGACTTTATTCTAAGGTGGATAGGATGTCACGGTCGCTTTTCGATCGTACATTTTCGTGTACGTTCTTTCCTTTCGTATGCGTATTTTTAGTTGCATCTTCTCGTATCCCAAACGTGCGATGTGATATGTCGTTATGACCCTATGAAAGAGTACTTATTTGTGGAATTATTTGTGAACGTCATTTCATTGGTCGTTCTCCCACAAAACAACTTTGTTTGAAGGGGTGTCGTAACTTTTACCTTCGTCGTTTGATCTTTTTATTTTTGGTTACGTTCCCCGTTCCCCTAGCTCGTGACCATTCTTCTTAGTCTCGACCCTCTCATCGACACGGTCGTCCCGGTATTTTTCTTATAATTATCGGACATCGATAGACCCGCTTTTTCCCATGATCACCTTCTAATATACTTAGCCTAATTAATTTGAATTTCAAATCACCCTAATTAAATCTCATTAAATCCATACAAATCAACATGATTTTCCTAAACTATTCGCCACCCTATATTAAACTAAGCTATACCCCCTCCCTCTCACATCTTCTCTATCCAATCAACCTAAGTGCACCCATTTCTATGCCCTATTTAGCACCAATTCAATGTTAAAACATAGCCTTCCCCTAGGGTTTAGAAACCCATGCAACTAGCTGCCAACCAACCTTAAAACTCACGGCCAACACCCGAGACTCGCCGACCATCAACCTCCGGTGATCCCCTTGCTCTGACCACCCTCCTCCACGCCAGTAACCTTCTCCTCCTCCTCCTAGAAGCTGCAACACCCTTCATCTCCATTGAAAAACAGCGAAGCACCCCTCACCCTAAAACTCACGACCGGCACCATTACTGCTGCCGCCGGCCACCCCCTGCCGCCGCCCAAGCCATCCCCCTACTCTGGCCATCCTCCCCCTCGACGACCACCTTCCTCCTCTTCCCAAAAACCCCCACGCAAGCCCTTAAAACCCTACAAAAAAACTGTCATCCTCCCATCTTTATAGCTCACGGCCGGCCACTTCTGCCGCCGGCCACTTCCGCCGTCGGCCAGCCACCGCCAGCCGCCCCATCTGCCACCCGGGCAACTCACTAGGCCGCAATTCCAGATCCACAAACCACAAACCACAATCCTCCGACAACAACCACAAAACCTAAAGTTACCTATCAAAATCTGTCGTTTCACCCTCCTTGCTCGCTGCGTCGTTGTCGCGCCCTCGACGGCCGTCCAGATCCACACGACTGTCCCCTAGGCCGTAGACCCTTGCATGGCCTTCCTTCGCCACTGGTGTTTGTTTTGCTCGTCGTCGTTTGCGCATCGTGCTACCGTGGTTGCTAGCTGTCCGCCGTACCCTTCGCGCTACCGGAATCCAACCCCTAACGTCGCTACCCGACGTTAGTGTAGCCTCGCATCATGCTAAGGGTAATCTTTGAACCGTAGGACCCCCCCCACAGCACATGCTAATCAAGACTAAAAACCGTAACTTTACTGCTTTAAATAACTCACTAATCAAGATTTAATAACTGGGACTGTAGGCTGGATTGGACTGAGCACATAGGTAGATCTTGGACTTGTTAAACGGAGATCGCAGCGTGATTGTTTTCAGGCAAGTGATACTTGCCCAGTTTTTGTTTAGGCCATGTTTTAGGCCAATCTGTGAAATAGCGTAAAAGAGACCATGCGATGAAATGATAGTCGCCTAGACCCCTTATTTGATCTAGCTTGACAACGGAGCTAGGTCCAATAACCTTGCTATCATTTCATGTCGCATGTCACGTTTACTTTCAAATTAATTGTACGCACTTTTAACTGCTTATTGCCATGTTCATGCATCTTGCCATGTCATTCCATACATCAACTTGCTCTATCATGATTATGTAGCACACACACTACTTTAAATTGTAAGCTGCAGCGAGTAGGATTTTAACTCCTAAATATTGATTGAGGCTAGGCACCTGCTTGTCGGGTACAATCCTGTGCCAAACCAAAAACACTTTCTTGCTCGTGATCCAGAAGCGAGCATAGTGTGTTGGTGAAAAACCAATGCTCGATACACGTGGAGCGGTAGGGTTAAACGGTCACTTGAGTGTAGAAGTATGCCTGTACAGCGACTTCATCCAAACGGCGGAAACCATATGCATGAAGTGATAAATTAGTGTTCGTGAATTCATGAAATAGTGTTTCGTAGTTTTTGTTACGACGTGCATGCTTTGTTACCATCATGTCATTTTAATTATTGCATTCTTTAAATGCCATGCCATATCATCATGTTAAAACTGCTAGTTGCATTACTTTTTATATGTTCCTTGCACAAAAGCCTTCCGTTTACCATTTGGAGACTTTTGCTGACATGCACCCTCTTTCTCTTTGGGTGTCGCATATTAGGTGGTGAGTCTGAGTTAGTTGCAGAGGATGATCAGTACGCAGATGTTGAGTTTGAGGTTTCTGCTGAGGCAGAGTTGGAGGACACTAGAGACCAGTCCTAGCCTCGCCAAGAGACTTATCTTAGTTGTTGATGTTAGGGTTCTAATTCGAGTATCCGGTGGTATCCGGGTGGAAGAGACGTAGAATTACCGGGAACAAGTCGGGAGTTGACTTGGATAATCCGAACCCTTGAAATATCCTTGTGTTTGCACTGTTTCAATTTAGGGTTTATTTATATTCCGTATTAATTGTTGGTTAGGAATTTAATTTGGTATAACTATCGTTTTAAATTACATAAACACTATTCAACCCCCTTTTAGTGTTTTCCTCGTAGCCAGGTACTTACACTAATCTAGCCTTATTCCTAGCTAACTGACCAAATTCATCTAATTTATTCGTAAATACCCATTTAGTTCCGATAAAAAGCTGATCTGAAGGTCTTGGTACCAATTCACATACATCATTTCTTTGAATTGATTAAGTTCTTCCTACATTGCTATAATCCATGAACTATCTTTACATGCTTCATTAACACTGTTTGGTTCGATGGAAGATATAAATGCACATTGAGTCATTTGTTCAATTTGTGATCTAGTTATTACTCTATCAGAAATATCTCTAATAACCACCAAATCATGTGGATGGTTAAGAACTTCAACAAATGCTTTAAGAAGACTTGTATTATCAGAAATTATTTCAGGAATGGATTTAGTAGATTATCATTATCATCATTGTTGTCTACCTTAGTATTTTCTAATGAACTAGTGATGTGTATTGAATCATCTTTATCAATAGGTGTGATGGGTATATAATTCTCATCAAAACTTACATAAAGCGATTCTTCAATACATAACGTTCTCTTATTATAAATCCTATAGGCTTTACTACGTGTAGAATAAGCTACAAATATACCTTCATCAGATTTAGAATCAAACTTATCTAATGAATCTTTAGTATTTAGAATAAAACATTTACAATCAAAAACTTTAAAATATGATACTTTAGGAATTCTATCATAGAAAAGTTCAAAACAAGTTTCATTACGTTATGGTCTTACCAAAATTCTATTCAATACATAACATGTAGTAGCAACAGCTTCGGCCTAAAAATATTTTGGTAAAGAACTATCACATAACATGGTTCTAGCAATTCTTGTAAAGTTCTATTTTTCCTTTCAACCATACCATTTTGTGGTACGGCTCTAGGAAAAGAAAAATTGTGTGTTTTGCCATGTTTATCACAAAATTTTGTAAATAATTTATTTTCAAATTCTCCACCATAATCATTTCGAATAGTAATCATGGATGAAGATTTTAACTTTTGAATTCTTTTACAAAGATTGTAAATTCTTCAAATGCATCATTTTTATGTTTCAAAAATAATACCCAAGTATATCTTGAATAATCATCAATAATCACAAATGCATATTTATTTCCATTTAAAGAAGCTATTCTAGAACGACCAAACAAATCTAAATGTAATAGTTTAAATGGTCTTTTTGTAGAAATTGCAACCTTTGATTTAAATGAAGATTTATGCATCTTTCATTGTTGACATGCATCACAAAATTGTGTGTGATTAAACGATATATTAGGAATCACTGAAACTAACTTATGTTTGGAAATACGTGCCAAATGTTTAAAGTTAGTATGTCCAAAACGTTTATGCCATAAAAGAGTATTTTCTGTAGATGCTAATAAACAATGATCATTTGAAACTATTTTCATGCATAATATGCATATATTATTCTTACGATTACCTTGAAATAATCTAGTACCCTTATTAAATTCATATATAATGCATGCATTCTTTTCAAAAACTATTTTAAAATCCTTATCACATAATTGAGAAATGGATAAGAGATTGTGTTTCAAACCGTCAACGAGGAGCACATTTTCGATGATTGGCTTAGTTGGATCACCAACTGTTCCAATGCCAATAACTTTACCTTTGTTGTTATCACCAAAAGTAATAGAGCCACCATCTTTGAATTGAAAGGTTAATAGAAGTTTGATGTTCCCAGTCATGTGTTTGAAACATCCATTATCTAGTATCCATCTTTCTTTTATAGGTACCTGAAAGATAAACAATAAATATTAGTACCCTTTTTATATGGGTCCTTTGGATAAATACTTAGGAAACCAAACCAAGTAGAATTTGATTTCTTATAATAATTAGAAGAAAGAATAACATTTTTCATAAAGTTAGCAACATATAAATCCTTGTCATATAAGCACGCATCTTTAGGAACCCAAATAGTATGCATAATGGATTTCTTAGAAGGTGCAACATAATTGGATTTCTTAGAAGAATCAATTTTCTTTGCATTGACAAAAACATGCTTCTTCTTTTCCAAATTAATATCATTACTAAAACTATTGGATTTGGAAGAATGCTTATAGCCTAATCATTGTCGATGATTAGCATGATGTTGTAAATTAAGTAAATCATCGAGATTATTTTGTCCTTTATTAAACTTATTAATATTAGAAGACATATCATCATATTTCAACTTTAATGAAGAAATATCTTTATCTAATATATAAATATGAAACAACATATTCTGATTCTCAGATGTGAGAATCTCCTTTCATGTAGTAATTTTTCATTTTTAGAAGATAAGGATTCCTTCTCATTTTTGACATTATCTAATAATAATGAAGATGAAGTTAGTTCTTGATGTGAAAGAACTAATGCCTTTGTTGAGAGCTTAACTTCTTAAAACAAACATATAAATTATTAAAGGCTTCTAATAGTTTTTCATTATCTAAACTACTTACCTCATTGTCATTTTGCGCCATAAAGCACATATAAGCGTTTTCTTCATCAGTGTGTTCGTTGGTTTCTTCTTCGTCATAAGATGATGAAGAATCCCAAATGGCTACCAATGCCTTCTTCGCTTTATCAAACTTATTATCTTTCCGGAAATTGTTAGATGTTCTCTCTTTTGACTTAAGGTGTGGACAATCCTTTTGCATATGTCTAGGCCTGTTATACTGAAAACATAGAGAAGCATCAGTATTCTTAGATCTTAAATTATTAAACTTACCTTTACGTACAAATTTTTTGAAGTTTCTAGTGATTAATGACACATCATCGTCGTCCATTTCTGAATCATCGGTATCTGATGATGCATTGAATGCAAACACTTTTTTCTTTGAGTCCGATTATTCCTTGCGATCTTGGAGATGAACTTCGTAAGCCACTGCGAGTTGATAAGTCATTGGCTTCCTCTATGGTTGTGGTCTTTTTCTCCTATTCTGTTGTTATGACACGAAGAATCTTCCTGATTTGTTCTTTTTGAGTATATGTCTTACCAAGAGAAATTAGAGAGTGTGTGATGTCAGTGAATCTAGTAACCATCTCTCCGGTTGTCTCGTTGTCCTTCATTCTAAATAGTTCATACATGTGAATAAGAACAGAGTTTTTAGTCTCCTTAACTTTACTAGTTCCTTCTTGTGTTACCTTGAGTGTATGCCAGATATCATATGCTGATCTGGACAGGGAGACACGATTGAACTCATTCTTGTCCCTGGCGCAGAATTGTGCATTCATCGCTTTTGAGTTGTGAGTCGCAGTGGATTTTTCAATAGCGGTGCATTGAGTATAAGGAGTTGTACGCTTCACGTATTTAGTTTCCAACATTTTCCATAGTTCGTAGTCGATGCTTTGAAGATTGATGATCATCATTGTCTTCCAATATGAGTAGTTAGAAACGTTGAATAGTGGAGGCATTGTTGTATAGTGCCCTTCTGGAAATTATGAAGAAGAAGTTGAATTGTTCGTCAGATAGGTTTAGGCCGTAAAATAAGAGTACGGAAATAAATGAACACAATCCATAAAATTTCAATCCTCTACCCCATAAAATAAATGAACGCAATCCTACAGAAATAAATGAACGCAAACACAGATATTTATCCTTGTCCGGATCCTCATGATCCTAGGTCCAGTCCTCTACCCCGTAGAGATTTCAATCCACTAAAACACTTGCTCCCCGCAAGCAATCAACATATAAAGATGGCAACACTCCCCGTGTTGCAAAATTGTACAATCTCTTCAACAAGAGATTCACCAAATAAAGTAAAGAAAGAGTATGAGACAATATCACCTATAGCCTTGATAATGTAGGAATTATGACGCAAGGTTGGTGATGGATTCTCCAAGGTTCTGGATGAGAATTGATTGTATAACACACTTGGAGAATGGACTTCTTATCGAGGAAGAATTTCTGTAGAGGTTCCCCAAAGAAATCTGAAAATCACTCACTTTTTAGAGAGAGAAAGTAAACTTAAGAATAGAGAGAGAGAGAGAATAAATTTTCGTGAGTTTTAGACAGGGGTCTGGGGGTCTATTTATAGCTCAAAAAGTTAGCTCTTGAACGTTGGAAAACTGACTAAATTTCAAAAAATTCTGAAACATTTTTGTCAAATTAGTCAACCAAATGGGTCATTGGTCAACCAATATTTTTGCAAATTTTAGGTTTTGACTGTTGAAATATTGTTTCAGGAAATGACAAAAAACTGACAGCCGAAATTGCCATAAACATGCAAAAATATGGTTGTTTGGGGTGGTTTGAGAAACTGATATAATCAGTTATAAAAACCAATTATCAATATTCTGAAAACTGACTGGTCTGCCAATAAACTTGATTAGTCGACCAAAAATTTGAAATATCAAATTTTCGAAAATTCTCAGCAAATGATCCTAATGACTTAACAATAATTCTGGGAAAATTTTGGAATTTTCGGAATTTCTGGAATTTGTGATTGGTCGACCAGAAGCTGGTATTGGTCGACTAATTTGGTGTTTGACTCATTTTTTGAGGACGGAACCTAAACGACTAAGATAGACCATCATCAAGGCTGTCACATTCTAAGTATTTGCAAGAAAGAAAATGAAGATTACATCATGTATCAAAAGGTTATATAAAAAATATTGCGATAAGCTTCAGCATGAACTTGATGCTTCTTGCAATGTGTAGTCTGATTATTATCTGATTTGAGTGTGTCTATAAAATTTGCATAGATAAAGTTAGTATACACATATAAATGTTTATATATCATCAAAACCTTC
This sequence comes from Scilla litardierei, assembly GCA_030789695.1. Taxonomy (NCBI): domain Eukaryota; kingdom Viridiplantae; phylum Streptophyta; class Magnoliopsida; order Asparagales; family Asparagaceae; genus Scilla; species Scilla litardierei. The sequence goes on from CM061133.1 coordinate 124,759,354, forward strand.
TGAGGAGTTGTGAGTTTCCAACAGTGAGGTGAAATATAAGCAATAGTGTGCCACATGTGTGAAACATGCGAGTGAGCATTTAAATCATTTACACAAGAAACATTTCTACCATTCATAGAAGCGTTGATGAGAATGATTCCTATGAGTAGAACCATCATGCATATGTGAAGTTGAAGAAGTGTTCATAACATTTTATTTTTGAACAGGCTTCTTATGCAATGAAGAGTACAAAAATGCATGATTCCTCTTTTGCTTTATATTCAATTTTGATTTTTGGTCAAAATCAAATTTGGATGTGACAAACCCAAGACTCTCCTACAAAATTGTTTTAGATTCTTATCGGAGAAAATCTTGGTTTGGACAAGTTTAAAAATGAAAATCCAAAACCCTTATTCTTACTCAAAAGTTGAGTACACAATAGCTCATACTTCTTCAAATGAGAAGAAATGTTTTCATCCCCAGCAGACAGACGTGAGCTAAGCTCAAGACATTGTGATTTGAGGTCAATATCTCATTTCTCATGTCAATTTGAGAATCCATCTCAAAATGGGTAGAGTCACAATCTAAAACGTGAGCATCGTTCAGAAGACAATTGAGAGAAGAATTTTCTTCTTGCAACTTAGGAATTTGAGAAAGAAATCCTTATATCTCGACATGCAAAGATTCAATTAAAGACAAATGAGATGCATGCAAAGAAGTGCAATCATGTGTTTCATCATGATGTGAAATTGCACAACATTAATGAGCATCCAATAAATTTCTATTATTAACTGTATCATGCTCATAAGAAGATTGAATTTGAGAAACATTAACAATGCTTGACTCGAAGATACCATCATCCTCAGAAACTTTGCCAAAGATGTACTTGGCATGAAAATAGCTCCAAACATCATGTGCCATCTCCAACCATAAAATCTTGTCAAACTCATAATCGAAGGTGGAGATGCATATAATCCTCTTGGCTTCAGCATCAATCATGGTCTTTGAAGTAGCCAAAGACACCGTTTCCCAAAGATTGTTGCTCTTGAGGTAATCAATCATCGTATTCCTCCATTAAGCATAGTTCTTCCTATCAAAGTAAGGTGGAGGTCATTGAAACGAAATCATCATGCTTATAAAAGCCTCCAAACCATTGCTTTGATACCACTTGTTAGGACCATTGTTTGTTGGGACCTGTGGATACACAATACACTAGAAGGGGAGATTAATAGTGTAATGGCAAGGCAAATGTGTTATGCAACAAAAATAAAAATATTTCGCTCAACAAAAAAGAGCACAACACCAATGCAAACACAAACACAATGCGTATCCTAGTTCAGATTCCTATACTGCCGATCCTACTCTAGTCTCATATTGTAATCGCATTCCATGAATTTCACTTGCACCATAAACCATGGCTTATACAACCAACACAACAACTGATCGCGCTCGGATATACACCGGGAAAACGATTGTAGTTTTACCGCAAGCGCACGGTGTAGTTACGAGTGGGTATCGAACACGAAGAGGTGGTGTTGGCTCCAATCTATCCTAGGTTGGTTTGACTACGAAGGTTTTATTGGTGGAGATGGGTATGATGTGAAGTAATGACAATGGTGATGGATGTCGGTGTCAGTGATAAAGATGTTGGTCAAATATCGATTCAAATACAATATAATAAAAGTGTCTAGGGCTAGGAAATCCTCACTACAGATCATCATACATCTCTGTGAATCGTGAATCTCAATATTACTAGACTTGTGCTAAGGTGAACTAGTCGTAACTGAATATAGAACCAAGCTCACGCTCTCGCGCTATTGCCAGTCTATATCAACCTAGATTAGGGCCCACTCTCATGCAAACCCTAACCTTAGCCACTAGCATGAAGATTGACATCATCGTCAAATCGCACCTCGAGCCCACTCTCGTGCAAACTCGAGTTACGTTCTAGGTTCTGATAGTTCGTATTCGTCCAATCTCTTGCAAATGAATATGGGTATAGATTTATTGTAAAAATCCTAGCTTTGGTCCAATCTCTTGCAAACCAAGTCTAATCAATCTCAATTATAAACCTAAATCGTATATCTAGGCCTTCCCATTGATCGGAATCCAATCTCTTGCAAACCCCAAATCGATGGAAATTCCTAGCTATCCGTAATAAATCAATCACAACCTAACCCCTTTAGCAATTCCAGCCACATAGAGATTCATTCATCACAAATCTGAAATTAGATCCATAGGGTTCATCCCTTTCCCTATAACAACTATCAACCAAGCATAGCAATAACGATATAGGAATCAATAAAAAACATTGCTTGCATGTAAAAAGATATCAAATCAAACATTCAAATAATAAGAACAAAGATACTTATATTTGATGAAGAACTGCAATCCCAATACAAGCTTTTAGATCAAAGAGGGGGCCTAGGGCATGGCGTAACCTCTAAAAAAGGTCTCTAAGAAAACATAAAGGAAACTCCCCTCTAATGACGGCTACAAACCTCTTATGTAGCCCCCCAAAACCCTAGCAAATAATCCTAGAAAAACTCTGAAATTCGTGCCCAAAACCAGCTCTGGCCGCAACCTAAGTTCTGGGCCCGCAGTTACTCGGGCCGAGTGGGAATATGACTAGGCCGAGTGGAAATTCCAGCACTGTAGTATCAACTTACAGAAATTCTTCAGATTTCATCCGACCTCCGATTGGCACGTTCTTGTGGCGTTGGAACCGTCATGAAGTCTATTATCCATAAAAAAAATATGAGAAAAATAATTTGCCCATTGGAATGATAGGATATTTCAAAAAAGTGAGAGTCTGTCTGAAAATCTGGGCGCTCATATCATTCGCCGAGTGGAGGTATGACTCGGCCGAGTGAGAAGTGTGACTCGACCGAGTCGGATCTTCTAATGTTCCCTGAAAACTCCAGAGAGTCTTCTTTGAAGTTGGGGTTTGGGTACTCTGGCACTCTGCGTCACTCGGCCGAGTGGGATTCTTCACTCGGCCGAGTGGGTCTTCTGCTGTGCTCCCCAGAATTCCAAAGAGTTTGCTTTGATTTCCTTCAGAAATTTTGACTCACTCGGGCGAGTGGAGTTCTCTACTCGGTCGAGTGGAATTCACCACTCGGCCGAGTGCATTGTGGCACTCAGGTCAGGTAGATGTTCTTTGTATCAGGCATACTCGGTCGAGTACGCTGCTTCACTCGGGCGAGTGACTAGCGTGACTAGGCCGAGTGGCCTATTTTTAGAATCCTTCCTTCTCATCCGCGCCTCCTCGACAATTCTATCGATCTTCTTCTTCTCCTGCTCATCGTCCAGCGCCGTTAGCTCCTCAATAATGCCATGAGCGATGCTCCAGTACGCGTACAAGTCTCTTAGGCTCATTTTTGCTCCCGATTGCTCCATATTTCCTGAAATCCGACAAAAAAAAGAAATAGTGAAAAGTAACATAATATCGTCGAATAATCATGAAAAGCACGATATGGGCAATCAAAATGGTATGCAAACATGCAGAAAAAGGTGTAAATTATGGACCAATCAAAATCCCTCCAGCTTACCTCTTACTCGTCCTCGAGGAGGATAAGTAGAGAGACAAACTTGGCAGATGAAAACAAAGGAAATGAAATGAAAAAGAAAGAACACGAAGTGGAAGGAGTCGCTAGATTATTCTCTCAGATCTTAAGCCATAAGCTACACATCAAGATAACTCAGAAAATACGAATCACATGCTATAAAGATTTCATATCTTACTTAAACATGGTACTTGCAAACTTTTAAGAACAACAAAAGGGACACTCTAAATTCATACAATCAATTCATATCCACATCTTGCATTTCATAGAATTTGATATACAAATGTTGGCGATGCACTTTTCACTCAAGAGTTATAACAGAAGCATATAAGAATCACACCAAGCATGCAATGGAGAATGGAATAAATCATGGCATTCAAATATTTATATCGATTCATAAGAAATCTCCATAACTAATGTATTTTGCTAAGTTTCAGCATTATCAAACTTCCCCATTCGTGCACCTCTCCACTCTAATGTCACACTAACTCATATGGTCAAGTGAATTCACGCCCCCAAGCTTAGCTTGAGACATCGTATCTAAAGGAATATGATAGTTGAAAATGGGATTTTTGCCTTAGTTTTCCCAAGTATTTTGTGGCTCTAATAATAAGATAGAGACATATTTTCCTTTTTCTTTTTGAACTTTTTGTTTCTCATTTTTCTTTTTGGATTTTTGTAGGAGCTACATGATTTTATTTTTGGTTTATGGCTCCTTTTTGGCTTTTTGTACTTTTTTCAAGCTAACTTTTTCTTTTGTTGGGATTTTTGGAAAATATATGCGATATAAGTAGCTTTAGGAGGTGAACTTAAGTGTCATGTAGAGAATAAAAGATATTTATGGAGAAAGAAATAATATAACACTCGGTTCACTTATAAGATGTGCACAAACGGTTCAGTAAGATAATATCTCAACTAAAGCTCATATTTAAGCATGGATATTCTTAATCATTTCAATAAAAAGTGAAGTCAAGAGGTAAAGCGTACAATCATATCAAGCATGCAACAGAAGGCGAATAATACAATAAGGCAGATGCTTCCGATATACAATTGATGCGTGAATCTTGGTGCACTTCTAACAAAAGCATACTAAACATTAATCCACACATTCAGCTTCAATTAATATCATGCATTTATATAGAGGAATCATCAAAAGAATATATATAAGGAAGCACATGGATAGCAGGACTATGGAATACTGTAAGTAGCATGGCAAGGAATAATAAATATCGTGATGGTTGCTAAAGCAATAAGAGACATCATCATACGAAATTCATCTAGCGGAAGAAGAGAAAAGAAAATAAAGAAATAAAAGTAAAAGAGAGGAAAGAAAAGAAAGACAAGCGCACAATATGATGCATGAACACACATAAAAGGAAAATAAGATGGAAAAATAAAAAAGATGATGCAAATTTTTTTTGAAAAATTCTAAAACCCCTAAAAATAGAGTAAAAGTACAACTAAATAGCATGGAAATGCACTCCCCCAAGCTTAAACTTCACATTGTCCTCAATGTGAGCATAAGAGAAAAAATATGAGGAACAACGATAAATATGGGGTGATGAAAAATGATGAAATGAATGACATGAAATCCTAATACAACTACATGCACATACAATGATGCATGAGAGAGCCTTCCCCCAAGCTTATACCAAACAATCCCATTCAAATGACTAGATCAAAAATGTCACTGCTTTATTAAGTAAACTCAAGTCAAATGAATAAGAAAGTGAGCATTCATTTGAAAGAAAAGCTCGATGGTGGTGAGCAAAAGGATGCGGCATATCAAAATATGAAGATGGAAATTAATATATATAATGGGTTTGGGGTATAAAATTTTTGTTGCCGTCATATGAGGTGATATTTATTCAAGCAAATCTATACGGTCCTCTCGCTGTCGAGAGGATTCGTGGTTATTTAAAGCATAAAATACTACACTACTAGATTGATATCACCTATAGCAAAAGGCAGATCCAGTATCTTTGCCGATGCAGGCAACTGCTCCAACTGCTCCTTCCGTGGCTCCGCCAGACGCGTGTGTCCACGGACTCCATCAGATTCTAGCAATGTGGCTCCCAGCATCTCTCTAAGGACTCCACCTGTACCCTGCAGAGATAAGCCGCATCAATCTGATGTAGATAATTCTTCCCCAAAATAAATGTATTCTAAAGAGGGTCATCAACATAAGTATTTAAAATTAAGGATGGTTGACAACACTTCCATAGAAATAAATCTCTACTCTCGTGCACCACGTCAATCAACTCCTCGTTGTTCGCCTCAGGTTGTTCAAGTAGCTTTGGCATATAAGCATGGGTCTCATCAGGCAACTGCTTATTATCGTCAGACATATCCCATCGCACCTCCTGATCATATTCAATAGCATCCATGGGTGTTAACTCCTTGCTCTCCTCCTCGTATACGTCCCATTGGGCCTCTTGATCATATGTATGTGTATCCTACAAAAGGTGCAATGAGTTGTCAAAATCTGAATCATAGTAAACATCATACACGGGAGGGGAATCAAATGTAAAGGGCGAGGGAGTAAAGAGATCTCCCTAAAGGGGAGCCATAAGCTCTGTGGGATAGGCTTCGGCATCAGTGGAAGGGTGGTCCTCTGAGGGATGATCAGCCTCTGTAGAATGTGGGGATGGCTGCGGCAGCTCAAAAGGAGGGGGGCACAATTCGGGCTCCATCTGTGTGCAGATGTCATCGTCCCAAGTCACGACCTCCTCGATGGTCTGCTCTGCCACTGTAGGCATGGCCTTCTCAATAATATTCCTTAATGGTATATGCTGCTCTAACTCATGTAGGTGGCAAGGGGAGGTGACGACAGCACAAGGTGGCTCTATAGGCTCATGTATCTCGACTGTGGTGTAAAAATGGGTCGTGTGCCCCTCAACTAGAGCGTAGACTCCATCATCAATTGTGCATGTAGGAGAGATACAATGAGTAATAAAGTGTTGACATTCGAGCTTAAAAGGATCACCTGTCATTATTGTCAATGGACCGGTTTCTCGGACTACGCCGACAATGTTTCTCAATAGGTCCATATAAGTGTCCTCCTTTGGCAGCTCAGATGTCTCTATTTGTGGAGTGTTGATGGTGTAAAGGTGGATATATCATCTTCAAGTGAAGCATACACTCCATCTATGATAGTACCTGCACCAGAGACATCAGCCATAACGAAATCGATGAATACTTGGTCAGATGGTTTACCTACCATAACAGTTAATGAACCGATAGATCGAGCATCATCTATCATTTGCTCCAAGGTTGCTGCCAACTGCAGATCACTAAACTTTTCCACTTGCATCATCCTCATAAACTCTTGTGATTGTACTTTTAGCCCTCTAGCAAAGATATTGAATAGCTGGGAACCATCCCACACATAGTCTGACTCTACTGGGAACATTCCTAACATTTTTTCAAACCTTCACAAGGCTTCCCTGAAGGACTCTCTATCAGCCTGATAGAATGAAGCGAGATATATGTAGAATTGTATAGAACCCGGTCGGATATTCTTTGGAAGCACCATCGCTGCAACAACTGTACATGATCAATCAAAGTAAACAACCTAGAAAAGACGTCAGTTGTACAAAGAGAGATAAAGATAATAATAATAGCAGGTGGTGGGAAAAAATCTATCCCAGTTTTTTTTGTTTTTTTGGTTTTTTATAACGTAATAAATCAACCTAATTGTGACAAATTGGCTCCCGACAGAAAACACCTCCCCGGCAACGACATAAAAAACTTGATCGTGCCCGGATATATACCCGGAAAATGATTGTAGTCTGACCACAAGCGCACAGTGTAGTGGCGATCGGATATCAAACACGAGGGGTGGTGTTGGCTCCAACCTATCCTAGGTTGGTTTGACTATGAAGGTTTTATTGGTGGAGATGGGTACGCTGTGAAGTAATGACAATGGTGATGGATGTCAGTGTCGGTGATAAAGTTTTTGGTCAAATATCGATTCAAATACAATATAATAAAAGTGTCTAGGGCTAGGGAATACCCACTACGGATCATCATACATCTCTGTGAATCGTGAATCTCAATATTACTAGACTTGTGTTGAGGTGAACTAGTCGTAACTGAATATAGAATCAAGCTCACGCTCTCACGTTATTGTCGGTCTATAGCAACCTAGATTAGGGCCCACTCTTATGTAAACCCTAACCTTAGCCACTAGCATGAAGATCGACATCATCATCCAATCGTAACTTGAGCCCACTCTCGTGCAAACTTGAGTTACGATCTAGGTTGTGATAGTTCGTATTCGTCCAATCTCTTGCAAACGAATATGGGTATAGATTTATAATAAAAATCCTAGCTTTGGTCCAATCTCTTGCAAACCAAGTCTAGTCAATCTCGATTATAAACCTATTCTAGGCCTTCCCATCGATCGGAATCCAATCTCTTGCAAACCCCAAATCGATGGAAATTCCTAGCTATCCGTAATAAATCAATCACAACCTAACCCCTTTAGCAATTCCAGCCACATAGAGATTCATTCATCACAAATCTGAAATTGGATCCATAGGGTTCATCCCTTTCCCTATAACAACTTTCAACCAATCATAGCAATAACGATAGATGAATCAATAAAAAACATTGCTTGCTTGTAAAAAGATATCAAATCAAATATTCAAATAATAAGAACAAAGATACTTAGCTTTGATGAAAACTTCAATCCCAATACAAGCTTTTAGATCTAAGAGGGGGCCTAGGGCATGGCCTAACCTCTAAAATAGGTCTCTAAGAAAACATAATGGAACATCCCCTCTAATGACGGCTACAAAGATCTTATATAGCCCCCCAAAACCCTAGCAAATAACCCTAGAAAACCTCTGAAATTCGTGCCCAAAGGCAGCTCTGGCTGCAACATAAGTTCTGGGCCCGCTGTCACTCGGGTCGAGTGGGATATGACTCGGCCGAGTGGAAATTCCGGCACTGCAGCATCAACTTGCAGAAATTCTTTAGATTTCATCCGACATCCGATTGGTGCGTTCTTGGTGGAATTGGAACCATCATGAAGTCTACTATCCATAATAATTATGAGAAAAATAATTTACCCACTGAAATGGTAGTAGATTTCAAAAGAGTGAGAGGTTGTCTAAAAATCTGGGCGCTCATGTCATTCGGCCGAGTGGAGGTAAGACTCGGCCGAGTGAGAAGTGTGACTCGGCCGAGTAGGATCTTCTAATGTTCTCCCAAAACTCCAGAGAGTCTGCTTTGAAGTTGGGGTCTGGGCACTCTGGCGCTCTGCGTCACTTGGCCGAGTGGGATTCATCACTCGGCCGAGTAGGTCTTCTGTTGTGCTCTCCAAAATTCCAGAGAGTTCACTTTGACTTCCTTCAGAAATTTTGACTCACTCGGCCGAGTGGAGTTCTCTACTCGGCTGAGTGGAATTCACCAATCGGCTGAGTTCATTGTGGCACTCAGGTCAGGTAGATGTTCTTTGTATCAGTCATACTCGGACGAGTATGCTACTTCACACGGGCGAGTGACTAGCGTGACTCGGCCGAGTGGCCTGTTTCTGGAATCCTTCATTCTCATCCTCGCCTCCTCGACGATTCTATCGATCTTCTTCTTCTTCCGCTCATCGTCCAGTGCCGTTAGCTCCTCAATAAGGCCATGAGCGATGATCCGGTACGTGTACAAGTCCCTTAAGCTCATTTTTGCTCCCGATTGCTCCATATTTCCTGAAATCCGACAAAAACAAGAAATAGTGAAAAGTAACATAATATCGTCGAATAATCGTGAAAAGCACGATATGGACAATCGAAATGATATGCAAACATGCAGAAAAACGGTGTAAAATATGGACCGATCAACAACCCAGTGCGATGTTGCAATTATCCACAGAATAGTGGAGTAACCCCTCCTAATAGAGTAAACCCTCCTAGAATGGAGCAAACCCTCCAAGTTAGCAAACCATCCAAGTGTAATAAACCCTCTACAATGTACTCACAACCTGACTACTAGGTTTCACAAAAGAAACGAAATAAGAAATACAATCTTATATATGCCTTGAATAGATATTACATAAGGGAAGATGAAGGCAATGAAGATTGAAAACCACGTGATGACGTAAAGCATGATGCACTTGGAAAACATTCTCTCGAGATGCAAGATCAATGCATAACACTTTAACCAAGTGAACGAAGAATGAGAGAAAGAAATGCTCTTGAATTTTTGGCACAAGAAATGTGTTCTGTATTATCAGCATGAGTGCCGAACATGTAGCTCAAATGTGTCTTAAATAAGCCCCCAAATCTGCACAAAATCCAAGAAAACCAAGCAGAAAACTATAGTCTAATGGATATAGATGTGTAGAAAATCTAGTTATTGGACTCTAATGAACTGTTCCCAGGTGGCTAGTTAACTGTTCAGATGTCTGGAAACAAAACGTCAGATGGTTGACAGAAGAGATGGACAAAAGGAAAATGAAGGCCAATCTTAAAGTAACCAGTGTCACTAGAACACTTGTTAGACAGCTGATAAACTGTTCAGTTATCTGATAAACCTTCTTTAGACGACTGACAATTGTGGATGAGAAAAACATAGCGATCAAGAAAAGTAACACCCATAGTCAATTGTCTGGATTTCATCATCTAGACGTCTAAGCAACTATTCAGAATTATGGTCTTTGAACATCAAACAGCTTACAAATAGTTATGTTAAGCTATCTTAAAAGCTACATGCCAGACATCTGGAGAAAACTTACAAAACATCTGATCCTACTCTAAATACATTATAAAGAGTGTTTTAAGCATATGATCAATTGTGATGTGTTCTAAATGATTTTTTAGATATCCTATGATGGAAATGATGCATATGAATATGTGTGTGCATCTATTCAAGGCTTAACAAGTATTCTATAAATAAAAGCCAATATACTTGAAGAAAATATAAAATTACACTTTGCGGTCTTCATTTTTCATGCAATACTTTTGCTCCAAAGCCTTGAAACCATCATCCCATCCAATGTGCTTTATCTCCATCAAGATAATCATTAGTAAATTTGAGACTAAAACATGATGATTAGCACATAGCATAATGTTGATCATCATCAAAATAACATTAGTCTTGAATCCAAGAACCAACAAAGAGATCGTACCCCGAGGCATTGTCCACGAGGTGGTTGATCCATATTAAGGTGAAACTGTCTTTGGGAATGGCCTTATTGAGATTGATGAAATCTACACACATTTGCCACTAGCTATTTACCTTCTTCACAATTACAATATTGGCCAGCCAATCTAGATATCGAACTTCTCTGATGAAGCCAGCCTCCAATAGCCTGACTTCCTCGATGGACTGATCGCTCTGGGACGTAACCCTAAAGAACGGTTGTAGTTTTACCGCAAGTGCACGGTGTAGCAGCGAGCGGGATATCGAACACAGGGAGGACGAATGACCGTGCTTGTCCCAATCAACCTGGCTATTTAAGAAGAGAGATTTTCCTTTGGCGATCCTGTCACAATCGTCAGACAAATATGCGGAAATATCAAATCAAATAAAGAACGTCTAGGGAATGGGGAATTCCCGCTACTCACCATATTTCATGAATGTGGTTTATCGGTATCAAAATTGCTAGATTGAGATTTTGGATGGACTAGTTGCAACTGAATGTAGAACCAAGCTCACGCTCTCTCGCTGTTGCCGATCTATAGCTATCCTAGGCTCGGGTCCAATCTCTTACAAACCCTAGCCTAGGGAAGCTAGCATTAGGATCAACATCATCGTCCAATCGCGCACCGAGCCCAATCTCTTGCAAACTCGGTCCACGACCTAGATTGGGATAGTTCTTACCCGTCCAATCTCTTGCAAACGGGTATTGGCGCGGAATTGGAACCGGAAACCCTAGTATCGGTCCAATCTCTTGCAAACCGATACTACGGAAATTCGACTCCAACCCAATTCGGATTTCTAGGGTTTCCTATTGAATTGGGATCCAATCTCTTGCAAATCCCAATCGATGTGAATTCCTAGCCATCCGCAGTAAATTGATCCCAATCTAATCCCTAGATATCAATTCTAGCAAAATTTTTACTAATTCATCACAACTATGAAATAGGGCTTGTAGGGTTCATCCCCACGCCCCAAGACGTGGCGACTACTCACAATTCATAGCAAGATCGCGAAAATAATCAATGAGATAAACAATAGAATTCATCACAATATTGAGATATGCAATAAAAATAGAATTTTTTGGGGAAGAGAAAGACAAACCAATGGAGTTCTTCAATTAATCCAACAAAAATCAAACTTTGCCTCCTCTCCAATCTCAAGAATAAAACTAAAAAGCTAATCTAAAAAGCTGCAAAAAATCTAAGGAGAAGCTCTCCCATACTAGGGTAAAAACAGGGTTTAAATAGCCTCCAAAATCGTCCAAAAACTGTGACCAAAATACCCCTGCGCAGCCTGTTTTCCGCAATTTTCGCTACAGGCAGCGCGTCGCACTCGGCCGAGTGACAAAAGTCGCTCGGCCGAGTGAGAAACCCTGTAATTTTCCAGTAAGTCGGGGCCTTCAGGGGTCTCTACTTCGGGGGCGGCTCGGCCGAGTGAGTTGTCGTCACTCGGCCGATGGCTTCATTGTACTCGGGCGGACGGGATAATCCACTCGGCCGAGTGGGTCTTCTGAAGCTCAGGCAGCCGAAAAACAGTAACTTGGAGATTTTTGAAGGGCTTCGTCTGGGCGCCACTCGGGCGGACGTGGTCTCTTCACTCGACCGATGTGGTCTCCGTCGCTCGGCCGAGTGCACATAGGAATCGTGTCTGATCTGGTCGGCTGAGAGGTGTCTCGCTGGTCGGCCGAGTGGGTCCTCCACTCGGCCGAGTGGGACACTAAACATGCCCAATCTGCTTATTTTGGCCTCCTCGTCGCTCCTGCGACGTCCGTTCTTCTTCCGCTCCTCTCCAACAGCAAAATACCCCTCGGGGAGGTCGTCGGTGACCCTCTGGAGTAAGCGCATCTCGAGATCACTCCAAATCGCGCCAAATCACCTGAAATGCGACAAAAACAACAAATCGTGAAAAGCATCGCAATATCGTCGATATATCGTGAAAAACATGATTTGGGCGATCTAAATGGCATGCAAAAATGCGGGAAAAAGGTGTAAAATAAGGAGTGATCAAAATCCCCCAAGCTTGCCTCTTACTCGTCCTCGAGGAAGATAAGTAAAAGGCGAACCCGGTGGATTTGGAAAACGAAAACGGCGAAAAATGAAAAATGAAGAACTGAGAAGAATGGAAAACGAAATGAAAATAAAGAAGAAAGAAAGAAGCGAAGAGGTAAGCTACTAGATCATTTTCTCAGGACGGGGGTTTCACTTACTCATATAGCATGCACCGAATGAAAAACACATGTCAAAGAGTTTTATTTTGATATCATAGTATAACAGTGCAAATAGAAATAGAAAACCCACGAACAACGATATAATCATGAAAAACGGAATAATTTTAAAATTAACATCGTCTGAATCATTTAAAGCGGTATACAAATCACAGATCACACACTTTTCAATTGAATGCTTTCTATCAAGAGTATAAGAGTATCACACAAAAGAATAAAGAGAATAGAAAAGTATGGATTTCATGAAATGAACGCTAGGCTTAGATTTCTGGATTTCGTAAAGCTAGAAATAATCTCACCGAGTATAGAATATTACTTAGCCTAGGTTGTCGTGCAACGTCAAGTAGTCACTCTCTCACACATCAATGGATCCCCTCCCCCAAGCTTATCTATAAGCGTGGTGACATAAAATATATTTACATCCCCATTTTTATAAAGCTCCAAAAGTAATAAGAAGAGAAGAGAAAGAAAGGAAGTGAGATGGGATCTTTTATTGAGGATTTTTCCTCTTTTCTTTTCTTTTCCCTTTTTTTTTCTTTTTCTTTTTTTTTCTTCTTTTGATATAGCATATATACACAACGATCCCAACTCAAAGAGAGATAAAGATATACAAGAATATTTTCTCTTTTCTCCTTTTTTTTTGTTTTTTTTTTTTGAATAAGAAATTTGGAGCTAGGAATTAATAGCGGGGGAAATGCCATATAATAGAATTGCTAAGGGGAGATTCACCAATGATTTTAAAAGTAGAGAAATGATGTTCAAGATTTATGGAGAAAGAAATAAATATATCCCTCGGTTCACTCTATAAGACATGCACGACAACTTCAGCAGGGTAATCTAATCTACTTAGTTTCGATCACAAAAAAGCTAACTAATCCAGATTTATCATAGCTAACATCATTCAATCATCCTGAAGTGAAGTGTACAGTTCATGCATATAGAAGTGATATAGGAAAAGAAATCAGTACTCCAGATATAGGCATTCAATGCGTGAATCTTGGTGTGTTTTCTGTGATAGCATACATATGAATATTCAGACTAGGCTAATAATAAAATTTCATCCATTTTCATGTGGAAAAAGTGTGGGTTACTATCTCTAGATGCAAGGCAAGTCATAGCATATGATATCAGAAATAAAATCTAAGACATGACAAATAAAGCATGCATATAGAATAAGCTAACTCCACGTCATCATCATCACAGAAAAGTCATCTCTAGCATGAGATGAAAAAGAAATAAAGATAAAGGGAAAATAGAACTATTTACAATGCGGCACACAGGAAAAATAAGAAAAACGTGATGCATGGAAAAATAAAAGAAAAATGATGAAAATAAGTGCAAAAGCGAAGAGTGGCGTGAAAAACTTAAAATAAAGGTGGCAAACCGAAAATGAACGTGAGAACTCACTCCCCCAAGCTAAATGGCACAGTGTCCTCAATATGCAAAGCGTGGCACACCGAGAGACAAGAAATGAGAGGGGAGAGTGAGGATGCATGCATGAGGAAAAAGTGAAAAGAGAAATAAAGAAATGAAAAATATGATGCGGACATGATGCATGCACAGATAGGAGTGATACAGATATAAAGGTGGCACCAAAAACTCTCCCTCTCCCCCAAAAATAGATATATAAAGATACGGCAAAATGAGAATCCCAAAATGAGTGAGGGGGGGTGTACAAAAGTGCATCAGGACCCAGCAGAAACGGGCAGCACAATGGCAGGAATAATCGAAGGCATCAAGGGTGCCTAAGAAGGTGGTGCTGCCCGTCTCCGTCCCGAGGCGGAAGTGGTGGGGGTGGCTGGACAGGCCGCTGAGCGGGGGTGGGTGTGGAAGTGGTAGCAGGCTGAGTGTGTGTGGACGTGTGGGTGGGAACCTGCTGGGTGGGTGGGGGTACGCGCGGGAGACGCTCCAAGACCTGGGTAAGGCAGTAGTGAATCTGCGGGAGCAGCTCGAAGCGGCCAGCCATCGCAGAGACGGTGGAGGACAGGGTCTTAAGGTCGCCTCTGAGACCACTCACCGCCCCCTCTAGAGCACGAATGCTCTGAAGTACAGTGTCAGGGGGAGGTGGTGCAGAGGGACACACCGGGCGGGGCGGGGCTGTGCAGGGCATGGCTGGCGTACTTGGGTCGCGTATGTGACCGGCTCAGCGGGGAAGGGAACGAAAGGTGTTGCGCCCGCGAATGTGGGCCTGGCCTCAGTGTGAGGCCGGGGCTCCGGCTGGTGAGAAGTGGAGGCAGCAGCAGCGAAAGAAGAGTGCAAAAGTGGCAGAAAGGCGGCCAGAGAGGTCAGTGGCACAGAAGTGTGGACAGACGCCACGACACTCTCGGAAAATACAGCAGAGGTGGAGACAGAGGTGACTACCGCTGGGGTGGAAGTGTGTGGTCCAAAAGGGGCAACCCCAGCGGAGACCATGCTAGCCATGGTCTCCACGATCGCGGCAAACGAGGGCTCTCCACTCTCAACAAAGGTCGGTGGGCGCTCGGGGAGTGCGGAGCAAAGAGGCTCGACGGACAGAGGGCCGGTGGTGGCGGTGGGAGTGGTGGTGACAGCCTCGGAAGCAGTGGGGGTGGTCTCAGCTAAGGTACTCCCGACACTGACAGAGGTGTCAGGAGCAGCGGAAACATCAGGTATGGGCTGAGGGGCCACCGGGTCAACAGGCTCGGCGGCAGGCTCGGCAGGGGCAACAGGGTCTACAGGGGCAGCGTGGGCCTGCTCGGCCTCCTCGGCCTCGAGCACGTAAGCAGCGGGGATGAGAACATCCATCGCAGGGAGCCAGTCGACGTGGGCTGGTGCAATCTGAGTCCGAGCTGGGCTCGGAAGAATCATGTAATCGGCACCGTAAGGGCCGTGCAACCAGACCCAGTGACTCTCACCGTGCGGACGAAGCATCTTCATCCGGGCCATAACATCGATCGACAAAGAAGTGGGGCCCGATACTCGTCGCAGGTCGTCAGGGAAGTCCTCGCCGGTCATAAGAGCAAGCAAGGTGATTAGGCCGCTGCAGCATATCGGTGAGCGAGCGCCCATCGATACAATGATGCGGTCTAAAAACCATGCCATGACATCGATCACGACGGCGGGGACCAGCTCATCTCCATCCCTAGATAGAGCTCTGGGACGTGTCATCGCGTAGAGCATGTAAAGCTCTGGCGTAGACATCGTGCTCGGCTCATATCTGGCCAAAAAGGTCGTCGCCATAAGGCGCTGAGCAATACGGAGGCAGGGATGGACAATGGCCGAGGCCTTGGCCCTACTAGGGTCAAAGGCAGCGTGAAGGCCCGTAATCTGGGCCTAGAAGGCACCGGCGTCGAAGGAAGGTGGGGGGATATGGGTGGGGCCGTAACCGCGATCGGCTCCGGGGACAGCGGGCCACGAGAAAAATGCTCTCATCATATCGAGAGTGACCTGGCACTCCCGGTCCATGAACCGAAACGAGCATCCCTCGTCGGTCCGGGCGATCGAACTCAGTACCTCAAGTGTCGGACGGATAAACGTGTCCGCCGACACCTGGTAGAAATCTCGCCAGCCCACGTTGTCGTACAACGTGAGCATCCCCTCTAGTACCCCCAGGCGTCCTAGGTCAGCAAGGTGTGCAAACCTGGAGGGAACGATCGAGCGCTGGAAGATACGCTCGAAGACGGCGTGGTGTGCGTCGTCTCGGAACGTAATCCTGAGCGGCCCGACCAGTGGAGCCGGAGGTGGTGGCTGTGGAGCGGCAGGGAGTGGCTGTGCGGGCGCTGCAGGCTGTGCGGGGTGTGCGGGGCCTGCAGGCTGTGCTAGGTGGACGGGGTGTGTGGGAGAAGGCGGAGGAGAGTCCTCCAACTCGTGGGAGGCGCCGGCGTCATCCGACCACTTCCGCTTGGCGGAAGCTCTCCTCGACCTCGGCCGTGTCCGGGGCGGCATATCGACTCCGAGCGCGAGCCGGAAAGTGTAAAAAGTGTGGCGTGTGCAAAAGAATGGAAGGAGTATACCCAGACACGCCGTGAGTGCAAGATAATGGAAGCGTGCGAAATCAGCACCTCCTCGAAGCCCAAATCAGTCCGCAGAATCTCCCCGAGGCTCCCCTAAGCTCCAAAAAACAACCTGCGCATGAAATGGCGATATCAGCGGGTAATATTCAAAATGTATGGGGCATTAGGGGTATAATAGATAGGTATAGGAATTGATTAGGGTTTGGGGGTCGTTTAACACATGGATCCTCTAAAAATAAACAAAAAGAGAAGAAAAGGGCGAATCAGGCGATACCGGAGGTGGTCAGAGCGGCGGCCGCCGACGGCGACTCGGGCGAGTCACGGCGGGTGGTCGGCCGGCGGTGGCTGGCCGAGCGGCGGCGCGGCGACGGCGGTCGGGCGAGTAGGGGGTGCGAGCGGGCGAGGGAAGCTGAAAGGTCGGGGGGCGCGATTGGGTTTCAGCGTTTCGAAAAACGTGCCCCCCTCGACCCCTTATATAGCAGAAGTTACGACTCGATCGAGTGACTAGGTCACTCGGCCCAGTGGAATCAATGGAAATTCCTCCCCGCTTACGCATCGACCGAGTGGCTTTGCCAGCCTCGGCCGAGTGGAGTAAGTCCATTCGGCCGAGTGGCACAAGCTACTCGGCAAGACTCGCCCTAGGAGCGTATCCGTTTTACTCGGCCGAGTGAATATATATACTCGGCCGAGTAGCAGTTATACTGAAATCAAGAAAATAAACATAGAGTTGGGTACAGTAGACTTCCCTCGTTCGTGAGCGGCTCGACCGGACGAACTTGTGTACTCGGCCGAGTGACTAGTATACTCGGCCGAGTGAGCCTTATGTTCTGCTGTTTGTCTTCGGTTGGGCTCTAAACTCCGTCTTTCTTCCTCCAGTCGATTCCATCTTCCTCCTAAGCATCGAGCGCCTTCCTGGGGCGCTCCTCGTCGTCTCGTTCATCCTCCTCATGATGGATTTACCTATCTCCTCTCCTGGCAAGAAAAATAGGGCCCGTTATCACAAAATTTTTGGGCGAACGACTCAATACACTAAAAATTTCTAAAACAAAAATAAAGAAAAAGTAAAAATAAAGCAATAACCGTCGGGTTGCCTCCCGACAAGCGCTCGTTTAAGGTCGTGAGCTCGACCCCCTATAATTTTCAATTAATGCGGGATGTTTGGTGCATATGAGATGCACCCATCAAACTTTCCGGGGAGCACGCTTGGATTCGGAAGTTGCGGCGGCGTGTTCTCCCGCGGCGGTCTCTCGTCCCGAATAGTGTTGGGGGGAGGCTCCCCCAAGCTAGCGTTTGCTCCGGTCAATGGCTTCACCGGTGACGCCGATTTTCGTATCGGCAGAGCTTTCTTTGGAGACTTTGATTTCGAGAGCTTGCAGAGCTCTCGAATCCTTGCGACATCAGCGTCGCCTTCATCATTTTCAGCGGAGAGGTCGGGGGAATCATCTATCTTCTCATCTTGGCCTAAATCCGGGCCTTCCTCGAAATCTTCATCGAATAGAGCGCCAATAGAGTGGGGGATCGCCTCCTCAATTACCTCATCAAGGAGGTCCATGTAATCAAGCTCCTCGTGGTAAGGCATGTGCTTCATAGCCTTAGGAATGTGGAGCTCCACCTCGATGTTGCCGACGTTTAAAGTTAGTGTACCTTCACGCACGTCGACAATGACTCCGGCGGTGGCGAGGAATGGGCGTCCAAGCATCAACGAAGTATCTCCCTCCTCCTTAACGTCCATGATCACGAAGTCACATGGCAAGCATATTCCCCCGGGACTTGTAGCGGGATGTCTTCGGCGATCCCCACCGGCCTTGTAATCCGTCCATCGGCTAATTGAATGCGCATGTCGGTGGGTTTCAACTTTGTCCCGGTGTTTAGCCTTAAGAACATGGAGAGAGGCATGAGGCTCACACTCGCCCAAAGATCTACCAATGCCTTTTGAAGAGGGACGCCGCCCAAGGTGCAAGGAATCCGAAAACTCCCCGGGTCTTTAAATTTGGCCGGCTCCTTCTCTCTCTTGGTGAACCAAGAGCCCTCCTCGGCTAGCATGATCTTCTCCTTCCTCTTCCTCCCCGAAATCAAATCCTTTAAGAATTTAGCATATGTGGGGATCTCCACGATGGCGTCGAGGAAGGGAATGTTTAGGCTAACTCCTCTAAGATACTCGAGAAACTTTGCTAGCCTTTTCTCCATTTTCGCTCTAGCGAGCCTTTGGGGAAATGGGACCGGTGGCATGAAGCGTCTTTCCTCAATCAATTGCTCCGCTCTAGATTTCTCCTTTTCTTGTGGCTCTTTCTCCTTATCAACTTCAACTACCGGCTCAATCGGCTCCGAACTTTCCTCCACGGGCTCCTCGGTAGGAATCATGGCGGGGGTGGTATCCTTCCCGCCTCTAGTAGTAACGGCAACTACGGCATTGATGTGGCCGGTGTTGCCCCGTGGGTTTTGCTCGGGTTGCGCCGGCAATCGTTGAGTGTTCCGATTGAGCAATGCCAATTGCTCCGATATTTGAGCCACAACGGTATTAAGGGAGTCTTGCCCCGCCTTCAAGGTAGCATTGACCTTAATTTGCTCGACCATAAACGCCTCCACTCTAGCTTCGAAGTCGGATCGTTGTTGAGCTTGTGGAGGGTTTTGATTTTGATTCCTCCACCCTTGATTGTATCCAGGCGGCCTATATGGTGGAATTTGTTGCTTCGGTTGGAAATTTTGTTGTGGAGGCCCCCTCGGTGGATAGTGTTGTTGTTGGGGTGGTGGTGGTGGTCGAGCTTGTTGAGGTGGTGGTTGTGGCGGGTTCAAATCTCCTTCATTGTTGGCGTAAGAGAATCCGGGATGATTTCTTGCGACCGGATTGGCCCAATACCCTTGGTTCCCCGCGACATATTGTACTTGCTCCAAGGATCCTTCTCCTTGCTCCCCTCCCACGTACATGGCTTGAGATTGGTCCTGCCAATCACACATTTGGTTGGTCGGTGCGGAGGTGGATGGGGCTACTTGGGGCTCCGTGATAAACTTCTCCAATCTCTCCACTACCTTGTGGAGAGAATAAAACTTGCTTGTAAGCTCCGCTACGGCCTTCGCCTCATAGATACTAGTTGGCTTCAAGGAGGACGTGGAGTGTCCTCGCTCATCGCCCCATTGTTGGTTGTTTGAGGCCATCTCCTCAATTAGGGCCATAGCTTCCTCGGGAGTTTTTGATAAGATAGCACCATTCGTCGCGGCATCAATAATTTGTTTGGTCCCCGGTTGGAGACCGTTGTAGAAGCTGTGAACTAGCTCCCAATCTTCTATGCTATGGTGCGGGCATTGGTGCTGCAGATCCTTAAAACGCTCCCAAGCTTCATAGAGCGTCTCTTGGGGTCCTTGCTTGAAGGACATGAGAGCACTCCGGATCTTCACCGTCTTGGATGGCGGATAGAACTTGTCAATGAATGCACTCACCAACTCGTCCCAAGTGGTGAAAACACCCTCAGCCTGCGTCCTCAACCAATAGAGTGCCTTGTCCTTTAGCGTGAAGGGGAAGAGACGCAGTCTGATGGCATCGATGGAGACCCCCGGCATCTGAAATGTGGCGCACTTCGAAAAGAATAATTGGATGTGGTAGTGAGGATTTTCATGGGCATTCCCATGAAATGGATCCTGCTGCATCAGAACCACTAGTCCAGTCTTTAGCTCGAAGTTCTTGTCAGCCGCCAACTCCGGCATGGCAATGGATGAGGTAGTAGAAGAGGTCTTAGGCCGAAGCCTATCTCGAATAGAAATTATCCTCGCCATCCTTGCCGCCAATTGTTCAGCAGTTTCCGGGTTGGTCATAAACCGCCCTTCCGGATTTCGTCTCCTTTCCGCTTTAAGTCTCCGCGCGGTACGTTCGATCTCGGGATCAAATAATATAGCTTCAGGGTCCGCCGTAGATCTCGTGTACATGCACAGGGAAAACAGAGTTTCAAAGAGATGATTAGTACCGTGGAAGGGTTTGGTAAAAACAAAGAAATGGAAATTATTATAATAATAATAATAAATAAAAAGGAAATAGCTAGGGTGGTAAGATCAAACGCAATCGCCTCCCCGGCAACGGCGCCAAAAACTTGATCGCTCCTGGACGTAACCCTAAAGAACGGTTGTAGTTTTACCGCAAGTGCACGGTGTAGCAGCGAGCAGGATATCGAACATAGGGAGGACGAATGACCGTGCTTGTCCCAATCAACCTGGCTATTTAAGAAGAGAGATTTGCCTTTGGCGATCCTGTCACAATTGTCAGACAAATATGCGGAAATATCAAATCAAATAAAGAACGTCTAGGGAATGGGGAATTCCCGCTACTCACCATATTTCATGAATGTGGTTTATCGGTATCAAAATTGCTAGATTGAGATTTTGGATGGACTAGTTACAACTGAATGTAGAACCAAGCTCATGCTTTCGCGCTGTTGCCGGTCTATAGCTATCCTAGGCTCGGGTCCAATCTCTTGCAAACCCTAGCCTAGGGAAGCTAGCATTAGGATCAACATCATCGTCCAATCGCGCACCGAGCCCAATCTCTTGCAAACTCGGTCCACGACCTAGATTGGGATAGTTCTTACCCGTCCAATCTCTTGCAAACGGGTATTGGCACGGAATTGGAACCGGAAACCCTAGTATCGGTCCAATCTCTTGCAAACCGATACTACAGAAATTCGACTCCAACCCAATTCGGATTTCTAGGGTTTCCTATTGAATTGGGATCCAATCTCTTGCAAATCCCAATCGATGTGAATTCCTAGCCATCCACAGTAAATTGATCCCAATCTAATCCCTAGATATCAATTCTAGCAAAATTTCTACTAATTCATCACAACTATGAAATAGGGCTTGTAGGGTTCATCCCCACGCCCCAAGACGTGGCGACTACTCACAATTCATAGCAAGATCGCGAAAATAATCAATGAGATAAACAATAGAATTCATCATAATATTGAGATATGCAATAAAAATAGAATTTTTTGGGGAAGAGAAAGACAAACCAATGGAGTTCTTCAATTAATCCAACAAAAATCAAACTTTGCCTCCTCTCCAATCTCAAGAATAAAACTAAAAAGCTAATCTAAAAAGCTGCAAAAAATCTAAGGAGAATCTCTCCCAAACTAGGGTAAAAACAGGGTTTAAATAGCCTCCAAAATCGTCCAAAAACTGTGACCAAAATACCCCTGCGCAGCCTTTTTTCCGCAATTTTCGCTACAGGCAGCGCGTCGCACTCGGCCGAGTGACAAAAGTCGCTCAGCCGAGTGAGAAACCCTGTAATTTTCCAGTAAGTCGGGGCCTTCAGGGGTCTCTACTTCGGGGGCGGCTCGGCCGAGTGAGTTGTCGTCACTCGGCCGATGGCTTCATTGTACTCGGGCGGACGGGATAATCCACTCGGCCGAGTGGGTCTTCTGAAGCTCAGGCAGCCGAAAAACAGTAACTTGGAGATTTTTGAAGGGCTTCGTCTGGGCACCACTCGGGCGGACGTGGTCTCTTCACTCGGCCGATGTGGTCTCCGTCGCTCGGCCGAGTGCACATAGGAATCATGTCTGATCTGGTCGGCCGAGCGGTGTCTCGCTGGTCGGCCGAGTGGGTCCTCCACTCGGCCGAGTGGGACACTAAACATGCCCAATCTGCTTATTTTGGCCTCCTCATCGCTCCTGCGACGTCTGTTCTTCCGCTCCTCTCCAACAGCAAAATACCCCTCGGGGAGGTCATCAGTGACCCTCTGGTGTAAGCGCATCTCGAGATCACTCCAAATCGCGCCAAATCACCTGAAATGCGACAAAAACAACAAATCGTGAAAAGCATCGCAATATCGTCGATATATCGTGAAAAACATGATTTGGGCGATCTAAATGGCATGCAAAAATGCGGGAAAAAGGTGTAAAATAAGGTGTGATCATGGACACCTTCATCTTCTTGCCCATAATATTCCTCTTATAATGGTTGATGGTCTTGAAGGTCAGATCGATGTGCAGCTCATAGCTAATCACGTGGGGGTCTATGCCGGGCATGCCATTAGGTGACTAAGTGAAGACATCCACATTAGCCTTTAAGAAGCCAATCAGCTCCTCCTTTTGGTCGGGATCAAGTACTGACCCAACAGACACTGTCCTTCCTTCATCATCTGAGACTGGGACCAACTTAGATTCCTCGACTCTGACTAGCTCAAGTTCCATGACTGGAGCATGTCACATTCAGCAAATTCTTCCATGTGGTCTACAAAGTCCATCAGATATCATGCAATCAATTACGCCTGGTTTCCCTTCACTCTTTTGACTCCCTGGGAAGTATATAACTTGATCATCTGGTAGAAAGGAGAAACCATAACCTCGACCGAGTTAAGAAGAAATCATTCTACTATCCCATTATAAGCCGAGCTGACTTTCACCACTATGAACTTCGTCTTGCATGTGATTATATATGGGTCCTCTTTGAGAGTGACAAGTTGTGTGGTCATTATCGCAATTGGGGCATCATGTCCCGTGAATCTAACTATGGGACCAGAGCATGCATCCAGGTCGGATGGGCAAAGTCCCATATTCTCCAAGGTCGACATGAACATCTTGTCACAAGAGCTGCTATTGTCACCGAGTAGTTGTCACACCTCCGCAGAGCCAATGATGGCACTAGAAATCATCACATCATTATATGCTATTTTCACACCCTACAGACCTTCATCCCAGAGGAAGATAGGTGGTATAGCATCCCTCGGCCACTTTTAAGCCATATTTGTTGTCATTACTCTTCGAAAATGCAACTTCCAGGCTAAGGAGAATAGCATACCCAAAGCTGGTCTACCAGAGATCATATCGATGACCCTAGTCATGAATTGTGTTATGGTAAGTGCTTTCCCTTGCTCCTCTGCCCTCGAGGTGCCTTTCCTCGTATCTTGCCTTTTGGGGATAAAGAAATTTCCTCATATGCCAATATTGAATGAGGTTCTCGATGTCCTTCTTTAGCAGCCAACAATCTTCTGTAACATGACTATGGTCTTGGTGGTATCTGTAGAACATGGGCTAGCAACCTTCATCTTTGGGGGAGGTTAGTTTAAGTAGCCCTCACCTTGGACAAATGCCATTACCATGGCCTTTGGAGCATTAAACTTCGTAAAGGCCTTGCCAGCCTTATTCGATCTGTCCCTATGGCTCATATCATGTCTCCTCTATCGTATTTAATCTCAGCATGCCCACTCCTTAGGCTAAGCTTTCTTCTTTGCTTTGGTAGTGGTTTGAAGGTGCTCCCATCATGGTCGACCAATACCTCCTTTGTCATCATATACTTCTCTGCTCTGGTGAGTGAGCCGATCTAGACTGTGAGGTAGTCTATGATGTATAGATTTCATCAGCTCTTCATAGCGAACACCCTTCTTAAAAGTAGTGATGGTCACCTCAATGTTGCAGCTCTTGACATTCTGCCTTTCTGAATTGAAGCACTTCAGGAAGTTTCGTAACGTCTCCCGCCTCTCTGCATCGGGATGAAAAGGTGGTCCGAGCTCTATTTCCTCCTCCTTCCTACCATGAATTTCTGGTAGAAGACTTAGGCCAAGTTATTGACCGACCCATAGATCGATAGGAAAGTCAATTTACCAATTCCTTTGCGGCCTTTTGTAGAGTGGTCTAGAAAGCACGACAAAGGAGGAAGTTGTCGGTCCCATTAGCTCTATAACCCCTTTGTAGTTTTGGACATGTTCACGGGGTAACCAAAACCATTATATTTTTCCAAGTCGAACATCTTGAATCTGGACATCAATGGGGCCAATGTGATTCTCTTCGTTGGAGAGTTCTGCTCCTCATCCGAGATCGAAAAAGAAGAACGATATAGTTGTGCCTCACCTTTAAGCTTGGATCTCCTTAGCTGGCTGTTGGGCTTAAAGAGTTGACATGTTCATAATCCAAGCTATCAGAAGAGCTTGGATAAGAGCTCAGATGGTAGAGGTTGTCTCTCCAAGTCTTCCGCTCGAGGCCTACACAAGACCTATCATAAGGGGTGTGAATTTGCCCATGATAGCTCTCCTAATTTCAGTCACCAACCAGCATCAATCAGAGTGAGGCGGTGGTCCTCAACTCCACTGAATGAAGTCCATGTGTCCCTGAGTTGAGAGGTGACCCCCAGTCTTGTTGTCATGATCTCCTTCAAGATGTGGGGACCTGGGGCTCTATTGTTGTCACGGTGGGTAAGGGGGGCATGCTGAACCTTTGGTCTTAGTTAAGAAGCATAGTTTTTGGCCAGTCATCATGATGGGCGGCATCACCAGGAGTTGCTAAGGAAGAATTGGGATGCCTGGTGGGTCCGTGGTTGGATTGGAATACACATCCGACAGTCTACCTATCACAGCACTCAGCGCATGAATGTTGACTCTTACCTCTCGTAAGAATGCTTGGAATTACTCCAAAGTCTCTAATTATGGTTCGGGCATTCCATAAGAAGAAGAACTGAGATCCATGGGGTACGTTGGAGCATCTGACACCCATATAGTGATGGGCCTTTCAGGCACTTAATCAGTGGGTCGAGTCATCGTTGGTGTGGTTAAAGACATGGATGCCGACTCGATTCCCACAGTCAGCACCAAATATTTTACGAGTGTTTTCTCACCAATGATGTAGTTAAAGGAACAGTTGTAGTGCTGATGTGGAATGACAAAGGCAGCTGACTGGGAACCTGTGAGCTAACTCTGGGTGGATGGGCCACGGACTGAGATGTTGAAGCCATGTCTGAATTATCTCTAGGGTATCTTCAATGTCATGTAACACAAGAAGCTCATTAGGAAAGGTCGGATCTGGGGTCTGACCAAATCCCATCCGATGCTTATATAGTCTTAGGTCTATTAAAAGTCTCAAAACAATACTAGTTTGGCGTACTCAGAAAGATTGTCATGTATGGTTACTATCTCGATTAACAATAGAATAAAAACTTGGGCAATAGAAGTCACCACTAGGATCGTCGAATGTTAGTGCTAGGTTACAATTTCTATGTTGAATTGGCATTATTAGGGCGAGATTGTCGCATCTAAAATCTAAAAATCATGGCCAATTATCGTTGTGCCACTCGTCTAACGTATCCCTTGCTTAGCCCTGCCATCGTGGATGGCTTTACACGCGATCCGTGCATTATGAACGACAATTATTCTCAATCTTTACTCACGCCACCATCGTGGGTTAGAACTTCGATCTGTGATTTGATGGCTCTTATTGATGCTACTATCGTAGATCATCAATTAGTAATATATGATGCCGGTGGAAACCATCAAAGTGCGTGTCACTATCGTAAACCACGAACTCTAATTGAATTCACTAACGTCCCTAATTAAGTTCATAGGATACCCGTTCAAGATGAGTGCTACTATCGTGGATCACAAACCCTATATGAGATCTCCTACAAACTTGGCTGGATCAACCAAAACCCATCCCTTTTATGCCAAAACAACATAAAAATCCTAACTTTGCATTTAAATCCTAAGATCCTAGAGCTAATCCATTAGACCTAGAGACGACTACTCAAAATTCATAGTGATATCAATAAAATCATTTAGAATAGCAATAGAAATCATGATCACAATGAAATACATCGAAATAAGCATAGAGAGATGAGAGATCATTACCAAAGTGATGAGGACGAACAAATAATCGTAGAGAATTGAGATCAAGAGATTCCAAGCAATTGCAATAATAAAAATATCAACTTTGTATTCAAAACAATAGCGACGGCTCAAAAACTCTCTAAGAAAACTAATAACTAAATAATAATAATATCTAAATTGCCTTCCTTAATCTAGGGTAAAAAGAGTGCTTAAATACAATGGCGATGGAACCTACACAAAAAATCTGGAAAAGGGCTTCTTAGGCCCACAATTAGTTGGGTGGATGTGCCCTACTCGGTCGAGTAGGAGCACTGCTCGGTCGAGTGATGACATTGCTGCTTCCTTTTACCTTGGTATGGATTCAGATACACGCTACTTGGTCGGGTAGCTACAGTACTCGACCGAGTCACTGAGGTTGATACTTTAAGCTCATGTCATAACTCTGTTATTGATTCCACTCGGCCGAGTAGTTGCATTACTCGGTCGAGTCGCTGGTCAATTTGGTCAACCTATTGTAAGTTGGAGATGTCTTTGAAATCCGCATTCTGTTTGGGCTCAGCTCAGACGAGTGGCTGTAGTGCTCGGTCGAGTCGTCTATGCGCTCTCCTTCTTCGATTAGGAGTTGGAATAAGAAGTAGCCGGCTGATTTGATCTGACCGAGTAGTGTTCCTGCTCGGTTGAGTAATGCGTGCACTTCACAGCTGGGAGCTCCTGACATCAATCTGTATGTCAGCTTAGTTGAGTGCTGAGGCACTTGATCGAGTGGTATGAGAAAATCAGCATGTCAACTCCTTTGAGCTCTCTTCTCTCTTCTCTTCTTCTCCTCTCTTCTCCTCATCAAATCTTCTTCTCCACCTCGTCGAACACCTATTGAATCTCGCCATAGATGCTCAGGATATCTCGGATGTGTCCATATGCTATAGTTGCTCCAAATCGCTCCAAAGTTTATGAAAATTCACAATTCTATACGAAAAATGAATATATCGTGAAAAGCACGATAATATATATAAAAGTGAACTTTGGATGGCGAAAATGCTATGAAAACATACGATAAATACATGGAAAATATGGACACATCAAAATCCCCCAAGCTTATCTATTATTTGTCGTCTAGGAAGACAAATACGAAACTCAACGGGAGTAAAAATAAGAAAAACGAAAAAAGACTGCAAATAGGATAGGGTCGCTAGATTATTCTCTCAGATCTCACGCCATTCGCTACACATCACGATGACTCAGAAAATAAATCACATGCTAGTAAGATATTTCATTTCTTAGAGGAATATAGTACTTGCAGGCTCAAGATGAGACTTCTCTAAAGCTCATACAATCAACTTACATCTACGTCATGCATTTCATGGTATTGAATATACAAAACATTGGCGATGAACTTTTCAATCAAAAGCTATAACTGAAGCATAGAGAATTCATACCAAGCATGCAATAGAGAATGGAATAAGAGTCAAGATATTCACATATTCATATCAAATCATAAGAAATCTCCATAGCTAAGTTATTTCGTAAGTTTCATCATTATCAAACTTCCTCCTTCATGCACATCTCAACTCTAATGTCGTACTCATTCAAATGGTCAAAAGAATTAACCCCCCAAGCTTAACTCGAGGCATCACATCCAAAGAAAATAATTGTAGAATTTGTTTTGGGTTTCCCAAGTATATATATGTTGCCCTAGATATTGAAATTTTGCAATTTTTTCTTTGACTTTTGAAACTTTGTTTCTCATTTTTCTTTTTGTATTTTGGTATGAGCTATAGAATATGTATTTTTTATTTTTGGCTCCTTTTTGGCTTTTTGAACTTTTTAGGGCAAAATTTTCTTTTGTATGGGATTTTTGGGAATGGATGCGTCATAAGTAGTCTTGAAAGGTGAACTCAAGTGACGTGCAGAGAATATAAGATATATGTGGAGAAAGAAATAATATAACACTCGGTTCACTTAAAAGTGTGCACAAATGGTTTGGTAGAATAATACGTCAACTAGACTCATATGTAAACATGGATATTCTTACTCATTTCAACTAGTAGTGAAGTCAAGCAGTAAAGATTTCAATCATATCAGGCATGCAATAATAATGCGAATAAGAATAAGCGATGCTTCAGATATGCTAATGATGCGTGAATCTTGGTGCATTTCCAATGAAGGCATGCTAAACAATACTCCTTACGTTCAGTTTCAATAAGTTTCATGCATTTACTTAGAGAAGTCATCAAAAGAAGTATATCTCGCAAGCACTTATGAATAGCAAGATAATGAAATAACTCTAAGTATCATTGCATGCAATATAAGTATCGTGAAGGCTACGAAAGCAATAAGAGATGTCATCATAAAGAACTCATCTGCAAAAGAAAGAAAAGAAAAGGTGGAATAAAATAAACCAAGCATGCACGCAATCCAAATGATGAGAAATATGATGCTAAAGAAAAAGGAAAAAGTGCGGTAGAAAATGGATGTTAAACAAAGCAAAAATAATGCAAAGTGAAAGAAAAATAAATAAAACGCGATAGCACTCATCCCCCACGCTAAACAAAGCAGTGTCCTCACTACTGAGAACACTCGTGAAAGATAGTGAATAATGCGGGGGTGGAGTGGGTGGGTAATGAGAAATCCTAAAAATAAGAAAACTGAAAGAAAACGAAGAAAAATTGAATGATTAATACCTAATATATGAACAAGCATGCAAATGATGTGATGATGTATATGCATATGGATGAAAATGGGTTCTCCCACAAGCTATGCAATGCTAGGCCCTATATGGACAAATGGGCACAAGAAAGAGTAAGAGTGGAGAACATGAGCAAAAATGCAAATCAAGTAGCGGCACTACCCTCTGGAGGTGGTGATGGGGCCCACTACTGTGGACCAGAAGATGGAGGGTGAAAATGAGGTGCAACGGTATCGGTAGGTGGTGCTGGAGTTACTAGAGTTACTGGTGCAAGTGTAGCAGGTGGTGCACCCCGTGCCCTCAGAATATCTAAAATCTCGCGAATGTCCCATTGATGCGGCTGGTGATGGGTAGTGACCATCTGGATGAAGGCAAGGAAGTCACGCCTCTACCGAGCATCCTCGACCTCTACCGCCGTCAAGCGTGCGTCAATGTGGCAGGAGCTAGGTAGTTGACGTGCACCACTAGGTGCACATCTCTTTACATGGACTCGTGCATGGGCCGCACGATGTCTGAAAGCAAAATCATGAGAGGGCAGCCTAACGGGGATCTCGGCAGAAGATGTGATAGGGATGGATGCGAGGTCGGGTGCAAAAGGTTGGAATGGGTATATCACCAATCAGAATTGTCGTGGCGACAGACATGGTGAAAGATACCACGACACTCTCAGTGAAAATGGCATCTGTGTAGACATAAGTGCTGCAAGAAGCGGGTGTGGACAGTGTGACTGTGGACTTAGGAATGGTATGAATGAGAGAAGTGGAGTCCACAGTTGTAGAGACAATGGTTGTAGAGACAGTGAAGTCGGCAGGTTAGGTGCCCATAGGCTCAATATATGTGGGCTCTAGTGTAGGCTCCAGAGCAATAGATACAGAAATGCCCTCAAATACGGGTAATGATGATGATGGTGCAGTGACCTCGGGGCTAGAAGTGTGGACTACCCATGAACTCTCTGCTGGAGTGGTGGAAGGTATTGTAGTGGTAGGGGCACTGACAAAAGTGGGGACAGAAGTGTTGGATACAATGTGTAGTTGGATACAACGATCGATGACTTCGTGTTTGATGATAACAAACGTGTGTGAACGATTTGATGTGTGCGCTAAGTGTTTTTCAGGAGTGGCACTCCTACAAATACTCAAAGAGAGACTAAGTCAAAGTGATGGAGAATTTGCCATTCATTAGCAAAGTGGACTTGGTCAAAGATGGAGATAATGGCTACACATATTGGACTAAGTCAAAGATGGGGAGATAAGGAGGAAATCAATTCAAATCCATATTTGAATTAATTCAAATCAATTGGTGCATAAATCAAATCCTAAAGCCATACAAATTGAAGACTTGGTCAAAGATGGAGAGATATGGAGAATCTCATGCAAATCAATGTAAGAGATTAAATGAGATCTTAATTTAAATCCTATAGCCATCCATATTCACACTCCAAATCCTAATGTGATTGAAAGATATCTTCCATATGATTATTTCAAATCCTATTCAAGTTAGGATTCAATCCAATCTCCTTATTCTAAGGGATTCTAATTGATTCTAATTGATCTAATTGATTCTAATTGATCCCCTCTTCATATATATAAACCCACATCCAAGGGAGAGAGAAAAAGAAAACAAGGCTAGCCCTAGACTTATTTATCTTCATCTTGGCCGAATTTATCCTCCAAGCTTCAAAGAGATCATCAAATTCGCAGGAAGAAGGAGCTCGACAGACGACGCTAAAAAGTGCATAACTCTCTCCACTGATCTTGGATCGATGAACCGTTTGCGTCAGGATGATCACAACTCGGTGCTCTACAATATGGTGTTATTTTTCTGATGTTAATCTTTATATTAAATCAGTGGTATTTTTTTCGCATGAGTTGTTTTCTGAATATCTTCATATGTTTTATCATCTCCTAGGCCAATGTTCTTCATCATCTTTAAGCCTTGCCACAAGCATAAGGAACCATCCATCATTAAGCTTGATATCAAAGCAAAAGCCATCTCCAACCTTGAGGAGCAAGCAACCAAGACCACCATCCTTGATGAATCAAAGTCCAAGAGATCAAATTCCAAGCCCTAAGACACACTTCAAAGATCTGAGAATTCATCCCTACAAGAGTATCCAAATTGGCCCTTTCTTATTTTTCGGTCGAAGAGGACGAGCTCACGATTCCAACGAGTATTTATTCGGATTTTTATGAGCTTGAATCAATTTACTACAATTTCTGGAAGAAGGGGCAGAAACATACTTTATGCACAGACTGTTGCCGATTCTGCAGAACCGAGAATTGATTTACGCACAGACCATATTCAGGCAGATTTGTGCATCAAACTTTGGAGGGCTATATCTTGAGATCCATACATCGGATTGAGACACTGTTTGTGCCAGCATGAAGCTGACGACATGCTGATCGAAAAAAACAACGACACAGACACGAACTGAGCTTTTCTGAACACTTTACTCTTTAGATTCGTGTAGTAGTGTATCGATCTCTGTATGGGAAACTTTAACATATTTGTGATATTTTTAGGGTCTTGTCTAGTGTGGTACTAGACAAGATGGACTTGACTAGTTGGAACAAGTCAAGTGAGAGCTTATAATGGGATTAGTTTTGTTTAGCACCGGTGGAGTGTAGGTACTGAGAGCCAGGGGAGTATAGAGTGGGTTCTCTAGCTACAGGTTGTACCAGAAGCACCGGTGGAGTGTGGAACAGAGAACCAGGTGAGTGTAGAGAGGTGCTCTAGCTACAGATTGTACCAGGAACGTAATTAATCTAGTATTTTCTTTCGGGGTTGGATGTAGGTCGTGGAGACGACCAAACTAGGGTAAATCTACTGCGTACTCTGTGATTGATTATATTTACTTTGCATCTGCTATAACTGCATATGATTGCTCATGGGTTGCACGAGAATTTTTATTAGCTTATTCACCCCTAGGCTTAGATCCAGATCCAACAGAAGTGCTCACTAAAGGTGCAGAAGTGGTGGGGATGTCTGTGATAGCACTAATGTATGGTCCCTCTAGTGCGAGTAGTGTAGGGGATAGAGATGGTCGATGGCTTGTCTGGTGAGAAGAGTAAGCGCCGGAGTCATTGGCTTTCCACTTCTTCGCTGGGATCTTCCTACTATCCCGTGTCCTTGGTGGCATAGTGAGTGTAGCATGCAAACGGGTGCAAACACGAGTTATAGATATATAAAATAATGCTAGGAACGAGTGTACCCAATATCGTGATGCAAAGTGGCCGCAAAAACACGTGTAAGCGCGAAGCCACTAAGCGAAAGTCCCCCAAGATAGTCCCAAGCCTGTGAATGTAATCCAAAACCAAGCGTGTCCTCCGAACGCTCCAAATGAACCTACATTAGATTATAAGAATTGTATAAGTGGAATATTAAGAGTATAAATGGGGTTTGGTTTTCAAATTAAGAAATTAATCAATTTTTGGGTTGAAATGATGAATCAGAGAGGGGGGGGTAGTTGTGGGGAGAGAGAGGGGAGAAATAGAGCTGGAATGGAGTGGTGGGGGAGGGTCGGACCGAGTGCCGGCGGTGGTACTCGGGCGACGTGCATGGTGGTCGAGTGGGAGGTGGGATCAAGCGAGTGAAGGGCTAAGAGGGATGGTCGAGCTCGGCTGTTTTAATTCGAAGTGGGGCTCGATTGGGGGGTCAGGTGCAATATGTATGGGGCCGACCGAGCTAGGGCTGCTCGATCGGTCCTGCTACTAAACTAAAAAGAGCGGGCCCTCTCCGTTAGTCGTTGCTTGGTCGATCAGCTCAGGCTGCTTGATCTAGCTGAATATGAAATTTAAAAAGATTAATCACGAGTTGTTGCCCAGCTACTCGATCGAGTTGCTTACTCAGCTCGGTCGAGCTGAAACGTTGATGTACTAAACTCGACCAAGTACTATAACCACTCGATTGAGTTGAATTGGTTATATAATGCCTTTTTATCTCCCTACTTCAGCTACCCCTAGCTCGACTGAGCATTGTGTCTGCTCGGTCGAGTGACTTTTCCTTGATCTCCAATTTAGGTATAGCTCTTCGCCTCGTCTCTTCTTGATTCCTTCTCCACTTTTTCATTGTTTGAAGCAATCACTTCATTGGTCACCTGCACAAGATGGAATGCGTCAGAAATTTTTATAATTTTTATAATTTATAGTTTTCTAATGAATTAAAAACATTTTTAATTTGGGTTTTTAGGTAGAATGAAGAACTAAATAAGAAATAAAATTAAAAATAAAGAAAAATTCGGGTTGCCTCCCTATAAGCGCTTGTTTAAAGTCGTAAGTTCGACTCCATATGATCATCAATGATGATATTTGATGTTTGGTGCATATGAGATGCGCTCATCATGTTTTCCTACGAGACCATATGGTGGGAGTTGGTTCGCCTCGCTTTGTCGGTCTTCAGAAATTGTAAAGATCATGGCCTCCGGTTGTTAATGATGAAGTGGTATACCAGGCGGCTCCTCGTCCAAGACCTTCAAGTAGGCGGCCAACGCCTTTTCATGTATGACTTCGCCGTCATCGTCTATGCCCTTCCTCATAGGATCTTTTGCAATCTCCTCCCTGGCATATTCTTCGGTAGCTTCATCCTCTAATAGCTCAAGATATCTAGCATCTTCGCACAGGAAGCGCTCCTTCATCGGCTTTTGTAGATGGAATTCGATCTCTAAATTTCCAATATCCATAGATAACGTCCCTTGATGGAAGTCGATCAAAACTCCAGCTGTGGCCATGAAAGGACGTCCCAAGATGATTTGCGAACTCCCATTCTCGGGCATGTCCATATTAATAAAGTCCATCTGCACACTAATTTCTCCCGGTATTTGTAGGATGACGTCGCATGCAATGCCAACCGGTAGGTGACGGATTGGTTCGCCAACTGTATGCTCATGTCAGTGGGCTCTAGCTCCATTCCTGTATTCAATCTCTTGAAGATGGAAAGTGGCATCAAGCTAATGCTCACCCCCAAGTCAATTAGTGCTCTATCTATGAGGATGTTGCCAATGGAGCACGGCACCATAAAGCTCCTGGGATCGGGCAATTTCTTCTATATGGTGTTCTTGAGGACCGAAGTGTAACTATCTGCCAACTTTACTTCTTCTTGTTTTCTCTTCTCCGCTTTCAAATCTTTCAAAAACTTGGCATATGTAGGGATCTCTGTAAGCACGTCCATGAAAGGGATGTTCAAGTGAACACCCTTAAAAAGCTCTATAAATTTGGCGTATTTCTTCTCAAGCTTTACCATGGCTAATCTCTGTGGGTAAGGAGGTCGAGGACGGCTTCCATTGTGTTTGTTGACATCCTTTGGTGTAGATTTTTCGGAAAATGGAATTTTCGACAGTGTCGTTGTTATAGGAATAGGTAGTACGGTAGGTGAAGCCTCCTTCTCTTTAGTGGTGTTTGGCGCATCTATAACTCTCTCCTCGTTCTCTGCAACAATAGGCTTAGAAATAGCGGTATCTTCTGCAACGAATGGTTTTTGTATGATTGGATTATCAGTGTGTTTTGCTTGTGGTGGTGGGTTCTCTCCTTGTGTGGTTTCCATTACCATAGTTCTCGCTTTCATTCATCTCGTTGAGATTTCCTAGCTTTCGTTTTCATTCCTTTTGATTTGATTTTCTAGCTTCTTCCTTCGATCGTCGATTTCGGAGTAAGTCATTCGTGACGAGCTTCAAATCGCTCATATCTTAGAGTTAGAGTGATCTTAGAAGCCATAGGAATCTTCCCGAAGCTCTGCGATTCGAATCGGCACTTTTAGTGCATCTTAGTTGGTTCGAGAAGGGGAACCAACCGACTAAATTGAGATCTAGTCGGTCGGCAACTCTACTCAAACCGACTAGTTCCTTGGATTAATTTTACTTAAGTTACTGTTTCTGTTTAGTCGGTCTAAGTTCATCTTTCGACCGGCTATTTGTTAAACTAGTCGGTTAAGTTTTGTACTCAGACCGACTAATTCTTAGTTCTTCTGTGCAGTCGAGTACTGTTCATTCTTAGTCGGTCTAAGAACGTTCGTCGACCGACTAGATGAGAAACTAGTCGGTCAGTAGTTGTTCTTTGACCGACTAAATCTAATTCCTATTTCTGTACAGGAGTTACTGTTTGGACTTAGTCGGTCTGTGTTGGTCAACCGACCGGCTAGTTCCCAAACTAGTCGGTCAGTGGTTGTTCTCTGACCGACTAATCAGTGCCAAAACCCTAATTTCTGGGCAGCCGCCAGCCCTTCCTATTTAAACCCCTCCCAAACGTTTTCTTCTCCTTCCTCACGACCCAAAACCCTAGTTCTCCCCCATTGAGCTCCCTACTACCTCAAACCCTTATTCCTTCATCCCAAGCCCAAAATCCATCATCCAAACTCTCCCTTAACACATTCTACCTCTCATCTTCCTCAAAATCTCATCAAACCCCCAAAATCCCCCAAACCCCTATTTCTCCAAACTTCTCCATCCATTTCCAGATCTGAACCCTAGGTTTCCCCGGATCGTTCTTCCGTTGCCGTGCTTGCTTGGCATCGATCTTCCGCTTCTATACGGTAGGGTTCGATCCTTTGGTTTTCTCATAACTCTCCTTGTGATTTTATTGAAACCCTAACAATAAACTAGGTGGATGTTGTTTGATGATTTTTTCTCCGTGGCAGCGATTTCCTCTCTGTAGATAACTTTTGTGGCGTGCCTCATTGATCATCTTCCTTGGAGTGAGGCAAGTGAAACTTGCCACTTAGGGTTTAGGCCATGTTTTAGGCCATTTGCTTGTTGTAGCATAAAAGAGACTAGACTGTGAAAGGATAGCCGTCTAGACGCCATTGACCTAGCTTGACAACGAAGCTTGGTCCGTCACCCTCATCATGCTTGTATGTCACGTTTAATTTCAAATAACGGTACGCGTATTAACTGTTCATGTCATCCATGCATCTTTAACTGCCATGTTTAATTTAAATAAACGGTACGCGAATATTGTTCATGCCATTGCATTTTGCCTGTCATGTTTAATTTCAATAAACGGTACACGAATATCTGTTCATGTCATTGCATTTTGCATGTCACGTTTAATTTCTATTAACGGTATGCGAATATCTGCTCATGTCATTGCATACTTGAATACTCATCGTGATTGTGTAGCATCGCTACATACTAGTGCTGCTTGTTCCGGCTAGGTGCACCCCTACGCCATACTTGTTAAATACACTTTCTGGCTCGTGTTCCAGAAGACGAGCTCAACACAGCCTGCGGGCAATAGGGCACTCGTTGAGTGATCCCTTGTACTTGATGTGTGAACACAGCCTGCGGGCAATAGGGCACTCTCTGAGTGATCCCTTGTACATGACTACAGCCTGCGGGCAATAGGGCATCCATGTGTGGGTGATCCCTTGTACTTGTTACTTGACAATACATGTCACAACTACCACTTGTTACTTGATGTGTTCATTTGACGTGTTCATTTGACGTGATTTACTTGACTTGTACTTGTCCGTGTTTAAACTTGTAAAACTTGTTATCCATGCCATACTTGCTACGTGCTAGTTGTACTTCCCTTTACTTGTCACTTCCATGCTATATTTGCCATGTCATGCATCATACTATAACTGCTAGGTTGCTAGTTTACCTTTCTTTCTGTTTCCTTGCACAAGTCTTTCCAGACTTGCTGACATGTGCCCCTCTCTCTTTTGGGTGTCACATGTTAGACCCAGAGCCAGAGCTTTGTTGCAGGGGATATGGTGTTGCTGATGCTGATGTTTGCTGTGGAGGTGAGTGGACACCAGGGGCCTGTCTTGAAGACCGCTCGTGTTTACTTCTTTGTTTAGGTTTGCTGTTAGTTGTTGGTGTGTGACACCTTTGTATGTATGTTATACCTTGTTGGACATGTTTGGGCCTTAGACTCTTTTCCTTTTAGCCTGGTGGCTTTTCTGTGATATTGTAATTTAATTAATGGATAATCTGAGATTGAACATTTTATCTGTCTCTCCTTCTTGTTATTATTGTTGTTCCGTATTGCATTGCAAGGACCTACCATTTGTAGTTCTATTTGACGCTTATCGGACTTGCGGCTTTTCAGCTTCAAGTCTGAGCGGACCTTCTCACGTCTCCCCTCCACATTTTTGGGAAGCGGGGTGTGACAGGTTTTATTGGTGGCATATGCAGGTCCATTTGCAAATGTGAACTATCGGAACAATGATAATAATTATGGAATGTCCATTAAATAAATTAGAACATCCAATTTATAAGCCTTGAGTCTAGTAGTTTTCCTATGTCACTAGGTGGTAGGAAGACTTAGTTAGACGTCCGTGCTTGCTAATTAGAGGCCCCTGATTGTTAGTTAGACTCCCCGCTAGGAGTTAATTTGGTCGTCGTAGGAGTTACCTTAGTGGTTCCTGTCTAGCTTTGACTATGATAGACTTCTAGAATTCTTTGGTCTCTCGCTTGGGTTCATCGATTTCGGACCAAGCTGAACTCATTTCATCGCTGTCTAGCCCTTAGGGAAGTCTTAGCGCTTAGTTCCATAATCTTTAGCTGGTTGACCATAGGAGTCTCCGTAGATTTTCCTAAGTCATATCCTAGGCAAATTTGTGCCTTGATCATCCGACCAAATCCCTTGCCTCGATTCCCATGACCACCATGTTTCGATAATCGTTGATCCTTCGAATGTCCCCATTCGCAAAGCTTAATTTCTTTTAAATTTATTTTTCGATTTCCCTTATTAAAGTTTTCTTTAAGTTTAAATTTTGTTTTAAACCCGCTACGTATATACTTAAAATTTCTCACTTTTCGATTGAGTCAAATTCCTTGTAGATTTCGGAGTCTAATGGTTGTAATTATAATTGCTAACTCGTAACCATTTTCTTGTCTATATTTTCGCATTTCGGTTTAAAGACTCCAATACTATTTTGGAAAATTCGATGTACCATTTTCTAACTATGAGATCCATTTTAATCGTATAGCATACATACTTTAAAATCTTTTCCAAGCTAAATGGAATTTCAATTGTTATATATATACTTATATCTCGTACTCTTTCGTTGACTTAAATTAATTTTTGAAATTCGAAAGTTTTGACGAGATTTTGATTTCTGTTTTATAATGTTTTACAGCCTATACCTTTCATACATATTTGAATATCTTGTCCCTTTTCATAGATCGATTTAATTCTGAGCCGCAATTCTATTTGCCAAATTCGATTTATGAATTTTCCTTTCTTATTTATGCTATTCAAATGACTCGTCGCGCTCCCTTAATATACTTTTCAAGTCACAGATGATTTCAGCTTTCAACAATTCAAAGTTATGTTCAAACATTTTCCCGACTACAGATTTTTGAAAAATTACGTTTCCGTAACCACTTCCCTTGTCCTCAATTCACATGACCACCTCGTTACAATTATCCTTGATCTTTCAAATGTTTTCCGTTGTAAATCTTGATTCTTCCAAAGTTATTTTCGAATGCTTTCCTTATTTGAAGTTTCACTCAATTTAAATTTTGTTCTAAACTTCTTTAAATATGTCTCCCTAAATTTCGATGGAGTTAAAAGTCGTTCTTGAATTTTGCAGACTTTTGGTCGTAATTTTAAAATTTCTATCTTGTACTATTTTTCTAACAATGTACCTTTCGCATTTCTATTTTTTTAAAAAAACTTTATTACTATCCTGATGGTTCGATATACCGTCCTTTTTCCTAACTACAAAAATTTATTTTAACCACTTATCTTACATACCTTTAGGGGTATTTTTCCAAACTGAATGGACTTCAACTAATTTTTGTATCAATTATAGGTTCGTCGTACTCGTACGTCAAAAGTTTTTATACCAACATGTTCTTTTGGCAAATCCTTATTTCCCTAAAAGTATCTTCGATCTTCTTCTTTCGTTAAGTTTAAATCTGTTCGAAACACTTTTGATATATGTAAGGTATCATGCTCCTTCGCCGACTTAAATTATTTATGTTTTTAAATATCGAAACTTGTGTTGAGATTTTTAGATTAGAAGTTTATAATATTTTCTGCATATACTTTCGTATCGATATAAATGTCTTTTTCCTTTTCATATACCAATTTCATTCTGAACCGTATTTCTATTTTCCTAACTCGATTCATAATTTCTTTTCTTACTTGTGCCATTAAAATTTTATTCGAAAACACCTCGTGCTTACTCTTAATAAACTTTTCAAGTCCCTTTGGATTCGGCTTTTAGCAAGTCGATTTTATGCTCAACATTTTCCATATTTCAGATTTTTGTAAAAAAAGAAAAATTACTATTTCGAAATCATTCCTGACTTAGACCCTTCATAAAACGGGTTAAAAGTTTTAATACTAACTTGATGAGTTTAAATATCCTTTTCTCTTTCCATACTACTAAGATATTATCTTTCCATTCACCATACACACTTTTAAGATAATTTCTAAAATATGACTTCAATTATTTTTATATATCGGTACCACGTTCGTTTTGCTCATACATTAAGATCTTGTATAAAGCAATTTTGTTGGCAAATCCGGATTTCTCCAAAAGTATTTTCGATATGGTTTATTTGGGATTTCTTTTCAGTTTTAAGATTTGGAAAACCTTTAGCATGCGCTTAAATTCTCCACACTATACTTGATCTGATTTTAATCTTCGAATCTCAAAACTTTTCCAAAATTTTTAGGTTGCTGCCGCATAACATTTCTGACCTATGTTTTAATGTTCGAGTAAATGATTTTCTTTTTCCTCATGATGATTTTATATAAGCCAATAAACCACTTTTCCTCTTATTACGTATATTCGTCTCAAACTCGTTTTCAAACAACTTGTTTATCGACCTCTAAATAATTTTATACAAACGAGGACTCCGACTTTTTGAAGTACAACGGTCTTCGAATTCACGTATTTTAACTTATGTTGTTTACACTACCTTCTTTACGTATTCCTTAAGGGTATCATTGCATCATCTTTCCACCTAAACATTCACAGTCTTACCCTGATTCCCCTAACCAAATATGGCTCCTTATCTTTGTCCTAGCTGAACCCATGTTTTTTCGATCTTTCTATTCGTCATGATCTAGGTTCGGTTCTTTCCTATTGTCTAGCCCATAGAGCTTGTCGTTGCCTGTGTCAACCTTGTTATAGTTTGGTGGGCCCATTAGTTAAGTGGTTATGTCGTCGTAGTGTTGATTTCGTGGTGTGTATATAGTGGTATGGGTGTTGGCATTGTATGTTGTGTGTATGTAATTTTCTGCTTGAGTATGATGTGGTATACGTATAATAACAGAATGATAATTTTGATTAGTACTACTTGTTTTATGAGATGTCGTATGCGTGTATATCAGGAGGTATACTCGACTATTGCATCTCTTAAACTTGTATGTAGTTGATGTGTTGATATGGTAATTATAAATGGATGGATATGGTGTGAAAATATGTGATACGTGGATGTGTATGCCCTGGGGTGGTATTGGTATGTGTATGGATACTGTGTTACGCATATAAATGTCCTGCTATGATTTGAGTCTCACTCAAGCTTGAGTGGGCATACTCTATGTACTTTGGTATAATTGTATGTGGTGGTGAATAGTGATGGATGATGTATGTATGGTGTTTGAGTTGTTTGTGCTTGGTTGTGTTACGCACACGATTGTGGGTGGCTATACCAATATATAGCTATAGGACTATATGTGAGGTGAAAATATGGTGAAATATTTGCATGTATTTGAATGACTAAATAAATGTGAAATTATTTTCAAATAAGAGATGCTTGGTTATTTTCTTATAGTAAGTAATAAGTGTTTATTGTTGTAAAAATATATCGACTATATATATGTGATTGAGATACGTGTATGAAATTGATTGACTATAATAAGTATGAGTGTACTATGTGCGTGAAAATATGTATGTAGTGGTAGTAATATTTGATTTCTAGTGCATATATATATAAGCACTCGAAATGAAAGTACTTGGTTGAATTTGTGATGTAATATTGGTTGAGGGTAGTTACCTGAGCGACTATAGATATATGTTAGAAAGTCCGAGGACGGACTTTATTCTAAGGTGGGTAGGATGTAACGACTGGTTTTTGTATGATTGGATTATCAGTGTGTTTTGCTTGTGGTGGTGGGTTCTCTCCTTGTGTGGTTTTCATTACCATAGTTCTCGCTTTCATTCATCTCGTTGAGATTTCCTAGCTTTCGTTTTCATTCCTTTTGATGTGATTTTCTAGCTTCTTCCTTCGATCGTCGATTTCGGAGTAACTCATTCGTGACGAGCTTCAAATCGCTCATATCTTAGAGTTAGAGTGATCTTAGAAGCCATAGGAATCTTTCCGAAGCTTTGCGATTCGAATCGGCACTTTTAGTGCATCTTAGTTGGTTCGAGAAGGGGAACCAACCGACTAAATTGAGATCTAGTCGGTCGGCAACTCTACTCAAACCGACTAGTTCCTTGGATTAATTTTACTTAAGTTACTGTTTCTGTTTAGTCGGTCTAAGTTCATCTTTCGACCGGCTAGTTGTTAAACTAGTCGGTTAAGTTTTGTACTTAGACCGACTAATTCTTAGTTCTTCTGTGCAGTCGAGTAATGTTCATTCTTAGTCGGTCTAAGAACGTTCGTCGACCGACTAGATGAGAAACTAGTCGGTCAGTAGTTGTTCTTTGACCGACTAAATCTAAATCCTATTTCTGTACAGGAGTTATTGTTTGGACTTAGTCGGTCTGCGTTGGTCAACCGACCGACTAGTTCCCAAACTAGTCGGTCAGTGGTTGTTCTCTGACCGACTAATCAGTGCCAAAACCCTAATTTCTGGGCAGCCGCCAGCCCTTCCTATTTAAACCCCTCCCAAACATTTTCGTCTCCTTCCTCACGACCCAAAACCCTAGTTCTCCCCCATTGAGCCCCCTACTACCTCAAACCCTTATTCCTTCATCCCAAGCCCAAAATCCATCATCCAAACTCTCCCTTAACACATTCTACCTCTCATCTTCCTCAAAATCTCATCAAACCCCCAAAATCCCCCAAAACCCTATTTCTCCAAACTTCTCCATCCATTTCCAGATCTGAACCCTAGGTTTCCCCGGATCGTTCTTCCGTTGCCGTGCTTGCTCGGTATCGATCTTCCGCTTCTATACGGTAGGGTTCGATCCTTTGGTTTTCTCATAACTCTCCTTGTGATTTTATTGAAACCCTAATAATAAACTTGGTGGATGTTGTTTGATGATTGTTTCTCCGTGGCAGCGATTTCCTCTCCGTAGATAACTTTTGTGGCGTGCCTCGTTGATCATCTTCCTTGGCGTGAGGCAAGTGAAACTTGCCACTTAGGGTTTAGGCCATGTTTTAGGCCATTTGCTTGTTGTAGCGTAAAAGAGACTAGATGGTGAAAGGATAGCCGTCTAGACGCCATTGACCTAGCCTGACAACGAAGCTTGGTCCGTCACCCTCATCACGCTTGTATGTCACGTTTAATTTCAAATAACGGTACGCGTATTAACTATTCATGTCATCCATGCATCTTTAACTGCCATGTTTAATTTAAATAAACGGTACGCGAATATTGTTCATGCCATTGCATTTTGCCTGTCATGTCTAATTTAAATAAACGGTACGCGAATATCTGTTCATGTCATTGCATTTTGCCTGTCATGTTTAATTTCTATTAACGGTACGCGAATAGCTGCTCATGTCAATGCATACTTGAATACTCATCGTGATTGTGTAGCATCGTTACATACTAGTGCTACTTGTTCCGGCTAGGTGCACCCCTACGCCATACTTGTTAAATACACTTTCTGGCCCGTGTTCCAGAAGACGAGCTC
This sequence comes from Scilla litardierei, assembly GCA_030789695.1. Lineage (NCBI taxonomy): Eukaryota > Viridiplantae > Streptophyta > Magnoliopsida > Asparagales > Asparagaceae > Scilla > Scilla litardierei. The sequence goes on from CM061133.1 coordinate 124,802,249, forward strand.
AACACAGCCTGTGGGCAATAGGGCACTCGTTGAGTGATCCCTTGTACTTGATGCGTGAACACAGCCTGCGGGCAATAGGGCACTCTCTGAGTGATCCCTTGTACATGACTACAGCATGCGGGCAATATGGCATCCATGTGTGGATGATCCCTTGTACTTGTTACTTGACAATACATGTCACAACTACCACTTGTTACTTGATGTGTTCATTTGACATGTTCATTTGACGTGATTTACTTGACTTGTACTTGTCCGTGTTTAAACTTGTAAAACTTGTTATCCATGCCATACTTGCTACGTGCTACTTGTACTTCCCTTTACTTGTCACTTCCATGCTATATTTGCCATGTCATGCATCATACTATAACTGCTAGGTTGCTAGTTTACCTTTCTTTTCATTTCCTTGCACAAGTCTTTCCAGACTTGCTGGCATGTGCCCCTCTCTCTTTTGGGTGTCACATGTTAGACCCAGAGCCAGAGCTTTGTTGCAGGGGATATGGTATTGATGATGCTGATGTTTGCTGTGGAGGTGAGTGGACACCAGGGGCCTGTCTTGAAGACCGCTCGTGTTTACTTCTTTGTTTAGGTTTGCTGTTAGTTGTTGGTGCGTGGCACCTTTGTATGTATGTTATACCTTGTTGGCCATGTTTGGGCCTTAGACTCTTTTCCTTTTAGCCTGGTGGCTTTTCTGTGATATTGTAATTTAATTAATGGATAATCTGAGATTGAACATTTTATCTGTCTCTCCTTCTTGTTATTATTGTTGTTCCGTATTGCATTGCAAGGACCTGCCATTTGTAGTTCTATTTGACGCTTATCGGACTTGCGGTTTTTCAGCTTCAAGTCTGAGCGGACATTCTCACGTCTCCCCTCCACATTTTTGGGAAGCAGGGCGTGACATCTTCCTTTTGTAAAGGCGTCGATGATTGTTGATCCACATTCTTATAGACTGGTACCATCACAGCATCTGTACTCTTTCCTCCTCTAATCATAACTGCCACGACTGCATTAACTTACCCCCTTGAATTTGCCTCAGGTTGAGATGGCAATCTCCCTTGAGCCTTCATAAATTGAGTCATTTGCACCGATAAGTTATCGACTGTGACAGAAAGTTGCCTTTATGTGGCTGATAATTCTGAATTGAGCTTCGTTTGGGCGCTCATAAAGGCACCTAATTTCGCCTCCACTCCATGTTTTTTGATATCGGTTGTTGGTATTGTTATTGTTGTTGGTATGGTTGGCGATTAAAATATCCTGACGATCTATAGGGCCCAGATGGCCTGAATCTGTACGGCTGCTATTGTGGAGGTGATGCTTGTTGTTGAGATAGTTGTGGTGGCCTCGGTTGGGATGGTAGTTGTAGGGCTCCGTTGGGGTTGCCATAGGAGAATCCAGGATGTGATTTCCACGCCAGATTTGACCACTGAGGTCTAGGATTGCTCCCCTCGCCCGCTATATAATTGACTTGCTCCACCGGTGCATCCGTTTCCTCATATGAACCATCAATTAGAGCATACCCTTGCTCGGTGTAGTCTTCATAGGTAGCATATATCGAAGCCTTGGAAGTAGTTGGAATACCATCCAACCTTTGCTTAATTCTTACAACTTGCTTACAAAGGGTCTCAAGTTGCCCATCAAGATGTGTAGCCACCTTTATCTCAGGACCGGTGACTCTAAGTGTTGAGCGATCATCACTCCATTGTTGTTTGTTGGAGGTCATTTGTTCCAAAAGTGATGTGGCCTCCTCAGGTAGCTTAGCCCAAAATGCGCCTTCTGCAGTGGTGTCGATAATCATTTTTGTATCGGGCTCGAGGCCATTATAGAAACTCTGAATGAGATCCCAATCTGGAACACCGTGGTATGGGCACTGATGCTGCAAGTCCTTGAAGCGTTCCTATGCTTCATAAAGTGACTCCTGTGGGAGCTACTTAAAGTTGTGATCGTGCCCCTTATCCTCACTATATTGGACGGTGGATAATATTTGTTGATGAAGGCCAAGGCCAACTGCTCCTAATTTTTGAAAGTGTTCGTGGGGTGCGCCCTCAACCAATAAGCTGCTTTTTCCCTCAGAATAAATGAAAATAGACGTAGCTTTATGGCATCTCCGCTCACGTCTCTGACTTGGAAACTGTCACACTTAGCCAAGAAAAGATCAATATGGTGGTTGGGATTCTCATGATGATGCCCATAAAAGGGATCTTTAGTTCAAAGTTGCATGCTGCCAGTTGCGGTCTCAAGATGAAAGATATACTGAATAGATTAGGCTTCATATCATCTTGAATGTTACAGGTACGTGTAGGAGGAAGAAGAGTCTCTGCCATTTGATCCAGTAAGAGTTGGTTCGTCTTGTCTGCTCTGAACTGTCTCGATGTCATTTCAATCTCAGGGTCAAATAATAGATCGTTGGCTCCCCCAAGGTGAGTGTTCATGCACAAGAAACAAACTCAGAGAAGATGTCAATAGCAAAAGGAAAAAGAATAAAAATTGGGATAGATAAGAGGTGGTAAGAGTAAATACCAAGTTCTTTAACAAAGAAAGTAACACAAGTAAAAAACCGTTTACCTCCCTTGCAACGGGGCCAAAATCTTGATGCGCTCCGGATTTAACTCCGGAAACTTGCCGCAAGTGCACGGTGTCAATCCTTTGTAGTATAGAAAAATGTCGAACCCACAGAGAGGCAGATACTTATATAGTCTTGGGTCTATTCAAAGTCTCAAAACAATACTAGTTTGGCGTACTCAAAAAGATTATCATGAATGGTTACTATCTCAATTAACAATAGAATAAAAACTAGGGCAATAGGAGTCACCACTAGGATTGTCGGAAGTCATTGCTAGGTTACAATTTATACGTTGAATTGTCATTATTAGGGCGAGATTATCGCATTTAAATGTAGAACTCATGGCCAACTATCGTTGTGCCACTCATCTAACGTATCCCCTGCTTATTCCCACCATCGTGGATGGCCTTACACGCGATCCGTGCATTACGAACAACAATTATTATTAATCTCTACTTACGTCACTATTGTGGGTTAGAGCTTCGATATATGATTTGATGGCTCTTATTGATTCTACTATCGTAGATCATCAATTAGTAATATAGGACGTCGGTGAAAACCATCAAAGTGCATGCCACTATCGTGGATCACGAACTATAATTGAATTTACTAACGTGCCTAATTAAGTTCATTGGATACTCGTCCAAGATGTTTGTCACTATCATGGATCACAAAGCCTATATGAGATCTCCTATAAACTTGGCTGGATCAACCAAAACGCATCCTTTTTGTACCAAAACAACGTAAAAATCCTACCGTTGCATCTAAATCCTAAGATCCTAGGGCTAATCCATTAGCACTAGAAACGCCTACACATAATTCATAGCGATATCAACAAAATCGTTTAGAATAGCAATAGAAATCATGATCGCAATAAAAGACATAACAATAAGCATATAGAGATGAGAGATCGTAACCAAAGTGTTGAAGACGAACGGACAATCGCAGAGAATTATGATCAAGAGATTCCAAGCAAATTGCAATAATAAAAATATCAACTTTGTCTTCAAAACAATGGCGACGGCTCAAAAACTCTATAAGAAAGCTAAGAACTAGAAAATAATAATATCTGAATAGCTTCCCTTAAACTCGTGTAAAAAGAGTGGTTCAATATAATGGGGATGGACGCCACAAAAAATCTGGAAAAGGGCTTCTTAAGTCCACAATTAGTTGGGCTGCGGCACCCTACTCGGTTGAGTAGCGGCACCGCTCGGTCAAGTGATGACACGGTCAGTCACTTCCTCTTGCCTTAGTATGGATTCAGATATGCGCTACTCGGTCGAGTAGATGCAGTACGAAAATCCACAATTCTATACGAAAATCGAATATATCGTGAAAAGCACATTAGATTTCCTCGGATTATGATGTGTTTATACGAGACAGAGACACGTGTTATTGTTACAATTGATACAAATTTCAACAATTTCTGATTTTTAAATGCCGAGCCTGCGAGGATAACAGCAATTACAACAATCAATTTGACTGCAGCTTTTATTCGTAAGTTTTTTTTATTCGTTTTGTTTTGCAGTTTCATTTTCCTTTTTTATTTAACAGGCAACTAGCTGAACCCATGCACACAAAAAAAGTTTAGCTACAGCAAACTGACAAACAACATCGAACAACCCTAATTAAATGCAATTGTTTGAATGCAATTTTCTCCAGAAACCGTAGCACCCACGTCGTCATCGCAACGGGGATTTGCTTCATGCGGCTAGCTAACCAGCACCTGTCAGCATCTTCAATTTTAAAGGCAGTTTTAGAGGGAGCAGGTTTAATTTCATGAATTCATGGCTTTTACTTTGAACATGATTCAGACAGTGACACAGAGCCTTGTTGAAGAAAATGAATGGAGCACATACGTTCCTGCAAAGTTGCATCACTGCGCAGCTAATACCTGCACAAAAGGACGCAGAAGCTGATTCATTCTTCCTCAGAACCATACTAGTACACAAACCGGACTCAAACTCTTCAATTCCTTTGCGGCCTTTTGTAGAGTGGTCTAGAAAGCACGACAACGGAGGAAGTTGTCGGTCCTATATATCTCTATAACCACTTTGTAGTTTTGGACATGTTCACGGGGTCACCTAAACCTTTATACTTTTCCAAGTCAGACATCTTGAATCTGGACATCAATGGGGCCGATGTGATTCTCTTCTTCGGAGTGTTCTGCTCATCATCCAAGATCGACAAAGAAGAACGATATAGTTGTGCCTCACCTTGAAGCTTGGATCTCCTTAGCTGGCTGTTGGAGGTGCTTAAAGAGTTCACGTGTTCATAATCCAAGCTATCAGAAGAGCTTGGATAAGAGCTCAGGTGGCAGAGGTTGTCTCTCTGAGTCTTCCTCTTAGGCCTGCACAAGACCTATCATGAGGGGTGTGAATTTACCCATGATAGCTCTCCTAATGTCGGTCATCAACCAGCATCAATCAGAGCGACGCGGTGGTCCTCAACTCCACCGAATGAGGGCAGTGAGTCCATGAGTTGAGATGTGACCCCCAGTCTCGTCGTCCTGACCACCTTCAGGACGTGGGGAGCTGGGGCTCTGTAGATGAAGGGTTTTACGGGTCCTTAGGGCAATAAATTCGACGTCCGGCCTAAGTCGGACGGACGATGAAAACAAAATTAGCAGCGGAAAAATCAACTTAAAACAGTTTTAAGTTTAAGCACTGAAGGGAACAACCCTAGCCAAGATCTCTACTATCCCGGGGTTTGGTCCGACCAACCACTAAGGATAGATCTATCTAACATTCGCAATTATAAACGCATGAATATTTAAACTACATACCTTTCACTTCGTTTCCGCAAAATACGAAACGTCGTTTTCAGCAACATTTCTTTGGTCCCCGCGCTGCTTCTCCCAAGCCGAACCGTTTCCCGAACCGCACTGCGACCTGGGGCCAACAACACCCGTGTCGCCGAGCCAACCATGCACCAAAGAAGATTTCACCTTGAGTGGATCCTTCGTCAAGACTTCGGATTCGATCCGAGCTCCTTCGTAACTTTGCTAGAGCCCAAACAGGAGCAAGAAAGAAATTTAGGGAGAAAGAGAATATTTCCTTTAAGCTCAGATCCTGGCTTGCTCATGTTTAATGGAGCTACTCAGATCTTGAGCTTGGGACGAGTTTCAAGAAGGGGTAGACCACTATTTATATAGGCGGCTGACCCCTCGCCTTCACTTCATATCCGATGTGGTAATAAAAGTTTTGGAGAAAAAATTAATCAAAGGTTGCCTTTCACAACGGAAAAACATTAGCGAATTTTTCCTCCCTCACCGTTGAGCTTCGCAAGTGCTACAACTTATCAAATCGAAGAGGGTTGAACGGTGAACGCGTAGAAAGAAATGACACATCGTTCCGAGTTCGTTTGACCCCTCAAACAAGTGTCCAAACATAGCCCAAAACTAGTTTTCCGCAAAAACTGCAGTCGTCGCACGAAACTGGGTTAAAAACCCTTACTGTGGCCTCCAGGCGGGTCGGCAGCCCGCTCCGCAATGCCAAATGTGGCTTTTTCACTGTTTTGGCTCTATTTTGTGTGGTTGTTGTCACGACCCGCTTCCCTAAAATGGAGGCGAGACGTGAAAGGTCCGCACGAGAGTGGAGCTGTGAAGCCCCAAACCCGATAAGCGTCAATAAAACATAAGCAAGTCCCTGTAACCACAACGGAACAACAATAATAACACAAAGAGAGACTGAAATAAAATCTCATATCTCATAAATTGTCCAACATGAAAATAAGTCCAACATCCAGAAAAGCCACCAGGCTAAAAGAAAGAGTCTAAAGGCCCAGAACAAGGCCAACAAAAGCAACGACTTAACAAAGTATAGGTGCTACGCACCGACAACAAAACAACAGTCTAAAAAAAGGAAAACACAACGAATACACTAGGACTGGTCCCCAGTGTCCACGTACTCCCCGTCAAACACAAGCTCGGGCTCGGCGTCAGCAAACACCTCGTCCTCAACAAAGGACCCAGGCTCGGGATCTAACATGTGTCACCCAAAAGAGTAAAGGGCACATGTCAGCAAGTCTAAAAGACTTGGGCAAGGAAACTGAAGGTAAGGTAAACTAGCAACCTAGCAATTATTGTATGATGCATGGCAAGTAAAGTAAGGCAGGGAAGTGACAAGTAAACGGGAGTACAAGTATCAAGTGTCAAGTGGTAGTTGTGACATGTAATGTCAAGGAACAAGTACAAGGGATCACTCAACGAGTGCCCTATTGCCCGCAGGCTGTGCTCAAGTACAAGTCAAGGAAATCACGTCAAGTAAACACGTCGTGCACAGAAATTCCGCCTGTTGGCTAGAGCGGCTGATCGGGCCAACTCCTAAGCTCAAGTGACCGTTTATCTCTACCCCTCCCAAGTGTGTCGAGCCAGGGCATTACCCCCGAACACAGAATGCTCGCTTCTGGGACACGAGCCAGGAAGTGTGAATAACACGTATGGCATAGGGTTATGCCCACGTATAGTGGGTGCCTAGCCGGAACTAGTAGGTCGGGCGTTGGCTATCAACCAACACATGGCCCGCTTCTGGAGCACGAGCCAGGAAACACAAGTATTGTAGCGTGTGCTACGGATGCGACATACAACATGGATGGCAATCTATTCGCGTGCCGTCAATCAAAATTAAACATGACATGGTAGTTGTGCAACATGGTAAAACGACGGTCCTAGCTTCGTTGTCAAGCTAGTTCCGGAATTTGTGCCTAGGCGAGTATCATTTCGTCGCCTAGTCTCTTTTATGCCTACAACAAGCAAATGGCCTAAAGCATGGCCTAAACCCTAGGTGGCAAGTTTCACTTGCCTAGCACCAGGAATGACGATTACGAAGGTTCGTCTCACGGATGCTAATCTACGGGGGAAATCGCTGTTATGGGGAAACAAACATCAAACAACATGAAATTTCATTAGGGTTTCATAAAAATACAAATAGGTTATAAAAACGTCAAGAGATCGCTTTCTTACCGTGAGGAGGCGGAAGAAACACTCCGGAGAACCCTAGGACCAGATCTGGAAACGAAAGGAGAAGTTTGGAGAACTAGGGTTTTGGGGGGATTTTGGGGGTTTGATGGAGATTTGGGGAAGATGAGAGGTAGAATGAGTAGAGGGTGAGTTTGGATGATGGATCTTGGGTTTGGGATGAAGGAATGAGGGCTTGAGGTAGAAGGGGGCTCAATGGGGGAGGATTTAGGGTTTTAGGTCGAGTGGAGGAAGAAGAAAACGTTTGGGAGGGGTATAAATAGGTTGGGCTGGCGGCTGCCCAGAAATTAGGGTTTTAACACAGATTAGTCGGTCAAAGAGCAACCACTGACCGACTAGTTTGGCAACTAGTCGGTCGGTCGACCAACGCAGACCGACTAAGTGTAAACAGTAACTTCTGAACGAAAATAGGATTTAGAATTAGTCGGTCGAAGAACAAATACTGACCGACTAGTTTAACATCTAGTCGATCGATGAACGTTCTTAGACCGACTAAGAGTGAACTGTATAGATACTAAAATTTAGTTGAAGAGTTAGTCGGTTAAAGAAGCATTGCTGACCGACTAGTTTGCAACCTAGTCGGTCAACCAACGTTCTTAGACCTACTAACGATAAACAGTAACTCCTGAATAATTTAGAAAGCCAACTAGTCGGTCCAAGAAGGATTGCCGACCGACTGGATCGTCATCTAGTCGGTCGGTGCCCCTTCTTACACCGGCTAATAAGCACCAAAAGTTCCGATACGGAGCGCGGGGCCCTGGGATCGATTCCTAAGACTCCTAGGCTTGATCTAATAGTAAGATACGACCGTTATGAAGTCCGTCACGAATGACATACTTCGAAAATCGACGATCCTAAGGAAGAAACAAGAATACATGACGAAACGAGCGAAAATGAAAGTCACGGAGACGAAAACCACGTATGAGGAGAAAATCCACCAAAACATATATTATATTATAATAAATCCAGATACATGAAAACCAGTCGTTACATCCTCCCCAACTTAAGAAAAATTCCGTCCTCGGAATTTCCAAACACTCACGTGTCCGGAAACAAAAGTGGGAAACGCTCTCGCATCTCATCCTCATTCTCCCAAGTAGACTCTCCAGGTGAGCCGTGTCGCCACATCACCCTCACAAGATTGACAATCTTGTTCCGAAGCGATTTCTGACGCCTGTCCAGAATCTGCACTGGATGCTGGTCATACGTCATATCGGGGCGAACGGTAATCTCCAAAAAATCCACAGCATGAGATGGATCGCTAATGTATCGACGAAGCTGCGACACATGGAAAACATTGTGAACTCCTTCCAAAGATGGCGGCAAGGCTAAGCGATAAGCTACCTCGCCAACCCTTTCCAAAACGTCAAATGGTCCAATGTATCGCGGGCTCAACTTCCCTCGCTTCCCGGAACGAATCACACCACGATTCGGGGAAATCTTCAAGAACACATGGTCGCCCGGCTGAAACTCCAAAGGACGACGTTTAGCATCCGCCCAATGCTTAAAACGGTCCTCAGCAATTCTCAACCTCTCCCGAATATTCCTAACAATATCCACGGCCTCCACAATCATCTCAGGTCCCAACAGCTCCCGATCACCAACGTCATCCCAACTCAATGGCGATCGACATTTCCTCCCATAAAGAGCGGCGAAAGGCACCATGCCAATACTCGCCTGGAAGCTGTTGTTGTAAGAAAACTCCACCAGATGTAGATGGTCCTCCCACGAACCCTTGAAATCCAACATGCACGCCCTCAGCATGTCTTCCAAAATCTGAATCGTCCTCTCGGACTGGCCATCCGTCTGCGGATGATACGTCGTGCTGAAACTCAGACGCGTACCCAAACTCTTCTGCAAACTCTGCCAGAACTGAGATGTGAACCTCGTGTCTCTGTCCGACACGATACTCACGGGGACTCCATGAAGTCGCACAACCTCCTGCACGATTCACGTTACATCACTATCCAACCAGGAAAAGGAAATGAAACGGAGTGTAAAAGAATTTACCTCCATATATCTCCTCGCCAGCGCCTCAGTGGACTGTCCCACTCGGAACGGAATAAAGTGTGCAGATTTGGTCAATCGATCTATGATCACCCAAATCACGTCAATCTGCTTCGGACTCCGAGGTAGTCCAGTCACGAAATCCATAGTGATGTGTTGCCACTTCCACTCCAGAATCGGAAGCGGTTGTAGCAACCCGGCCGTACGCTGATGCTCCGCCTTTACTTGTTGGCAAACCAAGCACTTGGCTACACTCCGAGCCACACTTCTCTTCATACCATGCCACCAATAATTCAGACGAAGATCCTGGTACATCTTGGTGCCACCAGGATGCACAGAATACGGCGAACTGTGTGCCTCCACCATCAATTCCTCTCTGATATCCCCAGCTGGCACACACAACCTGGCCCCAAACCTCAGCGAGCCATCCTCATGAATCAAAAAGTCAGTCCGCAGACCGGCTTCCACCTGCTCCCGAATCTTTACCAGCTTCGGATCCTCAGCATGGCCAGCCTTAATCCGATCCACGATCGTTGACTGTACCTGCATGCACATCAACGAAAAAGCCTCCCCAGGAAGAACAATCTCCACACCAGACTCGCAAAAATCCTGCTGCAATCTCCACTGCGAGGTCAAAATCATCACCGCTGGAAGCCTACTCAGCGCATCAGGGACCACATTCACCTTGCCAGGGTGATACTGCAAATCAATATCATAATCCGCCATAAGCTCCAACCATCGACGCTGTCGCATGTTGAGCTCCTTCTGAGTGAAAATATAGTTCAAGCTTTTGTGATCGGTGAAAATCTTCACTATCTCACTCAGCAGGAAGTGCCTCCAAATCTTAAGAGCAAACACAACAGCAGCCAACTCCAAATCATGCATCGGATAATTCTTCTCATGAACCTTAAGCTGACGAGACGCATACGCCACAACATGCCCATGCTGATGCAACACACAACCGAGACCCTTGCCAGAAGCATCGCAAAAGATCTCAAATCCACCGCTGCGATCAGGCACAACAAGAATAGGGGCAGTCATCAAACGCTCTCTCAGAACACCAAAAGCACTCTCGCAATCACCCGACCAAACAAAAGGGACATCCTTCTGCGTCAACCTGGTCATCGGCTCAGCAATACAGGAAAAGTCCTTAATGAAACACTGATAGTAACCAGCAATTCCAAGGAAACTCCGAATCTCAAATGCAGACGACGGAACAGGCCACTCTCTGATGGCCCTAATCTTCTCGGGATTCACTGAAATACCATCTCCAGTCACCACATGCCCGAGAAAAGCAACTCTATCCAGCCAAAACTCGCACTTCGAAAACTTATCATACAAACGATGCTTTCTCAAGATCTCCAATACCGTCCTCAAGTGCGAGGCATGCTCTTCCTCCGACTTCGAATAGATCAGAATGTCGTCAATAAAGATAACGACAAACTTATCCAAAAAGTCGTAGAAAATCAGGTTCATCAGATTCATGAAAACTGCGGGTGCGTTAGTTACGCCGAAAGGCATAACCATGAACTCATAGTGTCCATACTTCGTCCTGAACGCTGTCTTCGGAACATCATCCTTCTTCACCTTCAACTGATGGTAACCACTCCTCAAATCCAATTTAGAAAACACCCACGAACCTCCAAGCTGATCAAAAATATCATCGATACGAGGCAACGGGTATTTATTCTTAATGATCACCGCATTTAACTCCCGATAGTTCACGCACATGCGACGTGAACCATCCTTCTTCTTCACCAACAGCACCGGTGCTCCCCACGGAGACACACTAGGATTGATATAACCCTTCTGCAAGAGCTCATCCAACTGCTTCCGCAACTCTTCCAACTCTGCAGGTGCCATACGATACGGCGCCTTCGAAATCGGCTGTGCACCTGGAATGAGATCGATAGAAAATTCTAAAGCTCGATCAGGTGGCAAACCAGACATCTCCTCGGGGAAGACGTCACCAAAATCACGCACCACAACTGGCCACTCCAGCTCCATCTGCATAGCCACGGCCTCCACTGGTCTGGCCCGAAACCTGACAGGACCAAGCGAACTGCTACCACGACTGAACTCAAACACTGGATGTCCAGGAATCTCGAACACCACCTTCTTCCTCCGACAGTCGATCGTAGCATAGAAGCTTGCAAGCCAGTCCATCCCAAGAACCGCATCATAGTTGATGATGTCGTGGACAATGAAATCAGCGAAGAGCTCATGTCCACAGACCACCAACGAGCAAGAATTGCAACCACGATGCACCGAGACCACGCCATTCCCTGTAACGATATTCCAACTCTTGGGAAGAGGGGACGTCGACAAGGAATGCCTCTCCATGAAGCTCCGAGAAATAATGCACATCGATGCACCAGAGTCAAAGAGGACTCGTGCAGGAAATGTGCACACCAAAACCACACCTAACAAGCAATTAACAATCAACCCCTAGTCTAGCAAACAACCATGTTCAAGCAAACAACACAATCTAGCAATCAAAACCATCTAGGAAAGTAACAGCTAGATCGAGGATTACCTGCGATAACCTCATCCATAGCCTCGCTCTCCACAGCGGTCATCAGAAAAGCCTGCCTCCTCGGCGGAACAGCCTGCCGAAAAGCCTGCCCCTGAGGGACAAGAGGCGCTCCACGACCAGCAGGAACGGACGCTCGCTGCTGCAACGGCTGTGCTGCAACAGGTGCCCTCCAAGGCTGCTTCGACCTCGGACAATCCTTCATGACATGGGTAAGATCCCCGCAGACGACACACTGGCCCAGGAACCTCCTACACTGATCCTTGACATGCCCGGTTCTACCGCAGAAATGGCATGTCTTCTGAATAGGCCCTCCTGGCCTCTTGAACTGAGCTGGCTGATTAGGCTTGAAACCAGGCCTAACCACCGCCCTGGCCTGCTCCATAGGCCTCTTCCCAGCACCAACAACAAACCCCCTCCTCTGACTCAAGTTCAGCTCCTGCCTCCTCGCAGCGACCAGAACCTTCTGATAAGAGTCCAGATCGGAGGAAGACACAAAACTCTGGAGCTCCAAAGCAAGTCCCTGCAGGAACCTCTGAGCCCTCTCATCAGCATCCTGCACCATCTTCTGCGCGAACCGACTCAGCCTAGTGAACTCTTGGTGGTACTGGTCCACCGTCGAGCTCCCTTGCTTCAGATCAATGAAGCGCTGCAGCATCTCCTTCTTCGCAGCCTTCGGAAAGAATTCCTCATCAAACCTGGACTTAAAGGTAACCCAAGCTATCGGCTCCACCAGCATCTTCTCTTCTGCATCCCACCAATTCCAAGCATTATCATTGAGTTGCCTCTTCGCCAAATCAACCCATCCAGCCGGGGTGATCTTGGCCATCTTCAGATTGTCCTCGATGTTCCGAATCCATTCATCGGCAGCCAGAGGACCCTCAGACCCATCAAAATATGCGGGACCCAGCTCCCGAAATTGCTTCGCTCCTGGCTCAGAGCAAGGGGCATCTGGAAGAGCCCGGGCAGCTCGAGCAAGTGGAGCATTCTGGACTTGCAGGAGCACGCCCTGCTGCACTTGCATCATCTGGAGCATCATCCGCATCATCTCACCGTTGTTGGGTTCCCGCTCAGGCTCCTCATCATGAGGGAGTGCACCACTACCCCCACCACGAGTGAATCGCCTTCCTGCCATCTAATGACACAGAAAACGAATCAGATTAGACTCATAGCTTATGACTCGGATGTCGAACTTAGTTTATTGGACATTCTAATATTATTATCGCCATTCCAAACATCGCAGTTACAGAAGGACCTGCATTGGCCACCAACAAAACCTGTCACGACCCGCTTCCCTAAAATGGAGGCGAGACGTGAAAGGTCCGCACGAGAGTGGAGCTGTGAAGCCCCAAACCCGATAAGCATCAATAAAACATAAGCAAGTCCCTGTAACCACAACGGAACAACAATAATAACACAAAGAGAGACTGAAATAAAATCTCATATCTCATAAATTGTCCAACATGAAAATAAGTCCAACATCCAGAAAAGCCACCAGGCTAAAAGAAAGAGTCTAAAGGCCCAGAACAAGGCCAACAAAAGCAACGACTTAACAAAGTATAGGTGCTACGCACCGACAACAAAACAACAGTCTAAAAAAAGGAAAACACAACGAAGACTCTAGGACTGGTCCCCAGTGTCCACGTACTCCCCGTCAAACACAAGCTCGGGCTCGGCGTCAGCAAACACCTCGTCCTCAATAAAGGACCCAGGCTCGGGATCTAACATGTGTCACCCAAAAGAGTAAAGGGCACATGTCAGCAAGTCTAAAAGACTTGGGCAAGAAAACTGAAGGTAAGGTAAACTAGCAACCTAGCAATTATTGTATGATGCATGGCAAGTAAAGTAAGGCAGGGAAGTGACAAGTAAACGGGAGTACAAGTATCAAGTGTCAAGTGGTAGTTGTGACATGTAATGTCAAGGAACAAGTACAAGGGATCACTCAACGAGTGCCCTATTGCCCGCAGGCTGTGCTCAAGTACAAGTCAAGGAAATCACGTCAAGTAAACACGTCATGCACAGAGATTCCGCCTGTTGGCTAGAGCGGCTGATCGGGCCAACTCCTAAGCTCAAGTGACCGTTTATCTCTACCCCTCCCAAGTGTGTCGAGCCAGGGCATTACCCCCGAACACGGAATGCTCGCTTCTGGGACACGAGCCAGGAAGTGTGAATAACACGTATGGCATAGGGTTATGCCCACGTATAGTGGGTGCCTAGCCGGAACTAGTAGGTCGGGCGTTGGCTATCAACCAACACATGGCCCGCTTCTGGAGCACGAGCCAGGAAACACAAGTATTGTAGCGTGTGCTACGGATGCGACATACAACATGGATGGCAATCTATTCGCGTACCGTCAATCAAAATTAAACATGACATGGTAGTTGTGCAACATGGTAAAACGACGGTCCTATCTTCGTTGTCAAGCTAGTTCTGGAATTTGCGCCTAGGCGAGTATCATTTCGTCGCCTAGTCTCTTTTACGCCTACAACAAGCAAATGGCCTAAAGCATGGCCTAAACCCTAGGTGGCAAGTTTCACTTGCCTAGCACCGGGAATGACGATTACGAAGGTTCGTCTCGCGGATGCTAATCTACGGGGGAAATCGCTGTTATGGGGAAACAAACATCAAACAACATGAAATTTCATTAGGGTTTCATAAAAATACAAATAGGTTATAAAAACGTCAAGAGATCGATTTCTTACCGTGAGGAGGCGGAAGAAACACTCCGGAGAACCCTAGGACCAGATCTGGAAACGAAAGGAGAAGTTTGGAGAACTAGGGTTTTTGGGGGATTTTGGGGGTTTGATGGAGATTTGGGGAAGATGAGAGGTAGAATGAGTAGAGGGTGAGTTTGGATGATGGATCTTGGGTTTGGGATGAAGGAATGAGGGCTTGAGGTAGAAGGGGGCTCAATGGGGGAGGATTTAGGGTTTTAGGTCGAGTGGAGGAAGAAGAAAACTTTTGGGAGGGGTATAAATAGGTTGGGCTGGCGGCTGCCCAGAAATTAGGGTTTTAACACAGATTAGTCAGTCAAAGAGCAACCACTGACCGACTAGTTTGGCAACTAGTCGGTCGGTCGACCAACACAGACCGACTAAGTGTAAACAGTAACTTCTGAACGAAAATAGGATTTAGAATTAGTCGGTCGAAGAACAAATACTGACCGACTAGTTTAACATCTAGTCGGTCGATGAACGTTCTTAGACCGACTAAGAGTGAACTGTATAGATACTAAAATTTAGTTGAAGAGTTAGTCGGTTAAAGAAGCATTGCTGACCGACTAGTTTGCAACCTAGTCGGTCAACCAACGTTCTTAGACCTACTAACGATAAACAGTAACTCCTGAATAATTTAGAAAGCCAACTAGTCGGTCCAAGAAGGATTGCCGACCGACTGGATCGTCATCTAGTTGGTCGGTGCCCCTTCTTACACCGGCTAATAAGCACCAAAAGTTCCGATACGGAGCGCGGGGCCCTGGGATCGATTCCTAAGACTCCTAGGCTTGATCTAATAGTAAGATACGACCGTTATGAAGTCCGTCACGAATGACATACTTCGAAAATCGACGATCCTAAGGAAGAAACAAGAATACACGACGAAACGAGCGAAAATGAAAGTCACGGAGACGAAAACCCCGTATGAGGAGAAAATCCACCAAAACATATATTATATTATAATAAATCCAGATACATGAAAACCAGTCGTTACAGTTGTTATTCGTTTCGACGCGGTTTGAAGCTGCGTTTAGACCGGGACGATCCCGTCATCTAGGTAACCATTTCTACGCGTTTATTATATTAAATATGCACGTAAAAATTTTACGACACATTTAATTCCATTTGCATCTTATGCAAAATTTCCACATCTATTATAAAAACATCATTTGCATCAAATACAAATGAACTGAGAGCATACATCCCCCAACATCTCCCACTTGCACTCAGAATCATTTATCCCGAATGCAGAAGTTAACTGCAAACTCTTTGCATTTTTCTATCCCTTGCATCAAATGCATATTCTCCCTAATTCTACCTATTACATGACGAATGTCTCACTCTGTGTGAGACCCTACATCGTGACTCTACTACAGGTGGGGCTCGAAACCCCAGATGACAGAGACCACGAGCAGCAGGTGCTATCCCTGTTTTGGTATCATACTATGTGGTTAACTCATTGACATGAGTATTGTCTGGACCACCCTGACTGTATCCGTGATGAATACCGCCGTTATAGTCTTTTCGTCAAAACTATGTCGTCTAGTCAAGCCTATGGTATGGTCAACTATCAAACTTACTAGCTTGAACTTGGTTAGTCTCTATCGATCTTTAGTCAAATAATGTTGGACTTCTTCCAACATACTCTGGCCAGAGTTTTCACTAAAAGATCGAACTAACTCTGCGATACTAACTTACCTTAATCGGGAGAGACGAATCCTGTCTTGGTCGTTACTCTCCTCGCACGCTTCAAATGATACACAACCAAAAACCTTTCAACGGGACTTGTCCCGAGGCTAGATCAGTGATCTATGTGACATTGTTCACGTACAGGTTCATACAATGATCTCAAGTCAAAAGACCAATTTACCTATGATCACTAAGAGTTATCATTGACAGATTGGTCAATATAACCACATGATAACTCTTGTTGGGTAGTTCAGTGAACTCATTCTCCAATGGGCACATGTGTCTAGTCTTCGACTTTGCCAAGTTGAACGACCATGAGATCATTGTCACCACTACATGGTGAAGACAGACACAACGGTCTATCTGATATTTCGATATCCTTTTCTCGAAACATCTATGACCATGAACGATTTCAGACTTATGCTACTAACGGTTAAACAATTCTCCATGATCGAGATCCTCATTTTGATACTTGTTTAATCTTGCATTAAGTCTTAGGATGTTGCCTAAGTTCTAATGACGACTACATTTTTATTAACTTAGACAAATTCTTACCATACAGCTTATTGTAGTTTTGAACAAGATGTTTGTACACTTACATAGAGATAAATTGCCTCGAGTTCGAGGGCATACCTATATCCCAACATCTTTCACTTACACTCAGGCCCATTTATCCCGGTATCTCATACCGTATTTACACATAAGTCTTTATAGACTTTATGAGACAGAGCCTTCGTGAGTGAATCTGCTAAACCATCTACTATATAAACTTAAGGGGTTTTCTATATTCATGTTAGACAACATATTTGAATTTCATCCAAATAATTTCGTTGGTCTCTTGGAATTCATAATTAATGTCTTGCCTGGATCTCATCTAGCTCATCGTACCTTACGAGAATAATCCAAATAAGTTACTGGTCTTTTAGACGGTTAATAATCATTTCTGATCAAGTGTCAAACTCTTTGAGCACTTTGTCAAAACATATGTTTCGATTCCTTGATGTTTTGCATGCATTTTATTTGCTCCCACTGAACTTGAAAACTCTCTGGCCGATTCATATAAGTTCGTTCTTTTAAATCATATTTAGAAAACAGACTATACATGAATGCTCCAGTTTTCATGGTCATCATGAGCTTTTACATCGAGTTTGGTCCGAGTAGATTTGCACACATCAGCTAGCGAGACAGTTTCATCATAATCCATTTATAGGAGTTAGGATGATAACCGTTCTCAACCAACATAAGTTGTACTTCACTATTTTCTTTCTACATCAATCTTCTGTCTTGAAGATTTACTTGCAGCCAATAAGAAACACTTTCTTTGGGCACAAAAACTAAAGTCCATATTTTATTTACGTGCATGGACCTTTTTCAGATTGCATCAAGCAATTTCTTAGAGTCACTACTCCGAATGGCATCTTGGAAGTTGTCTAGGCCATCTTCAACTATGATGTCTTACTCCACTCTTAGTCTCACGAGACTCGAGTAATTCTTTAACTTCCTAACGATTGATTTAATGAATATCTTATTGATAAGGTCATCATCATAGAACCATATCAAGAACCTAGGCATTACTACCTGGGACTTAACCCAGATGGAGGATTGTAACTCAGAGCCACTTGCTATGCATCGCACCATGTCTAACAAAGTGCGATTCATGCTCTCCAACACACAGATGTGTTAGAAGACTTGACCTGAGAGAAAATCACATTTTATTTAATTACGCAAGAATTATTTAACTAAGTATTTGACTCTTCGATCTGATCGAAGCAATTCAAATACTTCTGTCATTGTGTTATCTATTTTATCATACTTGTGTTTCAGCAAGAACACGTGTCGTAATAACATAAGAACAACTTATCCTGGCTTACTTAGACTTGGGTCCAGGTACATCCGTATGTACGAGACTACGAGTTCACCAACTCATTCTCACACGGTCTTACAGATGGAATTTCGACCATCATAACCTTGAGACAAGATTCACAAGTGTCTCTTGACTTCATAATACGAGAGGTCAGACCCATCTTTATGTGACTTGTGAAGCTTAGTCTCTTTAGTATGGCCCAGTTTATTTAGCCAATAAGTTTTGACGTTATCTTGTGTATTTATGTATTAACATTTAATACATATCGTTATACAAATTATTCATTGCTTCAAAAGCAAGGTGAAGACATTCGCCAAAAAATGTTAGACGTCCTTTATGGACCAAGAAAAAACAATTGCTCCTTTTCAACACATGACAATCTATTTTGTATTACGATTATTCTGAAGTTTTGACATCAAAAATGTCACATTTTCAGTCCCTCCTACTTTTGCCTTCACTAATGATAGATAAAACTTTCTTTCTTAATTGACTTTCCTTAATGCCTTCTTCCTTTTCTAAATCTCATTTAGATATTACATGTCTCAACAAATATAATAGCCGTGAAAGCATCTTATGTATCCAAACGCTTGAGCTTTGCAACCTTGAGTGTGCTCAACAAGTTGCTCGTCTCAAGATCTGGTTGGGATACATAGCCTTGCACCACTCATGTACTCATCTTTGATTCAAACAATTTGATCAAAGTTTCGAACTTTGTATATCGAAACTATTTTTCATACAACCTTGAGTTGACTCAACAAATTGTATGGAGAAATATGCTTTGAACATCAGTATGTTCAAGCTGCCCCTCATAGAGGCGAGTGACAGGTAGCGTGAATTTTTTTTGTTGGACACAGAGCTTAAGGAAATCATTGTCCTTAATCATGTGCTAAGAAGAACATTTTAATGTCGATGAGAACATAGTTTAGTCTATCAATTAGAATTTGAGTTGATATTCCATTAACCAACCATTTGGACTAGTTAACTTATTCTTTAGGATATTATAAGTGTGATTCCATTGGTAAACATAGAACTAGCCTAGTTTAGTTTATGTTCAATTTTAAATATAGATAGAATGGCTTTTATCTAACTATATCCTCCCATTATTTTAGCGATCATCTTAAGCCATAAAGATGAACGAATAATAATATTTAGTAGGAAAGGGACCCGACCATCCTGAGTCTCACAACTTTGAGTTGGCTCAATAAGTTGCTTAACTTTGCGATCGTTAGACGACTCTTCATCAATCACATCGAATGTGATTCCCTTATATGTTTTTACCCCTAGTCATTTATGACCTCGAGTTGGCTCAACAAATCATAAAGTCTAGTCTAGCCAACCCTTACTTTCTTGTCCAATCCAAACTTACACCGGCACTCGGTTTGTTCACGATGCGACGGTTTGGGTTAAGTCAAACCACATCACTTGTTTAATGGAATAGGTTCTCAAAAGATAGTCATGTTGCAGCTTGAGTTGACGCAACACCTATAACCTGAAATCCCTGGTTCCCTAAGTCCAAAAGTAAGGAGGGCTACGGCTAACCTTGAAGAAGATTTTTAATGTAATTGACTAGATATAATCGACGATGTCACATATCATAATCTGCATCCTTGTGGTCCATCGAAGCACGGCCAGGGATTTGACTAGGCCAGTATCACTATCACAAGTCAAGCTTGGGTGATCTTTAACACTAGTCAAAACACACTAGACCAGATCATGGTCCATTGAAGGAAACTTATTATTTATATGTGTCCCGTTCGATTAGAAATAGCTTTACTAAAACTAGTTAGTTGAATCCTAAAATTCGAAATTATTAGGATTGGTTGATAACTTTTATTAATGTCCTTATCAACTATAAAGATTTTTAAGGTGCTATCCAAATCATGTACTAGGCATTTTAAAATTCAAGTTGCAACAATTTAAATCATAGCCTTTCGTTCGAAATTATTATTAGAACAATTAAAATAATAATTAGGAGAGAGCTACCCTAAACATGAATTTAATATGTTGCAACAATTTTTAAATCATAGCATGTCCAGAAATTATCTCATAATATTCTGGAAGTTTTTTATGGCTATCCTAATAGTTTTTCTTGAATTATCACATTATCAAAAAATAACTAATATAACCATTAAAAATTATTAACTAAACAATTTAGTATAATAACACAGTAATGTCGAGCAGACACGGAGACGTAAGCTCGGCCCGAGCTGCATCCTGTTGAGTATTGATTCCCCGGATTTGGTTTTGATGATGAGCAAACATAAATATCGTGTACTAACTATTTGTGAGCGCAGTTATGGAGATCGTCGCCAAAAGAATACGTTCATCTTAAGCGACGTCTCAAGACTTCTCAATACGCGTGATCGTGTTCCTGAAGCTTCGTTTAAGCTCAAGGACATTTATTGAAGTCAAGAATGAAGATTGAAGCTTATGAAGACGGATCGTCAAGGTTTATTTATAGTCTTCTAGCTTCTTTACTTAGAATGTTAAGCCTTGAGTAGGACTTACATTATAATCTTCATTTCGCTCATATCTTAGAGCTAGGATTATCTTAGAAGCCCATAGAAACTTTCCCTCGGCTTCGCGCTTCTTCCCTCGGCTTCTAGAGCATCTTAGTTGGTTCAAGTAGGAGAACCAACCGACTAGATGACGATCTAGTCGGTCGGCAATCCTTCATGAACCGACTAGATGCCCTTGCTCAATATTGGCTATCTACTGTTTACAGTTAGTCGGTCCAAGAAGGCTCACCGACCGACTAGATGACGATCTAGTCGGTTAGGAATCCTTCTCAGACCGACTAGTTTTCATCTCCCAATTTCAGCCTGAGCCACTGTTTACACTTAGTCGGTTAAAGCACAACTGACCGACCGACTAGTTGAGAAACTAGTCGGTTAGACATTGTTCTTAGACCGACTAGTTAAACTTTTTTCTAGCCTTTGAGTTTCATCTCTTAGTCGGTCAAAGAACACTGACCGACCGACTAGTTGTCCAACTAGTCGGTCGGCAAGTCTTCTTAGACCGACTAACCAGCTGCAATCAACTCTATTTCCAAGCTCTCTCTTCTCACAAGAATCTCTCCCTCAAGTTATTGAGCACTAAATCCTCAAGAGAGATTCTCTCCATTGTGAGCCATTCAAGCTAGAAGCTTGATTCTAGGTCACCATCTCCACCCTAGGCTTCCATTGCTGGTCATCTTCTTGAAGCTAGGGTTTGGTGCCATCTTCCTCCATCAAAATCCCCATTGCCCTAATTTGGTAAGAATACTCAAGGCATAGGTATTTTGCTGGTAAGCATTTCATTTCATTTACATTCGTTATTTGAATTGTATACTCTCGGTTGTGAGAGTTTACGTGATCCCGGGTTGTGGGATTCACGGACATCATTTGTAGTTAGTTTGCACTTGCGAGGTTTTCGTAAGTGGGCATATTGGAAATCTTGAGTTAGGGTTTCTAACTCAAGTATCCGGAGGGGATCCGGGTGTTGGGACATAGGATCACCGGGAACAAGTCGGGGAGACTTGGGTGGATCCGAACCCATTAAACCATTTGTTTGCGTTTGCATTTATTCTTGTTGATCGTTGTTATTCCGCATTGTTGTTTGTTAATTGCACGATAATTAGGAATAACTCTCCCTATTATTTAAAAGTACTATTCACCCCCCCCCCCCCCTCTAGTACGTGTGCAGTAGCCCGACAGGTGAACTACAATTGGTATCAGAGCCAAGTTCAAAGCTACACACAGCCAAAGTTGAGAGCTATGACGAACAACGACTACAACGTCTTCAAGAACCGCGATGGAGCTTCTTCAGTTATGGAAGGACTATCCTCCGTCAGGCCTTCACACTTCAACGGTACCAACTACGGGTACTGGAAATGCCGGATGCAAATTTTCCTCCGGAGCGCTTCACTATGGAGAGCCACCATGACAGAGTATGTCGAGCCTTCCGAAGAAGATTTCACGAAGTGGACTCCTGTGGAGGTCGCCGCGGAAGTAGCCAATGCCAAAGCAATGAATGCCTTGAATTGTGCGTTGGAGCCCGAGGACTTCAACAAGATATGCACATGTAAGAGTGCATATCAAATATGGAACCAACTCCTCATTTTGCACGAAGGATCGAGTACGGTAAAAGACTCTAAACTCATCGTTGCTAACAAAGAATTTGAGTTGTTTCATATGGAGCAGGCTGAAACCATGAAGGAGTACTATGCTCGCTTCGTGGATATATCCAAAGACTTGGAAGCTCTTGGGAAAACCTACACCCAAAAGGAGAAATGCTCAAAGATTATCGACGGTCTTCCATCATGTTGGGAAAAGCGTACCTTCGCCATCGAGGAAGGTAATGACATGAATAAATATACCGTCGTACAACTAATGGGTACCTTGTTGTCTTATGAGGTACGCAAGGATAGTAAGATCCGGATGAGGGAAAAGATGAAGGCATACTTGAAGCAAGACGAGCCAAAGAAAAAGGCGATTGCATTCAAGGCTGCTCCATCTACCGATGATGAAGAATCGGAAGACGAATTGGACATGGAATCCATTGCCCGTATGGCAAGAAAGTTCGATCGATTCTTCCGAAAAGGTAAATTTTTGAGTAAATCTAAAGTTATTTCGACTAAAGCTTCTACTCCCGTGTGTTATAAATGCAACAAGCCAGGACACATCAAATCGGATTGTCCTCTCTACAAACACAAGGAGAAGGGGAAGGCATCTAAGTACGACAAGTCGAGAAAGCACAAGAAAGGCCTTGTTGGCACATTCACCGACTCCGAAGAGGATTCCTCAAGTGGAGAGTTGGATGATGGAAGAGTGGAGAAAGTAAAAATTTGCTTCATGTCTAATGATGAGGAAAAAGGTCAAAAGTCCTCCTTCGATGAAAGCGAGGATGAAAGCGAGGATGGTAGCGAGGACGAAGGCGGAGAACCTACTATAGAAGAAATGAGGTTAGCTAACCAAGAAATTTGGTTATAATAAGACCAAAGATGAACTTGTAGATAGATTTAAATTTACTAAACTAGTAGATAGATATAATAAGACCAAAGATGAACTTGTTAGCCTCCAAACCTCTCCTAAGTCTATCATCACCAACAATGACACCATTGTTGAGACACTCGCCAATAAGAAAGCAAGTTTGCTTACTCATAATGGCTTGTTGAGAAATGAGGTGAAGAACCTCAAATCTCAACTTGAGCATGTTCATTTTAAGAAATCGGATGAACACAAGATGGCGTATTTGACTTTTCAAAACTCAACCTTGAGTATTGAGAATGAAAATCTCAAATCTCGTGTTTATGCACTCACATCGCAAGTATTCATTTTGGATGCTTCTATGCTTTCTCTCAAAGAGAAGTATGAGTGCACTTTAGGCCGTATTAATAATTTTAATAAAGGTAAGGGCCATTTGGATAATATCCTAAATGACTTACTTCCGGCCAAACACCACATTGGCTTGGGGTATAAGATGGGAGACTCATCCAAATCGTCTACAACCTTTGTTAGGCCAACATCCGATTACTCCACGAGTGGGAGCAAACACCCCATTGGTAGTTCTCCTACCAATAGTGCTTCCACTTCGTACACACCCCCGATTGGAAAGAAACCCACTTTGGGTGGACCTCCAAAGAGGGGTCATGCATTTTTGTACTCACATGCTATGCCACGTAGGAACACACATCCTACTCCACCGGTTCATATTAATGATGATTTTTATGCTCCGCACCCACGAGCACGTGCAAACACTCATATGAGACACACACATGCACGTAATCATGCTCATGCACATCCTAATGCTTATGTTCAAACATCTCATCCACATGTGCATGCCTACTCTCATAATCATCCTCATGCATACACACATCATCATACTATTGGTAGATCACATGCTCCTAGGCCACATGCACCACATAGAAATCAAACTTTTGTGCATGCAACCACTAGGAAGAGGATTCCCAAAATGTACACTATTTGGGGTCCCAAGAACACTAGCGATGATGCTATGAATGTTTATGTGAAATCATATATTAATGATGTTATTTTGAATGATGATTATGTTGGAAAGTCAAGTTCCTCTTGGACTTGGTTTCTGAAGGGTTAGTTCCTTTAACCCTTCAATGCTTGGTACCATGTGTTTATGATCATGTTATGGGTACCAAAGCATGTGTTTATAAAATTGATTTTGATTATATTAATTTATGGGTTACAATAATTTTTATTTCGTATTTCAAATTTGTTGTCTAACCCATTGGATCCAAAAGGATTTTTGGATACCAAAATGAAGTTTTCGAGGTTCAATCCGCTTTGGGATACCAACCCTACCTACTCCTCGATTTGCAAAGACTTTCATTCAAACGGAGTTGATGGTGCTTGATCGATGCACCAATGTAGGGGGAGCTTAATGTTGTAAGTATGATATTACATTTGGTATCCATGTGTGATTGTATGCATGCATAGATAGAATTTTTACATTGGTATCATTTTGTTTCCACTAGTATGCTAGGATTGTGTATGCCTAGTTTTATGGTGTTTTATTTTTTTTGGCATAACACTTTTCCGTTTTACTTTTGATATCAATTCGATACAGTTGGTATTGGTATTCTCATTGCATTTTGGTCTCTGATATTGACTATCGTCACTCGACGATTATCTTGATTTAATAGCTTTAGTTGTATGAAAACATAGAATTGTTTTTCATGCACTAGTATAGCTACAAATGTTGATATTGGAGAATAAATTCCTTTCATCACTGCGTGAATTTACAATTGGTATTTTGATGACTTCATTTTTTTTTCATTTTTCGTTTTTCGACTAAGGTCTCCTTGGCACACCTTTAATATGTTTTGGTAATTTACTTTGGTGTCATTGGACCGAGGTCGTATTCTTCGAATCCCGTGATTCATGTATTATTTGGCCATGATTTGTTACCATTGACTCCCTTCCACACTTTTTGGATTATGCCAAAGGGGGAGAGATATAATAATGGCATGTGCTAAATGATAGTTTAGCATGAATCTAAATGATATGTTAGATTCAGGGGGAGTTAAGAAAATATAAATGTATTTCAAATTCGATAACTGGATTTGTATTTTTAATTTTCTCGCCTGATTGATGCATATGTTTATTATTTCATATGGAACTAATGTGTCATCTATGCAGGGGGAGTAAGTAAATTTCATTTAGTACATTATTCTTGATTATTATTTATGTTTGTTTGTCATCACCAAAAAGGGGGAGAATGTTGAGTATTGATTCCCCGGATTTGGTTTTGATGATGAGCAAACAAAAATATCGTGTACTAACTATTTGTGAGCGCAGTTATGGAGATCGTCGCCAAAAGAATACGTTCATCTCAAGCGACGTCTCAAGACTTCTCAATACGCGTGATCGTGTGCCTGAAGCTTCGTTTAAGCTCAAGGACCTTTATTGAAGTCAAGAATGAAGATTGAAGCTTATGAAGATGGATCGTCAAGGTTTATTTATAGTCTTCTAGCTTCTTTACTTAGAATGTTAAGCCTTGAGTAGGACTTACATTATAATCTTCATTTCGCTCATATCTTAGAGCTAGGATTATCTTAGAAGCCCATAGGAACTTTCCCGAAGCTTCGCGCTTCTTCCCTCGGCTTCCGGAGCATCTTAGTTGGTTCAAGTAGGAGAACCAACCGACTAGATGACGATCTAGTCGGTCGGCAATCCTTCATGAACCGACTAGATGTCCTTGCTCAATATTGGCTATCTACTGTTTACAGTTAGTCGGTCCAAGAATGCTCACCGACCGACTAGATGACGATCTAGTCGGTTAGGAATCCTTCTCAGACCGACTAGTTTTCATCTCCCAATTTCAGCCTGAGCCACTGTTTACACTTAGTCGGTCAAAGCACAACTGACCGACCGACTAGTTGAGAAACTAGTCGGTTAGACATTGTTCTTAGACCGACTAGTTAAACTTGTTTCCAGCCTTTGAGTTTCATCTCTTAGTCGGTCAAAGAACACTGACCGACCGACTAGTTGTCCAACTAGTCGGTCGGCAAGTCTTCTTAGACCGACTAGTTCATATTGACCGTGAACTTTTCTATCTTGGCTGTCAACTCGTTAGTCGGTCCATGCTCATTGACCGACCGACTAGATTGTGATCTAGTCGGTCGGGCATCCTTCTTTGACCGACTAACCAGCTTCAGAAAAGAGCCGTTGGGATCTTTTTGAACTCGTTTTTCCTTGCCCCTATAAATAGAATCCTGATTCATTTCTTGAAGGGGTTAAGCAATATATTAGAGATATTTTCAAATCAAAAGAGAAGAGCAATCAACTCTATTTCCAAGCTCTCTCTTCTCACAAGAATCTCTCCCTCAAGTTCTTGAGCCCTAAATCCTCAAGAGAGATTCTCTCCATTGTGAACCATTCAAGCTAGAAGCTTGATTCTAGGTCACCATCTCCACCCTAGGCTTCCAATGCTGGTCATCTTCTTGAAGCTAGGGTTTGGTGCCATCTTCATCCATCAAAATCCCCATTGCCCTAATTTGGTAAGAATACTCAAGGCATAGGTATTTTGCTGGTAAGCATTTCATTTCATTTACATTCGTTATTTGAATTGTATACTCTCGGTTGTGAGAGTTTGCATGATCCCGGGTTGTGGGATTCACGGACATCGTTTGTAGTTAGTTTGCACTTGCGAGGTTTTCGCAAGTGGGCATATTGGAAATCTTAAGTTAGGGTTTCTAACTCAAGTATCCGGAGGGGATCCGGGTGGTTGGGACGTAGGATCACCGGGAACAAGTCGGGGAGACTTGGGTGGATCCGAACCCATTAAACCATTTGTTTGTGTTTGCATTTATTCTTGTTGATCGTTGTTATTCCGCATTGTTGTTTGTTAATTGTACGATAATTAGGAATAACTCTCCCTATTATTTAAAAGTACTATTCACCCCCCTCTAGTACGTGTGCAGTAGCCCGACAGGTGAACTACACATCCCGCTCGGTCGAGCTATACAGGCAGAAGAATTTGGCGAAAAACGTCACTCTGCCAACCCGGGCAGAGCATGTTGACTCGGCCCAAGTAATAAAATTTATTTCATAAAATTTCTTGTTAAACATGCAACCTAAAATTTATCGCATAAGTTTAAGTTACGGAGAAGCCTGTTGTATCATGCAACCTAAAATGTAGAGCTAACGACATTTTTAAAGTTATAATAAAACCTCCATCTGATGGAGAAGCTTGTTGTATCATATACAATTTATAAATTATAAATCTATAGATCAATGTAGACCATAGCTCTGATACAATTGAAGGGTTTTACAGGTCCTTAGGGCAATAAATTCGACGTCTGGCCTAAGTCGGACGGACGATGAAAACAAAATTAACAGCGGAAAAATCAACTTAAAACATTTTTAAGTTTAAGTCCTAAAGGGAACAACCTTTGCCAAGATCTCTACTATCCTAGGTTGGGTCCTACCAACCCCTAAGTATATATCTATCTAACATTCGCAATTATAAACGCATGAATATTTAAACTACATATCTTTCACTTCGTTTCTGTAGAATACGAAGCGTCGTTTTTCGCAACATTTCTTTGGTCCCAGTGCCGCTTCTCCCAAGCCAAACCGCTTCCTGAACCGCACCGCGTCCCGAGGAGAGCAACACCCTTGTCGCCGAGGCAACCACGCGCCGAAAAAGATTTCACCTTGAGTGGATACTTCGTCAAGACTTCGGATCCGATCCGAACTCTTTCTTAGATTTGCTAGAGCCCGAACAGGAGCAAGGAAGAAATTTAGGGAGAAAGAGAATATTTCATTTACGCTCGGATCCGGACTTGCTCACATTTAATGGAGATACTAAGATCTGGATCTTAGGACGAGTTTCAAGGAGGGGAGTAGACCCCAATTTATATAGGCGGCTAACCCTCCCCTTCACTCCATATCCGATGTGGGACTAAAAGTTTTGGAGAAAAAATTAATTAAAGTTTACCTTACACAAAGGTAAAACTTTAGCGAATTTTTCCTCCCTTACCGTTGAGTTTCGCAAGTGATACAACTTATCAAATCGAAGAGGGTTGAACGATGAACGCGTAGGAAGAAAAGACACATCATTCCAAGTTCGTTTGACCCCTCAAACGAGTGTCCAAACATAGCCCAAAACTAGTTTTTCGCAAAAACTGTAGCTGTAACGACCGGTATTTGTGTTTTTGCATCTTAGTCATTTCCCTTCTAGTCGTACACTTGGCATACCCGTTATTTTATTGCGTATCATTATTTCTTTTTAACTTAACGTATTTATTCTTACGTACTCGTAGTAACTACATTTTCTATACGCGATAACTATTAGTAAATTTATTTTTCTATAATATTTCATTTCAAAATTTAAATGTTAAATTCAAAATATTTTCCTAACTTGGAGATGAGACTTTTGCTCATCTTTCATTAACACCAAATCTTACCTCTAATTGCTATTAAGTCCCTTGTCTCTTTCCATATCAGCCTAATTTTGAAAACTTCCCTTTAATCTCTAACCTTAGCAAGATACCTCTAGAGGGACCCATGCCCACTCATGTAAGCCCCAACCTATAGATTTGTTTTAACCTAAGACTCCTCCTTCCCAAGCTCATGTGAATACTAGGACCCTACAATACATTTTTAAATCTAAGTCTAGTCTAGCACAGCCTACTATTTGAAACCCTATTATCTCTTTCCTTTTTATATTCAACCTATCATCTAGGGCTATATTACACTACCCAGCCGCACAACACAGCAAGAGCAAGCCCTTATATTGTTCCAAACCCTACTCTCTCTATATTTAGCTAACCCTAGGGGTACTCCTCTCAGCCGCACTATACATAAGAGCCCAGGTTTCGTTTTTTTTAATAAAAAACCCCTAGCCTAGCTTCCCCCTTCCCCTTACCTCCCACGCAACCCAGGCCATTCCCTCTTTTTCCCTTCACCTTCACGCAAGCCGTCGGCCTCCTCTTACGGCAGACCTCCCCTATTCCTCCATCTCCATGAAGAGAACCTGACCACCACTCTCCAGCAAATCTCAGCCCGCAGCTGCCCCCTTGCACCCCTAGAAACCCACGTAATAAGCAGCAGGCCGCACCCCCTCTATTCACCGCCCTTTGGCCATACGCAGGACACCGACAATCTCTTCATTCTCACCCTCTCTCATCGTAGGCCAAGCCACCTGCCGCCGGCCACTACCCCTTCAGCCTGTCGTTATCCTCTCCCCCTCCGGCCGTCAACCCCACGTCTACCCTCTCCCTTTGGCAACACACCCGACAGCCCTCGGGCCATCCTGCATGCTCTCGACCAACTTCTCCCCCTCTCCTCTCGACGATCTTCTCCCCTCACTTCAGACCTCACGGCTAAGAGCCTCCGGCAAACCCTAGAGGCCATTCGAGACCTCCACATGCAGTCCACGTAACACACCCACACCCGCAGGCTTCCACTCCTCCTCCGGCCTTAAACCCCCATGCACGACCACCCTTCATCCACCAGCAGTCCAATCCTCCGGCCGTTCACTCTCCACGCCGCAGCCGCCATCCCCTCCGACGTTCAGATCTACTGCGCGAGTCGTTGCCCTACCGGTAGCCCTCCCACAACCACAGCCTCCACGTTGCTCTCCACATTGCCTCTGTTGTGCTGTTATCGCTGCCCTCTCTCTTTTTTCGCTTCGCTTCGCTACCCGCAGCCGAGATGATCCCGGCGAGCATCCTTACCGCGCTACCCGCAGTCGAGGAACCGAAGCCGTGACATGAACCGTCGCTGCTTCCAGCTCCAACGTCAGACTCGTACGTGTTAGTCGTAATAGGTTGGTGACCATACTCGTAGCAACCCACATGTTACGCCACTGAAACTTAATTAAAATAGGCAACTAAATGCTAAATTTACTTTTACGCACCTTTAAACTGTTGTGACAATTTAGGCCGACGATTGGACTATATTGATTGTGCACATAGGATAGAATCGTCTTAAAGAACCATATAGTAGGTCTGATCATGTGAACACGTGATTTGGGACTGCTAGTATAGCCATGCTCAACTTAGAAACATACCATAATAGGACTTCTAAAAACGTGACCCAACATCGTCCCGTTTGACTTGTTACAACGAAACAGTAACCGACACGCTACCCGTGACGAGACGCACCCTACTGATGCACTTCTCGCCATTTCAGGCAAGTGTTTTCACTTGCGTAGTTACGGCCATGTTTAGGCCATTACCTTCTTTAAATTATAAAAGTACGAAGAAGAGACCTAGACGTGAAATGATAGCGTTTAGGACACACCACGACAACCCAGACTTGACGACGAAGTCTTGGCACAACCACTAAAATTGTCACGTATTATTCATGTCATGCCATGTAATGTCATTCACGAATTGTTTTGCATAACCTGTGGGTAATAGGGCACTCTCCAAGATAGAGAGTGTGATCCCTTGTACGGATACACAGCCTGCAGGGAATAGGGCACTCTCCAAGATAGATGGAGTGATCCCTTGTACGGATAGCCTGCGAGCATTAGGACGCTCACCTAGCAGAGTGAATGATCCCTTGTATGGACTTGTCTTGTGCACTTGGGTTGGGTAGGGTTGAGCGGTCGCACGGTTTAGAGGGTTTGGCCGCCCTCTAACCGTAAGGCGTGAACCCTTTTATGACACACACGCCTTGTCTTGTCTTGTCATACAGCCGGTAGCACACACTACGGACAGTGCCATGTTATGTTTACTTTCTTGCACCGTCTTTACGTCATGCCATAAAATGTCATGTTATTGCATCTTATAACTTGTCATATAAACAAAGTTTAAATATCTGTCTTTAAATACATACACTTTGCAGTAGAGTCTTCTTACCTTTACCTGTAGACTCTGCCTGACGTACAACTCCTTTTCTCTTGGGTATTTGTATGTCAGCTACCGAGACAGAGTTCGCAGACGAGGAGACAGTACATATAGACTTGGACCGGAGAACGTTGCTCAGGAGTACGATCCGGACGAGGACCAGTCCTAGAGTTCTCTACATGTTGTTGATTTGGAGTTCCAACTTTCTTGTTTGGGTGCGTAGCACCATTTTACTTTACGGTTTAGGTTGGGTGCGTGGCACCAGTAGTTTTTCTTTTCAGTTGTAGCCAGGCTGAGGCTTCTTTTTTTAGACTTTCCATTGTACTGCTGGATTATATCTTAATGAATAAATGCTATTTCTTTTTTAGCACTCTTATTGTTCTGAACTTTTAAATGCAAGAACCTGTGTATTGATTGGTGTACCTCTGCATACGCTTATTGGATCCGAGCTTCAAAGCTCCGGCTCATGCCGACCTTAGTCTCGTCCTCGCTCCCGTATTATGGAAGCGGGGCGTGACAGCAGCCGTCGCACAAAACTGGGTTAAAACCCCTATTGTGGCCTCCAGGCGGGTCGGTCGCATGCGCCCGACTCGCAATGCCAAATTTGGCTTTTTTCACTGTTTTGGCTCTATTTTGTGTGTTTGGTGTCCGTTTTCAACGCGGTTTGAAGATGTGTTTAGACCGAGACGATCTCGTCATCAGGTAACCATTTCCATGCATTTATTATATTAAATATGCACGTAAATATTTTACGACACATTTAATTTCATTTGCATCATATGCAAAATTTTCACATATATTATAAAAAAATCATTTGCATCAAATACAAATGAACTGAGGATATACATCCCCCAAAAATTGTCACGATGGGGAAGGGGGCATGCTGAACTCTTGGTCTTAGTTAGGAAGCATAGTTTTTTTGGTCAGTCGTCATGATGGGTGACATCGCCAGGTGATGCTAAGGAAGAATTGGGGTGACTGGTGGGTCCGTGGTTGGATAGAACTACGTATCCGACAATCTTCATTTCACAACACTCAGCGCATGAATGTTGATGCTTACCTCTCGTGAGAACGCTGGGAATTACTCCAAAGTCGCTAATTGTGGTTCGGGCGTTCCATAAGAAAAAGAACTGAGATACACGGTGTGACGACCCTTATTCATTAGTATGCGTATATCCGTATTCTACATATTTTTATATATTAAAAGTATTTTAAAATGGTTAGTCGGGAGTTTAATATCTAAATTGTTTTCAAAATCATTTATTAAAAAAATATTTTTTAGTATCAATATAGTTATAGTATATTTTAGTAAATTCGAGTGCCATCCAATACTCCTAAATAATTTATATAATATTTTTTATTTAATTATTACCGATAAGGTCGTATCAATTATTTTTCCATATAAATATTACAAAACGATTTCAAACTTCTACCATATGATTCTAAGATCATTTAGTGTTCCCCATATTAATTTCGTAATTTTCTGTAATCAAATCGATATAGAACCTGCAAACTCACGACCTAAACGTTTTGGCCCAAAACTCGTACTTCCGTAGCTCAAAATTTGAAATGGACCTTGTATTCGTGATCCTCGCGACGATACGAATCCGTGGCTATGTTTTCGTAATTTATCGGAGACATTAAGTCTCAAGGGTAAAATCGTAAATATTAATATTACAACTAATGAAATTTTACTTAATTACCCCTCTTAATTACCCTAACTTACCACCTAAACCCCCCGTCGATAGCTTTTCCTTCCATGTATTAATATTTTAAACCCTAATTAACATGCCCTGTGAAACACATTTCCTAACGTGGTTCATTCCCCCGATAACCCTCCACCAACCATACTTATTTCAGATAATTAATGCTAATTGTATATAATAATATATTTTAATATAAAACACATGTTATCACACACACTCTCTCTCTCTCTCTCTCTCTCTCTCTCTCTCTCTACCCCCCTGAACCCACGGCAACCCCAAGATCGAGCCCTTCCTCTCCCTCTCTCCATCGCTCGCTCTCGTCTTCCCTCAGTCCTCCTCATCTCTGCTCCAGCAACCTAAGGCGCGACCAGCTTCGCCGTCGCATTGCTTCGCCAAGCCCCACACTGTCGGTGACCATGCCCGAGTCGCCATCCCACGCACCTCTTCCCCTTCATCCTCCGCATCCCGTCGCTGCCCCCCCCGAGGTCGTCGCCACCATTGACATCCACATGCACAGTGAGCAGCTCCGCTCCTCTCCGAAGTCACCAACGTTGCCCCCAGCACCGTAGAGCGACGCCACCCACTCCTCCTCTCCCATGTCTCTGAGCCCCCACGCCCTCTTCATCTGCCTGTGCCACCCACCACCTGCGACGTCGAACACACCCCCCTTTCGAGCGCCAACGACAGCCTCCCCATCTCTGAAGCCTGCCTAGCTCCGCCTCCTCCGACGTCGAACGGACCCCAGCGAGGCCTGACTCACGCTCCACTGCCCCGACTCCTCATCCTATCTCTCTCCCTCTGTTGCTTCATTCTGACACCGTCGACCATCAACCACCGAACCCCTCCTCCCTCGTTCACTCTCTCCCCAGCACCCTCACCATCGGACCACCGTGACCTACCCTCTGCCATCGAGGAACAATAGCAAGCCCGAACCCCGACAGATATCCCTCAACCCACAGGCTGTCGCTCCTCGTCGCCGCCGCCAAGTGCCTTCCACCGCTCACCGTCGTCGCTCGCAGTCGTCCAACAGCACCGACCGCTGCCCTGCCAGTCGTCGACGGCGACTCCCCGAACCCCACTGCATCGCGAACGTGAGGAGGTGAGAAACGAAGTGTTTTATGTTAAATATGAATATACGCATGAAAATACGTATAAAATTACGTATTGAAATATGCATACATAAAGACTGATCGAAATAAATTTCTAATAAATTGTACATGCCTCAGAAAAATACGAGACAATGCCCAGAAAATCAGAAACGACGAAACAGACTCATTGGCACTAGTTTCATCGCCAAAAAGCAAGTATATCTCCCACAATAATTTTTCAAAGTCAAAACTCAATAAAGGTAATTTCGCTATAAAATTCATATCATGAGATTTTCACGTACACTGACGTACGAGAAAAATATATGTTGTAGTGCTAGTTAATACGAATGTTTTGACCCCTTATTGGAAGAATTCTGATGTACGGTTTGCTCTAAATAAATATTTGAATATATATCGTAAAAATCATTTCTTGGTTTAAAATTAGTCTTTGTCCTTTTTAAAATACCTAATAATTATTGAAAAATCTTGAAGACTCTAGCCTTAGAAAAAATATTTTAAGCTTAATTAGACTCATTTGCTCAGTTGGAATCATTTTTGTGCTAAATTCTTCATACTATCGCATGTTTTCACATTTCATTTAATTGTTAAAGTAAATCGTTAATTGTGAAATTTTGTGAGACTGATCATATGGACTATTGAGATACCACGAAACAACCGTATGTAATGCAAATAAACTGAATAGACTAAACGGAAGATGGAACTTCAATATAAATGAACGGAAGATGGAACATCAATATAAATAGATAGAACACGAACTTTAGTCTGGCACATGACTTGACCCGTGGGATTGTGGTAGTCTATGGTCACAAGTGTTACAGAGTGACTGGATGTCCCGGCCGAATACCTTCACACTTAAGGAGGATAGAGCTTGACAGTCGCCATATGGCATCGGTGAGCAGCGTTTCGGATTGGCCCCTATAACAGTGTGTATGTTGGTCATTTCTCGTACTCTTGGACATGGACTTAGCACTAGAATAGATTGATTGTTAATTGTTGCTCTAACCTCTTCTTCTACAGGTTGTTGACAACGTTACAAATTTGTTATCAAATACTAAATTGTTACAGGTTGCTAATAGTCTTGCAAATTACTATCAAATGATTAAATTTCTGCAGGTTGCAAATTGCTGCGAATGTTTAACTGCTATAACTCTTTTAAATTAAACTTATTGCTTGCCATTGAAGTTCAGCTTGGTTCAATTTTAAATACTTAACGTTTTGTTTTGGAGATTAACTTGCCAAGTAAACCTGTTGACGGGCATTTCACTTTGTTGTTTTACGAAATGTCTGTCAGGTATCGATAGTGAATTCTCTGAAGCCATTATAGCAGAAGTTGAGCCAGTGCTCGAAGAATACGTGGAGTACCTACCCGCTGAAAATTAGACGATCATCTTCGCGATTGCACCTTTATATTTGAAATATTATAATTTGTGTAATTTGTTTGTATTGACCATGCTAGGCCCAAAACGTATCGTAAAATTATGTGCACTGGATTTGTAATAATGTTGTTTGAGCTGATTATTAAATTTGTGTGCAAGGACCTGCAGTTTACACAGACGCTTAGTGTATTTAAACAATGGAGGAAGAAGAAAAGAAAAGGAAAAGAAAAGTAATCCTCTTTGTTTTAGGCACACCACGGAACCTCTCACATTCTCGCTCCCGGTAGAATAGAAAGCGGGGCGTGACACACTGGGTACGTTGGAGCATCTGACGCCCCTATAGTGATGGGCCTTTCAGGCACTTAATCAGTGGGTCGAGTCATCGTTGGTGTGGTAGAAGACATGGATGCCGACTCGATTCACACAGTCAATGCCAAATATTTTACGGGTGTTTTCTCTCCAATGATGTAGTTGGTCGAAGGAACGGTTGTAGTTGCTGATGTGGAATGACGAAGGCAGCTGACTGGGCACTGGTGAGCTAACTCTAGGTGGATGGGCCACGGACCGAGATGTTGAAGCTATGTCTGAATTGTCTCCTGGTTATCTAAATGTCATGTAACACGAGAAGCTCATTAGGAAAGGTCGGATCTGGGGTCCGACCTAATTCCCTCTGATGCTTAAGTCAGATTATGACTCAAGTGGTGCTCGGGGTAACTTTGGCTGATCTGATGGGAGAACAACCGCTTGTTATCACGTCGAGCTATGGAGGAAATGTGAAGTAAGGTGGAGCGGATATCGAAGTAAAAATACCATATTGTCATATAATGTCTGGGAGAATGTGTCTAGAATCATCCATTTTCTCGTTGTTCGAGAGACTACTTATAGTCAGCGGACATTAGAGGGTAACGGCTGAGCCTTTATGAAGTTTTATTGTCTTTGGCCTGAGCCGTCGCCATTGATGACGAGCTGAGCGGTCAGTCACTGAATGCTCTTATGGATGTCGATATTAACAGTTGATATTGATGAGTGAGCCCAACGGTTAGCTCAGCAGTCGCCTTAAAGGAAGAGATGGTTAGCCTCACGCGCGGGTCTCTAGGTTATTGGGCCGAAACCATGGTCTTTACTCGGATTGTTCACTCAAATAATCAGCTGAGTGATCATTGGGTCGGCCATGTGCTGTATCAAGACTAACAACAAGGACATTAGATTTCCTGGGACTATGATGCGTTTATATGAGATAGAGCCATGTGATATTGTTATATTTGATACAAATTTCAACATTTTCTGATTTTTAAATGCCGAACCAGTGACGATAACAGCAATTGCAACAGTCAATTTGACTGCAGCTTTTATTCGTAAGTTTTTTTATTCGTTTTGTTTTGCAGTTTCATTTTCCTTTTTTATTTAACTTGCAACTAGCTGAACCCATTCACACACAAAAAGTTTAGCTACAGCTAGCTGACAAACAACATCGAACAACCCTAATTAAATGCAATTTTTTGAATGCAATTTTCTCCTGAAACCGTAGCACCCACGTCGTCATCAACGGGGAACTGCGTCCTGTGGCTAGCTTACCAGCACCTTTCAGCATCTTCAATTTTAAAGGCAGTTTTAGTGGGAGCAGGTTTTCATGACCTCATGGCGTTTACTTCGAACACAATTCAGACAGTGACAGCCACAACTGATG
Source organism: Scilla litardierei (assembly GCA_030789695.1). NCBI lineage: Eukaryota > Viridiplantae > Streptophyta > Magnoliopsida > Asparagales > Asparagaceae > Scilla > Scilla litardierei. The sequence goes on from CM061133.1 coordinate 124,839,286, forward strand.
TATTAAAAGAAGGATCCAAAACGAGGAGAGCCTTGCTGAGGAAACGAATGAAGCACCAACGTTCCTCCAAATTAGCGTCACTGCGCAGCTCATACCGATACAAAACAACCTTCCTCACAACCACACGAATACACAGACCGGACTCGAACTCTTCAGTTCCGTGCCCATAACATCCACGCAGGTTGACGACCTACTCTAAAGCTTTTTCGTGTTTTGTTTTTTGGGGGGTTTTTTTTTTCCTTTTTCCTTGACAAGTAGTGTTCAACTTCTCTTTGCGTATTTATTTATCCTGATGATTCTAGGTGTAGATTGTGTTCCTTTGTCCTTGTCTCCATTAAGATTTTCTTGGATAAGCACTTGAGGCCTTCAATAGCCACTTAGTCTGCTTTCCCTTTAGTAGGAGCAATGATAGTAGAGGTTGGGTTTCTAGAGTGAAAAACAATGGTGGGAATTGAAGGGGTTCTCCTTCAACTACCCCAACATTTTTAATCCTAGCATCTCGTAAAAAAAGTTGGTTTGGGATGGGTGCTTTTTAGGTTTCGAGGCAAGCCCAATAACCACTATTCTTAGCTCAAAGTGGCGTGTTTGGTCAATGCATAACTCCATCAACGATGGCTTTAAGATGAATGTGTTCAATCTACTTTCTATGTCAATTGCTACTCTTACTTGAAGGTCTATGTCAATTGAGTCTTAGAGTAAGTAACACGATCTTCCATCTCCATGTTAAGTTCTGGGTTCAAATATCTTCATCTTTAGCGAGTGATCATAAGAATGTTGAATTATACTTGCAAGAGCAAACTACGCAACCTTTATTACACAAACACATGAATTTATAATGAAAAGTGATATATTATGGAGTCTTATAGTGATTCATAAATGCAAAAATATATCTTTGGTTTTTCTTTCAACAAGTTGAGTCTCTTATTAGGGCATGTTCTTTTGCTAGAAAGTGGGTGAGAAAGTGGTATTTTACCGCTGTAGCACCTAGTAACAGTCACACTTTCTTGAGGTCTGTTAGTTTGCTTGAATGAGTGATGGGATTTCTCGCTGACGTGTCGGACAAAATTTGGAATCCTCTCGCCTTTTGTAATCTCCACAATTTGCGCGGATTTCGCTGGAATCACCCCCTTGGTGGGTCCCATGGAGTGTTATCACCTTCACCTAACTCGCCTCGGGGCTGCCTTCCTCCATCTCCCCTTCACTACTTCGCCTCCTTCGTTGCTTCGCCTCCAAAACTCGCTGGTTCTTGTTCCATTTGTCCGCAAACCCTAAAAAATTTCACCTCCTTTGCATTGTCAGGACGCTAGGACCTGTGTTGGGTTGTCGATGGAAGGATGAGGTGGCTGTGGAGGCTCAATTGAAGGTGGGCAGCACTCGGGATCCTTATGAATATCTATGTCCTCATCACAATGCACGACCTCCTCGGTGACAGGCTCTGGCGCTGTGGGTATGGAAGTGAATGTGTCGCCCTTGGATGCATCGTGTATGTCAGCCGCTGTCTCCTCAATGTGGAAGTATCAATGTCCTCAGCCTCTTCCTCGAGCTCATAATATGAAAGGCACTTATTGATTTCGGCAATATCTTTCTGCCAACGATCATGTGACTCATTCAGCATAGCGCTGACAACCGTGCTCTCCTCTACCAATGCCATGAAAGCATTGAGTGTCAAATTGAGAGGATGGTCAGTACTCAAGAGACGACGTGGCTTTCGTAGGGCATGTGTCCCTCCATATCACAAGATTCGCAGTAAGCATAGAACTCGGAATATTGGTCATCATATCCTTCCATCCGATAGTACAGGTCCAGTGGATGATATTCGTGGTCTTCCATAGGAATCTCATACTGCTCTGAAAAATCATAGCCTGAATTATCCCAAGATTGCTCCATTGTACTTGAATAGTCAAAAACAACAATATGGAAAAGACATCAGTGGTACAAGAAAAAGAGATAATGATAAAGCAGGTGGCAGGGAAAATATATCTCTCTTCCTTTTTTTTCTTTTTTTGTTTTTTTGTTTAAATTTTTTTTGCAGTCTAATTAACCTAATTATGGTAAATAGACAATATGGCGGAACGCCTCCCCGACAACGACGCCATAAACTTGATCGGCCTGGAATCAACTCCGAAACGATGTCGTTTACCGCAAGCGCACGGTATAGTGGCAACGGATATCAAACACGGGGAAGCGGAGCTATACTACCTATCTACTCCAAGGTTGAGTTAGAATTGCGGGTTTATTGGGGGATGTGGAGTATGAAAGGTCATAGTGGTGATGGATGCGAGGGTTGTGTCACTCAACGTCGCAAATAGGGGGACTATAGGGATCACCGCTAAGACCGTCGGGGATCGACGTTGGAATAGAATCCTTACGTTTCATTAGGGTTTAGAGATTAATCTCCCAATTCGTACCACTCTCATGGGCTAGAATTGCGAGGTATTTCGTTGGCTCTCATTGACGCAATAGCGGTAGCCGTCAACGTAGCGATATAGTTCGTCGTGGGATCCCCTCAAGGCATGAGCCGGGCATGGTCACGAGCCTTGGTTGGATCCACCGATTTTCCTATTCGAATCCTAAGGATACCCCTTAAGCACATCAATTCCACAGATCGTGGGCATGATCTCAGTACGGGTTATCCTAGGGATTCGATAGGATCAACCAAAATACTCCCCTAAATCCCTAATTCAACGTTGGGATCCAGATCTACATCTTCCCCCAAGGATCTTAGGGCTAACCCATCAACCCTAGAAAGATCTACTCACTTATGGCGTTGTTGACAGATAAAAACACAATATTTAGAGATGAAAACATCATGGCAATTGATAGAATTAAGATTAAAAACTTACAGCGAGAGATGAAGAAAATAGACGAGAAATAGATCCGACAAAGAACGAAAATTCCCAATACGCAATAGCAATAGAGCACCAAAACAATAATCAAATAATTTTGATCCAAAAGTCTCCAAAAGTTTAATCTAAAATCTAACAATTAATCTCCAATTTTTCGCCACTCTAAAACGTATTCAAAACCCAGAATTCAATCCCCCCAAAGTGACGGCCGCTCCCAGAATGTTTACCCATAAACTGCGCAGCAGCCGCTTGTAAAACATTTCCAAAAATGGCCTCGACAGAGTGAGTGACTCGGTCGAGTAATTCATTGCTCGGTCTATCGCTCGGTCCGAGCAGCTGAACTGCTCGACCGAGCATGACAGGAAATCGTAATCCTCCAAATTCTTTACTCTGCTTGCATGGGCCGAGTCGGCACTGCTCGGTCGAGTAGGAGGTTGCTCAGACCGAGCAGCCAACTGCTCGGTTGAGTAGTGATCGAACAGCAGCCGTTGACAGATTTTAGCACAAATTTCACCTTGCTCAGTCGAGTAGAGTGTCCTGCTCGGTCGAGTAAGTATCAAACATATTTTGGCAGAATTTCAGCACTGCAGCATCATCTTGCAGAAATTCTCCAGTGCTCATCCGACCTCCGATTAGCGCGTTCTTAGTGGAGTTCGAACCGTCTTGAAGTTTACTATCTAGAAAAAATATCAGAAAAATAGTGAACAATCCCATGTGATAGCAAATTTAGAAATAGTGCACAGCTGTCCTGTTTCCAACACTTCGGGTCACTTGATTCCCTCGCCGCATCATATCTCGATCGAGCGACCTTCTCTCTTGCCCCTTCCTTGCTCAAGTATTCTTTTTTGGCACCTCGAACATGTCATTATGAGTCTCATTGGTGCTCTCATGTCGCCGATTGTCTTATTGACTCCAAATAGCTCCAATATCGCCCCAAATACCTAAAATGGACATAAACGCTCCGAAAGTCATATTATTCCAAATAATAGCGTAAAAGTGTATGAAATATGTAAATGAGCAATCATTTTGACGTGTAATCATTTAGATAAAATGTGGAATATAATGACACATCAAACCCCCCCAAGCTTACCTCTTACTCGTCCTCGAGGAAGACTAGTAAGAAGCGAACACAGGAGATGGATACAAGGGAGATGCGAGGTGGTGGTGTGTAATGGAGACAGGGGGTTCAATCTTAAATTCAAAAAATACAAGACCCCGAGATATGCAAGACCTCGTGAACACACGTCAATATGAAATTAGAACACATATACACAACAAATACGTAAGTCTCGCTCAAATTAAAATAACGTGGATTTCAATAAATAAAATGAACTTGATAAGCAATAAAAAGAGATTAGAGTTATATCATGTAATAGCTTATCATGCAATATACTAAGTTCACAGAAATGAAACCAATGTTCACAACTCATTCTCTAAGCAGAGTAATATGTCATGATCAAACGTTTTCAAGCATGCGTGGTATTTTGCTATACTTCATGAAATGAATTTAGCATATTCAATCAAGGTAAGGCATCACCACACTACGACCATTTCATGGCTTCTACAACCCCTCAACTTTGCCATGTCTTTGTTCTATATAGAAACGGAGATAAGGATATGAGATTTTTGTAGTTTTATATTGTTTTTGGCTATATGAATATTTCATATGCATTTTTCTTTCTTTGTATACACGAGATAACTCAATAAATACAAGAAGTGGCCTATGCATCCCAGACCAGACAGTCTTAGGGCATTAGGTTACGAAGAACCCATAGGGCCTTTTATTCAGGATTTTTGTTTGATTTTTGCATTTTTGGGATTTTTGCAAACTCACGTAAACGCAATGGAATGCAAAATATGATCAAAGATCATTTATTGGCTATGCACAAAAGAAAAAGAAAAGGTATAGAATTTAGCCATGGCTCGGTTTCAGGAATCCTAATCATCACTACTTTTGTTGTCAGGGGGGTTATCTTATCTCTTTTGAATCACTAAACATCCATGAAGCAATAAAAGTATCAATCAAATCACGCAGGAGTCAAATAATTTTCAGATTTTGATTCATTCATGTTTAGCCTAACTGTTTCGAGAATGTGGTTGTGAAACTATGGATTCCACTATGAAAAAGCATATTAACAAAGATACACTAATCAAGGAATCGAACTCTAACAGATATTAAAGTTCATAAAAAAATAAATTCATGATATTTCATAGAAAATAAAGCATATGAGACATAAATATAGAAGTGGACATGGTTCAAATGGAAATTTTGAAGTGTGTTTCACGATGAAGCAAAGTGCGTGCACTATTCACTCCCCCAAGCTTAAACATCACATTGTCCTCAATGTGCGTATAAGGGGGCCACTCAATAAAATAGTTTCTCTCCCCAAGCTTAAACATCACATAAAAATTGGGGAGAGATGCCAAATAAGTGCCAAATACAAGGGTGGGCATGGTGATAAATAATGGGTGGTGTGCAAAATATAATTGAGCCATCATATGGAGTGAATTCATTAAACTAAAAAACATATAAAATCATATACTGTCCTCTCGCTGCCGAGAGCTAGATACATGATTATTTAAGTAACGACTCGCTCTCGGGTGCCCGTTACTTATTTGATATTTGCGCAGATCCTGCAGTTAACCAGTGAAACCAAAATAGCCATGATGCAGAGATGTACAAAAATACCCAAATAGTGTCCAATTATTACAATCCATACTGTACAAATGTTTCAACAATGATACATGAAAGAGACGAAAGAGAGTGACTCTGACCATAGCTCCCACACTTACTCTACAATGAGTTACCCCAAACCCCAGTGTCATGTGTATTGATTACATGCTTTCTTACGACATATTCCTTTAGCAATTTAACAGAAGTATATAGCGAAAAATAAAACTGAAAGCTGCGGTCTCAGGGTCGAATTCTGGCGCTATCAACTTGAGAGCATCTACCTCCATATGTACATCGTCTGCGGTGCCACGGAGATGGAATCGTTGGTAAGTCACAACAATTCTAAATAAAGAAAAGAAGCAGTGCACAAGTATGACAAAAGTAACTACGTACAAGCAGACCAGAGTGAAAAGTAAAGTATTGAGCAACAGCTGTACACAGCTGAGTAGTAAAAGTAAACAGAACTGAAAGGAGAGAATAATTGAACTGTGGTAGTGCAAGTGTAAATCAGGCTAAGCAAGTGAAACAAAGTACTGGTAACTGCACATGTGTGGTAGGTAAAGTACTTGTAATGCATGAAGTAAAAGGTGGTCGTGTAAGTACGAAAAGTAACGTGAAAGAGCAAACATGGTGATAGCAATGGTGGGACTATTAGGCATGAACTGTAAGCAATTAACATGCAGAGTATTGAACACGACATCCAATCAATGGTTATTTGTTGTTGGCATTAATTACACTATGTGATGTGACTCATGTAGGAAAGTATGATATGAAACCATGGGTCATCTCCATTGCCACGCGGAGCAAATCTCCGACGTCAACTGCAACATACTTTGAAAACGAGAGGAGACGAGACGAGAGAGTGTGACTCCGTTCATAGCTCCCACACTTTCCCTACAATGAGTTACCCTAAACCCCAGTGTCATGTGTATCAATTACATACTTTCTTACGAGATATTCCTTTAGCAATTTAACGAGATATTCCACGAGATATTTCACAAAATATTCCATGAGATTTCCATCAAACATTCCACATGATGTCTTTAGTTCCTTGTTTACGATGATAGTAAAGCTAGGTTCACTGGTAGATTTTCTTAAAGTAAAGCAAGGTGGATGCTAGCAAATTTGATGATAAAGACAAGTCCAACAAACATGGAACACAAAAATTGTTGTTTTAAAAGTTTGTACGAGGAAACTATCTACTTTTCTAAATCTAGAATCCATTGTGAATTACTAATTTCGAGCTCGTCGTGGCAAGATGAGGTTGGACCCAGAGAATCTGGTGTACGAAGATTGATACCTGCAAACACAAGAAACAATCGGTTAAAGCACATAATATTTTCTATTTAACTAACCGATCGTTTTGATTTTTAAAACCGATTAAAACGGTGTTGAAAAACGTTTCAAATTTTTCTTAGGCTAAATATGATGAAAATAATTTTACTGCAAGAGGAAATAATTTTCAGAAGCCTCTGTTAATTTTTATAATTTTCAGAAGCTCAAAAATAACTTTAAAACCCCAATTTATTTAAGTAACGTGAACCTTCTGTAATTTCTTCTGGGTGCAATACAAGTCGGAAATACTCGAATGAGCAGTCAAAACGACCGTATCAAAGAGTACTATAACATATATTTTTATCACGTATCAGTGTACGTGAAAATAAAGAGTTACATATTTTATAATGAATTAGACGTATTTAATTCTTAGGCTAAAAATAATTCTGGAAAAAGTAAGCGTTTGATCGAGATAAAACTAGTGCCATTGGATCCAGAATATTATTTTCGATTTTCTGAAGCTAGCCTCACATTTTTCTGGGCCCTATATTTTAAGTTATGGATTTAAAACCATAATACCCATTTATTAATTAATAAAATACAGCATAAATACGAAATGCGTTTTCGTATTATTCTTAATACGTTCAAAATTAATGCTCACCCGCCTTCGTTCTCTCGCTTGCAGCTCCAGAGGAGGGCGGGCCGTTCAACTTCGACGTCGGATGGGGCGGTGACCTCTGGCGGCGGCGGCGATGGGACGACGTCGGAGGGCGGAAGCGACACCGGTTGTGAGTCTCGGGTAGCCCAGGTGGCAGTCGAAGAGGAGGGGAGCGGGCGTGGCTCTTGTCGGCGTCATCGGCGTCGAGCTGGGCTTGTGAGGTGTTGGCGAGCGAAGGCGAAGAGTGGAGCTCGGGGAATTGCAGTCGGAGCTCTGATGGCAATGTCGGAGGGCAAGGGCGACGGAGGTGTGCTGGCGCTGTCGTGGTGGCGGAGCGGGGGTCTCGTGGCGGTGGACAGCGGTTAAGCCCTCCGGGCGAGAGAGAGAGAGAGAGAGAGAGAGAGAGAGAGAGAGAGAGAGGGAGGGAGGGAGCGCGAGAGTTGTGGGTTGGAGAGCGGAAAAATATTAACGGCCTGGGTTTAAAATGAAACGGGGAGAGAGAGAGAGAGGGGGGGTGGGGGTTAAAATGAAAGAGGGTGGGGGTTTTAAACGCAAGCAAGAAAGAGAGAGAGAGAAGTGAGATGCTGTGGATCAAAATGAAAGGGGGGTAGATGTTGGATCCGAGCTACCAAAGTCGGTGGGGTAGACACGGGTTAGATTAGGTGGGAAGTTAATTACGGTAATTAAGTAGGTGAAAGATGTAATTAATAAAATACTTAGGAACATGAAATTACAATTTTGCCCCTACTAGCAAATGTGTCTGAAAAATTACGAAAACATACCCACGGGATCGTATCGTCGCGAGGATCACGAATACGAAGTCCGTTGCAGAGTTTGAGCTACGAGGATACTAGTTTTAGGCCAACACATTTAAAAAGCGGGTTTGCGGGTTCAAGGTTGAAACGATATCAGAAAATTACGAAATTAATGTAGGGAGCCCTAAATGATCAGAGGATGTTACTGTAGAAATTTGAAAATGTTTTGAAGAAGTTTGAATAGAAAATAAATTCATTAAGCCAAAACGGTATTAACTGAAAATGAATTTTTATCAAAATTGTTTTGAGTATTTGATGAAATCTGAATCTACTGAAATACATTATAATTAGTCTAGTACTTCAAAATATTTTTATAAGAAATTAGAAATCAGTTTTGTTATAAAACTCTTGAAGAAAATTTTCAAATGTTAAAAATATATTTAGTACGTAAATGAAGTGTTGAAAAAAATACAGGTCGTTACAATTTAAAGCATAGAATACTACACTACTAGATTGATATCACCTGTAGCAAAAGGCAGGTCCAATATCTTTGCCAGTGCAGGCAGCTGCTCTATCTGCACTTTCCGTGGCTCCGCCGGGTGCGTATCTCTATGGGCTCCATCAGATTCCAGCAATGCGGCTTCCAGCATCTCTCCAAGGACTCCACATGTACCCTATAAGAGACAAGCCACATCAATCTGATGTGAAATATCTTTCCCCAAAATAAAATTTTTCCAAAGAAGATCGTCAAAAGAAATATGTAAGGTAAAAAAGGTAGACGATTCTTCCCTGAAAATACATCTCCGCTCTCATGTACCACGACAGGCAGTTTCTTGTCGTTTGTCTCAGGCTTTTCAGGCTGCTCTGGCATATGAGTATGGGTCTCATCAGGCAAATCCTTTTAGTTGTCGATGGAAGGATGAGGTGGCTGTGGAGGCTCAACTGAAGGTGGACATCACTAGGGATCCTTATGAATATCTGTGTCCTCGTCCCAATGCACGACCTCCTCGGTGACAGGCTCTGGCTACGTGGGTATGTAAGTGAATGTGTCGCCCTTCATTGTACCTGAATTATCCCAAGATTGCTCTATTGTACCTGAATAGTCAAAAACAACAACCTGGAAAAGACATCAGTGGTACAAGAAAAAGAGATAATGATAAAGCAGGTGCCAGGGAAAATATATCTCTCTTCCTTTTATTTCTTTTTTTTGTTTTTTGTTTAAATTTTTTTCGCAGTCTAATCAACCTAATTTTGGTAAATAGATAATATGGCGGAACGCCTCCCCGACAACGGCAGCATAAACTTGATCGGCCCGGAATCAACTCCGAAACGATGTCGTTTACCGCAAGCGCACGGTATAGTGGCAAGCGGGTATCGAACACGGGGAAGCGGTGCTATACTACCTATCTACTCCTAGGTTGAGTTAGAATTGCGGGTTTATTGGTGGATGTGGAGTATGGAAGGTCATAGTGGTGATGGATGTGAGGGTTGTGTCACTCAACGTTGCAAATATGGGGACTAGGGCGTTAGGAATCACCGCTAAGAACATCGGGGATCGACGTTAGAATAGAATCCTTAAGTTGCATTAGGGTTAGGGGATTAATCTCCCAATTTGTACCACTCTCATGGGCAAGAATTGCGAGATATTTCGGTGGCTCTCATTGACGCAATAGCGGTAGCCGTCAACGTAGCGATATAGTTCGTCGGGATCCCCTCAAGGCACGAGCCGGGCATGGTCACGAGCCTTCGTTGGATCCACCGATTTTCCTATTCGAATCCTAAGGATACCCCTTAAGCACATCAATTTCACAGACCGTGGGCATGATCTCTGTACGGGTTTTCCTAGGGATTCGGTAGGATCAACCGAAATACTTCCCTAAATCACTAATTCAACATAGGGATCCAGATCTACGTCCTCCCCGAGGATCTTAGGGCTAACCCATCAACCCTAGAAAGATCTACTCACTCATGGCGTTGTTGACAGATAAAAACACAATATTTAGAGATGAAAACATCATGGCAATTGATAGAATAAAGATTAAAAACTTACAGCGAGAGATAAAGAAAATAGACGAGAAATAGATCCAATGAAGAACGAAAATTCCCAATACGCAATAGCAATAGAGCACCAAAACAATAATCCAATAATTTCGATCCTAAAGTCTCCAAAAGTTGAATCTAAAATCTAACTATTAATCTCCAATTTTTCGCCTCTCTAAAACGTATTCAAAACTCAGAATTCAATCCCCCCAAAGTGACGGCCGCTCCTAGAATGTTTACCCAAAAATGCGCAACAGTCGCTTGCAAAACATTTCCAAAAATGGCCTCGACAGAGTGGGTGACTCGGTCGAGTAATTCGTTGCTCGGTTGGTCGCTCGGTCCGAGCAGCGGAACAGCTCGACCGAGCATGACAGGAAATCGTAATCCTCCAAATTCTTTACTCTGCCTGCACGGGCCGAGTCGGCACTTCTCGATCGAGTAGGAGGTTGCTCGGACCGAGCAACCAACTGCTCGGTCGAGCAGTAATCGAACAGGAGCCGTTGACAGATTTCAGCACAAATTCACCTTGCTCGGTCTAGTAGAGTGTCCTGCTCAGTCGAGTAGGTATCAAACAGATTTCAGCAGAATTTCAGCAGTGCAGCATCATCGTGCAGAAATTCCCCAGGGCTCATCAAACCTCCGATTGGCACGTTCTTGGTGACATTGGAACCGTCTTGAAGTCTACTACCTCGAAAAAATATCAGAAAAATAGTGAAAAATCGCAGGTGATAGAACATTTAGAAATAGTGCACAGCTGTCCTGTTTCCAGCACTTCGAGTCGCTCGATTCCTTCGCCGCATCATTCTCGATCGAGCGACCTTCTCTATTGCCCCTTCCTTGCTCCAGTATTCTTCTTTGGCACCTCAAGCATATCATCATGAGTCTCATTGGTGCTCTCACGTCGCCGATTGTCTTATTGACTCCAAATTGCTCCAATATCGCCCCAAATCGCTGAAATGGACATAAACGCTCAGAAAGTCATATTATTCCAAAAAATAGCGTAAAAGCATATGAAATATGTAAATGAGAAATAATTTTGACGTGTAATCATTTAGATAAAATGTGGAATATAATGACACATCAAAATCCCCCCAAGCTTACCTCTTACTCGTCCTCGAGGAAGACTAGTAAGAAGCGAACACGGGAGATAGAGACAATGGATATGCGAGGCGGTGGCGTGTAATGGAGACAAGGGATTCATTATTAAATTCAAAAAAGACAAGACCCCAAGATATGCAAGACCTCGTGAACACACGTCAATATGAAATTAGAACACATATACACAACAAATACGCAATTCTCGCTCAAATTAAAATAACGTGGATTTCAATAAATAAAATGAACTTGATAAGCAATAAAAAGAGATTAGAGTTATATCATGTCATAGCTTATCATGCAATATACTAAGTTCACAGAAATGAAACCAATGTTCACAACTCATTCTCAAAGAAGAGTAATATGTCATGATCAAACGTTTTCAAGCATGCGTGGTAGTTTGTTATACTTCATGGAATGAATTTAGCAAATTCAATCAAGGTAAGGCATCACCACAGTACGACCATTTCAAGGCTCCTAGAACCCCTCAACTTTGCCATGTCTTTGTTCTATATAGAAATGGAGATAAGGATACGGGATTTTTGTAGTTTTATATTGTTTTTGGCTCTATGAATATTTCATATGTATTTTTCTTTCTTTGTATACTCGAGATAACTCAATATATACAAGAAGCGGCCTATGCATCCCAGACGAGACGGTCTTAGGGCATTAGGTTACGAAGAACCCCTAGAGCCTTTTATTCAAGATTTTTGTTTGATTTTTGCATTTTTGGGATTTTTGCAAACTCACGTAAACGCAATGGATTGCAAAATATGATCAAAGATCATTTATTGGCTATTCACAAAAGAAAAAAGGTATATAATTTAGACATGGCTCGGTTTCAGGAATCCTAATCATCACTACTTTGGTTGTCGTGGGGTTATCCTATCTCTTTTGAATCACTAAACATCCATGAAGCAATAGAAGTATCAATCAAATCACGCAGGAGTCAAATAAATTTCAGATTTTGATTCATTGATTTTTAGCTTAAATGTTGCGAGAATGTGGTTGTGAAACTATCGATTCTACTATGAAAAAGCATATTAACAAAGATACACTAATCAAGGAATCAAACTCTAACCTAACAGATATCAAAGTTCATAAAAAAATAAATCCAATATATTTCATAGAAAATAAAGCATATGAGACATAAATATAGAAGTGGACATGGTTCAAATGGAAATTTCGAAGTGTGTTTCACGATGAAGCAAAGTGCGTGCACTATGCACTCTCCCAAGCTTAAACATCACATTGTCCTCAATGTGTGTATAATATAAATAGAGGACAACGACAAGATAGGGGGGCCACTCAATAAAATAGCTTCTCTCCCCCAAGCTTAAACATCACATAAAAATTTGGGAGAGATGCCAAATAAGCGCCAAATACAAGGATGTGTACAGTGATAAATAATGGGTGGGTTGCAAAATATAATTGAGCCATCATATGGGGTGAATTTATTATACTAAAACAAATATAAAATCATATACGGTCATCTCGCTACCGAGAGGATACATGATTATTTAAAGCATAGAATCCTACACTACTAGATTGGTACCACCTGTAGCAAAAGGCGGGTCCAATTTCTTTGCCGGTGCAGGCAGCTGCTCTATCTGCACTTTCTGTGGCTCCGCCGGGTGCATATCTCCACGTGCTCCATCAAATTCCAGCAATGCGGCTCCCAGCATCTCTCCAAGGACTCCGCCTGTACCCTGCAAGAGACAAGACGCATCAATCTAATGTGTAATATCTTTTCCCAAAATTAAATTTTTCCAAAGAAGATCGTCAAAAGAAATATTTAAGGTAAAAATAGGTAGACGATTCTTCCCGGAAAATACATCTCCGCTCTCATGTACTGCGACATGCAGTTCTTTGTCGTTCGTCTCAGGCTTTGCAGGCACCTCTGGCATATGAGTATGTGTCTCATCAAGCAAATCCTTTTCGTTGTCGATGGAAGGATGAGGTGGCTGTGGAGGCTCAACTGAAGGTGGGCATCACTCGAGATCCTTATGAACATCTGTGTCCTCATCCCAATGCACGACCGCCTCGGTGACAGGCTCTGTCTCCGTGGGTATGGAAGTGAATGTGTCGCCCTTGGATGCATCGTGTATGTCAGCCGTTGTCTCCTCAGATGTGGAAGTATCAATGTCCTCAGCCTCTCCCTCGAGCTCATAATATGAAAGGCACTTGTTGATTTCGGCCATATCTTTCTGCCAACAATCATGTGACTCATTCAGCATAGCACTGACAGTTGTGCTCTCCTCTACCGATGCCATGAATTCATTAAGTGTCAAATTGAGAGGATGGTCAGTACTCAAGAGATAGACACGGCTTTCGTAGGGCATGTGTCCCTCCATGTCACAAGATTCGCAGTAAGCATAGAACTCTGGGTAGTGGTCACATCCTTCCATCCGATAGTACGGGTCATGTGGATGATATTCGTGGTCTTCCATAGGAATCTTATACTGCTTTGAAAAATCATCGCCAGAATTATCCCAGGATTGCTCCATTGTACCTGAATAGTCAAAAACAACAACCTGGAAAAGTCATCAGTGGTACAAGAAAAAGAGATAATGATAAAGCAGGTGCCAGGGAAAATATATATCTCTTCATTTTTTTTCTTTTTTTGTTTTTTGTTTAAATTTTTTTTCGCAGTCTAATTAACCTAATTTTGGTAAATAGATAATATGGCGGAACGCCTCTCTGGAAACGGCACCATAAACTTGATCGGCCCGGAATCAACTTCGAAACGATGTCGTTTACCGCAAGCGCATGGTATAGTGGCAAGCGGGTATCGAACACGGAGAAGCAGTGCTATACTACCTATCTACTCCTAGGTTGAGTTAGAATTGCGGGTTTATTGGTGGATGTGGAGTATGGAAGGTCATAGTGGTGATGGATGTGAGGGTTGTGTCACTCAACATTGCAAATATGTGAACTAGGGCGTTAGGAATCACCGCTAAGAACATCGGGAATCGACGTTGGAATAGAATCCTTACGTTGCATTAGGTTTAGGGGATTAATCTCCCAATTTGTACCACTCTCATGGGCAAGAATTGCGAGATATTTCGGTGGCTCTCATTGACGCAATAGTGGTAGCTGTCAACGTAGTGATATAGTTCGTCGGGGATCCCCTCAAGGCACGAGCCGGGCATGGTCACGAGCATTCGTTGGATTCACCGATTTTCCTATTCGAATCCTAAGGATACCCCTTAAGCACATCAATTTCACAGACCATGGGCATGATCTCAGTACGGGTTTTCTTAGGGATTCGATAGGATCAACCGAAATACTTCCCTAAATCCCTAATTCAACATAGGGATCCAGATTTACGTCCTCTCCTAAGATCTTAGGGTTAATCCATCAACCCTAGAAAGATCTACTCACTCATGGCGTTGTTGACAAATAAAAACACAATATTTAGAGATGAAAACATCATGGCAATTGATAGAATAAAGATTAAAAACTTACAGCGAGAGATAAAGAAAATAGACGAGAAATAGACCCGATGAAGAACGAAAATTCCCAATACGCAATAGCAATATAGCACCAAAACAATAATCCAATAATTTCGATCCAAAAGTCTCCAAAAGTTGAATCTAAAATCTAATAATTAATCTCCAATTTTTCGCCTCTCTAAAACGTATTCAAAACTCAGAATTCAATCCCCCCAATGTGACGGCCGCTCCTAGAATGTTTACCCAAAAAATGCGCAACAGCCGCTTGCAAAAAATTTCCAAAAATGGCCTCGACAGAGTGGGTGACTCGGTCGAGTAATTCGTTGCTCGGTCGGTCGCTCGGTCCGAGCAGCGGAACTGCTCGACCGAGCACGACAGGAAATCGTAATCCTCCAAATTCTTTACTCTGCCTGCACGGGCCGAGTCGGCACTTCTCGATCGAGTAAGAGGTTGCTCGGACCGAGCAACCAACTGCTCGGTCGAGCAGTAATCGAACAGCATCCATTGACAGATTTCAGCACAAATTTCACCTTGCTCGGTCGAGTAGAGTGTCCTACTCGGTCGAGTAGGTATCAAACAGATTTCAGCAGAATTTCAGCACTGCAGTATCATCGTGCAGAAATTCCCCAGGGCTCATCTAACCTCCGATTGGCACGTTCTTGGTAGCATTGGAACCGTCTTGAGTCTACTACCTGGAAAAAATATCAGAAAAATAGTGAAAAATCACAGGTGATAGAACATTTAGAAATAGTGCACAGCTATCCTATTTCCAGCACTCGAGTCGCTCGATTCCTTCGCCGCATCATATCTTGATCGAGCGACCTTCTCTATTGCCCCTTCCTTGCTCCAGTATTCTTCTTTGGCACCTCAAGCATATCATTATGAGTCTCATTTGTGCTCTCACATCTCCGCTTGTCTTATTGACTCCAAATTGCTCCAATATCGCCCCATATCGCTGAAATGGACATAAATGCTCCGAAAGTCATATTATTCCAAATAATAGCGTAAAAGTGTATGAAATATGTAAATGAGAAATAATTTTGATGTGTAATCATTTAGATAAAATGTGGAATATAATGACACATCAAAATCCCCCAAGCTTACCTCTTACTCGTCCTCGAGGAAGACTAGTAAGAAGCGAACACGGGAGATGGAGACAATGGATATGCGAGGTGGTGGCGTGTAATGGAGACAAGGGATTCATTATTAAATTCAAAAAATACAAGACCCCAAGATATGCAAGACCTCGTGAACACACGTCAATATGAAATTAGAACACATATACACAACAAATACGTAAGTCTCGCTCAAATTAAAATAACGTGGATTTCAATAAATAAAATGAACTTGATAAGCAATAAAAAGAGATTAGAGTTATATCATGTCATAGCTTATCATGCAATATACTAAGTTCACAGAAATGAAACCAATGTTCACAACTCATTCTCAAAGCAGAGTAATATGTCATGATCAAACGTTTTCATGCATGCGTGGTATTTCGTTATACTTCATGGAATGAATTTAGCAAATTCAATCAAGGAAAGGCATCACCACAGTACGACCATTTCAAGGCTCCTAGAACCCCTCGACTTTGCCATGTCTTTGTTCTATATAGAAATGGAGATAAGGATACGAGATTTTTGTAGTTTTATATTGTTTTTGGCTCTATGAATATTTCATATGTATTTTTCTTTCTTTGTGTACTCGAGATAACTCAATATAAACAAGAAGCGGCCTATGCATCCCAGACCAGTCGGTCTTAGGGCATTAGGTTACGAAGAACCCCTAGGGCCTTTTATTCAAGATTTTCGTTTGATTTTTGCATTTTTGTGATTTTTGCAAACTCACGTAAACGCGATGGATTGCAAAATATGATCAAAGATCATTTATTGGCTATTCACAAAAGAAAAAAGGCATAGAATTTAGAAATGGCTCGGTTTCAGGAATCCTAATCATCACTACTTTGGTTGTCGTGGGGTTATCATATCTCTTTTGAATCACTAAACATCCATGAAGCAATAGATTTATCAATCAAATCACGCAGGAGTCAAATAAATTTCAGATTTTGATTCATTCATTTTTAGCTTAACTGTTTCGAGAATGTGGTTGTGAAACTATCGATTCTACTATGAGAAAGCATATTAACAAAGATACACTAATCAAGGAATTAAACTCTAACCTAACAGATATCAAAGTTCATAAAAAAATAAATCCAAGATATTTCATAGAAAATAAAGCATATGAGACATAAATATAGAAGTGGACATGGTTCAAATGGAAATTTCGAAGTGTGTTTCACGATGAAGCAAAGTGCGTGCACTATGCACTCCCCCAAGCTTAAACATCACATTGTCCTCAATGTGTGTATAATATAAATAGAGGACAACGAAAAGATAGGGGGGCCACTCAATAAAATAGCTTCTCTCCCCCAAGCTTAAACATCACTTAAAAATTGGGGAGAGATGCCAAATAAGCGCCAAATACAAGGATGGGTATAGTGATAAATAATGGGTGGGTTGCAAAATATAATTGAGCCATCATATGGGGTAAATTTATTAAACTAAAAAACATATAAAATCATATACGGTCATCTCGCTACTGAGAGGATACGTGATTATTTAAAGCATAGAATCCTACACTATTAGATTGGTACCACCTGTAGCAAAAGGCGGGTCCAATGTTTTTGCCGGTTCAGGCAGCTGCTCTATCTGCACTTTCCGTGACTCCACCGGGTGCATATCTCCACGTGCTCCATCAGATTCCAGCAATGCGGCTCCCAGCATCTCTCCAAGGACTCCGCCTGTACCCTGCAAGAGACAAGCCGCATCAATCTGATGTGTAATATCTTTTCCCAAAATTAAATTTTTCCAAAGAAGATCGTCAAAAGAAATATGTAAGGTAAAAATAGGTAGACGATTCTTCCCGGAAAATACATCTCCGCTCTCATGTACTGCGACATGCAGTTCTTTGTCGTTCGTCTCAGGCTTTGCAGGCACCTCTGGCATATGAGTATGTGTCTCATCAAGCAAATCCTTTTTGTTGTCGATGGAAGGATGAGGTGGCTGTGGAGGCTCAACTGAAGGTGGGCAGCACTCTGGATCCTTATGAACATCTGTGTCCTCATCCCAATGCACGACCGCCTCGGTGACAGGCTCTGGCTCCGTGGGTATGGAAGTGAATGTGTCGCCCTTGGATGCATCGTGTATGTCAGCCGCTGTCTCCTCAGATGTGGAAGTATCAATGTCCTCAGCCTCTCCCTCGAGCTCATAATATGAAAGGCACTTGTTGATTTCGGCCATATCTTTCTGCCAACAATCATGTGACTCATTCAGCATAGCACTGACAGTTGTGCTCTCCTCTACCGATGCCATGAATGCATTAAGTGTCAAATTGAGAGGATGGTCAGTACTCAAGAGACAGACACGGCTTTCGTAGGGCATGTGTCCCTCCATGTCACAAGATTCGCAGTAAGCATAGAACTCCAGGTAGTGGTCACATCCTTCCATCCGATAGTACGGGTCATGTGGATGATATTCGTGGTTTCCATAAGAATCTTATACTGCTTTGAAAAATCATCGCCTGAATTATCCCAAGATTGCTCCATTGTACTTGAATAGTCAAAAACAACAACCTGGAAAAGACAACAGTGGTACAAGAAAAAGAGATAATGATAAAGCAGGTGCCAGGGATAATATATATCTCTTCATTTTTTTTCTTTTTTTGTTTTTTGTTTAAATTTTTTTTTGCAGTCTAATCAACCTAATTTTGGTAAATAGATAATATGGCAGAACGCCTCTCTGGCAACGGCACCATAAACTTGATCGGCCCGGAATCAGCTTTGAAACGATGTCGTTTACCGCAAGCGCACGGTATAGTGGCAAGCGGGTATCGAACATGGGGAAGCGGTGCTATACTACCTATCTACTCCTAGGTTGAGTTAGAATTGCAGGTTTATTGGTGGATGTGGAGTATGGAAGGTCATAGTGGTGATGGTGTGAGGGTTGTCACTCAATGTTGCAAATATGGGGACTAGGGCGTTAGGAATCACCGCTAAGAACATCGGGGATCGATGTCGGAATAGAATCCTTACGTTGCATTAGGGTTAGGGGATTAATGTCCCAATTTGTACCACTCTCATGGGCTAGAATTGCGAGATATTTCAGTGGCTCTTATTGACGCAATAGTGGTAGCCGTCAACGTAGCGATATAGTTCGTCGGGGATCCCCTCAAGGCCCGAGCCGGGCATGGTCACGAGCCTTCGTTGGATCCACCGATTTTCCTATTCGAATCCTAAGGATACCCCTTAAGCACATCAATTTCACAGACCGTGGGCATGATCTCAGTACGGGTTTTCCTAGGGATTCGGTAGGATCAACCGAAATACTTTCCTAAATCCCTAATTCAACATAGGGATCCAGATCTACGTCCTCCCCAAGGATCTTAGGGGTAACCCATCAACCCTAGAAAGATCTACTCACTCATGGCGTTGTTGACAGATAAAAACACAATATTTAGAGATGAAAACATCATGGCAATTGATAGAATAATGATTAAAAACTTATAGCGAGAGATAAAGAAAATAGACGAGAAATAGATCCAATGAAGAACGAAAATTCCCAATACGCAATAGCAATAGAGCACCAAAACAATAATCCAATAATTTCGATCCAAAAGTCTCCAAAAGTCTAATCTAAAATCTAATAATTAATCTCCAATTTTTCGCCTCTCTAAAACGTATTCAAAACTCAGAATTCAATCCCCCCAAAGTGACGGCCGTGTTGGATCTGGATCCTAGCCAAGAGGGGGGTGAATAGGCTAATAAAAAATTCTCATGCAACCCACGAGAAATCACACGCAGTTAAAAGCACAACCAGAGTAATGAAAAGCAGACACAAAGTACACAGCAGATTTACCCTGGTTCGGTCGTCCCAACGACCTACTCCAGCCCCCAAAGCTAATACTAGATTGAATAGTGCAATAGGTACAAAGTCAAAAGTTAGAGCACGCTCAGAGCACCCTCTACGCCTCTACACTCGCCAGACTCTCAGTACCCCACACACAGTGTTTCCTCTCACTATCAATCCTAGCAAAGCTTTCTACCAGCTAGTCCCAAACTAGCTGGGTCCTACTTGTCTAGTCCAAACTAGACAAGTCCCAAAATAGTCCACAAAAATAGGTAAAGTTTCCCCTACAGAGAACGTTACACTAAGACACAAATAAAAGAGTTTAAGGGTTTAGAAATGCTCAGTTTGTGTCCGTGTAGGCGTCTCTGTCAATCAGCACGTCGTCAGCTCCAATCTGACGCAAACGGTGTCTCAATCTGACTCCTGGATTGCAAGATACACACTGGTCTGTGTATAAAGAAATTCAGTTCAAATTAATCTTCGGTCTGTGCGCTCAGCAGATCACTTAAATAATGTGGTCGGTGTAGTAAGCAATGCAGTTCATCTCTTTTAATTCACGGGCCGTGCGCAAAGCAATTTTAATATTTCTCGCCACGTCAGCCCGATCGAATGAAAAGTATTTCGTTTCGAAATCTTTATATCCTCAATCGCAGCCGTCGGTTTCTTTTCCTTCCGTGATCGTGTGGATCACCTGTCGCCACGTCAACATGATTTGTGTTCGCTTTGATTTACTTCGTCTTCTCGCACGAGGGGATGCACACGTCACGTTCTCTTCTCCGCTTCGTTCTAGGGCATGCAGGGTTCGATTCTTCGAGCGGAGCTGATCTTCGGCAACGGCAGCCTCTCTTCTCCATAGTGCTTTCGTCCTTGACTGCAGGAGCAATCCCGACGGCGTAAGGCATTCGACTGTGGTGAATGGCTTCTCCGACGACGACGACTTGAGTGCAGACTTCACAGCAACGCGGCGATGAGCTCCTCAGTGGCTTCTTCGTCTTCGGCAGCGGGCTCCGGCGAATGCGACAGATTCACTGCTTCGATGTCTCCTTCTTGTGCAGCGGTGATCTCTCCAACTTCGACGGAGGCCTGCTTCTGTCGGGATCTCGACGGTCTCTTCGTCTTCCGTAATGACGTGCAGCGATGATCTTCACGGCGACACCCGCTTCGAACTCGACGGTGATGACTATCTCAACGGCGACGACGTATTCTCTTTTGACAACGACGAGCGGATAGACTCGAGTTCTTCTACGGCGAGTGTGATGTACGGCGGAGATGCTCCTCGAAGGCGACGACGAGCTCTTCGTTTGTAATGGCACTGCTCCTTTCGACGATGTAGATGACGATGGCAATCAGCTCCGGTGGCGACTCCTCTCAGACGATATGATGAGACCGGCACAAAGAGCTTGTCGACGGCGAGAAAGAAAAGGAACGTCGGTGAACGTCGGTGAGATCTCTTCTGCTTTGGCCTTGAGAGATGTGGGCGGTTGTAGGCTTTGTTAGATGTTGGTGCTTTAGGAATAGAGATAGGGTTTCGTGAACTCTTGGTCTTTGGAGATGATATGAAGGCTTGGTCCTTTTTTGCTACTTGGGGTTGTCTGCCCCCTTTTTTTGTTGGCTGCTCTCCTTTTGTTGCCGCAATGTATATTGTGGAGAGAGTTTTTTTTTCTTATGGCCCGCACTCTATTTTTTTGATAGCCGCACAAATTAACCCTAGGATGATGCCCTATATATATATATATATATAGTAGGACTAGGGTTTTTGAAACTAGTAGTTGGGTCATGGATAGGATCCCTAGGTTTTAGAAAAGATTTGAAGCAATCTTTGTATAGGAATCCTGAAGAGATAATGTATTTGAATAGGAGAATTGGGTAGAACAAATAGATTTGATGAAATCCCTTTGGAATTCAAATATTCGTAAATCGTACTAAAAGATTTGATCAAGCCCATCTCATCCCCATCTCATCCCATATTGGACCAAGTCCAAATTTTGCTCTTCATTGACCAAGTCACACTTCTTTGTGCACAAACACTCCATCTCTCCCAATGTGCTATACGAATAGCAAATCCGCCAAATATCGAAAGTATATCATTTTGCCAAGCCTGAAACATACTGAGCACACACATTAGATATACCGACACGTTTGTCATCATCAAACCAAGATCCTAGATCGTTGCTTCCAACAATCTCCCCCTTTTGGTGATGACAAACCCACAAAAGATTTGATCAATAGAAATGAGTGTGTGAAGTGTGTTGAAGGGTGTAATGCAATATAAATCATGAGATGAATATTCAAGCACTACAACATGGCATGCACAATCTAATAACAAATACAATAGCATGCTCCCCCTTCTCTCAAGCTCCCCCTTCAACATTATTTTTCATGCTCCCCCTTCAACAAATAATACCGACAAATCGTCGACAAATCTTTTCTTTCTCCCCCTTTGTAATCACCAAAAGTGGATCAATGAAGCCACAAAAATACCATGCAAAAATAAATCATTATTAGAAGTAGCGTGCAATTTGCATGAGTATTCCAAATAATGGGCAAGTCAAGTTCATAAAATTGCATACCAAGACTTCTCCACCTTTGTGTAAGTGAAAGGATATAGACAATAAAGTGCAAGAGGAGATTCAATATCAGAAAATCAACCAAAACAATCCACATTTTCCATTTTTCATGAATATTGCTAGGGTTGACTTTTCCCACCTCATGAAAGATGAGTTCAAGTTACCGAACCCCGAAACATAGCCTAAAAGGACTTTTAAATGTGGGGTGGCATTGCTTGACGAGTTATATACACCAACGCTAATGATTACCCATGTAGCACAAGTTGGATACTCGTGTGTTGTGTTTTAGCCATGAAGCGTATCCATTTTTCATACGGAGCAAATATCGTTTTTTTTTAAATTCTTCTGTGCTCAATTTTAATTCATGGATAAACACATCATATCCCTTAGAAATTTCAGAAATTAATCATTCCTACATTCACTTTCCATTATTCTTCAAAAGAATCTCCAAAAGCACTAAAAAGTCAAATATCGTGAAAGTGCAAATGTAGGTGTAGAAGTCAAGTTCGAAACTTATGAGACACGTCATGGCTACTAAAAGAATAACATCATGTTCATGTAGCTACAACAATAATGAATTGACTTCTCCAAGGGATAGAATTGATCATTCATACAATATCACTCAAGGGATTCAAAAGGGGATTCAATAAGCACTCATTTTTTTTATTTTTCAATTTTTTTTTCAGAAATAAAAACATTAAAAATCATCCATGCAAGCACACAAAACAAAATAAATCAAGCACACAAAAAATCTATGAAGATATGCAATGCAATGCAAAGAGGGATAGAAAATTATACCTTCTCGTCGCTTTTTGACGAAGGAGCTAAAAGAATGAAACATTGAGTTTATTGCTCCTCGTCAAAACTCCATCACACCTACATGAAAGGTGTTAAGTGTGACCTTGGAATCCAACAAGGTCCACTAGTGTTAGCCAATATTGTTTTAGGAACCCACACTTGTTTAAACTTGATTTTAGTGTTCCTAAATTTACAATAGTATGAAGTATGGCCTACACTATCACAAGTAAAGCACTTTGCATATAAGTTCTTCGCAATAGACGGTGCATTGTGGAACTTCTTGAATTTTTTCTTTTCAACGTTTTTCAGACCAAAACCAAGTCCTCTTCTATTATTGCCATATAATTGATTCTCTAAAATAGTGTCCAACGATTGTTTTCCGGTAGAGAATTTCTTAATGGCCAATTCAAGATTGGAGACTTTGGTTTTCAACAATTTATTTTCTTCCACAAGCAATGTGCATTTACTTATAAAAGCTCTCTTGTTTTCCTCTTCCTTCTTTTCAAATTCAACCATTTTTCTTTTAAAATCATTATCCAACATGCAGAATTTATCATTAAGCTCTCTAATAACATAGTCTTTTTCAGTTTCGAGCTTAATCAAATCAAGTTTAAGCATGCTAATATTATTCATCAAGGAAGGACAAGAGAGTCAAGGTGATTCATCATTAAAACTGGATTTTTCCTTTTTCAGAATATCAATAGTAGAGTCACGTGCAACAATATCAATTTTGAGTTTTTCAATCTCTTTAGACATTTCATATTCAGATTGTTGCATTTCAAAGTTCTCATTTTGATAATCATCTATAGTGGATTCAAGCTCTACTATTTTATCTTGCATTTCTTTACAAAGAGTGAGGAGTTCAGTTTTACTACCAGAAGTTACATCATTGTGTATTCCCATCAATGCCATGCATGAATGGGCTTCGTGTTCCTCCTCCTCGCTCTCAGCTTCGCTATCCATGTCCCAAGTAAGCACCTTGGATTCCCTTTTCTTTAGCTACCTGAGTTGTCTCATGTGGGCAATCCCGCATTCGATGTCCTCTTTTCTTGCATTTAAAACAAGTCATTCTATTAGTAGTATTCTGATCATAATTTTGCTTAGAAGACTGAAAAAAGTTAGAGTGATTAAACCTGGGTGCCATTTCTGCTCTTCCTTGCTTGGTCTGGACAAACTTTCTGAAATTTCTGACCATTAGAGCTATGTCTTCATCATCATCTTCACTTTCGTCAGCTTTCAGAGCAAGTGGCTTGGTAGCTTTCTCTTTTTCCTCAGGTTTCTCCCTTTCATCAATATTTTGCAATTCAAGCTCGTGGGACATTAGATCACCTATCAAGTCCTCCACCCTCATCTGCGATAGCTCCTTTGCTTCTTGGATGGCAGTGACTTTAGGCCTGAAAGAGCTTGGCAGTGCTCTTAATATCTTTCTCACCTGCTCAAGGCTAGAATATGGCTTACCGAGTGAACTAGACTTGTAGACAATGTTGGTGAACCTCGCAAACATTTCTGATATCGTCTCTGATGGTAGCATGCGAAATCCCTCATATTCCGTGCTCAGAAGTGCAAGTCTAGACTCCTTCACCTGTGACGTTCCCTCGTGCGTCACCTCCAAAGTATGACATATTTCCTGCGCAGTTAGACAATGTGAGATACGATTGAATTCAGATTTATCTAATGCACAAATAAGAGCATTCATAGCTTTAGCATTTAAATAATAAAGCTTCCAATCATTATCATCCCACTTATCATCAGGTTTAGGCATCTCAGTATTTTCAATTTTGATAACAGGTGATTTATATCCTTTTTCAACAATTTGCCAAGCTTTATAATCAATAGAAATAAGATAGATTTTCATACGATTTTTCCAGTAAGCATAATCTCCTCCATTAAATCTAGGTGGTCTGGAAATAGACTGACCCTCAGCAAAAGCACTATCAATGTGGTCCATGGTCAAACTAGGCTAGATCTACTAAACTGGCTCTGATACCACTTGTTGGATCTGGATCCTAGCCTAGAGGGGGGTGAATAGGCTAATAAAAAATTCTCGTGCAACCCACGAGAAATCACACGCAGTTAAAAGCACAACCAGAGTAATGAAAAGCAGACACAAAGTACACAGCAGATTTACCCTGGTTCGGTCGTCCCAACGACCTACTCCAGCCCCCAAAGCTAATACTAGATTGAATAGTGCAAAAGGTACAAAGTCACAAGTTAGAGCGCGCTCAGAGCACCCTTTACGCCTCTACACTCGCCAGACTCTCAGTACCCCACACACAGTGTTTCCTCTCACTATCAATCCTAGCAAAGCTTTCTACCAGCTAGTCCCAAACTAGCTGGGTCTCACTTGTCTAGTCCCAACTAGACAAGTCCCAAAATAGTCCACAAAAATAGGTAAAGTTTCCCCTACAGAGAACGTTATACTAAGACACAAATAAAAGAGTTTAAGGGTTTAGAAATGCTCAGTTTGTGTCCGTGTAGGCGTCTCTGTCAATCAGCACGTCGTCAGCTCCAATCTGACGCAAACGGTGTCTCAATCTGACTCCTGGATTGCAAGATACACACTGGTCTGTGTATAAAGAAATTCAGTTCAAATTAATCTTCGGTCTGTGCGCTCAGCAGATCACTTAAATAATGTGGTCGGTGCAGTAAGCAATGCAGTTCATCTCTTTTAATTCACGGGCCGTGCGCAAAGCAATTTTAATATTTCTCGCCACGTCAGCCCGATCGAATGAAAAGTATTTCGTTTCGAAATCTTTATATCCTCAATCGCAGCCGTCGGTTTCTTTTCCTTCCGTGATCGTGTGGATCACCTGTCGCCACGTCAACATGATTTGCGTTCGCTTTGATTTACTTCGTCTTCTCACACGAGGGGATGCACACGTCACGTTCTCTTCTCCGCTTCGTTCTAGGGCATGCAGGGTTCGATTCTTCGAGCGGAGCTGATCTTCGGCAACGGCAGCCTCTCTTCTCCATAGTGCTTTCGTCCTTGACTGCAGCAGCAATCCCGACGGCGTAAGGCATTCGACTGTGGTGAATGGCTTCTCCGACGACGACGACTTGAGTGCAGACTTCACAGCAACGCGGTGATGAGCTCCTCAGTGGCTTCTTCGTCTTCGGCAGCGGGCTCCGGCGAATGCGACAGATTCACTGCTTCGATGTCTCCTTCTTGTGCAGCGGTGATCTCTCCAACTTCGACGGAGGCCTGCTTCTGTCGGGATCTCGACGGTCTCTTCGTCTTCCGTAATGACGTGCAGCGATGATCTTCACGGCGACACCCGCTTCGAACTCGACGGTGATGACTATCTCAACGGCGACGACGTATTCTCTTTTGACAACGACGAGCGGATAGACTCGAGTTCTTCTACGGCGAGTGTGATGTACGGCGGAGATGCTCCTCGAAGGCGACGACGAGCTCTTCGTTTGTAATGGCACTGCTCCTTTCGACGATGTAGATGACGATGGCAATCAGCTCCGGTGGCGACTCCTCTCAGACGATATGATGAGACCGGCACAAAGAGCTTGTCGACGGCGAGAAAGAAAAGGAACGTCGGTGAACGTCGGTGAGATCTCTTCTGCTTTGGCCTTGAGAGATGTGGGCGGTTGTAGGCTTTGTTAGATGTTGGTGCTTTAGGAATAGAGATAGGGTTTCGTGAACTCTTGGTCTTTGGAGATGATATGAAGGCTTGGTCCTTTTTTGCTACTTGGGGTTGTCTGCCCCCTTTTTTTGTTGGCTGCTCTCCTTTTGTTGCCGCAATGTATATTGTGGAGAGAGTTTTTTTTTCTTATGGCCCGCACTCTATTTTTTTGATAGCCGCACAAATTAACCCTAGGATGATGCCCTATATATATATATATATATATATATATATATATATATATATATAGTAGGACTAGGGTTTTTGAAACTAGTAGTTGGGTCATGGATAGGATCCCTAGGTTTTAGAAAAGATTTGAAGCAATCTTTGTATAGGAATCCTGAAGAGATAATGTATTTGAATAGGAGAATTGGGTAGAACAAATAGATTTGATGAAATCCCTTTGGAATTCAAATATTCGTAAATCGTACTAAAAGATTTGATCAAGCCCATCTCATCCCCATCTCATCCCATATTGGACCAAGTCCAAATTTTGCTCTTCATTGACCAAGTCACACTTCTTTGTGCACAAACACTCCATCTCTCCCAATGTGCTATACGAATAGCAAATCCGCCAAATATCGAAAGTATATCATTTTGCCAAGCCTGAAACATACTGAGCACACACATTAGATATACCGACACGTTTGTCATCATCAAACCAAGATCCTAGATCGTTGCTTCCAACAATCTCCCCCTTTTGGTGATGACAAACCCACAAAAGATTTGATCAATAGAAATGAGTGTGTGAAGTGTGTTGAAGGGTGTAATGCAATATAAATCATGAGATGAATATTCAAGCACTACAACATGGCATGCACAATCTAATAACAAATACAATAGCATGCTCCCCCTTCTCTCAAGCTCCCCCTTCAACATTATTTTTCATGCTCCCCCTTCAACAAATAATACCGACAAATCGTCGACAAATCTTTTCTTTCTCCCCCTTTGTAATCACCAAAAGTGGATCAATGAAGCCACAAAAATACCATGCAAAAATAAATCATTATTAGAAGTAGCGTGCAATTTGCATGAGTATTCCAAATAATGGGCAAGTCAAGTTCATAAAATTTCATACCAAGACTTCTCCACCTTTGTGTAAGTGAAAGGATATAGACAATAAAGTGCAAGAGGAGATTCAATATCAGAAAATCAACCAAAACAATCCACATTTTCCATTTTTCATGAATATTGCTAGGGTTGACTTTTCCCACCTCATGAAAGATGAGTTCAAGTTACCGAACCCCGAAACATAGCCTAAAAGGACTTTTAAATGTGGGGTGGCATTGCTTGACGAGTTATATACACCAACGCTAATGATTACCCATGTAGCACAAGTTGGATACTCGTGTGTTGTGTTTTAGCCATGAAGCGTATCCATTTTTCATACGGAGCAAATATCGTTTTTTTTTAAATTCTTCTGTGCTCAATTTTAATTCATGGATAAACACATCATATCCCTTAGAAATTTCAGAAATTAATCATTCCTACATTCACTTTCCATTATTCTTCAAAAGAATCTCCAAAAGCACTAAAAAGTCAAATATCGTGAAAGTGCAAATGTAGGTGTAGAAGTCAAGTTCGAAACTTATGAGACATGTCATGGCTACTAAAAGAATAACATCATGTTCATGTAGCTACAACAATAATGAATTGACTTCTCCAAGGGATAGAATTGATCATTCATACAATATCACTCAAGGGATTCAAAAGGGGATTCAATAAGCACTCATTTTTTTTATTTTTCAATTTTTTTTTCAGAAATAAAAACATTAAAAATCATCCATGCAAGCACACAAAACAAAATAAATCAAGCACACAAAAAATCTATGAAGATATGCAATGCAATGCAAAGAGGGATAGAAAATTATACCTTCTCGTCGCTTTTTGACGAAGGAGCTAAAAGAATGAAACATTGAGTTTATTGCTCCTCGTCAAAACTCCATCACACCTACATGAAAGGTGTTAAGTGTGACCTTGGAATCCAACAAGGTCCACTAGTGTTAGCCAATATTGTTTTAGGAACCCACACTTGTTTAAACTTGATTTTAGTGTTCCTAAATTTACAATAGTATGAAGTATGGCCTACACTATCACAAGTAAAGCACTTTGCATATAAGTTCTTCGCAATAGACGGTGCATTGTGGAACTTCTTGAATTTTTTCTTTTCAACGTTTTTCAGACCAAAACCAAGTCCTCTTCTATTATTGCCATATAATTGATTCTCTAAAATAGTGTCCAACGATTGTTTTCCGGTAGAGAATTTCTTAATGGCCAATTCAAGATTGGAGACTTTGGTTTTCAACAATTTATTTTCTTCCACAAGCAATGTGCATTTACTTATAAAAGCTCTCTTGTTTTCCTCTTCCTTCTTTTCAAATTCAACCATTTTTCTTTTAAAATCATTATCCAACATGCAGAATTTATCATTAAGCTCTCTAATAACATAGTCTTTTTCAGTTTCGAGCTTAATCAAATCAAGTTTAAGCATGCTAATATTATTCATCAAGGAAGGACAAGAGAGACAATGTGATTCATCATTAAAACTGGATTTTTCCTTTTTCAGAATATCAATAGTAGAGTCACGTGCAACAATATCAATTTTGAGTTTTTCAATCTCTTTAGACATTTCATATTCAGATTGTTGCATTTCAAAGTTCTCATTTTGATAATCATCTATAGTGGATTCAAGCTCTACTATTTTATCTTGCATTTCTTTACAAAGAGTGAGGAGTTCAGTTTTACTACCAGAAGTTACATCATTGTGTATTCCCATCAATGCCATGCATGAATGGGCTTCGTGTTCCTCCTCCTCGCTCTCAGCTTCGCTATCCATGTCCCAAGTAAGCACCTTGGATTCCCTTTTCTTTAGCTACCTGAGTTGTCTCATGTGGGCAATCCCGCATTCGATGTCCTCTTTTCTTGCATTTAAAACAAGTCATTCTATTAGTAGTATTCTGATCATAATTTTGCTTAGAAGACTGAAAAAAGTTAGAGTGATTAAACCTGGGTGCCATTTCTGCTCTTCCTTGCTTGGTCTGGACAAACTTTCTGAAATTTCTGACCATTAGAGCTATGTCTTCATCATCATCTTCACTTTCGTCAGCTTTCAGAGCAAGTGGCTTGGTAGCTTTCTCTTTTTCCTCAGGTTTCTCCCTTTCATCAATATTTTGCAATTCAAGCTCGTGGGACATTAGATCACCTATCAAGTCCTCCACCCTCATCTGCGATAGCTCCTTTGCTTCTTGGATGGCAGTGACTTTAGGCCTGAAAGAGCTTGGCAGTGCTCTTAATATCTTTCTCACCTGCTCAAGGCTAGAATATGGCTTACCGAGTGAACTAGACTTGTAGACAATGTTGGTGAACCTCGCAAACATTTCTGATATCGTCTCTGATGGTAGCATGCGAAATCCCTCATATTCCGTGCTCAGAAGTGCAAGTCTAGACTCCTTCACCTGTGACGTTCCCTCGTGCGTCACCTCCAAAGTATGACATATTTCCTGCGCAGTTAGACAATGTGAGATACGATTGAATTCAGATTTATCTAATGCACAAATAAGAGCATTCATAGCTTTAGCATTTAAATAATAAAGCTTCCAATCATTATCATCCCACTTATCATCAGGTTTAGGCATCTCAGTATTTTCAATTTTGATAACAGGTGATTTATATCCTTTTTCAACAATTTGCCAAGCTTTATAATCAATAGAAATAAGATAGATTTTCATACGATTTTTCCAGTAAGCATAATCTCCTCCATTAAATCTAGGTGGTCTGGAAATAGACTGACCCTCAGCAAAAGCACTATCAATGTGGTCCATGGTCAAACTAGGCTAGATCTACTAAACTGGCTCTGATACCACTTGTTGGATCTGGATCCTAGCCTAGAGGGGGGTGAATAGGCTAATAAAAAATTCTCGTGCAACCCACGAGAAATCACACGCAGTTAAAAGCACAACCAGAGTAATGAAAAGCAGACACAAAGTACACAGCAGATTTACCCTGGTTCGGTCGTCCCAACGACCTACTCCAGCCCCCAAAGCTAATACTAGATTGAATAGTGCAAAAGGTACAAAGTCACAAGTTAGAGCGCGCTCAGAGCACCCTTTACGCCTCTACACTCGCCAGACTCTCAGTACCCCACACACAGTGTTTCCTCTCACTATCAATCCTAGCAAAGCTTTCTACCAGCTAGTCCCAAACTAGCTGGGTCTCACTTGTCTAGTCCCAACTAGACAAGTCCCAAAATAGTCCACAAAAATAGGTAAAGTTTCCCCTACAGAGAACGTTATACTAAGACACAAATAAAAGAGTTTAAGGGTTTAGAAATGCTCAGTTTGTGTCCGTGTAGGCGTCTCTGTCAATCAGCACGTCGTCAGCTCCAATCTGACGCAAACGGTGTCTCAATCTGACTCCTGGATTGCAAGATACACACTGGTCTGTGTATAAAGAAATTCAGTTCAAATTAATCTTCGGTCTGTGCGCTCAGCAGATCACTTAAATAATGTGGTCGGTGCAGTAAGCAATGCAGTTCATCTCTTTTAATTCACGGGCCGTGCGCAAAGCAATTTTAATATTTCTCGCCACGTCAGCCCGATCGAATGAAAAGTATTTCGTTTCGAAATCTTTATATCCTCAATCGCAGCCGTCGGTTTCTTTTCCTTCCGTGATCGTGTGGATCACCTGTCGCCACGTCAACATGATTTGCGTTCGCTTTGATTTACTTCGTCTTCTCGCACGAGGGGATGCACACGTCACGTTCTCTTCTCCGCTTCGTTCTAGGGCATGCAGGGTTCGATTCTTCGAGCGGAGCTGATCTTCGGCAACGGCAGCCTCTCTTCTCCATAGTGCTTTCGTCCTTGACTGCAGCAGCAATCCCGACGGCGTAAGGCATTCGACTGTGGTGAATGGCTTCTCCGACGACGACGACTTGAGTGCAGACTTCACAGCAACGCGGTGATGAGCTCCTCAGTGGCTTCTTCGTCTTCGGCAGCGGGCTCCGGCGAATGCGACAGATTCACTGCTTCGATGTCTCCTTCTTGTGCAGCGGTGATCTCTCCAACTTCGACGGAGGCCTGCTTCTGTCGGGATCTCGAC
The DNA here is from genome assembly GCA_030789695.1 of Scilla litardierei. Classification (NCBI taxonomy): domain Eukaryota; kingdom Viridiplantae; phylum Streptophyta; class Magnoliopsida; order Asparagales; family Asparagaceae; genus Scilla; species Scilla litardierei. The sequence goes on from CM061133.1 coordinate 124,871,085, forward strand.
GGTCTCTTCGTCTTCCGTAATGACGTGCAGCGATGATCTTCACGGCGACACCCGCTTCGAACTCGACGGTGATGACTATCTCAACGGCGACGACGTATTCTCTTTTGACAACGACGAGCGGATAGACTCGAGTTCTTCTACGGCGAGTGTGATGTACGGCGGAGATGCTCCTCGAAGGCGACGACGAGCTCTTCGTTTGTAATGGCACTGCTCCTTTCGACGATGTAGATGACGATGGCAATCAGCTCCGGTGGCGACTCCTCTCAGACGATATGATGAGACCGGCACAAAGAGCTTGTCGACGGCGAGAAAGAAAAGGAACGTCGGTGAACGTCGGTGAGATCTCTTCTGCTTTGGCCTTGAGAGATGTGGGCGGTTGTAGGCTTTGTTAGATGTTGGTGCTTTAGGAATAGAGATAGGGTTTCGTGAACTCTTGGTCTTTGGAGATGATATGAAGGCTTGGTCCTTTTTTGCTACTTGGGGTTGTCTGCCCCCTTTTTTTGTTGGCTGCTCTCCTTTTGTTGCCGCAATGTATATTGTGGAGAGAGTTTTTTTTTCTTATGGCCCGCACTCTATTTTTTTGATAGCCGCACAAATTAACCCTAGGATGATGCCCTATATATATATATATATATATATATATATATATAGTAGGACTAGGGTTTTTGAAACTAGTAGTTGGGTCATGGATAGGATCCCTAGGTTTTAGAAAAGATTTGAAGCAATCTTTGTATAGGAATCCTGAAGAGATAATGTATTTGAATAGGAGAATTGGGTAGAACAAATAGATTTGATGAAATCCCTTTGGAATTCAAATATTCGTAAATCGTACTAAAAGATTTGATCAAGCCCATCTCATCCCCATCTCATCCCATATTGGACCAAGTCCAAATTTTGCTCTTCATTGACCAAGTCACACTTCTTTGTGCACAAACACTCCATCTCTCCCAATGTGCTATACGAATAGCAAATCCGCCAAATATCGAAAGTATATCATTTTGCCAAGCCTGAAACATACTGAGCACACACATTAGATATACCGACACGTTTGTCATCATCAAACCAAGATCCTAGATCGTTGCTTCCAACAATCTCCCCCTTTTGGTGATGACAAACCCACAAAAGATTTGATCAATAGAAATGAGTGTGTGAAGTGTGTTGAAGGGTGTAATGCAATATAAATCATGAGATGAATATTCAAGCACTACAACATGGCATGCACAATCTAATAACAAATACAATAGCATGCTCCCCCTTCTCTCAAGCTCCCCCTTCAACATTATTTTTCATGCTCCCCCTTCAACAAATAATACCGACAAATCGTCGAAAAATCTTTTCTTTCTCCCCCTTTGTAATCACCAAAAGTGGATCAATGAAGCCACAAAAATACCATGCAAAAATAAATCATTATTAGAAGTAGCGTGCAATTTGCATGAGTATTCCAAATAATGGGCAAGTCAAGTTCATAAAATTTCATACCAAGACTTCTCCACCTTTGTGTAAGTGAAAGGATATAGACAATAAAGTGCAAGAGGAGATTCAATATCAGAAAATCAACCAAAACAATCCACATTTTCCATTTTTCATGAATATTGCTAGGGTTGACTTTTCCCACCTCATGAAAGATGAGTTCAAGTTACCGAACCCCGAAACATAGCCTAAAAGGACTTTTAAATGTGGGGTGGCATTGCTTGACGAGTTATATACACCAACGCTAATGATTACCCATGTAGCACAAGTTGGATACTCGTGTGTTGTGTTTTAGCCATGAAGCGTATCCATTTTTCATACGGAGCAAATATCGTTTTTTTTTAAATTCTTCTGTGCTCAATTTTAATTCATGGATAAACACATCATATCCCTTAGAAATTTCAGAAATTAATCATTCCTACATTCACTTTCCATTATTCTTCAAAAGAATCTCCAAAAGCACTAAAAAGTCAAATATCGTGAAAGTGCAAATGTAGGTGTAGAAGTCAAGTTCGAAACTTATGAGACATGTCATGGCTACTAAAAGAATAACATCATGTTCATGTAGCTACAACAATAATGAATTGACTTCTCCAAGGGATAGAATTGATCATTCATACAATATCACTCAAGGGATTCAAAAGGGGATTCAATAAGCACTCATTTTTTTTATTTTTCAATTTTTTTTTCAGAAATAAAAACATTAAAAATCATCCATGCAAGCACACAAAACAAAATAAATCAAGCACACAAAAAATCTATGAAGATATGCAATGCAATGCAAAGAGGGATAGAAAATTATACCTTCTCGTCGCTTTTTGACGAAGGAGCTAAAAGAATGAAACATTGAGTTTATTGCTCCTCGTCAAAACTCCATCACACCTACATGAAAGGTGTTAAGTGTGACCTTGGAATCCAACAAGGTCCACTAGTGTTAGCCAATATTGTTTTAGGAACCCACACTTGTTTAAACTTGATTTTAGTGTTCCTAAATTTACAATAGTATGAAGTATGGCCTACACTATCACAAGTAAAGCACTTTGCATATAAGTTCTTCGCAATAGACGGTGCATTGTGGAACTTCTTGAATTTTTTCTTTTCAACGTTTTTCAGACCAAAACCAAGTCCTCTTCTATTATTGCCATATAATTGATTCTCTAAAATAGTGTCCAACGATTGTTTTCCGGTAGAGAATTTCTTAATGGCCAATTCAAGATTGGAGACTTTGGTTTTCAACAATTTATTTTCTTCCACAAGCAATGTGCATTTACTTATAAAAGCTCTCTTGTTTTCCTCTTCCTTCTTTTCAAATTCAACCATTTTTCTTTTAAAATCATTATCCAACATGCAGAATTTATCATTAAGCTCTCTAATAACATAGTCTTTTTCAGTTTCGAGCTTAATCAAATCAAGTTTAAGCATGCTAATATTATTCATCAAGGAAGGACAAGAGAGACAATGTGATTCATCATTAAAACTGGATTTTTCCTTTTTCAGAATATCAATAGTAGAGTCACGTGCAACAATATCAATTTTGAGTTTTTCAATCTCTTTAGACATTTCATATTCAGATTGTTGCATTTCAAAGTTCTCATTTTGATAATCATCTATAGTGGATTCAAGCTCTACTATTTTATCTTGCATTTCTTTACAAAGAGTGAGGAGTTCAGTTTTACTACCAGAAGTTACATCATTGTGTATTCCCATCAATGCCATGCATGAATGGGCTTCGTGTTCCTCCTCCTCGCTCTCAGCTTCGCTATCCATGTCCCAAGTAAGCACCTTGGATTCCCTTTTCTTTAGCTACCTGAGTTGTCTCATGTGGGCAATCCCGCATTCGATGTCCTCTTTTCTTGCATTTAAAACAAGTCATTCTATTAGTAGTATTCTGATCATAATTTTGCTTAGAAGACTGAAAAAAGTTAGAGTGATTAAACCTGGGTGCCATTTCTGCTCTTCCTTGCTTGGTCTGGACAAACTTTCTGAAATTTCTGACCATTAGAGCTATGTCTTCATCATCATCTTCACTTTCGTCAGCTTTCAGAGCAAGTGGCTTGGTAGCTTTCTCTTTTTCCTCAGGTTTCTCCCTTTCATCAATATTTTGCAATTCAAGCTCGTGGGACATTAGATCACCTATCAAGTCCTCCACCCTCATCTGCGATAGCTCCTTTGCTTCTTGGATGGCAGTGACTTTAGGCCTGAAAGAGCTTGGCAGTGCTCTTAATATCTTTCTCACCTGCTCAAGGCTAGAATATGGCTTACCGAGTGAACTAGACTTGTAGATAATGTTGGTGAACCTCGCAAACATTTCTGATATCGTCTCTGATGGTAGCATGCGAAATCCCTCATATTCCGTGCTCAGAAGTGCAAGTCTAGACTCCTTCACCTGTGACGTTCCCTCGTGCGTCACCTCCAAAGTATGACATATTTCCTGCGCAGTTAGACAATGTGAGATACGATTGAATTCAGATTTATCTAATGCACAAATAAGAGCATTCATAGCTTTAGCATTTAAATAATAAAGCTTCCAATCATTATCATCCCACTTATCATCAGGTTTAGGCATCTCAGTATTTTCAATTTTGATAACAGGTGATTTATATCCTTTTTCAACAATTTGCCAAGCTTTATAATCAATAGAAATAAGATAGATTTTCATACGATTTTTCCAGTAAGCATAATCTCCTCCATTAAATCTAGGTGGTCTGGAAATAGACTGACCCTCAGCAAAAGCACTATCAATGTGGTCCATGGTCAAACTAGGCTAGATCTACTAAACTGGCTCTGATACCACTTGTTGGATCTGGATCCTAGCCTAGAGGGGGGTGAATAGGCTAATAAAAAATTCTCGTGCAACCCACGAGAAATCACACGCAGTTAAAAGCACAACCAGAGTAATGAAAAGCAGACACAAAGTACACAGCAGATTTACCCTGGTTCGGTCGTCCCAACGACCTACTCCAGCCCCCAAAGATAATACTAGATTGAATAGTGCAAAAGGTACAAAGTCACAAGTTAGAGCGCGCTCAGAGCACCCTTTACGCCTCTACACTCGCCAGACTCTCAGTACCCCACACACAGTGTTTCCTCTCACTATCAATCCTAGCAAAGCTTTCTACCAGCTAGTCCCAAACTAGCTGGGTCTCACTTGTCTAGTCCCAACTAGACAAGTCCCAAAATAGTCCACAAAAATAGGTAAAGTTTCCCCTACAGAGAACGTTATACTAAGACACAAATAAAAGAGTTTAAGGGTTTAGAAATGCTCAGTTTGTGTCCGTGTAGGCGTCTCTGTCAATCAGCACGTCGTCAGCTCCAATCTGACGCAAACGGTGTCTCAATCTGACTCCTGGATTGCAAGATACACACTGGTCTGTGTATAAAGAAATTCAGTTCAAATCTATTTAATCTTCGGTCTGTGCGCTCAGCAGATCACTTAAATAATGTTGTCGGTGCAGTAAGCAATGCAGTTCATCTCTTTTAATTCACGGGCCGTGCGCAAAGCAATTTTAATATTTCTCGCCACGTCAGCCCGATTGAATGAAAAGTATTTCGTTTCGAAATCTTTATATCCTCAATCGCAGCCTTCGGTTTCTTTTCCTTCCGTGATCGTGTGGATCACCTGTCGCCACATCAGCACGATTTGCGTTCGCTTTGATTTACTTCGTCTTCTCGCACGAGGGGATGCACACATCAACGTTCTCTTCTCCGCTTCGTTCTAGGGCATGCAGGGTTCGATTCTTCGAGCGGAGCTGATCTTCGGCAACGGCAGCCTCTCTTCTCCGTAGTGCTTTCGTCCTTGACTACAGCAGCAATCCCGACGGCGTAAGGCGTTCGACTGCGGTGAATGTCTTCTCCGGCGACGACGACTTGAGCGCAGAATTCACAGCAACGCGGCGATGAGCTCCTCAGTGGCTTCTTCGTCTTCGGCAGCGAGCTCCGGCGAATGCGACAGATTCACTACTTCGACGTCTCCTTCTTGTGCAGCGGTGATCTCTCCAACTTCGACGGAGGCCTGCTTCTGTCAGGATCTCGACGGTCTCTTCGTCTTTCGTAATGACGTGCAGCGATGATCTTCACGGCTACACCCGCTTCGAACTCGACGGTGATGACTATCTCAACGGCGACGACGTATTCTCTTTTGACAACGACGAGCGGATAGACTCGAGTTCTTCTACGGCGAGTGCGATGTACGGCGGAGATGCTCCTCGAAGGCGACGACGAGCTCTTCGTTTGTAATGGCACTGCTCCTTTCGGCGATGTAGATGACGATGGCAATCAGCTCCGGTGGCGACTCCTCTCAGACGATATGATGAGACTGGCACAAAGAGCTTGTCGACGGCGAGAAAGAAAAGGAACGTCGGTGAACGTCGGTGAACGTCGGTGAGATCTCTTCTGCTTTGGCCTTGAGAGATGTGGGCGGTTGTAGGCTTTGTTAGATGTTGGTGGCTTAGGAATAGAGATAGGGTTTCGTGAACTCTTGGTCTTTGGAGATGATATGAAGGCTTGGTCCTTTTTTGATACTTGGGGTTGTCTGCCCCCTTTTTTTTGTTGGCTGCTCTCCTTTTGTTGCCGCAATGTATATTGTGGAGAGAGTTTTTTTTTCTTATGGCCCGCACTCTATTTTTTTGATAGCCGCACAAATTAACCCTAGGATGATGCCCTATATATATATATATATAGTAGGACTAGGGTTTTTGAAACTAGTAGTTGGGTCATGGATATGATCCCTAGGTTTTAGAAAAGATTTGAAGCAATCTTTGTATAGGAATCCTGAAGAGATAATGTATTTGAATAGGAGAATTGGGTAGAACAAATAGATTTGATGAAATCCCTTTGGAATTCAAATATTCGTAAATCGTACTAAAAGATTTGATCAAGCCCATCTTATCCCCATCTCATCCCATATTGGACCAAGTCCAAATTTTTCTCTTCATTGACCAAGTCACACTTCTTTGTGCACAAACACTCCATCTCTCCCAATGTGCTATACGAATGGCAAATCCGCCAAATATCGAAAGTATATCATTTTGCCAAGCCTGAAACATACTGAGCACACACATTAGATATACCGACACGTTTGTCATCATCAAACCAAGATCCTAGATCGTTGCTTCCAACAGGCCGCTCCAAGAATGTTTACCCAAAAAATGCGGAACAGCCGCTTGCAAAACATTTCCAAAAATGGCCTCGACAGAGTGGGTGACTCGGTCGAGTAATTCGTTGCTCGGTCGGTCGCTCGGTCCGAGCAGCGGAACTGCTCGACCGAGCATGACAGGAAATCGTAATCCTCCAAATTCTTTCCTCTGCCTGCACGGGCTGAGTCGGCACTGCTCGATCGAGTAGGAGGTTGCTCGGACCGAGCAACCAACTGCTCGGTCGAGCAGTAATCGAACAGAAACCGTTGACAGATTTCAGCACAAATTTCACCTTGCTCGGTCGAGTGAAGTGTCATGCTCGGTCGAGTAGGTATCAAACAGATTTCAGCAGAATTTCAGCACTGCAGCATCATCGTGCAGAAATTCCCCAGGGCTCATCCAACCTCCGATTGGCATGTTCTTGGTGGCATTGGAACCGACTTGAAGTCTACTACTTGGAAAAAATATCATACAAATAGTGAAAAATTACAGGTGATAAAACATTTAGAAATAGTGCACAGCTGTCCTGTTTCCAGCACTTCGAGTCGCTCGATTCCTTCGCCGCATCATATCTCGATCGAGCGACCTTCTCTATTGCCCCTTCCTTGCTCCAATATTCTTCTTTGGCATCTCAAGCATATCATCATGAGTCTCATTGGTGCTCTCACATCGTCGATTGTCTTATTGACTCCAAATTGCTCCAATATCTCACCAAATCACTGAAATGGACATAAACGCTCCGAAAGTCATATTATTCTAAATAATAGCGTAAAAGCGTTTGAAATATGTAAATGAGAAATAATTTTGACGTGTAATAATTTAGATAAAATGTGGAATATAATGACACATCAAAATCCCCCAAGCTTATCTCTTACTCGTCCTCGAGGGAGACTAGTAAGAAGAGAACACGGGAGATGGAGACAATGGATATGCGAGGCAGTGGCGTGTAATGGAGACAAGGGCTTCAATCTTAAATTCAAAAAAGACAAGACTCCAAGATATGCAAGACCTCGTGAACACACGTCAATATGAAATTAGAACACATATACACAACAGATACGTAAGTCTCGCTCAAATTAGAATAACGTGGATTTCAATAAATAATATGAACTTGATAAGCAATAAAAAGAGATTAGAGTTATATCATGTCATAGCTTATCATGCAATATACTAAGTTCACAGAAATGAAACCAATGTTCACAACTCATTCTCAAAGCAGAGTAATATGTCATGATCAAACGTTTTCAAGCATGCGTGGTAGTTTGTTATACTTCATGGAATGAATTTAGCAAATTCAATCAAGGTAAGGCATCACCACAGTACGACCATTTCAAGGCTCCTAGAACCCCTCAACTTTGCCATGTCTTTGTTCTATATAGAAATGGAGATAAGGATACATGATTTTTGTAGTTTTATATTGTTTTTGGCTCTATGAATATTTCATATGTATTTTTCTTTCTTTGTATACTCGAGATAACTCAATATATACAAGAAGCGGCCTATGATCCCAGACCAGTCAGTCTTAGGGCATTAGGTTACGAAGAACCCTTAGGGCCTTTTATTCAAGATTTTTGTTTGATTTTTGCATTTTTGGGATTTTTGCAAACTCACGTAAACGCGATGGATTGCAAAATATGATCAAAGATCATTTATTGGCTATTCACAAAAGAAAAAAAGGTATAGAATTTATACATGGCTCGGTTTCAGGAATCCTAATCATCACTACTTTGGTTGTCGTGGGGTTATCCTATCTCTTTTGAATCACTAAACATCCATGAAGCAATAGAAGTATCAATCAAATCACGCAGAAGTCAAATAAATTTCAGATTTTGATTCATTCATTTTTAGCTTAACTGTTTCGAGAATGTGGTTGTGAAACTATCGATTCTACTATGAAAAAGCATATTAACAAAGATACACTAATCAAGGAATCAAACTCTAACCTAACAGATATCAAAGTTCATAAAAAAATAAATCCAAGATATTTCATAGAAAATAAAGCATATGAGACATAAATATAGAAGTGGACATGGTTCAAATGGAAATTTCGAAGTGTGTTTCACGATGAAGCAAAGTGCGTGCACAATGCACTCCCCCAAGCTTAAACATCACATTGTCCTCAATGTGTGTATAATATAAATAGAGGACAACGACAAGATAGGGGGGCCACTCAATAGAATTGCTTCTCTCCCCAAGCTTAAACATCATATAAAAATGGGGAGAGATGCCAAATAAGCGCCAAATACAAGGATGGGTTTAGTGATAAATAATGTGTGGGTTGCAAAATATAATTGAACCATCATATGGGGTGAATTTATTAACCTAAAAACATATAAAATCATATACGGTCATCTCTCTTCCGAGAGGATACGTGATTATTTAAAGCATAGAATCCTACACTACTAGATTGGTAACACCTATAGCAAAAGGCGGGTCCAATGTCTTTGCCGGTGCAGGCAGCTACTCTATCTGCACTTTTCCTGGATCCGATGGGTGCATATCTCCACGTGCTACATCAGATTCCAGCAATGCGGCTCCCAGCATCTCTCCAAGGACTCCGCCTGTACCCTGCAAGAGACAAGCCGCATCAATCTGATGTGTAATATCTTTTCCCAAAATTAAATTTTTCCAAAGAAGATCATCAAAAGAAATATGTAAGGTAAAAATAGGTAGACGATTCTTCCCGGAAAATACATCTCCGCTCTCATGTACCGCGACATGCAGTTCTTTGTCGTTCGTCTCAGGCTTTTCAGGCAGCTCTGGCATATGAGTATGTGTCTCATCAAGCAAATCCTTTTCGTTGTCGATAGAAGGATGAGGTGGCTGTGGAGGCTCAACTGAAGGTGGGCAGCACTTGGGATCCTTATGAATATCTGTGTCCTCATCCCAATACATAACCGCCTCGGTGACAGGCTCTGGCTCCGTGGGCATGGAAGTGAATGTGTCGCCCTTGGATGCATCGTGTATGTCAGCCGCTGTCTCCTCAGATGTGGAAGTATCAATGTCTTCAGACTCTCCCTCGAGCTCATAATATGAATGGCAATTGTTGATTTCGGCCAAATCTTTCTGCCAATGATCATGTGACTCATTCAGCATAGCACTGACAGCCGTGCTCTCCTCTACCGATGCCATGAATGCATTGAGTGTCAAATCGAGAGGATGGTCAGTACTCAAGAGACAAACATGGCTTTCGTAGGGCATGTGTCCCTCCATGTCAAAAGATTCGCAGTAAGCATAGAACTCTGGGTAGTGGTCATATCCTTCCATTCGATAGTACGGGTCCCGTTGATGGTATTCGTGGTCTTCCATAGGAATCTCATACTACTCTGAAAAATCATCGCCTGAATTATCCCAAGATTGCTCCATTGTACCTGAATAGTCAAAAACAACAACCTGAAAAAGACATCAGTGGTACAAGAAAAAGAGATAATGATAAAGCAAGTGGCAGGGAAAATATATCTCTCTTCCTTTTTTTCTTTTTTTTTCTTTTTTGTTTAAATTTTTTTCACAGTCTAATCAACCTAAATGTGGTAAATAGATAATATGCGGAATGCCTCCCCGGCAACGGCGCCATAAACTTGATCGGCTCGGAATCAACTCCGAAACGATGTCGTTTACCGCAATCACACGGTATATTGGCAAGCGGGTATCGAACACGGGAAAGCGGAGTATGGATGTGGAGTATGGAAGGTTATAGTGGTGATGGATGCGAGGGTTGTGTCACTCAACATCGCAAATATAGGGACTAGGGCGTTAGGGATCACCGCTAAGACCGTCGGGATCAACGTTGGAATAGAATCCTTACGTTGCATTAGGGTTAGGGGATTAATCTCCCAATTCGTACCACTCTCGTGGGCTAGAATTGTGAGGTATTTCGGTGGCTCTCATTGACGCAATAGCAGTAGCCGTCAACGTAGCGATATAGTTCTTTGTGAGATCCCCTCAAGGCACGAGCCGGGCATGGTCATAAGCCTTGGTTGGATTCACCGATTTCCCTATTCGAATCCTAAGGATACCCCTTAAGCACATCAATTCCACAGACCGTGGGCATGATCTCAGTACGGGTTATCCTAGGGATTCGGTAGGATCAACTGAAATACTCCCCTAAATCCCTAATTCAATGTAGGGATCCATATCTACGTCTCCCTCCTGGGATCTTAGGGCTAACTCATCAACCCTAGAAAGATCTACTCACTCATGGCATTGTTGACAGATAAAAACACAATATTTAGATATGAAAACATCATGGCAATTGATAGAATAAAGATTAAATACTTACAACGAGAGATGAAGAAAATAGACGAGAAATAGATCCGACGAAGAACGAAAATTCCCAATACGCAATAGCAATAGAGCACCAAAACAATAATCCAATAATTTCGATCCAAAAGTCTCCAAAAGTTTAATTTAAAATCTAACAATTAATCTCCAATTTTTTGCCTATCTAAAACGTATTCAAAACTCAGAATTCAATCCCCCCAAAGTGACGACCGCTCCCAGAATGTTTACCCAAAAAATGCGGAACTACCGCTCGCAAAACATTTCCAAAAATGACCTCGACAGAGTGGGTGAGTCGGTCGAGTAATTGGTTGATCGGTCGGTCGCTCGGTCCGAGCAGCTGAACTGCTCGACCGAGCATGACAAGAAATCGTAATCCTCCAAATTCTATACTCTGCCTGCACAGGCTGAGTTGGCACTGCTCGGTCGAGTAGGAGGATGCTCAGACCGAGCAGCCAACGGCTCGGTCGAGCAGTGATCAAACAGCAGCCGTTGACAGATTTCAGCACAAATTTCACCTTGCTCGGTCGAGTAGAGTGTCCTGCTCGGTTGAGTAAGTATCAAACAGATTTCAGCAGAATTTCAGCACTGCACCATCATCTTCCAGAAATTTCCTAGGGCTCATCCGACCTCTGATTGGCGCGTTCTTAGTGGTGTTGGAACCTTCCTGAAGTCTACTATCTGGAAAAAATATCAAAAAAATAGTAAAAAAATCCCAGGTGATATCAGATTTAGAAATAGTGCAAAGCTGTCATGTTTCCAGCACTTCGGGTCACTCGATTCCTTCGCCGCATCATATCTCGATCGAGCGACCTTCTCTCTTGTCCCTTCCTTGCTCCAGTATTCTTTTTTGGCACCTCGAGCATGTCATCATGATTGTCTTATTGACTCTAAATTGCTCCAATATCGTCCCAAATCCCTGAAATGGACATAAACGCTCCAAAAGTCATATTATTCCAAATAATAGCGTAAAAGCATATGAAATATGTAAATGAGCAATCATTTTGACGTGTAATCATTTAGATAAAATGTGGAATATAATGACACATCAGTGACCTCCACTACGGAGGGATCCGTCACGACCGGGACAAGCGACGTGACCGCGATTGTGGGCTCCAGCCTCCCCACCGCTGGCTCAACCTGGCGCACCTCCTCCTCCATCGTGCAACGGGGCGCCTGGCCTGAAGGGTTCCGTCGGCTTCTGCCGGCTCTCTGGCGGATGAGCTCGTCAACATTGCAGGTAAATTCACGGTCAGCCATCTCTGCAGAAGGAAAGAATATCAGGGTAAGCAAGAGGGAAAGTAGAAAGAAAAAGGAGCGCCTACCGGTGGACCACATGACGGTCTTAAGTAGCAGGTCGTCTAGCAAAGGCCAGACTGACCTCTCCTCTAAGGGCAGAGATGAAAAAAGCTGGACGGCGGCCTGATCGGCCTCGGAGAGGGTCAACGTCAAGTCATATTGACATAACTCTCCCCAACCTGTCAGGATCTCGGCGTCCCTGGGGAAAACAACTAAAACAAAGCTCGGGCTCCAGTCTCCCACCCAGCGGGACAGACCGAGCAAGCACTCCCTCCCCGTGCGGGTCCGGAGGTGCTGCCACGACCCTCGGCCGACCGTCTAGACCCAGAAATAATGAAAGAGGAGGGGAAGGGATGGCTCCAAGCCATGGACACGGCAGATCATGATGAACTCGACCAACACCGCGATGGAGTACGGGTTCAGCTGACACAAGGCCACCATCAGGAACTCCATGACCTGGAAGATGAAAGGATGAAGGGGGAAGCAGAGTCCCAGGCAAAACATCTCGACGTAGACACCGACCTCCCTGCTCCGCGGAAAAAAAATCTGTTCGTCGCTGAAAGGGATTTGGACATCATACGGGTGTCACATATACTTCTCCCGGATCTTCTTAACATTCGATAAGGGGACCTTGGATGAAGACCCGAGGATCACCGGGGGAACGTCGAACCTCTCAGCGGCCCGAGCCACATCATCACCGCCAGGGTTCGCAAAAAGAAAACCTTTCCCCTTGTCCCGGACGGGGCGTGTCACCGAGGGAACGCCGGGCCTCGAGGAGGGATGGTCACCAGACATGGGCGTCGGTGGGTCCCCTGACCCTGACATTGAACCACCTATTCTAAGCACAGCCATGGGAAGAATTGAGTGGGGGCAAAGGAAGAAAGTTACCTCGAAAGGAATCCGAAGGAAGAAAAGACGAAGGAGGGTTCGAAGGAGCTTGCAAGACCAGAATCAAGAAGGAAGGCGCAAAATAATCGAAACTCGGGAGGCTGACATCCTTATATGGAGGGCAATCGCAGAATCAAAACCGTCTGAAGAAGGGGATGTGGAAGCAACTGGAGGCCGACGGTGCTTCGAATCCAGCACCAAGAGAAGTTCAAACGGGCCGCATCATGATGGCCTCATTTAATGGATTGGCCTCGACTGACGCGCCTGTCAAAATCCATAAGAGTCACATCGCCTGAACCGAATCGGCAGAATTCGAACGGCTCGGACGATGGGGGCAATTGATACAAATATTTTGGAGAAGCCCAAGAGCAAAAGGCCCGAACCCAGGCTAAGGGCGTGAGGCCCATGAATGGGATTTGGCCCAACCGACGAGGCCCGCGAAAGGAATCGGAGTCGGACCCACCGCGACCCAACGAACACGCGATTAGCCCACGCTCGCGGGAGATAATCATTCTCCTAAAAACGTGGCACCTTAATGACTATTAAGGAGCCCATTAATCGACTCCCCCACGACACATGCAGGCGCCTCTACGGAGGCGGATCGCGGGGCATGGGTAGGGAGCAGTCAGGAGACGTGGATTGGGGGCAATCGTGGGCAAAACCCTATAAAGGGGCTACAAAGGCAACCGAGAAGAGGATCGAATCCCCGAGATCGATAACGGAGGTATTCCATTAACTGACCTTGATTTCCGCCATTATACTCCCTCCCATAGCTCGGTCCGAGGATACGTGTGTCGGCATCCTTTCGAGCCGTACCGATCCCGCCGAGCATCCCTCAGATCCGTTCTAACTTAGGCATCGGAGGGGACTTGGCCGGAACCAAGGTCCGGCCCCCTTGACGAGTTTCTTCGTCTGTCCATGAAGAAGCGGAATCGAGGTGCAGAGGACACCCCTCAGCGCGGAACGAGCCCGCTTGCCACTAGCAAGCGTCGACTGAGGCTGAGCGAAAATCAGGGCACCGAGGCTACCCCTCGGCACTTGATTGACCGAGGCCGAGCGATCACGAAGGTGTAGAGGCTCCCCCTCCGCACCCCGCTGACCGAGGCCCTCGGCTCTCCAAGCGACCCGCTACCCAGGCCGAAGAGGAGCTCCGCGCAACCGCCATCAAATGCACGCACGTTCGGAAGAACCAAGGGAGTCCAACCGACCCCTTAACCACGTTGACCGTCGAGTCGTCGGTCAACGATTCTGTGGTAAGAAAACACCCGTAAACAATATGTATCAACTGAAATAGGCTGAACATGTATGCATTCGAGAAACACTGTCTCATGCCTGCAGCCCAACTTCTTCGACAAATAAATACATATTTACATTCTAACGTCTCTCTCTCAAAAGTTAATCGGGTTGATCACGGCCATTAGCGACAAAAAGTTAGAAGCCAATACCAAAACTTCACATTAAAACAATGTCTAACTTGCGTCACCGCTCACCTCATTCCCCCACCCAAAGCAAGACTCAAACTCTTCTCTTATAAATTAAAAAACCCCGTTTACGGGTATTCCCCAATCAAATAAATATAGTATATTAATCACGGAGAAAAATGGGGGAAGCCAGGGTCGTTCCTCACGTCCTGTTGGTCTCCTTCCCTGGTCAGGGCCACGTCAACCCCCTCCTCCGCCTCGGCAAGCGCATCGCCGCCAAAGGCATCCTCGTCACCTTCTCCTCCACCCTCAACATCGGCCGCCAAATCATGGCGTCAACAAAGGCTGTGGCCGAAACCCCAATACCGGTCGGCAACGGCCACCTCCGCTTCGAATTCTTCGACGACGTCGACCACAACCCTGGGGATCTCAATTCTTTCATGGCCCACCTCCGAGCAACGGGCCCCGCCGCCTTGGCCGGCCTCATCCGTCGTCAGGCCGAAAGGGGCTTGCCCGTCTCCTGCGTCATCAACAACCCCTTCATCCCGTGGGTACTCGACGTCGCGCAAGAGCTCAACATCCCTTCTGCAGTACTCTGGGTGCAGTCATGCGCCGTGTTCTCGACGTACTATCATTATTTCCACTCACTCGCCCCGTTCCCTTCTGCCGATGACCCCGACGTTGCCGTGAATCTCCCAGGCTTGCCCACGCTGAAGCCCGACGAGCTCCCCACCTTTCTGCTTGCCTCCAACCCTTTCAAGTCATTAACGGAGGTGATCTTGGCTCAGTTCAAGAACCTCAGTAAGGCCACTTGGGTCTTCGCCAACTCGTTCGAAGAACTCGAGACCGACGTAATTAATGCAATTTCCGATCGCTCGCCCATAATACCAGTAGGCCCCCTAGTCGACGATTCGGAATCCGAGATCAGAGGAGATCTACTCAAAGCAGCAGACTGCATGGAGTGGCTTGACTCGCAAGAGTCCACCTCTGTCGTCTACGTTTCGCTGGGCAGCGTCGTGACACTACCAGAAGACGAGATGATCGAGATGGCGAACGGACTTATGGACTGCGGGCAACCCTTTCTCTGGGTCGTGAGAGAGGACAGCCGGAAGCTTTTGCAGGAAGGGTTCATGGATGAAGTCGAAGGGAAAGGGATGGTGATCTCTTGGAGCCCGCAGGAACGAGTTCTGCCGCATAGGTCAATCGCCTGTTTCTTGACGCATTGCGGGTGGAATTCGACGCTTGAGGCTCTGACAGCTGGCGTGCCGGTGGTAGCCTACCCGCAATGGGGGGACCAAGTGCCCGACGCCAAGTTCATCGTCGATGTGTTCGGCGTTGGGGTGAGGCTCACGACGCCGGTGAAGAGAGAGGAGCTCGTGAGGTGCGTTGGTGAAGTGATGAAAGGGGGAAAGGCCGAGAAGATGAAGCAGAGGGCTTTGGAGTGGAAGGAGGTCGCGAAGACGGCGGTGGCCGACGGCGGCTCGTCGGACAAGAATATTCAGGCGTTTGTTGATGATGTAATAAGGAGAGGTCCCGGTGAGCCGAGGCTGTTTCTTGATAACGTTTGATTTTGTGCACCTCGAGCGGGGATTTTTGGTATCTTAATTGTCATGTAGCAGCGGTAATTTGGACTTTTGCGCGTAGTTGCTCATCTCTACTTCACCATACTACTGACTCGGCATGGCTGGCCCGCTAGCCCGGCCTGACCGGCCGAGTATCTTTTACTAGGCCGCGGGCCAAGCCCAACTCGTATTCTAGACTGGGCTGGGCAGGGGTGCACAGGGCTGGACAGGGGTGCACAGTCTGTCAGGCCAGGACCTGCCCGTACACCGCACCGTTTTCACCGCATGGAACGGTCATTTGACCTTTCCAATACACTTCATGTGTGATTTTGGTCCTTTTCTGTTAAAAAGAACAAACAAACCCCAACGGTCATAACTGTCTCGGGGGAGGGTTTGGTCATTTTAAGCCCCAAGTATTCCTATAAATACGTCCACCTCCCCTTATTTTACACACAACTCTCATACACTCTATTTAAAACTATTTCGTAACTCAAGCACCATCTACTCTCAAGCTCCGTCGACTCTCTATATACGTGCGCTCTCAAGCTCCGTATGCTCTCTACTCTACTCGCAACCATGCAATCGTGTTTCCGTTAATCTAATTTTATTATAAATTAGCATAATGGCCATACCGTCCGAACATAGGTATGTTAATACTATTTTTAATGATACTGCGGACTATGGCTATTTTATGAATATGCTCTTCAAACCAACAGAAAAACAGGACATTACGGATTTTTCACAATCTAAAACACATGATTATATCAATAGTAATTGTTAAGGCCAAAATTGACAGGTACAGTTGTTAAGCTGACGAAGACTCGAGGCGCTGAGCTGGAGCATAGTCAGCCTTTGGAGTGGGACCTCGTTTGGGGGAACCGGGGTCGGTAGTTGATGGTTGATGATGGTACGACCGTTAATCAACCTATGAACGACCGTCAGATAGGTCGTTCGAGGTTGAAGAGACCGATATCGACCTTGGGCGTTGAATGACGATCGTCGATCTGCACCACAGGAAGTCGTTAGGGGGGTCGAATCTGGGTTACGACCCAAATCTCCTCCGATACTTAAGTTAGTAAGGAACTTAAGGAATAAAGGGAGCTTGGTGTAGCTGAGATCGACCCACTGAGGTTCGTCCCTAGACTAACGACCCAAGCTCGTATATAGAATGTGGAAGTAAGAAGATAGAGTTCTATGTATTAGCACGCGTACCTTAAAGATGGAACCCCTTTACCTTTGTCTGTCTACCGATTTATTTAAAGCTCTCATTTGATGAGGCGTAACCGCCCCTCATTGATTAGGACGCGATCTTCTCCGAGATTCGAGCTAACGGCTGACATTTATTCGGCCCCATTAACTCTTCCTTGAATGTCGGCGCCAGCCCAACGGTCGTTTGATCCGTTCGCCTGACTCAGTCATAGCCCGGGTGGAGTGTGAGGGTAACGGGCCGCGGATGATAAACAGGTCGGGTTCGCGGATACCCAAATTGGGTTCATATCCAAGTACTAACAATGGCCCCCATCATTCGTTCTCGATAGATAGTGCTGATCGAGGCCAAATGATGAGTACTTTCTTTAAATGGGACACGACATTCGGAGCGGCTGATTTGATTTGTACTACCAAAACTTCTCGCCTTTAGATGATCTCAACTGTCGCTTTTGGCGATTATCCGACGCGTGTCGATTATTGGGTACTGAGCCGGTGGAGTACCTTCGCGTATAAGAAACTGGAGCTGTGAATTCAGGGGCTTTTACGCTCCTGTCCCTTGGCAACAAGAAGAGCTCATCTTCTTCCACTTGCTTCCGACAATCAGAGTTGGTATGCGGCGCTTACAGATACATGACCTGCGAGCTGGAGCAGGCTTACGAGGAAGATTGGAAGAGAAAAAGGGTTGAGGAGGAAGAGGAGGAAGAGGAGGAAGCAGAACACTCCCTTCCGAATCTTGGGGGGGGGGGCTGGAGGCTCCTCAAGCCATGCTGTTGGGGCTCTGAAGGTGGCCCCTTCAGATTCTTGCGACGGGGTTGAACCTCTTGCCATCTCACCTATTGACTGGTGGTCCTACGAGGACAATGTTCCTCTGGTCTCTCTCGTTGGCACCATCTCACCGGAGTTCAGTCATTTTCTTCTGTCGAACCGTATTTTGGCCGGCCACCTAGTGGAGACCTAGGGGGATCCCTATCGGTACCCATTCACCATGGGGAGGGACGAGTCGGACCTCCTGAACCTTGGGATGGGGGCTCGTCTGGCGGAGAACATCACTTTACCGAGGGACTTTGAATTCCTATAGGGGATTGACCTCGAGACGATGGTCAACTGCTTTGTTCGTAGTGGCCTTCAGGTTTGTAGCCGTCAGTCCTTCCTCCTTTGCATCCCTTCCTGTTTTCGCTGATTGTCATTCTTCTGCAGGTGACCCTTTTCGATGCATGCCTGCACCGCAAAGGCCCTCGACTTGATCGAGGACAGTGCCAGCTGGCTGCTGGCGAGTGATGTGTCTATATTTTCCATCTTTTCATAGCATCATTCCATTGCATTTCATATCATATTTGCATCCAAATCCCATATTTTCCTACAATATTGCAATTCTAACGTTATATTCAAGTTTCGTAGTGTTTTATGGATTTTCAGGGATTTTGGAGCAATTCGGGACCCATTTTGGATATGGACACATCTGATATGCCAGTGAGCCCGTTGGTGAAGCTCTATAGGAGTTCGCCGAGTTTTGGGAGCCATGCACTACTACCAAAAAGACCTTTAATAGCACAACTTTAACAGCGCTTGCCAATTATAAGCGCTGTTAATTAGAGTCACATGTAATAGACAACGCTTCTTTCTGCAAGCGCTGTTAAAGGCCAGATAATAGACAGCGCTTCTTTCTGTAAGCGCTGTTAAAGGTCGGATAATAGACAGCGCTTCTTTCTGCAAGCGCTGTTTATTAGTGACACAAATAATAGACAGCGCTTCTTTTTGCAAGCGCTATTAAAGGTCAAACAATAGACAACGCTTTTTTATACAAAAGCTGTTATAGATCAGATAATAGACAGCGCTTCCACAAGAAACCGCTGTTATAGATCAATAGCGCTTTTTTGAGCAAGCGCCGTTAAAAAATCAAGGGAATTGCTATTAGAACATACCTTTTTACTGAGTTTACATACCATCAAAGTTTTTATTATAGTGCACAGACCTAAATATCAAATTTGCTGAGTTCACATACCGTGTTGGACAAAAATACCCATTATTGAGAGGCCAAACTGAACAAGCCTTCTCGCTGTAGGTTTTCTTCGATCTCGCTCCTCGGCGATCTCCCTCCTCGGCGATCTCGCTGGTGAGGCGTGTCTTCTCGGTGATCTCGCTCGTAGAAGATGGTGAGGCCCGTCTCCTCGGAGATCTCGCTGTAGGTACTCGGCCCTCTGCCCTTTCCTCCGCAAATTCGTCCCGACCTCCTCCCGAGTTCTCATGGTCAGATGAGGGACAACATGTAACTAATTCTTTTTAATTTTATCTTTAATTTTTGTTTTTTTGCACTTTTTTGTTATTTGGTCAAATCAATTTTGGCTGCTGATGAATTTGTAATTAATCGATGTTAATTTATAGTCCATAAGAAGCAGGTTGCCTAAATGTATGTTTTGTTAGGAAGCAAAATTACCCAATTCTTGTTTGGTAGAACACGACTTTTCAACATTTTATTGTGATATGCAAGATGGTGAATTTGGAAAGAGATGCATACAAAAGTAATTCTAGGGATTTAATGAAAAGCTGAGGAAAAAAAATTTCAATGTTTAGGTGTATTCTCAAAAAAAAGATATTCATGGTTATTTTTCTCCACTAATTTTTGGGACTTGTTCGATGTAGGGATCTTTACAGTTTGTTCATTGTTTGTTGATTGAAGTCTGATGGTTGCATTGTAGTATAATAAGCTGTTTTAAGTTCTGAAAACCCCAATACATTCGTACACTGTTCAGACTAACGAAAATCTTCATATTTGAGCTTCGGCAAGAGCTGACAGACTACGAATTGATGACCAACTTCCCGGATTCATACATATGTGATGGATTCTGAAATGTTTGAGCTGGGTTCTTCCTTATTTGAGCTTCGGCAAGAACTGACAGACTACGAATTGGAAAAGCAAGAGGCAAACTCATGTCTAGATCGAGTGCAGAGTCAAAATATCAAGCTATGTCCAAACACCAACTGTGATCTTGTGTATGTGCTCAAGCTTCTGAGAGACTGTTACAAAATTAGGGATCATATTTTTCTTTAATGTGTTGGGAAATTCTGCTGGTTTGGGCATCCTAAACACTGACTAAAACTCTATGTTATCTTCAAACAGAAGTGTAGACTTCTGGCTTCTGGCTAAGGATCATATGACTACTTCTGAAAGAATCTCCCTGCACTTTGTATATGGTGAAATATTTGGTTTACTAGCAGAATTCTGTCTATTCCTGAAGACCCGGTTATTTTCTCCTCAAACCGATATAATTGATGACTCTTGGGAAATTATTTTGACCCGAGGACATGGACTCACACATGGTCTTGGTGAGAAAGAAGAAGATTCTGAAATAAAATTGAGATATTGGAACACAAAAACGGTTACATCTCTAGCTGCACAATGTTTTCTTGGGTGGCCACCCAGCAAAAGAAAGGCACCCTTGGAAGAAGCTCAAAGCACAAAAAGTGCTCGACCAAATGGCTGTCATTCTTATGGTTTGTTTGGCTTTGGGATTGAGTTTCCTTACCTGTAGTATTCTGATATTAACTTAACTCCAAAAAATAAAAATTGGGAGATGTTTGGATAATATCCAACTGTGAGTGTTCATTTTGCTATTACCGAATCTCATCTAGGAGTACATATGCCAGTTATTGTTATAACAATATTATTTAAGCTGAACGGCTTAGGGATGATGTGTTCGAAGTCAATTTGTTGAAATAAAAGCAGTAACTTGGTTGGGTTTTATGGGGATATAATTTCTAGTTGATTGGAAAATTGTCGTGTTATTCTGATCTTTATCTTGTACAATTTTGTGGTTTATCAAAATTGTGCCAAGATCAACCAATATCAAATTGAAACTTTAGATGTCTAGGTTTTTCTTCCCCAATATTGCCTCTTCTTTTGTCATGTTTTATCTGATCTCTGATTTATATAGTTTCTTCTTTGCCGATTTCTTTATCTTATTTGCTTGTAACCTTTTCTCTTGTTTTTGTTAAACCACAGATTAATTCTGCAGAATAATTCTGTTGTCTGTCTGTAGCATGTTGCGCTCATTGCTGTGTTTGTGGACTTCTATCAACAGTGCAGTGTCATTGGATATACTCATTGTCTCAGCTTGCTAGGCTTGTGAAGGATAGCTAGCCTGCCGCTGGGCATGCGACGGATACCCACCCTGCTGGGCTTGGCTTGTGGACGATACCCACCCTGCCGGACATGTAGAGGATAGCCGACTTGCGGGGGATGGCCAACCTGATGGGCTTGCGGAGGATAGCCGAACTGCTTCGCTTGTGGAGGATATCCAACCTGTTGGACTTGTGGAGGTGACAAAATGGGCATCTCATATTCAGTTATTTTTCTCGGACAAAGCCATCATGCCTGATGTTATGAGGAGATACACCTATATCATCATAGGTATTTCCTACAGATGTTATAGATGAAAATCAACATTCGGCAAGCAGTAACTTGTATAATCAATTCTTTTTTGAGAATGAGTTGAATTATTAGTTCTTGTTACATTATTTTGTTCTTTCACAGTGAAAGCAACTTCTATGAATAGAGGCATTTGTTGATGCTAATATAACGAAATATAGTCTTGTGTTATGTACTTGTGATGGATGCTGAAATTTTAATGCATTGATGTGGTTATGCTATGAATTAACAATAGAAATCGATCCTCTGGAATCCCTTCTCGTCAGAATGCCAAACAACAAGGCGTAACACAACCACCAGCTTTACGACTATAATCACCAAATCGCACAACTATGCTGGTGATGATCCAGATTCTCGATCTTGATACAGAAATACATGCAACACCCAAGCCACCCAAGCAGGCTTCGACCATCCATGAACACATTGCACACTGCACCTTCCTGTATTCAGATCAAAAATTTCCAATTGTGTTATTTCCAGCTAAATATACTCGAGCCCTACGTGCTCGTATCCCTACTGCTGGCAGTGGTACATAACATTGCGGCCATAAGAACAATACTGTCACCCAATATGGCTACTGGCTTGGACTTGGGTTTGGATGAGACCACCACAAGTTGAATGTTAGCACTTTGAGGTGGAACCACAAGCCTTGTTTTTTGACATTGAAGGGGTTGTAGAGACTTGCAGAGTTGCAACCTCTCATGGGTTCAAGCCTTTGCTTGATTCTCAGAGGGTGCTCGTGGGTTCAAGCTCAACACCCCTGACATCAGGAAATGTAGGACCTTGTCTAGAGGCAGAGGAGAGACTCCAGAGGCGGAGGAAGTCGCCGGAGGAGGCGAGGAGGCGAGAGGCGGAGTTGGGCTGGAACACGAAGTATGTGCACCCATTGAAAATGTATGTAAACTCAGCAATTCTAAGGACTTTTTGGGGTTTTTAAAAAAGATCTATTAAAGGATAGATTTGGTATTTTTTGAAAAATTAAGTGGTATGTGAACTCAGCAAAAAAGTATGTCCCAATAGCAATTCCCAAAATCAAATAGCAATTCCCAAAATCAAAGAGCTGAAAAAATTTCGCAGCAAGGGCGGGCTTCCCAAATGTTTCCCTACGCCGTTTCCGTTCGCCCCCTTATCCCAGACCCTAGTTTCTCCGCTTCTCCTCTTTCTCTCTCCCTCTCTCTCCCCCCTCCCCCCTCCTTCGCTGCAAGCTGATGGAGGCAGTCGAGAAGGACTAGCTGAGGAGTTGGATCTCGGTCAGATCATTCTTGGCTGGCCTTATCTTTTTCATCTTGGATTCAGATCCGGGTCAGTTCCCTTGCTCGGTGGCCTTGCTCGAGGGCTTCATCCCCTTCCTGGTTGATGGGTCGTTGCGGATTGGACCTTGGGGGCCGATGGAGGGGTGGTGGGGATGACGGCGGCGACAGCCTCACTAAAGGTATGGATCTTTTGTCCTACGTATTTGCCATGTTCATGTAATGGTGTAATGGTGTTATGGTGTCCTGGTGTTTTGGCGATGTCTTACTTTCTGTAATGTATGGATTTGCAGTATGCCATCGATGTTACCAAAGATATGGAATTGCAGTAGCCTCATAATAACTGGAAATTCACTCTCATGCTGTGGAGCATATTACACTAGTCAGATTGCATGATGTTATTAATTTCATTCAAATTTATCTGATTCTTAACTATTTTTATTAGTATGATCATTATCATTGGTATTATTAACAAATGTCCCTTCAAATGGGAAGAAATTGCTCAGACAGGTTGGAGGACTTATCGGAGACCTGATGAGAAATCGGGAGGACATGTAGTTGGATGGAGTCCTATAATCCCCTACACATTCAAAGTTCCACATGGATGGGAAGAGGTATTTTCTTTTTGTTCTTTCTTTACTGTCTTTCGCCATGCATGTTTGATTATTCCATGTATTCTTGTGTCTTAGGTTCATGTATCGGTTGCGGACCTTGGAGGCACACAGATTAATTTGAGGTTATATATTCATATAAATACAACAGGGTACGTGGACAAATTTTGTATATATTGCTTTTACACTATCTTATATGCAACCAAGCACGCCCTTAGCTAAAATATTCAGAGAGAATACTCATAAATTATTTTTATGTTACAAAGAGGATGCAGTGTGTATTTTGATAAAATGTTCAGTGAGAATACTCATAAACTGCTTCTTATCCTTTTGTGCAGTGCCTCCATTCTTGAGATATGAGAAATATTGTTGGATTTTGTACAGTAGGTGCAGTGCAATGCCTTCCAATTCATTTCATGTCGGGTGTAATTAGTTGGATCAAAGCATTGGTATATGATGACAGAATGGATATGCCATCCAGTTTCAAATATCTGTGTCATAAAGACATTCCGGATATGGAAATTTCAAATATAATTGTTCATCATCCATTTTTATGCATTAACAGTTTCAACTTGTGGAAATTAATTAGATTTGTTTTCTCATGTGTAGACTTTTTGATTGTTTATGTTTTTCATAATTGTGTAGGGAGTGAAGATATTCAATGAGTCACATGATCAGGACACAACAGATTTACACAAGTGCATTGCTTATATCTCTGACAACACACCAGATTCAGAGAAGCCTAATGTAAGTCATGTTATTTTATTCTTACAACCAAAGTTAAGCATTTTATTAATATGATCAGATCCCAAAATATAGTAGCCTCCAACTACATCGTGCTCATCAACTTAGCCAAACTAAAAAAATCTGATTGCCTCCCATCAAAATCCAAGTTCATGCAAATTTTCACATTCTACTCAAAGTCTAAGGGAATAGCTTATACTAACCTGTAAATAAATGTAATTTTTAGGAATAGCTTATACTAATATAATAGTTCTAACCTGTCTGAGAGTTCTTGAGATTTTGGCTTTCTCATGCTCAAGGATTTAACTCAAGTTAGTCTATTTCATAATGCATGATTATCCTTGTTTCCATTGTTGTGAAGCATATTGAACCTGGTTTATCTAATGGCTGGTTTCAACATCCCTTATATAGCCTCTGACCCTGAAAAAGGCATTCTCAAGGTACTACTTTTCTATTTTGTGTGTCTTCTTATTGAAGTATATATACACTTACATATAATAAAGAAACTTTCTTATGAATAGCTTCAAGAGAATTTCCGACTGGATTTGGATGATGAATGGATTAGATAGTGAATTGCCTGGTGTGCACTCTGGTGGGGATTTTGGTGATTCCCATAAATAACTATTAATCGTCCTGAGTAACATTGGCTATTGCAAAGATGAACTTGGTCACGGGCTATATAATAAGTAATAAGTCATGTAGCGAACAATTGTTTTACTTGTTTCTGATTTTTCCCCCTTTTTAAGACTTCCACTACAATGAGCAATTGAATTACTTGGCTAATTGCCTAATCGGCTAATCATCTGGTGTAGAATCCAACATGTAAAACCAGCTATGTCAGATTGATTTTTGGTCCTACTACTTGGGGGCTTTCATATGTCTTGACTACAGTTGAGTGTGGTGTCGAATCCAACATCTTAAAGCTGCTATCATGTGGTGCATGCATTCCTTATGACTGCATTTTTTTATTGTGATAGTCAGTTTTTGCTCACAATTTTTTTTCCATCAAAGTTCATTTACCAGGTCGATTTCATTTTCATTGGTGCCTGCACTTTTTTCTATTGTGATCATCAGTTTTTGCTCATAATTTATTTTCCATGAAAGTTTGATTATATCATGTCAATTTCTTTTTTTTCACATTGGTGTCTTAATTGGCACAAACATGAAACATGAAACATGAATTAAGCACGTGGTAAGTATTTCCTAGTACAAACATGAAATATGATTGGAGAATAATATAAATGAGGATATTAAGTCTAGTTAAAAAATTTTATCTACATTTTCTCTATATTTTTTTGATATATCTTGTGATGCCTGAAAATAGTATACAAAACTCGTTACCTGGATTAAGGCGTTCATGTAGTCTGATCAATATTGTTCATGTAGTCTGATCAATATTGTTTTGCGGTGGCTTTTGATGCGCCTGGGGTAACCCCGCTCTTTTATATGGGGGTGAATGGACTGGGTTTTATGCATCCATGTCCTTTTACAATCTTCCCTGTTCTTTTTTCTCGCTTAATATGCTTGCCTTCTTTTGCATTGTGCCTCCAAGGGTTTGTAACAGAGCTCATCATGCTTCAGGGCAATCCACATGCATACATACCTAATATCTAATCGGACTCATGGATTCACCATTGTTAAATTTGGTTGCCAAGAATGGAGCCAGAAAGAGTTTAGTTTGAGACAAATGGTGGTTGAGAGGGATGAGAAGCTGACACTTGGTGGTGGCAGGAGATAGCACTGTTGTAGAGAAATTGTTGAATATTGATTTTCTTTTTGTTTCCTCCGGTTCATAAGAAGAGAACAACATCGAAGTTTTGATTTATTTTTGAGGATGAAATCTATGTAGCATATGAATATATATTTTTGTTTCCTCCTGTTCATAGATTCACCAATATATTTTTGAGAACAAAATAAATTTGGTTCATTCCAGGTTTGTCTTAGATTTATGTAGTATTTATAGATTTCTTCGACTATCCCTTTCTACGGACAACTGAAATCAGAATTAACTACTACATGAACTTATTTGAATCTTGCAGGATCCTGAGGGGCTCTTTCCCTGTATTCTTGGTCATGAGGCTACAGGGTATGCTAGACCAAGTCGCATTGAAGTTTGAAACCATGTAGTTGTCTTGTCCTGATAAGTTTGCTTATGCAGGATTATTGAGAGTGTGGGTGTTATGATGAATGACCGCAAGAGTAGATTTTCAATAAGTGGGAAGCCAATCTATCATTTCATGGGAACATCTACATTTAGTCAATACACCGTCGTCCATGAAGTTAGTGTTGCAAAAATTGATCCACATGCCCCTCTGGAAAAGGTCTGTCTGCTTGGTTGTGGCGTTCCAACATGTATTACATTCAATTACCCATTCAATGATTCAGATGTTTGGTTGATTTGAGTCTGACCTTTTGGTTAAAAGCTTTTAGTTTATGTACCCATTCCTGCTGTTCACCGGAAAATTTTTATTTGTTTATTTTTCTTGGGATTTTAGGACCAGAAATAATGATGCATCTTGAAATCTTAACAAAAAAAATACTTACGAGCAATAGAATAAAACATTATTTTGTCATATAATAGACTTAGTGGTGATTAGTTCGAGGCTTAGTGGTGGCAATCTATTTTAAAGCTGTTTTCTAATTTTAAATCATAAGATTGATTGAAATGTTATAAATAATCTAAAGATAATTATTTAAGCAGCATGCTCAGTAGCTTAGTTTGGTTTATGCTTGCTTGTGTGGGGGTTTCAAAGGAAAAACACACGAGCAGGCACTACTTTCTGTTGTTAATTCAAAATTAAGCAGACACCATAGTTGTCTTCCACCAATACTTCCCCTTGAATGCAAGTCCTTTTGGGTCCGAGGATACTGTTGCTTCAATGGGCGTGGTTAACTCCGTTGTCTGTTTTTAGCTATATGATTTTAGAAATAAATTAGCATTCTCTGCCTTCCTTTTAGCCGTATCTTATTCAAAAATTTGCTATCGTTTCCATATGAAG
This sequence comes from Scilla litardierei, assembly GCA_030789695.1. NCBI lineage: Eukaryota > Viridiplantae > Streptophyta > Magnoliopsida > Asparagales > Asparagaceae > Scilla > Scilla litardierei. The sequence goes on from CM061133.1 coordinate 124,898,377, forward strand.
CATGAGTACTACAAGCTAAGTGTTTAACCATCTTGTAGGAATTGAACAAGATTGATGCCTACACAGAAACTAAGAGTGATCCTCAAGAGATAATTGGTGCCATTAAGAGGAAATTTGGGGTAAGTTCTTCTTGAATATAATCCTATATTCTTAGCGTCGTCAATCTGACTATCTTATTAATCTATTAGACCCCTAGTTCACGAGCTTCTCGGCTTCCCTTTGCAGATTGAATGAAGCTTCTCCACACTTGATGCATGTTCAACTATAAACTGTTAATCACTTTATTTATTTTGCACAAGTACGCACAGTAGAAAAAAATTCGCCCTCCATATCTCTCCGGTTTTCTTCTTCTTTTTGGAATGAAGCCCGCCTTATTTCTCTTATTCCTGTTTCGTACTGTCTATACTTCCAATGGTAAACTAGACACCTAACCGAAAATCATTCATAGTTTCAAAATACCCAAAAGACATGACTCTGTGTGTACAGGCATTGATCGCTTATCTTGCATAATTATCGTCCATAAGATTTTTGTTAGGTTTGGCTTTCATTGCCTAATATTTGTGATAAGGGTGAGTTTTAGAGATATGACTGAATAGCCTAACAGAATTAACTTAGCCATGGCCTAGAATGACCAATTTTTGGTGAGTAAACAAATTAGATTCAATAATATACACGATGTACGCAAATGGGATTATTTCGAGCTTGTGTACAGGGAGATGACTCTCTTTGGTTTTCAACCAGATCAGGATACACATAGTAACCTGGTTGCAGCGTCCCGAGCTGGCAAGGTTTGTTTTAATGAAATGTATTCTATAAGCTTTGTTTTAAAGGAATTATGCTAAAATTCATGTAACTGTTTGGTTTACTGTTGTCATCTTCTCTCGCTCTCATCAATGATGACTGCAGTGAAATTTGAGCTTATTGATCGATGCGATATCGTTGTTATAGGTGCACCGAGCACATTCCAGAGGATGTAGTGGTCGTGTTGGATTCCACTTTGAAGCGCCTACAGCTCGAATACTTGGATCTTTACCTCGTATATCTCTCTCGTGTTTTTTTCTCTTCTTTGTTAATCTCAAAAAAGGAAGATCATAACAACTATGCAAACATATTTCAGGTCCACTGGCCATTCAGGCTCAAGAAAGGGAGCATCTTAAACCCTGACAATGTGATCCCATCCGATGTCCCTGCCACTTGGGCTGCAATATAGACGCACCCGATTGTTGTTGAGGTTGCTGGAAAGCTAGGCAAGACTCCGGCACAGGTCGCCCTGTGCTGGGGGATACAAATGGGCCGCAACGTGTTGCCCAAGAGCACGAACAAGAAGCGGATAAAGGAGAACATCGATGTATTTGATTGGTCTATACCAGAGGACTTGTTTGCGAGGTTCTCCCAGATTGAACAGACAAGGCTGCTCAGAGGCGACTTCTTCGTTAAGCCTGATGGCATATGCAAGAGCTTGGAGGAGCTCTGGGATGGAGAGATATAATTAAACGAGCAATGGGAGTTTCAACCTTCGATGGAGCATTTACTCTGATTTTTGATTTATACTGTTATTTTTGGTTTTGATGGTCAATGGTAGTTTGCTCATGCTACAGAGGCAAAACACTTTGATTTGCACCATACTGGGGCGTAAGCATAAAATGAATATATCTTTCAGGTGTAAATGTATTGATCAAGGAGTGATATAATGGATAATGACTGATAAGTTTTATATGCGACAATGTTTCTTATTTGTATTACGAATCATCTTCCAATATCAATGCACATTGTCTAATTTATGTGATTGTTGAATAAAAGCAATTTAATTTGATTGTTTCTTATAATGATTTTCTTGTAATTTAATGTTATTGGTGGTTTATTTAAGCATTTTGAACATTAAATGGATCTATTTAATTATAAAACGTAGGGAGAAAAAATAAAATGAATTGAAACAAGCGTTATCTAACTGGGACCTTTAACATCGCTTTTTTAGTACAAGCGCTGTTAAAGGTCCACCTTTAACAGCGCTTGCACTAACAAGCGCTGTTAAAGCGGGGCATTTAACAGCGCTTGCACAAACAAGCGCTGTTAAAGACACCCCTTTAACAGCGCTTGCACCCCTTTAACAGCGCTTGCACAAACAAGCGCTGTTAAAGGCCCCCCTTTACCAGCGCTTGCACAACTGTTAAAGGGGGGCATTTAACAGCGCTTGCACAAACAAGCGCTGTTAAAGGCACCCCTTTAACAGCGCTTGCACAAACAAGCGCTGTTAAAGGCACCCCCTTTAACAGCGCTTGCATAAATAAGCGCTGTTAAAGGCCCCTTTTAACAGTGCTTGTAAAGCGCTATTAATACCAGCCCCCCTTTAGCAGCGGCAAGATAGACAGCGCTTGTAAAGCGCTATTAAAGACATTATTTAAGCGCAGTTAAAGGTCCATTTTGTAGTAGTGATGGGAGGAGTGGAGGAGAAGCTATCAGGAGTTTCAGCCAATATTTTCCCAGACGACTCGACCGAGCAGAGCAGCTGATCGGTCGAGCAGATGATAGACGAAGAAGGGAAACAGATACGCATGCTGCTCGGACTGAGCACTCAAGGTGCTCGATCGAGCAGCTCTTATTTCCAAAGTTCAATCAGCCTCCTGCTCGAGCCGAGCAGATCTCCCAGCCACCGAGTCAGTTGGTTGCTCGATCGAGCAAGGCTGACTCGGGCCGAGCAGACAGAGTGACATATTTTGGAGAAGCACGACTCCCTGGCGTACTCGACCGAGCAGGAGGGCTGCTCGACCGAGCAGCCAGATCAAGCAAGCCCCTGCTCGACCGAGTCACTGACTCGGTCGGCGACACTGAAGGCTATTTTTGGAATTTCTCGCGTGGCCGTCTGATGCGTGCTTGGGAGTGAAGAGTAGATCTGGGTTGCGCGTTTGACAGAGTTCATTCTTTTGGTAGTTTTTGAATTATTTTTGGGAGAAAAAAGAGATTCGAAATATTTGTTAGATCTAAACCTAGTTTTTGGAAGATTATTGAATTGTTTTGGCGTGATCTATTACTCTTGCGTTCTGGAAATTTTGGGCTTTCTTTGGAATTATTGTTCGCTGCTTTTCTTCGTCTTCGGTATGTAAGCTATTCAATCTTTATTCAATTAATCCGCTGCGATGTTTTCTCTTGCAAAAATCATATTTTTATTCGTTAAAATCGCCATGAGTGCGTAGTCTCTTCTATGGTTGATGGGTTAGCCCTAAGAATTTAGGGAGGAAATGTAGATCTGGATCTCTAGGTTGAATTAGGAATAAAGAGGAGTGTTCTGGTCGATCCTACTGGATCCCTAGGATAACTCGCACTGAGATCATACCCACAGTCAGTGGAATTGATGAGCTTAAGGAGTATCCTTGGGATTTGAAAAGGGAAATCAGTGGATTCAACCAAGGCTCGTGAATATGCCCGGCTCGTGCCTTGAGGGGATCCACCGACGAACTATATCACTACATTGACGGCTACCGCCATTGTGTCGACGAGAGCCATCGGAATACCTTGCAATTCTAACCCACGAGAGTGGAATGAATTGAGAGATTAATCCCCTAAACCTAATGCAATGTAAGGATCCTATTCCAATATTGATCTTCGACGGTCTTAGCGGTGATCCCTAAAACCCTAGTTCTTTTTATTGTCAATTCAACAACAAACATCAAAACCAAACTTTCCCAACCGACAGCTATCTCACTCCGAGATATAAAAAATAAGTTGAGACCCCAAATACAATGTCACCATCCATGTGTGATCCAACATCTTTTATACTATAATTTGACACCGTCTACTTGCGGATAGAGCCCGGAATTGACACCTCGGGGCCGTACTACGCCTGACGACCGTGACACCGCTAGGTGAAATCTAGGTGTAGGTTCCGAGGGCGTCAAGTTTTTGGCACCGTTGCCGGGGATGGCAATAGTGTATCTCAGTTTATTTCTTATTTTGAAGAGTTTGCTAGTAAATCTTGCCATCCCATATCTTACCACCCTTTTATTCTTTTAATTATTACCATGCTACTGACAGTATTTTTCTGAGTTGTTTTGGTGCATGAACACTCGCTTTGGGGCATTTAATCAAGAGTTATTATTCGACCCCGAGATCAAGAAAACGGCAAGGGCTCTGAGGGCGTTAAGTAGAAATAAATCTCCCTCTGGTCAGATGGCAGACAATACTGCTGTCCCTCCTCGCACCAAGTTCATCAGGGGCCACATGAAGCCCACCTTTGGAAATAATTCTTCTATCCTGAGACCTTAACTGGCAGCAGCTAGCTTCGAGCTGAAGACTGTTGGGGTTTTGGCGGACCCCCAGAGCTCGGATCCGTATCCGTCCTAAGTCGGACGGACCACGGAGGCACATAGGCGCAGCGAAAAAAACAGAAATCTTAATTTCTAGACTAGCTAAACAATTTAACTACGCTCTGGGGAACTAGAACCCAGCCCGATCTATGCCGACTTGGAGTGGGTCTGACCACTCCAAGAAGGATCTACACTAAGCGACTAATAAAATCTACACTAAAATGCTTAACCACATACCCGGAATCTTGGCCCTGGAGCAGGCAAGATGTACCGCACCGTCTTGAGAAGCTCCTCGTAGCCGAGCCGCGTTGACCCGACCTCCCTGAGCCGCCTCGCACCCTCGCACCGATCCGCCCGAGCCTCTTTCGCCTCCGAGCCGATCACACGCGGTAGAAAGTTTCACTTGAGAAGAAACCCGCGTCTTAGACGTCCGGATCGGATCCAAACCCCTTTCGTAGTCGTGCTAGGACTACTCCAGAGAATAGGAAAGTAGGGAGAGAGATTTAGTCGCGGACCGAGCTTGCTCAATAATTTGGAGCTACCTGATCGTTGACTGGTGTGTGTTTCAACGAAGAGAGTGCACCCCTATTTATATAGGGAGTGAGCACTCAACTTCTCGTTGCGGGCAATGTGGGACAATTCCCATGAAGAGAAAATTCAAATTAAGTCATTTGGCTTAATTTCAACTTTAAAGTTAGCCTTTCTCAAAGTCAAACTTTAACGAATTAATTCTCCTCACATACTAAACTTCAGACACCAAACAAGCTATCAATCAGAAAAGCTTGGAATGGTGAACGCGTAGGAACTGACGGTGATGAATTTCGACTTCGTTTGACCCCTCAAACAATTGCTCAAAGTTTAGCAATTCTCACAAAATTCGTAGCAGTCATTAGGGGTTTCAAAAAACCCTAATTGACTTAAGTTGCGGGCGCGCCCGCTAGACTTAGCGGGCGCGCCCGCCCAAGGGGGGCAAGGGCGGGCCGCCCGCCCGCCGCTGCAGCGGGCGGGCGCCCGCTGCAACAGCGGGCGCGGGCCCGCTGCAACAGCGGGCGCGGGCCCGCTGCAACAGCGGGCGCGGGCCCGCAGCGGGCGCTGGCCCGCTGCATGCAGCGGGCGCTGGCCCGCTGTGCAGCGGGCCACGCCCGCTGTGCAGCGGGTGCCCGCCCGCTGCACACAGCGGGCCATGCCCGCTGCTGCAGCGGGTCACGCCCGTTTGCCTTTGCACATGGGCCTTTTGGCCCAGTGGGTCTAACCCACTTCCCCTTGGACTCTTTCTGCGTTTCTGGGCTCGTTTGAGCTCCGATTTGGACACGGTTTGAACCTGTGTTTAGACCGGGACGATCCCGTCATCCAGGTAACCCTTTCCAACAAGTTTGTTCCTACTAAATTCGTCGTAACTAATTTACAACACGTTTAGTTAAAGTTAGCATCTAATGCAACGTTATGTCCCTATTGCTAATGCGACTAACTTTCACAACTTAACTTGTGAATATCATCAAATGACATTTCTCTCTATTCTATATTCCTATTACTAAGACACGAATACTACTCGGTGTGAGACCCTACAGCCTGACCTTACTACAGGTTGGGGCTCGAAACCCCTAGACGACGGTCACTACGAGCAGTAGCTGTCGTCCCTGTTTCAGAGTCATCATAACGTGATCGACCCTTTGACAAAAGTGTCATAGGGTTTGCATTGGCTGTGTCAGAGATGAATTCCGTTAGCTAAAATCCCTTCGTCAAGACTGTGTTTGATGTTGGCCTAGGGTATGGTTTTCTGTCAACCCTATTAGACAACATTGGTCAGTATACAGCGGTCTTTATTGTATACACGTTGTACAACTTGCAACGTACCCCGGCCGAGGATTAACATAAAGACCGTACTGAGCCTATAACACTAACTTCCCTTTAATGGAAGTGACGAATCCCATCTTAGTCACTTACTCACCTAGAGAGCTTCTGGTGCAACCCAACCTAAGATCTTTCATCAGGACTGGTCCTCGAAGCTAGATCATGGGTCTAAGCTACACCGTCCGTTCACAGGTTTATACAGTTGACTTCAGGTCTTAAGGATCAACTAACCTATCATCACCCTAGAGTTATTAAAGACAGATCATTAAAGTTTAACCATTTAATAACTCTAACTTGGTCGTTCAGTGAACTCATTCTCTAATGAGCACCTGTGTCTCGTCTCCGACTTCGCCAAGTCGAATGACTATGAGATCATCATTACCCGAAGGCAAGACGAAGACACAGTGATCTATCCGATGTGTCGATATCCAGTTCTCGACACATCTATGATCACGAACCGTTTAAGACTTACGTTTCTATTCGGTCACTTACTTACTCATAATCGAGATCTCATCTAGATATGTAAGGACCTAACTATAAGTCTATGGATATTATCTAAGTATATTAATACAAATACTTTATACTTAGAATAATACGCACCATATACGGTATGAACAAGACGTATAATCAAGATAAATTGCCTTATGGGCACATATCTTTCTACATCTCCCACTTGCACTTAGGCTATTTATCTCGGTATCTCATGCCGTTATAGCATATCAGTCACTTTGACATTTGATATGGCAAACCTAAGAGTGGTTCTACTAATAAGTATCTACAACGAATTTTAATGGATTGAAATTACATCTCTTGATCACACAGGGTTGATCCTTTGGAAAAAATGATCTGGATCAGTTTTCCTAACTTTGTATAGCTAAAAGTTAGCTTATACTATTTAGATGTGGGGTCTAACATTTCCGTAAGTCAGTTCTAGCTCACTCCACTTTACTGTGTCAATATGTCAAGTACATATTTGACACCCTAAGTCTCTATATATATGCGATTAAATCAAAACAATTTTGACTTAATGATTTATATAGAAGATTCATTAAAGTGAAAAATCCTTTTTTACTTAGTCCGGAAAAACCGGAACTAAGTATACTTACTTGCTCCCACTGACTTTGAGAATTACCTGGTTAAATTACTCCAACATAATAACTAAATCATATTTAGATTTATGTGCAAAAATAACCTTTTGGTAATTGCTTTAGATGGAATGTACAAGTGTCAGATTCGGTTTGACGAATGAGTCAAGTCAAGATCGTTTTAAGGAATCTTGACATTGACTCGTTCAATCAAAACGTTCTACACTGTACTAATTCCTTTAACCACATTTAGTATTAACTCTTTTAACAACTAAATGCAGATAATCACGAGTTAAACTTGATATGCGTATTTACTGTGATTGCACACAATTTATACGCCCCCTGGAACTTATACTTGACTACTGATTGACTTCAGACATTTAGTCAGCTTCAAAATCAATATTATCGAAGCAATACACCATTATTCGAAAATATACGCAACCATAACAGAAAAGCCACATCCACAGAATTTGAGCCAATTCAATCTCAATTGCAACAAATGAGACATCCATTCCAAAACAACGGGTTCATAAAAGGAACCTTAATTTGTTTATCAAAAATAAACCTTGAGTGCAAAGCACTCATTCATTGTTTTCGATCCTTAAAGATGATACATTTTATTCAAATAAGAAAAATATCATCTCCATCACGATCAGCGTCTCCAGAAGTCTTTGAGCGGTCCCAGCAGCAACTGTTGCTTTAATTGCCGACCGATCTCCGTACTTCTCCAATCTCCAGTTCTTATCAGCCACCTGTATACAGTACACAGATGTCTATAAGTATCTCATACTTCATGAATGGAAATAATTGCATTTAATTGAATTTTAATTTGTACCTGAGGTGGAGGCATCAGTATGCCCCTTCTTCTTCTCTGCAAGATAGATCTTGCAGTTCCTCTTCCAGTGGCCAATCTTGTGGCAATGGAAGCACTCAGATTTCGACGGGGCCCCTTTGTTCTTCTTCTTCCCATTCTTAGCCTTCGCAGGTTGTGGGACCTGCCTCTTCTTTCCTTTGCCTTTCGGCTGGTCGGAAGTAGCAGAGCCAACAACCAGTGCAGCCGGCTTCTTATGAATCTCCTCAAACTGCCGGAGCATATTGAGGAGACCCGGAAGATCCGTCTCAAGGCTGTTCATTATAAAGCCAGTTATAAAAGGCTTGAAATCGGGAGTCAAAGACTTTAGGATAATGTCCGTGGACATCTCATTGTCCAGGACAAATCCTAACTGGGCGGCGTCCTCCACGTACCCGATCATCTTGATAACATGATCCTGCACGGGTTCCGTCCCCATCTTGGTGCCCCAGAGGTTGCTAGTGGCCTCGAACTTGGCAGCTCTTGATCGCTTGCCATACAACTCTTGTGCGTTGAGGAGCATGCTTTGAACATCCATATGTTCATGCTTCCTCTGCAACTCGTTGGTCATCGAAGCCAGAGTAAGGCACCTGGCCTTCTCTGCATCCCTCTGGTACAATTTGTAGGCTTCCTTTTCTTCGTGGGTCGAATCTTCATCCGGCTTATCTGGAGCGTCCTCGAACAGTACGTATCCTATTCCGGCTAGGGAAAGGACCAACTTGATGTTCCTAAGCCAGTCTTTGTAGTTCGTTCCATCCAGCACGTTCTTCTCAACCATGTATCTAAGTCCCGAATCCATTCTGTATTTTATAGATAATTTAGTTAGTATATGTTCGTAGTATAGTTTTAATGGTTTTAATAAAACTATATTCTCCCACTAAATTTATTTAAAGCCATAATAATAAACAATTTATTATAAAATAACATTTGTGAGAGAGGGATCCGACTACCCTGAGTCTGACAACCTTGAGTGTATCTCAACAAGTTGTCCGACTCTGCAGTCGGTAGACGAACTCGTCGTCAATCATATTTACTATGATTCCCTATCGATTTTTACCCCCAGTCATTTGTGATCATGAGTGTGCTCAACCGGATCACAATGGCTAGCCTAGTCGGACCCTTGTTTTCGTGTCTAGCCTGACTTGCCCCTTTGCTCGGTGTATGCACGACGCGCCGGTTTGGGTCAGGTCTTAGATTACATTCTTGGTTAGACTTACGCCGAAGCTCGAGGGATGAGACAACAGTTTCAGTCAGGTTAAGATGTCAATCAAGAAATCGGTTTCTATAAGATTGACATGTCACGGCTTGAGTGTAGCTCAACAACCGAAACATGTTTCTTACAGTTGCCAACTCCTAAAACAAGGAGGGCTACGATTTATCTTGAACAAGATTATTATCGTATTGACTTAGGTATAGTCGATGGACTTACATAGTCATGAATCGACTCCTTGCGGTCCAGCGGACGCGGCCAGGGAATTGACTAAGCCAGGACCACTTGTTACCCAGTCTAGCTAGGTTGGTCCAAAAACTTTAGCCAAGCACATTGACCGACATCATGATCCATTGAAGGAGTTGTCATCAATCTTATGTTTTCCAAACAACTAAATGACTTTTAATTAAAAGAACTAGTTAATCCTTATCAACTAGTGGATCCTAAAAATTCAAAATTTTTTGGATTGGTTGAACATCTTTTATTAAGTCCTTATCAACTATAAGGTTCTACGTTCAACTTACTACCCCAATCTTATTAGGATTTTAATAAAACAATTCAACATTTTGTCTTTTATGAAAATCATTATTTAAACATTTTAATGAAATGATTTACAAACAAAGGGACTACCCTAATCAGGTATTAGATTCAATGTTGTTTTGTTTTATCAAACATAACATGTCACTAATTAAAGTTTCATCTCATAAAATTTTAAATATTTAATGGCTAACCTAATAAGGTTTACAAGTCCATTAAAATGAAACAACTAATTTATCAACATAAATAAAATGTTCATTTTGTGACATACATGAGCATTTGCAAGTTCTAAAATTATCTACATAATTAAAACATGCAAATCTAAATTTTAACACTTAAAATTAAAAATTAAAAATTTAAAGCCTTCATAAAAATTTTATCGCATAAAACTAGGTCGTACAAAATTATCTAATAATTTTAAACCTAGGCCTTTAAAAAATTTTAACCTTATTTCTAAAATTAAAATATCACATAAAAAATTTTAGAAACATATATGTAAAATAAAAGAAAAATGTTTAGATTTCATCTTATGAAAATAAAATATTTCTTAAAGTTTACATATCCGTTAAAACAATTTTAAACACTTTTAAAATCATTAGAAATATATTTAAAAGCTTTCAAATAAAGTTTTCTAATATTTCTAATCTTTATGTAATTTTAAGAAAATCAAATTTCTAAAATAAAATTTTCCCTAAAGTTACATAAACATATAAATACTTGTAAAATAATATTATATCTTATAGAAATAAATTTTACAAAGCATTTAAAACATTTGAGACTATTTAAAAATCATCGCATAAAATTAAATCGTCCCAACAAAATTTCGTGTTAAAAAAAACGATTTTAAAACACAAAATGATTTGAAACTAAATTAACTTAAAGCTAAAATAGTTCGAACGAGAAAACTAAGCATTTTTAAAGATTTAAAAATCGCTATAGTTGATCTATAGCATAACCTGGCTCCGATACCACTGTTGGGGTTTTGGCGGACCCCCAGAGCTCGGATCCGTATCCGTCCTAAGTCGGACGGACCACGGAGGCACATAGGCGCAGCGGAAAAACAGAAATCTTAATTTCTAGACTAGCTAAACAATTTAACTACGCTCTGGGGAACCAGAACCCAGCCCGATCTATGCCGACTTGGAGTGGGTCTGACCACTCCAAGAAGGATCTACACTAAGCGACTAATAAAATCTACACTAAAATGCTTAACCACATACCCGGAATCTTGGCCCTGGAGCAGGCAAGATGTACCGCACCGTCTTGAGAAGCTCCTCGTAGCCGAGCCGCGTTGACCCGACCTCCCTGAGCCGCCTCGCACCCTCGCACCGATCCGCCCGAGCCTCTTTCGCCTCCGAGCCGATCACACGCGGTAGAAAGTTTCACTTGAGAAGAAACCCGCGTCTTAGACGTCCGGATCGGATCCAAACCCCTTTCGTAGTCGTGCTAGGACTACTCCAGAGAATAGGAAAGTAGGGAGAGAGATTTAGTCGCGGACCGAGCTTGCTCAATAATTTGGAGCTACCTGATCGTTGACTGGTGTGTGTTTCAACGAAGAGAGTGCACCCCTATTTATATAGGGAGTGAGCACTCAACTTCTCGTTGCGGGCAATGTGGGACAATTCCCATGAAGAGAAAATTCAAATTAAGTCATTTGGCTTAATTTCAACTTTAAAGTTAGCCTTTCTCAAAGTCAAACTTTAACGAATTAATTCTCCTCACATACTAAACTTCAGACACCAAACAAGCTATCAATCAGAAAAGCTTGGAATGGTGAACGCGTAGGAACTGACGGTGACGAATTTCGACTTCGTTTGACCCCTTAAACAATTGCTCAAAGTTTAGCAATTCTCACAAAATTCGTAGCCGTCATTAGGGGTTTCAAAAAACCCTAATTGACTTAAGTTGCGGGCGCGCCCGCTAGACTTAGCGGGCGCGCCCGCCCAAGGGGGGCAAGGGCGGGCCGCCCGCCCGCCGCTGCAGCGGGCGGGCGCCCGCTGCAACAGCGGGCGCGGGCCCGCTGCAGCGGGCGGGCGCCCGCTGCAGCGGGCCGCGCCCGCTTGCAGCGGGTGCCCGCCCGTTGCGTGCAGCGGGCCGTGCCCGCTGCATGCAGCGGGCGCTGGCCCGCTGTGCAGCGGGCCACGCCCGCTGTGCAGCGGGTGCCCGCCCGCTGCACACAGCGGGCCATGCCCGCTGCTGCAGCGGGTCACGCCCGTTTGCCTTTGCACATGGGCCTTTTGGCCCAGTGGGTCTAACCCACTTCCCCTTGGACTCTTTCTGCGTTTCTGGGCTCGTTTGAGCTCCGATTTGGACACGGTTTGAACCTGTGTTTAGACCGGGACGATCCCGTCATCCAGGTAACCCTTTCCAACAAGTTTGTTCCTACTAAATTCGTCGTAACTAATTTACAACACGTTTAGTTAAAGTTAGCATCTAATGCAACGTTATGTCCCTATTGCTAATGCGACTAACTTTCACAACTTAACTTGTGAATATCATCAAATGACATTTCTCTCTATTCTATATTCCTATTACTAAGACACGAATACTACTCGGTGTGAGACCCTACAGCCTGACCTTACTACAGGTTGGGGCTCGAAACCCCTAGACGACGGTCACTACGAGCAGTAGCTGTCGTCCCTGTTTCAGAGTCATCATAACGTGATCGACCCTTTGACAAAAGTGTCATAGGGTTTGCATTGGCTGTGTCAGAGATGAATTCCGTTAGCTAAAATCCCTTCGTCAAGACTGTGTTTGATGTTGGCCTAGGGTATGGTTTTCTGTCAACCCTATTAGACAACATTGGTCAGTATACGGCGGTCTTTATTGTATACACGTTGTACAACTTGCAACGTACCCCGGCCGAGGATTAACATAAAGACCGTACTGAGCCTATAACACTAACTTCCCTTTAATGGAAGTGACGAATCCCATCTTAGTCACTTACTCACCTAGAGAGCTTCTGGTGCAACCCAACCTAAGATCTTTCATCAGGACTGGTCCTCGAAGCTAGAACATGGGTCTAAGCTACACCATCCGTTCACAGGTTTATACAGTTGACTTCAGGTCTTAAGGATCAACTAACCTATCATCACCCTAGAGTTATTAAAGACAGATCATTAAAGTTTAACCATTTAATAACTCTAACTTGGTCGTTCAGTGAACTCATTCTCTAATGAGCACCTGTGTCTCGTCTCCGACTTCGCCAAGTCGAATGACTATGAGATCATCATTACCCGAAGGCAAGACGAAGACACAGTGATCTATCCGATGTGTCGATATCCAGTTCTCGACACATCTATGATCACGAACCGTTTAAGACTTACGTTTCTATTCGGTCACTTACTTACTCATAATCGAGATCTCATCTAGATATGTAAGGACCTAACTATAAGTCTATGGATATTATCTAAGTATATTAATACAAATACTTTATACTTAGAATAATACGCACCATATACGGTATGAACAAGACGTATAATCAAGATAAATTGCCTTATGGGCACATATCTTCCTACAAAGACATGGCTTATAAATTTAATGCAACAGGATCCCTTCCACGAGCATCCTCATGAGAATCCCAACCACCACATTGACACATTCATGGCAAAGTGTGACACTTTCAAGGGGAAAGATGTGAGTGATGACGCCATCAAGCTACAGATTTTCCCATTCACCTTGAGGGATAAAGCTTCGTACTGGCTACGGTCTATCCACCCAACCATTTTACTACATGGGAGAAGTTGGTGCTCGCTTTTGCGGACAAGTTCTATCCACCCTCCAAGACGGTGCAGATCAGGGGGGCTATCTCAAATTTCAAACAGCTCCCACAAGAATCTCTTTACGAGGCATGGGAGAGGTTTAAGGACCTTCAACATTAGTGCCCTCATCACGGGATCCAGTCCTGGGACTTGGTTCAGAGTTTTTATACTAGGCCGCAGTCCAGCACCAAAATGATAATTGATGTTGCCGCGTAAGGTGCCTTGCTAGACAAATCGCCTGAAGAAGCCATAGACATGCTTGAGCATATGGAGTCAAATAATCAGTAGTGGAGCGAAGAATGAACCATTGTGACCAGGACCCCTAAGGTCAAAGCTACCAGCCATCTTGATTCTCACATCGAGACCTTGGGCAAACAGTTGGCCAGAATTGAACAACGCTTGGATTCCATCCCAACGACCACAGGTACCCCTGCTCACCAACCTTCAGAGGAATATGAGGAGCACAGTTATATTCCTAATGAGGTGCATTATGATGGTGCTGAATCATCGGAGTCCATGCAATATGTCCAAGGAAAAGGACGCAACCAATGACAACACCTGGCTGCAAGAAATGATCCGGGGTTTTCTTACGGAAACCCAAGTGGAGGGCTGCAACCTCCACAATTTCAAAGACAACAAGGGCAACCACAAGGGCAACCACAAAATCAGCAGCAGAGTGGGTTTAGACCAGCTGGGCCACATCGACCACCAGGCTACCAGTTCAATCGCGCACCTCAGCAGGGCTATACACCATCTCCGCCTCGGTCCAATTTGGAGAGCACTTTAGAGGCATTTATGAGTTGGCAAGCCAGATTTAATCAGGACACCTCCGCTAAGTTCAAAAACATAAATACATCACTCGATGAGCTGCAGGGCCAGATGTCCCAGCTGCTGAAGAACCAAGGGAGGTTGCCTTCGCAACCGGAGCCGAATCCGAGGGCTCAAGCCAATGTTGTGGTCTCCGTTACCATACGAGGAGGACGTGCAACTGACCCCGTTATGATTCCGGTAGTGAATAAGGAGCAAGTCATAACTGAAGAGGCCGTTATTGGCGGTGATAAAGAAGAGGCTGCAGAAGATCCTACAAAGAATGAGGAGAAGGTAGATTCACCCTCCACCACACCCATGGTGACGCCGTCTCCTAATGATGTCTTAAGGAACAAAGTAAGCCAACCTCCCCCGCCATATCCACAGAGGTTGGCTTTGGCTAAGATGGAGAATAAATACTCCAAATTCACGGAGCTTCTGAAGGGCATCCAGCTCAATATCCCATTCATGGATGTAATCACAGAGATTCCCATTTATGTCAAATTTTTAAAGGACTTGATCACGGGGAAGAGGAAGCACGAAGAGATAAAGCTCGTGGATGACTCTACCTCCATTATAAAGAATCATCTCCCCGAAATCTACCGGATCCAGGAAGCTTCACTGTTCCATGCTCCATCGGAGCCATGCCCATCAGCCGTGCACTAATTGACCTGGGTGCGAGCATTAGCTTGATGTCGCTATCCATATTTGAAAGACTGCAAACCGGAAGCAAATTGGAGCCGACAAACATGTCCATTCAGCTAGCAGATCATTCGATCATATATCCGATGGGAATTGCCAGGGACATTATTTTACAGATACCTCCAGGGTTGTGCGTACCTGTTGATTTTGTTATTATGAATATACCTGAGAGATGGAGCTCCTAGCTTATACTTGGCCGCCCCTTCATGGAGATGGCCGACGTCTTGATTGATGTCCGTGAAGGGACTCTCTCGTTGAATGTGGGCAACATTGAAGCTGAATTCAGGCTGCAGAAACCAATGAGGAAGCATGCTAGAGAGGAAGGAGCTAGTTATTTGGAGCTCCTAGAAGATGAGGCCGTAGGAGATTATACTTCTGAGGGGGTCATGAAGGACCTAATAAGAACAGATGTTGATGACAACGACGACCCAACCTACCACAAAGCAGTTGTCGCCTATATCTGAGCGTTGGATGAGGAGCTCTTGGATCATTCTCTGTATTACGAAAATCCAGAGGCCATCAGTTACGCCATGTAGAAGCCTGGACTGGAAGAATGCCAAATACCGCCGCACGGTATCATGGGCAAGAACGATGTGTGAATCACATACGCACCAAACAACTATTGATGAAGCAAAGGGAGTCGAGCTCATGACTCAAAACGAGCGCTTATTGGGAGGCAACCCAATCTCTTAGATCTTGGATTTTCTTTTTCAATTTCTTATTTTTTACTTTATCTATTTAAGAAAATCAAATAAAAACGATATTTATTTCTCTTAAAAACACAAAATCATAAAAATTTGATGGGTTCTTCCTTTTTACAGGTTGAACATGAAGGGGCATGCAAATCGACATTTTAAATGGAAGAAAGCTGGAGGAGAGCAGCAGATTTGAAGAGAAGAACAAATGAGAAGAGCAAAAAGGGGATACAGGTTGCTCGACCGAGCAGCCACTCTGCTCGGTCGAGCAGCGCATGCACAAGAGAAAAGCTCAAAAACACCGATCTGTCTACACGGCCCAAGCAGCCTTTGCTCAGTCTGAGCAGACACCGACTCGGCTGAGCAGCCTCCTGCTCGGTCGAGCAGAGCAGGCTCGCAAAAACTTCGAAGAAACGACGTTCTGTCTACGCGACCCGAGCAGCCTCTGCTCGGTCCGAGTAGCGATCTGCTCGACCGAGTAGACCATGCTCGATCGAGCATAAGAGGGAGTGGTCTAAATTTTTTTATGTGTCCGACTCGACTGAGCAGCTTCGCTGCTCGATCGAGTCGATCTATCCTAATTTTTTTCAGGCCCCACTTCCAAACGAGTTGGGTTTTTAACCCAACTCGTTTCATTTTTTTACCCTAAGCGATCTTACCCTAAACTACTGCCCGAGCAAACACCCTCCTACCTACTCGATCTACCCTCCCCTGTCGCCGTTCACCCATCCACCGCCCGCGCCACTATCTGCGCCGCCCGTACGATCGGCCTCTCTCCCTCCCAGATCAGTCTCTTCATCGCTCTCCCTCTCCCCCTCTCTCTTTCCCCCTCTCCATCTGCCACATTCCCTTCCCCACTTTCTTATCGATGACGGATGCCAGCAGCGCCACCGCAACCCCCCCCAAACCCCCCTTCTCATCGCGTCTCACAACCCCCCCCATCCCCCACTCGCCGCTGCCCTAGGGCATCCCCGCTACTCGATCGAGCACCCATGGTGCTCGACTGAGTAGCTCGAAGCCTCCCCCATCTTGTTCCACCCAGCTGACCGAGCATCAAATGTGCTCGGTTAGGATATCCCAACGAGCTGCACTACTCGACCGAACAGTACAGATGCTCAGTCGAGCAGCCCCAACTCACCACTCCCTCGGCATTTTCACTGCTTGACCGAGCAAGGCTAGTGCTCGGTCGAGCAGGTTCACAGATCCTTTATTATCATTTTTTAATACTGACGTCTTGTTTGTTTCTATTTCAGGTATGATTCGATCACGTCAGTATACATGTTCGGGATTAGCTTGGGGGAGACTTCACTGCACTCGCTCAGTCTGTACACACTTTCCTCTTTTTTACTTTTATACCGACATATCATCCTTCCACTTCCACGATGGTTCGCACTAGAGGAGCCCACACACCTCCCCGTCGTGGGAAGATGAAGGCAACTGCTGCCTCCTCTTCTCGACCCCCACAATGCCCTCGCCGTGCCACTACCCCCTCCTCCGAGGAGGAGCACACGGGGATCCGTCGTCCGCGTCCGACTCTTCTCCCACACACACACCCACCACTTCTGTACCTTTCCCCACCACTTCTGCACCTATCCCCACCTCTGCACCCACTATCCCTCCCACACCTCCAGTCGTTCCTGCCGCTCTGTCGTCCCATGTGTGGATGTTCGACATTACTTTCTGTGACAACGCACACCACGAGCGCTTCTCAGGCTCTCGCAGCGTCGTCTCGTTCCCACACTGTTCATAGCCGTCCACGCTCCCACAAACTCTTACCTTACACTGGAGGCTTTGAGCTCCATCACTCGCACACAGGCAGGTGATGGAATCACCTTCCGTCTTATGGATCATGACTTCACGATCATACATGCCATGATCCGCGACCACTTCCACCTCCCACCATCCCTGACCCCCCGATTCGCCTTCTGCCCAGACTACGACATTGGCACGTTCGATGCTTCAGCCTTTTTGCATCGCATTTCAGGTTTGGACCACTACCGCCCTAGCCGGGCAAAGGCATCATGCATTGTGCATCCTTGCCTTCGCTACGCACAGAGACACCTTGCCACTACCATTTTTTGCAGGACAGAGGTCGGGTCCATGTCCCTACACGAGCTTACCCATCTTATGGGTATGACCCGACCTATGTGCTTCCACCACGACGGCTCCCTCCGCCCCTTCGTACTTTCTGACGCAACTCACTGGTTATGCCATCGCCTTCTGTAGACCACCACCATCCACTACTCCACTGATATCTGTTGTGATGGATTCTTCACCATCTTTGCACGGATGTAAGATATCCATCTTCGTGATGACCTAGTGACCCCTCCTGCCCCACACGCTTGACTCTAGGCGTGCTTGAGCATATGCATATCATCAGACCTTATGGAGCCCATCATTGGACGTACCTTGTTGGCACCCACCACACACCCCACCTCGTCCTTCCTGCCCTTCACCTCACCACCATTGCACCTGTCAAGCTGAGTTGGATGATTGATAGAGTACAGCCACTTCCGACACTCCACGTACTCGATCCCTTGGGAGCTCCCGTCGAGGCCGTTGCCAATGACCAGGTTCCACGCTCCGTCGAGTATGAGGAGCACGACCTGGCAGCCCTTGTAGCCGCCCTTCCAGCTCTGCCCGTACATCCACCACCCCCATGAGCTGTCTCTTCTACCACCTCTGTATCCACCACCTCCACCACCGTCGAGTCCTCTGGGACTATCACCACTATTTACCTTGAGGCTTATACCACTGTCTCCACCGTACCCGTGCCTGAGGGCACTGAGATTTTGTCTGCTTCAGAGCATGCTGCTCCGGACTTCTCTGAGTATGATCCAGCCACCACCCTTCCACCTCTTAGGGACCTCATTGCTTCACTTCCCATCTCTTTAGGGTCCCACATTCCACTAGCTGGCACCTCTCCGTCACCAGCGACAGCTGTCCTTACTGAGAGCGTCTCGACATCTGTCCACACTTCTGTGTCGACTACTGCTCTATCCTCTGCTGCCCCTGTTTCTACCACGGTCTCTCATGATCTCAACTACACTACACATCACACCTCCACCGCTGAGATCCCGTCGAGTACACCCTCTCCGACTTTTCAGCCCAGGCACCATGTATCATTTACATGGGACCGTTTTACGAGAGTGGTGTCTCACAGTCACGTTTCTCACCGTCCCATCGACTCCCATATCACAGACGGTGGACTGACAGCTTAGAGGAGTCGACTTCTCGCCTTCGACGGGATTTCGACGTCTTCGTACGCTCGACGACGACACATCATGAGAGAGTCGAGGCAGACCTAGCCTTCATTATTGACCTGCTTCAGACACGTGGCCCACCACCTGTGATCCTTGCTCCCGCCCCTCCACCCCGGCCAGCCACTGTGACTACCGTTGCACCACTCAATGCTCCACATTCTCAGGCTTCTGCAGAGCCTACTTCTCTCACACCTGAGTCGGTCACCACAGTCCAGTTCACTACTAATCTTGTCCTATATTCACCACCCACATCTTCTGGTCCACAGCAACGGGACCCATCACCACCTCCAGAGGGTGGTGCCCCTGCTTGATGCTGTCCATACCCACTTTTTGTTTCCCTCACATTATATTGTACCCATCTGTCTGTTTGGGGCCCTGTTCTTACATAGCTTGGGGGATGACCCACCATGCATCATTTCTTGCATACGCATCATCTTTTCTGCATTGCATCATACCACGTCTTATTTTCTTCTTGTACAGTTTTATTTTTCATTCATTTTCTATCCTACCACCCACCCACCCTATCTAGCATCATCTCTCGCACACTAGCGTTTTCTCAGCATTGAGGACACTGCTGGGTTTAGCTTGGGGATGAGCACTATCGCTTTATTTTTATTTTTCTTTTATATTTTTCTTCCTTTTTCAGCTCTTAGTTTACTTTTTGACTCATTTTCCACCTTTTTATATTTTTCTCATTCAGCATCACGTTTTTCTTTTCACCATGCATGCATGTCTGTTTTTCATTCATTACTCCACCCTTTTTCTCTTTCTGCTGAGATGGTTCTGCATGATGATACTTCTCGTTGCCCTCAGTAGCTTTTTGTGGTGCTTATTATTTGATGACATGCTATTTAGGGTAGTTTCAGTTTTACTTTCTATTTCTGTGCACATTCTTTTGCTGATCTATATGAACTAATGCCTCTTATGAATTGAAAATCAAATGCATGAAATAGTATCTAGTATGCGCTATGTTGGGTAGTGCACCTAGGTTCACACATCATTAGAACACTTGGAGCATCTGCTTGTTATCTCATTCACTTCTGTTTGCATGCTTGATGTCATTGTGTTTATTACAGCGTGCTTTTCAGTGTTCATCTAGATGAATGAAAATATCCATTCTAGTTATGAGTTTAGTTAGAATATTATCATAATGAACCGTTGGACACCTCTGATGAGTGAACCAAGTGATCCATTATTTTTCTTCTCAACATATCTTTATGATTCTATACATATCAGTTGGTTTCACCCCACAGCTACCCTTACCGCATCCTACTTCCCAAAAATCCCAAAAGAAAAAAAATATAGCTTCTGTGAAAGAAAAAATAAAAAATAAAAGGAAAAAGAATGTGAAAGAAAAGAAAAGAAAATGAAAAATAAAATAAAATGTGAAAGAAAAGAAAATGAAAGAAAAGAAACAAATAAAATTGTTTCATATTTCTTTATTAGAAGCTATCACAATTACTTGGGAAAAGGAAAAAACTTTCATATCCTATTCCTAGATGAGACGCCTCGAGCTCAGCTTCGAGGGGTGAACCAACTGATCATATGAGTGAGTATACCATTAGAGTGGAGACGGTGCATAACGAGGAGATTAGATAATGCTTGAACTTTACGAAATACTTTAGTTTTTGGAGATTTTTCATAATTCGAAATGAATATCTAAATAGCATGATTCATTTCCATTCTTTATTGCATGCTTGTGTGACTTTTATATGCTCCACTTGTATCTATTGATTGAAAAGTGCATTACCAACTCTTTTTATACTAGACTCTATAGATTGCATGAGATTGATATGAGTTGATGGCATTATTTTAGAAGATCCCTATTTTTGTCTCTATTGCATGCTAGACATATGATAGTAAAACTTGAAAATACCATTAGCATGCATTTTACCATTCGGAGCATCGTGACATACTGCTGAGGCTTGAGATCTGATTGAACAATCTTAGCACCCTCCATCCATCTCTATTCTCTGTTTATTTTTATTTTTATTTCCTTTTGTTTATCTCCCGATGTACCTAGTATTCGTCTTCCTCGAGGACGAGTAAGAGGTAAGCTTGGGGGATTTTGATGTGTCCATATTTTACATCTTTTCATAGCATCATTCCATTGCATTTCATATCATATTCGCATCCAAATCCCATATTTTCCTACGATATTGCAATTCTAACGTTATATTCGAGTTTCGTAGTGTTTTATGTATTTTCAGGGATTTTGGAGCGATTTGGGACTCAATTTGGATATGGACACATCTGATATGCCAGTGAACCTGTTGGCGAAGCTCTACAGGAGTTCGTCGAGTTTTGGGAGCCATGGAAGGAGTGGAGGAGAGTGCAAGAAGAGAGGAGAAGCTATCAGGAGCTTCAGCCAATATTTTCCCAGACGACTTGACCGAGCAGAGCAGCTGCTCGGTCGAACAGATGCTAGACGAAGAAGGGGAGCAGATACGCATGCCGCTCGAACCGAGCACTCAAGGTGCTCGGTCGAGAAGCTCTTATTTTCGAAGTTCAATCAGCCTCCTGCTTGAGCCGAGCAGATCTCACAGCCATCGAGTCAGTTCGTTGCTCGACCGAGCAAAGCTGACTCGGGCCGAGCAGACAGAGTGGCATATTTTGGAGAAGCGCGACTCCCTGACGTACTCGACCAAGTAGGAGGGCTGCTCGACCGAGCAGCCCGACCGAGCAAGCCACTGCTCGACCGAGTCACTGACTCGGTTAGTGACACTGAAGGATATTTTTGGAATTTCTTGCGTGGCCATCCGATGCGTGCTTGGGAGTGAAGAGTGGATCTGGGTTGCGTGTTTGACAGAGTTCAATCTTTTGGTAATTTTTGAATTATTTTTGGGAGAAAAAAGAGATTAGAAATATTTGTTAGATATAAACCTAGTTTTTGGAAGATTATTGAATTGTTTTTGTCGTGATCTATTACTCTTGCGTTCTGGAAATTTTGGGCTTTCTTTGGAATTATTGTTCGCTGCTTTTCTTTGTCTTCGATACATAAGCTATTCAATCTTTATTTAATTAATCCGCTGCGATGTTTTCTCTTGCAAAAATCATATTTTTATTCGTTAAAATCATCATGAGTGAGTAGTATCTTCTAGGGTTGATTGGTTAGCCCTAAGACTTTAGGGGGAAGATATAGATCTGGATCTCTAGGTTGAATTATGAATAAAGGAGAGTGTTCCGGTCGATCCTACCGGATCCCTAGGGTAACTCTCACTGAGATCATGCCCATGGTCGGTGGAATTGATGAGCTTAAGGAGTATCCTTGGGATTTGAATAAGGATATCAGTGGATTCAACCAAGGCTTGTGACCATGCCCGGCTCATGCCGTGAGGGGATCCACCGACAAACTATATCACTACATTGACGGCTACCGCCATTGCGTCGATAAGAGACACCGGAATACCTCACAATTCTAACCCACGAGAGTGGTATGAATTGAGATATTAATCCCCTAAACCTTGTGCAACGTAAGGATCCTATTCCAATATCGATCTCCGACGATCTTAGCGGTGATCCCTAAAACCCTAGTTCTTTTTATTGTCAATTCAACAACAAACATCAAAACCAAACTTTCCCAACCGACCGCTATCTCACTCCGAGATATAAAAAATAAGCTGAGACCCCGAAGACACTGTCACCATCCCTGTGGGATCCGACATCTTATATACTATAATTTGACACAGTCCGCTTGCGGATAGAGCCCGAAATTGACACCTAGGGGCCGTACTACACCTGGCAACCGTGACACTGCTAGGTGGAATCTAGGTGTAGGTTCCAGGTGCATCAGCGAGCGCCAGGCTTCTGAGCTCCGAGCTCAGGTGATGAAGCTGGTGGATGACTTAGGGACAACCATGTCCGCCAAGGCCGCGTCGGATTGGGCGGCCGCAGAGGCAAAATCCAGCTACGCCTCCGTGTCGATCACCAGGAAGCAAGTAGAAGCGCAGTGGTGGAGAGAGCGATCTCAGCTCCGTGCTGAGCTCGAGGCATCGAGGAAGGAGGTTGGTGACCTTTAGGCCAAGCTGTTGGATATGGAAGACGTTTACACACCCTTGTGGGGGATGTACGAGGGAATGCGGACCTCGAACGTCGCGTACACGAAGTCGTGTGCGAAGGGAATCTGTTCCCTTGCGGAGAGGATCTCTAGATTAATGGGAAAGTCGCATTATATGTGCATAAGTGCATGCGACATATGGCTAATAAAGGGGTAATATCTTAAGCTTATGTTGTACCATGCATATGGTACAACTTAAGCTTATAATGTGCCATGTACGATGGTACACCTTAGTTAAATTGTTCCAAAGGAACAATTACTCCTAAAATAACTACCTTGGGGGCTATAAATAAGACCCAAGGGTTAGCCATTTCCTTACACTTTTGCATGGCATTCTTGCATGCATTTTCATTCTAGCGAAGCTCTGCCGAAATCCTTCCTCTCCATTTATCCAAGTTCTTAATCTAAAAGTAGAGATTTAGATTGTGGATTTAGTAGCCTTACTCCGTTCGAGCGAAGACTCGATCCGTCGTGGCGAATCCGAAGGTGAAGTTCTGTGACTACCGTGCCGCATATGCAAGCGTAAGTCTCAACTTCATTTATCGATCCTAACTCTGTTTTGGCAGGATCCAACATTGGTATCAGAGCCATACGGGTTCGCCCCGGTCAAACCGTCGCCCCATCGAAACTATGAACGAGTCGTTGTCTTTTTCACGAATGGGTATCCTACCATTATGGATTTGGTAGGAACGCTTCGTGACGGAGAGAACGCAGCGGTTGTTCTTTTCACGTTAGGGTCTTCTGTCATTATGGATATGGCAGGAACTCTCCGTGACGGGAAGAACCGACCGTTCATATCGTCAAACTCGCTCTCTTCATGGATGCTGAGTCTCCATTCATAGGGAATGTACGCTCTCTTCATGTGGAGCGTGTAGTTTACGAATTTTTGAAGTGGGTTAATTTTTTGGCACACGGCCATTGGAGGACAACTACTTCCTCGACGAACGGGTGCTTATCCGGAGAAGAAGGTGGTAGTTATTTCCATCGGGGAAGATGAATTTTGGTGCATGTGCACCATGGCCAAATGGGCTATGAAGGCCATGCACCCCCCTCCCTGTGCGGAGGGGGTTGGCTACGGCCAATAACCACCACGGCCACCCCCTCCGGTGGGGGTGTGCGGCCACCCCATGAAAGTGGGGAGACCGGCCATGGCCAAAGGTCCATGGTCGGTCAAGGCCAACAGGCCATGGCCGGCCGGCCATGGCCGGCCACAGCCAGGGCCAGAGAGCCCTGGCCGTGGCCTGGCCAGGCCAGGACCGGCCCTGGCTGGCCACGGCCAGGGCCAGAGGACCCTGGCCGCGGCCAGGCCAGGGCCCTGGCCGCGGCCAGGCCAGGGGCCCTGGCCCCGGCCAGGGCCTGGCCGAGGCCAGGGCAGGCGCCCTGGCCTCAGGCCAGGGCCTGGCCGCCCTGGCCAAGGCCAGGGCAGGGGCCCTGGCCCCGGCCAGGGCCTGGCCGCCCTGGCCGAGGCCAGGGCAGGGGCCCTGTCCCCGGCCAGGGGCCTCTGGCCTAGGCCAGGCCAGGCAGAGGCCTGGCCGGCCTCTGGCCAAGGCCAGGCCAGTGGCCTGGCCGGCCCTGTCAGTGGCCAGGGCTGCCGCAGGCCGCCCCTGGCCGGCCAGGGCAGAGGCCCTTGGCCAGCCTTGGCCAGGGCAGGGGCCCTGGCCGGGAGTGATGAAGACCAATTTTTTGGTCGACCAATTTGGGTGTTTTGGTCGACCAATCCGGCATAAGGTCTTGGTCGATCACGAACTTGCCGACTAGCCCATACGGGGTGTCAAAAGGCCTTGGTCAAACACGAATGTGCCGTCTAGCCCATACGGGGCTAACATTTTAATGAAGTTGGGCTCTACTCCTTGAATATTAGCCATAGTGCTCTACTTCATGCGAGATTAGCCATGTCATTGTGCTCTACTCTACGGAGATTAGCCAATGTACTTATGACGTTGTGCTCTACTCTACGGAGATTAGCCAATGTATTTCAAATTTTTTGAAAAAGATGTTTTCAAATAGGTTATGTCCCGTCCTTAATCGGGATAGCGCAATTTAGAATTCCAAGTCCTACCACGATCCAGCCATGGTTATCTAACCCATGGGTGTGTAGAACAAGTCTCGTGGCTTGGCAATTGTTGCGCTAAAATTCTTTGCGTAAACTCTCACCTATTCCATTTTGAAAGATATGTTTTTCAAAAGTATTTTTCCGCTGCTGGTACCATACGGGTATTATTTCTGATTTCTTTTTACATGAGACAAGTAAGAGGGATAATTTGAAAGTTACTTCTAGATGGTAGTTGGGAACGTAGTGAACTTCTCGATTCTAGAGTAACATTTCAGCTTATTCAAGGAACTTATCAAGTGTTTAAAGAATCGAAACTTTATGCATAGAATTTTGATCGTGTTTTTTTCATTTCCTTTGAAGTTTTTTGATTCGAATATGTCTACCGCTTCTAAGAACATTGTCGTCGAGCTTAACAAAGGTGAGAAGCTCAACGGCGACAATTATAAACTATGGTCAATAAAAATCCAATATGTTTTGGAGGAGCATGATGTGCTTGAAACACTCCAAAACATAATGGAAGAACCTGAGTTGGGCAATACGGCCCAACACAAGAGGGACCGGGAAGCTTATGAGACTTGGACTCGAAAAAACAAAATAGCACGTATTACGTTACTGTCCGCAATGGACAATGACATAATGCGTATATTTCGGGAATTCGACCTAGCCAAAGACATATGGTCTGAGCTAGAAGTAAAGTTTGGTGGAACTTCGGTTACCAAACTCCGCTCCTTAAATATTCAATTTGATTCGTACAAGATGTGGCGAGATCATTCTATGAAAAAGCATCTCCGCCACATGGCGAATCTCATAGCTGAATTGAAGGATGCGGGCCTTACGCTGTCTGACGAACAGCAGATCCAAGCAGTCATTCGTTCACTCCCAGATAGCTGGGATAACATGAAAATGCACCTCACTCATAACGAGTGCATTAAAACTTTAAGCGATGTATCCAAACACCTCGAACTCAAGGAAGAGCGGATTCAAGCCGCAAAACCTAGTGCAGAAATGCACATGGCCGCTAGTTCCTCACATGGAGGAAATAAGCGGAAGAATAAACGCCTAAGGTTTGTGAACGAACGAAAGCAAGAACCGGAAACCTCAAAGAAGACTAAGAACAAAAAGTGGCAAAAGAATGTGCACTCAAAGAAGAAAAACTTGAAGAAGATCAAGTGCTTTAAGTGCAACAAGTACGGTCACTTCGCCCGTACGTGTACGGATGGAAGTGATAAGGTAACTTGTAGGGCTAGTTACATATGTGTTTCTAGTTCCGTGTTTCTTGCTGAATCTAACTATTTTTGGTTGATTGATTCAGGGTCCACAGACCACGTAGCGAAGGACAGAAGGTTCTTCGTAGAGTATCGAAGGATAACTCAAGGAACAAAGTGGATATACGTCGGCAACAACACTCGTGTTGAAGTCAAGGGCGTCGGAACATGCAAGCTAGTTCTCGACAACGGCCGGACTCTATTATTGCACGACGTCCTCTTTGCTCCAGATATTAGAAGGAATATCGTATCCGTGGTCATGTTAATGTCTTTAGGTTATGTATGGAGGTTCTATGAACAAAAAGTTGACCTTGTTTGTAATAGTTCTTTAATTGGGTCGGGTAATGTTTGTAATGGATTGATTGTTTTAAACACTATGTGTGATGATTCTTCTTCTATTAATGAAAGTTTCCATTTGACAAATGCTTCTAATTCTGAATCTGAGATCATTTGTTGGCATGCAAGACTTGGTCACATTGGACCAACTAGAATGGATAGACTTTTCAAAAGTGGCTTGCTATCTAATGTTTCAAAAGTTGAAATGTCAACTTGCGAACATTGTCTTGTAGGGAAAACTTGTCGCAAGCCATTTGGAACTGGCACAAGGGCCGAAGTTCCATTACAGCTTATCCATTCGGACATTTGCGGTCCAATGAATGTTAAGACAAGACGCGAGAAGTCCTATTTCATCACCTTCATTGATGACTTCACCCGTTTCGGTCACATTTATTTGATTTCCCACAAACATGAAGCTTTATCTTGCTTCAAAAACTATATGAGTTTAGTGGAAAATCAACTAGATCGCAAGATAAAGGTCTTGCGAACCGATCGGGGTGGAGAATATCAATCAACGAGTTTTAAGGAACTCTGTGATGAAAAAGGCATAGTTCATCAAATGACTATGCCTTATACTCCGCAACAAAACGGTGTTGCGGAAAGAAGAAATAGGACATTGATGGAAATGGTCCGATCAATGATGTCTCAGGCAAATTTGCCCATCACCTGTTGGGGTGATGCATTATTGACGGCAGCATTCATCTTAAACCATGTACCCTCGAAGTCGGTAAGTTCTACTCCTTATGAGTTGTGGAACAATAGAACTCCAGACTTAAGCATTCTAAAACCTTGGGGTTGTGCCTCTTACGCACATTTATCCTCTCACAAATATGGCAAACTTGGGCCACGTGGGAGGAAGTGTATCTTCATCCGATACGCTGAAAACTCCAAAGGATATGTTTTCGTCGGTCAAGAGGACAATAGGGGTCTAATAGAATTCGAATCGAGAAATGTTGTCTTCTTGGAAAACGAGTTTCCAAGACAGAGTGAGATAAGTCAAGACTTATCCTTGTTTGAGACTTGGGATCAAGAAGGATCGAAACGTTCTAGTGGGAGAATCCTTGGTGAAGAAGAAAATACGTTTCAAACTTCACCAATGGATGATACGAACGATACCAATCCTATTCCGAGTGGGAGTGATGTTATTCCAAGTGGGAGTGATGTCATTCCAAGTGGGAGTGATCAAACTCAAGCAAGACGTAGTAATCGAACGAGGCTAACACCTCTGAGATTTGAGGATGAATTTCCTCAAACATTCATGACATTACTACAAGATGATGACGAACCTGCAAATTTCAAACAGGCCGTCCCATGCCCTGCTAAAGATAAATGGATAGCGGCTATGGAAGAAGAACTTCAATCCATGAAAACAAACCAAGTCTGGGACTTGGTTGATTTACCTAAGGGACGTAGAGCCATTGGGAACAAGTGGGTTCTCAAAATCAATCATAAGGCTGATGGCTCCATCGAGAAATATAAAGCTCGCCTTGTTGCGAAAGGTTTCACTCAACAGGAAGGAATAGACTACGAAGAGACTATCTCTCCTGTCGTGCGTTTTACCTCCATTCGCTTAATTCTGGCAATGGTGGCTTGTTTGGACCTCGAGTTACATCAGATGGATGTAAAGACTGCTTTTCTTAACGGAGAACTAGATGAGGAGATCTACATGGAACAACCAAACAGGTTCGTACAAGAAGAAAACAAACATAAGGTTTGTAAACTTCGTAAATCCATATATGGTCTTAAACAATCCTCAAGGCAGTGGTATATGCACTTTCAAGAAGTCGTTTTGTCGTATGGTTTCTCCATGCTCGACGAAGACAACTGCGTATACATTAAGAGGATTAAGAACAAGTATGTAATTATGTCTCTTTATGTAGATGACATACTTATAGCCGGAAATGATAAGCGTCTTATCATGGATATCAAAGCTTGGCTTTCATCCATCTTTGAAATGAAAGACATGGGTGAAGCTGCATATATCCTTGGGGTTAAGATCTCAAGGAATCGTTCCAAGAAACTTCTTTCTCTCTCTCAAGAGACATATATAAAGAAAGTTTTAGAACGGTTTAATATGCAGGACTGCAAGCCAATTGATACTCCAATAAGCAAAGGCGAGGGTCTATGTTTGGAGATGTGTCCCAAAGATCCAAAAGAAAAGAAAGCTATGGAAAAGGTTTCATACTCCAGTGTTGTCGGGAGTCTGATGTACGCCATGATGTGTACCAGACAGGACATTTGCTATGCTGTTGGTATGGTAAGCCGTTACCAATCCAACCCAGGACAGGCACACTGGAAAGCGGTAAAGAGGATATTAAGGTACCTCAAAGGGACTGCAGACTATGCGTTGTGCTATCAAGGCAATACCTTGAGACTCGAAGGCTATACCGATGCTGATTGGGCAGGTGATCTCGACGAGCGAAGATCTACCTCAGGCTTTGTTTTCTTGCTCGGGAATGGCACAATATCCTGGAGCAGCAAGAAGCAAACTTGCATCGCCCTATCAACCATGGAAGCCGAATTCGTAGCATTCAGCATGGCGGTCCAAGAAGCTGTTTGGCTTAGGAAATTCTTAGACAGGCTGACAAATGCCACTGACTCGAGCACTGTTCCTATATACAGTGATAGTCAAGCCTCGATTGCCTATGTCAAAGATCCTAAATTTCATTGTAAGACCAAACACATTGATATTCGATTCAAGTTTGCGAAGGACTATGACAAACGGAAGGAAGTAGACATAGGATACATATCCACGCATGAGATGATAGCGGATCCCCTTACTAAGGCGATCCCCAGAGATGTGTTCTACAAACACTTATCATCTATGGGAATGCGTAGGTGCTGAGCTGTATCATGTAATATTTCCCATGTCTATAGAAGATCAAAGTTTAATAAAAGGAAGAAGTTCTTTTATATATTGCATACAAGTTTCTTACAAATGATTTTGTACATTTGTGTTTAAGTCTCAGCTATTTTATTGTGTGTATGTCGGACAGATTAAGGTTGGCCCTCTCACATGAGCAACCGCCTTATCTTATCAGATGGATAAGATAGATATGAGACTAGTTTAAAGTCAAAATCATTAGACAAATGATTTAGAGTCGTGACTTAAACAAGATAGTCGAATGAAAGATCTGCATCATATGGATGCTTACAAAAGATCTGAGATCTGTATCACAAGGATATTTAAAAGAGATCTCATAGGATTTTTTAAATCCTATCTGTCTTATGCAGGATGAGAGTCTGGGAATATTTCATGGGTAGTAAGGGGACTCAAAAGATAGGCACTGTGGTGTCTGATCTTTCATCCGTACAACATCATCAAGACATACTCTCCTTGGGAAAGGAGTGATGTTGTAATATGTGTTCATACCACGTATGCATTTCGACCACTGAGTTAGTAGCAATATTGTTTGCTATTATGTGAGACTCAAAGGCCATATGGGTCTTAACTCTTACCCTCAAGGACTCCAATTGGTTCCTTTAGATTTGACGAGATGATCGCTATCTTAGCGTGTTGCTAATGGGCTATGATAATTCGGCTCGGCGGGGCACGTTAGAAAAGCGAATCAAGTCAAGATCAGAAGGTTCGCAAGAAGAGGAAGATTGATTTCATATTCGCATTTGGACTTTAATGATTCAAAGCTGGCCAGCCAATTGTAATCCAGATGGGATTCAATTGTTGAATATAAAGTATAAGAAATGTGAAGAAATAATCTAGGGTAAAGCATGCGTTGAACTACTCAACTTTGCACCTTCGAGGTCGTTGTGTATCTCTAACAAGTGCACAACAACAGACTCTACGCGCATGACGGTCGCACGGTCTATTTCTCGGTATGATAGATGAAAGAACTAAGAGAAAGACGTTCTCTTACAATCCCATCAAGTGTGAGTGGGAGATGTTGGATATGGAAGACGTTTATACACCCTTGTGGGGGATGTACGAGGGAATACGGACCTCGAACGTCGCGTACACGAAGTCGTGTGCGATGGGAATCTGTTCCATTGCGGAGAGGATCTCTAGATTAATGGGAAAGTCGCATTATATGTGCATAAGTGCATGCGACATATGGCTAATAAAGGGGTAATATCTTAAGCTTATGTTGTACCATGCATATGGTACAACTTAAGCTTATAATGTGCCATGTACGATGGTACACCTTAGTTAAATTGTTCCAAAGGAACAATTACTCCTAAAATAACTACCTTGGGGGCTATAAATAAGACCCAAGGGTTAGCCATTTCCTTACACTTTTGCATGGCATTCTTGCATGCATTTTCATTCTAGCGAAGCTCTGCCGAAATCCTTCCTCTCCCTTTATCCAAGTTCTTAATCTAAAAGTAGAGATTTAGATTGTGGATTTAGTAGCCTTACTCCATTCGTGAGAAGACTCGATCCGTCGTGGCGAATCCGAAGGCGAAGTTCTGTGACTACCGTGCCGCATACGCAAGCGTAAGTCTCAACTTCATTTATCGATCCTAACTCTGTTTTAGCAGGATCCAACACAAGCTTCTCGAGAAGGGTAAAGAGGTCGATGCTTACAAGGATCAGAACACCTCCAAGATGGATAGGGTGGCAAGAGCGATAAAGGACATTTTTACACCCGACGATGCCGCGTCTTCCTAATTTTCTTCGAATCACCACTTTTGTAAGACAGCTTTCGAGCGAGTCATATGTAATTTAACGAGAATTTTTGCAATAGAAAAAAGAATTTTTTGCGTCTGTTCTTTCTTCTCTTTTTTTTGAAATCCGCGTCAGCTGGATATGGGTGCATGTGTGTGGCCCCCCAACGATGTAAGTATAGCTGACTTGGGTCGTTGGAGTGTCATGACACTTTCTGACTGGATGTTGCTCGACATGTTTGTTTGGTGGCGAGGGACTCAGTCGCTTCGACTTACGGCCGACAACGTTAAAGCGTCGTAGGTCGGCCAGTTGCGAGGGGCATTATCCCTACGATCGACGATGTTCGAGGGGTCGAAGTTCGTTCGGTGGTGATGGACTCGGTCCCTTCGACTTACGGTCGAGGACGTTCGAGGGTCGAAGGTCGTTCGGTGTCACGCCCCGCTTCCAAAAAGATTTGGGAAGCGAGACATGGCCAGCCCGCATGGACTCGAGCCGTTGAGGCTCGGGGTCCAATAAGCGTCTAGGCAAGTTATGATGCGGAGGTGAAGGTCCGATCGAACAATTTAGCATGAAACAACAGATATAGCAGCAAAAGATACTATTCAAACGCAGAAGGTAACCAACAAAGAGTTTAACATAAAAGCTAAAACTGTACGTACCGGAGGCAACTAAAGAAGAAAAGTCTGCTGGGGTCCACAGGTTGTGGCAGCTCGGTCAAGTCTGAGACATGTGCAAAACACATGTCAGCAACGAACTAATGAGACCATAAGTTAATGCAGTTATACAATTCTAGCAGTTCTAAATGGAATTTAAAAGACAACTACACAGGCAGTTCTAGAAAGCAGGAAACAAGTAATGGTTATTCTAATCGATCTGCTAGGGGTGTCCATCTAGTCAGATCGTCTAAGGGTTGTTCATGTAGTTCTATCAATCTGCCAGGGGTGTCCATCTGGTCAGATTGTCCAAGTCTAGAAAAGGTCAAACGACCGGAGTGCATTCCCTGCGAAGCAGACAGGAGTGCACCAACCGCGATACAAAGAAAAAGCCTAAGGACTCAAGCTGCGTAGGCGGAGGGGAGCTACCCCCCAGGCCCAGCTAGACTCTTTTGTCCTACCCCACCCGCGAGTCGTTTGTGTTATGGACACGAGCCAACAAACGCTCCATCTAGACACGAGACAAGACAAGGATCACGAATGATACGGCGTATCATACCGGAGCGCACCAGTCACGGGTGAGCCAAAGCTGGGGAGCACCAGTTCTCAATGGTCACCCCCGTCGTCGATCCGAAACAAATCATTAATCATGAATGATACTACGTATCATACCGGAGTGCACCAGTCACAGGTGAGCCAAAGCTGGGGAGCACCAGTTCTCAATGGTCACCCCCGTCATCGATTAACTATCCGTAAGCGAGACATTCCTGGACGAGCCAGCGAACGCTCCACAAGAGTAGTGCCAACCTCCGTATAGGAGAGGCCCACGCCTGTGACCTTCTACAAAGATCCACATAACTATAATGTCTGACTTATTAATTAGCATGTGAGGTTCAAGTTGCATTTTAAAAGTGGGTTTGAGCAGAAAGTAACATGTGATCATTTTCAAGTATTTTGCAGAAATAAATCTAGCAGTTCTAACATCAATTCTAGAAAAGTATAAAAGCAGTAACTAAAGTCTCATTCCTTGCCTGAAAGATTCCGGCAAGGATGTAGTCCAGCAGGGTCTGGGTCAACCAACGGATCTACGGAACCTGTACGATAATCCTATCATCACAATCATGCACTCTAACATCTACAGGCAACGACATAAGATAAGCCAGATTAACTGGGCCCGCTTTGGGTCACCAGCCTACAGTCCCAATTTTAGTTATCTTCATTAGTGAATTATCATACAACCAGAATACCGATTTTTATCTTGTTTAACAGGGTTGGGTTGGGGGTCCTAAGAGGGCAAAACGTTACCTCAACACGGCGCGAAAGCTACACTTACGTCGGGTAGCGACGTCAGGGGTTGGGTCCGGTGTCGCGAACGGTATGGGACGAACGGTAATAGGTCGCGAAGGAAACGTAATATCTGCGACAACGGAGGTGTGATATCAGGTTAAGAGTGCTAAAACAACCAGGTTAATCATTAACCCAATAGTTAAACACCTAAAACACCTATATAAAATATATATTTAAACTTACTGGTTATAACCCACTATGTGAAACATTACTAACTTAGCAATATGAGTTACTGGCTTGCTATTAGACCTGAATTAACTATATAAGACTATCGTATGACATTAACATGGTATTTACGAAACATAATTTATAATAAAACCCTAACTAAGGACCAGCAGCAAATGATACTAACAGAGTTCCAAAACATCTAATCACTAACTTATTCAACAATTGATACAAACATAACCCTAACCAATAAATTATTTAAAACCCTATTATACCCTAACAGATGGGACTAACCTACAAAAAAACTTTCACTAACCCTTGTCAGTTGTTAATCTCATGATATTATAGAAAACCCACAGTTTGATAAACCCTAACAAATAAATTATAAAATAACCATACTCCTTATAAACCACTAACCTTTATAAGAGCTATACTGCTGTGGTTGTATGTGGACGAGGGAACGTCGTGGGCGGTTTCCGGCGGGTCACGGTGGGTGTACGACGGCCAGAGGGGAGGAGAGAGGGCTGACGGCATGGGGAGGTCGCCGGGGTGACCGTTGCACGAAGAGCAGCGGGAGGCGCTGCTAATGGCGCAGGGCGGCGACGCGGCAGCGTCGGGGCGTCGCTTCTGGGCGGGGCACCGCTGTGCACGGCCTGCAGCGGCACAGGCGCTGCTGCTCCACGCCTGGCGGAGCACGGGGCGGCGGCTGGTCAGGTCTTGGTCGGGGGAGGCCGCGGGGAAGAGTACCGATGGGGCGCTGCAAGAAGAAGGCCTGGGCGACGAGTGAGCGGCTTGCGTGGAGATGAAAGCCTAGGGCTGCGACGGCTGTACTCATGAGGCAGGGAGCGAAACATGGATGGGGTTTTTAAAAATAGAATAACCCTAGTTCCTCTTTGACTACATCTCAATTTTATAGGCCCTAGGGTATAAATGAATGGGGGTTGTGCTCACGTGAACAGGCCTAGGTCTAGGGTTAATATAAAATAGGAATAAGTGTGGATATTTCCAGCACATGATCAAGAGGGCCAGACTAGCGTGCTTATAGGGTGTAGGGTTGTTTCTAGCACTAGAGCCCTCTTCATGGGTTCAAAAAGTCTCTTTTATAATTATAGGGAAATAAAGACTAGGGTTTAAGGGGAAAAAAGCCCACATGAGGCTACAGGGCTTAGGTCTAGGGTTATCTAGGCTTCATTTCTTAAGGATTTGCAAGGCCCAAAACTGTGTGTGTAAGAGATGTGTGCGTGTGTGTAAGGGTCCGGCCTTGTTCAACTATTGACTAGGCTAACCAGGAATTGATTAGGATTTTATAAGAATAATTAGTGGGTTAATCAACATAAAAGCTTAGGGTTAAACCGATAATTAAACTGGAGAGAAAGTGCAGGTAGGTCAAACGAAGCCCGAAAATTATGAAATAAATACTGGGGCGACCGTGCTGACGAGAGAAACAAAACTAAGGAGATGGATCACAATTCTGACGACGAGAAACGAAACTAAAAATAGAAAGGCATCGCGACAAAGTGAAAATCGTGACGTCTCCTCCAATAAGATCAAATCGTGGGTGAACGACCCGAGAAAAGACGTTCCGAATCAACACCACAATTTTAATACTCTCAGAGAGGGTCACAACGACATATCACACTATAGGGTTTGGTTATGGACAAGGTCTAAAATAAATACGTGCACGAACAAGGCTACGTGCACGTAAAGCGTATAAAGGATACGGGGTCCAAAGGCGACGGTAATTCTAAGTTGGGCACACGTCGGGGTTGGCTTGCTAAGGATGCAATCAAGGTGCTACGGCCCTATCGACTCTACGACGCGACTCACATACCAAGCACAAAACAAATCAGGTACTTGAAATTGCTATAAGCACAGCCGTATGGCGAATAGCGAGTACCGGCCGTTACATTCGGTGGCGAGGGACTCGCTCCCTTTGACTTACGTCCGACGACGTTAGAGGGTCGAAGGTTGTTCGGTGGCGAGGGACTCGGTCCCTTAGACTTACGGCCAACGGCGTTCGAGGGTCGAAGGTCGTTCGATGGCGAGGGACTCGGTCGTTTCGTCTCATGGCCGACGACGTTCGAGGGTCGAAGGTCATTCGATGGCGAGGGACTTGGTCCCTTTGACTTACGACCGACGACGTTCGATGGTCGTTCAGTGGCAAGGGAGACCCCTTGGCTTATGGCTGACGATCGTAAGTCGTTCGGTGGCGATGGGTGAGTCCCCTTCGTCTTACGGCCGACGAGAGTGTCAGGACTAAATGATCTACTTTGTATTTATCAGAGACATGTATAGGACAGGAAATGAGCGATCGATTTACCCCTTTAGTACAATCTTGATAATAATTTCGTAAGTGTTCCACGTTCCAAGGATGAGGGGTTCCCTATCATCCAAATTGGCGAGTCGATAGGTGGCGGGACCGAGTATGTCGATCACTGTGTAGGGCCCCTCCCACTTCGCAGCGAGCTTTCCCTGCTTGAGGATCTCAGGAGTGAAGGCGGCCTTATGTTGCACCAAGTATCCCACACGGAAGCTGTGTTTGTGAACTTTCGAGTTGAAGTAGCGGGCCATGTGCCCCTTCTGCTCGATGAGGGTCACCAGCACCCGTTCATGGACTTCGTCCACCAATTGTAGGTTGAGCTCGAGGCCCTCCGAGTTTCTTTCTTCGTCATAGTATTGGAGACGAAGCAGCTGCTCATTACCTTGACGGGGACAACGGCCTCACATCCGTAGACCAGTTTGAAGGGTGTTTCCCTTATTGAGGTTTTATGGGTCGTTCTGTACGACCATAATCTGTCAGAGATCTCATCCGGCCAAGTTCCCTCGAGCCCAACTATTCTCTTCCGTAGGGGCCTAAGATTTCTCTTGTTGGCTGATTCTGCCAAGTCGTTCGACTGGGGATGCATGATGGAGGTAACGTGTAGCTTAATCTTTAGCTCTGCGCAGAAGTCTATGAAGCCGACACTGTCAAATTGTGTCCCATTATCCGTTACTATGGATTGTGGGATGCCGAAACGACAGATGACGCACTTCCAAACGAAGCTTCGATCTTCATTCCATGTGATTCAGGATAAAGGCTCCGCTTCGATCCACTTGGTGAAATAGTCCATCGCCACAATCAGGTATCTCCGTTGCCCACTCGTTGGTTTGAATGGTCCAAGGAGGTCCAGCCCCCATTTGGTAAAGGGAACTTGGCTGACGATGGGGATCAGATCAGTCGATGGTGCCGAGCTGATCTTTGAGAACTTTTGGTAGGTCGAGCATCGCCGGACGTACTCGACGGCATCTTTGAATATTGTTTCCCAAAAGTACCCTTGTCTCACAGCCTTCAAGGCTATGGATTTTTCTCCGCAATGGTTCCCACAGTCGCCCTCGTGAATCTCTTGGATCACGTAGTGTCCTTCCTGTGGGGCTAAGCATTTAAGATAATGGAAGATGTCATACCTGGTCCATCGTATTTTGTACAATGAACCATCCAACAAGACGAATTGGTAGGCCTTTCGCTCAAGTTTTTGTACCCCCACTGGGTCGGTCGGTTTCTCCCCCGTGTTTAAGTAGCGGATTATTGGGTCCATCCATGTAGCCCCCTGATCGAGGTTTAGAAGTTCATGAGGCAGCCCGCTAGGAAGGAGTAGATGTTGCACGTACACGGTTCGACCGAGCCCCACTGGAGAGGACGATGCAAGTTTTGACAAGCCGTCATCTCGATGATTCTTTGACCTGGGTACGTGATGAATATCTATACGTGTGAAGGTAGCGAGCTCAGCTTTGGAGTCTTGTACGTAACTCTGCTTTGAGTCGTCGCGGTCCTAGAAGGTCCCATTCAATTGGTGGACGATGAGGCTGGTGTCGCTGAGCAGTTGGACTACTCTTGCCCCCAAGGCTCGAGCCAGTCGGAGCCCGTTGATGGCCGCCTCATATTCTGCACCATTGATGGTTTGGAAATCGAAGCGGAGGGCGTATTCGAATTTGTCTCCCCGGAGGTTTGGATGATTATTCTGGCCCTGCTCCCGGCTTAGGTGGATGAAATGTAGACTTGTACGATGCATGTTCTCTCGTCCTTGATTGCATCTTTTGGCCTGCTGGTAGGAAAAGGGGATAGCCTCGGTCATTGTGCTATTCGCACATACCTCTTCCTGGTGCCATCGTCGTAGGTGAATTCGACAATAAAGTCGGCAAGGGCCTGCCCTTTGATGGTGGTCCTTGATTTGTACTATATGTTGAACTCGCTTAGTTCGACCCGTCATTTTGTCATTCTTCCTGATCGATCAAGCCTCTTCAGGGTCTGCTGTAAGGGAGTATTGGTGAGGACCAAGATGGTGTTGGCTTGGAAATACGGTCGTAATCTCCTGGCGGACTGGACCAATGCGAAAGCCATCTTTTCGATCCTCGAATAGTTGACCTCCGCACCCCGTAGAACCAGACTAACGTAGTAGATGGGCCATTGTATCCCAGCGTCTTCTTTAACGAGCACCGAACTCACGGCCTCATCGGCGACGGCCAAGTAGAGGATGAGCTGATCATCCTTGTCTGGCTTGGTCAGTAGCGATGGGTGCGAAGGTACTCCTTCAACTCTGAGAAGAGTTTTTTGCAGTCCACATCCCATTCAAACATTCTCTAGTCGCTCGCAGCATAAGCTATCGCCTTTCTCAGTATCCTGAAGAAAGGTAATGACCTCTCGGCCGATTTGGACATGAACTGTCCTAAGGCCGATATCCTTCCATTGACCCTCTAGAACTCTCTAAGAGTCGAGGGCTCCTTCATCATGATGACAGCATCAATTTTGTCGGGGTTGGCCTCGATCCCTCAGCTCGTTAGCATGAACCCGAGGAATTTCCCAGAACAAACCCCGAACGTACACTTAGCGGGGTTTAGTCGAAGCTTGTATCGTCGGATCTATGCAAATATTTCCCTGAGGTCTGTGAGGTGATCCGTTGGCTTCTTCAACTTGACCAACATGTCATTGACACAGACTTCTAGGTTTCACCCTATTTGGGCCTCGAAGACGTTGTTCATCATGCGTTGGTACATTGCCCCTGCATTTTTCAGACCGAATGACATTTTGGTGTAACAGAATATACCTTGATCAGTGATGAAGGAAGTTTTCTCCTAATCTTCCGGTGCCATTTGAATCTGGTTATACCCAAAAAAGGCGTCCATAAAGCTGAGAAGGTCGTAGCCCGAGGCACTGTCGACCAGGTGGTCGATTCGTGGTAGGGGGTGGCTATCTTT
Source organism: Scilla litardierei (assembly GCA_030789695.1). Classification (NCBI taxonomy): domain Eukaryota; kingdom Viridiplantae; phylum Streptophyta; class Magnoliopsida; order Asparagales; family Asparagaceae; genus Scilla; species Scilla litardierei. The sequence continues at coordinate 124,937,171 of CM061133.1, forward strand.
AGAGCACGCCTTGTTAAGGTCAGTGAAGTCGACACACATTTGCCACTTGTCGTTCGCCTTCCTGACCATCACGACATTCGAGAGCCATTCAGGGTATTTGACTTTTCGTATGAAGTGGGCCTCCCGAAGTCGTTCTACCTCTTTGTTAGCAACCTTCATCTTCCCGCCTCCAATGTTCCTCTTCTTTTGCTTTATGGGTTTAGATGTCGGGTTGACCCCCAATTTGTGGGACTCTATCTCGGGTTCGATGTCGGGCATGTCCTTCGGGGACCAGATGAAGATGTCGACATGCTCTCTCAGGAGGACGATTAATTGCTCCTTTAGGTCGCAAGGGAGTAGAGACCCGACTGAGACGGTTCTTCCTTCCATGTCAGAGATCTTGATACTCTCCGTTTCTTTGACCACGGTGGGTCATCGATCCTCGATCCATGGGTTGGCTGGGTCAGCTTGCTCAATCCTCCTCAGGGTGGCAGATATTGTGTAGCACGATCATGCCTGTTCCTGATTCCCTCTCGCCCTTTCGACCCCCTCGGGGCTCTGGAATCTGATCATCTAGTGGAAGGTCGAGACCACCGCTTCTATGGCATTCAGCCGCAGTCTTCCGATGATCTCATTGTACGCCGAGTTGATTTTTACCACCATAAAGTTGGTTAGGAGAGTGATTTGTTGAGGATACGTACCGAGGGTCACCGGTAAGGTGATGATACCTGCTATCAGGGCAAAGTGCCCGATGAACCCTACCAAGGGTCCTATGCAAGGCGTCAACTCTTCGGATGATATTTTCATCCTTTTAAGCGCAGTAAATAAGAGTATGTCGCACGAGCTTCTAGTGTCACAGAGTAACCTTTTTACAGTGATCTCTCTGATGGAGGCCTTGATAACCACAACATCATCGTGCGGTAGCTCCACCCCTTCCAGATCTTCGTTTGAGAAGGAGATAGGAGGTGTTGAGTATCTGGGACGCTTTCGCCCCATGGAAACTATCATCAACCTCCCAACGTAGGAGCATTGGAGAGAGGTTAATATCTCTGGGTGCATGGAACCTCCAGTTATCATGTTGGTGATCCCGACACTAGGGGATCCTACAGCAGCCTCGAAGGATATGGTTGGGTGAGTCGGCATGCTCGAGTGGTTCATCGAGGGGATGTCGACTCGTGGTTTCCCACAGACGGTGCCAAACTATTAAGGCCAAAATTGACAGTTACAGTTGTCAAGCTGACGGAGACTCGAGGCACTGAGCTGGAGCCTAGTTAGCCTTTGGAGTGGGACCTCGGTTGGGGAAATCGGGGTCGGTAGTTGATGGTTGATGATGGTATGACCGTTGGTCGACCTAAGAACGACCGTCTGATAGGTCATTCGAGGTTGAAGAGAACGATATCGACCTTGGGCATTGGATGGTGATTGTCGATCTGAACCACAGGAAGTCATTAGGGGGGTTGGATCTGGGTTCCGACCCAAATTCCCTTCGATGCTTAAGTTAGTAAGGAACTTAGCGAGGATAGGGAGCTTGGTGGAGCTAAGATCGACCCACTGAGGTTCGTCCCTAGACTAACGACGCAAGTTTGTATATAGAATGGGGAAGTAAGAAGATAGAGTTCTATGTATTATCACTCTTACCTTGAAGATGGAACCCCTTTACCTTTGTCCGTCGACCTATTTATATGCAGCTCTCCCTTGATAAGGCGTAACTGCCCCTCATTGATTAGGGCACGATCTTATCCGAGATTCGAGCTAACGGCTGCCATTTATTCGGCCCCATTAACTCTTTCTTGAATGTCGACGCCAGTCCAACGGCTGTTTGATCCGTTCACCTGACTCAGTCATAGCCCGGGTGGAGTGTGGGGGTAACGGGTCGCGGATGATAAACCGGTCGGGTTTACGGATACCCAAATTAGGTTCATATCCGTGCACTAACATTAATAATCCTAGCATAGTCTTATTGGGCACTATACAACTGCTTCTACTATTGTTGCACGCACTTCTACTCCCGCACAAGCATCTACTCCTGTTTCACACACTTATACACATGCACATCAACTCAGATCACAAAAATTTGAGGTTTGAAAGTACTTTACCCGTGAAACTATCACTGATAAAACTGGAAAGTGGGCAGTTTGTAAAAATATGTAAATTAGATTTTAATGATAGACCTGTTGACGGTACAACGCATCTTAAAAGACACATATAATCTCACAACAAAAGAGATGCAAGACAGACTACTTTGAACTTATCTGCTTCTTCTACATCGCTAACCAATTTCCCATATTCAGTTGATACAATGAGGAAAGAGAAGGCTAACTTTGTTTTATGCCAAGAATTACCATTTAGCTATGTAGAAAGCCCTGAACTAGAGAGGTTTAACCAAGTGGCCCTTAACACTGCATTTAGAAGAGTACATATAAACACTGTTAAAAGAGATGCTACGACAGTATTTCACGATGGAAAAGCTAAATTGATGCAATCTTTTGCTATCTTAAAATCTAGAATTGCATTAACATCTGACATATGTACATCGAAATGTGGTGCTGTCTATTTATGTGTTATGTTCCATTACATAGAAGATGACTACACTCTTAATAAAAGAATTATATGATTTAGAATGTTAGAGCAAGCTCATACATGTGGTACTAAGAGTAATAAGATAATGTATGTTATTCGTGATTTTGATATATCTAAAAAAATTTACGGTTACCTTTGCTAATGCTTCTGACAATAGTAGTGCAATTTCATACTTATAAAGGCCATTGAACACTGAGCCGGATGGCATGTTATTTCATCAACGATGTGCTTATTTGTGCTTATTACGTCTTTAGCTTAATAGTTAAGGATGGACTTAAGGATGCTTCTGATTTTCTATAAAAAGTAAGAAACATTATGTTATTAATCTATACTTCCAGCCTTAGGAGATAACAGTTTAAACAAATTTGTCGTAATAGCCAAAAACCTTATCGACCCATTACCTTTTAGCATTCAACATAGGTAGAATTTAACATATCTAATGATGTATTCCATACTTAAATATAGAGAACAGCTTAATGATTTTGCATGTGCAAACCTTCCACCCGGGCCATATTATGAAATTAGTGATTATGAGTAGAGAACTATAAGACATCTTTATGAATTTTTTGAATTTTTTATACCACTACAAATAAATTTTCCGGTGTGTATTACCCAACAAAAATTTTAAGCTTAGAACAATTATTTCTTATTTTGAAGTTTTAGTGGAAATATAGAGACCCTGAGGACACTAACATTGCTCTTCTTCCTATGATAGAAGCCATGGAAAAAAATAGAGAAATATTCGAATCATGTTCCTATGCTTTACTATTTAGCTAATGTTTTCGATCCATAGATGAAGAAGGACGGTGTCGTTGATTTATTAGAACCTTATTATGAAAATATTAGAGTTGACGTAGAGGAACCATTATTATGTTTAAAACTAGCTTAAGAAATCTTTTTGCAACATGTGATGCTAAATTTGGTAAGTCTCTAAATACTTATTCTGTTACTATAAGTACACAGGTAAATAGGATCTGACAGATTTTAGGAAAGAAGAAACAAAAAAATGGAGACTGATAGTTCTTCTAGTGAACTTTCTAAGTATTTAGCAATCCTTTTTCTTCTATTGATGAAGAATTAGATGGTGAGAAGTTTGATTCTTTGACTTGTTGGAAAGGATACAAAACTCGGCATCTAATTCTTGCCATTATATCTTGTGATTTTGTAGCAACTGTTGAGTATTGGACTTCTCCCTAATTGGTGTTAATGATGAGCAAACATAAATACTTGTGACTAATCCTCTAGTTGCAGTTAATCCATTGCCTAATCATATCATGAAGATCATTTAGCAATGGATGTCACTTAAAGATCAATGAAAGCAAAGAAAGTGGATTGGATGATCAAATATGGTGAGTGAAGCTTCTGGAAGACTTCAAGCTCATAGGTTGAAAAGAAGAGATATTTCTACAAGTGTAATTTTCCTTTTCTCTTCCAGTATATAGCTTAGAAGTAGAGCTATGTTGGAGCACACACACATCTTCATTTCAGTCTTAGGAAATCATTAGTTCTATTTTTTCCTTTGACTCCAATTCATTTCAATCAAGATTGTGCATATCATGATCTCAACAGTCGACTGCTGAACAATTTACAGTCGCCTGTCTAAAACCAATCGACTGTGTTTTGTTCTACAGTCGCCTGTTGTGCACATACTTAATTCGTTATTTCTTGGGCTTCTAAGCTTTTACTTTATCAGGCGACTGCTGTACATTTCACTGGTGCCTGTCCAAGTGACAGTCGACTGTGGTTTGTTAATCAGTCGACTGCTTATCCTCAGCCCAAACCAATTCTCAGTTTTGATCAGGCCAGTCGACTGATGTTGTATTTACAGTCGACTGTCTAATAGCGCAGTCGATAGGAAGAGTACTAGTGGCACTTGCCATTTTCTAGGTAATTCCTTAGTTTCTTGGTTCTTCAAGAAACAGATCTCGGTATCATTATCTACGACTGAAGCGGAATATATTGCCGTGGGTCTTGCATGTGCACAAGTTCTTTGGTTGAGACACTCTCTTAAAGATTATGGTGTCAATTGTGATACATGCCCTATCATGGTTGATAACCAACGTGCTATATATCTTTCCAAGAATCCAGTACATCACTCCCGTACCAAACACATAGACGTGAGACACCATTTCATCAATGATCATGTAGCTAAGAAGGACATCATCTTAGAGTACATTGAAACCCAAAAACAAATCATCGACATCTTCACTAAACCTCTTAAAGAAGATTCATTTGTGAGGTTGCATGGAGAATTAGGGATTATGGGTGAATCTGAGATTTAGGAGTTGAAATTTCATGTAATATCATATTTTGAACTCATATCATCATAATACTTCTCTTCATTTGATAGATTATATGTTTCTCATATATTTGTTTTAAGAGAGGTTATTGAGATTTCGTTGATTTCGTGAGTTTCGGATTGTTTTAAGAGATTGGTGTGATAAACGATTTATTTCTTAATATTGATTTCGTGATGTGTTTTGTGCTAGAATATAGGTCCTAGGGTGAGTTGTATCTATCATCAGGATTTTAACCTCACTGTGCATTTTTGGACCAGGACAGACGACTGTCACTCCTTCGACAGTCGACTGCCCTACTCTATTTATCTTACAGCAGACTGTATCTTTCTCACAGGCGACTGATGACGACTTTACAGTCGACTGTCTGATATACAGGCGACTGCAGTTTGGTCATCATGCGCCTATCCATATTGTCAGTGGTCTCTGTTTATCATCGATTTCTTTGATTCTCAGTCAGTCGACTGATGAGTAATTTACAGTCGACTGTCTCCTGTTGTGCGGTTCGTTAATTTGATCTAAGCCATCGATTTTACGATCCAACGACTCAGACTCTTTTGACCTCTCGTTATATCTACGAGAGCCTCTGATTTGCTTCTAAGTTTTCTCTCTCATCTGACTGAAAACTCCCTCGTCTCCTTCTTTGAACTTCATGGCCGATCTCTCCTCCATCAATTTTGAGCCGAGACGAAGCCTCTCTCCTTCGATTGTTTTCTTGATTGACTCTCGTCAGTCGATCGACAAGTCTAAGGTATCATCCTCGTCGCTTGCTTACCCTAGCCTTTATCATTCGTACCTCATGGATGCAGTTGGTCCTTCGTCACCAGGAGAACCTTTGAATATATTTCTTGCTAAACCCTCTTCACCTCCATCTTCTGACGAGTTCTTGGATATCTCGTTTGGTGACCCTATTCCCTCAGCAAATATCGCTGAACCCTCCTCTCCGCCTGCTGAACATCCTCCTCATACTCCTCCGTCAGTACCGCTAGTGGAATTTCTTCTCGGTCGACTATGTGACCGTGTCACTGCCATCCAAAAGCATGCTTTCTCAATGGATCAGATGCTCTCTCTTCTTCTACAGCTTCATTACAAATCGTTTGTACTTCATAGGTTCCCCATTTCGGCCGAACTTCAGGCCATGTTACCTCCGTCTGAGGACACTGCCCATGTTGATGTCTCCTCTCCTCCAGGCTTTGTGCCTTTGCCTTCTGAGGTCCTGACCCCCGTACATGCACATACGAAAACTTCTTCTGCGGGTGCGTCGCCATCCAAGAGGAAGACTACTACTTACCCTACTCGTCGCTCTGCCAGGCTAATGTTCCGTTCGTCTAGTCGCCCCTCAAACCCCACAGTCATCCATATTGACTGATGCTGTTTGCTACTGGAAAAGAAACTCACCATAGATTTTTTTGATATTTTGGTTGGAGTGTCATTTTTTGTATCTCAGTTTGAATGACTGATGTTGTCTGAATGATGTTATTATGACTTATGATGTTGTAGTAATGTCATATGTATTTTGTACCTTTTGATGTACATGGTGATGTGGATGTATTTTGTGTCCTTGTATCAATCACACACACACACACACACACACATACTAGTCATAAACCATGCCCGAGGGTACGGTTCATTTAAGATTTTTTCCCGTAAAATTTTTTCCCCCCAAATATTATTAAAAATTAAAAGAATAACAAATTAGCGTAAAAATATTTAGTGGCACGAACGCCTTCTATGTGGGCTCCTTCGACGCGGAACAACAAATTCGACGCATGCACCTTTGACACAGAATAATAAATTCGGCGCGGACGCCTTCTGTGCGGAACAACAAATTCGGCGCGGGCGCCTTCTGTGCAAAACAACAAATTCGGCGTAGGCACCTTCGACACGGACAAATAAATTCGGCACGGAACAGCAAATTGGTGTTAAAAAACCCGTGCCCACGGGCACGGTTCATTTAACATTTTCCCCCGTAAAATCTTTGTTCCCTAAAAAATATTAAAATTTAAAAGAATAACAAATTAGCGTAAAAATATTTTGCGGCACGGGCGCCTTCGGTGCAGAACAATAAATTCGGTGCAGGCACCTTTGACACGTAACAACAAATGCGGCATGTGCGCCTTCGACACAGAACAACAAATTAACATAAAACAACAAATTCGGTGCGGACGCCTTCGGCGCGAAATAACAAATTAGCGAAAAAAATCCCATGCCTCCAGGCACGGTTCATTTAAGATTTTCTCACGTGAAATCTTTGTTCCAAAAAAAATTATTAAAATTTAAAAGACCAACAAATTAGCGTTAAAATATTTAGCGGCACGGGCGCCTTCGACGTGAAACAACAAATTAGCGTAAAATACTCATGCCCGCGGGCACGGGTCATCTAAGATTTTCTTTGACGAAATCTTTGTTCCCCAAAAAATTATTAAAATTTAAAAGAACAACAAATTAGCGTAAAAATATTTAGCGGCACGGGTGCCTTCGGCGCGGAACAACAAAAAAATTTTTAGCGGGCACATTCGGTGCGGAACAACAAATTAGCGTAAAAAATTTTCGCGGACGCATTCTGCACAAAACTTGTTCACTGGCTGCTTTCAAAGCTGGACCAAATTTCAAAGCTCTCATTCATGATTTCAAAGCTCCCTTCATTTCAAAGTTGGATTAAATTTCAAAGCTGGACCAAATTTCAAAGCCGCATTCATGGTTTCAAAGTTTCATCTCAACCTTCCATTTTCAAAGATCAAATCACAGCCACTCTTTATCTTGTCCTAGTTAGCCCTAGTCAGCCTTCTTTGCGGAACAAAAAATTCGGCGCATGCGCTTTGTGTGCGGAACAACAAATTCGGTGCAAGCGCCTTCGACACGGAACAGTAAATTCGACACAGAACAACAAATTGGCGTTAAAAACACGTGCCCGCGGGCACGGTTCATTTACGATTTTCCCCCGTGAAATCTTTGTTCCCTAAAAAATTATTAAAATTTAAAAGAAAAACAAATTAGCGTAAAAATATTTAGCGGCATGGGCGCCTTCGGTGCAGAACAACAAATTCGACGCAGGTGCCTTTGACACGTAATAACAAATTCGGCATGGGCGCCTTCGATGCAGAACAACAAATTAACGTAAAACAACAAATTCGACGCGGGCGCCTTCGGCGCGAACTAACAAATTAGCGTAAAAAAGCCCGTGCCCGTGGGCACGGTTCATTTAAGATTTTCTCACGCAAAATCTTTGTTCCCAAAAAAAATATTAAAATTTAATAGAACAACAAATTAGAGTTAAAATATTTAACGGGAGCCTTCGGCGAGGAATAACAAATTAGTGTAAAAAACTCGTGCCCGCGGGCACGGTTCATTTAAGATTTTCCTCGACGAAATCTGTATTCCAAAAAATTATTAATATTTAAAAGAACAACAAATTAGCGTAAAAATATTTAGTGGCACGGGTGACTTCGGCGCGGAACAACGAAAAAAATTTTAGCGGGCACATTCGACGCGGTACAACAAATTAGCGTAAAAAAATTTCGCGGGCACATTCTGCACAAAACTTGTTCACTGGCTGCTTTCAAAGCTAGACCAAATTTCAAAGCTGGACCAAATTTCAAAGCTCACATTCATGGTTTCAAAGCCCCCTTCATTTCAAAGCTAGACCAAATTTCACAGCTCGCATTCATGGTTTCAAAGTTTCATCTCACCCTTCCATGTTCAAAGATCAAATCACAGACACTCTTTATCTTGTCCTAGTCAGCCCTAGAATTCAAAAAACGCTGTCAAATGTATAATAGAATTCAACCGCTCCTCATTGATTGGGGCACGATCTTCTCCGGGATTCGAGTTAACTGCTGCCCATTTACTCGGTCCCATTAACTTCCCCTCGAATGTCCGTACCAGCTGACGTCCCCGTGTTGTGCATGTTTGATGTGTGAAATAAGAAATTGGGGGCGTGAGATTTAAATATTTATAACCGCAAGCGCACGGTGTTGTAGTGTGGCTTAGGGGTCGAACTCAGGGAGGCGTGGTTGTGCGTGTGTCAGAAAGGACCGAATTCACCCTATGGGCGAACTAGCCCGAATCGGTGGATGGGTTGTCACAGAAATAGAATACGAGGGATAAACAATATAAAGGAAAACCCGGGACTTCGATTTCCACCCTATCATGTGATTCTCGCCAATACGGCCAACGGATGGGATAACGATCGGAATTAGGGTCTAAAAGTGAGACGTTGCCTCTAAGAGTGATACCGGCGTCCTATGGTCCCGATATTCCGGTCGGTGTCCAGGATGATACGCCAGACTCCCCGGGTTCGATCAGTGGGCATTCCTATGTCCATTAACACCGACCGACTCCGGGAGCACTAAGCTCGCAACGATAACTCCCGACATCTCGTCCTGCCGTTCCCACGTGATAGGATTCGATGTCTACGCTACGGGCGTGAGCTATGGCTAGGGAGTCAACTGCCAAGTTTATTCTCCCTTGGCCTAACGGTCAAAGGCGGTCTTTTTCCCGCCGATGACAATGAAACACCCCGCGTAACCGATAGATTCCTAATCCCTATAGATTTCCTAGTCCTATGGACGCATCAGGGAGAACCCACGATGGGGTTTCCACCAAAATCCCAGATTTGGGAACTACTCACACATATTTGCTAAAAAGCAATCTAAATGAAAATCGACGTTAAAAACATAATTAGACGATTGGAATGAAGTAATAGCATTGCAATTAAGATAATATCAAAGTTTGGTTAAGATCAGAACACTTACAAATAACAAAGAAATTACATCCGTCACAAGAGAGAAAAACAGTAAAAAATAACCACTTTCCGTTTCTGGAAACCAAGGGCTCCTATATATAGAAAACGACATCACCCGATCGGGTGAAGAAGCACCCGATCGGGTGACCTGCTGCGAACTTCGACAGCGATCTTCATGGCTTCACCCGGTCAGGCGACACGGTCGGTTGGCGGAAGCTTCTAGCCGTTTGGATCTTGGCATCGTTGGGTGAACCAATGTGCTGGTTAGAATTGTCGCTCAAAAGATAGAAACTTCGGACGTTTTAGCACGGTCTGCTAGCCATCGGGTGAGCTGTCCGGGTCGTGTCTTCGAGGAAACGGCTGCAGATGAACCGATTGGGTGAAGATCACCCGATTGGTTGGATTTCAACTCCAATTTCCCGAGAGGAATATTGGGTTGAACCGATTGGCGACCCGGTCTCTTGGCGCTCACTTCGCTTTAGTTGCTGTCCGGGTGGTGCACACGTGCATCACCCGATCAGTTGGCTGTGTCCAACCGATCGGGTGGGGGCTGAAAGATGGCGAGCTTCGTCGTTTGATCCCCTGGATCACGCTTGACTCCTCCCGTTGCTCCGGGGACTTATGATATCTTCGTTATAAGTCCCCTATGCTGTCAAACTCATGCAAACACACAAGAATACGGAAAAGTGAAAGAAAACGAGAAAACACGAGAAAATGGATACGAGACGGCGGAAAATAATGGAAAAACACAAAGAAGACGTGCATGGATATATAAAATATACATACACGTCAAAATCCCCCAAGCTAAACCCTTCCTCGTCCTCGAGGAAGATGAGTAAGAGTAGGAGCTCGGAGGGAGAAAATAGAGAGAAGAGAGAAAAAGAAAACTCTAAATCCTAAATCGCCCGTCAGGGCCAACAAAATCAAAAACGCCACACGAAGCAAGCAAACGATAAATCACCACACTACACCAAAGATAACGAGTCCAGACAAGTGCCGTGGGTCCACGCGGTGAAGCGCGAGTGAGTGTGGTCATGTGCAAGCAGTCGGTGTTACTATCTACATCGTGCAATAAGCTCCATATACACAAATCCAAGAAATGACCCAAATATCGATTCGATTTGAAATAAGCGGTGAATATATGGCTCAAGCATGCATGAGAAGAGTATGAGAAGGAAACGCATCATGTGTCAGGGACTCCACAGCTAGGGACTCGGACATCACCACACTATCGCCTAGGTAATAGCTAGAAATTCCCTATTCCAAGTGTTTTCGAAAGCGATGGGGGTTGAGATAATGTGGAGTAGCACACTCGGTGCAAATTCTCGCCTTCCCTTTATTCCCGGTAGGTAGGGAAATATTCACACACATTTTTTTGGGTTTTGGATATATGTATTTTTTTGGATTTTTGGCTATACATATGTATTTTTTTCTTTCTTTTCTCTTTTCTTTTCTTTTTGGGTTTTTCTTTTCTCTCATTTTTTTTTCGGATTTTTGGATTTTGGGGTATATACGCGATGGGGGTTGAGATGATGTGGAGTAGCACACTCGGTGCAAATTCTCGCCTTCCCTTTATTCCCGGTAGGTAGGGAAATATTCACACACATTTTTTTGGGTTTTGGATATATGTATTTTTTTTGGATTTTTGGCTATACATATGTATTTTTTTCTTTCTTTTCACTTTTCTTTTCTTTTTGGGTTTTTCTTTTCTCTCATTTTTTTTCGGATTTTTGGATTTTGGGGTATATACACGTGTGTACTCTCCCAAGTGGGAGAACGGTACATGACGAGGAGATTTGCACCAAGTAAAAATAAAAAAGAAATCAGATTCTAAACACTTGGGCAAGGGCGATATTTCTCTAATCAGAGTATAGGCTAAACGGGTTATCCTAGTCCTAATTGTGGAATCCTGCCACATGCGACATGAAGCATACGATATATTTATATTCATGCATACAGAAGCAGATAAGAGAGGCAAATACCGCATATTCAAATCAAAGCATGATAATCTAGGGGTCATTCCTGGACAGGTATATAAAATACAATCACAAAGTAGAAGCACACCAAACAGCTAAGCACGACACACGACTCACACAAAAGCAAAATGGACCCACGATGCATGAAATGCAAGAGGACTCAGCTTCCTAGGGTTAGTGAATGTGATTATCGAAGCCATGTTAGGTGCGTGTGTGATTTTTGTGGCAATTCATCATTGGGTTCATCTCTAGGAGAAAGAGATAAAAAGAAGAAAAGAAAAAAAATAAAGACATGATGAAAACGACTCAAAAACGAAGAAAAAGACACAAATGACGCACGAAGTGCGACTCCCCCAAGCTGAAACTTGCATTGCCCTCAATGCAATAAGAGTAAATATGGGAGGGCAATGAAAATAGGGGGAATACGCACCGACATAAAAAGACAAGAAAAACAAGAAGAGCACACATACGAAACTGAAAATAAAAGTAAAGATAAAGATCACACCACACGACATATAAACAGAAAATAAAAATAGAAAATCACACCACACAACATATATAACAAGCACACAAAGAAAACAATACACGACAGCACACGGAAAAATTGACTTCCCCCCAAGCTAGACGTGACAGTGCTAGCGAAATAATGTGATCATGAAAATGCAGAGATATGCGAGGGGGAGATCAAAAAAACAAAATGGAATCAAAAAGCAGGAGAGGAATCGTCCTCGTCCTCCTCGGTGGAAGATGTGGGGAATGCGGAGGAGTGGATGGGTGAGGTGACTGGTGTGCGGAGAAGTGGAGAAAGTGGTCGAGGTGATGGATCGGCGGGTGTGGAGGAAGTGTGGACGATCGGTGGTGTGGAGGTGGTGATGGTGAGTGGAAGTGAAATGGCAACCAATGCGGTGGTGGATGGTGGGGGTACGGGGGTAGGTGGTGGAGAGGATGGTGGGGGAAGTGAACGTGAACGCACCTGCAATTTCTTGCGGCGCACATATGTAGTGACAGAAGTGGAGGGTAGTGGAGCAGTGGGGGGAATGGAAGCGGTGGGAGTAGATGAGGTGGTGGGAATGTAAGTGGTGATAAGAGGGGAAGGTCGCCCAGGGGGTGATGGTGGAGGTGAAGAATGTGACAGTGGATGTGAAAATCGTCAAGGGGGTGAAGGTGGTGGTGAGGGGTGTGGTGTGGGTGGAGGTGGTCCGTGGACGTGGGTGAGAAGGCGGAGGATGGCGGCCACGTTTCTCTCAAGTACGAGGAAACGTGGGTGAGTGAAAACAGAAGAAGATGGGACCGAGGAGGTGGAAGAGGATGCCACATCGTGCAATGCAGCTAACTCGGCCTCGAGATGGAGGCGAGTAGAGGCGGCTCGACGAAATGAGGAAGTGGTGGTAGTACGGATCAGATATGTAGTGACGGTGGTGGTGGTGACAGAAACTGGGATGACATGACTAGGGCCAGCCCCGGAATCTCCCCGGGATGCAGGGATATCCTGCACGCCTAAGTGGGCGGCAGGAGAAGGTGGTCTGGTTGCGTCCTGGGGAAGGAATGGAAGACGGAGCCCCTCCATAAACTCAGGATCGGGAGAAAATGTCCAATCTGCCACCAAAACAATAGACATGCGAGTGGGGTTGGGCAGAATGGTATAGGGAGCTGGGGGGTGTCCGTAATGGAAGGTGAAACGACCATCGGGGCGGGGCTTAATCATATGTATATGCCGCAGGACGTCAAGATCTAGACGTGAGGGTTCTGCGGCAGTAGGAAGATCTCGGGGGATGACAATGTTAAACTGGGGAGCCATAGCTATGATCGTGATAAGGCTCCCGTAACAAATCTTGCCCTTGCCGGCACGGCTAATCTTAAGAAGCTTGGAGACAAGCCAAGCACAGACATGGACGGGAACGGTAGGGGCCCTAAAAGAAATCCCGTCATCACCCCGAACGAAAGGAAAGGTCATGGCCCATAAAATGAAAAGATCAGGGATGGTCACGGTGCCGGACTCATCCCTGGGGCAAACGTGCAAGAAATGATTCGATGGGCCAGACGAAAGATGGGGTGAATGATGGAGGAGGCCTTGGCCTTACCTCGAGGATATTGAGGGTGTAGGGTGAGGCGGAACCAAAACTGATTGACGTCGAATTCGGGGGGATACCCGTAGGGACAGATAGCGTCATCCCCAAGGATGGGGAAACCAAAGATGTCATTGATGGTATCGAGATGGGTGCGAATGGTTCTGTTACGGACGCGAAAGATGACGACCGACCCCGACTCACAGACAAGTGTGGATAAGAATTTGAGTGTGAGTGAGGGGTAGGACACCGCGGTGGCGTTTAGGAAAGCTAACCAACCTAAATTTGCGAAGAGAGTCTCGACATCGGTGAATACACCAAGATCGATACGCGATTAGGGGTGGGCAAATTTGGTCGATAGATGCCCCCGAGCATCAAGTCTATGATAGAAATCCTTATGCTCCTGGTTCCTAAAGTGGTAGCCACGTGGGCCCATCAGTGGGTCCTCAACTGGGACAACAGGTTGGGGTTGGGGTTAGGGCTGTGCAGGATGTGCGGGAGGAGGGCGTGAGTGTGGTGGACGTGTGATCTTGCATCTCTTGCGAGACGGCCCCTCCTCTCGCATGATACCCTTACCCTTATCTTGATCCTGGGCCAGTGGGTGTGTGTACGTGAGTGAATGCGAAAATGTGATGAATGCACACACACACACAGGCAATCGAGCAAATTGAAATTCTAGGGTAAAATGTAAAATTAAGCTAAGGAGCGAAGTTACCAAATCAAGATGAAGATCCTTGCTCGTAGAGGTCCCAACGCAACGCAATGGGGAGAAGTGTGAAGCCGCGACAAATCTTTTCAACAAATGTCTAAATGGGGTAGTATTGGGCGGAAATTAGGGGTTTTATGGGTTGAATCGAAGAGAAAGAGAGAGGGATCGATTGAGAGATGGAGATAGAGGGTGGAGAGATCGATTGAGGGGAGTTTTGTGGTCGGTTGAGGGAGAAACGAGTCCGTTTGGAGCTTGGGGAAGTCGAAACGGCGAGAGAGAATCGAGATCGGGCGAGGGAGATGAACGGGTGGGGTGCTGTCGTATTTATAGATTTTAAGTCGAACCGATCGGGTGAGTTTTCACACGATCGGTTGACAATTAGGTCGAAAAATTTGCCGAAAAGAGGCTACAGGCGAACCGATCGGTGGAGAACTCAACCGATCGGTTGGCCGCTTCACTATTTTTCCCGAAAGTTTAGTACTACTCACCCGGTCGATCACCCGACCATGCTTTGTATCAACCGATCGGTTGATCAATTCCTAAAATTTTCTGAGACTTCAGCTGTTCCCAAACGGTCTGCCACCCAGTCATGCATTGCTTCACCCGACCGGTTCGCTGGAGAGCAGATACGGGCCATTGTCTGATACGTCTCACCTGATCGGTTGAGTGGTCACCCGATCGGGTGAGGGCTTGTTTCCTGCAAAAATTCACAAATGGCCTAAGTTTCTCGACGGATGTTCCCGCGGCTGGATTTAATTATTAAAATAGGAAAAATAAAGATAATAATAATCCTAAAAAATGAAGATAAAGGTTTAGAGCATGGGTTGCCTCCCATGAAGCGCTTTTGTTTAATGTCGTTTGCTCGACGCCCGTAGATGATATTCAAGGCGGACGGGGGTGATGTCCTAAGATCCGCATCGCTTCAGATTCAGAGTTGGTGGCCTTCGGTGTCGTCGGCGGTGACAAGAAAACTTGCTCGACGACCCTCCCTTTGTTGACGGGATCCGGGGGCTTCTCCCTTATATTGGCGTCTACGGCCACTCTTTTCAGGATCCGGATCTCATCACCGGTGAGCCCCATGGGCTCTTTCCCTTTCCTCCTCGTCAGAGGAGCTTCTTGAAATCCGGGAGGGACCGTATGTGCCGCATCCGCTTTCCCAGCAACGTCATCTTCCTTTGGGCCGACATGTTCTTCTAAGTCCCCCAAGCTATCGGGGGGATTTCCTGAAAGAATTTCCCAGGCGCTTGCTTCCACAACTCTCTCTTCTTCTAACTCCAGCATATTGCATCCAGGATCATCCGGGGGGTTGGGGTGCTTCATTGACAACCCTAAGTCAAACGCGACTTTTTCGTTGCCGACGTTAAGGGAAAGCTTCCCATTCTTCACATCTATTAATACGCCGGCAGTGGCCATGAAAGGCCGTCCAAGGATGATGGGGGTGTGTGCATTTTCAGGCATGTCCATGACGACGAAGTCCACTGGCACATGCACCCCAATTACGTTGACAGGGAGGTCATCTACAACCCCCATCGGATATTTGACCGAACGGTCTGCAAGCTGTAGGGTCATACCGGTGGGCTCCAAGTCGCCCATCCCTATCCTCTTATACAGCGACATGGGCATTAAACTGACACTCGCTCCAAGATCGACGAGCGTGCGATGGATATTTACCTCCCTGATCGCACAAGGGATAGAGAAGCTCCCCGGGTCTTTAAGCTTAGGCGGATTTGCTCTCTGAATGAGAGCGCTGCATTCCACCATTAATACGACCTTCTTTTTTCTGGACCCTCTTGTCACCAAATCCTTTAAAAAATTTTCATAGGAGGGAATCGTCTCGATAGCTTCGAGGAAGGGGATTTGCAAGATTAGATCCTTGACCATGGCAAAGAATTTGCCATACTTCTCATCTATCTTGGCTTGGACTAGCCGTTGTGGAAAAGGCACAACGGGCTTCAATACTTTGAGTGTCACGCCCCGCTTCCCAAAATGGATGGAGGCGAAGCGTGACTAAGGCCCGCTTAGGCCAGAGCTGAGAAGCTCGGACCCAATAAGCGTCTGTAGGGGGGTACCATTTTAAAATCTTCAGGTTCTTGCATTAATATAGTTCGAAACAACAGAAAGTACAGAAAGGAAATGGCATTCACAAAATTAGAGATATAATATCCAATGAGTACAAAGTCTAAAAAGAAGCCTAAGCATGGAAAAAACAGATTTAAGAGCAAACCTAAAAGCAGTAACCTCTAAAAGTGTCGACTAAAAGACCTCTAGGTCTGGTCCTCGTCGGGCTGGTACTCTGGGTCGACGTCCTCGGCTCCTCGTGCTCCAGTGAGTCTGCCTCGTCCACGAACTCTGGCTGAGCACCTGACGTACAGCACCCAAGAGGAAAGGAACTGTACGTCAGGTAAAGTCTACAAGAAGGGTTAGACTGTACCGCAAGTGCACCGAACTTTAAACAACGGTTTACTGGTTGATTAGCATGCTGAGGTTCTATTACACAACAGTTTACTGGTTGATTAGCATGCTGTGGTTATAACAGAGTAACACAAAAGGAAGTAACATAGCAGGAAAGTAAAACGGGACATGTAGTAGTCGTAGCGTGTGCTACCTACTACGGGACTAGCCTACTGGTGTCAGGACAAGTCGGGACGTGACGGGACAAGACAAGACAAGACAAGTAAGACACGAAAGGGTTCATGCCTTAAGGTTCGAGGGCGGCCAGACCCTCTCCCCGTGCGCACGCTCAACCCTACCCCAACCAAGGAACTCAGGACAAGAATTACAGGGATCACTTCCGCTAGGGAAACATCCGAAACGCCCGAAGGCTTTTTGTGTAACAGGAATCACTTCCACGGGGGAAAGCATCCGAAACGCCCGAAGGCTTTTTGTGTAACAGGGATCACTTCCGCGGGGGAAAGCATCCGAAACGCCCGAAGGCTTTTTGTGTAACATGGATCACTTTCGCGGGGGAAAGCATCCGAAACGCCCGAAGGCTTTTTGTGTAACAGGGATCACTTTCGCGGGGGAAAGCATCCGAAACGCCCGAAGGCTTTTTGTGTAACTGGACATGACATGACAAGTGTAGGGGGTTGTTATTCTAGGGTGTCCACACACACGCACACGCAAGATAGTCCTATGATGTCAACAGTTGTTGTTGTCAGGCTCAGACTTCGTCGTCAAGTCTGAGCCGTCAAGGGCGTCCCGGACGCTATCATTTCACATCCGGTTCTCAGCACTCACATTCTAACAGTTCTACAATTTAAGACTAAGACACGGTCAAAAGCGCAAGTGGGTACACTTGCCTGAAATGGCGAGTGCATCGTCTATCCGGGGCGTCGCGTCCAGTCGTCGCGTCCGCGGTAGTCCGTCTGAAAAGGATCATGGCGACGGTGTCAGGTCGCGATTTCCAATAAATCCTACTTAGGTTCATTTCTAGGTTGTCGGGACTACACTAATCTTCAAAGTCACAATTTGGTGTTCTTGTTCAGCCTAAATCGACCACTACCCTATATGCACAGAAAATTTGTCCGATGGTCGATTTCTACAGTGGGCAACATTTTATAGATGCAGAAAGCAAATTTAGTTCACGTTGACAGATTTTAGATTAGGTTTTCAGTTTGCTACGGTGTGGGTTTTCACTATGCGTTTAGGGGACTTACCTGGTGTGAGGAATACACATTTAATCTGGCGTCGGGTCTGGAACCGGTGGCGGTGCTCTTGTCCCCGACTGCGGGTATCGCAGTGGAGGTCGTCACGGCTACAGTAACAGGAATGAGTCACGTCATCAAGAGGCCACGAAATCGGTGGCATGCAAGGGGGCTGACGTGGGTGGAGCAAGGAATGTGCAGCTGTCAACGGGAAGATCTACAGCGTCAACGGTCTCTCGACTACGGGTAGCGTAGCGAGACTCGTCCGGGCAGTGAGCACGGTCGATCTGACAGCAAAACAGTGAGCGAGCTAACGTCTGGGGCAACTAAAAGGCTTCGGAAAATGGGCAGCGAAGCGAGCCCGGTAACGGTCTCTGAGAGTCATTGACAGCGTCGAGAGGCCGCTGACCAGTGAGTAAGGAGGAAGCAAAGTCACAGGAAGCCAAACAGTGGCAACTACGTGATCACACGTCGAAGAGAGTCAAAAGCTGGCCGTGGCCAATCCGGCCTAGGGCTGCCGCGTGGGGCAAGGTCATCGGCCGGTCGGCGATGGGGAAAGCCGTGGAGGGACCTCCGGCGGTGGAGGCGGCCGTACAGGCGTCGGGCGACGCCGAGAAAACGTGCAGCGGCATGGCGGCAGCTGTGTGTGCACTACTGCAGAGGAAAAGCGGCTGAAGTAGGGTTCTTGGCGGCCAAGCAAGGGGCTCCGGGGGTCCGATGCCGGCCGAGCGACGGTCGGAGCACCCAGCAGCGGCGGATGACGCTGATGCGGCGGCGGCGCGAAGAAATCACAGCCCTAGCGGCTGTTGGCGATCGGGGCGGTGGGAAGCGAGGAGGCGGCTGCGGATCCGACTAGGGCGGTGCTGTGGCAGTGAGATCGCGGCGGGGGTCGGGATCACGGCGGCGATCGGGCTCGGTGGTCGTGGCGGAAGGCGAGGAGCGAGGGCTCTGTGCTGGATGAGGCCGCAAGCTCCGAGAGGAGGAGGAGCACGGGGGCTCCGGTGGCCGTGGAGTACGAGAGGGTGGCAGATCGGCGTCGTGCGGGGTTGAGCGCCGTGGAGAGGCAGCGATCGGGTTCGACGCTCGGCGCTCGGGATCTCGCCGTGGAGAGGGAGTTCGGAGAGGGAGAGAGAGAGGCGCTCGGGGCATGGTACTCCGGCGATCAATCACGGCGGCGGTCGAGCTACGAGGGCATGAATCGTGACGAGGATCGGGGCGGATCGCGGGGTCACCGACAGAAGCGAGGCGGCGCGCTGAGCGATGGCTGCGGCGCTGATGTGAGGGCGGCGGGGCGGGGGTGCTGTGGCGACGGATCGCCGTGAGGGAAAGAGTGAGAGAGGGAGATGAGGGATGAGATTCGGGAATGAGGGAAGAATTTGGTGGCGGCTGAGGGTTTAGGGTTAGGGTTAGTGATTATTAATAAGATATACAATGCTATATACCTATACAATTATAATTAAAGGGGGAAATTAAAGGGATGGAGGGTGAAATTTTGGGGTAAGTCTAGGGGAGGCTAGAGGAACAGTTGAGGAAATATTTAAAACGATTTAAATAAGGGATTTAGCCAAATTCGTCAGATTTGGCAGCAAGTTCGAAATTTGAATTTGATAGGACTAATGAACGGTCGAGGTTTCTACGAGCGATATCTTTCAATCCGGGCGTCAGAAAAATAATCCGAAAATACCGGGGCGATCGTGGAGACGAGACGCACAGATCTACGGAGCCCGATCGTGCGTAACTCATACCAAAAAAATTATGTAAAATTGGGAATGGCGTTTTGAGTTAAACGACTAAAACGCCCATATCGTTCAAAGTCGTTTTGCGAGAAAACGAGCCGTGAAACAACGTTCCCGAAGGTTACGATAAAGTCCAACACCCCGAAACGATCGCAACGGCATATCACATCGCATATGCCGAAGCTCAGAAATAATCAAATGAAATACGTGCACGATAAAGTACGTGCGCGCAGAAAATTACAAACGGTCGGAAAGCGGCCGTTACATTGAGGCTCCCTTCCTCGTCCTTCTTCTTCTCCTCTTCAAGGACTCCCTCCAGAGTCGTTGGCTTTGGCGACAAAGCACCGGCGTCATTCAAATTTTCAATTGGTCCCTCTACGACCAACGGTGCTTCCAGTTCCTTGGTGGGCACTCTTGTGGGGATTTGTGTTCCTCTTCTCAAAACGATAGTGGACACATTTGCATGCTCGTGCGTGAGTGCCAAAGTCTGGTTTGCTCCCCTCAGGTTCACTTTCGGTTGTGGCGGCAATAGATTTTGCGACCTTTGAAGGTTCACCACTTGTAACCCCTGGTCGGCCCCGGATATACACCCGGAGAACGATTGTAGTCTTACCGCAAGTGCACGGCGTAGTGGCGAGCGGGTATCGAACTCAGGGAGGAACAATGACAGTGTCTCGTTCTAATCACCTAGCTATCGAAATGGTCAAGAATAATTCGGGGTAAAATTGTCACAATCGTTTGTATATCGATAGAAATATCAATGAAATGAAGCGCCTAGAGATAGGGAATCCCCGCTATGAATCGTATCTCATCGTTGTGATTCATAGGTTACATCATTGCTAGACTTGAATTTTAGGTGAACTAGTCGCAACTAAATGTAGAACCAAGCTCACGCTCTCGCGCTATTGCCGGTCTATAGCGAACCTAGGATAGGGCCCAATCTCTTGCAAACCCTAGCCTAAACCGCTAGCGTGAAGAACGACATCATCGTTCAACCGTATCTCGAGCCCACTCTCGTGCAAACTCGAGCTACGGCCTAGGTTGAGATAGTTCCTACCCGTCCAATCTCTTGCAAACGGGTATTGGTATAGAAGCACGATTAAAAACCCTAGCTTTGGCCCAATCTCTTGCAAACCAATTCTAGGGGAGTACAATCGTAAATCTAAATCGAATCTCTAGGTCTTCCTATCAATTGGGATCCAATCTCTTGCAAATCCCAATCAATATGAGTCCCTAGCTATTCGTAGTAAATCAATCCCAACCTAACCCTAATCAATTCTAGCAAGAATTTCACCAATTCATCATAATTCAGAAATAGGGTTCATCCCCATGCCCTAGGACAATAGAACTACTCACTAATCATCATGCAATTCATAAGAAATTCAATAGAAAAATCAACACAATTCATTGCAATAGAGAAATTATCAATAAAAATAGAGTTTTTGACAAGAAAAGAGGCAAACCAATGAGAATCCAATAGAATCCAACAAAAGTCCCCTTTCTAATCTCTCAAAAGGCCTAAATCTAATTACCTAAAAAGCAGTCTAAAAAGGCTGCAAAAAGTATCAAAAAAGTCTCTCTAACTAGGGCAAAAACTGGGTTTAAATACCCCTCAAAATCGCCCAGAAATTCGTGAAAAAAATGCCCCTGCGCAGCCCAGAAATCGCAGTTTACGCAGCAGGCGGGGCGGCTCACTCGGCCGAGTGACAAATGTCACTCGGCCGAGTGGCAAACCCTGTAAAATTCCAATAAGTTGGGACTTTTCGTGGGTCTGTCTTCGGAAGTGACTCGGCCGAGTGACTTTACTCACTCGGCCGAGGGGCAATTCTTGCTCGGCCGAGTCGGAGTCGTCAAAAAGCCTGTAAATTAACAGTAAGTCGGTCGTTTTTGAAATGGATTTTCCCATGCCATTCGGGCGAGGGGATTTCCATGCTCTGCCGAGTGGACTATCGTCACTCGGCCGAGTGGACTATCGTCACTCGGCCGAGTGCACGCCTATTTTCTTCTGTTGATGCGTGTCCGATCTGGTCGGCCGAGTGATCTTCTTGCTTGGCCGAGTGGGTGGTTCACTCGGCCGAGTGAGATGCTGCAAATGCACAATCTTCGTCTTTTTGCTTCCTCGTCGCTCCTACGACGTTCCTTCTTCTCCCACTTGTCTTCCATCGCCGAATAGCCCTCAAAAGAGCCTTGGGTGACACTCCGGAGTGGGTGCAAATCCTCTTGATCTCAAAATCACTCCGAATCGCTCCATATCTCTTGAAATACGACAGAAACAAGAAATCGTGAAAAGCATGCAATATTGTCGAATAATCGTGAAAAACACGATATGAGCGATCAAAGTGGCATGCAAACATGCAGAAAAAGGGTGTAAAATACGGAGCGATCAAAATCCCCCAAGCTTACCTCTTACTCGTCCTCGAGGAAGATGAGTACAAAGCGAACCCGACGGGCAAAATAATGGAAAAGAAAGAAAAATAAAAGAAATAAAAATAAAAACAGAATAGAAAGCGAAGAAGGGGGTGCTAGATCATTTTTCTCAGGACGTGGATTTTGCTTACTCATATAGCATACATCGAATATAAAACACACGTTAAAGACTTTTATTTCGATATCATAGTATAATTGATGCATTCGAAATAGACAACCCCAAAATATCAATATAGCATGAAATATGGAATCAGTCTAGGATTAACATCGTCTGAAGCATCTAAAGCAGTATGCATAAATATAGATCACACACTTTTCAATTGAATGCTTTCTATAAGGAGTATAAGAGATATCACACGATATGGAATAGTAAGAATAGAAAAGCATGGTTTTCATGAAATGAATGCTAAGTGTCGATTTCTAGATTTCGTGAAACTTTAGCAATCTCACCGAGTATAGAAAATTACTTAGCCTAGGTTGTCGTGCACCGTCAAGTAGTCTCTCTCTCACACATCATTGGATCCTCTCCCCCAAGCTTATCCATAAGCGTGGTGGCATAAACAAATAAATATGTACATTCCCCATTTCTTTTGAGGCTCCAAAAACGGTAAAAATAAAACAAAAGAGGGAAGAATGAGCGAAAGAGTATGAGATGGGATCGTTATGAACCTTTTTTTCTCTTTTCTTTTCTTTTTCTCAATTTTTCTCTTTTTTCTTTTTTTCAATAGAAATATATACATAAGCGATCCCAAATCAAAAGAGAGAAGGATATACAGGTATAATTTTTTTCTTTTTGAATTTGGGGATTTGGAGCATGGAAATTAATAGCGGGGGAAATGCCGATAATAGATTTGCTAAGGGGGGATTCACCATTGAATTTCAAGTAGAGAAATAATGCTCAAGATATGTGGAGAAAGAAATCAATGTATCACTCAGTTCACTCCGTAGGACGTGCATGACAACTATCAGCAGAGTAATATAATCTACTCAGTTTAATCCTAAAAAGTAAACTAGTCCAGATATATCATCCTAGCAAACATTCAATCAACCTGAAGGTGAAGCGTACAATTCATGCAATAAGAAGTGACATGAGAGATGAAAGAGACACTCCAAATATAAGCAGACAATGCATGAAGCTTGGTGTGTTTTCTATGAAAAGCATACATATGAATCATCAGACATCAGCTAATAACAGAGTTTCATTCATATTCATACAGGAAAAGAGTGGGTTACTATTTCAAAATGCAAAGCAGGACATAGCATATGATATCTGAAACAAAAGCTATGACGTGACAAAATAGCATGCACTTGTAGATAAGCTAACACCACGGCATCATCATCACAGAAAAATCATCTCTAGCAAAAGATGAAAGAAACAAGGATAAAAGAAAAATAGAACTATATACAATGCAGCATACTCAAAAGAGGAAAAGAAATCGTGATGCATGATAAAAAACGAAAAAGTGGTGAAAATAAGAGCAAAAGTGGAAAGACAGTGTGAGAAATAAAAAATAAAGGGTGGCAAAAATGAAAAAGTGTGAGAACTCACTCCCCCCAAGCTGAAGTGCACAGTGTCCTCAATGTGCAAAGTGTGGCACACCGAGAGACGTGAGATGGGTGGGGAGGGTGAGGATGCATGCATGATAAAAAAGTAAAAGAAAAAGAAAGAAAATAAAATTTGAATGAATGTGATGCATGCAAAGATCAGGATGATGCAGATATGAGTGTCCCCAAAAGGTCTCTCCCTCACTCCCAAAAAGGTATATAAAAAAGATATGAGCAGGAAGGCATCAAAATAATACATGGAGGAGGGGAAAAAAATCAAACACCAGGCCCAGGAACAAACGGGCAGTAAAACGACAAAATATATCAGAGGCATCAAGAGTGTGTCTAAGCTGGTGGTGGCGCTGCACCAGCACCGTCCTGTGGCGGAGGTGGTGGTGGAGGTGGAGGTCGTGGTATCTGCTGGGTGGGTGGGGGTAGTGGGGGCAGACACGCCAGTATCTGATTTAGGCAAGCCTGAATATCGGGAAGCAGGGCGACGCGGGACTGCACAGAACTGACCGTGGCAGAGAGAGCCCTAAAGTCTCCTCGAAGTCCACTAACAGCCCCCTCTAGAGCACGAATGCTCTGAAGTAGAGTGTTAGAGGGGGTGGAGCGAAGGGTCGCACAGGTCAAACAGGTGAGGTGCGGGGCTGTCTCTGGCGGGTGGTGTATAGGATGGGGCCAGCAGGAAAGTGTGGAAGGGGTGTTGTGCTCAGTAAGGGATGCCCAGCCTCGGTGTGAGGCTGGGACGCAGGCTGGGTCGAAGCAGAAGCAGAAGAAGTAGCAGAAGTGGAAGGAAAAATGGGTGACGAGGCAGCAGGAGAGGTCAGTGACACAGAAGTGGTGACAGAAGTCACGACACTCTCGGTAAAGACAGCGGCAGTGGGGTCAGAAGGGCTGAAGTCCGAGGTGGCCATGGACAAAAGTGAAGTCAGAACCGCCACTGCAGCAGTAAAGGAGGTCTCGCCGGTCTCTAAAATGGTGGTGGAACGCTCGGGGCTAAGAGAAGTGATAGGCTCGACGGTCATAGGCTCGGTGGTGATAGTGGTGGTGGTGGACTCAGCTAAGGTGCTCCCGACACTGACAGAAGTGTGGATAGAGGTGTCGGGAGGTGCAGACAGTGCAAGTGCAGGCTGAGGGATCACGGGGTCAACAGGTGGTGTAGGGGGTGCCTGCTCAGCATCCTCAGCCTCAAGTACGTAGGCAGCAGGGATAAGGAGATCCATCGCTGGAATCCAATCCCCGTGGGCCGGTCCAATGTGTGTCCGAGCGAGGCTCAGAAGAACCATGTAGTCAGCACTAAAGGGACCATGCAACCACACCCAGTGCCTGTAACCATGGGGACGAAGCATCTTCATCCGGGCCATAACATCTATCGAAAGTGAAGTGGGGCCCGGGGCTCGACGCAAGTCGTCAGGTAGATCCACGCCGGTTGACGTGCGTTTATATTTCATATATTCACGCACGTTTTCTTTTGTTTTTCTCTGTGTTTTCTGCCGTCTTTTATTCGTTTTCTCCTATTTTCTCGTTTTCTTTCACTTTTCTTTGTTTCTCCATGTTTGCAGGAGATTGACCGCGTAGGGGACGTTTAACGACGATATCTCAAGTCCCCGGAGCAACAAGAGGAGTCACACATGATCCAGGGGGTCAAACGTCAAAGAATACATCTTTCAGCCCCTCACCCGGTCGGTTGGTCATCTCCAACCGATCGGGTGATGCACGCGTGCACCACCCGGTCTCAGCCGGAGCTCAAGTGAAAGTCACCCGACCGGTTCACAGGCTGGTTCAACTGGGGCCAACTCTCTGTCTTCTCGAGCCAAATTCGAACCGATCGGGTGACTCTCACCTGATCGGTTCATCTGTAGCTGATGCTGAAGAGCCGAAGACATGGGCACCCAACCGATCACTTCACCCGATGGCGCCAAGATCCAACCGGTCACTCCAAGAACTCAACCGACCGGTTGATATGACCGGGTGAAAGTTCGCCGTTTTCTGTTATTATCTGTAACGGATCACCCGATCGGTTGACTTGTCAACCGATCGGGTGATACGAGAGTCTATAAATAGAACCCCTAGGGTTCCAGAAACGGGGAGCTGCTAGTTTTTACCGTTTTCTCCTATTGTGACGGCTGTAATTACTGTTCTTTTGTAAGTTTTCGGATCTTTCTCAAATTTTTGTATTGTCTTAATTACTCTATTACTTCCGCATTCCAATCGTCTGATTATGATTCCAACGGTTCATTTTCATTTAGATCGCTTTTTAATGAATTTTTGTGAGTAGTTCCTAAATCTGGGATTTTGGCGGAAACCCCTTCGGGGGCTCTTCCCGATGCATATGGTTAGGAAATCGATGGGGATTAGGAATCTAACGGTTACGCAGGGTGTTTCATTGTCATCGGAGGGAAAAAGACCGCATTTGACCGTTGGGCCAAGGGGGAATAAACTTGGCGGTTGACTCCCTAGCCATAGCTCACGCCCTTAGCGTAGACGCCGAATCCTGGCACGCGGGAGCGGAAAGATGAGATGTTGGGAGTTATCGTTGTGAGCTTAGTGCTCCCGGAATCGATCAGTGTTAATGGACACGGGAGTGCCCACTGATCGAATCCGGGAAGTCCGGTGTATCATCCTGGGCACCGATCGGAATATCGGGCCCATGGGATGCCGGTACCACTTTCAGAGGAAACGTCTCACCATTAGACCCTAATTCTGATCGCCATCCATGCCCGTAGGACGCATCGGCGAGAGTCGCTCGTTGGAGTGGAAACCAAAGTCCCGAGTTTATTTTCTTATTGTTCATACCTTGCATTACTTTCCGTGACAACTCATCAACCGATTCGGGCTAGCTCGCCCACGGGGTGATTTTGGTCCTCCTTGACACAAGCACATCCTAGCCTCCCTGTGTTCGACCCCCAAGCCATACTACAACACCGTGCGCTTGCGGTTACAAATATCTAAACACCCTCGCGGGTCCACCGGCCATTTGCGGATAGCAAGCCGGGGTACACGTCAAGTTTATGGCGTCGTTGCCGGGGAGGCAACGTGCTTGTTATTTTAGGATCTTTTGAACCCTAGTGTCTAGCTCTCATCCCTACCTCGCGATAATTTTCGCATTCTCCTTTTTCCTTTTTATTTTTCTTATTTTTATTTCTTATCTTATCTGTTTCTTTCCTACTTGTCGCTTCACGGGTGTTTGTTGTTTTTCATGCGCAGGAGTTCAAGAAGTCTTGACGACTTGATCCCCGTTGATCCAGAGATTAATGCCACCCTTAGGCGCTTGGCCGCTGAGAAGCGAAGAAGAGAGGATCCCGAATCCATGGAGGAGAACACCCTGTCTCACAAGTCCCTGTTGGAGTACTCGATGCCATCTATCGAGTCCACTTCCGCCATCCGTTCTCCAGCTATTGCGGCCCAAAGCTTTGAGCTAAAGCCGTCTTTGGTGACATAGATCCAGCAGGACCAGTTTTCGGGTGCACCCATGGAGAGCCCGATCGAGCATCTAGACTCCTTCTTGGAGAAATGTGACACCTTCCGGATTAATGGTGTCATGACTGAGGCGATCCGTCTGAAGCTGTTTCCCTTCTCGTTGCGAGACAAAGAGAAGCAATGGATTAGGGGGAAGGATCCCAACACTTTCAATACCTGGGAGAATCTCTCCAACGCTTTTCTGACGAAGTTCTTTCCTCTGGGGAAGACCATGAAGTTGAGGAGTGAGATCTCCTCCTTCTCCCAGGCCAGCCACGAGTCCTTGCATGAAGCTTGGACGAGGTACAAGGAGATGCAGAGAAGATGCCCTCACCATGAGCTTCCGAAGTGGCAGATTATTAATCTGTTCTACAATGGGCTGAGGGATGACCTTAAATCTTCTATGGACGTCGCGGCTGGGGGTTCCTTCATGTCAAGGAGCGAGGAAGATGCCGGACATATTCTGGAAAATATGGCATCCAACAATGAGCGGTGGTGTGACGAGAGAGCCACACCCAGGTCTGGGGGTATACACAGAGTCGAGGACGTCGAAAAACTTTCATGCAAGTTCGACTTTCTTTCGACCCAGATCTCCGCACTAATGGTAGGAGCCGGTGGGGCCGGTACACAGCAGATTTCAGCGGTAGAATCTGAATTCTTTGGGGAATTCGACGGTGGTGACGTCTCACCACCGTTGGACCAGACGAGCGCACTATTTTACAACCCCACGGGAAATGCACCGTATCCACCAAGAACCAATTCCAACCCGGCCTACTCTCCAAACAACCGGAACCACCCTAACTTTGGTTACCGGCCACCATTCCAGCCCTCACCGCCTCAGCAGCCGCAGCAACAAACATATCAGCCGGCTAAGCCACAGCAGAGTCAGATTCAGCAGCAACAATATCAGCAGCAACCTCAGCAACAATTTTTCGCCCCCATGAATCAGCAGCCAATCCAGCAGTAGCAGCAGTATGGCCAACAGAGGGCCGTCTCTCCGGTTGAGTCTCTCATGACTCAATATATAACCAACCAGGAGAAGATCAATCAAAAGCTAGAAATGGGTCGGCGGGCCCTCACGGACCAAGTAACCCAGCTGGGGTTACAAGTGGCGAACCTTTCAAGGTCACAAAACCAATTGTCGCCACAACCGGAGGTGAACCCGAGGGGAGCAACCCAAACGTCGGCACTCGTGAACGAGCACGAAAATGTGTCCGCTATCGTTCTGAGAAGAGGGACACAAATCCCTACTAGAGTGCCCCCTAACAAACCGGAAGCACCGTTGGTCGTTGAGCGACCGATCGAAAAATCAAACGACGCCGGTGCTTCGTCATCAAATCCTACGACTCCGGAGGGAGTCTCTGAAGAAGAGAAGAAGAAGAACGAGGAAGGGAGCCCGAAAGTGTTCAAACCCGTTGTGCCTTTTCCACAACGGTTAGCTCAGGCCAAAATCGACGAGAAATATGGCAAGTTCTTCGCCATGGTCAAGGACCTGAGCTTGCAAATCCCCTTCCTGGAAGCAATCGAAACAATCCCCTCCTATGCGAAATTCCTGAAGGATTTGGTGACTAGAGGGTCTAGAATGGAGAAATTAGTGTTGACAGCGGAGTGTAGCGCTCTTATCCAGAGGGAAAATCCGCCGAAACTTAAAGACCCGGGGAGCTTCTCAATTCCTTGCACGATCGGGGCAGTAAAGATTCATCGTGCGCTCGTCGATCTCGGAGCGAGTGTAAGTTTGATGCCCTTATCGATGTATAAAAGGATAGGAATGGGTGATTTGGAGCCCACCGGTATGACCCTACAACTTGCTGACCGGTCGGTCAAATATCCGGTGGGGATTGTAGATGACCTCCCCGTCAATGTAAAAGGGGTGCATGTGCCAGTGGACTTCGTAGTCATGGACATGCCTGAAGACGCACACACCCCCATCATCCTAGGACGGCCTTTCATGGCCACTGCTGGCGTTTTGATTGATGTGAAGTATGGAAAACTTTCGCTAAACGTCAGCGGAGAAAAGGTTGAATTTGATCTGGGGTTGTCCATGAAGTATCTCGATCCCCCAGATGACCCTCGTTGTAATTTGCTTGAGTTGGAAGAAGATAAAGCTGCTGAAGAGAGCTCATGGGAGATTCTCTTAAGAAACCCCCCGATGACTTGGGGGATTCAGAAGACCGAGACGGCCCTAAGAACAATGATGCTGCTGGGAAAGCGAGTGCAGCACATACGACCCCTCCCGGGTTCCCCAAGGCTCCTCCTGCGAGGAGAACGGGGAAAGAGCCCATGGGCCTCACTAAAGACGAGGTCCGGATCCTAAAGAAGATGGCGGTAAACGCCAATACGAAAGAGAAGCCCCCGGATCCCAAATACAAGGAGAGGGTAGTCGAGCAAATCTTTCTCCAGCCGCTAACTACTCCAAAGGCCTTAAGCTCCGATGAAGAAGAGATGCCGAACTTCGGGCATCACCCGTATCAACCACCGTGAACATCACTTGCGGGCGTCGAGCCAATGACGTTAAACAAGTGCGCTTCATGGGAGGCAATCCATGCTCTAAACTTTTGCCCGACTTTTTAGTGTTATTTTTGGCTTTATTTTATTTATTTTTATAAATAAAATCAACCGCGAGAACATCCGTTCAGGGACTTAGACAATCTGCTGGTTTTTGCAGGAAACAAAGCCCCAACCGATCGGTTGATAACTCAACCGATCGGTTGGGATGTATCAGACACAAGCCAAAATCTGTCCCCAAATGAACCGATCGGTTGAAGAATGGAGAGATCGGGTGACAGACCGGGTGAGCTGGTGAGAATTATCAGGAAATTTTTGGGGAATATCAACCGATCGGTTGAGTTCGAGCGCGATCGGTTGAGGCGACCGGGTGAGCAACCCCCAATTCTCGGGAAAATGAGTGGAGCGGCCAACCGATCGGTTGATAAGTCAACCGACCGGTTCGCCTGTAGCACTTCTTCGGCAAGAATTTTTGACCTAACCGTCAACCGATCGGGTGACAAGTCACCCGATCGGTTCGACTTAAAACCATATATAAACCCCTGACCACCCGTTCGCATTCACTCTCACCCGATCACCATCGCAGCCGTCGTTTCGCCTAATTCTCCTCCCCAACAGCCGATTCTCACTCCCCCACGTCCTCCACTCCTCCAATACTCCTTCTCCCCACCTCCTCCATTAATCTCTCCATCATTTACACTCCCTCTCTCCTTTCATCTCGAGTTTCTGACCTAATTTCCCCCCAAACCACGCCCATTTCGAAAATTCTTGCTGAAAGAGGTCACCGCGGCTCCACGCTACTATCATTGCACAGTGTGGGGACATCTACGAGCAAGCTTCGCCATTTCGCTTGGGTACACTCGCTCCTACGCTCATATTTCTATTTTTGCCCTATAAATTGTGCTTGCTCATTTTGCTTGTGTTAGTGTGCATTCATCGCTTTTGCACTCATTCATACACGCACACTCACGCATGGATAAGGATAAAGACAAGGGGAAGGGGAATATGCGGGAGGAGGAACCGTCTCGAAAGAGACGAAAACAAACACGTCCCCCTTCCCACACACGAGCACTTACACTTGGCCCTCCCCCGCCTGTTATCCCCCCTGTGGACCCAATGTTGGGCCCGCATGGGTATATCTTTAGGAACCAGGAACACAAGGATTTTTATCGTAGGCTCGATGCTCGTGGGCATCTATCTACTATGTTCCCGCACACACAAACACTTGTCGACCTCGGTGTCTACACCGAGGTCGAATCTCTTTTCGCTAACTTAGGATGGTTGGCCTTTCTTAATGCATCTGCCGTATCCTACCCGGCACTCACCCTCGAATTTCTCTCTACACTTGTTTGGGAGTCCGGGTCGATCATAAATTCCGGGTGTGTAACAGGAGTGTCACCACAAATCTGAACACAATTAACGATATATTTGGTTTCCCCAATCTTGGGGATGACTCCATCCGACACTACGAATACACGCCCGAGTTTAACGTCGATCAACTCTGGTTCCGCCTCACACTGTTCCATGACTATCCCTGAGGAAGGGCCAAGGCCTCCTCCATCATTCATCCCGTGTTTCGTTTGGCCCACAGGATCATATCATCTGCATTTTTTCCCAGGGACGAGTCCGGCACCGTGACTATCCCTGACCTTTTTATCCTCTGGGCCATGACTTTCCCTTTTGTCCGGGACGATGATGGAATTAGCTTCAGGGCCCCTACCGTCCCCATCCATGGCGGCGATTGGCTTGTTTACAAGCTTCTCGAGATCAGCCGGGCCGGTAAGGGGAAGTTTTGTTGTGGGGGCATCATTACTATCATTTGCTCTTGCCCCCAATTTAATATCCCATCCCCAATAATCTTCCCGCTGCCGCAGGACCCTCACGGCTAGATATTGATGTCCTGCGGCACATTCACATGATTAGACCCCACTCCGATGGCTGCTTCATATTCAATTATGGCCACCCCCAGCCCCTTACACCATTCTCCCCAACCCCGCTCGCATGACCATTGCTCTTGTGGGAGATTGGACCTTCCCACCTGATCCCAACTTCCTAGCAGGGTTGAACCTTCCTTTCCTTCCCGCGGATGCACGCAGACCACCGTCCCCTGCCGCCCACTTAGGCGAGCAGGATATCCCTGCGTCTCGGGGAGATATAGGGGCTAGCCCGGGTCGTCCTGTCTCTGTTCCAGGGCCCATCACATCTGAGCACCTCTTCGCGGCAATTCTGGCCTTGTCTCCTGTGCCGGCATGACCACCGCCGCCGGCACCGCTTCCACCTTACCTGGAGGCACCACTTCTGCCTCACGTCAGTCCACATCTTTTGGTCGCCGCCAGGTCTCTACCCGTCTTGGTCTTGAAAGGGAGGTCACTGCCCTCTGTGAGCTCGCCATGTCCTCTGCCTCCTCGGACCCATCACCATCCTCTTTTCTCACTCACCCACGTTTCCTCGCACTTGAGAGGAACGTGGCCGCCATTCTTCGCCTTCTCACTCACATCCACGGTCCACCTCCACCTTCACCACCTCGACAATCTCCACCTCCACCTTCACCACCTCGACAATCTCCACCTCCACCTTCACCACCTCGACAATCTCCACCTCCACCTTCACCACCTCGACGATCTTCCCCTCCACCCTCACACACATCCCCACATCCATCACCTCCTTCACCACATTCTTCACCTCCCTCATCTATTCCCGTCCCGGTATCCACTTCCCCCCTCCCGACCACTTCCATCGCACCCACGCTACCTCCTCCCTCCTCCTCCATCACTGCATACGTGCGTCGGAGGAAATTGCCGGTGCGCTCCAGATCCCTCCCTCCACCACCCACTACCGTCACCACCACATCTTCTTCCCCCATTTCTATTCCTCTCACCACCGCCTTGATCGACGTCCTACCACCACCACCCACCTCCACTGACACTCCTTCCATCATTCACACCACCGCTGCCCCTATTCCTCCACCTCGTTCCCCACTTCTCCGCACACCCACAGCCTCCCCCGACCACCCAATCACACCCTCTTCCGAGGAGGACGAGGACTCACCTTCTCCTGCTTTCTGATTTCACCTTGTTTGTTTTTGACTCCCCCTTGCATATCTCTGCATTTCATTGATCATATCATTTCGCTAGCATTGTCATGTTTAGCTTGGGGGACGTCTATTTTGGTGTGTTGTCGTGTTTCGTTGTTTTTCTCATTTTTGTGTGTGTGTGTGCGCTTGTTTTTCCCCTTTTGAGTGTCGTGTCGTGTGGTTTTATTTCTATTTTTGTGTCGTTTGATTTTGATTTTGATCTTTCTTTATTTTCAGTTTCATCTCTGTGTTTTCCTCGTTTTCATTTCTTTTTGTGTCGGTGCGTATTCCCCCCATCTTCATTGCCCTCCCGTACTCACTCATATTGCATTGAGGGCAATGCAAACTTCAGCTTGGGGGAGTCGCACTGTGTGCGTCATTTGAGTCCTTCTTTTTCGGTTTTGTGTCGTTTTCATCGTGTTTTTCAATATTTTCTTTTTTTTCTCTTCTCATCTTTTTATCTCTTTCTCCTAGAGATGAACCCTATGATGAATCGCCACAAAATCACACACACCTAGCATGGCATCGATAATCACATTCGCTAACCCTAGGATTTCGAGTTCTCTCGCATTTCACGCATCGTGGGTCCACTTAGATTTTTGTGAGTCGTTCATCGTGCCTAGCTATTTGGTGTGCTTCTACTCTGTGATTTTACTTTATATACCTGTCCAGGAATGACCCCTAGATTATCATGCTTCGATTTGAATATGCGGTATTTGCTTCTACTATATGCATGCTATATTTATATCGTATATTTCAATTCGCATGCGTCGGGATTCCACAATTAAGGACTAGGATAACCCATTTAACCTATGCTCTATTTAGCGAGAATAGTTTCCTTTGCCCAAGTGTTTAGATTTCGACTTCTTTTTTGTTTTACTTGGTGCAAATCCCCTCGTCGTGTACCGTTCTCCCACTTGGGAGAGTACACATGTGTATAGCCAAAAACCCAAAAATTCAAAAAAAAAGAGAAAAGAAAAGAAAAACCCAAAAAGAAAAGAAAAGAAAAATTTTGTATAGCCAAAAAGCCAAAAAAAAATAATAATACCCAAAACCCAAAAACTTCTAGTGTGAATATTTATCCTATCTACCGAGAATAAAGAGAAGACGAGAATTTGCACCGAGCGTTCTACTCCACATCATCTCAACCCCCATCGTTTTCGAAAACACTTGGCTTAGGAACTTTTTAGCTAGTATCTAGGCTATAGTGGCGTGATTTCCTTAACCCTAGTTGTGGAGTCCCCGATGCATGATACGTTTCACTTCTTATACTCTTCTCATGCATGCTCGAACTAATATTCACCGCAATTTCAAATTCGAATTGGTATTTGGGTCATTTCCTGGATTTGCGTATATGAGCTCATAACACATTGTAGAAAGCGACACCATTTGCTAGCACATGACCGCACTCACACGCGCTTCACCGCGTGGGCCCACGACACTTATTGGGACTCGTTTTCCTAGGTTTAGTGATGTGATTTGACGTTTGCTTGCTTGGTGTGTGGTTTTTTGATTTCGTTGGCTCTGACGGACGATCTAGGATATAGAGTTTTCTTTTTCTCTATTTCTCTCTATTTTTCCCCTCCGAGCTCCTACTCTCACTCGTCTTCCTCGAGGACGAGGAAGAGTTCATCTTGGGGGATTTTGACGTGCATTTATATTTCATATATTCACGCACGTTTTCTTTTGTGTTTCTCCGTGTTTTCCGCCGTCTTTTATTCGTTTTCTCCTATTTTCTCGTTTTCTTTCACTTTTCTTTGTGTCTCCATGTTTGCAGGAGATTGACCGCGTAGGGGATGTTTAACGACGATATCTCAAGTCCCCGGAGCAACGGGAGGAGTCACGTGTGATCCAGGGGGTCAAACGTCAAAGAATACATCTTTCAGCCCCTCACCCGGTCGGTTGGTCATCTCCAACCGATCGGGTGATGTGCGCGTGCACCACCCGGTCTCAGCCGGAGCTCAAGTGAAAGTCACCCGACCGGTTCACAGGCTGGTTCAACTGGGGCCAACTCTCTGTCTTCTCGAGCCAAATTCCAACCGATCGGGTGACTCTCACCCGATCGGTTCATCTGTAGCTGATGCTGAAGAGCTGAAGACACGGGCACCCAACCGATCACTTCACCCGATGGCGCCAAGATCCAACCGGTCACTCCAAGAACTCAACCGACCGGTTGATATGACCGGGTGAAAGTTCGCTGTTTTCTGTTATTATCTGTAACGGATCACCCGATCCGTTGACTTGTCAACCGATCGGGTGATACGAGAGTCTATAAATAGAACCCCTAGGGTTCCAGAAACGGGGAGCTGCTAGTTTTTACTGTTTTCTCCTATTGTGACGGCTGTAATTACTGTTCTTTTATAAGTTTTCGGATCTTTCTTAAATTTTAGTATTGTCTTAATTACTCTATTACTTCCGCATTCCAATCGTCTGATTATGATTCCAACGGTTCATTTTCATTTAGATCGCTTTTTAATGAATTTTTGTGAGTAGTTCCCAAATCTGGGATTTTGGCGGAAACCCCTTCAGGGGCTCTTCCCGATGCATCCATAGGGTTAGGAAATCGATGGGGATTAGGAATCTAAAGGTTACGCGGGGTGTTTCAGTGTCATCGACGGGAAAAAGACCGCCTTTGACCGTTGGGCCAAGGGGGAATAAACTTGGCGGTTGACTCCCTAGCCATAGCTCACGCCCTTAGCGTAGACGTCGAATCCTAGCACACGGGAGCGGCAGGATGGGACGCTGGGAGTTATCGTTGCGAGCTTAGTGCTCCTGGAATCGATCAGTGTTAATGGACACGGGAGTGCCCACTGATCGAATCCGGAAAGTCCGGTGTATCATCATGGGCACCGACCGGAATATCGGGCCCATGGGATGCCGGTACCACTTTCAGAGGCAACGTCTCACCATTAGACCCTAATTCCGATTGCCATCCATACCCGTAGGCCGCATCGGCGAGAGTCGCTCGTTGGAGTGGAAACCAAAGTCCCGGGTTTATTTTCTTATTGCTCATACCTTGCATTACTTTCCGTGACAACCCATCAACCGATTCGGGTAGCTCGCCCACGGGGTGATTTTGGTCCTCCTTGACACAAGCACATCCTAGCCTCCATGTGTTTGACCCCAAGCCACACTACAACACCGTGCGCTTGCGGTTACAAATATCTAAACCCCCTCATGGGTCCCCCGGCCATTTGCGGATAGCAAGCCGGGGTACACGTCACTGGTCATAAGGGCTAGAAGTGTAATCAGACCGCCGCAACAAATCGGTGAGCGAGCGCTCACCGAAATGATGATGCGGTCCAGAAACCAACTAGCGATGTCGATCTCGACGACGGAGACTAGGTCGTCGCTACCCCTATCCAGAACCCTAGGGCTAGTCATCGCGTAGAGCATATAGAGATCTGCCGTAGACATCGTCCCGGGCTCATACCTCGCTAGGAAAGTGGTCGTCATGAGGTGCTGTGCAATGCGGAGGCAGGGGTGCAGGATGGCTGAGGCCTTGGCCCTACTAGGGTCAAAGCCAAGTGGGGATCCCGTGATCCGTGTCCAGAATGTGGAGGTGTCGAACGACGGGGGTGGGATGTGTGTGGGAGCGTAGGCACGGTCAGGCACATGGACAGCGGGCCACTGGAAGAATGCACGAAGCATGTCGAGAGTGATCTCGCACTCTCTATCCATCAAGCGGAATGTGCATCCTCCAGGGGTCCGGTCAATAGAGCTCAGGACCTCTAGTGTCGGACGGATGTAGGTATCCACCGACACCGACAAAAAATCACGCCATCCTACGTTGTCATACAACGTGAGAAGCCCCTCGAGTACCCATAGGCGGTCAAGGTCAGCTAAGTGCGCGAACCTAGAGGGTACTATCGAGCGATGGCAGATACGCTCGAACCTGGCGCGGTGTGCGTCGTTTCGAAATATGATCCCCATCGGCCCGACGGCGGGAGCGGGTGGAGGGACAGGATCGACTGGGATCGGCTGTGTGGGTGGTGGTGGCGGTGGCGGGGTAGGTGGAGGGGAGTCCTCCCTAGTGTGAGAGGGACCGGGGTCATCGGTCCTCCTCCGCTTGGGAGCGGATCCCCGTGTACGCGGCCTAATGCATGACAGCATGTATGCCGCGAGACGTGTCCCAACCTAATAATTACAGCGACGTGCTAAATGATGGAATGAGTGTACCTAAACATGTCGCGAGAGTAATAAGTGGTGCGTGCGAAGAGACGCCTCCGTCGCGAAGCTCAAAGCGCGTCCAAAAGCTCCCCAAAGCTCCCCCAAGCTAGCCTGCAAATCAAACGATCAAATCAGCGAATAATATTCAATATGTATGGTGGAGATGGGGGATAATAGATAGATATAAAAATTAATTTTGGTTAGGGGCTCAAAGGGTATACAGATCAAGAAAAACAAGGAGAAGAGGGGCTTTTGGGGCAAAAGAGGGGATGATCGGCGGTTGGCCGGCGGTGGGAGTGGTCGCCGGTCTTCGGCGGAGCGACGGGAAGTCATCACCGGCGATCAGAGGTTGGCTAGGCCAGTGGTGAGGTCGGATTGGGTGAGGGAGAAGGGTTGCAGTGGGCGCGGGAGAGGAAACGGCAGCGGGCTCGGGCGAAAGGGTTTTTTTTTCGTATCGAAAACTGCGCCTGCCGTTGCTGCTTATATATAGGAAATGTTACGACTCGGCCGAGTGACAATGTCACTCGGCCGAGTGCGTAAACCAAAAAATAATTTCAAAATTTCCTTGCCGCTTATGACTCGGCCGAGTGACTTTGCTTCACTCGGCCGAAGGGAGAAACTCCACTCGGCCGAGTGGCTCTGACACTCAGCAATTTTTAAGCTAAGAGGGTATCTGTTTCACTCGGCCGAGTGACTAGTCACTCGCCCGAGTGGCAATTAAAACTAAAACTTACAGAAATTGACAGAGAGTTGGTCTGCAGAAACTTCCCTGTTTGGTGCTCCACTCGGCCGAGTGGAGTCTTTGCTTGGCCGAGTGGCATATGCTACTCGGCTGAGTGACGTGCTGTTTTCTGCATCGGCTCTCTGTTTTTGCTCTGGTCTCTGTTTTTCTTCCTCCAGTCTGTTTCTTCCGCCTCCTAAGGCCTGAACACGTTCCTGGAGCGCTCTTCCTTGCCTCTAACATCCTCCATATGATTGATCTCCCTTTCTCCTTCTCCTGTCATGAAAAATAGTACCAGTTGTCACGATTTTCATGGACATAAGACTCTAAAAACTAACGAAAGGCAAAACCAAAAATGAAAATCAAATAATAACAATGCAAAAACCGTCGGGTTGCCTCCCGACAAGCGATCGTTTAAGGTCATGAGCTCGACCCCTTAAGATATTCGTTTAGCTCGCGATATTTGGTGCATACGAGATGCACCCGTCAAGCTTGGGTTCGGGTCATGATGTTCATCAGTCTTCCTCGACGCCTCCTCATCATGGGCAATGTTAGAGGATAAGTCCTCCAAGCTAGAGCTTGTTCCTATCTTCTTCTTGGCCGGTGACTCCGATCTTCCTTTCGGTGGAGCTTTCTTCGGATTCTTGGCCTTTGAGAGCTTGCAAAGCTCTCGTATTCTTGCGACATCAGCGTCGCCTTCCTCACCATCCGTGGAGCTATCTGGAGGGTCCTCCAATTTCTCTTCTTCACCCGAAGCTTGGCCTTCTTCGAAGCCATCGTCATGGAGAGCGCCAATAGAGTGGGGGATTGCTTCTTCAATCACTTCGTCGAGGAGATCCACATAATCTAACTCCTCGTGATATGGCATATCTTTCATGGCCTTGGGTATGTGAAGCTCGACTTCTATGTTCCCGACATTCAAGGATAGAGTTCCTTCACGCACATCGACGATAACATTGGCGGTTGCGAGGAACAGGCGTCCAAGTATGAGCGAAGTGTCGCCCTCTTCCTTGATGTCCATTATGACAAAATCACAAGGCAAGCATATACCTCCCGATACTTGGAGTGGAATATTCTCTGTGATCCCTACCGCCTAGTAATCCGATCGTCCGCAAGTTGAATACTCATGTCGGTCGGCTTCAAGTCGGTGCCCGTGTTCAATCTCTGAAACATACTAAGGGGCATAAGGCTCACACTAGTGCCCAAGTCAACTAGAGCTTTTTGCAAAGGGACGCCTCCTAGTGTGCCAGGGATGCGGAAACTCCCGGGATCTTTCAATTTCACCGGCTCCTTCTCCTTTCGGGTAAACCAAGTTCCTTGCTCCGCAAGCATAATTTTTTCCTTCCTTTTCTTTCCCGAAATCAAGTCCTTCAAGAACTTCGCGTAAGACAGGATCTCAACAATTGCATCTAAGAAAGGAATATTGAGGCTTATTCCCCTCAAGTATTCTAGGAACTTGGCTAGCCTTTTCTCCATCTTGGCTCTAGCTAGCCGTTGTGGAAACGGCACCGGTGGCATGTAGCGGTGCTCATCAAGTGGCTCCACCACTTTAGAATTTCCTCCTTCAATTGGCTCCTTTCGGCTCTCTTCTTCAATTGCCGTCTCTTTTTCTTCCAAAATTTCCACCACTGGTTGCTTGCTTTGGGTCATAGCGGGAGTGGTATCCTTCCCGCCCCTTGTTGTAACCGCAACCACCGCATTGATGTGTCCGGTGTTTCTCCGTGGATTGGACTCGGGTTGAGCCGGTAATTGTTGGGCGTTCTTGTTGAGCAACGCAAGTTTCTCCGCAAGTTGAGCGACGACGGTACTTAGTGACTCTAGCCCCACCGTCAACTTAGCATTAATCTTTCTCTGCTCCACCATAAATTCTTCCACCCTAGCTTCGTGGTCCGATCGTGGTTGAGCTTGAGGTGGGTTAGGAGCTCTCCAACCTTGGTTGTATCCGGGGGTCTATATGGTCCCGTTTGTTGCGTCGGTGGGTAATTTTGTTGCGGTGGCCCCCTCGGTTGATATTGAGGTTGTGGTGGTGGAGGCCGAGCTTGAGGAAGTTGTTGTGGCGGTGGGTTCAAAGCACCATTATTGTTTGCATATGAAAAGCCCGGATGGTTTCTAGCAGCCGGGTTGGCCCAATATCCGGAGTTCCCCGCGACATTTTGTACTTGCTCCAAGGCTCCTTCTCCATTGTCCACTCCTACATACATGGCTTGGGATTGGTCTTGCCAATCGCTCATATTGCTTATCGACGTAGATGTAGAGGGTGCTCCATGTGGCTCGGTGGTATATTTCTCCAATCTCTCCACCACCTTGTGGAGAGAGTCAAATTTGGTTGAAAGCTCCGCCACGGCCTTGGCCTCATAAATGCTAGTGGGCTTCAAAGAGGACGAAGAATGTTGAATGGTCGCTTTCCGATCGTACCATGTTCGTGCAGGTGCTTTTGACCGTGCACGTACTTATTTTAGACTTTGTTTGTTTGTGAACACTTTGGTGTGATATGTCGTTGTGAACGTCTCTGAGAGTGTTAAATTGTGGCACTAATTTGGATCGACATTTCTCGGGTCGTTCTCTCATGATTTGATCTTATTCGAAGAGACGTTGTGATTTTCACTTTTGACGTGAGACGTTTCTATTTTTTTGTTTCTTCGCTCGACGTCGAAATTGTGAGCCGTCTTCTTGGTTATCTTCCTCTCATCGTCGTGATCACCCCAATATTTAATTCACAATTTTTGGAGTTTATTTGACCTACTTTACATTTTTAGCAAAGCTTATAATATTTTTAATAACTAAGTTTTTAAAGTATTTTTAGCCAAATAAATTTTTTATTAGATTATAATACTTCAAACTATTTTTGAGCCAAATCCTAGCTCATCTTGGCCGTACCCCTAGCCATGCGTGGGTTAGAGAGGGTGAGTTTTGATTTTTAATTATTTTTAAATCCTAATCCTATTAGAATTAGCCCTAGACCAAGTCAACCCCTCTATACTATATAAACAACCCATAGGCTACCATATTTTTGCAAGCAAATAACCCTAGCCGTCACAAAAACCCCCGTTCTCGCTTGCGACGTTCGTCGCAACTCCGTTCAGCCGCCGCAAGTGTCTGACCGGGGAAATTCCTTGGTTTTTCCCGCACCGACCGAGGCCAAGCCCCGCACCAAGCGCCCGCTCCGCACCGCAGAGCCGCCCGACCGAAGCCCCCGAACGACCGAGAACTTCTCTCGGTCTGACCGAGAGCTTCGCCCGCTCCTCATCGCTTTCCCACCCGCTTGCAACCCCGCTTCGCAAGCCCGCACCGACCCCCCGCATCCGCTGTGTCCGACCGAAGCATTCCCCCGCTTCGCCTGCATCGCTGCATCGTTGCAACGTTTGCAACGTTGCAACGCTTGCCCAAGCGCCCGACCGACCCACCCCAAGTGTCCGACCGAGGATTTTCTCTGTAGCGACCGCTGTGACCGACCCCGCAGCGCTGTACAGCCCCGTCTGCAGTGTCTGGCCGAGAGAATTCTCCGCACCGACCGTGTCTGACCAAGCGACGTTCGTCACAACTTCGCAACTCTCGCACCGCTTGCCACCGTGGGCCCCCCAAGTTTTCCAGAGGTGTTGTGGGTCCCCATTGGCCCCTAGAACTACTGTGGGCCCCACCTAGGTGTTTCTTCTTCGCCGTTGGACTATTTTGACGTTGCGACAAGTTGTAGCCGTCGTCGCACGTGCTAGCTTTGGAATCTTGGTTCGTCGCTCCGGTTGCTGCCCAGATCATTCGAGCGAGGAATCTATTCTGGAATCTGGACTTGGAGCGCGTTCTTTTATTCCAACCCTTAGCGTCGCTACCCGACGCCAGTGTAGCTTTCGCGTCATGTTGAGGTAACGCTTTGCACCCTTAGGACCCCAACCACAGCCTGATAATCAAGACTAAAATTGACATTTTAAAGTGTTTTAAATGTTTTAGAATTCACTAATCAAGATTAATAAAATGGGAATGTAGGCCGGTGGATTGGTGCACATAGGTTATTTGTGGCTCTGGACTCTTTGGACGGTGTTTCTCAGACGTTTGACTTGCAGGCAAGTGAAACTTGCCAACTTTTGCTTAGGGCCATGTTTTTAGGCCACTTCCTTGCTTTTAGCGTAAAAGAGACTAGACAGTGAAATGATAGCTATCTAGATGCAACTTTAAGATCTAGCTTGACAACGAAGCTAGATCTGTGACCCTGCCATGTCATTCATGCATTGATATCTGCCATGTTTAAATTCCTTATCTGTACGCACTTAAACTGTTATCTGACATGCATTGCATCTTACATGTCATCCAAGTTGAATGTTGCATTCGTAGCACACGCTACATACTTGTACTAGCTTGTCCTGGATAGGTGCACCCCTATGCCATCATGAAAAACACTTCCTGGCTCGTGATCCAGAAGCGAGCATTTCCGTTCAGGGGTAAGGCCCTGGCTCGATACACGTGGAGGGGTAAGGTTGAGCGACCACTCAGCC
This sequence comes from Scilla litardierei, assembly GCA_030789695.1. Classification (NCBI taxonomy): domain Eukaryota; kingdom Viridiplantae; phylum Streptophyta; class Magnoliopsida; order Asparagales; family Asparagaceae; genus Scilla; species Scilla litardierei. The sequence continues at coordinate 124,979,289 of CM061133.1, forward strand.
TAGGAGTTGGCCCGATCAGCCACTCTAGCTGTAAGGCGTGAACTCTGTGCACGACATGAAAACGTGAATTGTGAATGATAGTAGTTGCTACTCTTGCCATGCCATGCTAGATGCTTGTTGTACTTTACTTTACTTGTTGCACTCATGCTATATCTGCCATGTCATTTCATCATGCTAGAACTGCTAGGTTGTTTTACTTTCAGTTTCAGTTTCCTTGCACAAGTCTCTTGTAGACTTGCTGACATGTGCACCTTGCTCTTTTGGGTGTCACATGTTAGACCCTGAGCCAGAGACTGTTGCTGAGTACATGGAAATTGCTGATGCTGAGCCTTAGCCCATGTCTGTCCTGGAGGAGTTTGTGGATACCGGTGTCCAGCCTTAGTGACCTTGCTGAGCTTCCTTTTGTTTTAGGTTTTCTGTTAGTTATCGGTGCGTGGCACCTTTACTTTGTACGTTGTACTTTTGTTGGCCATGTTTGGGCCTTTAGATTCTTTTCTTTTAGCCTGGTGGCTTTTGCTGCGATGTTGAAATTTATTTTCATGGATATTCTGAGATTTCCTTTTTGACTCATTTCCTTTTTATTATCTTTGTTTCGTATCGCAATTGCAAGGACCTGCCATTTGAAGTAGTTTGACGCTTATCGAACTTGCAGCTTTATTGCTTCAAGTCTGAGCGGACCTTCTCACGCTTCGCCTCCATATTTTTGGGAAGTGCGGTGTGACAGGTTTTGTTGGTGGCCCATGCAGGTCCGTCTAGCAACTGCGAATTATCGAAACAACGTTAATAACTATGGAATGTCCATTAAATAAATTGCAACATCCGAGTCATAAGCCTTGAGTCTAGTCATTTCCCTAGGTCACTAGGTGGTGAGAAGACTTAGTTAGACGTCTGTGCTTGCTAGTTAGAGGCCCCTGATTGTCAGTTAGACTCCATGGTAGGAATTGATTTAATCATCGTAGGAGTTACCTTAGTGGTTCTTGCCTGACTCTGACCATATAAGACTTCTAGAATTTCTTTAGTTGTGCTTTTGGGTTCATCGATTTCGGATCAAGCTGAACGCATTTCATTACCGTCTAGCTCCTTAGAAAGTCTTAGCGCTTAGTTTCTTTATTTTTAGTTGGTCGACCGTAGGAGTTTCCCTGTAGATTTTCCTGGTTCATACCGTAGGCGTATGTATGTCCTGATCATCCGACCATTTTCCTTGCCTCGACTCACGAGATCGCCACATAACGATCGTCGTAAATTTTCGAATCTCGCCGTTACGAATCTTGAAACTTCTAAAAATATTTTCGATTTCCTCTTTTCCCTAAGTTTAAACTTGTTCAAAATTTTAATATATATACTTATACTTCATACTCCTTCATTGACTTAAATTCTTAAAACTTTTGTCGAAATTTTGAATGCTAGCTTATGATATTTTTCCAGCCTACACTTTTCGTACCTATGAAAATACATTGTCCTTTCATATATTAATTTTATTCTGAACCGTACTTTTATTTTGCCCAATTCGATTTATAATTTTCCTTCCTGATTTATGCCATTCAAATGGCACATCGCCTTACTTTTAATATACTTTTCAAGTCACATGGGACTTCAGCTTTCAGCAAGTCGATTTTATGCTCATCGTTTTCCCTATTTCAGATTTTTGTAAAATTACTATTTCCTAACCTTTTCTTGATCTAGACCCTCCATAATTTGATTTTAAAGTCTTACTACCAATTTTAATTCTACTACTAAGTTATTATTATCTTCCGTTCACTATACATACTTTTAGAAAGATTTCTAAACTAACTAGAATTTCAATTATTTTTATATATCTGTACCAGGTTCGTTGTGCTCATATGTTAAGAGCCTGGTGTAAATCAGTTTCTCATTTTTGGCAAATCCTGGTTCCTCTAAAATTAGTTTCAATATTGATTATTTTAAAATTTTCCATAGCTTAAAGATTTTGAAAGCATTTAACATGAGTTTAAATTCTTCAGTTCATCTAATTTCATTCTTTGAATTTCAAACTTTCGCCAACATTATATTAAATTACTGTCGTATAATAGTTTCTAAACTACGTCCTTAATGTTCGTGTGACTGATTTACTTCCTTTTCATAATGATTTACGATAAGCCAATAAATCATTTTATCTTATTATGTATATTCGACTCAAACTTGTTTCGAACAACTTGTTTTATCGACCTCCAAATATTTTTATACAGACAAGGACTCCAACTTTTGAAGTACAACAGTTTTCAAATTTCACGTATTTTACCTTATGATATTTACACTATTTCCTTCCTCTATCCTATATAAGTATCACTACATCTTCCTTTCCCCTACCTAAACATTCACAAGTGAATCGCTGTTTCACCTAACCAAGCTGTCTCCTTATATTCGTCCTATCTGAACTCGTGCTTATCGATCCTTCCCTCGTCACGCTTTCGACCTTGATCTCCTCCTATTGCTTAGGCTTTAGTGCTCGTCAATAACTGTGTCAACTCTAATTTGTTAGTAGGCCCTTGGACATTGTGATGTTGTCGTGGTGCATGTACCTAAGTTGTGTATGTGGGCTTGAATGAGTGTACTCCCCTATAATATATTAATGTTTGCCTATTGTGTGTTATATACATACTCAGGGTTATTCGTGATGTTATGAAGTTGTATGTGTGTTAGTATTTATAGATATGTGTGAGGATAGCTATACCACTCTAGGGGCGTCTGTGTGTATAAGAATCAGCGTTGGAATATCTAATGGGGCGTATGTAGTTGGAAATACTTATAATGGTTGAAATAATATGTTGGTAAAGGTATGCGTATATTAGGTATAATGATACTAGGGTAGTTATAGTTAAATGTGCATGCCTATTATATGACCTATGTGTTAGTACGTGTGAGTATGTGCTCGTACGTAGTTATGCATGGTGCTTAAATGTAAGTAGTTGTGTATTTTTTGCATGAGTATATAGGTGATATACATATGGTAGTAGGATTATAATTTTGATTGGTATTGCTTGCTTTTACGGGATGTTGTATGCGTGTATACCATGAGGTATACGCGACTATTGCATGCCTTAACTATGTATGAAGTAGATGTGTTGGTATACTAATTATAGGTAGTAGGATATGGTGTGAGTATATGTTCAACATGTGTGTGACTATACGATGAATGCGTATGTATTAGGGAGTGTATTATAATTATACGCGTGCTGATGTCTGTAATATTATTATGGTATATAGAGTGATTGAACTATGTGAGTGTTACCTGACTAAATATTAGGTGTAATTGACATATGGTATGTATATGGTTATATTGGTAGGCGTATATACATTGGAGTGGTATTGGTATAGGTATAAATACCGTGTTACGTATATAGAGTATTCTGATATGTGTTCCGAGGCTCACTTAAGCTTGAGTGAGTATACTCTAAGTATATTGTTATGTATGTCTGTAGTTGCATATAGCAATGTTTGATGTATGTATAGTGATAGGGGTGTTTGTGCCTGGTTGTGTTATGCACATGATTGTGGGTCGTTATACCAGTATATAGTTATAGGTGTTGGTCTTGTGGTATAGTTATTTACTAAGGACTTGCCTGTGTGAACGTATGTGTGCTAGCTAAACTAAGTGTGTAGATGTACTGAGTTTAAAATAGTATGATTGGTATATATGAATGAAATGTTAGTGTATGTGGGTGTGCACCATGCACGGGTAAGTATGTGCCTAGTTATAAGTTTTGGTGACTATGATATGTGTGGCGTGACGTGAATATAGTTATAGGACCGTATGTGATGTGAATATATGGTGAAATAATTGCATGCATTTGAATGACTATATATTGTGAAATTATAGTAGTGGTGAATGTATAATAGATATAGTAAAACTTGATTTAAATAATGGTATGGTGTGACTATATGTGTTGATGTGTTTGGTATTGGATGTATACTAGGAAATATTAGGGAGTAGTATACCCATGTTTGTTCTTGTGCATAGGTAGCTTTCTATACGTAGAGAAATGATTGTATTGGCTAGTGTGAGATTAATCTTATGTGAGTATCTGAACTATTGTCTGTGCTAGGTTAGTAGTAGTTATATAAGGGATGTCTGCATATATATATATATATATATATATATATATATATATATATATATATATATGATTGAAATATGTGCATGAGTGAATATATACTTGCTAGCATAGTTATTGTTTGACTACCTAGTGTATGTATAAGCATTGGTAATGACTATACCTGATTGAATTATAATGTGATGTGATCAGGATAGCTACTAGTCTAGCTAGAGTTATACTTATAGTTAGAAAGTCCGAGGACGGACTTTATTCTAAGGTGGGGAGGATGTAACGGTAGCTTTCCGATCGTACCTTATTCGTGCACGTGCTTTTGACCGTGCACGTACTTATTTTAGACTTTGTTTGTTTGTGAACACTTTGGTGTGATATGTCGTTGTGAACGTCTCTGAGAGTATTAAATTGTGGCACTAATTTGGAACGACATTTCTCGGGTCATTCTCCTACGATTTGATCTTATTCGAAGAGACGTTGTGATTTTCACTTTTGACGTGAGACGTTTCTATTTTTTTGATTCGTCGCTCGACGTCGAAATTGTGAGCCGTCTTCTTAGTTATCTTCCTCTCGTCGTCGCGATCAACCCAATATTTAATTCACAATTTTTGGAGTTTATTTGACCTACTTTGCATTTTTAGCAAAGCTTATAATATTTTTAATAACTAATTTTTTAAAGTATTTTTAGCCAAATAAAATTTTTATTAGATTATAATACTTCAAACTATTTTTAAGCCAAATCCTAGATCATCTTGGCCGCACCCCTAGCCATGCGTGGGTTAGAGAGGGTGAGTTTTGATTTTTAATTATTTTTAAATTCTAATCCTATTAGAATTAGCCCTAGACCAAGTCAACCCCTCTATACTATATAAACAACCCATAGGCAACCCTATTTTCGCAAGCAAATAACCCTAGCCATCACAAAACCCCCGTTCTCGCTTGCGACGTTCGTCGCAACTCTGTTCAGCTGCCGCCATTGTCTGACCGGGGAAATTCCTTGGTTTTCCCCGCACCGACCGTGTCTGACCGAGCGACGTTCGTCGCAACGTCGCAACTCTCGCACCGCTTGCCACAGTGTGCCCCCCAGTTCTCCAGAGGTGTTGTGGGTCCCCATTGGCCCCTAGAACTGCTGTGGGCCCCACCTAGGTGTTTTATTCTTCGCCGTTGGACTATTTTGACGTTGCGACAAGTTGTAGCCGTCGTCGCACATGCTAGCTTTGGAATCTTGGTTCGTCGCTCCGGTTGCTGCCCAGATCATTCGAGCGAGGAATCTATTTTGGAATCTGGACTTAGAGCACGTTCTTTTATTCCAACCCCTGGCGTAGCTACCCGACACCAGTGTAGCTTTCGCGTCGTGTTGAGGTAACGCTTTGCACCCTTAGGACCCCAACCACAGCCTGATAATCAAGACTAAAATTGACGTTTTTAAAGTGTTTTAAATGTTTTAGAATTCACTAATCAAGATTAATAAAATGGGAATGTAGGCCGATGGACTGGTGCACATAGGTTATTTGTGACTCTGGACTCTTTGGACGGTGTTTCTCAGACGTTTGACTTGCAGGCAAGTGAAACTTGCCAACTTTTGCTTAGGGCCATGTTTTTAGGCCACTTCCTTGCTTTTAGCATAAAAGAGACTAAACAGTGAAATGATAGCTGTCTAGACGCAACTTTAAGATCTAGCTTGACAACGAAGCTAGATCTCTCACCCTGCCATGTCATTCATGCATTGATTTCTGCCATGTTTAAATTCCTTATCTGTACGCACTTAAACTGTTATCTGCCATGCATTGCATCTTACATGTCATCCAAGTTGAATGTTGCATTCGTAGCACACTCTACATACTTGTACTTGCTTGTCCTGGCTAGGGGCACCCCTATGCCATCATAAAAAACACTTCCTGGCTCGTGATCCAGAAGAGAGCATTCCCGTTCGGGGGTAAGGCCATGGATCGATACACATGGAGGGGTAGGGTTGAGCTACCACTCAGCCTAGGAGTTGGCCCGATCAGCCACTCTAGCTGTAAGGCGTGAACTCTGTGCACGACATGAAAGCGTGACTTGTGAATGATAGTAGTTTCTACTCTTGCCATGCCATGCTAGATGCTTGTTGTACTTTACTTTACTTGTTGCACTCATGCTATATCTGCCATGTCATTTCATCATGCTAGAACTGCTAGGTTGTTTTACTTTCAGTTTCAGTTTCATTGCACAAGTCTCTTGTAGACTTGCTGACATGTGCCCCTTGCTCTTTTGGGTGTCACATGTTAGACCTTGAGCCAGAGACCGTTGCTGAGTACGTGGAAATTGCTGATGCTGAGCCTGAGCCCATATCTGTCCTGGAGGAGTTTATGGATACCAGTGTCCAGCCTTAGTGACCTTGCTGAGCTTCCTTTTGTTTTAGGTTTTTTGTTAGTTGGCGGTGCGTGGCATCTTTACTTTGTACGTTGTACTTTTGTTGGCCATGTTTGGGCCTTTAGATTCTTTTCTTTTAGCCTGGTGGCTTTTGCTGTGATGTTGAAATTTATTTTCATGGATATTCTGAGATTTCCTTTTTGACTCATTTCCTTTTTATTATCTTTGTTTTGTATCGCAATTGCAAGGACCTGCCATTTAAAGTAGTTTGACACTTATCGGACTTGCAGCTTTGTAGCTTCAAGTCTGAGCGGACCTTCTCACGCTTCGCCTCCATATTTTGGGAAGCAGGGTGTGACAAATGTCCCCGCTCGTCCCCCCATTGTTGGTTATTTGAGGCCATCTCCTCTAACAAGGCCGTAGCTTCATCCGGTGTCTTTGATAGTATGGCTCCATTGGTGGCTGCGTCAATAATTTGCTTCGTGCCCGGTTGGAGTCCATTGTAGAAACTGTGAACAAGTTCCCAATCTTCTGTACTATGATGGGGGCATTGGTGTTGTAAGTCCTTGAAGCGCTCCCATGCTTCATAGATGGTCTCTTGTGGTCCTTGCTTAAAGGACATGAGAGCACTCCGTATCTTCACCGTCTTGGAAGGAGGGTAAAAATTGTCTACGAAGGCGCTTGCCAACTCATCCCAAGTGGTGAATGTCTCTTCCGCTTGCGTCCTCAACCAATATAGAGCTTTATCCTTGAGTGTGAAGGGGAAGAGTCGCAGTCGGATTGCATCAACAGAGACGCCCGGCATTTGGAAAGTGGCACACTTGGACAAGAAAAGTTGGATGTGGTAATGCGGATTCTCATGGGCATTCCCATGAAACGGGTTTTGTTGCATCAATACTACCAATCCCGTTTTAAGCTCAAAATTCTTGTCCGCCGCTAGTTCCGGCATGGCGATGGACGATGTGGTGGAAGAAGTCTTAGGCTGAAGCCTATCTCTAATGGATATGATCCTCGCCATTCGTGCGGCTAGCTCCTCCGGTGTCTCCACATGGTTCATACAACAGTCCTCCGTAGCGTGCCTTCTCTCGTATCTGATCCTCCTCATGGTACGCTCGATCTCCGGATCAAATAATATTTCCTCGGGGTTCGCCGTAGATCTCGTGTACATGCAAGGGAAAACAGAGTTTCAAAGGAAATGTTAGCACGAATAAGGAGTAAAAAGATTAAAAGTAACAAAAGAAAAAGGAAACACTAAGTAAAGAGAATAAAACACTGTCGCCTCCCCGGCAACAGCGCCAAAAACTTGGTCGGCCCCGGATATACACCCAGAGAACGATTGTAGTCTTACCGCAAGCGCACGGCGTAGTGGCGAGCGGGTATCGAACTCAGGGAGGAACAATGACAGTGTCTCGTTCTAATCACCTAGCTATCGAAATGGTCAAGAATAATTCGGGGTAAAATTGTCACAATCGTTCGTATATCGATAGAAATATCAATGAAATGAAGCGCCTAGGGATAGGGAATCCCCGCTATGAATCGTATCTCATCGTTGTGATTCATAGGTTACATCATTGCTAGACTTGAATTTTAGGTGAACTAGTCGCAACTAAATGTAGAACCAAGCTCACGCTCTCGCGCTATTGCCGGTCTATAGCGAACCTAGGATAGGGCCCAATCTCTTGCAAACCCTAGCCTAAACCGCTAGCGTGAAGAACGACATCATCGTTCAACCGTATCTCGAGCCCACTCTCGTGCAAACTCGAGCTACGGCCTACGTTGAGATAGTTCCTACCCGTCCAATCTCCTGCAAACGGGTATTGGTATAGAAGCACGATTAAAAACCCTAGCTTTGGCCCAATCTCTTGCAAACCAATTCTAGGGGAGTCCAATCGTAAATCTAAATCGAATCTCTAGGGCTTTCTATCAATTGGGATCCAATCTCTTGCAAATCCCAATCAATATGAGTCCCTATCTATTCGTAGTAAATCAATCCCAACCTAACCCTAATCAATTCTAGCAAGAATTTCACCAATTCATCACAATTCAGAAATAGGGTTCATAGGGTTCATCCCCATGCCCTAGGACAATAGAACTACTCACTAATAATCATGCAATTCATAAGAAATTCAATAGAAAAATCAACACAATTCATTGCAATAGAGAAATTATCAATAAAAATAGAGTTTTTGACAAGAAAAGAGACAAACCAATGAGAATCCAAAAGCAACCAACAAAAGTCCCCTTTCTAATCTCTCAAAAGGCCTAAATCTAATTACCTAAAAAGCTCTCTAAAAAGGCTGCAAAAAGTATCAAAAAGTCTCTCTAACTAGGGCAAAAACTGGGTTTAAATACCCCTCAAAATCGCCCAGAAATTCATGACAAAAATGCCCCTGCGCAGCCCAGAAGTCGCAGTTTACGCAGCAGGCGGGGCGGCTCACTCGGCCGAGTGACAAATGTCACTTGGCCGAGTGACAAACCCTGTAAAATTCCAGTAAGTCGGGACATTTCGTGGGTCTGTCTTCGGATGTGACTTGGCCGAGTGACTTTACTCACTCGGTCGAGGGGTAATTCTTGCTCGGCCGAGTCGGAGTCGTCAAAAAGCCTGTAAATTAACAGTAAGTCGGCCGTTTTTGAAGTGGATTTTCCCATGCCGCTTGGGCGAGGGGATTTCCATGCTCGGTCGAGTGGACTATCGTCACTCGGCCGAGTGCACGCCTATTTTCTTCTGTTGATGCGTGTCCGGTCTGGTCGGCCGAGTGATCTTATTGCTCGGCCGAGTGGGTGGTTCACTCGGCCGAGTGAGATGCTGCAAATGCCCAATCTTCGTCTTTTCGCTTCCTCGTCGCTCCTACAACATTCCTTCTTCTCCCACTTGTCTTCCATCACCGAATAGCCCTCAAAAGATCCTTAGGTGACACTCCGGAGTGGGTGCAAATCCTCTTGATCTCAAAATCACTCCGAATCGCTCCATATCTCCTGAAATACGACAAAAACAAGAAATCGCGAAAAGCATCGCAATATTGTCGAATAATCGTGAAAAATGTGATATGAGCGATCAAAGTGGCATGCAAACATGCAGAAAAAGGGTGTAAAATATGGAGCGATCAACCCCAGCTGGGTTACTTGGTCTGTGAGAGCCCGGTGCCCCATTTCCAGCTTCAAATTTATCTTCTCCTGGTTGGTAATGTATTGAGTCAAGAGGGACTCAGCTGGAGAGATGGCCCTCTGCTGGCCATATTGTTGTTGCTGCTGCTGCTGAATGGGTTGCTGGTTCCTTGGGGGATATTGTTGATATTGTTGTGGAGGCTGCTGCTGTTGAAACTGCTGCTGCTGTTGTTGCCTAAGCGGCTGATATACTAGCTGCTGCTGCTGCTGAGGAGGCGGCTGCTAATACGGCGCCCGGTAGCTATGGTTGGGATGGTTCTGGTTGTTTGGGGAGTAGGCCGGGTTGGAGCTAGTCTGTGGTGGATACTGAGCATTTCCCGTAGGATTGTAGAATAGTGCGCTCGCTTGGTCCAACAGTGGTGAGATGTCACCACCCTCGAAGTCCCCCATGACTTCTGCTTCCACCGTCGCAATATGTTGTGTACCGGCACAACCGGCTCCTACCATTAGCCAGAGATCTGGGTCGACATCAAGTCAAACTTGCTGTATAATTTGTCAACGTCCTCGACCTTGTGGATACCCCCAGATATTGGTGTGGTGCTCTCGTCACACCACCGCTCATTGTTTGATGCCATATTTTCTAGTATGTTCCCGGCATCTTCTTCACTTCTGGACATGAAGGACCCCCCAGCCGTGGCATCCATTGAAGACTTCAAGTCATCCCTCAATCCGTTGTAGAACAGATTAATTATCTACAACTTGGGAAGCTCGTGATGAGGGCATCTTCGCTGCATCTCCTTAAATCTTGTCCAAGCTTCATGCAGGGACTCGTGGCTGGCTTGGGAGAAGGAGGAGATCTCACTCCTCAGCTTCATGGTCTTGCCCGGAGGAAAGAATTTCGTCAGAAAAGCGTTTGAAAGCTTCTTCCAAGTGTTGAACGTATTTGGGTCCTCCCCCCTAAGCCACAGCTTGGCCTTATCTCACAGAGAGAAGGGAAATAGCTTCAGACGGATCGCTTCAGTTGTGACACCATTTATGCGGAAGGTGTCACATTTCTCCAAGAAGGAGTCCAAATGTTTGATGGGGCTCTCCATGGTTGCCTTCGAGAATTGATCCTGCTGGATCCACGTCACCAAGGACGGCTTGAGCTCGAAGCTCTGTGCCGTAATAGCAGGAGGACGGATGACAGAGGTGGACTCGAGGGAAGGCATCGAGTACTCCAGCAAGGATTTATGAGGTAGGTGTTCTCTCCCATGGTTTCAGGCCCTTCTCTTCTTCTCTTCTCTGCGGCCAGTCTCCTTAGGGTGGCGTTTATCTCAGGATCAACATGAATCAAGTCGTCAAGACTTCTTGTGTTCCTGCGCATTAAAAACAACAAACACCCGTGAAGCGAAAAGTGGGAAAGAAACAGATAAAATAGAAAATAAAAATGAAAAATGAAAAATAAGAATGCAAAAATTATCGCGAGGTAGGGATATGAGCTAGACTCAAGGGTTCATGAGATACTAAAATAACAAGCACGTTGCCTCCCCAGCAACGGCGCCATAAAGCTTGATGTCCCCGCTTGTGCGTGTTTGATGTGTGCAATATGAAATTGGGGGCGTGAGATTTAAATATTTATAACCGCAAGTGCACGGTGTTGTAATGTGGCTTGGGGGTCAAACTCAGGGAGGCGTAGTTGTGCTTGTGTCAGAAAGGACCGAATTCACCCTATGGGCGAACTAGCCCGAATCGGTGGATGGGTTGTCACAGAAATAGAATGCGAGAGATAAACAATATAAAGGGAAACCCGGAACTTCGATTTCCACCCTATCATGTGATTCTCGCCAATACGACCGACGGATGGGATAACGATCAGAATTAGGGTTTAAAGGTGAGACGTTGCCTCTAAGAGTGATACCGGCATCCCATGGGCCCGATATTCCGGTCGGTGCCCAAGATAATACGACAGACTTCCTGGGTTCGGTCAGTTGGCATTCCCATGTCCATTAACACTGACCGACTCCGGGAGCACTAAGCTCGCAATGATAACTCCCGACATCTCGTCCTGCTGTTCCCACGCGCTAGGATTCGATGTCTACGCTAAGGGCGTGAGCTATGGCTAGGGAGTCAACCGCCAAGTTTATTCCCCCTTTGCCCAACGGTCAAAGGCGATCTTTTTCCCGCCGATGACAATGAAACACCCCGCGTAACCGATAGATTCCTAATCCCTATCGATTTCCTAGTCCTATGGACGCATCAGGGAGAACTCACGAAGGGGTTTCCACCAAAATCCCAGATTTGGGAACTACTCACACATATTTGCTAAAAAGCAATCTAAATGAAAATCAACCGTTAAAAACATAATCAGACAATTGGAATGAGGTAATAGCAATGCAATTAAGATAATATCAAAGTTTGGTTAAGATCAGAACACTTACAAATAACAAAGAAATTACAGCCGTCAAAAGAGAGAAAAACAGTAAAAAATAACCACTCTCCGTTTCTACAAACCTAGGGCTCCTATATATAGAAAACGACATCACCCGATCGGGTGAAGAATCACCCGATCGGGTGACCTGCTGCGAACTTCGGCATCGATCTTCAGGGCTTCACCCGGTCAGGCGACACGGTCGGTTGGCGGAAGCTTCTAGCCGTTTGGATCTTGGCGTCGTTGGGTGAACCGAACGATTGATAAATAAACTGATCGGTTGGAATTATCGCCCAAAAAGACAGAAACTTCGGACGTTTTGGCACGGTATACTGGCCGTCGGGTGAGCTGTCCGGGTCGTGTCTTCGAGGAAACGGCTGCAGATGAACCGATTGGGTGAAGATCACCCGATTGGTTGGATTCAGCTCCAATTTCCCGAGAGGAATGTTGGGTTGAACCGGTCGGCGACCCGGTCTCTTGGCGCTCGCTTCGCTTTAGTTGTTGTCCGGGTGGTGCACGCGTGCATCACCCAATCAGTTGGCTGTGTCCAACCGATCGGGTGGGGGCTGAAAGATGGCGAGCTTCGTCTTTTGACACCCTGGATCACGCGTGACTCCTCCCGTTGCTCCGGGGACTTATGATATCTTCGTTATGTGTCCCCTATACTGTCAAACTCCTGCAAACACACAAGAACATGGAAAAGTGAAAGAAAACGAGAAAACAAGAGAAAATGGATACGTGACGACAGAAAATAACGGAAAAACACAAAAAACACGTGCGTGTATACATAAAATATCACACACGTCACCAGCCCAACGGTCGAATGACACATTCGTCCGACTCAGTAGTACCCTACTTAGAGCACGGAGAGTATTAGGTCGTTGAAGCAAATCAGGTCGGGTATGCAGATATCCAAATTGGATTCATACCCATGCACTAACAATACCAATAGTTCCTCCACGTGATTCGATACCAGCTTACCACTTAACCATGCGCTTACGGTATAAGTACATTGTTTTCGGAGTTACTATCTGAGACGACCAAGTTTTTGGCACGTTACCAGGGAGGCGACAGTATTCTATATTTTTACTTAGCTATTCTTTTTTATTTTCCTTTTTCTTTTATTCCTTTATTTTTCTAACAATTCTTTCCAGATTCTCTTTTTCTGTGCATGTACACACGATCGAGGGAAACCAACTAAGATATATTATTTGATCCTGAGATCGAGCGCACCGCAAGGAGATTAAAAGCAGAAAAGAGACAAATTTTAGAGGAAGATCAAATGGCAGAGGAGACTATTCCAACTCGACGTACATCTAGGCTTATTTCCATCCGGGATAGGCTCATTCCAAACAACTCGGCTACTTCGTCCATATTTATATGCCAGTGTTGCCGCCAGAGAAGAATTTTGAGCAGAAAATGGGACTTGTTGTGCTGATGCAACAAGATCCCTTCCATGGGAATGCGCATGAAAATCTGCATTATCATATCCGGATGTTCTTGGTGAAGTGCGCCACCTTTCAGATCCTTAAAGTACTAGAGGATGCCATTCGCCTGCGGCTTTTTCCTTTCACACTTTGAGATAAAGCTCAATACTGGTTGAGGACGCAAGCACATGGCACATTCACTACTTGGGACGAGCTAGTAAGCGCCTTCGTCAACAAGTTCTATCCACCTTCAAAGACCGTAAAGATACGAAATGCTTTGATGTATTTCAGGCAGGGCCCTTAATAATCATTATATGAGGCATTGGAGCACTTCAAAGATCTTCAACATCAATGCACCCACCACAACATAGATGATTGGGAGCTCATGCACAGTTTCTACATTGGTCTGAAAGCGGATACTGAGATGATTATTGACGCCACTACTAATGGGGCGATATTGTCAAAGACACCGAAAGATGCTACAATGTTACTAGAGGAGATGACCTCTAACAATCAGCAGTGGGTATTGATTATAGGAAATTGAATAAAGCCACTCGTAAAGATCATTACCCATTGCCCTTTATTGACCAAATGCTAGAACGCCTCGCTAAACATAAATTCTTTTGCTCTTTGGATGGGTATTCGGGATTCTTTCAGATTCCCTTACATGAAGATGACCAAGAAAAGACAACTTTTACATGCCCTTATGGCACATATCCTTATCGTAGAATGCCCTTCGGTCTTTGTAATGTCCCCATCACCTTTCAAAGGTGCATGACGCCCATCTTTTCTGATTATATCAAAAACATCATGTAAGTCATCATGGACGATTTTTCTGTCTATGTTAGCAAGTTTGAATCATGTTTGACCAATCTTACTAAAGTCCTTAAAAGATGCCAACAAAATAATCTAACTCTTAACTGGGAGAAATGCCATTTTATGGTTACTGAGGGGATAGTTCTTGGGCATCTTGTTTCATCTAGAGGGATCGAGGTTGATAAGGCAAAAATTGAGGTAATCGAAAAACTTCCCCCTCCTATTAATGTCAAGGGCATTATGGGATTTCTTGGTCATGCGGGATTTTACTGCCTCTTTATCAAAGACTTTGCCCTAATAGCCCGTCCTCTTACCGCTTTACTCGCTAAAGATGTTCCATTTGTCTTTTTAGGAGATTGTTTGCAAGCTTTCAATACACTGAAGGAAGCCCTCATTTCCGCCCCCATCATACAACCGCCAGACTGGAATCTTTCTTTCGAGCTAATGTGCGATGTAAGTGACCAAGCAATTGAAGCAGTACTAGGACAAAGGAAGGACAAAAAGCTTCATGCAATATTTTATGCAAGCAAAACTCTGGACGAGGCCCAAAGGAATTACACTACCACTGAAAAGGAACTCTTGGCGGTCTTCTACTCCATTGAGAAGTTTGGCTCTTACCACCTTGGATCCTAAGTGATTGTGCACACATATCATGCGGCATTGAAGTATCTATTGAGCAAAAAGGAAGCCAAGCCAAGGCAAATAAGATGGATACTACTATTGCAAGAATTTGACCTGGAAATCAGAGACAAGAAAGGCACGGAAAACGTTGTAGCGGATCACTTGTCTAGGATTGTTCGTGACAAAAGGGATGATAGCCTACCGATTGATGACACTTTTGCTGACGAGAGGCTATTCGCCATCAGACTCGGAGAAGTGCCTTGGTATGCAGATTATGTGAACTATTTGGCGTGCGGGATTGTCACGTCCCGCTTCCCAAAAATATGGAGGCGAAGCGTGAGAAGGTCCACTCAGACTTGAAGCTACAAAGATGCAAGTCCGATAAGCGTCAAACTACTTTAAATGGCAGGTCCTTGCAACACGAAACGAAAAAAAGATAATAATAAGGAAATGAAACAAAAGAGAAATCTCAGAATATCCATAATAATAAACTCCAACATCGCAGAAAAGCAACCAGGCTAAAAGGAAAGAGTCTAAAAAGAAGCCCCAGCATGGCCAACAAACGTACAAAGTACAAAAGCAAAGTAATGGTGCTACGCACCGACAACTAAACCGTAACTTAAAGCAAAAGCAACTCAAATCAGTCTCTAAGACTGGTCACCGGTGTCTACCAACTCCTCGTCAAACGTAGGCTCCGGCTCAGCGTCAGCGAACACCTCGTCCTCAGGTACGGTCTCTGGCTTAGGGTCTAACATGTGACACCCAAAGGAGCAAGGGGCACATGTCAGCAAGTCTACAAGAGTCTTGTGCAAGGGAACTGAAACTGAAAGTAGCAACCTAGCAGTTCTAGCATGATGCAATGACATGGCAGATATGGCATGCATGCAACAAGTAAAGTAAAGTAAAGTAAAGTACGAGCATGGTATTTGACACATGGCATGGATGTCAAGTTTTACATGAACAATCACAAGTACAAAGACAAGTCTAATAAGCATGTCGTGCACAGAGATTATGCCTTTTGGCTAGAGTGGCTGATCGGGCCAACTCCTAAGCTCAAGTGATCGCTTATCCCTACCCCTCCACGTGTATATGGACTGGCGCCCATCTTCTGGATCACGACCCAGGAAGTGTTTTTCATGATGGCATATGGGTGCACCTAGCCTGAACAAGGAGTACAAGTAATGTATCGTGTGCTACGAATGCAACATTCAACTTGGATGACATGTAAGATGCAATGCATGGCAGATAACAGTTTAAGTGCGTACAGATAAGGAATTTAAACATGGCAGATATCAATGCATGAATGACATGGCAGGGTGACAGATCTAGCTTCGTTGTCAAGCTAGATCTTAAAGTTGCGTCTAGACAGCTATCATTTCACTGTCTAGTCTCTTTTACGCTAAAAGTAAGGAAGTGGCCTAAAACATGACCCTAAGCAAAAGTTGGCAAGTTTCACTTGCCTGAAATGAGTCGTGCTGCAAGTCACAGATCCATGAGTCCAGATACTCCTTATGTGTTCAATCAACGCCCAGCCTACAGTCACGTATTCATTTTCTTCAATTAGTGAGTTAACCAACACAATAAAATTACAATTTTTATCTTGTTAGCATGCGGTGTGGGTTCCTACGGTGAGAGACTAACCTCAACACGACGCGAGAGCTACTCTGACGTCGGGTAGTGACGTCAGGGGTTGGACTCCGTCAGTGTGCATGGTACGGAACGGTGGATACTCTGAGATGAAACACGTGCACGAAATAAGTTTGTAATGATGGACAAGAATTATTAGGCAATCCTAAAACGTCTAATGATCCGATTCTTAACAAGTTCTCTCATATACGATGGGTTTCTCATCAATATTATTGAACGTTAAAGTATTAACACGTTAACCACGTTATGTGGCTATCACGAATAAGCATACAATAATTAATCAAGTATCCTAGGTTCTCATTAGCAAGAAGTTGTGTTTTATCTACTCTACAAATCAATTTAACATCAATAATAACGTCACTATCATATAAACAACATTATTATTAAGTCACTAGGCTGATTATTGACATGTAGTGGTCCGCAACATAAGATTATTATTACTAACTTGATTAACTAGTTTAACCTATTGTTCATGCAATATCAAAGCTGCACTAATACAACAACCAAGCACCAACAGTAGCTAATAGTTGTAAACATGACATTTACCCTTCTAATTATCAAACTAACAACATCCTATTAAACCACTTGCTGTCCTTCATCAGATAATCTATATTACTATCAAGTTAACTAGGTTCACCTACAGAATCACCATCATTAGCATATAGATCTCAAAGACACAAGATAAACATAACTAACCGTAGCGAGGAGGACCCCTACGAAGATTCCGAGGATTCGCTACGCCTTGTCAACAACGGACACAGGGTGAAGAGACGTAACAGCGACGTGAGGGGGCCGTGCCTCGCTGTGACATGAAGAGATCGTTGCAGCCGCAAAAACAGCAGCCCGGTGCTGTTTGCTGACAGTCTCCGGCGGAGGAAGGGCCGTGCATCGTTGCAGCAGCTGCCCAAGCGGCAGCGCTAGGGGTTTTCCGGCGGGACAACACCATATGCCGACGGGGAAAGGGTCCGGCGATGGCCTGAAGTCGTTGGGGAGACAACCGCCGTGAGTTCTGGTCGGGGTTTGCAAAAGAAGAGGAAGGAGAAGTTGTTGGCGACGCTGTGGGGCTTTGCAGCGAGGCTAATCGACGGTGGGGGTCCGTCCGCCGTGGTGATCGGAGCACGGGGTGGAGAGGCGTCAAGGTGGAGGAACAGGCGAGGATGACGACGCAACAGAGCTCGGGGGTGAGGCGCTAGAAGTCGGAGATGGGGAGGAAGGTCGCCGGCGTACGGGGTATGGTCGGAGAAGGCAAGATGCGGCACCTGGTGTTTTCACAAGAGGAGAAAATGTGCGACGCCTGGGATTGTTTTGGTTTCTCGGAGAGGGAGTTTTAGCCCTAGGTTGCTATAAGGATTAGGTGAGGGCTGAACACGTGGGTGGGCCTGGGCCTAGGGGCTTTATTAATAGAAATAATGTAGGGGGCTGTACTGTGGTCTGCTTCATGTATAGGTTGGCTTGTAGGCTCCTCTTGGGTTAATAATAGCCTTGGGTTTATTTTAGGTTAAAAGAATTGTTTTTATAGTTATTAAAAAACACAATCTCACACCCTCTCTCCCTCATGCCGTTGGATGCGGTCAAGGCTAGGCAAAAAGGGTTGGGTCAACATGTTATATGATGGGTATTATAATAAAATTACATTAGGGGATAAAACCAATAGAACTTAAGGTTAAACCGATTATCTAAACTGGGCAAAAATTGAAAGTGGGTTAAACGAAGTCCAAAAACCGTGAAATAAATACTGGGGTGACCGTTTCGACGAGAGAAAGAAAACTAAGAAGAAGGATCACAATTTCGATGACAAGAAAGGAAACTAAAAAATAGAAAGGCCTCACGACAAAAGTGAAAATCGTGACGTCTCGTCAAATAAGGTCAAATCGCGGAAGAACGCCCCGTGAAATGACGTTCCAAATTAACACCACAATTTAACATTCTTTGAGAGGGTCACAACGGCATATCACACTATAGGGTTCGGTTACGGACAAAGGCTAAAATAAATACGTGCACGAACAAGGCTACGTGCACGTAAAGCGTATAAGGGATACGGGGTCCAAAGGCGATGGTAATTCTAAGTTGGGCACACATCGGGATGGCTTGCTAAGGATGCAACCAAGGTGCTATGGCCCTAACGATTCAATGACACGACTCCCACACAAAGCAACAAAACCAATCATGTACCCTAAATTTCTATACGCACCGTCGTATAACGAATAGTGGGTACCGGCCGTTACATCCTACCCACCTTAGAATAAAGTCCGTCATCGGACTTTCTAACATATTTAGTCGCTCTAGTAACTACCCCAATCATATCACATTATAATTCAAACCAGGTATAGTCATTACAAGTGCTTATATATATGCACCAGGTAGTCAACCATTAACACTACTAACATGTATTTAGTCACGCACATTATACTCTTATACCTATCATAGCCAGTCAAATTCATACACATATTTCAATCATTCATATAGTCACATACATCCTTATATAACTATTAAACACTTATTACATACCATGGTGCACCTACTCACAACCAATCAAATAATTCACATCAGCAATTATCATCGTAATAATCCACGTTTAGATAACTACCTATGAACAAAATAATTAGGATACACTACTACCTATATCTCCTAGTATAAATCCAATAACAACACATCAACACATGTAGTCACACCATACCATTATTAACTCAAGTTTTACTATATCTAATATACATTCACCACTACTATAATTTCACAATATATAGTCATTCAAATGCATGCAAATATTTCACCATATATTCACATCACATACGGTCCTATAACTGTATTTACGACACGCCACATATACCATAGTCACCAATACCTATAACTAAGCACATACTTACCCGTGCATGGTGCACACTCATACATGCTAATATTTCATTCATATATACCAACCATACCACTATATTCTCAGCACATCTACACACCTAGTTTAGCTAGCACACATACGTTCACACAGGCAAGTCCTTAGTAAATAACTGTACCACAAGACCAACACCTATATCTATATATTGGTATAGCGACCCACAATCATGTGCGTAACACAACCAGGCACAAACACTCTTATCACTATACATACATCAACATCGCTATATGCAACTACAGACATACATAACAATATACTTAGAGTATACCCACTCAAGCTTGAGACTCGAAACACATCTCAGAATACTCTATATACGTAACACGGTATTTATACCTATATCATTACCACTCCAAAGTATACACATCTACCAATATAACCATATACATACCATATGTCAATCACACTTAATATTTAGTCAGATAATACTCACATAGTTCAATCACTTTATATACCATAATAATAATACAGCCATCAGCACACGTATAATTATAATACCTTCCCTAATACATGCATTCACCGCATAGTCACACACATGTAGAACATAAATTTTCACACCATATCCATCTACCTATAATTAGTATACATGTACATCTACTTATCCATATATAATTAAGATATGCAATAATCGCGTATACCTCATGGTATACACGCACACAACATCCCGTAAAAGGAAGCAATATCAATCAAAATTTATAGTCCTACTATCATACGTATATCACACATATACTCATGCAGCAATTACATAACTACTTACGTCTAAGCACGATACATATCTACGTACGAGCGCACACTCACACGTACTAACATATAGGTCATATAATAGCCCTACTCACTTAACTATAAGTACACCTATCATCATCACCCTAACATCACCTGACCGACTAATATATATATATATATATATATATATATATATATATATATATATATATATATATATATATATTCTATATTTCATGCATAATTTGAATTTTGTCCCAGTCAGCAGTCCAATCATATTGCTTTGTCCCAGTCAGCATGTAATTTGAGCTCTTATGAATTTGTCTTGAATTTGAAAGAAATTTGAATGAAATTGAACTAAGTGAATGAAATTTGAATGAAATTGAACTTTGAAGAACCCTTCACCCGTTGGCAGCATGGGTTGAAATTGGAGGGAAACTTAGTATATGGAGGGAATTAGGGGGAAAATTGGTGATGTGATCAAATTATTTGATCACATCAGAGCCATCTCCCTCACGTTTCTTGGAGGGAATTAATTTGATCTCCCTCACGAGGGAAGGTGATCTTCCTCATCTTCAACATCCTCACGTTTCCATCTAACGTTAACATCTCCCTTATCTTCAACATCATCTTCAAGCTTCCAACCCCATAATCATCAGCCTCCACGCAAAGAAAACCGAGCTTCCTCACGTTTCCATCATCTTTAAGGATCCATCCCCATAATCATCAGCCTCCACGCAACAGCCGTAATCATCTTCCTCACGTTGCCATCTTGATTTTTATCATTTGCCCATGTTGTATCAATCATCTTCCTCACTTGGTTGTTTCGGATTTTTGCAAGGTGTCTAGGTGTGCTCTTCAAACGTTCAAGTTGGTGATTTGAACAGTTAACTGGGATAGTCAACAGGTTTGATATGTGTTATTTGCTTATGAATTTTGTCATGACTGGGATATCAAATTACAAAATATTACAAAATTTGGAACCTGCTGAGGATGATTGATAAGAGGATATTTGAGCTCTTATCTAAAGCAAATTACATAACTGGGATATCAAATTTTGTCATGACAGAGGATATGTGTTATTTGAGCTCTTATCAA
Source organism: Scilla litardierei (assembly GCA_030789695.1). NCBI lineage: Eukaryota > Viridiplantae > Streptophyta > Magnoliopsida > Asparagales > Asparagaceae > Scilla > Scilla litardierei. The sequence goes on from CM061133.1 coordinate 125,000,439, forward strand.
ATTCATGTCTTATGAATTTTGTCCCAGCAGTCATATCTATTCTATAGTCATGTTATTTAACAGGTGAGAGATTTAATCATGACAGAGGATATCTCATTTTTGTGTAACTCATTTTAAATTTTGAGATAAGGAACACATATCCTGATTTTTGTGTTCATTTTTGTATTAACACATATCCTGCTGAATTGAATGATAACACTGTTGTTAACACTGTTGTTAAAATTTCATATCCTGATGAATTGAATGAGTGGATTGAATGATGGCAACACATATCCTGGGTAACATTCACAGGATATCTCAATTCACACTGTTGTAACATTCACAGGATATGTGAATTGAATGATAACATTCACAGGATATTTGTAACATTCACTGTTGTAACATCCCCATAACATTCACATATTTGTAACATTCACAGTTCATCATTGATATGTGTTAACACAAAATTGAATGATAACACTGTTATTAAAATTTTTGTGTTCATTTTTGTGTTAACACATAACAACAGTGTTAACACAAAAATGAACGTGATTGAACTCATTGAATGAAATTGAGGCAGGGAGGCAGGGATATCTCAAAACTCATTTTTGTGTTAACACATATCCTGATGAATTGAATGATAAAATCTAATAACACACACTCTTGAGAAATGAACTGAGATATCCTGGATTGAATGATGAACTGAATGTTAAAAATATGTCTCAAGGATATGTGAATGATAAAATTTGAGATATCCTGTGAATGATATCTAATAACACATATCCTGTGAACACATTCAGATTTTATATTCAGATTTTATCAAATCTTATCATTCAGATTTTATCCTGTGAATTTTATCATTCAGATTTTATCATTGAGATTTTATCTAATATTATCAAATATCATTAGGTGACTGTACAGGATATGTGACAGATTTGATAATATTATCAAATACCATTCAGATTTTATCCTGTGAACACATTGAGATATCAAATTTGATAATTTTATCATTCACATAATTACATTCAGATTTTATCATGTGAATCATTTTTAATCATTTTTAAAATTTTAGATATCCTGTGAATGATAAAATATAATAACACATATCCTGTGAATGTTACAAATATGTGAATTGAATGATGAACTGAGATATCCTGGCATGACCTCATTTATGTTCCAAAGTTGATATGTGTTATTAGATAAAGCAAGTTTGATATGTGTTATTAGATTGAACTCAATTCAAAACTTGGCATGAATTTGATAAAGCAAGGATATCACTCATGAATTTGATAAAGCAAGAATACCTGGCATTCAGTTTTTGCTTTAGATGAATGAGATAAAGCAAGGATATCACTCATTTATGTTCCAAACTTTTGAATTGAGTTCCAAATTTGAACTCATTCATGAACTGAGATATCCTGGCATGAATTTGATATGTGTTATTAGATAAAGCAAGGATATCTCATTCAAGTTCCAAATTTTGAGATAAGGAACACATTTATGTGTATCTCATGACAGAGGATATCTCATTTTTAACACTTTTGCCATGATATGTGTTATTGTTGAATGATGAATGTTATGTGAACTGAATCATTGAGTTCACACACATATTTCATTTATCTCAAAAATTTCTTTCTTGATTTCCTATAAATCATGAATGTTAAATTTTGAATGATGAACTGAATTATGATATTTTGAGATATCCTTACTTAAATTTTTGTTATTTCTGATTTTTGAGGATATTCTCATTTTTGTTATTGGTCATGAGGCTATCTGTGTTATTTCTTTGAGAATATTTTGAATGAGAATATTTTTGTTATTTTTGTTATTGAGAATATTTTGAATGAGGATATTTTGAATATTTTGAGAATATTTTGAATGAGAATATGACCAATAACAAAAATATTCTCATAGGCTATCTGTAGTCATTTTTGTTATGTGAACTCAATCAGAAATATTCTCATTTTTGTTATTGTTAAGAAATATTCTCAAGTTCATCAAATTTGAGGATATTCTCATTTTTGAGGCTATCTGTAAATTTCTGTCTTCATTTATCTCAAAAAAATTTTAAGTCCTGTTCCAAATGTTCCAAATGTTCATCAAATCATTTTGGGTCCTATGTCCTGTTCCAAAAGTTCTGTTCCAAAAGTTATGGGTCCTATGTCCTATCTCAAAAATCATTATGGGTCCTATGTCCTATCTCAAAAATCATTATGAGGAACATTTGGAATTTAAGTCCTGTTCCAAAAGTTCATCAAATCATGAAAGTTAAATTTTGAATGATGAACTGAATTATGATATTCTATCTCAAATTTTTGAATAATGAATGATGAATGTCAAATTTTGATATTATGTCTCAAGAGTGTTAACACATATCCTGAAACAAACGTTTTGAGACAGGATATGATGATGAATTAACATTTTGGAGACATGATATGTGTTATTGTTGAATGATGAATGTTAAATTTTTGAACATGAATGTTAAATATTTGAATGATGAACTGAATTTTGCATCTCATTCATCTAATCCTGTAAATAATGAATGTTAACTTTTGAATGATGAACTTGAGAATTGAGATACATGATATGTGTTATTGTTGCAGGATATCCTATGTGAACTCAATCTTGCATAATTTAGCTAATGTGTTAAATTTGATTCCATATATGTGTATCTCAAGTATGAGATACAAATCAAATTATTGCAGATATACAAATCAAGATTATTGAGCTACACATAAATTTGATTCCATATGTGTTAAATTCCTTCACAGAATTCATTCAAGTAAGGATACTTGAGATACACATTGTTAAATTTTCAATGTAAGTATCTCAAGTATCTCAATTCCATATGTGTTAACTGGAAAATTGAGTGTTATTACAGTATTGAGTGAAATTATGCAACATATGTCCTGATAACCTGCAACAATATATGGAATCAAATGGAAATTGAGTGGAACATAAGTCCTGATAATTTAATGGAATATATTGTTAATTGAGTGGAAATTGAGTGGAAATTGTCCTGATAATGGAAATTGAGTGGAACTTAAGTCCTGATAATTTAATGGAATATATTGTTAATTGAGTGGAAATTGAGTGGAAATTGTCCTGATAATGGAAATTGAGTGGAACATAAGTCCTAATATTACAGATGAATGATATATAAGTTAATGGAAATTGAATAGATATGTTATAGACTTTTAACATAGCATAGTAGGTGTTTAGAATTGAATGTATAAGTTAATGTTAAAGACAGAAGTCCTGATATGGGTGGAATATATAAGTCCTGGTAATGGAAAAATTTATAAGGGTTGAATTTATAAGGGTGGAATTTATATGGATAAATGTTAATGGATGGAAATTGAGTGGAACATAAGTATTGATATTACAGATGAATTGATATATAAGTTAATGGAAATTGAATATATATGTTAAAGACTTTAAACATAGCATAGCATGTGTTTAGAATTGAATATATAAGTTAATGTTAAAGACAGAAGTCCTGATATGGGTGGAATATATAAGTCCTGATAATGGAAATTTATGTTAATGGATGGGTGGAATTTATATGGGTGGAATTTATATGGATAAATGTTAATGGATGGGTGGGTTGATTTTAACATTAACATAAATTCCACCCATATCATTATCAGGTGTTATATCAGGACTTATGTTAATGGAATATATAAGTTAATGGAAAATCCACCCAAAATAACACCTGCTATGTTATTGGAAATTGTCCTGATAAATTGATAACCTGCAACATTTAACATAGCATACAGTAGAATGGAACATAAGTTCTGATAAAATGGAACTATCCAGGACTTAACATAGCATACAGTAGAATGGAACAAATGTTTAGAATTCTATAAGTCCTGTTCCAAATGTTTTATCAAAATATAAATTTTTTGAAAGGGTCCTATGTTCCATTCTACAGTATGCTTCAATTCCAAATGTTTTATCATTCAGTAGAATGTTTTATCAATTCAAATGTTTTATCAAAAGTCCAAGATTGATAAAACATAAGTCCTGGATATTCTATATTTGGGTATCCTGGATGTACTCAATTTTCAGATTTCGAACTCATGTGTGGATCAGGACCCTTTCATTTTGAACAAAGTGGTCAAGTTAATGTACTCAAGTTTTGGAACTTGAACTCAATTCAAAAGTTTCAATTTTTAGATAAAGCAAATTTCAAATATCCTGGCATTCAGATTTTCAATTTTCAAAAGTTTCAATTTTCAACTTTGAATATGTGAATTGAATTGTGATATTGTATATGAATTGGAATTTTGAATATCAATTTGATTTGTTATATGATATCCGGTCAAGTAACTAAAATTCTCAATTTGAATTTTGAACTTGAATTTAGTTACTTGGGATGATATTTCTCAACAGATGAATTGGGATGCTATTGTTACTTGACAGGATATGCACTCAATTTGCATTTGAACATGTCAAGTACAGATCACCATAGGAAATTTTGAATATGCACTCAATTTTGAAATGAGATATAGGATATGCTCAAATTTTTTAATATGTGAACATTGAAATGAATTTGATATCCACACTAATTGTATCAACACGTCCTGTCATTTGCATATTTTGCTATTTGGATTCGGGTCCTGATGCCGAGAAACTGAGCAAATGAATACGTCACAGTTTGACATATGGAATTTAAATTTGTCAAATTTATTCACATGAGTGATAAACTTCAAATGAATATGTCATATTCACTTCAAATTTTATAAACTGTGATAAAATTTGAATATGTCAACCTTCAAACTCATTTGAATATGTCAAATTCACTCATTCGCTCAGAATAAATATTCATCTGTGATAAAATTATGTTAACACTAAGTTTAAATGATTCAGTTATACGTTGGCATTCTTTGACCAGCCTACGGATTTTCGCATTCCCATTTGCTTCACACCAACATGCGAACGGTATGGAATTTGTTAGTATAAACTACTATATTCATGCTTGATTGATCATCATTAATCAAGGTTATGCTATGCACTCAATTTAGGCATCTGTTGATAGTGACGTATCAGCCTCACGGAAAGGACAAGAACAACATAGCTTTCTCACTGAGCCTACGATTAGTTCTTCACTACCAAGTGTTCGTCGCATTTCACCCTTGCGACAATGGCAACATAAAAGGAATCATAATGACACAATTTTTGAACACGACGCAGAACCATCTACCAGGTTATTTCCATTTGAATGTGCCAAAAATCAAATATACTCTACTGTATTTTAATTGTAATTAGTTTGGGTGTAATTTGGATAGGTCTTTAGCTCAACACAGAAGGCGAGATCGAGAGCGTGAACAAGAACACCGAAACATATCTCACGCTCTGACGTCTGACAGTGTCCTTGATATGCCTCATATAACACCAGCACTCACAACTTCCCCGGTTGAACAAGAAGATGCTGTCTCAGCCTCGCGGAACACTATGAATTCTGGACAAGTACCTGGACCATCTGTTAGGTTATTATCACCTGACTAAACATAAAATCTATAATACTATCATGTATTTTAATTGTAATTAGTTTGGGTGTTATTTGGATAGGTCTTTAGCTCAACGCAGAAGGCGAGCTCGAGAGCGTGAACAAGAACACCGAAACATATCTCACGCTTTGACATCTAATAGTGTCTTTGATATGCCTCATATACCACCAGCGATGACAATTTCCCCGGTTGAACAAGAAGATGCTGTCGCAGCCTCACGTAACGTTATGAATTCCGGACAAGTACCTGGACCATCTGTCAGGTTATTATCACCTGATTAAACATAAAATCTTTACTACTATCATGTATTTTAACTGTAATTAGTTTGGGTGTAATTTGGATAGGTCTTTAGCTCAACACAGAAGGCGAGATCGAGAGCGTGAACAAGAACACCGAAACATATCTCACGCTTTGACTTCTGACAGTGTCATTGATATGCCTCATTTAACACCAGCGATGACAACTTCCCCGTTTGAACAAGAAGATGCTGTCTCAGCCTTGCATAACGATATGATTTCTGGACAAGTACCTGGACCATCTGTCAGGTTATTATCCACCTGACTGTACATAAAATCAATTCTACTCATGTATTGTATTTGTATTTAGTTTTGGGTTTATTTTTGATAGGTCTTTAGCTCAACACAAAAGGAGAGATCGAGAACAAAAACAAGGAAACATATCTCGATATATGACTCCTAACAGTGTACTTGATATACCTCAAAGCACACATGCATTACCAACTTCTACTGTTGAACATGAAGATGAGGTCTCAGCCCAAGATGCTGAACCATCTTCCAGGTTATTATCTATGGAATCTATCTACTTTAATGTAATGTAAATTTATTTAATGTTGGTTTTATATTGGATAGGTGTTCAGCTACAGGATCACTTAATACACCTCACATAATACCTCCAGTCGCAACTTTTCAAGCTGAACATGAAGATGATGGCATAGCTTCGATGTTAGTTTGTAGGTCAACTCATCATGGCTCTGGTCCACCAACTCAAGTTGATTTTGGTCGGCACCATCTTGGATTAATGAACATTCCATGCCCTCATTGTTCAGCCTTACACTGGTTGGATGAACGGTTGTCGAGGTCAACTTTGACAACACGTCTTTTTGGCACATGTTGTTTGCAAGGAAAAGTAAGATTGCCGAAACTTAATTAACCCCCTCCAGCACTTAGAGAATTATATGATGGTGACAGTGAAGCATCAAAATCATTTCGAAAGTATACTCGGGAGTATAATGCAGCTAATGCATTTACCAGCCTTGGTGTGACAATGGATCAAAGATTGATTGCTGGCAGAGGCCCGAACATATTTACAATTCATGGAGAATTACGCCATCGAACAGGATCACTTCTGCCCCAACCGGATCAAACAGCCAGTTATTGTCAACTTTACATATATGATCCGGATTCTGCTATGGAGTTACGAAGTAATAGAAATCCACATTTGAGCAAGGATGTCTTACAAATTATTCAAAATTGTCTATCGGGCATAAATCCATTCATCAAACTATATTGTCAGGCGTATTCTGTTTTATCTCAAGCAGATTTAGGTGGTCATGATCTTCCTGTATATCTGCATTACAATTCAAACAAGGATCGTCGCCGTTATAACCTCCCAACCGTAGATGAGATTGCGGTTATTTTACCTGGCGATGGCTATCGACCTTCCGGGATGCGAGATATAGTTTTACATCTTCGAGGAAATCATCAATTAATGCAAATCAATGAGACTCATCCTGCATACTTACCATTACACTACGTCTTATTATTTCCTGATGGTCAGCTTGGATGGGAACCTGAGTTGAAGCAGTGGGATCCAGTTCAAAACATAGCATCAAGTAGACGCCTGACCATGTGTGAGTTTTATAGCTACCGTCTGTTTGAAAGACAGAACGAGTATTCTTCAATTTTGAGAGCGGGAAAGTTATTCCAGGAGTTCATAGTTGATGCTTGGGCAGCAATTGAGCAACATCGTTTCACATTCATCAAACTTAATCAACGAAAACTCCGCGTAGAGCTCTATCAGGGTCTTGCAGATATCGATGCATATGCCAGATGCGACCAAATTAGACAGCGCATGATACTTCCTTCATCTTTCACTGGCAGTGCACGTCACATGTTTGAAATATTTCAAGACTCGATGGCTATCACACGTTATAACCAGCACCCGGATATTTTTCTTACAATGACCGCAAATCCAAAGTGGCCAGAAATTACTTCGGCTCTACTGCCCAATCAAAAGGCTACCGACCGTCCAGATTTAGTTGCACGTGTATTTGAGTTAAAAAGAAAGGCTTTGATGAAGGAGATTGATGGCAATAATGTATTTGGAAAGAAAGTAGCACATGTATTTACAATTGAATTTCAGAAACGGGGTCTTCCACATATGCATGCTCTTTTCTTTCTTCATGGACCCGATAAGATTCATACATGTGATCAAGTGGATAGAATTGTATGTGCTGAATTTCCTGATCCTGCTCAAGATCCTGCATTATTCGATACTGTGTCAAAATGTATGGTACATGGACCATGTGGTGCTCGAAATCCAAATGCTTCATGCATGGAAAATGGTAAGTGTACTAAGAAATACCCTCGAAATTATGCAGATGCAACAACCTTGGATCGTGATGGATATCCTATTTACCGTCGTCGTAGTAATGGGCATCTATATACTGTAAGGGGGCATCAGGTTGATAACCGCGATGTTGTGCCACACAACAGGTATCTCTCAAGGCGCTTTAACTGCCACATTAATGTCGAAGTTTGTGCTGGGGTAAGATGTGTGAAGTACATTCATAAGTATATTTATAAAGGTCATGATCGGACCACAATGGTATTGGGCGCAGTAAATGAGATCCAACAATACCTTGATGCAAGATATATTGGACCACCTGAGGCAGCTTGGCGAATATTCGAGCATCCTTTGCATCAAGAGATTCCGTCAGTTCAAAGATTGATACTTCATTTACCAGGGCAACACCGTGTTATTTTTGATCCAGATGAAGATGTAGATGCAATAAGGTCTAGGGCTGAAAATGATAAGACAACTTTGACTGAATTTTTTACATGTTGCGCCTTACATGAGTCTGCACATGATCTCACATATCAAGAATTTCCTCAAAAGTTTGTGTGGCATTCGTCAACAAAGGTCTGGACTCCAAGACAATCTGGATATGCAATTGGCCGAATGTATTTTGCCTCCCCTAATTCTGGTGAGAGATTTTATCTACGGTTGCTACTAACAGTTGTTAAAGGTCCAACATCGTGGGAAAATTTACGCACATTCAATTCTATCGAGTACCCTACATTCAAAGCAACATGTATTGCAAGAGGTCTTCTTGAAGATGATTCCGAGTGGAGACAATTTCTTTCCGAGGCTTCAATTATGAAAACAGGATATCAATTACGAAGACTGTTTTGTATTATTCTTATCGAATGTTTGCCGATCGACCCCCTTGCATTATGGAATGAATTTTCAATGCACATTTGCGATGATCTTCCACATAAATTGCAAACTTTATTTGCAATTTCTACCCCAACTCAAGGCCAACTTGAAGATTATGGATTATTCCTTATCAATGAATTGCTTCAGGAGTACGGTAAGTGTCTATCCGACTTTCCACCAATGCTACTTCCTGCTGTAGATTGGAATGAAATTGTTGGCAATAGATTGTTGCATGAATATCAGGAACTTATAAATAAGGCGAAACAATTGGATGCTCAAAAAGACATTGATTGCCTCAATGATGCACAACGCCATGCTTACTCGCAATTACTTCATCTGTATTTGAAAATAAAGGTACTACATTCTTCTTGAGCGGTGGTGCTGGAACTGGAAAGACTTTTTTGTACAATGCACTTGCAACAATGTTGCGTAGTCTTGGACATATAGTTATCACCGTTGCGTCTTCCGGTATTGCATCATTGCTACTTAGCGGAGGTCGGACTGCACATTCCACATTTCGTATCCTGTTAGATGTGCATGATACTTCAATTTGTAATTGTAGCAAACAATCCATGCAAGCTCAATTATTCCGAAAAGCAAAACTTATAATATGGGATGAAGTACCTATGCAACATCGGCACTGTGTTGAGGCAGTGGATCGATCGTTACAAGATATTTGTGATAACCCCAGAGCATTTGGTGGTATTACTGTTGTTCTTGGTGGGGATTTCCGACAAATCTTGCCCGTCATACCAAAGGGGGTTCGAGAAGAAATTGTTGGTGCCTCATTGAGACGATCTGTATTATGGTGCTCTGTACAAGTTTTGATCTTGGATCAAAATATGCGGTTAAATAACTCATCGGTTGAGAATGCAAATTTTGCAAAATTCATTTTGGAGGTATTTTATTTCATGCCTAATTTAATTTTACTTACTATTTTTATCTTAGCCATTCCTTCACTAAAATTATATCTATATGTATTAGGTTGGGACAAATCCTACAGAAGTGGTAGAACTTCCTTCTAACATATTCAGGTGCAAGGATTTAAACGAGTTAATACTTCGAATTTATCCGCAGCTTGATATTGAGGGTGCCGTGACTTCGGCATACCTTACTGAACGAATAATTCTTTCTGCACGGAATGATGATGTTACTTTTATAAATGCTGCTGCATTAAACATTTTTCCGGGACAGAAGATTACGTATCAAGCTGCAGACAGTTTTTCTGAAAATGATGAAACCGATCCAACCATTATGAGTAGATATCCAACTGAGTACATAAACTCTTTGGATCCTCCTGGGTTGCCACAATTTACACTTGAGCTTAAGGTTGGTTGTCCTATTATTTTATTACGAAATATTGCACCAAAAGACGGGCTCTGCAATGGCACTCGATTGATGGTTGTCAGATGTGCATCACGTGTTGTTTCAGAGTGTTTTCTCACTACAAAGCGTTGACCGTGGAGAACCCGGTCAACGTGGTCAAGGGGCCCGCTTTGGGTCCCTCGGGGGCTTCGAATCGGTGCAGAAGGGGCGAGGGGAAGCCTCGACCCTGGTTGAGACGCTCGGCCTCGGACAGGTGCGCTCGGCCTCGGCTGGAAGGGGGACGAGGGGTAGCCTCAGTCGCCCGGGTAGATGCACGGTCGACGGGTGGTGAGGGAGAGTCTCGGACTCGATTAGGACGCTCGGCCTCGGTAGGACGTGCTCGGCCACGGCAGGCTGACGGTGAGGGGAAGCCTCACTGTCCGGTTGATCGAGTGGTCGGAGAGGGGCGAGGGGTAGCCTCGGCCCGTTGATCTGTTGTCCACCTGCGCAGACGAGAATGCTCGTCAGGGGGCCGGACCTTGGTTCCGGCCAAATCCCCTCCGATGCCTAAGTCAGATAGAGATCTGAGAAAGGAGGCCCGGCGGAGACGGTCCGACTCGTGAGGAGATCGTAACGGCGTCTCTCGGCGCGAGCGGGGGAGGAAGGAGATGAATTGGGGGAACGAGGTCGTTGATGGAGTACCTTAGGTTTTGTTACCTGAGATGCGGTCCCTTTCTTCGTCGTCTTCCTGGCCCTTTTATAGAGCTCTTGCTTGATTGCCCTCGGCCCACGTCCCACGCTCACCATTGATCGTGCCCCATCGGTCCCCCCTCGCCGCCGTTCTCTCCGCCATGCCAGCACCTCCCCATTATCGCTATTTAGTGGTCGCGCGTCCGGGGGAGTGGTTTTCGCAGGAGTGGGCGAGCGACCAACTGGTTATTGGGGCTGGGTCGGATCAACGTTCGAGGAGGTCCCTTGCAGGGCCTTTGTCGAATGGGCTTTGAGGACGCAGATGGGCTTTTGGCCAGTAGTCAGGCTCTTGGGCTCGTGCTTTATGGGCCTCGGTCAAATAGGCGTAACAATTGCCCCCATCGGTCGGGTCGATCGGCCTCGGCCGGTTCGGCTCGGCCGATGTGACCTCAGCCGTTTTTGACGAGCTCACCAATCGATGCCGACTCATTTATTAGTCGTCATCATGAGTTGGCCCGTTCGATACTTTTAAGGCGCGGGTCCCGAAGCGCCGTCGGCCTTCGGATGCTGCCACGTGTAGCGGCAAGCCTATCCCCGCCGCTCGCGGAGTCGCCTTGAGTTCGAGAAGCCGAAGGGTTCGTGAGCCGCCATTGGTGGGGTCGATCAGCCTCGGCTCGCCCGGATCGCCCGTTGTGTCTCCTGAGATTCCGAGCGGCGCTTCAATCGAGGCGAGGCCATAAATGCGGGTCATGATGAGGCGGATCGATTGGACTTCGACTGGCGCTGGTTTCAAAACGCCGCCAGTCATTCGAAGCCCGCTGTGCGTACTTGTCAGCTGCTTCGAATTCACCTCTGCGCCCGGTATATAAAATCCTCAGCCGCGTTGATCTTCATTTCTCTCTTGCTTCTCCCGGTATTCAAAGCTTTCCATAACTCGGAGTTTCCTGCCGCCTTCGCTTCCTTGCCTTCTTCAGACTAGTCGAAAAAAGGTAATTTCTCTCTCGCTTTCACCTTATGGCTGCCCTTAGGATAGGCGGTTCTGGTCGAAGGGCAAGGGATCCTTCGGAGTCCAGGCGGGGTGAGCCCCGGCTAGGGGGATCAGGTTCCCCCGCTGGGAGTCGTTCTCTTCAGGATAAGGGGAAGGAGAAACTTTTTCCAGACTACGCCCGTGACGACGTGGCGTCGGCCGCCGTACAGCTTAATGTGCCCCCGGTTGTCCTCCGCACGCCGTCGAGGACCCCTCCTTCGGTGGCCGCGGAGATCCGGGAAAGATATCTCTGCTTTCCATACGAGGTTCGGGTTCCATTTGTCGACGAGCGGATTTGCCTTCCGAGGAGCAATGAGGTCGGTGTCTACGTCGAGATGTTCCGCCTGGGTCTTCGCTTCCCGCTCCATCCCTTCTTCATCCAGGTCATGGAACATTTCACAGTGTCCCTGTGTCAGTTCACCCCGTGTTCGATCGCGGTACTGGCGGGCTTCGTAATGCTCTGCTGTACCCGTGGTCTGGAGCCAACTCTCCCCCTTCTCTTCTACTTTTACCAGGCCCAGACGGTCGGTCCAGGGTCATGGCTGCTACTCCGAGCTCGTTCGAGGAGGGAATGCCTGATCGGGTTACCCCGCTGGTCAGGGGATTGGAACTTGGATTATGTCTTCGTGGTCTTCTTGGGCGAGGCCCAGATTCTGACAAGCTGGGGCAGTTCTGTCCACTCTCGCCCGTCGTTAGTTCTCTCAGACACCGATCGGGCAGCCGCTGCGCTTCTGTTGGCTCTTCCTTTGGAAATGAAGTCCATCTGGTCTTTGCTTGACGATCTACTCCTGAAGGTCGTCTTGTGGTCTCCGGGTAGGTCGCTTTTTCATCCCCGGATCGCCCTATGACTCATCCTGATTTTGGTCTCCTTTGCAGGGATGGCCGGCCCCGAATTCGTTCGTGACGTCGACGAGCTGATTCGTCATGGAGCCGCTCGGAGCCGAGGTAGTACCTCGGGAAGGGCGCCTCGGAGGACCGTTGAGGAGGAAGTGCGCCGAGCCGAGCCTTCCATGGGTAAGGTGGTGGCCGTGCCTCCCGCCTCTTCTTCTGGCGATCCCCTTCCGGGGGGCGAGGACGGTGCGAGGCGGAAGCGTTCCCCTCCGGCGCCTTCGGACCCCCACGGTGGAAAGAAGAGGAAGGAGGACGTAGATCCCTCCGGTCCGGCAGGTTCGGCACTTCCCGTAGCGACCGCCGAGGATCCTTCGACAGCTTTGCCAGCCACCCCCCTCGCAGCGTCTTCGCCCGTATCACCAGGGGTCGGGGCCTTGTTGGCGAGCGACTTGGCTTCGATCGTCGTCCCTGGGAGTTCGATGTTTGCTGACCGAGCCGTGGCCCAGCAGGTTGCCGAGGTCTCCGTCCCTCCCCGGGACCGCAGCCTCCTCAAGAAGATCCCGGCCGACAAGATGTCGGATTCCTTGGTCTGGATCCTTCAACAGGTTCGGTTATCTTGCTATCCTCTCTTTCTCTTTATCCTCTTCTTAGCCCATGTCTCGTCTCTTCAGGGTTCAGCGCTCGCTGTGGAGTTGCAGTGCCGAGCCGTCCGCTTGAGGGAGCTGGAGGAGTCCTCCATGAGGGCTCAGGAGCGGGCCGGGGCGGCCGAGGTGGCCATGATGGAGGCCCAGATGGAGTCTCGGCGCCTCGCCCTCCGTGTGGCTGCGTTGGAGGGACAAGTGGGTGACCTCGAGGGAAAGCTGGGGGATGCTCGTCAGTCGGCTGAGGAAGCGACGGAGTCGTTCTGCCTGGAGAGGGAGGAACTTCAGAGGGAGTTGTCTGATCGGCGCCAGGTGGCGCGGCTCGCGGAGGAGGTGGAGAAAGGCGTCGTCGAGACCCTGGGGAAGAAGATCTTCGAGGTTCTCCGGGAGGCCTTCGGTAAGTATGTAGACATCATCGCCCCCCGGATCGTCGAAGTCGTCCAGTCTTCCTTCCGGGACTGTGCGGAGCGCGTTCGGGAAGCCCCTCCTCCAGCCGAGTCCCCTCGCTCCGAGCAGGGCGAAGTGCCCGAGGATGTGTCCTCTCGAGCCCGTGCCCCCTAAGCCGTCCCTCCTGGCCTTGTCCCCAAAATTTTTAAGCATCCGCTTCGCTTTGGGCCAGTCTACTTGACATGGATCCCTGGCCATCTCCTTCAGCCTCGCGGCCAACAATTGCTGGTTGCATGGCCGTTTGCTTGGGTCACCTACTCCAGGTCTTTTGTCTACCAATTTTGCTTTGTCGGTGTCGAACTCTGTCATTTGTCGTGAGTAGATCGTTTGTAGGGTGTTTCCTTCGCCTTGATCCCCTGTAAATAAGACGCATTTTTGTACTCGGTTTAACTATTATAAATGAAATCGACTTACTTGGATTTCTTGTGTGCTTTGCGTTGTCGCCTTGTTCTTGGCTTGGGAATGGACAAAACTGGCGTTGGGGATTCTACCCCGACTTATGAGCGCAGGGGTCGGTCAGCGAGGGCAGAGCTCCTCGGCTTGGGACCGGTCGGCGTCCGTGCTTGCTGGGGGAATTGCCCCAGACTTATGAGCACTAGATTCGGTCGGCGAAGGCAAAGCTCCTCGGCTTAGGACCGGTTGGCGTTCGTGCCTGCTGGGGGAATCGCCCCCAGACTTATGAGCTCTGGAGTCGGTCGGCGAGGGCAAAGCTCCTCGGCTTAGGACCGGTCGGCGTCCGTGCCTGCTGGGGGAATTGCCCCTAGACTTATGAGCACTGGAGTCGGTCGGCGAGGGCAAAGCTCCTCGGCTTAGGACCGGTCGGTATCCGCGTCCGCTGGGGGAATCGCCCCCAGACTTATGAGCTCTGGAGTCGGTCGGCGAGGGCAAAGCTCCTCGGCTTAGAACCGGTCAGCATCCGCGTCTGCTGGGGGAATTGCCCCCAGACTTATGAGTGCCGGAGACGGTCGGCGAGGGCAAAGCTCCTCTTCCTCCTCCAGTGAGGCGGTGGTCCCCGGCCTTTTGCGTTATTGGCGACATGTCGACTCCGTAGGGATTTTAAGTAAAGACAATAAAAAGAATGCGTTTGTACTCTCATGAGTCCCGTCGGACCGGTACATTTGGAGGAAACGGAAAAAGGGAAATGAAGCTTAAGCGGAGGGATGTAAAACTAGATAACTCCCTCATATTAGGCTGCCACCGGGGGGAGAGACGTTGCCTGCTTACTCTATGATGCGGAGGGGGCCTTGGAGGGTGTTGATCTTCTTCCCCTTGTCTGGCTGCGTGGAGGTCCCTTCTCCGTAGGCCGGCTCGTCGGCCTGATTCCTGGCGTGCCCTCGGCTCATCAGCTTCTCAATGTCTTTCTTCAGATGCCAGCAATCTTCCGTGTCATGGCCATCGTCCTTATGGTACTTACAGTACTTCTCCCGGTTCTTCCCGCCTCTTTTAGCCTTCGGTGGAGGGCGATCAGCTCGCTCTTCCTTCTGTACTTGGGCGAGAATGGCGTCTGGGGTGGTATCCCTCATGCTTTCTCCCCGCTGCCTGTTCCTCTGCCTCTTCTCGGTCCGGTACCCTTCGGGGCTAGCTCGTCCGCCGTCGCCACGCTTGGTCCCTCGAGCGGTTTTTCCTGCATCCTCGGCCAAGGCCTCCTCAGTCAGCATGAAGCGTTCAGCCCTTGCCATGATCCCGGGGAGGTCCTTCGGGGGGTCGGTGTGTAGGGACTTCTTGAGGCCCCTGTGGCGAAGCCCTTTCTTAAGAGCCGTCTGGACCACCAGGTCGGGTGGGTTGTTCACGTTCAGCCTTTCCGCATTGAAGCGGCGCATGAACTGTCGGAGTGGCTCGGCCGGGCCTTGCACTATGTTGAACAGATGTTCGGGACCAGGTTTGATCAGCCTCCCTGCCATGAACTGCTTGCAGAACAACTGGGCGAGTTGCTCGAAATTGTCGATGGAGTGGCCGGGCAGGCTGTGGTACCAGATCCTCGCCGCTCCCCTGAGAGTTGAATAGAAGCCCCGGCAGAGCAGGTCATCGTCAGCTCCCTGGAAGGCCATGTCCCCCTCGTAATCCATCACGTGGTGTGCCGGGTCTCCTATTCCGTCGTACTTTCCCAGCACCGGGATCCTGAATCGAGAGGGGACCCGGGCGTCGGTTATTCTCCGCGATAAGGGACACCGGTTCCCGTGGATGCCTCCAGGGATGCGGTATTCGCCTGTTTCCGGCTCGAGTGGGGGTGGGGGTAGCACCGGCGCCGGTGGGGCCGGCTCCGCAGCCTTCGCCACGCTGGGGGTCGGGCTGACCCGACGCTCCCGACTCCTCCTGCGGGAGCTCCTGCTCCGCCGTGATCGGTCTCTCGAGTGGTGTCGTTCGCTTCTCCTGCGGTGGGACGACCGTGATCGACGAGACGATGCCGTCATCGATTCACCGTTCGTCCCTTCAGTCTCTCTCCGGCTCCTTTCGCGATAGGGCGAGGAGGCACGTGACCTCGCCTGACGGGAGCCGGACCGCGTGAACCGACGCACTGCGTTCGGTTTCCGGGTCCCGTGGTCGTCGACCACCGCGGACCGTAAGTGCGGGGGACCCCCCGCCCATCGGTGGCTATCGTTCAACGCGCCCCCGTCGGTCGGCGCGGGGCCGACAAGCTGCTGTACTGTCGCGACCAACGTCTGGAGGCTCGCGTTGGTCTCCTGAGCCAGGGCACGGAGCTGTCCCTGTGTGGCTAGTTCTGAGCCGCCGGCCTCTTCGATTGAGTGGGCGGGGTGGCCGTCGATGTGCGTGTCCTCGGGGTTGCCATTGGATGCGCCATTCTCCTCCTCCGGGATGGGGGTCATGCGCTTCCTTCCATTGCTGGCTCGTGCCATTGTTGGTGTGGTTTTCTGCTTCGTGGGATGATCTTCGGTTCCCACAGACGGTGCCAGATGTTTCAGAGTGTTTTCTCACTACAAAGCGTTGACCGTGGAGAACCCGGTCAACGTGGTCAAGGGGCCCGCTTTGGGTCCCTCGGGGGCTTCGAATCGGTGCAGAAGGGGCGAGGGGAAGCCTCGACCCTGGTTGAGACGATCGGCCTCGGACAGGTGCGCTCGGCCTCGGCTGGAAGGGGGACGAGGGGTAGCCTCAGTCGCCCGGGTAGATGCACGGTCGACGGGTGGCGAGGGAGAGTCTCGGACTCGATTAGGACGCTCGGCCTCGGTAGGACGTGCTCGGCCACGGCAGGCTGACGGTGAGGGGAAGCCTCACTGTCCGGTTGATCGAGTGGTCGGAGAGGGGCGAGGGGTAGCCTCGGCCCGTTGATCTGTTGTCCACCTGCACAGACGAGAACGCTCGTCAGGGGGCCGGACCTTGGTTCCGGCCAAATCCCCTCCGATGCCTAAGTCAGATAGAGATCTGAGAAAGGAGGCCCGGCGGAGACGGTCCGACTCGTGAGGAGATCGTAACGGCGTCTCTCGGCGCGAGCGGGGGAGGAAGGAGATGAATTGGGGGAACGAGGTCGTTGATGGAGTACCTTAGGTTTTGTTACCTGAGATGCGGTCCCTTTCTTCGTCGTCTTCCTGGCCCTTTTATAGAGCTCTTGCTTGATTGCCCTCGGCCCACGTCCCACGCTCGCCACTGATCGTGCCCCATCGGTCCCCCCTCGCCGCCGTTCTCTCCGCCATGCCAGCACCTCCCCATTATCGCTATTTAGTGGTCGCGCGTCCGGGGGAGTGGTTTTCGCAGGAGTGGGCGAGCGACCAACGGGTTATTGGGGCTGGGTCGGATCAACGTTCGAGGAGGTCCCTTGCAGGGCCTTTGTCGAATGGGCTTTGAGGACGCAGATGGGCTTTTGGCCAGTAGTCAGGCTCTTGGGCTCGTGCTTTATGGGCCTCGGTCAAATAGGCGTAACACGTGTCATTGAAGCTCAAATTTTAAATGGGGATAAAGCCGGTTGTTTTGTGTTTATTCCAAGAATATCTTTGTCACCATCGGCTACGGAATTACCTTTTCATATGACAAGAAGGCAGTTTCCTGTCCGTGTGACATATGCTATGACGATTACTAAAGCCCAAGGACAATCTGTAAAATTCGTTGGAGTTGATTTGCGGACCCCAGTTTTCAGTCATGGACATCTTTATGTTGCACTTTCAAGGTGCACATCTTTTGATCGTGTATGTGTCCTTCTTCAGCCCAACATAAATAACACAGTAAACATCGTGTACCCAGAAGTTCTGCTATGATTTCCAATGAATGATAAAAATTGTATGTAATTTTTTTAACTTTCTTTCTTTACATTGTTTTATTTATATTATTTGTTTAAATGATCTTTTAAAAAATTATTATCGATTGTTGTCTAACATGCAGGTATAGCATTATCATATGTTACCAAGCTTTAAAATGTGGACCCACATTACCATATATGGCAGGGTAAGAAATTTTTTCCTTTACTACATTTCATTGCATGACTTAATAGTTTTCGGTATGCATTGTTTGATAAAATATTGGTTTGTATTTTTATATAGATAGATGATGATGCAGATTTGGCAAAAACTGTAAGTTTCTTATCATAATTCTACATTATATTTTTAATATACTATGTTTGCATTAACATTTTTCTTCTCACAGGTTCTGTTACTTCAAAACAATCACATAAATGTCAGGCTACGGGGTTATATCGGATTTTGTTTTGATAAGGTATGCATACCGTTACAAACATTCCCATTTTGAAATTAAAAATTAGTGACTGTTTATTATTATTATTATTATTTTCAGCAAATTGCTAAAAGAACTTTACAAGCAACGGCGACGAGTCACATTGAAGACAAAGCAATCTTCTTTTCCGAGGTAATATAAAAATCTTAGATTTTGTTTTTCAAAATATCCTCTTCATTGACCATCCAAATACCTTTTTTGTTGTAGAAGTGGAAGATGGTTCTTGCCGAGCTTGCTTGGTTCCAGAAAGCACGACATCCACCACTCCAACGAAAAAAGGTAAATAAATGTATAAATTTAAAATTTTCCATATTTTCAAATATATATTAATTTTTCTAGGAAATTTATGTTCTTAATTTATCTAGGTTATTGCTCATCCTATTAACTCTCCACTTTGGATTGAGCTTGACACGTCATCTTTTTATAATGTGATGAGTAAAAGGTTTTCTGCTTAAACATGATGAAGGTAATAATAGTGAGTTGTACAAAGTAATTAGATATATCTTCGTTTCTAATTTTCCTATTCTAATCTATGATTTTATTTTTAATTTTCAGGACACACGGCCCTAGAGTCATATGTAAATTTTGTTGGTTTTAAATGCCGGTGTGAGAGATGGTGTTTTTGAAATTGGACTGCATGGTTGTTCAATCCAGAATGTATTTTTGTGTATATTTGTTCATAGTTAAGGGTTTTTTCTTTTAGCATATAGTTTAGGTTGTGTGATATTATAAGTCGATGTAAAAAAATGTTGTCTTAAGTCCTGAAATAGTTCTCTTTCAATTTTATGACGTTTTAGGTTTTGGATTTGCAAGTAGTATTCTTGATACGAAGGTTTGGGCTGTGTATATTCTGAAACTCTATGAAGTTAGAATCCACTTGGTTTACATGTCTAAAAAATCCCGTTGTTGAATGCTTCTACCATAATTGTATTATGTATTTTTTGTTTGTCATGATTGTTAGTTTACATTGTTGGTTTAGGTTTGTTGTATTAAGTAATTTTGGGATAATTCGGATGTTGGTTGATCGGATAATACTGATGTTATCAATTGACCTTCATGTAACAATTTTAGTTTACGTTATTAGTTGATTGAGTTCTCTTCAATTTTGCCTGCAAGAATCCATTGAGTTCTATTATGTAATTTTGGCTACTTGACCTTCATGTCATCTGAATGTTCTCTTCGTCCTCTCTATCAAGGTAGCCCTTTTGGTCCTTTTTGTTATTTGTTGAGCATGTCGCAACTCTTTTTCATCGCATCTTATGGATTTGCAGTTGTCTTCCAAAACCCAGAATCGCTGCTTGCTTGAACTAGAAGGATTTAGTAGAAGATCTGACCTTCAGTAACAGCAACAACTCATCTTCATATGAGGTTAGCTGTTTTTTGTTCTACCTTTTAAACTGTGATTGCATGCTTAATATGATGTATACTGGTAATCCTCTATATTACATAATGCTTGATCTATTTGTAGAGAACTATCACTTTCTGAGTTTCCATTTTTTTCTCATTATGAGTTATACTTGGATTCAAAACTATAGAAATTGTTGAAATTGATGTCTAAAAATTTGATTCTCATTTAAGATGAGATCCATATATAGAAATTTTTGATTCATTCTTGATTCCCATCATTTAATAGACATTTTGTATAAACTTTAGACTATTTATTAGTGTTCATAAAAAAATAAGTTTTTAAGATGCTTTCACTATAAACAACACTGGCTTGAATAATATATGATGTTCGTTAGGTTTTGGCTAATCTGAAATTGAGTTAACATGATATAAAATAAGTTTGATGATGGATGACCAATGTAGGTCTGAAATTGAGTGAATAATATATGATGGATGACCAATAACTGCCATCTCTCTTCTTGAATTGTTTAAAATATTGTAGTTTCAGTATCAAACGAGGTATACATGTTTAATTTAAGTCTGAAAAATATTAATACAGGTCTTACTCCCGTAATCAACACTGAAACATATGAGACCTGGGTTCAGATATATCTTTAGGTATCTTTGTCCTATACCATGTATCATTCTTTATTGTCCTGCTATTTGATGTGCTAATACTTCAGTTTTTTTGTTGAGTCATCTGCAATTGATGTTCTACAGCGACTTTTTAATTTACCCATGTTGTAGAAATGTGTCTTCAGAGTTTTTTGTGATTTTTGTGTTATCTTTGGATTTTTTGGACATTAGTTAAATATGGAGAAGGGAAGTGATTGAGATGATACAGTTAAAGCTAATGCCCAATACATGTGATTTGTCATTTGTTAAAGCTAAAGCTAAAGCCTCAATTTTGTTAATGTCCAAGTTAAAGCTAATGCCCAAGTGATTTGTCATTTGTCATTTATCATTTGTTAAAGCTAATTGAGGATATGTGATTTGTTAAAGCCCAAGTTAAAGCTATTTGAGGATACATGTGATTTGTCATTTGTTAATGCCCAAGTTAAAGCTAATGCCTCAATTTTATCATTTGTTAGTATCCTCAATTTTGTGATTTGTTAGTATCCTCAATTATGTCATGTATTCAACACTTTCAGTATAATAAGGAAAACTATTGCTCCTTAATTTGTATACAGCCTTCATAATGGTATTTTTTGCCTTGAGGTTTGCAAAAAATCAGAGTTTGTATGAGCTATTAGTTATCATGGATACGATTGCTTCACTATTTCTGAGGACCCACCGCATATTTCAATTTAGAGCTCCATTCAAATCCAATCTTTCTTATTTAACTTAGTATGCTTTAAATTTTTTCAAAGTTTGCTCTCTCTTTAGGTTGATTCGCCGTACACCTTTCGTTTGGTACCCTTGCTTAGCAGGTTCCATGTCTTCAGTTCTGATCTAACATACCCAGTTAATCACATTCTTTGGATTTCTAATTGCACTCCCATCATATATTTGACTTTTTAAATGGCATAAATTAGAGTGAATGATATTCCCTAAGCCAAGAAGTCCATGTATCAAAATGCTATAAACATTAAAGATTGCTCCCGTCGAATCGATTTACCCATGTTGCAGAAATATGATTTCAGTATTTATTCTACATCGAATTTTTACTTTGTTGTTCTGCAATTGTTGTCGTATGGTCGATTAGTGATTGAAGCATGGTTGATTGTTCTGCAATTGTTGTCCAATTTAGAAACTTCTTATAATGTTATGTACGCAAATGTCAAGGCCAAAATTTTAGAATCTTGCAAGATGTTACGAAGGGGATTGTTATACACATAACCACATTATAACATGCTTAGCTAGGCATTTTCAGAATCTGACCTTAGCATCATATCAGATATGGAGTATTTTGGTTTTGGGGGTAAGTCTTTTATCTGATTTCAGATTTTATAAGATATGAATTGGAATTATGTTAACTATGCTTTTTTATTTTGGTTTGCAGCATGCATGCAACTATGAGAAAATATCAATATCCATCACAGCTTCATTTCTTTTCACAAACAAGAGAAATAGAGATTTCAAGTGTCCGACTTATCTTGCAGAAGCCTTGGACACAGCAGGCTGACTTTAACATTCAGGATATGCACATAGGAAGGTTTATATGCACTGCAATATGTACAGATGTGAAAGAACACCAACTTCCACTCAAACATTGATGCTCAAGAATTCGTTACAGTCTCTACAGGCACTTCGACTCCCGGCCCTTCGTTATAATCTGCTTAGTGATAGATTCTTCATCCCCAATTTCTTGCCTCTTGACCAGATTCTTTCTTCCTTCTTCTTCTTCTTTTTTCCTTCCCACCTTATCCAATAGAAATCTAATAGGCAATTTGGCCTTCATTTTAAATACCTGCTGATTGAAGCAATTTGAATGAATGCCTGCGTGTATGGCATCCATAATTGTTGGTATTCATGTTTTTTTGTCCTGCTGATTACAGAATGAGTCCTGTTAACGAGTCCATAATTGTACATCCATAATTGTATTAGCATTAGCTTTTACAAGACAATTTTAATGAGTCATGTTTCCTCTACATTAGCCTTTTCAACTGTTTCAGGTTGCATCACCTTTATGATGAGTTGGTACAGATATTAATTAAGATAAACACTTGACTAAAGTGGCTTTCAATTCAATTGAAAGTTGCACCTCTGACTTTGAATCCAGGTTTGTTTTTGGCATTTGGTGGGTTGAGTTTTCATTTGTCATTTTTATATTAGTGATATTATGCTGATTGTTTGTTTACGTTTTTTGCAGGAAGCTATATGGGTTCTTTAGTCAAACTATGGAGAAAACAACCAATCCGATGATTTACATGAAGGTTTGAACCATCCCTTACACTCCTTAGAACTAAATCATGTTCATTATTATCTGTATGTATTCTGAGTTTCATTAGCTCACTGAATCTAAACCTTATAGTTGTTAATTATAAGTGTACCCATATCCACTACTGGAGTTCTTTCCATGTGGCTTGGCGTGCCATTAGAGAGGATATTTCAGTATTTCTTGAGATATATTATTGGCAAACCCATCATCTTTAGCTTTTGGGCGATTAAAGCATTTTATTATTGTATATGAAATTTTAAAGAAGTCCATGTCTTATCCTGAACTAACAGTTACATAAGGAGTATTAGGACTTATTACCATCTTCTAAGCCTAGGTTATCTTGGCATTTTTTAAAATTCTGGTTTTCCTAACACGAGTTCTATTTACATTTGTTGTCAGCAGGTAGTTATTATGTCCATTGACTCAAGTCTGAGCTGTCACTAAGTGCAGTCAAAAATATCGTTCTTTGAAAAAAAAACTGCAGTCACTACAATGGGTTAGAGAAAAACATTGTGCTCTCATCAAATGCTCAAGCTGCAGGTGGGACAATGTGCCAGTCACTTTCATCAAATGCTCGAGCTGCATTCTTTCAGGAAATATTGCTGATTACACAAATCAAACTCGACATCCAGGGATATCAGCGCCTGGGGTTACTGCAGAACAGTGTCTCCTGTTTAGGGACTATCTGATAGGAGTACGGTTTATGGGGACCATGGAAAACATCTCTTGCTTTGGCTATTGCTGCAAAAGCCGAAGTTTATGTTGTTGAGGTCAAAGCTCAGTAGTGCATCAAATGTTAGGGAGCTCTTCCAGACATCAAGAGATTTGGTTGTCCTCTCGGCTCTTTGTTGTCATCTTCCTTATTTTTTTCATTTTTTTATTCATGGATGATTTAAACTTTCTACTGACAATATCTAAAATTTAGTATTTTTTGTTGTCTGAAAATTCTCTCCAGAGTTTCAATATTTCCTCTTATAAAATTTCTATATTATTGAATGTTCATTGTATATAAATGTGAGGATGGGATATGAACTATGATGGTACGGCCAATCAAGATGTTAAGACATGCACGGATGCATTGGTGCAGCTCAATATCTGTATAATGAATCCTGAACATATTTTTTTAATTTACGGATTCTGTTAGTGCCAGAAATTTCGAAATATACACATTTAGCATTTAGGTCTAATGTCACATTGAAACATGTTTATCGATGGTGAGGAACTTTTGCATCATTTATATCGAGATGGCATTCGAGCGGTTGGCTAACATGGTTGGTTTATTGATTCATGCTTTCCATTTTTTTGAGGGTTTCTCTGTTAGGGAGTGAGATTAATTAAAGGTGTAATTGTGGACTGTAGGTCAAGGAGAAAGCATCGCCTAAGATTTTGGTTGGTCTTGATAAGATTCCACATCAGCATCAGGATACATTTTGAGAGTTATTGCAAAGGTAAGTGCAAAAATTTATGTGCTATAATGAAATCTTTACAATCCTGCCGATTAATTCTATTTATAGCTCAGTGGGGAAAGAGGAAGAGAAAGTTTTGTGGTTTCATTCATGTACAAGGACTTGGGTACATTAAACAGAATTGTGCTTGCAATATATGGATCTCTCAGTAACATCTACAAATTGATTCAAGTTTATTGGTCCTGAATATATATAAATTAAGTTAAGTTTGTCTGTTGTTATACTGCTGGCTGAAAAACTTGGAGATATTGGATTTTGTTCATTATGTTAGTTATTTAATTAGTAATTTTTGTTTAACAAATACCATTCATGTTGTCTCCTGGGGGTTTCCAGTGTAAGCCTTGATATTTTAAGAAACTGTAAAATTTTATTTTCTTTGAACTATAATGATGATAATTTGATTTAACCTCAAAATGTGATATATTCTCTGATTCAGTAAAATCCATGGTGGCTATTGTGTTGCTGTCTGTTCATGATTTATAGTGTTGTTTTACATTCTACTCACGTTTACTACAGTTTATTTGTGAAGCTATTGTGAAAGTACTGAAGTTCCTTGATGAATTGCTTTATTTATTTATTTTCTTTGTTTTTGGCAGAGTAAGTAGCTTCGGATGCTGGAGGATAAAGTAAAGGAGTCATGCAATTCGAACTACAAGTATACTAAGCGAACAGGGAGAATAGCGAAAGTTTTTGGATAGTGAATTAGTCACCAATTTTAGAATGTCACTATAGGAATAGTCATTGTAAATATATGCACACAATTATTTATGTTTATTCTAATGTCCTTTTTAACACATCAAGGATGATTACGTGATGATTTTGAAATTTCTAAATCTTGGATGGCTGTGCTTATGGGTTTCTGTATTAACTTTGGTTTTGATCAGACATTTACTAGCAAAAAAACCACCGCTAATTGAAATATCTTAGTTTCATGCTCTTGATCTATCAAAGCTTTCTGAGTTGTTGTGTTAGTTCTTAACACATCTGGTTAATACTTCTTTAATGATTGTAGAGTTGATACTTCTTGAATGATTGCAAAGTCTGCAAAGATTGATTGAACTTAATTTAAAGGAGAAGTAATTAAGAGATTTTAGAAGGCAATCTAGGTAATGTATTTTTATCAATCAAATCAATCCTTCCATATTACAGTTTCGTCTTCTTATATAAAAGCCATTTGATTTTAGATGAAAGATGTTAGCTTTTATAATTGGTATTTGGTAGTGAATTGAATTATTCATCAGGAATTACTATATGAACATACCTCTTTGCTCGGTTCACAAAGCGACTTTGCCCATCTACCTTAAATTTTGGACATGAACCATGCCATGACAATCAAAATTAAAGCAGAAGTCTATAAAAAAATTTAAACACCATGAGGTGTGTTGTTTTGCGCTGAAGGCGTCCACGTCCGCTAAATTTTTTACGCTAATTTGTTGTTCGGCGCCGAAAGCGCTCCACTGAATTTTTTACGCCGAAGTTGTTGTTCCACGCCAAAGGCATCTGTACCGAATTTGTTGTTCTACGCAGAATTTGTTGTTCCGCGTCGAAGGCGCCCTCACCGAATTTGTTGTTTTATGCCGAATTTGTTGAAGGCACTCGCGTCGACTTTGTTGTTCTACGTCGTATTTGTTGTTTTGCGCCAAAGGCGCCCGCGCCGTATTTGTTGTTTCGAGCCGAAGGCGCCCGTGTCGCTAAATATTTTTACATTATTTTGTTGTTATTTTAAATTTTGGATGTGTAAATAATTTTTTGTGGAACAAAGATTTTACGGGGGAAAATCTTAAACGAACCGTGCCCGCGGGCACGGGTTATGACTAGTATATATATATATCAAGCAGTCACATGTATCCTTGAACCACATACTCAACTAACAAATATTCCAACACAACTTCCTAAGTGATATAGCTATCCGCACATATATAATAACACCTCCATATATTCAACCTCACACTTATACCATGAATAACACTGATTATACATACATAATACAAGAGTCAATTATTAATACCCTACGGGTAGCACGCTCATACGGGTCCACACACTCCACCTATATGCATGCACCACCACAACATAACAACTTATACTAATGGGACCACCAAACTATACTAAGGTTAACGTTGGCAACAGTCAGCACTAACGTGATAACCAAACAGTAGTGAGGAAAACCGAAAACGAATTTGAAATGAAACAAGGTCGGGATGAACGGGTTCAGATGAGGTGACATACAAGGGATTAGCTTGGTTGGGTGGAACAAGGTATAATTCAGAAAATCAAGTAGAGAAGAAAGATATAAAATACGAAGTAATGATATACTAAAATGTAAGTTATAAAATAAAAATATAACAACATTCTTATAAATCCCAGAAGGGTAACACGAAAGTTAAATCACGACATAAGAGTTAGACGCAGATTACTGAGTATGGAGATGAAAGAATTATTTGCAATTGGTGATAAAATTAAATAGAGATAGTATTTTACAAAAATTAGAATTAGGAAAATGATGAGTATAAAATCGACACGCTGAATGCTGAAGTCCCAAGTAACTTAGAAAAGTATAATAAAGGTAAGCACGATGAGTTATTCGAATAAGTTTTAATGGCATAAATATGAAAAGAAAATTATAATCGATTTAGGGAAATAGAAGCATGGTTCTGAATAAAATTAGTATATGAAAAGAACAAGGTATTTATATAGGTATGAAAGTATAGGCTGGAAGAATATTATAAACTAGTAATCAAAATCTCGACAAAAGTTTCGAAATTCAGTAAAAATGATTTAAGTCAACGGAAGGGTATGAAGTCTAAGTATACATATTAAAAGTTTTCGAACAAATTTAAACTTAGCGAATGAGGAAAATCGAAAATATCTTCAGAAGATTAAAGATTTGTAACGAAGAGATTCGAAAATTAACGACGATTGTCATGTGGCGACCTCGTGAATCGAGGCAAGGAAAATGGTCGGATGATCAAAACATACATATGCCTAGGATATGACCCAGGAAATCCACGGGGAACCTCTTCAGGTCGACCAACTAAAGATTAAGAAACTTGGCGCTACGACTTTCTAAGGAACAAGACTATAATGAATTGCGTTCAGCTTGGCCCGAAATCGATGGACCCAAGCGAACGACTAAAGAAGTTTTAGAAGTCTAATATGGTCAGAGTTGACAAGAACCACTAAGGTAACTCCTAAGACGATTAAATCAATTCCGAGCAGGGAGTCTAACTAATAATTAGGGACCTCTAACTAACAAGCACAGATGTCTAACTAAGTCTTCTTACCACCTAGTGACATAGAAAAACGATTAGAACTAGGTTCAAGGCTTATGACTCGGATGTTGCAATTTATTTAATGGACATTCCATAGTTATTATCGTTGTTCCGATAATTTGCAGTTGCAAGACGGACCTGCATGGGCCACCAACAAAACCTGTCACGCCCCGCTTCCCAAAAATATGGAGGCGAAGCGTGAGAAGGTCCGCTCAGACTTGAAGCTACAAAGCTGCAAGTCCGATAAGCGTCAAATTACTTTAAATGGCAGGTCCTTGCAACACGAAACGAAATAAAGATAATAATAAGGAAATGAGACAAAAGAGAAATCTCAGAATATCCATAATAATAAACTCCAACATCGCAGAAAAGCCACCAGGCTAAAAGGAAAGAGTCTAAAAAGAAGCCCCAGCATGGCCAACAAAAGTACAAAGTACAAAAGCAAAGTAATGGTGCTACGCACTGACAACTAAACAGCAACCTAAAGCAAAAGCAACTCAAATCAGTCTCTAAGACTGGTCACCGGTGTCTACCAACTCCTCGTCAAACGTAGGCTCCGGCTCAGCGTCAGCGAACACCTCGTCCTCATCTACGGTCTCTGGCTCAGGGTCTAACATGTGACACCCAAAAGAGCAAGGGGCACATGTCAGCAAGTCTACAAGAGACTTGTGCAAGAGAACTGAAACTGAAAGTAGCAACCTAGCAGTTCTAGCATGATGCAATGACATGGCAGATATGGCATGAATGCAACAAGTAAAGTAAAGTAAAGTAAAGTATGAGCATGGTATTTGAAACATAGCATGGATGTCAAGTTTTACATGAAAAATCACAAGTACAAAGACAAGTCTAGTAAGCACGTCGTGCACAGAGATTATGCCTTTTGGCTAGAGTGGCTGATCGGGCCAACTCCTAAGCTCAAGTGATCGCTTATCCCTACCCCTCCACGTGTATATGGACTGACGCCCATCTTCTAGATCACGAGCCAGGAAGTTTTTTTCATGATGGCATAGGGGTGCACCTAGCCTGAACAAGGAGTACAAGTAATGTAGCGTGTGCTACGAATGCAACATTCAACTTTGATGACATGTAAGATGCAATGCACGACAGATAACAGTTTAAGTGCGTACAGATAAGGAATTTAAACATGGCAGATATCAATGCATGAATGATATGGCAGGGTGACAGATCTAGCTTCGTTGTCAAGCTAGATCTTAAAGTTGCGTCTAGACAGCTATCATTTCACTGTCTAGTCTCTTTTACGCTAAAACCAAGGAAGTGGCCTAAAACATGGCCCTAAGCAAAAGTTGGCAAGTTTCACTTGCCTGAAATGAGTCGTGCTGCAAGTCATAGATCCATGAGTCCAGATACTCCTTATGTGTTCAATCAACGCCCAGCCTACAGTCCCGTATTCATTTTCTTCAATTAGTGAGTTAACCAACACAACAAAATTACAATTTTTATCTTGTTAGCATGCGGTGTGGGTTCCTACGATGAGAGACTAACCTCAACACGACGCGAGAGCTACTCTGACGTCGGGTAGCGACGTCAGGGGTTGGATTCCGTCAGTGTGCACGGTACGGAACGGTGGATACTATGAGATGAAACATGTGCACGAAATAAGTTTGTAACGCTGGACAAGAATTATTAGGCAATCCTAAAACGTCTAATGATCCGATTCTTAACAAGTTCTCTGACATACGATGGGTTTCTCATCAATATTATTGAACGTTAAAGTATTAACACGTTGACTGATCACTCCATATTTTACACCTTTTTTCTGCATGTTTACATGCCATTTTGATCGCTCAAATCGTGTTTTTCACGTTTATTCGACAATATTGCGATGCTTTTCACGATTTGTTGTTTTTGTCATATTTCAGGAGATTTGGAGTGATTTGGAGTGATTCTGAGATGCACCCACTCCGGAGTGTCACCGACGACTCTCTTGAGGGGTATTTTGCTATTGAAGAGGAGTGGAAGGAGAAAGAACGTCGTAGGAGCGACGAGGAGGCGAAAATATGAAGTTTGGGCACTTTGAGCATTTCACTCGGCCGAGTGAAGGAGTCACTCGGCCGACCATAGGAAGCCCGCTTGGTTGGTCAGATCGGACACGCAACAAGCGTGCACTCGGCCGAGCATCGCCAAGTCACTCGACCGAACCACGGACACCCACTCGCCCGAGTGGCATCAAGATGGCGGCAGCAAAAATCACAGACTTACTGTTTCTGTACAGTCGATTTCAGAATCACCGTATGCCCGAGTGACAATCGTCGTCCGCCCGAGTGACTGAAGGCCGTCCGTCCGAGTGACCTCCGAGGAGACGACCCCCGAGACCCCCAACTCTCTGTTTTTGTACAGGGTTCGTCACTCGGCCGAGTGACATTTGTCACTCGGCCAAGTGAGCCGCGCTGCCTGTAGCGGAAACTGCGGATTTGAGGCTGCGCAGGGGCATTTTCGTCAGGGTTTTTGGGCGATTTTGGGGGGTATTTAACCCCAGATTTTAACCTAGTTTTGGAGAGCTTTTTCAGAACTTTTTGTAGCTTTTTAGATTAACTTT
Source organism: Scilla litardierei (assembly GCA_030789695.1). Classification (NCBI taxonomy): domain Eukaryota; kingdom Viridiplantae; phylum Streptophyta; class Magnoliopsida; order Asparagales; family Asparagaceae; genus Scilla; species Scilla litardierei. The sequence continues at coordinate 125,030,567 of CM061133.1, forward strand.
TTAGGGATTAGATTTAGCTTTAAGGGAGGTGAGAAAAGTGAGATTTTGTTGGATGCTATCTTGTTCTTCATTGGTTTGTCTCTTTCTCCCTCAAAAACTCCATTTTTGTTGATATTTTGAATATTGCTATGAATTTCATTGATTTTATTTGTGAATTTCTATTGCATTCTATTATGAATTGTGAGTAGTTCATCGTCTTAGGGCGTAGGGATGAACCCTACGAGCCCAATTTCGAAATTGTGATGAATTGGTGAAACTATTGCTAGGATTGATTAGGGTTAGTTTGGGATTTCTATAATACGAATAGCTAGGGATTCATATCGATTGGGATTTGCAAGAGATTGGATCCCAATTCGATAGGAAGCCCTAGATATTCGAATTGGGTTGCAATTGAATTCCTCCGGAATCAGTTTGCAAGAGATTGGACCGAAACTAGGGTTTTTCGATTGCAATTATATACCAATACCCGTTTGCAAGAGATTGGATGGGTAGGAACTATCCCAACCTTGGTCGTAGCTCGAGTTTGCATGAGAGTGGGCTCGAGATACGATTGAACGATGATGTTGTTCTTCACGCTAGTTTGCCTAGGTTAGGGTTTGCAAGAGATTGGACCCTACCCTAGGTTGGCTATAGACCGGCAATAGCGCGAGGGCGTGAGCTCGGTTCCACATTTAGTTGCAACTAGTTCACCCAAATTTCAAGTCTAGCAATTGTGAAACCTACGAGTCACAATGATGAGATACGACAAGTAGCGGGGATTCCCTATCCCCTAAGCGTCTTTATTAATTTGTTAATTCTTTTATACATTTGAACGACCGTGACCGCACATTTGCGAACATTTTCCCGACTTTTCCTATAGCCAGGTGATTCGAAGAAGACACTGTTATTAGGCCTCCCTGTGTTCGATACCCGCTCGTCGCTACACCGTGTGCTTGCGGTAAGACTACGATCGTCGCCGCTCCGGGACGTGTATCCGGGGCGCGATCAAGTTTTTGGCGCCGTTGCCGGGGAGGCAATAGTGTTTTATTCATATAACCTAGCTATTTTTCTTTTTGTTCAATTATTTCTATTTTTATTCTACCCTTCCGTTGTGCTAACTATTTCTTTGAAACTCTGTTTTCCTTTGCATGTACACGAGATCCTCGGTGAACCCCGAAGAGATACTATACGATCCGGAGATCGAGCGTACATTGAGGAGGATCCGAGCGGAGAGGAGACCCAATACTGAAGGAAATTTTATGACCCATCCTGAGAACCCCGAAGAATTAGCGGCACAAATGGCGAGGATTATTTCCATAAGAGATAGGCTTCGGCCAAAGACTTCTTCCACGGCCTCGTCCATAGCCATGTCGGAGTTGGCGGCCGACAAGAATTTTGAGTTGAAGACCGGATTGGTGGTCCTTATGCAACAAGATCCTTTTCATGGGAACTCCCATGAAAACCCTCATTACCACATCCAGCTCTTCCTATCAAAGTGCGCCACCTTCCAAATACCGGGCGTCTCTGTGGATGCTATCAGACTGCGCCTCTTCCCTTTCACACTTAAGGACAAGGTATTATATTGGTTGAGGACGCAAGCTGAAGGAATCTTCACCACTGGGATGAGTTGGCGAGTGCCTTCGTCGACAAATTTTACCCGCCCTCCAAGACGGTGAAAATTAGAAGTGCTCTCATGTCCTTTAAGCAAGGACCTCAAGAGACTCTCTACGAAGCATGAGAGCGCTTCAAGGACTTGCAACATCAGTGCCCTCATCATAGCATTGAGGATTGGGAGCTTGTCCATAGCTTTTACAATGGACTCCAACCGGGGACGAAGCAGATTATTGATGCCACGGCAAATGAAGCCATTTTGTTGAAGACTCCTGATGAAGCTACGGCCTTGCTTGAGGAGATGGCCTCGAACAACCAACAATGGGGGGACGAGCGAGGAAATTCTTCATCCTCCTTGAAGCCCACAAGTATCTATGAGGCCAAGGCCGTGGCGGAGCTTTCTAGCAAGTTTGATTCTCTCCACAAGGTTATGGAGAGATTAGAGAAATTCATTACGGAGCCTCAAGGAGCCACTTCCACATCCACACCGACAAATCATATGAGCGATTGGCAATTCCAATCCCAAGCCATGTATGTGGGAGGAGAGCAAGGAGAAGGAGCTTTGGAGCAAATCCAATACGTCGCGGGGAATTCTGGATATTGGGCCAATCCGGCCGCTAGGAACCATCCGGGTTTCTCATATGCTAATAATGATGGAGCATTGAACCCCCTGCAACACCAACCTCCTCAAGCTCGAGATCCACCACCACAACCAAATTATCCACCGAGGGGGCCACCGCAACAAAACTTCCCACCGAGGCAACAAGTGGGACCTTATAGGCCGCCCGGGTACAATCAAAGGTGGAGAAATCCCAACCCACCGCAAGCTAATCAATGCTCAGATTTTGAAGCAAAGGTGGATGAGTTTATGTCGGAACAACGAAAGATCAATGCCACATTGAAGGCAGAACAAGATTCTCTCGCCACCGTCGTAGCTCAAATCGGGGAGCAACTTGCGTTGCTCAATAAAAACAATCAACAATTGCCGGCTCAACCCGAGCCGAATCCACGGGGCAACACCGGCCATATTAATACGGTCGTTGCGGTTACTACAAGAGGAGGGAAGGATACCACTCCCCCCATGACTCAAGTCAAGGAGCCCGTGGTGGAGATTCTACAAGAAAGTGAGCCGGCAATTGAAGTTGAGAAAGAAAAGGAGTTGCAAGGAGAAGTGAAATCTAGAACGGAGGAGCTTATCGATGAGCACCGATTTATGCCACCGATGCCCTTCCCTCAACGGCTAGCTAGAGCCAAGATGGAGAAACGGCTAGCCAAGTTTCTCGAGTATTTGAGAGGGGTGAGCCTCAATATCCCCTTCCTTGATGCTTTAGTGGAAATCCCATCTTATGCCAAGTTCTTAAAAGACTTGATCACGGGAAGGAAGAGGAAGGAGAAGATAATGCTCGCGGAGGAAGGGACTTGGTTCACAAAGAGGGAAAAGGAGCCCGTCAAGCTTAAAGATCTATGGAGTTTCCGGATTCCTTGCACTCTAGGCGGCGTCCCCCTACAAAAGGCATTAGTAGACTTGGGGGCTAGTGTTAGCATCATGCCCCTCTCCATGTTCCGGAGGTTGAATACCGGTACGGATCTGAAGCCTACCGACATGCGGATTCAACTAACGGACGAGAGGATTACAAGACCGGTTGGGATAGCGGAGGACATCCCACTCCAAGTTCCGGGGGGCATATGTTTGCCATGTGATTTCGTGATAATGGACATCAAGGAGGAGGGCGATACATCACTCATACTCGGACGCCCATTCCTCGCCACCGCCGGTGTCATCGTCGATGTGCGGGAGGGGACCCTTACCTTGAACGTCGACAACATCGAAGTGGAGCTTCATATACCGAAGGCAATGAAGCACATGCCGTATCACGAAGAGCTAGATTACATGGACCTCCTTGATGAGGTCATTGAAGAGTCGATCGCCCAATCCATCGGCGCACCCCACGAAGATAGCTTCAAAGAAGGCCTAGACTTGGCCGAAGAAGAGAAGATGGAGCACTCCCCCGATATCTCCATGGCAATTGATGATGGAGACACTGATATCGCAAGAATACGGGAGCTCTGCAGGCTCTCGAAGTTGAGGACTCCAAAGAAAGCTCCACCGATACGACGATCGGTGTCACCGGTGAAGAGGAAGAACGGAGCAAGATCTAGCTTGGGGGAGCCACCCCCCAACATTGCCTATGATGAAGGGGCGCTGAGGAAGACCACACCCCACCATGATCCAAATCCGAGTGGTCTTCCATGCAAGTTCGACGGGTGCATCTCGTATGCACCCAACATCAAGCGTTAATTTAAAATCAATAGGGGTCGAGCTCAAGACCTAAAACGAGCGTTTGTCGGGAGGCAACCCGACGGTTATCGTGTTTTTCTATTTTTGGTTTTTATTTTTTGTTTTAGACTTTATTAGTGTTTTTGAGTCGTTTGCTCGAAAAAGTTTGACAACGGGTCCTATTTTCTTTGACATGAGAGGAGAACGGGATATCTATCGTATGGAGGATGACTAAGGCGAAGAAGAGCGCTCCAGGAACGTGCTCGAGGCTTTGGAGAAGAAAGAAATCAACTGGAGAAAGAAAAACAGAGACTAGAGCCAAAACGGAGCATCACAGCAGAAAACAGGGCATCACTCGGCCGAGTACCTTAGCCACTCGGCCGAGCAACCAACATCGTCCGCCCGAGTGGCGCACCAACGAGGGAAGTCTGCTGCACCCAACTCTCTGTTCTTTTTTCAATTTCAGTATAAATTGCCACTCGGTCGAGTATATATCTTCACTCGGCCGAGTGAAACTGATACGCTCCTAGGGCGAAAATTGCCGAGTAGCTTGTGCCACTCGGCCGAATGGACTTCTTCCACTCGGCCGAGGGTGGCAAATCCACTAGGCCGAGTCGTAAGCGGAGGGAGAAATTTTATAAACATTTTCGTTACGATCACTCGGTCAAGTTACTTAGTCACTCGGCCGAGTCGTAACTTCACTTATATAAGGCACAGCGGTTCGACGCGGAATTCGAAACGTCAAAATCCCCCAAAAATCGCCCGAACCGCTTGCGACCGCTGCTCCCTCGCCCGCTGCGACCTCCCACTAGCCCGAACGTTGCCCGACCGCCGACGGCTGAGCTCTGACCGCCGACCGCCGACCATCCTCACCGCCGACGACTCCCTCGCCGTCGGCCGACCTCCGGTAACCCCAATTTCGCTAGTTTTCTCCATTTTCTCCTATTTTTTGATGATCTGTGCACCTATCGAGCCCCTACCCCAAATTAATTTCATTATCTATCTATTATACCCCTAACCCCCCATGTATTTTGAATTTTACATGCTGATATCGTTGTTTGATGTGTAGGCAATCTTGGGGAGCTTAGGGGAGCTTAGGGGAGCTTCCGGGGCACGCTTTTGGCCTTGTGGAGTAGGCGTCTTCACACACATCCACTGTTTTTCTCTCGCGGCGTGTTCATGTACCATCGTTCCATTTATTTTAGCACGTCGCATGTTTTACTTGTTGGGTGATCACTCGGGGCACACATGCCGCCCCGAACACGGCCACGCACTCGGAGAGCTTCCGCCAAGCGGAAGCGGCCGGATGAGCTCGGTCCCTCCCATGAGGTGGATGACTCTCCCCCACCTACACCACCTCACCCCACACAGCCACAGCCTGCCGACCCCATCCACCCACAACCACCACCGGCTCCTATCGTCGGGCCGCTGGGTATTACGTTCCGAGACGACGCACATCGTGTCGCTTTTGAGTGTATCGCCCAGCGCTCGATAGTGTCCTCCAGGTTCGCACACCTTGCTGACCTAGACCGCCTGGGGGTACTTGAGGGGATGCTCATGTTGTACAACAATGTGGGTTGGCGAGATTTTCTTTCCATGTCGGCGGACACCTACGTCCGTCTGACACTCGAGGTGCTCAGCTCGATCGCCCGGACCGCTGAGGGATGCTCCTTCTGACTTATGGATCGAGAGTGTCAGATCACTCTCGATATGCTTAGGGCATTCTTTCAGTGGCCCGCTGTCCCCACACCCGACCGAGCCTACGCCCCCACACACATCCCTCCCCCATCCTTCGATTCACACGCCTTCTGGGCCAGGATCACAGGTTTACCTCAGGCCTTTGACCCTAGTAGGGCCAAGGCCTCGGCCATAGTCCACCCCTGCCTCCGCATAGCACAGCGCCTTATGGCGACCACCTTTCTGGCAAGGTACGAGCCTGGGACGATGTCGACGCCTGAGCTCTATATGCTCTACGCGATGACTCGTACCAGAGTTCTTGATAGGGATGGTGTCACGATGGTCCCCGTCGTGGAGATTGACATCGCTAGCTGGTTTTTGGACCGCATCATCGTATCGGTGGGCGCTCGCTCCCCGATATGTTGCGGCGGCCTGATCACCCTGCTAGCTCTGATGACCGACGAGGACCTTCCGGCTGACCTGCGACGAGCCCAGGGCCCCACTGCACTATCGATAGACGTCATGGCCCGGATGAAGATGCTTCGTCCGCACGGCCAGCGGCACTGGGTTTGGTTGTACGGTCCTTTCGGTGCTGACTACATGATCCTTCCGAGCCCCGCTCATACACACATAGGACCAGCACACGACGACTGGCTTCCGGTGATGGATCTCCTGATCCCCGCCGCCTACGTACTAGAGGCCGAGGGAGCTGAGCCTGTACCACCTGCACACCCTGCACCACCAGTTGACCCTGTGTTCCCTCAGCCTGAGCCTGCACTTTCTGCCGCTCCCGACACTTCTGTCCCCACTTCTGCCAGTGTCGGAAGTACACTTGCTGAGCCTACGCCCACCACGTCTACCACTACCACCACCACTGTTGTGCCCTTGTCGGTTGAGCCACTCACCTCTCTGCTACCCGAGCGTCCACCCACCATACTTGAGAGCGGCGAGTCTTCCTTTGCTTCCGTCGTGGAGACCCTATCCACTATGATCTCCGCTGGGGTTTCACCTTTTGGACCCCACACTTCCTCCCCAGCGGTCAACCCTTCTGTCTCCACCGTAGCTGTTCTATCTGAGAGTGTCGTGACGTCTGTTCCCACGTCTGTGTCACTGACCTCTCTTGCCGCCTCGTCACCGATTTTGTCTTCCACTCCCACTGCTGCTGCTTCCACCTCACACCAGCCTGCGTCCCAGCCTCGCACCGAGGGTGGGCATCCACTAGTGAGCACAGCACCCTTACCACACATGCCTGCTGTCCTGATCACCTACACTGCCCGTATTAGACAGCCCCAACCAGCTCAGCCTAGACATGTCCGTCCCACCGCTCCACCACCCCCTGACGCCTTAGTTCATAGCATTCGCGCTCTTGAGGGGGCGTTGGGTGGACTCAGGAGAGATTTTAGGGCTTTGTCTTCCACAGTCACCGCCATGCAGCACTGCCTCGAGCTACTTCCCAGCATTCACTTTTGCCTGACACAGATCCTCGAGAGACTGCCACGACCACCACCCACCCAGCGGACTGTTCCACGTCCATCACCACCACCCCCACCTCCGCCTCAGGACGGAGATGGCGCAGCACCACCAGCTTAGGCACACCCTTGATGCCACCGATTCTTTGTCGTTATGCTGCCCATTCTCTGCTTGGTCCTGATGATATTTTTGACCACCCCCCTCCTCCCATCACTATTTTTGTCCACATTTTGATCATATCATTCTGTATCCTTTTTCGGGAGTAAGGGAGAGTATTTTTGGTGACAGACACATATCTGGATCACTCTTATCCTCGCATGCATCACATTCGCATCATATTTTTTATTTTGTTATTTTTGTTTCTTTTTATCATGCATGCATACCCACCCCCCTCCCATTACACGTCTCTCGGTGTGCCATACTTCGCACATTGAGGACACTGTGCACTTTAGCTTGGGGGAGTGAGTTCTCACGCTTTTTGCTTTTGTCACCTTTTATTTTTAGTTTTTCTCACGTTTTTCCACTTTCGCACCCATTTTTCATCGCTTTTTCATTTTTTTAAACCATGCATCATGTTTTTCTTATTTTCTTTGTGTGCCTCATTGTAAATAGTTTGTATTTTCGTTTATCTTTATTCCTTTCATCTTTTGCTAGAGATGACTTTTCTATGATGATGATGACGTGGTGTCAGCTTTTCTCTATATGCATGCTATATTTGTCATGTCATAATGTTTTTATTTCTGATATCATATGTTATGTCCTGCTTTGCGTTTAGAAATAGTAACCCACTCTCTTTTGGTGTATGAAAATGGATGAAATTCTATTATTAGCCGATGTCTGATGATTCATATGTATGCTATCGTAGAAAACACACCAAGATTCACTCATTGATGCTTATATCTGGAGTACTGCTTTCCTTTCTCTCATATCACTTCTATATGCATGATTTGTATGTTTCACTTCAGGTTGATTAAATTGTTGCTAGCAATGATAAATCTGGATTAGTTTACTTTTTGAGATTAAACTGAGTAGATTATATTACCCTGCTGAAGTTGTCATGCACGTCCCATAGAGTGAACTGAGAGATACATTTATTTCTTTCTCCACATACCTTGAACATTATTTCTCTATTTTAAATTCATTGGTGAATCTCCCCTTAGCGATTCTATTATTGGCATTTCCCCCGTTATTAAAATCACATGCTCCAAATTCCCCAAAATCCAAAGAAAAAAATACTTGTATATCCTTCTCTTTGATTTGGGATCATTTGTGTAAATATTCCAAAAAAAAGATTTGAGAATAAGTGAAGAAAAGAGAAAAGTAGTTCGAAAACGATCCCATCTCATATACTTTGTATCTTTCTTCCTTCTTTTGTTTTTGTTTTCTTTGACTTTTGGAGCTTCATAAGAAACTGGGATGTAAATATTGTTTTGTATATGCCACCACGCTTATAGATAAGCTTGGGGGAGAGAATCCAATGATGTGTGAGAGAGTGACTACTTGACGGTGCATGACAACCTAGGCTAAGTAATATTTTATACTCGGTGAGATTGCTAAAGTTTTACGAAATCTGGAAATCTACGCTTAGCATTCACTTCATGAAAACCACACTTTTTCTATTCTTTCTACTCTATCGTGTGATATCTCTTATACTCCTTATAGAAAGCATTCAATTGAAAAGTGTGTGATCTACGGTATTGTATACCGCTTTAGATGCTTCAGACGATGTTAATCTTAGAATTATTCCATTTTTCATGTTATATTGATATTCTTGGGTTTTTCTATTTCGAATGCGCCATTATACTATGATATCAAAATAAAAGACTTTGACATGTGTTTTATATTCGATGCATGCTATATGAGTAAGCAAAACCCACGTCCTGAGAAAAATGATCTAGCAACTTCCCTCTTCGTTTTCTATTTTGTTTTTCGTTTTCCGTTTTCCACCTTTCCGCCGTTTTCTTTATCTTTATCCACCGGGTTCGCTTTTTACTTATCTTCCTCGAGGACGAGTAAGAGGTAAGCTTGGGGGATTTTGATCACTCCATATTTTACACCTTTTTTCTGCATGTTTGCATGCCATTTTGATCGCTCAAATCGTGTTTTTCACGTTTATTCGACAATATTGCGATGCTTTTCACGATTTGTTGTTTTTGTCGTATTTCAGGAGATTTGGAGCGATTTGGAGTGATTCTGAGATGCACCCACTCCGGAGTGTCACCGACGACTCTCTTGAGGGGTATTTTGCTATTGGAGAGGAGTGGAAGGAGAAAGAACGTCGTAGGAGCGACGAGGAGGCGAAAATATGAAGTTTGGGCACTTTGAGCATTTCACTCGGCCGAGTGAAGGAGTCACTCGGCCGACCATAGGAAGCCCGCTCGGCCGGCCAGATCGGACACGCAACAGGCGTGCACTCGGCCGAGCATCGCCAAGTCACTCGGCCGAACCACGGACACCCACTAGCCCGAGTGGCATCAAGACGGCGGCAGCAAAAATCACAGACTTACTGTTTCTGCACAGTCGATTTCAGAATCGCCGTCCGCCCGAGTGACAATCGCCGTCCGCCCAATTGACTGAAGGTCGTCCGCCCGAGTGACCTCCGAGGAGACGACCCCTGAGACCCCCAACTCTCTGTTTTTGTACAGGGTTCGTCACTCGGCCGAGTGAAATTTGTCACTCGGCCGAGTGAGCCACGCTGCCTGTAGCGAAAACTGCGGATTTGAGGCTGCGCAGGGGCATTTTCGTCAGGGTTTTTTGGGCGATTTTGGGGGGTATTTAACCCCAATTTTTAACCTAGTTTTAGAGAGCTTTTTCAGAACTTTTTGCAGCTTTTTAGATTAAATTTTTAGGGATTAGATTTAGCTTTAAGGTTGGAGAGAAAAGTGAGATTTTGTTGGATGATATCTTGTTCTTCATTGGTTTGTCTCTTTCTCCCTCAAAAACTCCATTTTTGTTGATATTTTGAATATTTCTATGAATTCCATTGATTTTATTTGTGAATTTCTATTGCATTCTATTATTAATTGTGAGTAGTTCATCGTCTTAGGGCGTAGGGATGAACCCTACGAGCCCAATTTCGAAATTGTGATGAATTGGTGAAACTATTGCTAGGATTGATTAGGGTTTGTTTGGGATTGCTATAATACGAATAGCTAGGGATTCATATCGATTGGGATTTGCAAGAGATTGGATCCCAATTCGATAGGAAGCCCTAGATATTCGAATTGGGTTGCAATTGAATTCCTCCGGAATCGGTTTGCAAGAGATTGGACCGAAACTAGGGTTTTTTGATTGCAATTCTATACCAATACCCGTTTGCAAGAGATTGGATGGGTAGGAACTATCCCAACCTTGGTCGTAGCTCGAGTTTATACGAGAGTGAGCTCAAGATACGATTGACCGATGATGTTGTTCTTCACGCTAGTTTGACTAGGTTAGGGTTTGCAAGAGATTGGACCCTACCCTAGGTTGGCTATAGACCGGCAATAGCGCGAGGGCGTGAGCTTGGTTCCACATTTAGTTGCAACTAGTTCACCCAAATTTCAAGTCTAGCAATTGTGAAACCTACGAGTCACAATGATGAGATACGGCAAGTAGCGGGGATTCCCTATCCCCTAAGCGTCTTTATTAATTTGTTAATTATTTTATACATTTGAACGACCGTGACCGCACATTTGCGAACATTTTCCCGACTTTTCCTATAGCCAGGTGATTCGAAGATGACACTGTTATTAGGCCTCCCTGTGTTCGATACCCGCTCGCTGCTACACCGTGCGCTTGCGGTAAGACTATGATCGTCGCCGCTCCGGGACGTGTATCCGGGGCGCGATCATTAACCACGTTATGTGGCTATTATGAATAAGCATACAACAATTAATCAAGTACCCTAGGTTCTCATTAGCAAGAAGTTGTGTTTTATCTACTCTACAAATCAATTTAACATCAATAATAACGTCACTATTATATAAACAACAGTATTATTAAGTCACTAGGCTGATTATTGACATGTAGTGGTCCGCAACATAGGATTATTATTACTAACTTGATTAACTAGTTTAACCTATTGTTCATGCAATATCATAGCTGCACTAATACAACAACCTAGCACCAACAGTAGATAATAGTTGTAAACATGACATTTACCCCACTAATTATCAAACTAACAACATCCTATGGGCTCGAGATACGATCTCATATGTTTCTCATGCTGCTAAGTTAACTAGGTTCACCTATAGAATCACCATCATTAGCATATAGATCTCAAAGACACAAGATAAACATAACTAACCGTAGCGAGGAGGACCCCTACGAAGCTTCTGAGGATTCGCTACGCCTTGTCAGCGATGGACACAGGGTGAAGAGACGTAACAGTGACGCGAGGGGGCCGTGCCTCGCTGTGACGCGAAGAGATCGTTGCAGCCGCAAAAACAGCGGCCCGGCGCTGTTTGCTGACAGTCTCCGGCGAAGGAAGGGCCGTGCATCGTTGCAGCAGCTGCCCAAGCGGTAGCGCTAGGGGTTTTCCGGCGGGACAACGCTGTATGCCGAGGGGAAAGGGTCCGGCAATGGCTTGAAGTCGTTGGGGAGACAGCCGCCGTGAGTTCTGGTCGGGGTTTGCAAAAGAAGAGGAAGGAGAAGTTGTTGGCGGCACTGTGGGGCTTTGTAGCGAGGCTAGTCGACGGTGGGGGTCCGTCTGCCGTGGTGATCAGAGCACGGGGTGGAGAGGCATCAGGGTGGAGGAACAGGCGAGGATGACGATGCAAGAGAGCTCGGGGGTCAGGCGCTAGAAGTCGGAGATGGGGAGGAAGGTCGCCGGCGTGCGGGGTATGGTCGGAGAAGGCAAGATGTGGCACCTGGTGTTTTCGCAAGAGGAGAAAATGAGCGACGCCTGGGATTGTTTTGGTTTTTCGGAGAGGGAGTTTTAGCCCTAGGTTGCTATAAGGAATAGGTGAGGGCTGAACACGTGGGTGGGCCTGGGCCTAGGGGCTTTATTAATAGAAATACTGTAAGGGGCTGTACTGTGGTCTGCTTCAAGTATAGGTTGGCTTGTAGGGCTCCTCTAGGGTTAATAATAGCCTTGGGTTAATTTTAGGTTAAAAGAATTGTTTTAATAGTTATTAAAAAAACACAATCTCACACCCTCTCTCCCTCATACGGTTGGATGCGGTCAAGGCTAGGGAAAAGGGTTGGGCCAACATGTTATATGATGGGTATTAAAATAAAATTACATTAGGTGATAAAACCAATAGAACTTAGGGTTAAACCGATTACCTAAACTGGGCAAAAAGTGAAAGTGAGTCAAACAAAGTCCAAAACCCGTGAAATAAATACTGGGGTGACCGTGTCGACGAGAGAAAGAAAACTAAGAATACGGATCATAATTTTGATGACAAGAAAGGAAACCTGTCACACCCTACTTCCCATTGCACTTGGGAGCGAGGACACGACGAAGGTCCGCATGTGCTTAAAGCAAGAAGGAGGTACTTTTTCTTTTCTCTCCTCGGTTTAAGCACATTACGCATCTGTGTGATAACATCCTGCAGGTTCTTGCATGCGACTCAAACAACACAGATAAATTTTATTACAATCTTAATGTCTCAAAAATGAATACAACAAAAGGGATACAAAAGAGAGAGGGTCATAAAGCCCAAACAAGTTTTGAAAGAATCAACAAGTACAAAATGTTACGATGGCAAGACGCTCCTCAGCGAAGGAACTCAGCGGCAAGGCAGTCCTGGTCAACCTGCTCAGTCTCTAAGCAACTCCTCAGCAAACATGTCTAATACCTGACGTATATTTCACAAAACAAGGAAATATACGTCAGCGAGGGTCGCTCGGTAAGATTTTAAAAGATAAAAAGAAACTTGACCCTCGGCAAGGTTTTCAAAAACGTTTACATGACAATATGAGTAACAAAAAAAAGTCACATCAGTTAAAGCATAGCAGCATGAGAAACATATGAGCACTGGCAAGTGTAGTGTGCAAAGCAGTGAGCAGGCGAGGTGTAGTGCACAAAGTAACATGACAAGGTGTAATGTGCATAGCAATAAGCATGGCAAGTGTTGTGTGTACAGCCATAAACGTAGTGTGCACAGCAATAGGCATGATATTAGTATACAAACAAGGCAAGAGTAACCAACAGAGTACGCAATCCTCAATAGTAACAATAGGATTAAAGGAATGTGACAATCAGTCAAGTGTGCCTAGTGAAAAGCCCAATGTCTGAGGGGGAAAGTGACTAGTATTACACCCAAGCCAACGGAAGCTACCCGTGACTCTCTACTCACCGACCCGGCCAGGTGTCGGTCAAGTTCACCACAAGAGTACAATCTAGCATTCCAGCCTCTACTACATTGAACTACCCCACCCAAGTGTTCTTCTGGAACACGAGCCAGCCTAATCGATCACACGAGTTCATAAATGCTAAACCGCCATATACTGGAACACGAGCCAGACTAGTCATCATGTGACGCTACTGGAACACGAGCCAGACTAGTCATCATGTGACCCTACTGGAACACGAGCCAGACTAGTCACATATGACCGACGGGAGTAGCCAATCAATAAGCACAATTTCACGATTTCAAGGTATTCCGTTCTGTCAATATGTTCTATCAAGACGCATTCCATCCATAACCATTCAATCGAAGGTGTACAAGCATGACGTGCAACTACGTGACATGAGGCAAAACCAGCAAATTCTTGATTCAGCATTTAAATATAACGATATTAAAAACAGAAAATGTACACTTGCATATCAGAGTAACTCAGGTCAAAACAATTAAAAGCAACGGTTTCAAGATAGGTAAAAAGTGCACTTGCCTGTAGTGACGCGAGTTGGGTATCCGAGCGGACGTACAAGGGACATTATATATCTGTGCCAACGGATATGCGATATTAAGCTTTAAGAATTAAACACAAATCCTAACTTGTTACCTTCACCACATTACTGATCAAATAATGTATCTTATTATTAACTAACAAGTAATTGTTAACTTACATATAAATGTGACAGATAATACCAAGGTTGTCACCAACTTACTGAAAACTATTAGTTATTTAACTTATCACACACTGTTTATACTAACACCTCAAATTGAGAATTAGGCTGTACTAACTTAAAGTAAGTCAGACTCTTAGAATAATACAATAAGGTTATAAGACCATGTAACATTAAAATAAGTTCACTACAACATAAGCATTAACTACAAATTAACAGTATCCTGCATATTACATATATCAAATATTATTGCGAACTAACCATTATTAAGCTAACTTATGTGTAGTTATTTACTGACTAACACGTACTTTCATTATTTATATAACTGACGTCCCATGCATAAATTAAAACCTATGTATAATGTTACAGCTTACTCCAGATGGTATTAAAGCCAACATTCATGCTAACGTATATTACAAAACCAATATTATAAGTTATAACAAGCTAATGTTATAATAAAAATGCTGCTTACGTGTTACATGCATGCAGGTAGAGGGCGGCGAGAGTGCAGCGACGCGGGGCTGAGCTGTGCGGCGACTGGGAAAGGCGGCGTACCGAGGTCGAAGGCGGACGAGCGGGCTGGCAGGCCGCAACGGAGTCCTTGGAACGCGAGGGGACAGGCGTGAAGCATCGGAAGAGAGGAGGGGTGCTGTGTGGTGGGGTTACGGGGGTCCGTTGGTGGGGGAGGAGACGTCGGGATCTCGGAAACGAAAGGGTGGAGGAGTAGCTGTGAGGGCGGACGGGGTTTGAAGGTGAGACACGGCGGTTCTGGGAGCTGGAGGACGGCAGTTTCATACGAGCTTTGCAGGTGTGGGTGGTCAGAGGTGGAGTGCGGCCTTGGAGGCGGGGAGCTTCAGGGGAGGAGGTCGGAGAATGGGGGGTGGCTGCGTGGCGTGGAGGGGCGTTCAGAAGCAGGGGAGATGGCGGTGACTTGGCGAGGGGGAGCCTGGGCGTGCGGTTGTCGCGGAGGAAGACGGCGACTGGGGACTCACAGCATCGTCGGCGGTGTGGCGAGGGAGTGCATGGAGGAGGAGGAGGGCCTTAATGTTGAAGGTGGCGGAGCGAGCTTAAGGGTAGATGTGGACTTTGCAGTAACAGGGGAGGTCTAGCGGGGCTCGTCGGAGTTGAGAGCGAGAGGTAAAGGAAGGGGTTCTCAGGGCTATGCATGGCTTTTTAAGGGGAGGGGCTGGAGGCTACTGGGGGTTGGGGCTCGGGCATCGGGGTTGAAAGGGGGGATGCGAGATTGGCGGACTGGAGGGGGGGTCTGAGTATTACGAGTGACGATGGGGAGACGGAGGTAGCCGGCGAGTTCCTGTGGCCGTGAGAAAAAGGGGAAACAGAGGAGATTGTTTTGAGACAAGGGAGGTGGATTCGGGGAAATCGGAGGCGTGATGGGGGTTTTCACAGGCGGGTGAGGGGTCGAAGCAACTCGAGGGTAGCGGCCTGGGAGCCTGCCGATTAGGGGAGGTCGGCAATGAGAGGTGGTCGAAGGCCGAGAGGGCTGTGCGGGGAGGCGACCGGTGGTGGGAGATTAGGCGTGGGTCGGTGCTTGCCTGAGAGCGAACGGTGGACAAGGCTGGTGTGCGGCGTCGGGAGACAGAGGAGGCGCGGTCTGTACATGGATTGATTTCGAAGTGATGAGCGCCTGGGCTTGAAGAGAAGGGGAGAGGTTCAGCTTTTGTATGGATTTAAAAAGAAGAGGGGTTTGTTTTGCATGGTGTTTTTGTAGGGTGAGGAAAAAGGAAGTGAACAGGAGGAAGAATTAAGGATGCTGCCATCCTCTTCTTTTGGTTCGTTTAAAACGTGTTGGGGGATTCGTGCGTGGGTGGATGAAGTGGGAGGATGAGAGAAGATTGCGAATGAATTAGTCGAGAGTATCTCGCATGCACGAGATCATTGGGAATACCCATTCGCAACAAGATGACGTGGGGAGAGGAAACATAAGATATGATAACAAAATAGTTTGTTTTAAAGATTTTATATTCAAAGAGATTATTTAACAGCTAATTTAAGTTTTAGATTAAAATATAATAATTAGTTAATGTATAACAGTTTATTAAGATTATATGAGTAACATGTTGATTTAGATACTTGGATATTATTTAAGTTGTAGTAAAACATATTAAAATTCAATTAATATTGGTTTCGAAAATTGGTACCATTAAGATATCCAGAGATATTAGGTTTTAGATCCGATTTAACCAATCAACTTAAGATCAGATTCAGAACGATCGGCTCAGTTAGGATAACGACAAGATTGGATTTCATGAGCTGATTCGGTTAGTATATCCTGATTAGAGAAATTGTTTTGGTTAAGGTAATAAATTAAGATATGATAATTTTGTCAAGATTATAATGGATTGGTGGAAATTAATTGGGATATAAGTCTTATTAAGATATAGAGAGCGGGGATTCGATTTGGATACCATGATCGGTTAAGATGGAAATTTATTGATTACAATTCTTTTGGAACTCAAATTTATTTCCGATTTGATTTGATAAGATCTGATTCGTATGGTTAGGGCTGGGTTACTGATTAAGATAATCGGACGATCTCGCCCCTGCAAACAACATCAACAAAAAGTAAAATCATATAATAAAATATATAACAAGTTACTATACCAATTAAATACACGCGAAATACATATATAGGAAAACAGGCCGTTACATCCTACCCACCTTATAAAACTTCCGTCCTCGGAATTTAATAAAGTTAAGGAGATGCAATGACCGACGAAAACAAATGAGTTCAAGTAGGCAAGGATGTGGACGATTCAAATGGATAACATGAAGCAGAAAGGGTGATGACATAGATGTCACAATAGGAATCAAGTGAATCAATGATAAGAAAAGGATATGATCACAAAGTAAAGATGACCTGGGAATGATATTGTGTGTCTACTACGAGGTATTTCTATGGTGGTCGACGAAAGAATGAAATGTTTAATGTGATTTCAAGATCTGAGGGGAGACTTATTGGGCCAACTAATGTTTAGAAATCCTAAGACTAGGATTTCTTGGTGAACCAGGATGTGATAGAGAATTCAAAGAGAGGTGTTCTTGGGAATCAAGATTGTAATCTTATCTATATTATTTGAAGTATTTTGCATAGCACGACCTGCATGGGCCACCACTAAAACCTGTCACGTCCCGCTTCCCATTGCACTTGGGAGCGAGGACGCGACGAAGGTCCGCATGTGCTTAAAGCAAGAAGGATGTACTTTTTCTTTTCTCTCCTCCTTGGTTTAAGCACATTACGCGTCTGTGTGATAACATCATGTAGGTTCTTGCATGCGACTCAAACAACACAGATAAATTTTATTACAATCATAATGTCTCAAAAATGAATACAACAAAAGGGATACAAAAGAGAGAGGGTCATAAAGCACATACAAGTTTTGAAACAATCAACAAGTACAAAATGTTACGATGGCAAGACGCTCCTCAGCGAAGGAACTCAGCGGCAAGGCATTCCTGGTCAACCTGTTCAGTCTCTAAGCAACTCCTCAGCAAACTTGTCTAATACCTGACGTATATTTCACAAAACAAGGAAATATACGTCAGCGAGGGTCGCTCGGCAAGATTTTAAAAGATAAAAAGAAACTTGACCCTCGGCAAGGTTTTCAAAAACGTTCACATGACAATATGAGTAACAAAACAAAAGTCACATCACTTAAAGCATAGCAGCATGAGAAACATATGAGCACTGGCAAGTGTAGTGTGCAAAGCAGTGAGCAGGCGAGGTGTAGTGCACAAAGTAACAACATGACAAGGTGTAATGTGCACAGCAATAAGCATGGCAAATGTTGTGTGTACAGCCATAAGCGTAGTGTGCACAACAATAGGCATGATATTAGTATACAAACAAGACAAGAGTAACCAACAGAGTACGCAATCCTCAATAGTAACAATAGGATTAAAGGAATGTGACAATCAGTCAAGTGTGCCTAGTGAAAAGCCCAATGTCTGAGGGGGAAAGTGACTAGTATTACACCCAAGCCAACGGAAGCTACTCGTGACTCTCTACTCACCGACCCGGCCAGGTATCGGTCAAGTTCAACACGAGAGTGCAATCTAGCATTCCAGCCTCTACTACATTGAACTACCCCACCCAAGTGTTCTTCTGGAACACGAGCCAGCCTAATCGATCACACGAGTTCACAAATGCTAAACCGTCATATACTGGAACACGAGCCAGACTAGTCATCATGTGACGCTACTGGAACACGAGCCAGACTAGTCACATATGACCGACGGGAGTAGCCAATCAATAAGCACGAATTCACGATTTCAAGGTATTCCGTTCTGTCAATAAGTTCTATCAAGACGCATTCCATCCATAACCATTCAATCAAAGGTGTACAAGCATGACGTGCAACTACGTGACATGAGGCAAAACCAGCAAATTCTTGATTCAGCATTTAAATATAACGATATTAAAAACAGAAAATGTACACTTGCATATCAGAGTAACTCAGGTCAAAACAATTAAAAGCAACGGTTTCAAGATATGTAAAAAGTGCACTTTCCTGTAGTGACGTGAGTTGGGTATCCGAGCGGACGTACAAGGGACATGATATATCTGTGCCAACGGATATGCGATATTAAGCTTTAAGAATTAAACACAAATCCTAACTTGTTACCTTCACCACATTACTGATCAAATAATGTATCTTATTATTAACTAACAAGTAATTGTTAACTTACATATAAATGTGACAGATAATACCAAGGTTGTCACCAACTTACTGAAAACTATTAGTTATTTAACTTATCACACACTGTTTATACTAACACCTCAAATTGAGAATTAGGCTGTACTAACTTAAAGTAAGTCAGACTCTTAGAATAATACAATAAGGTTAAAAGACCATGTAACATTAACATAAGTTCACTACAACATAAGCATTAACTACAAATTAACAGTATCCTGCATATTACAAATATCAAATATTATTGCGAACTAACCATTATTAAGCTAACTTATGTGTAGTTATTTACTGACTAACACGTACTATCATTATTTATATAACTGACGTCCCATGCATAAATTAAAACCTATGTATAATGTTACAGCTTACTCCAAATGGTATTAAAGCCAACGTTCATGCTAACTTATATTACAAAACCAATATTATAAGTTATAATAAGCTAATGTTATAATAAAAATGCTGCTTACGTGTTACATGCATGCAGGTAGAGGGCGGCGAGAGTGCATCGACGCGGGGCTGAGCTGTGCGACGACTGGGAAAGGCGGCGTGCAGAGGTCAAAGGCGGACGAGCGGGCTGGCAGGCCGTGACGGAGTCCTTGGAACGCGAGGGGACAGGCGCGAAGCATCGGAAGAGAGGAGGGGTGCTGTGCGGTGGGGTTACGGGGGTCCGTTGGTGGGGGAGGCGACGTCGGGATCTCGAAAACGAAAGGGTGGAGGAGTAGCTGTGAGGGCAGACGGGGTTTGAAGGTGAGACACGGTGGTTCTGGGAGCTGGAGGATGGCAGTTTCAGACGCGCTTTGCAGATGTGGGTGGTCAGAGGTGGAGTGCGGCCTTGGAGGCGGGGAGCTTCAGGGGAGGAGGTCGGAGAATGGGGGGTTGCTGCGTGGTGTGGAGGGGCGTTCGGAAGCAGGGGAGATGGCGGTGACTTGGCGAGGGGGCGCCTGGTTGTGCGGTTGTCACGGAGGAAGACGACGCCTGGGGACTCCCAGCATCGTCGGCGGTGTGGCGAGGGAGTGCATGGAGGAGGAGGAGGGCCTTGATGTAGAAGGTGGCGGAGCGAGCTTAAGGGTAGACGGGGACTTTGCAGTAACATGGGAGGTCTAGCGGGGCTCGTTGGAGTTGAGAGCGAGAGGTAAAGGAAGGGGTTCTCAGGGCTATGCATGGCTTTTTAAGGGGAGGGGCTGGAGGCTACTGGGGGGTTGGGGCTCGGGCATCGGGGTTGAAAGGGGGGATGAGAGATTGGCGGACTGGAGGGGGGGTCTGAGTATTACGAGGGACGGTGGGGAGCGGAGGTAGCCGAAGAGTTCGTGTGGCCGTGAGAAAAAGGGGAAACATTGGAGATTGTTTTGAGACAAGGGAGGTGGATTTGGGGAAATCGGAGGCGTGAGGGGGGTTTTCGCAGGCGGGTGAGGGGTCGAAGCAACTCGAGGGTAGCGGCCTGGGAGCCTGCCGATTAGGGGAGGTCGGCGACGTGAGGTGGTCGAAGGCCGAGAGGGCTGTGCGGGGAGGCGACCGGTGGCGGGAGATTAGGCGTGGGGCGGTGCTTGCCTGAGAGAGAATGGTGGACAAGGCTGGTGTGCGGCGTCGGGAGACAGAGGAGGCGCGGTCTGTACATGGATTGATTTCGAAGTGATGAGCGCCTGGGCTTGAAGAGAAGGGGAGAGGTTCAGCTTTTGTATGGATTTAAAAAGAAGAGGGGTTTGTTTTGCATGGAGTTTTTGTAGGGTGAGGAAAAAGGAAGTGAACAGGAGGAAGAATTAAGGCTGCTGCCATCCTCTTCTTTTGGTTCGTTTAAAACGTGTAGGGGGATTCGTGCGTGGGTGGATGACGTGGGAGGATGAGAGAAGATCGGGCATGAATTAGTCGAGAGTATCTCGCATGCATGAGATCATTGGGAATACCCATTCGCAACAAGATGACGTGGGGAGAGGAAACATAAGATATGATAACAAAATAGTTTGTTTTAAAGATTTTATATTCAAAGAGATTATTTAACAGCTAATTTAAGTTTTAGATTAAAAAATGATAATTAGTTAATGTATAACAGTTTATTAAGATTATATGAGTAACATGTTGATTTAGATACTTGGATATTATTTAAGTTGTAGTAAAACATATTAAAATTCAATTAATATTGGTTTCGAAAATTGGTACCATTAAGATATCCATAGATATTAAGTTTTAGATCCGATTTAACCAATCAACTTAAGATCAGATTCAGAACGATCGGCTCGGTTAGGATAACGGCAAGATTGGATTTCATGAGCTGATTCGGTTAGTATATCCTGATTAGAGAAATTGTTTTGGTTAAGGTAATAAATTAAGATATGATAATTTTGTCAAGATTATAATGGATTGGTGGAAATTAATTGGGATATAAGTCTTATTAAGATATAGAGAGCGGGGATTCGATTTGGATACCATGATCAGTTAAGATGGAAATATATTGATCACAATTCTTTTGGAACTCAAATTGATTTCCGATTTGATTTGACAAGATCTGATTCGTATGGTTAGGGCTAGGTTACTGATTAAGATAATCAGACGATCTCGCCCCTGCAAACAACATCAACAAAAAGTAAAATCATATAATAAAATATATAACAAGTTACTATACCAATTAAATACACGTGAAATACATATATAGGAAAACATGCCGTTACAAAACTAAAAAATAGAAAGGCCTCACGACAAAAGTGAAAATCGTGACGTCTCGTCAAATAAGGTCAAATCACAGAAGAACGACCCGTGAAATGACGTTCCAAATTAACACCACAATTTAACATTCTTTGAGAGTGTCACAACGGCATATCACACTATAGGATTCGGTTACGGACAAAGTCTAAAATAAATTCGTGCACGAACAAGGCTACGTGCACGTAAAGCGTATAAAGGATACGGGGTCCAAAGGAGACGGTAATTCTAAGTTGGGCACACGTCGGGATGGCTTGCTTAGGATGCAACCAAGGTGCTCTGGCCCTAACGATTCAACGACACGACTCCCACACAAAGCAACAAAACCAATCAGGTACCCGAAATTGCTATACGCACCGCCGTATAACGAATAGTGGGTACCGGCAGTTACATCCTACCCACCTTAGAATAAAGTCTGTCCTCGGACTTTCTAACATATATAGTCGCTCTAGTAACTACCCCAATCATATCACATTATAATTCAAACCAGGTATAGTCATTACAAGTGCTTATATATATGCACCAGGTAGTCAACCATTAACACTACAAAAATGTATTTAGTCACTCACATTATACTCTTATACCTATCATAGCCAGTCAAATTCATACACATATTTCAATCATTCATATAGTCACATACATCCTTATATAACTATTTAACACTTATTACATACCATGGTGCACCTACTCACAACCAATCAAATAATTCACACCAGCAATTATCATCGTAATAATCCACGTTTAGATAACTACCTATGAACAAAATAATTAGGATACACTACTCCCTATATCTCCTAGTGTACATCCAATAACAACACATCAACACATGTATTCACACCATACCATTATTAACTCAAGTTTTACTATATCTAATATACATTCACCACTACTATAATTTCACAATATATAGTCATTCAAATGCATGCAAATATTTCACCATATATTCACATCACATACGGTCCTATAACTGTATTTACGACACGCCACATATGCCATAGTCACCAATACCTATAACTAAGCACATACTTACCCGTGCATGGTGCACACTCATACATGCTAACATTTCATTCATATATACCAACCATACCACTATATTCTCAGCACATCTACACACCTAGTTTAGATAGCACACATACGTTCACAAAGGCAAGTCCTTAGTAAATAACTGTACCACAAGACCAACACATATATCTATATACTGGTATAGCGACCCACAATCATGTTCGTAACACAACCAGGCACAAACACTCCTATCACTATATATACATCAACATCGATATATGCAACTACAGACATACATAACAATATACTTAGAGTATACCCACTCAAGCTTGAGACTCGAAACACATCTCAGAATACTCTATATACGTAATACGGTATTTATACCTATACCAATACCACTCCAAAGTATACACATCTACCAATATAACCATATACATACCATATGTCAATCACACTTAATATTTAGTCAGATAATACTCACATAGTTCAATCACTTTATATACCATAATAATAATACAGCCATCAGCACACGTATAATTATAATACCTTCCATAATACATGCATTCACCGCATAATCACACACATGTAGAACATATATTTTCACACCATATCCATCTACCTATAATTAGTATACATGTACATCTACTTATCCATACATAATTAAGATATGCAATAATCACGTATACCTCATGGTATACACGCACACAACATCCCGTAAAAGCAAGCAATATCAAACAAAATTTATAGTCATACTATCATACGTATATCACACATATACCCATGCAGCAATTACATAACTACTTACGTCTAAGCACAATACATATCTACGTACGAGCACACACTCACACGTACTAACATATAGGTCATATAGTAGGCCTACTCATTTAACTATAAGTACACCTATCATCATCACCCTAACATCACCTGACCTACTTATATATATATATATATATATATATATATATATATATATATATATATATATATATATATATATATATATATATATATATATATCAAGCATTCACAAGTATCCTTGAACCACATACTCAACTAACAGATATTCCAAGATGCGGCGCCTGGTGTTTTCGCAAGAGGAGAAAATGTGCGGCGCCTGGGATTGTTTTGGTTTCTCGGAGAGGGAGTTTTAGCCCTAGGTTGCTATAAGGAATAGGTGAGGGCTGAACACGTGGGTGGGCCCGGGCCTAGGGGCTTTATTAATAGAAATAATGTAGGGGGCTGTACTATGGTCTGCTTCATGTATAGGTTGTCTTGTAGGGCTCCTCTTGGGTTAATAATAGCATAGGGTTAGTTTTAGGTTAAAAGAATTGTTTTAATAGTTATTAAAAAACACAATCTCACACCCTCTCTCCCTCATGCGGTTGGATGCGGTCAAGGCTAGGGAAAAGGGTTGGGCCAACATGTTATATGATGGGTATTATAATAAAATTACATTAGGGGATAAAACCAATAGAACTTAGGGTTAAACCGATTATCTAAAGTGGGCAAAAAGTGAAAGTGAGTCAAACGAAGTCCAAAAACCGTGAAATAAATAATGGGGTGACCGTGTCGACGAGAGAAAGAAAACTAAGAAGACGGATCACAATTTCGATGACGAGAAAGGTAACTAAAAAATAGAATGGCCTCACTACAAAAGTGAAAATCATGACGTCTAGTCAGATAAGGTCAAATCACGGAAGAACGTCCCGTGAAATGACGTTCCAAATTAACACCACAATTTAACATTCTTTGAGAGGGTCACAACGGCATATCACACTATAGGGTTCGGTTACGGACAAAGTCTAAAATAAATACGTGCACGAACAAGGCTACGTGCATGTAAAGCGTATAAGGGATACGGGGTCCAAAGGTGATGGTAATTCTAAGTTGGGCACACGTCGGGATGGCTTGCTAAGGATGCAACCAAGGTGCTATGGCCCTAACGATTCAACGACACGACTCCCACACAAAGCAACAAAACCAATCAGGTGCCCGAAATTGATATACGCACCGCCGTATAACGAATACTGGGTACCGGCCGTTACAAGGATAAAATCGTGCGGGATGGCAACACAAAAAAAGGAGGTGCATGCACGAAGTCTGCACCTATTTCTGGGAAGACCCGTATCTCTTCAAGATATGCAAGGATGTTATACGGAGATGTGTTTCAAAGAAAGAGGCCACATCTATCATTTCACATTGCCATGATATGCCTTGCGGGGGACATCACACCGCCTCCAAAACCACCGCGAAGATATTGCAGTGCGGGTTCTTTTGGCCGACCATGTTCAAGGACACACATGACTTCGTCAAGTATTGCGAATAATGCCAACGGACGGGAAACATATCCAAACGGAATGAGATGCCAATGAAACCCATTTTGGAAATTGAGCTATTTGATTGTTGGGGAGTGGATTTCATGGGGCCCTTTCCATCAAGTAAAGGAAATAAGTATATTCTATTGGCCGTTGACTACGTCTCGAAATGGGTAGAAGCCATTGCAACCCCAACCAATGATGCAGGTGGTATCTAAATTCTTCAAGCAAAACATATTCCCACACTTTGGAGTGCCACGTACATTGATAAACAATGGAGGAAGCCACTTGATAGAAATCAAGTTCGAGGCTATGCTAAAGAAATATGGGGTGAATCATAGAGTCGGTATGGCATACCACCCTCAGACGAGTGGACAAGTGAAAGTGTCAAATCGGGAAATTAAACAAATTCTAGATAAGACCGTCGATAGATCTAGGAAGGATTGGTCTATGAAATTGAATAATGCACTATGGGCATATCCCACGGCATTTCGAACTCCCATTGGCACCACCCCATACCGGCTAGTTTATGGAAAAGCATGTCATTTGCCGGTATAGTTGGAACATCGCGCCTATTGGGCAATCAAGACTTTAAATTATGACTACAAGATCGCGACATTGCGACGACACCTAGACATCAATGAGCTTGACGAGATTAGATGGGATGCTTACGAGAGCTCTAGGATTTACAAGGAAAGAACAAGAATTCTCCATGATGCGTGCATCACTGTTACGGACTTCAAGGTCAGAGACAAGGTCCTATTATTCAATTCTAGACTCCAACTCTTTCCCAGGAAGCTAAGGTCACGATGGTCGAGACCTTTCACCATTATGCACATATAACTGGGAGGGGCCTTCGAGTTAGAAGGAAAAGACGATGTCACATTTAAGGTAAATAGACAAAGGCTCAAGCGATATTCAGAGGGAGCCCCCACCGGGGAAGTAAGTAGCATATACCTAATGAAGGGTTGGTCCCAAGATCTTTCGTACCTCCTCGACGAGGTGATCGACGACGCCATGCCATTTGCCATCCAGACCAAGCACGATGACGGCCACGAAGAGGGCCAACTTACTAAAGATGGCGAGATGATGGGAGACCCCCCGGACCCTCTTACGGATGAGGAGAAGGACGACGCTGATGTTGTCAAGATTAGAGATCTATGCAATCTCTCCACGGCGAAGCATATGACGAAAGCTCCATCGGACAACAAATCTTTGCCGCTGGCCAAGAAAAAGGATGTTAAAAGCTCAACCTTGGGGGACTCATCCCCCACTACTACCCATGATGAAGGATAGCCGAGGAACGTCGATGAAAATCAATAACTACACCCAAGCGGCCTTCCTGGCAAGTTTGACGCACGCATCTCACATGTGCCAAACATTGAGCTTTAAATGCGTATCTTAAGGGGTCGAGCTCAAGACCGTAAACGAGCTCTTGTCGGGAGGCAACCCGATGATTCTATCTTATTTTTAGTTGAATTTTTCCTTTTATTTTTGTTTTAGATCTTTATTAGTGTCTAGAGTCAAGTGTCGAAGAATAACCTGACAACGGGCAATATTTTTCATTTCAGTAGATGGAGAATAGGAGACCATATGAATGGAGGACGACCATGGCAAAGGAGAGAGCTCCAGGGATGCGCTCAGGCATCCGAAGAAGGAAGAAACTAACGGGAAAAAGAAAATCAGAAAGTGGAGCAAAAACAGAGAGTTGGAGCTAAAAATAGCAGCCCACTCGACCGAGTGAAATTTTCACTCGGTCGAGTGAAGACCCTACTCGGTCGAACAGTGTACTGATTAGGGAAGATTCGAAAAACCCATCTCCGTCATTTATATGCCACTCGACCGAGTGACTTTGTCACTCGACCGAGTAAATCAGACACTTTCATCACTTGCAAAGCTCGGAGTGGCCTTGCCACTCGGTCGAGTGACTTTTGTCTACTCGCCCGAGTGGGAAGTGTTACTCGACCGAGTCGGTACTTTCACGAAAAAATTTAAAAATCCTAATAAACTGAGCCACTCGGCCGAATGGTCAAGCCACTCGGCCGAGTGACTAACCCTATATATCACTAACTCGCAGCCCTAAATAAAAAATTCCCCAAATCGTTTCACTATCGCCCAAGCTTCTCCTCCAATCGCCCAAACCGTCCCTTCGTTCGCCCGAGCCAGACCAACCCTCCGCCCGAGTCGATGACTCCATGCCGGCCTCCACACCGCCCAGCTGCCGCCAGTGCCGCCCCCTTTGCCGGCGATCGTCCGCCATTTAGCCCAATATCTCCCCTTTTCTCCCAATCTCCATTCCGCAAGCCCTATTTCCTCCCGAATCAAAACTAAACCCTATACATATCTACTACTCTTGATTTTACCCCAAATTAATGATACTCATTGCTAATTTGTCAATTTGTGTTTCAGGATAGCTTGGGGGAGAATCCGGGATAGATTCGGAGCTTCTCAGAGGAGGCGTTTCTCCGCTCACATCCATTGCTTGCATTCGTGACGTGCTTGGGTACATTCGCTCCTTTTCTATTGTACTTTGCATTGGTAGGCACGTCTCATGATCACTCCGTATTTTACACCTTTTTCTGCATGTTAGCATGCCATTTAGATCGCTCAAATCGTGTTTTTCACGTTTATTCGACAATATTACGATGCTTTTCACGATTTGTTGTTTTTGTCGTATTTCAGGAGATTTGGAGTGATTTGGAGTGATTCTACGATGCACCCACTCCGGAGTGTCACCGACGACTCTCTTGAGGGGTATTCTGCGATTGGAGAGGAGTGGAAGAAGAAAGAACGTCGAAGGAGCGACGAGGAGGCAAAAATATGAAGAATGGACATTTTCAGCATGCCACTCGGTTGAGTGAAGGAGTCACTCGGCCGAGCATAGACAGCCCGCTCGGCCGGCCAGATCGGACACGCAACAGAGCTAATATCAGCGTGCACTCAGCCGAGCATCGCCAGACCACTTGGCCGAGCACCGAGTCACCCCTCGCCCAAGTGGAGCCAGGACGACGGCAACCAAAAATGAGCAACTCTCTGGAATCCGTCAGTCAGCCCCAAAGACCGACTCAACCGAGTGACGAATGACCGTCCGCCCGAGTGAAGAACGCCCACCGGCCGAGCGAAGAAAAGTCACTCGACCGAGTGACTCCCGCGGAGACGACCCCAAAGACCCCCCCAACTCTCTGGAATCCGTCAGGGTCTCTCACTCGGCCGAGTGACATTTGTCACTCGGCCAAGTGAGCCGCGCTACCTGTAGCGTAAACTGCGATTTTGAGGCTGCGCAGGGGCATTTTCGTCAGGATTTTTTGGGCGATTTTGGGGGGTATTTAACCCCAGTTTTTAACCTAGTTGAGAGAGCTTTTTCAGAACTTTTTGCAGCCTTTTTTAGATTACTTTTTAGGAATTAGATTTAGCTTTTAGGGAGGAGCGAAAAGGGTTAATTGGTTGGATGCTCTTTTGTTCTTCATTGGTTTGTCTCTCTCTCCCTCAAAAACTCCATTTTTATTGATATTTTAAATATTTCTATGAATTCTATTGATTTTGATTGTGAATTTCTATTGCATTTTATTATGAATAGTGAGTAGTTCTATCGTCTTAGGGCGTAGGGATGAACCCTACGAACCCTATTTCTAATTTGTGATGAATTGGTGAAATTATTGCTAGAATTTATTAGGGTTAGTTTGGGATTGCTATAATACGAATAGCTAGGGATTCATACCGATTGGGATTGCAAGAGATTGGATCCCAACTCGATAGGAAGCCCTAGAAATTCGAATTGGGTTGCAATTAAATTTCTCCGAAATCGGTTTGCAAGAGATTGGATCAAAACTAGGGGTTTCGATTGTAATTCTATACCAATACCCGTTTGTAAGAGATTGGACAGGTAGGAACTATCCCAACCTTGGTCGTAGCTCGAGTTTGCACGAGAGTGGGCTCGAGATACGATTGAACGATGATGTTGTTCTTCATGCTAGTTTGCATAGGTTAGGGTTTGCAAGAGATTGGACCCTACCCTAGGTTTGTTATAGACCGGTAATAGCGCGAGAGCGTGAGCTTGGTTCTACATTTAGTTGCAACAAATTCACCCGAATTTCAAGTCTAGCAATTGTGAAACCTACGAATCGCAATTAAGAGATACGGTAAGTAGCGGGGATTCCCTATCCCTAGGCTTCCTTATTAATTTGTTATTTCTTTCGTATAATTGGACGACTGTGACCGCATTACTGCGAACATTTCCCTACCATTCTTATAGCCAGGTTGACTGAAGAAGACACTGTTATTAGGCCTCTCTGTGTTCGATACCCGCTCGCCGCTACACCGTGCGCTTGCGGTAAGACTAGCGAGTCGCGTGCCCGTGACGTGTGTCCGGGCATCCGATCAAGTTTTTGGCACCGTTGTCGGGGAGGCAATAGTGTTTGATTCTACCTACCTAGCTATTTTTCTTTTTTGTTCTATTATTTCTATTTTTGTTTTGCCTTTCTGTTGTGCTAACTATTTCTTTGAAACTCTGTTTTCCCTTGTATGTACACGAGATCCTCGGCGAACCCCGAAGAAATACTATACGATCCGGAGATCGAGTGTACATTGAGGAGGATCCGAGCGGAGAGGAGACCCGTTACAGAAGGAAATTTTATGACCGATCCTGAGACACCCGAAGAATTGGCAGAGCAAATGGCGAGGATTATTTTCATAAGAGATAGGCTTTGGCCTAAGACTTCTTCCACGACCTCGTCCATAGCCATGCTGGAGTTGGCGGTCGACAAAAATTTCGAGTTGAAGACCGGATTGGTGGTTCTTATGCAACAAGATCCTTTTCATGGGAACTCCCATGAAAACCCTCATTACCACATCCAGCTCTTCCTATCCAAATGTGCCACCTTCCAAATGTCGGGCGTCTCCGTAAGTGCTATCAGACTGCGCCTCTTCCCTTTCACACTCAAGAACAAGGCCTTATATTGGTTGAGGACACAAGCTGAAGGAATTTTCATCACTTGGGATGAATTGGTGAGTGCCTTCGTCGACAAATTTTACCCGCCCTCCAAGACGGTGAAGATAAGAAGTGCTCTCATGTCCTTCAAGCAAGGACCACAAGAGACTCTCTATGAAGCATGGGAGCACTTCAAGGACTTGCAACATCAATGCCCCCATCATAGCATTGAGGATTAGGAGCTTGTCCACAGTTTCTACAATGGACTCCAACCGGGCACGAAGCAGATTATCGATGCCACCGCAAATAGAGCCATTTTGTCGAAGACTCCCAATGAAGCTACTACCTTGCTTGAGGAGATGGCCTCGAACAACCAACAGTGGGGCGACGAGCGAGGACACTCTTCGTCCTCCTTGAAGCCGTCTAGCATTTATGAGGCCAAGGCCGTCGCGGAGCTAGCCAACAAATTTGATTCTCTCCACAAGGTAGTGGAGAGATTGTAGAAATTCATTAGGAGCCTCAAGGAGCCCCCTCTACATCCACGCCGACAAATCATATGAGCGATTGGCAAGACCAATCCCAAGCCATGTATGTAGGAGGAGAGCAAGGAGAAGGAGCTTTGGAGCAAATTCAATATGCCGCGGGGAACTCTGGATATTGGGCCAATCCGGCCTCTAGAAACCATCCGGGTTTTCATATGCCAATAATGATGGTGCATTGAACCCCCGCCTCAATAACCTCCTCAAGCTCGGGCTCCACCACCACAACCCAATTATCAACCAAGGGGGCCACCGCAACAAAACTTCCCACCGAGGCAACAAGTGGGACCTTATAGGCCACCCGGGTATAATCAAGGGTGGAGAAATCCCAACCCTCCACAAGCTCAACAACATTCGGATTTTGAAGCTAAGGTGGATGAGTTTATGGCGGAACAAAGAAAGATTAACGCCACGTTGAAGGCGGGACAAGATTCTCTCGCCACCGTCGTCGCTCAAATTAGGGAGCAACTTGCTTTGCTCAATAGAAACAACCAACAATTGCCGGCTCAACCCGAGCCGAATCCACGGGGCAACACCGGCCATATCAATGCGGTCGTTGCGGTTACAACAAGAGGAGGGAAGGATACCACTCCCCCCATGACCCAAATCAAGGAACCCGTGGTGGAGAATCTACAAGAGAGCGAGCCGACAATTGAAGTTGAAAAAGAGAAGGAGCCGCAAGGAGAAGTGAAATCTAGAATGGAGAAGCTTATTGATGAGCACCGATTTATGCCACCAGTGCCCTTCCCTCAACGGCTAGCTAGAGCCAAGATGGAGAAACGGCTAGCCAAGTTTCTCGAGTATTTGAGAGGGGTGAGCCTCAATATCCCCTTCCTCGACGCTATAGTGGAAATCCCATCTTACGCCAAGTTCTTAAAGGACTTGATTACGGGAAGGAAGAGGAATGAGAGGATCATGCTCGCGGAGGAAGGGACTTGGTTCATAAAGAGGGAGAAGGAGCCCGTCAAATTTAAAGATCCAGGTAGTTTCCGGATTCCTTGCACTCTAGGCGGCGTCCCCCTACAAAAAGCATTGGTGGATTTGGGGGCTAGTGTTAGCCTCATGCCTCTCTCCATGTTCCGAAAGTTGAATACCGGCATGGATTTAAAGCCTACCGACATGCGGATTGAACTAGCGGACGGGCAGATTACAAGGCCGGTTGCGATCGCAGAGGACATCCCACTCCAAGTTCCGGGGGCATATGTTTGCCATGCGATTTCGTGATAATGGACATCAAGGAGGAGGGCGATACAACGCTCATACTTGGACGCCCATTCCTCGCCACCGCCGGTGTCATCGTCGATGTGCAGGAGGGGACTCTTACATTGAACGTCGGCAACATCGAAGTGGAGCTCCATATACCGAAGGCAATGAAGCACATGCCATATCATGAGGAGCTAGATTACATGGACCTCCTTAATGAGGTCATCGAAGAGGCGATCCCCGACTCCATCGGCGCACCCCACGAAGCTAGCTTCGAAGAAGGCCTAGATTTGGCCGAAGAAGAGAAGATGGAGCACTCCCCCGATATCTCCATGGCGATTGATGATGGTGACGTTGATGTCACAAGAATACGGGAGCTCTGCAAGCTCTCGAAGTTGAGGACTCCGAAGAAAGCTCCACTAATACGACGATCGGTGTCACCAGCAAAGTCGAAGATCGGAACAAGCTCTAGCTTGGGGAGAGTCACCCCCCAACATTGCCCGTGACGAAGGGGCACTGAGGAAGACCACACACCACCATGATCCAAATCCGAGCGGTCTTCCTGGCAAATTCGACGGGTGCATCTCATATGCACCCAACATCCCGCGCTAAATTAAAAATTTAAAGGGGTCGAGCTCAAGAACTTAAACGAGCGCTTGTCGGGATGCAACCTGACGGTTATCGAATTATTTCTATTTTGATTTTTATTTTTTGTTTTAGAGTTTATTAGTGTTTTTGAGTCATTTGCCCGAAAAATTGTGACAACGTGTCCTATTTTATTTGACAAGAGGTGGAGGAAAGGATATCTATCATATGGAGGATGATCGAGGCAAAGAAGAGCGCTCCAGGAATGCGCTCGAGGCTTAGGAGGAGGAAGAAAACACTTGGAGGAAGAAAAATAGAGAGTAGAGCCAAAACGGAACCCCGAAGCAGGAAACAGAGCCTCACTCGGCCGAGTACCATAGTCACTCGGCCGAGCAAAGAAAGCCGTCCGCCCGAGTGGCACACCAACGAGGGAAGTCTGCTGTACCCAACTCTCTATCTTTTTTTTGATTTCAGTATAAACTGCCACTCGGCCGAGTATATTTCTTCACTCGACCGAGTGAAACTGATACCCTCCTAGGGCGAAAATTGCCGAGTGGCTTGTGCCACTCGGCCGAATGGACTTTATCCACTTGGCCGAGTGTGGCAAAGACACTCGACCAAGTCGTAAGTGGTGAGGAGTTTTTAAAATCCTTTTTCCGTTACGTCACTCGGCCGAGTGACAGAGTCACTCGGCCGAGTCGTAACCAATCCTATATAAGGTGCTGCGGGCTCGACGCGATTTTCGAAACGCCCAAAATCATAATTCTCGCCCGACACCGCGACCCTTCAGCTTCGCTCGCCCGCCACGCAACCCCCCTCACCCGATTCAAGCCGCTGCCGGCCCTGATCGCCGACCCACCGCCGGCGACCGCTCTGACGACCACCCCCCATCGCCGGCGACCTCCCTCGCCACCGGCCGACCGCCGGTAACCCCTATTTCGCGTAAAATCCCTTTTTCTCCCCATTTTTGACGATCCGAGTACCCGTTCAGCCCCTAACTCAAATCGATTTCTTTACTTATCTGTTATACCCCATCTTCCCTATGTATTTTGAATTTTATATGCTGATATCATTGTTTGATGTGCATGCTACCTTGGGGGAGCTTAGGGGAGCTTTCGGACGCGCTATTGGCTTCGTGGAGGCAGCGTCTTCGCACTTATCCGCTGTTTTGCTCTCGCGGCGTGTTCAGGTACCTTCATTCCATTTTTTTAGCACGCCGCATTTTTCATTAGTTGGGTGAGCACTCAGGGCACACATGCCGCCCCGTACACAGCCACACACTCGGGGAACTTCCGCTAAGTGAAAGCGGACGGATGAGCCCGGCCCCTCCCACGCTAGGGAGGACTCCCCTCCACCTTCACCACCTCACCCCACACAGCCACTTCCAGCCGACCCCATCCATGCACAGCCACTTCTAGCCGATCCCGTTCACGCACAGCCACCACCGGCTCCAGCCGTCGGGCCGTTGGGCATTACGTTCAGAGACGACGCACAGCGTGTCTGCTTTGAGCGTATCGCCCAGCTCCCGATATTACCCTCCAGGTTCACTCACTTAGCAGACTTAGACCGCCTGGGGGTACTTGAGGGGATGCTCATGTTGTACGACAACGTGGGTTGGCGAGATTTTCTGTCTGTGTCGGCGGACACCTACGTCCGTCCGACACTAGAGATACTTAGCTCGATCGCCGGGACCGATGAGGGATGCTCCTTTAGACTCATGGACCGAGAGTGTCGAATCACTCTTGATATGCTTAGAGCATTCTTTCAGTGGCCCGCCGTCCCCACGCCCGACCGCGTCTGCGCCCACACACACATCCCTCCGCCATCTTTCGATTCTCACGCCTTTTGGGCCAGGATCACGGGTTTACCACACGCCTTTGACCCTAGTAGGGCCAAGGCCTCAGCCATAGTCCACCCATGCCTCCGCATAGCACAGCGCCTTATGGCGACCACCTTTCTAGCGAGGTACGAGCCTGGGACGATGTCTACGCCTGAGCTCTATATGCTCTACACGATGACTCGTCCCAGAGTTCTGGATAGGGATGGTTTTGCGATGGTCCCCGCCGTTGAGATTGACGTCGCTAGCTGATTTTTGGACCGCATCATCGTATCGGTGGACGCTCGCTCCCCAATATGTTGCGGCGGCCTGATCACCCTGCTAGCTCTGATGACCGGCGAGGACCTTTCGGCCGACCTGCGTCGACCTTCGGGCCCCACTTCACTTTCGATAGACGTCATGGCCCGGATGAAGATGCTTCGTCCGCACGGCCAGTGGCACTGGGTATGGTTGCACGGTCCCTTCGGTGCTGACTACATGATCCTCCCGAGCCCCGCTCGGACACACATAGGACCGACACACGAGGACTGGCTTCCGGTGATGGATCTCCTGATTCCTGCCGCCTACGTGCTTGAGGCCGAGGAGGCTGAGCAGGCACCCCCTGCACCTGTAGACCCTGTGATCCCTCAGCCTGAGCCTGCACTTTCTGCCGCTCCCGACACCTCTATACACACTTCTGCCGGTGTCGGGAGTACACTTGCTGAGTCACCCTCCACTTCCACCACGTCTACCACCACCCCCACCACTGCTGTGCCCCTGTCGATTGAGCCCCTCACCTCTTTACTACCCTAGCGTCCACCCACCATACTAGAGAGTGGTGAGTCTTCCTTCACTTCCGTCGTGGAGACCCTATCCACTTTGATCTCCGCTGGGGTCTCACCTTTTGGTCCCCACACTTCCTCCCCAACGGTCGACCCTTCTATCTCCACCGTAGCTGTCCTATCAGAGAGTGTCGTGACGTCTGTCCCTTCTTCTGTGTCATTGACCTCTCTTGCCGCCTCTTCACCGATTTTGTCTTCCACTTCCACTGCTGCTGCTTCCACCTCACACCAGCCTGCGTCCCAGCCTCGCACTGAGGCTGGACATCCACTAGTGAGCACATCCCCCTTTCCACACATGCCTGCTGGCCCGATTGTTTACACCGCCCGTGTCCGACAGCCCCGACCTGCTCAGCCTAGACCTGTCCGTCCCTCCGTTCCACCACCCCCTGACGCCTTAGTTCAGAGCGTTCGTGCTCTTGAGGGGGCGATGAGTGGACTCAGGGGTGATTTTAGGGCTCTGTCTTCCACAGTCACCGCCATGCAGCACCGCCTCGAGTTACTTCCCGGCATTCACTTTTGCCTGACCCAGATTCTTGAGCGCCTTCCACGACCACCACCACCCACCCACCAGACACGTCCACCACCACCACCACCACCACCAACCTCCGCCTCAGGACGGAGATGGCACATCACCACCAGCTTAGGCACACCCTTGATGCCATTGATATTTTTTGCCGTTATGCTGCCCATTCTCTGCTTGGTCCTGATGATTTTTGCCCACCCCTCCTCCCCTCATTATTTTTGTCCACATTATGATCATATTATTCTATATCCTTTTTCGGGAGTGAGGGAGAGTATTTTTGGTGACACACACATATCTGCATCACTCTTATCCTTGCATGCATCACATTCGCAACATATTTTTCATTTTGTTATTTTTATTTCTTTTTAACATGCATGCATACCCACCCCCCACCCATTACACGTCTCTCGGTGTGCCACACTTCACACATTGAGGACACTATGCACTTTAGCTTGGGGGAGTGAGTTCTCACCCTTTTTGCTTTTATCACCTTTTATTTTTAGTTTTTTCACGTTTTTCCACTTTTGCACCCATTTTTCATCACGTTTTTCTTTTTTTTACCATGCATCACGTTTTTCTTATTTTCTTTGTGTGCTGCATTGTAAATATTCTTTGTTTTTCGTTTATCTTTATTTCTTTCATCTTTTGCTAGAGATGATTTTTCCGTGATGATGATGACGTGGTGTTAGCTTTTCTCTATACGCATGCTATATTTGTCGTGTCATAGCTTTTTATTTCTGATATCATATGATGTGTCCTGTGTTGCATTTAGAAATAGTAACCCACTCTCTTTTGCTGTATGAAAATGGATGAAATTCTATTATTAGCTGATGTCTGATGATTCATATGTATGCTATCGTAGAAAACACACCAAGATTCACGAATTGATTGCTTATATCTGGAGTACTGCTTTCTTTTCTCATATCACTTATTATTGCATGATTTGTACGCTTCACTTCAGGTTGATTGAATGTTTGCTAGCATTGATAAATCTGGATTAGTTTACTTTTTGAGATCAAACTGAGTAGACTAGATTACCCTGCTGAAGTTGTCATGCACGTCCAATAGAGTGAACTGAGAGATAAATTTTTTTTTCTCCACATATCTTGAACATAATTTCTCTATTTTATATTCATTGGTGAATCTCCCCTTAGCAATTCTAATGTTGGCATCCCCCCGGTATTATATCACATGCTCCAAATTCTCCAAAACCCAAAAAAAATACTTGTATATCCTTCTCTTTGATTTGGGATCATTTGTGTATATATGCTATGAAAAAAAAGGGGAAAAGAAAAAGAAAAAGATTTGAGAATAAGAGAAGAAAAGAGAAAATAAGTTCGAAAACGATCCCATCTCATATCCTTTCTCTCTTTCTTCCCTCTTTAGCTTTTATTTTTGTTTTCTTTGACTTTTGGAGCTTCATAAGAAACGGGGATGCAAATATTGTTTTGTATATGCCACCACACTTATAGATAAGCTTGGGGGAGAGAATCCAATGATGTGTGAGAGAGTGGCTACCTGACGGTGCATGACAACCTAGGCTAAGTAATATTTTATACTCTGTGAGAATTCTAAAGTTTCACGAAATCCAGAAATCTACGCTTAGCATTCATTTCATGAAAACCACACTTTTTCTATTCTTACTACTCTATCGTGTGATATCTCTTATACTCCTTATAGAAAGCATTCAATTGAAAAGTGTGTTATCTACGATATTGTATACCGCTTTAGATGCTTCAGATGATGCTAATCTTAGAATTATTCCATTTTTCATGCTATATTGATATTCTTGGGTTTTCTATTTCAAATGCACCATTAAACTATGATATCAAAATAAAAGTCTTTGACATGTGTTTTATATTCGATGCATGCTATATGAGTAAGCAAAACCCACGTCCTGAGAAAAATGATCTAGCAACTTCCCTTTTCGCTTTCTACTTTGTTTTTCATTTTTCATTTTCCGCCTTTCCATCGTTTTTATTTTATCTTTATCCACTGGGTTCGCTTTTTACTCATCTTCCTCGAGGACGAGTAAGAGGTAAGCTTGGGGGATTTTGATCACTCCGTATTTTACACCTTTTTTCTGCATGTTTGCATGCCATTTAGATCGCTCAAATCGTGTTTTTCACGTTTATTCGACAATATTGCGATGCTTTTCACGATTTGTTGTTTTTGTCATATTTCAGGAGATTTGGAGCGATTTGGAGTGATTCTGCGATGCACCCACTCCGGAGTGACACCGACGACTCTCTTGAGGGGTATTCTGCGATTGGAGAGGAGTGGAAGAAGAAAGAACGTCGTAGGAGCGACGAGGAGGCAAAAATACGAAGAATGGGTATTTTCAGCATGCCACTCGGTCGAGTGAAGGAGTCACTCAGCCGAGCATGGACAGCCCGCTCGGCCGGCCAGATCGGACACGCAACAGAGCTAATATCAGCGTGCACTCGGCCGAGCATCGCCAGACCACTCGGCCGAGCACCGAGTCACCCCTCGCCCGAGTGGAGCCAAGATGACGGCAACCAAAAATGACCAACTCTCTGGAATCCGTCAGTCAGCCCCAAAGACCGACTCGGCCGAGTGACGAACGACCGTCCGCCTGAGTGAAGAACGCCCACCGGCCGAGTGAAGAAAAGTCACTCGGCCAAGTGACTCCCGAGGAGACGACCCCCAAGACCCCCAACTCTCTGGAATCCGTCAGGGTCTCT
The DNA here is from genome assembly GCA_030789695.1 of Scilla litardierei. Taxonomy (NCBI): domain Eukaryota; kingdom Viridiplantae; phylum Streptophyta; class Magnoliopsida; order Asparagales; family Asparagaceae; genus Scilla; species Scilla litardierei. The sequence continues at coordinate 125,068,442 of CM061133.1, forward strand.
CACTCGGTAGAGTGACATTTGTCACTCGGCCGAGTGAGCCGCGCTGCCTGTATCGTAAACTACGATTTTGAGGCTGCGCAGGGGCATTTTCGTCAGGATTTTTTGGCCGATTTTGGGGGGTATTTAACCCCAGTTTTTAACCTAGTTGAGAGAGCTTTTTCAAAACTTTTTGCAGCCTTTTTAGATTAATTTTTAGGAATTAGATTTAGCTTTTAGGGAGGAGAGAAAAGGGTTAATTGGTTGGAGGCTCTTTTGTTCTTCATTGGTTTGTCTCTCTCTCCCTCAAAAACTCCATTTTTATTGATATTTTGAATATTGCTATGAATTCTATTGATTTTGATTGTGAATTTCTATTGCATTTTATTATGAATAGTGAGTAGTTCTATCATCTTAGGGCGTAGGGATGAATCCTACGAACCCTATTTCTAATTTGTGATGAATTGGTGAACTTATTGCTAGAATTGATTAGGGTTAGTTTGGGATTGCTATAATACGAATAGCTAGGGATTAATACCGATTGGGATTTGCAAGAGATTGGATCCTAACTCGATAAGAAGCCCTAGAAATTTGAATTGGGTTGCAAATGAATTTCTCCGGAATCGGTTTGCAAGAGATTGGACCGAAACTAGGGTTTTCGATTGCAATTCTATACCAATACCCGTTTGCAAGAGATTGGACGGGTAGGAACTATCCCAACCTTGGTCGTAGCTCGAGTTTGCACGAGAGTGGGCTCGAGATATGATTGAACGATGATGTTGTTCTTCACGCTAGTTTGCATAGGTTAGGGTTTGCAAGAGATTGGACCCTACCCTAGGTTTGTTATAGACCGGCAATAGCGCGAGAGCGTGAGCTTGGTTCTACATTTAGTTGCAACTAGTTCACCCGAATTTCAAGTCTAGCAATTGTGAAACCTACGAATCGCAATGATGAGATACGGCAAGTAGAGGGGATTCCCTATCCCTAGGCGTCCTTATTAATTTGTTATTTCTTTCGTATAATTGAACGACTGTGACCGCATTACTGCGAACATTTCCCTACCATTCTTATAGCCAGGTTGACTGAAGAAGACACTGTTATTAGGCCTCCCTGTGTTCGATACCCGCTCGCCGCTACACCGTGCGCTTGCGGTAAGACTAGCGAGTCGTGTGCCCGGGACGTGTGTTCGGGCATCCGATCATCTCACGGTACACATGCCTCTTCGGACTAGATCACGTTTACAGGTGCCCGCCTCGAAGCGGAAGAGGACGAGCAAGCCTGGCTCCTCCTCCGCTAGAGCGGAGTCCCCGCCACCTAGCCCATCTCCACCCACACTTTCGCCTCCTACCGCACCCATTCCACCCCCATCGGCACAACCTGCCCTCGCTTTCGACATGATGGGGATCACTTTCAAAGATGAAGCACACTGTGCCAGAATTGAAAGAATCTCACCTCGTTCGATTGTCCCCTCTAGGTTTGCACACATTACATATTTTGAGCGCCTAGGGGTATTTGAGGGCCTACTCCAGTTGTATGAAAATGTGGGGTGGTATGATTTTTTGTCGGTGTCGGCAGACACATACGTCCGGCCGACACTCGAGGTCCTTAGTTCCATTCGTAGGACTCCTGGGGGTTTCTCATTTCGATTGATGGATCGCGAGTGTGAGATCACCCTCGATATGCTCTGAGCCTATTTTTAGTGGCCCCCTCCCGAGCCCTGACCAAGCTTATAGTCCCACGCACATCCCACCACCATCATTCGATACTCATGCCTTCTGGACACTCATCACGGGATCGCCCCTCGCCTTTGACCCTATCCGGGCCAAGTACTCTGCTATCGTCCACCCATACCTCTACATTGCTCAGCGCCTTATAGCGACCACTTTTCTAGCGAGGTATGAGCCTGGGACGATATCTACGCCTGAGCTTTACATGCTCTACGCGATGACTAAAGCGAGAGCCTTCGAGGTTGGTGGAGACGTCTTACTCCCTGCCGTTCAGATCGATGTAGCCAGTTGGTATCTAGATTTCATCATTATCTCTGTCGGCACCAGGACGCCTATCTGTTGCGGCGGTCTGATTGCTCTTCTTGCTCCCATGTGCAGAGTTGACCTCCCAGCTGGTTTGCTACGACCCCCAGGCCCCACTTCCCTTTCCATTGATGTCATGGCCTGCATGAGAATGTTGCGTCCTCATGGTCAGCACCATTGGGTTTGGCTACGCGGTCCATTTGGCACAGATTATATGGTGCTTTCGAGCCCCGTTCAGACCCACATTAGACCCACAGGATGGGTGTGGAGACCAGAGATGGACCTCCTCATCCCAGCTGCGTACGTGCTAGAGCCTGAGGGCACTCAGCAAGAGCCCCTTCTCCACCCTCTGGACCCCGAGATCCCCATCCCTCAGTCTGCACCTGATTTGACCGCTCCTATCGACACCTCTGTCCACACTTCTGTCAGTGTCGAAAGCACTAGCTGAGTCCACCACCACCACCTCTATGCCGCCGGCCATTGATCCCATCTCATATGTGAGTTTTGAGAGCGCCCCCACCACTATTCTTGAGAGAGGCGAGCCTTCCATTGTTTCAGCAACCAAGACCCTGTCCTCACCAGATTTCTCGACCGCTGGGGAGTCATTTTCAGTTGATCTCACGACCTCCCCAGTCGTCGACACTTCCGTCTCTGTTGTCGCTGTCTTCACCCAGAGTGTCGTGACGTCTGTCCCCATTTCTGTGTCAACGGCCTCTCTACCCTTCTCGCCCTCTGTCTCCGCTTCAGATTCTGTCGCTGCTCACACTTCTGAGAGCATTCCTGCGTCTCAGCCTCCCATAGAGGCTGCACATCTTTTATTGAGCACAGCACCACACCCTCACCTCGTAGCAGCACCACTTGTCTATGGTAGCCGTGCTCGGCAGCCCCGATCCCCACTTGTTCGACCCTCTGCCCCTCCTTCCCCCGACACCCTAGTTCAGCACCTGCGTGCTCTAGAGGGGGCTATCAGTGGGCTCAGAGGAGATTTCCGGGCTCTCTCCACTACCATTAGTTCTGTGCAGTCTCGTGTCGCTCTACTCCCTGGTATTCAGGCTAGCCTGAACCAGATTCTTGCGCGACTGTCACAGCCTCCACCTACCGCTATACGTCCCACTTCACTGCAGCCTCCACCCCCCACCACAGAACGGTGCTGGTGCTCCACCACCTGCTTAGGCTCACACTTGATGCCTCCCATATTTTTTGCCGCTGCTGTGATTGATATCATCTTTTCTACCGATTTTACGCACCTCCTCCCCACACATTTTGGTCATGTTTTGTTCATATTTGTCTATATCATCTTGGGAGAGAGGAGGTATTCTGGGACCGTTATATTGCACCATCTTGATCTCTGCATGCATCATTTGCATTTCCATCTCATTTTCTTTCATTTTCATACTTTATCATGCACCATCACACACCCCACCTATATCATATCTCTCCTTGTACCACACGTAGCACATTGAGGACACTGTGCAGTTTAGTTTGGGGGAGTGAGTGTCTCACGCACTTTTCATTTTCTTCGATTTATCTTCATTTTTCACCTTTCTTTATTTTCCACTTATTTCACCCACTTTTTCATGTTTTTTCCCATGCACCACGTTTTCTTTTTTTTGTGCTACATATGTATAGTAGTTCTTATTTTTCCTTTATCCTTATTTCTTTTATCCTTTTTTTCTAGAGAAGAATTTTCTGTGATGATGATGACGTGGAATTAGCTTACATCTATATGCATATTATCTTGTCATGCCATCGTTTTTATTTCAGATATCATATGCTATACTTTGACATGCATTCGAGATAGTAACCTGCACCTTTATTATATGAAAGTGAATGAAATTCTACCATTAGCTGAGTCTGATGATTTGTATTGCATACTTTTCATAGAAAACAAACTAAGCTTCATGCATTGATTACCCATATTTGGAGTACTGCTTTGTTGTCTACTATCACTTCTTTTTGCATGAAAATTGTACGCTTGACTTTCAGGTTGATTGAATGTATGCCATTTTGATATAACTGGATTAGTTTACTTTCTGAAATCATACTGAGTAGATTACATTGCCCTGCTGAAAGCTGTCATGCACATTCTAAAGAGTGAACTGAGTGTTGCATATTTTTCTTTCTCCACATATCTTGAACATCATTTCTATACTTAAAATCATTGGTGAATCCCCCTTTAGCAATTCTTATATTAGCATCTTCCCCCTGCTATAAAGTCCAAGCTCCAACACCCCAAAATTAAAAAGAAAAAAATACATGCATATCTCTCTATCTTTTGATTTAGAATTGTTATTGTGTACATGAGTTTCAAAAAAAGACAAAAAGAGAGAGAAAAAGGAAAAAAAAGAGAGAGAAACAAAAAGAAGTTCATACACGATCCCATTTCTTTCTTTCTTTCTTCCCTCTTTTATTTTTCTTGGAGCTTCAAAAATGGGGAAAAGTTGTATTGTTCTATTTGATGCCACCACGCCTATAGATAAGCTTGGGGGAGAGGATCCAATGATGTGTGAGAGAGTGACTACGTGTCTATGCATGACGACCAAAGCTAGGTAATTTTTTATACTAGGGAGATTACTAGGAGTACTATGAAGTCCACGAATTGAAATTTGGCATGCATTTCATGAATACAACTTCTTTCTATTCTTATTGCTCCATATTATGTGATACCTCTTATACTCCAAATAGAAAGCGATCAATTGAAAAGTGTGTGATCTATGATTATGTATATTACTTTAGATGCCTCAGATGATGCTAATTCCAGAATGATTTCATGTTTCATATCGTTTTGATATTCTTAGGTTTCTATATCGAATGCATTTATATATGATCATGATATCGAGATAAAAATCTTTGGCATGTTGTTATTCGTCGTATGCTATTTGAGTAAGCAGCTCCACCTGAGAAAATGATCTAGCACCTCCCTCTTCGTTTTCTTTTCTATCTTCTTTTTCCTTTTTCCTTATTTTTACCCGCCGGGTTCGCCTTTTTACTCATCTTCCTCGAGGATGAGTAAGAAGTAAGCTTCGGGGATTTTGATTGCTCCTTATTTTACACCTTTTTTCTGCATGTTTTCATGTCATTTTGATCGCACATATTGCGTTTTTCATGATTATTCGACGATATCGCGTTGCTTTTCACTATTTCTTGTTTTTGTCGTATTTCAGGAAATATGTAGCGATATGGAGCAAAAATGAGATCAAGGGACTTTCACGCGCACCGGAGCATCTCCCATGGCCTTATTGAAGAGCTAGCAGCGCTAGATGATGAGCGGAAGAGGAAGATGTTCGATAGAATCGATGAGGAAGCGAGGAGAAGAAGAAAGAGCCACAGAAGCATCCCACTCGGCCGAACAGAGAGTTCACTCGGCCGAGTGAAGGAACATGCTAGGCCGAGTGAAACGGATACAGGAGCTCGTTGAGTCAAAGTCCACTCAGACGAGTGAGAAATATCACTCGGTCGAGTGAAGAAGCCCACTCGTCTGAGTATGACTGGGGGTTTTCTCCCAAAAATCATCCGACTTACTGGAATTTGGAGAAGACCCACTCGGCCGAGCAAGAAAGCTCACTCGGTCGAGTGAAGAAGACCACTCGCCCGAGTGTGACAGCGTGACAGACCCCCGAAACCACCTATTTCTCTATTTTTCTTTGGGTTTGTCACTCGGCCGAGCGACATGTTCCACTCGGCCGAGTGGCGCAGTCCGACTGTGTCGCGAATTAGGGTTTTTGGCTGCGCCAGGGGCAAATTTGTCAGGATTTTCTGGACGATTTTGACTTACATTTAAGGCTAGTTTTATTCCTAGTTTTAAGATAGACTTGACCTTGATTTTGACAAGTATTCTTTTTGTAATTCTCAGCTTCAGATCAAAGACGCGCAATTTGGCTTGTTCTATCTATCTAAATTTCTTGTTTTTATGAATTGTTTTCTATCAATCATGAATTGCTCTATGATCTTATTCGTTATTTATGAGATTGCTATGATGAATTATGAGTAGTTTCGTTGTTCTAGGGCATGGGGATGAACCATATGGATCCGATCTTTGAGCAGAGTTCACCGAGGAGTTCACTTGGAGATTGAAGAAGGTGACCAAGAGAACCAAGAGCACGAGATCCACTGATGAAGACGGCGGACACATCGCAGCTTGCTAAAAGTTTAATAATTGTTGTATTTCTTTCAGATGTATTTTAATTTCGTTGTAACTGTTTGTAATGGCCATGTTGGGCCTTAATTCTTGTGTAAATGTAATCTAGAAGTTGAGTGTAATGATGGCATCATTTTGTTGTTCCGATTATTCGCAAGAAAGAACCTGACAAGTAGTCATATACAGAGGCTTATTGGGTTGGGGTTTCACCGCTCCAGCCCAAGCGGGGCCGCTCATGTCCTCGCTCCCAAGTATGATGGGAAGCGGGGCGTGACAGGTTTTATTTGTGGCCCATGCAAGTCTTGCTTCTGCGAAATACTAGGAACAATATAGATTTCATTATTAACTAGACTGTCTGGATAAATCTTGTACGCAAATGTTTACTTTGTTTGTTTGCAGCATGGCAAGAAGACGTAATACTCGACAAGGATCCGGAGCTGCAGGAAGCGGAGAGAACGACGAGCCAGTGGTGAACGGTAACGTTTGAACCCTGACCTATCATCGTAATTAGTGATTTATATCATGTGCTCATCCTTTCGTCGCTTATTAGACGTACCCTTCGCTTCTACCGTTACCATTTTCGTCTATCACATTTGTTATATTCTAGGTGTTGTTTCATTGTTTCGATCTTAGACCCTTTTCAATTCAGAAATTTCTTTTCCTCTATATGTCTCTTCCTTCCTTGATACCATGACCCTTCATCTATCAGGCTTTTCCTCGATCATACCTAGCTTACGAAATTCCGAGGACGGAATTTTCTTTATGGTGGGTAGGATGTAACGATCGGTTTTTATCATTACTATTTTCCGTATTTCTTCTGTATATTTATCCGTAACCTTTGTCAGATGTTTTGTCCCCGTACTCGTCACCACTCCTACTTTTCATACTTATTATTATCATGGTTATTTTAAACTAGTAGAATAAATCTTTCCTATAATTATTTTTGAAAACATCTTTTATAATTAGTTTAATTTTATTTTTCGAATTCAAAATTCAAAATTTAAAACCCTTTTTAAATACAAACTATTTTGAATTACTTTCCAAACTTAAATCCTAATAAAACCTATTAATTTCCTTTCAAAACGTTTCCATATATAAACCATTTATAATAATTGTTTTTAAATCCCTCTTCATAAAATCTGTTTTTAGTATTCATTTCAAAATTCAATTTGAATTTAAAACTTTTCAAATGTTTAACATACTTTCCATGTTAGAACCCATTAAACATATACTTAATTAGCCCTTATTTCCCCTAATAAAACTCATTTAATTCTAATCCTATTAATTATAATTTTAAATATATTCTAGTATGAATTCAATCCTATTTCCTAAAACTACCCTAGGCCGAACCCCACTCACGCACACAACATTAACACGCACACACAAACAAAGAAATCAAATAGAAAACTAAAACCTGAAGCCATCACCCATACCCACGTGATGTCCTTTGATCTAACCCTATTAATCTTATTATATAAACCTTGGTCTATCGCGGTTTTTCCCTGCAACACCCAGTTCCTAAACCCCCACACTTTTCTCATATAAACAACTCCCTAGGCTGTGTCTCCTACAGCATATATATAGAAACCCTAGGACTATAGGCAACCTCCCCTACCTCATATTGATAACCTAAGTTTTATTATTTCCCCTACCCTCACCAAAGCCAGCCGCCGCCTGCCTATTTCCCCACGCAAGCACCCGACGCCGGTGCCACCTCCATCCTCTACCCTTCGTTCTCCCCATCATTCGACAGCCCTACCGCCGGCCATCAACGTCTGCACCACCCCGACCTCTCGCCCCAGCTCTCTTCTCTCATCCGACACCGCCGCACCCTGCATATCCCCAGGCCACCCCCATCCGATCCCCCGCCGCTGCAAGCCTCCCTCTGGCGACACAGCACCCGCCACCCCCTACCTCTTCTTCTTCTCCTCTTCCCAAGCTGCGGATCCTCCCTCTCGCGTGCTCCACAAGCCCCAGGTCGACGTGCCGGCCTCCCCACGGCCTCCTCCCACTCGCGAGCCCCTCCAGCCTTCTTCTCACCCCCGCCTCAACCTCCGGCGTCCTCCCCTCTCCTCAGCTCCACTGCGAGCCACTTCCGAGCTCGTCGACCCACCAGAGCTACTGCCCCGAGCGCCCCTCCTTCTCCGGCCTCCGACGGGCCGAGCACCATCCCCTGCATGCGAGCGGATCACTCCGTGCCCAGGCACCCGAACCTCCGGTGCTCCGACCTTCAGCAACTCACACACAAGCCAGCCACACGCCATGCCCCTCAGCTCCGATGAGTTTGACTCGATCTCTGCCTCAAGCCACCGCTCGACCTCTTTCCTCCAACCCCCACGGATCCGACGAGCGCCTACGAAGACCTGCAAGGTTGTCAGCATCGCCCTACTCGCCTGCAACATCGACGTCGCCCTGTCCTCAGTCCGTGCACCCCCCCTCAGCCCCGAACAATGCCGACGAACACATACCGACCCACCGACAACCATCCCAGTCGTCGGCCTTCAGGCTGCACACGCACAGGTAAGTGTGCATACATGGGTTGTTATTTATATATTGTTAAGTGGAATGCATGTTGAGTACTTAGATACACATATAAGCTTATAACCTGTCAACTGATTCCTTATATTAGTTTAACCCAAAGCTACATGCTTAAGTAAGATTTAATAGATAATAGTATATGTGCCCAGTGTTATGCTAATCACTTGGTTTTAGTCCTAATATGGGTTACAGAAGTCAGCAAGTTAGTTTCAAAGGAAAGTTAGTACAAACTTTATTAATATATTAGTTAATGGATACATGTATGTTAGTCTTACCTTATAAATAATCAGTAGTGTATAATCTTATGGTTTTAGTTAATGGTTAAACAAAGTGAAGGTTCTAACTAAATAATTATTTAATGGTGGTCTTAATATTAACCCTTATACCTACATAGTTAGCAGCATGTGACCCTGGACATAAAAAAATAATAATATCTGTTAGTCTAAAACACAAAATTATTATTGTTAGGATAGGTTGTAGATGTGTACGTTCTCAGTTCATATGTTAGCTTAATATGATATGTACAGTTAATACATGTTGATTAAGATGGATTAGTTTGATATACATGAGGTAGATTTTAATGAGTTTTGATCTTCCTTGGCTTGATGTTACGAAACTGTGACGCAGATTAACCACGTCCCCCACCGTCTTGGCCTGGACAACCAGAACCGATCCGATCAGGCACGTATTTACCCGCAAGTATAATATTTCCTACCAATCTTCAAAGGCACAAGTTTTATCACCTGCATGTATTATTATCTACATGTTTAAAACGATAACAATGTTTTCTCAAAACGGGCACTTTCATTGACGTTACATTTTTCTTGTGACAACTTATCTTCGAACCACTTTTATAAATTGTGATGGTTGGCCTTCGGGCATGTTATGGACTTTTGTGCCCTTGGGGCAAATTACGGATTATTGGGCCTTCGGACAACTACGGACTAATGGGCCTTCGGGCAATACGGATATTGGGCCCACGGGGCATTTACGGAATGTTTGCCTTGCGGCAAACATTGAACTACGGATTGACTTATGAACACTTGGGTGGGGTAGTCTAGTGTAGTAGAGGCTGGAAAGCTGGATTACACTCTACTGGTGAACTTGACCGACACCTGGCCTGGTCGGTGAGTATAGAGTCACGGGTAGCTCCCGTTGACTTGGGTGTGATGCTGGTCACCTCCCCCTCAGACACTGGGCTTGTCACTAGATTGGAGATTGATTGAATGATTGATGCACCCTTCTCCTTACCTCTGTTGATGATACAGCGTAAACTGCTAAAATTATTGTTACGATCGACTATTGCTGTGCACACCACACTTGCTACACATATTGTTGTACACACTACACTTGTCACGACTATTGTTGTACACACTACACATATCACGACTATTGCTGTATACACTACACCTGCCATGCCAGTTACTTTACACACTACACCTTGTTGCGTTGCTACTTTGCACACTACACCACCCATGCTCACTGCTCTACACACTACACATGTTATGCTCACATGTTTCCATATGCTGCTATGTACTATCTTGTTGGCATCATAGTTGTAAATCATATTATAACCTTGCCGAGGGTCTTTTCCTACTAATGTTTTTAAATCTTGCCGAGCGACCCTCGCTGACGTATATTTCCTTGTCTGTGAAATATACGTTAGGTTTTGAGCAGAGTTCACCGAGGAGTTCACTTGGAGATTGAAGAAGGTGACCAAGAGAACCAAGAGCACGAGATCCACTGCTGAAGACGGCGGACACAACGCAGCTTGCTAAAAGTTTAATAATTGTTGTATTTCTTTCAGGTGTATTTTAATTTCGTTGTAACTGTTTGTAATGGCCATGTTGGGCCTTAATTCTTGTGTACATGTAATCTGGAAGTTGAGTGTAATGATGGCATCATTTTGTTGTTCCGATTGTTCGCAAGCAAGAACCTGACAAGTAGTCATACACAGAGGCTTATTGGGTTGGGGTTTCACCGCTCCAGCCCAAGCGGGCCCGCTCACGTCCTCGCTCCCAAGTATGATGGGAAGCGGGGCGTGACAGGTTTTATTGGTGGCCCATGCAGGTCTTGCATCTGCGAAATACTAGGAACAATATAGATGTCATTATTAACTAGACTGTCTGGATAAATCTTGTACATAAATGTTTACTTTGTTTGTTTGCAGCATGGCAAGAAGACGTAATACTCGACAAGGATCCGGAGCTGCAGGAAGCGGAGAGAACGACGAGCCAGTGGTGAACGGTAACGTTTGAACCCTGACCTATCATCGTAATTAGTGATTTATATCATGTGCTCATCCTTTCGTCGCTTCTTAGACGTACCCTTCGCTTCTACCGTTACCATTTTCGTCTATCACATTTGTTATATTCTAGGTGTTGTTTCATTGTTTCGATCTTAGACCCTTTTCAATTCAGAAATTTCTTTTCCTCTATATGTCTCTTCCTTCCTTGAAACCCTGACCCTTCATCTATCAGGCTTTTCCTCGATCATACCTAGCTTACGAAATTCCGAGGACGGAATTTTCTTTAAGGTGGGTAGGATGTAACGACCGATTTTTATCATTACAATTTTTCGTATTTCTTCCGTATATTTTTCCGTAACCTTTGTCAGATGTTTTGTCCCCGTACTCGTCACCACTCCTACTTTTCATACTTATTATTATCATGGTTATTTTAAACTAGTAGAATAAATCTTTCCTATAATTATTTTTGAAAACATCTTTTATAATTAGTTTAATTTTATTTTTCGAATTCAAAATTCAAAATTTAAATCCCTTTTTAAATACAAACTATTTTGAATTACTTTCCAAACTTAAATCCTAATAAAACCTATTAATTTCCTTTCAAAACGTTTCCTTATATAAACCATTTATGATAATTGTTTTTAAATCCCTCTTCATAAAATCTGTTTTTAGTATTCATTTCAAAATTCAATTTGAATTTAAAACTTTTCAAATGTTTAACATACTTTCCATGTTAGAACCCATTAAACATATACTTAATTAGCACTTATTTCCCCTAATAAAACTCATTTAATTCTAATCCTATTAATTATAATTTTAAATATCTTCTAGTATGAATTCAATCCTATTTCCTAAAACTACCCTAGGCTGAACCCCACTCACGCACACAACATTAACACACACACACACAAACAAAGAAATCAAATAGAAAACTAAAACCTGAAGCCATCACCCATACCCACGTGCTGTCCTTTGATCTAACCCTATTAATCTTATTATATAAACCTAGGTATATCGTTGTTTTTCCCTGCAACACCCAGTTCCTAAACCCCCACTCTTTTCTCATATAAACAACTCCCTAGGCTGTGTCTCCTACAGCATATATATAGAAACCCTAGGACTATAGGCAACCTCCCCTACCTCATTTTGATAACCTAAGTTTTATTATTTCCCCTATCCTCACCAAAGCCAGCCGCCGCCTGCCTATTTCCCCACGCAAGCACCCGACGTCGGCGCCACCTCCATCCTCTCCCCTTCGTTCTCCCCATCATTCGACAGCCCTACCGTCGGCCATCAACATCCGCACCACCCCGACCTCGCGCCCCAGCTCTCTTCTCTCATCCGACACCGCCGCACCCTGCATCTCCCCAGGCCACCCCCGTCCGATCCCCCGCCGCTGCAAGCCTCCCTCTGGTGACCCAGCACCCGCCACCCCTACCTCTTCTTCTTCTCCTCTTCCCAAGCTACGGATCCTCCCTCTCCCGTGCTCCACAAGCCCCAGGTCGACGTACCGGCCTCCCCGCAGCCTCCTCCCACTCGCGAGCCCCTCCAGCCTTCTTCTCACCCCCGCCTCAACCTCCGGCGTCCTCCCCTCTCCTCAACTCCGCTGCGAGCCACTTCCGAGCTCGTCGACCCACCAGAGCTACTGCCCCGAGCGCCCCTCCTTCTCCGGCCTCCGACGGGCCGAGCACCATCCCCTGCACGCGAGCAGACCACTCCGCGCCCAGGCACCCGAACCTCCAGTGCTCCGACCTTCGGCAACTCACCCACAAGCCAGCCACATGCCGTGCCCCTCAGCTCCGACGAGTTCGACTCGATCTCCGCCTCAAGCCACCGCTCGACCTCTTTCCTCCAACCCCCACAGATCCGACGAGCGCCTACGAAGACCTGCAAGGCTATCAGCATCGCCCTACTCGCCTGCAACATCGACGTCGCCATGTCCTCAGTCCGTGCACCCCCCTCAGCTCCGAACAACGTCGACGAGCACATACCGACCCACCGACAACCATCCCAGTCGTCGGCCTTCAGGCTGCACACGCACAGGTAAGTGTGCATACATGGGTTGTTATTTATATATTGTTAAGTGGAATGCATGTTGAGTATTTAGATACACATATAAGCTTATAACCTGTCAACTGATTCCTTACATTAGTTTAACCCAAAGCTACATGCTTAACTAAGATTTAATAGATAATAGTATATGTACCCAGTGTTATGCTAATCACTTGGTTTTAGTCCTAATATGGGTTACAGAAGTCAGCAAGTTAGTTTCAAAGGAAAGTTAGTACAAACTTTATTAATATATTAGTTAATGGATACATGTATGTTAGTCTTACCTTATAAATAATCAGTAGTGTATAATCTTATGGTTTTAGTTAATGGTTAAACAAAGTGAAGGTTCTAACTAAATAATTATTTAATGGTGGTCTTAATATTAACCCTTATACCTACATAGTTAGCAGCATGTGACCCTGGACATAAAAAAATAATAATATCTGTTAGTCTAAAACACAAAATTATTATTGTTAGGATAGGTTGTAGATGTGTACGTTCTCAGTTCATATGTTAGCTTAATATGATATGTACAGATAATACATGTTGATTAATATGGATTAGTTTGACATACATGAGGTAGATTTTAATGAGTTCTGATCTTCCTTGGCTTGATGTTACGAAACTGTGACGTAGATTAACCATGTCCCCCACCGTGTTGGCCTGGACACCCAGAACCGATACGATCAGGCAAGTATTACCCGCAAGTATAATATTTCCTACCAATCTTCAAAGGCACAAGTTTTATCACCAGCAAGTATTATTATCTACATGTTTAAAACGATAACAATGTTTTCTTAAACCGGGCACTTTCATTGCAGTTGCATTTTTCCTGTGACAACTTATCTTCGAACCACTTTTATAAATTGTGATGGTTGGCCTTCGGGCATGTTATGTACTTTTGTGCCTTGGGGCAAATTACGGATTATTGGGCCTTCGGGCAACTACGGACTAATGGGCCTTCGGGCAATACGGATATTGGGCCCGCGGGGCATTTACGGAATGTTTGCCTTGCGTCAAACATTGAACTACGGATTGACTTATGGAAACTTGGGTGGGGTAGTCTAGTGTAGTAGAGGCTGGAAAGCTGGATTACACTCTAGTGGTGAACTTGACCGACACCTGGCCGGGTCGGGGAGTATAAAGTCACGGGTAGCACCCGTTGACTTGGGTGTGATGCTGGTCACCTCCCCCTCAGACACTGGGCTTGTCACTAGATTGGAGATTGATTGAATGATTGATGCACCCTTCTCTTTACCTCTGTTGATGATACAGCGTAAACTGCTAAAATTATTGTTATGATCGACTATTGCTGTGCACACCACACTTGCTACACATATTGCTATACACACTACACTTGTCACGATTATTGTTGTACACACTACACCTATCACGACTATTGTTGTATACACTACACCTGCCATGCCAGTTACTTTACACACTACACCTTGTTGCGTTGCTACTTTGCACACTACACCACCCATGCTCACTGCTCTACACACTACACATGTTATGCTCACATGTTTCCATATGCTGCTATGTACTATCTTGTTGGCATCATAGTTGTAAATCATATTATAACCTTGCCGAGGGTCTTTTCCTACTAATGTTTTTAAATCTTGCCGAGCGACCCTCGCTGACGTATATTTCCTTGTCTGTGAAATATACGTTAGGTTTTGAGCAGAGTTCACCGAGGAGTTCACTTGGAAATTGAAGAAGGTGACCAAGAGAACCAAGAGCACGTGATCCACTGCTGAAGACGGCGGACACATCGCAGCTTGCTAAAAGTTTAATAATTGTTGTATTTCTTTCAGGTGTATTTAATTTCGTTGTAACTGTTTGTAATGGCCATGTTGGGCCTTAATTCTTGTGTACATGTAATCTGGAAGTTGAGTATAATGATGGCATCATTTTGTTGTTCCGATTGTTCGCAAGCAAGAACCTGACAAGTAGTCATACACAGACGCTTATTGGGTTGGGGTTTCACCGCTCCAGCCCAAGCGGGCCCGCTCACGTCCTCGCTCCCAAGTATGATGGGAAGCGGGGCGTGACAGGTTTTATTGATGGCCCATGCAGGTCTTGCTTCTGTGAAATACTAGGAACAACATAGATGTTATTATTAACTAGACTGTCTGGATAAATCTTGTACGCAAATGTTTACTTTGTTTGTTTGCAGCATGGCAAGAAGACGTAATACTCGACAAGGATCCGGAGCTGCAGGAAGCGGAGAGAACGACGAGCCAGTGGTGAACGGTAACGTTTGAACCCTGACCTATCATCGTAATTAGTGATTTATATCATGTGCTCATCCTTTCGTCGCTTCTTAGACGTACCCTTCGCTTCTACCATTACCATTTTCGTCTATCACATTTGTTATATTCTTGGTGTTGTTTCATTGTTTCGATCTTAGACCCTTTTCAATTCAGAAATTTCTTTTCCTCTATATGTCTCTTCCTTCCTTGATACCCTGACCCTTCATCTATCAGGCATTTCCTCGATCATACCTAGTTTACGAAATTCCGAGGACGGAATTTTCTTTAAGGTGGGTAGGATGTAACGACCGGTTTTTATCATTACTATTTTCCGTATTTCTTCCGTATATTTTTATGTATCTTTTGTCAGATGTTTTGTCCCCGTACTCGTCACCACTCCTACTTTTCATACTTATTATTATCATGGTTATTTTAAACTAGTAGAATAAATCTTTCCAATAATTATTTTTGAAAAAATCTTTTATAATTAGTTTAATTTTATTTTTCGAATTCAAAATTCAAAATTTAAATCCCTTTTTAAATACAAACTATTTTGAATTACTTTCCAAACTTAAATCCTAATAAAACCTATTAATTTCCTTTCAAAACGTTTCCTTATATAAACCATTTATGATAATTGTTTTTAAATCCCTCTTCATAAAATCTGTTTTTAGTATTCATTTCAAAATTCAATTTGAATTTAAAACTTTTCAAATGTTTAACATACTTTCCATGTTAGAACCAATTAAACATATACTTAATTAGCCCTTATTTCCCCTAATAAAACTCATTTAATTCTAATCCTATTAATTATAATTTTAAATATCTTCTAGTATGAATTCAATCCTATTTCCTAAAACTACCCTAGGCCGAACCCCACTCACGCACACAACATTAACACACACACACAAACAAAGAAATCAAATAGAAAACTAAAACCTGAAGCCATCACCCATACCCACGTGCTGTCCTTTGATCTAACCCTATTAATCTTTTTATATAAACCTAGGTCTATCGCTGTTTTTCCCTGCAACACCCAGTTCCTAAACCTCCACTCTTTTCTCATATAAACAACTCCCTAGGCTGTGTCTCCTACATCATATATATAGAAACCCTAGGACTATAGGCAACCTCCCCTACCTCATATTGATAACCTATGTTTTATTATTTCCCCTACCCTCACCAAAGCCAGCCGCCGCCTGACTATTTCCCCACGCAAGCACCCGACGCCGGCGCCACCTCCATCCTCTCCCCTTCGTTCTCCCCATCATTCGACAGCCCTATCACCGGCCATCAACGTCCGCACCACCCCGACCTCGCGCCCTAGCTCTCTTCTCTCATCCGATACCGCCGCACCCTGCATCTCCCCAGGCCACCCCCGTCCGATCCCCCGCCGCTGCAAGCCTCCCTCTGGCGACCCAGCACCCGCCACCCCCCTACATCTTCTTCTTCTCCTCTTCCCAAGCTGCGGATCCTCCCTCTCCCGTGCTCCACAAGCCCCAGGTCGACGTGCCGGCCTCCCCGCGGCCTCCTCCCACTCGCGAGCCCTTCCAGCCTTCTTCTCACCCCCGCCTCAACCTCCGGCGTCCTCCCCTCTCCTCAGCTCCGCTGCGAGCCACTTCCGAGCTCGTCGACCCACCAGAGCTACTGCCCCGAGCGCCCGCCCTTCTCCGGCCTCCGACGGGCCGAGCACCATCCCCTGCACGCGAGCGGACCACTCCGCGCCCAGGCACCCGAACCTCCGGTGCTCCGACCTTCAGCAACTCACCCACAAGCCAGCCACACGCCGTGCCCCTCAGCTCCGACGAGTTCGACTCAATCTCCGCCTCAAGCCACCGCTCGACCTCTTTCCTCCAACCCCCACGGATCCGACGAGCGCCTACGAAGACCCGCAAGGCTGTCAGCATCGCCCTACTCGCCTGCAACATCGATGTCGCCCTGTCCTCAGTCCGTGCACCCCCCTCAGCTCCGAACAACGCCGACGAGCACATACCGACCCACCGACAACCATCCCAGTCGTCGGCCTTCAGGCTGCACACGCACAGGTAAGTGTGCATACATGGGTTGTTATTTATATATTGTTAAGTGGAATGCATGTTGAGTATTTAGATACACATATAAGCTTATAACCTGTCAACTGATTCCTTATATTAGTTTAACCCAAAGCTACATGCTTAACTAAGATTTAATAGATAATAGTATATGTACCCAGTGTTATGCTAATCACTTGGTTTTAGTCCTAATATGGGTTACATAAGTAAGCAAGTTAGTTTCAAAGGAAAGTTAGTACAAACTTTATTAATATATTAGTTAATGGATACATGTATGTTAGTCTTACCTTATAAATAATCAGAAGTGTATAATCTTATGGTTTTAGTTAATGGTTAAACAAAGTGAAGGTTCTAACTAAATAATTATTTAATGGTGGTCTTAATATTAACCCTTATACCTACATAATTAGCAGCATGTGACCCTGGACATAAAAAAATAATAATATCTGTTAGTCTAAAACACAAAATTATTATTGTTAGGATAGGTTGTAGATGTGTACGTTCTCAGTTCATATGTTAGCTTAATATGATATGTACAGTTAATAAATGTTGATTAAGATGGATTAGTTTGACATACATGAGGTAGATTTTAATGAGTTTTGATCTTCCTTGGCTTGATGTTACGAAACTGTGACGCAGATTAACCACGTCCCCCACCGTGTTGGCCTGGACACCCAGAACCGATACGATCAGGCAAGTATTACCCGCAAGTATAATATTTCCTACCAATCTTCAAAGGCATAAGTTTTATCACCTGCAAGTATTATTATCTACATGTTTAAAACGATAACAATGTTTTCTTAAAACGGGCACTTTCATTGCCGTTGTATTTTTCCTGTGACAACTTATCTTCGCACCACTTTTATAAATTGTGATGGTTGGCCTTCGGGCATGTTATGGACTTTTGTGCCCTTGGGGCAAATTACGGATTATTGGGCCTTCGGGCAACTACGGACTAATGGGCCTTCGGGCAATACGGATATTGGGCCCGCGGGACATTTACGGAATGTTTGCCTTGCGGCAAACATTGAACTACAGATTGACTTATGGACACTTGGGTGGGGTAGTCTAGTGTAGTAGAGGCTGGAAAGCTGGATTACACTCTAGTGGTGAACTTGACCGACACCTGGCCGGGTCGGTGAGTATAGAGTCACGGGTAGCTCCCGTTGACTGGGTGTGATGCTGGTCACCTCCCCCTCAGACACTGGGCTTGTCACTAGTTAGGAGATTGATTGAATGATTGATGCACCCTTCTCTTTACCTCTGTTGATGATACAGCGTAAACTGCTAAAATTATTGTTACGATCGACTATTGCTGTGCACACCACACTTGCTACACATATTGCTGTACACACTACACTTGTCACGACTATTGTTGTACACACTACACCTATCACGACTATTGATGTATACACCACACCTGCCATGCCAGTTACTTTACACACTTCACCTTGTTGCGTTGCTACTTTGCACACTACACCACCCATGCTCACTGCTCTACACACTACACATGTTATGCTCACATGTTTCCATATGCTGCTATGTACTATCTTGTTGGCATCATAGTTGTAAATCATATTATAACCTTGCCGAGGGTCTTTTCCTACTAATGTTTTTAAATCTTGCCGAGCGACCCTCGCTGACGTATATTTCCTTGTCTGTGAAATATACGTTAGGTTTTGAGCAGAGTTCACCGAGGAGTTCACTTGGAGATTGAAGAAGGTGACCAAGAGAACCAAGAGCACGAGATCCACTGCTGAAGACGGCGGACACATCGCAGCTTGCTAAAAGTTTAATAATTGTTGCATTTCTTTCAGGTGTATTTTAATTTCGCTGTAACTGTTTGTAATGGCCATGTTGGGCCTTAATTCTTGTGTACATGTAAATTGGAAGTTGAGTGTAATGATGGCATCATTTTGTTGTTCCGATTGTTCGCAAGCAAGAACCTGACAAGTAGTCATACACAGAGGCTTATTGGGTTGGCGTTTCACCGCTCCAGCCCAAGCGGGCCCGCTCACGTACTCGCTCCCAAGTATGATGGGAAGCGGGGCGTGACAACTGGTGACCCCGGTCCTTCTTCCTCTGGGACGGTGCCCCGTCGCACAACGACCCCGTAGCTGCACCCTCAGCACCACCACCAGTACCTCTAGCATAGCATGTCCCTGCGATCGAGACGTATTGGATCATTTTAAGTGATGACACACACCACATCAAATTTGAGATGATCTCGCAGTGTCAGATCATACCCACTAGGTTTGTACATATAGATACATGATTCGTGGTAAATATTGCATATTTAACACCTCATTTAGCCCCATTTTGTGCAAATATGGTACTTATTTGGTCCATAGTACAATCGTATTTAGAATACCCTTAATTATTAGAGCAAACTCTCAGTCTATGCACAAAAGAACAATATAATGAGTATTTCTGCACTTTTTTGTATTTTTCGTGCGAAGATCTCGATCTCATGATTCCAATGACTATTTATTTGTTTTTTCTTAGATATGTGCAAATTTCTAAGCAGTTTTGAATGCAGAGTACTATTTAAGTGGAGAAATACGCACGAAATACGGTTGAAAATACGGAAATAAGGAAGTAAATATGTGCCCCTGTGTCAGACGATGCCACGTGGCAAGATCCCATGCATTCCCACTCAGATCGGATTGCATCAGGGATCTGGCGACGCAGTGAATATCTGAGCGTTCGATTACGATCGAACAGCTGATGCAACAGGCGGAGGATTCACAGCACGGGGTGACGTGGCTCCATTGTGGCCATCGGATGCAGATCCAATGGCCTCGATCGAAAGCAACGGTGAATTGGAAGCGGGAGACGTGGTCGTATCAAGACCGTTCAACTCGAATCCAACGGTGGCAAATAAACCTGAACGGAGTTCGGATCAACGACTCGAAGAGAGTGGATTCGGGTATGCAGATGTGGGCGCGGATCCCCAAATAGGTGACACGTGTCGAGCCCGTATTAAATCCCACATTGATGAACGGCCCAGGTTTGCTCCGGTTGAGGATTTGGATTTTTAAACGAATCGGATGCGGGTTTCGAACCCGATAAGCCCCAAAACCCGAAATGCCTTTTATATAAGCGTGTTTTAGGGGTTTTGGGGGTATTCTGGCATATTTGAGGCTCTAGGAGCTGTATTTGGCCGTGAAATTTGGAGGCCCATGAGACAGAGGCTAGGAGCAACTTCTGAAGGAGATTTGGGGCTAATTGGAGAGTTTTGATGATATAATTCCTAACTTTACTCTTGTATTTTGCATATTTAGCACGTATTTTGAGTATTTGAGCATGTATTTGTCTATGAATATGGTTTCTTTTCTCTCCAAGCGTGGCTAGTACCTATTTGTGTTGGTCTTGATGTAGTTGGGGCTTTGTATTCTCTGGTTTGATGTCATTACGCCCTATTTTGAATGTAAAATCGTGTATTTTATTAGTTTCTACTCGTATTATTTAAGTATATTCGTTGTTGATGTACTTGGATCAAATCTTATCTTTGCAGACTTATTCGTGGCATGATCCTTGCGGACATCTCCGTGACCCTTGCAGGCACATGAGCTTATGTTCTTTATGAATCTAATAATTTATTCGACACGTATGGCGATATGTTATGCTCTTTATTGCAATATTTTTTGACATTCTCATACCCTTGCGGGGTGAAACGTCGTGTTATTTAGGTTAAGCAATTAATTCTGATGTTTTAGATCTTGATTCATACACATACTATGAGGATTTCGAGAGGACGACGTACCGCGAGGATACGTCTATGTGTGCATACCTGGAGGGACCCGAGAGGGCGATGATCCGTGAGGCTCATCTATGAATCTTGATTGCAAAAGTTCTGAACCAATTGATTTACCAACACATCAATTAGAATTGATTACAAACCCCTAGTGAAATCACAACCAACACATCCTCTCCACTTTGGTACCCCAATATCGAATTCACTGTAACTATCGTAGGATTTTCTTTTATTATTTTAAACTCTTGATACCATATCTTTATACCTGATAGATGGTTGTTATTATCGTTTTGTACTCTTTGTAAACTGAAGTTTGTGGTTTTGGAGGTCAGTTGTCCCGTGGATATGGTACCTAGACTCAATATGATTATTACTTGTTCGATCTCCTACACTTGGGAGTCGCGCTCACACATTTTGAGACGAGTCAATACACTTGAGTGCCTAGGGGTATTTCAGGGCCTGCACCAGTTGTATGACAATGTGGGGTGGGGTGAATTTCTACCGGTGTCGATGGACACCTACATCCGCCCAACACTTGAGGTCTTGAGTTCTATTCGTATGACTCCTATGGGATATTCTTTTAGGCTTATGGACCAGGAGTGCAAGATCTCGCACGACAAGGCCCGAGGAAACTTTCATTGGCCCCCTGTCCCAGACCCAGACCGAGCTTTTGGTCCTACGTACCACACTTCGTCTGTCTTTTCAGCTGCTGCTTTTTGGGACACGATCACTGGCATGCACCACTTCGACCCTAGTAGGGTGAAGGCCTCTTCTATAGTCCACCTCTACCTGTGACTTGCATAGTGCCTTTTGGCGACCACCATTATTACCAAGCCAGAGGTTTGGACCATGTCCATGCTTTATCATTTCATGCTCTATGTGATTAATAGGGAGAGTGCCTTAAAGGGCACCGGGTACGTCTTGGTCCCCGCGATTTACATTGATATCTCTAGATGGTATTTTGACCGCATCTTTTCTTCGATCACTTCCACTAAGGTGATATGTTGTGGTGGTCTGATTACCCTACTAGCACCTATTTTTGACATCCAGCTTCCCGTCGGCCTGTGTCATGCTACGGGCCCTACCTCCTTATCTCTATATGTTTTGGCATGTATGCACATGATCCGTCCCCACGGACAGCGTCATTGCGTCTGTTTACATGGTCTCTTCTCTGCTGATTACATAGTTCTTCTGAATCTTGTTTGGACACATATTGGACCAGCAGGTCCGGAGTGGAGGTTTCCGATGGACCTCCTGATCCCACCTGTATATGTACTAGAGCCCGACGACGAGCAGCAGGAGCCCCCATGTCGAGCCCCTTGCCCCTGAGATCTCGATAACCCAGCCTACCTCTGATCCTATCCCCGAGCCCGGCACATCTGTCTCTACTTCTGCTCTTACCAAGAGATCCACTTATGCCGTTGTTTCTGATTCCATCGCCATCACACCTCTGAGAGTTGACCCGATTTCTTATATGAGCTTTGAGAGTGCTGTCCCCACCACTTTTGAGAGAGGTGACCCTCCTTCTGCTGCGACCATAGAGACCCTCTATAGACCTGATTTTTTTGACTCCTGGAGCGTCACCATCTCCTGATTTCATGACCGCCCCACCTGTCGATGCTTCAGTCTCTGCCGCCACCATCTGTACCGAGAGTGTCGTGGTGTCTGTTACCGTAGTTGTTGCCACGACCTCTCTGCCAGCCATGCCCTCTATTGATATTTCGACCTCCTCCTCCATTGCACATATTTCTGAGAGCATTCCTACGTCTCAGCATCCCCTAGAGGCTGAGCATCTTGTTGTGAGCTCTGCTCCTTGCACACACCTGATAGTGGCCCCACTAGTATTTGGAGGTCGTGTGAGACCCCCTATTCATACACCTCCACGTCCCTCTGCCAATGCTTCTAACGACAGAGAGCAGTGCCTCATCATTGTCGAGTCAGCAGTGAGTGGACTTAGAGTTGACCTTAGGGCTCTCACGACGGCCGTCACTACTCAGCAGACCTGTATTGCCATGATTCTGGTATTCAGCTCACGCTGAACCAGATTCTCCACCACCTGCAGCAGCAGTAGCATACTGCCCCTAAGCAGCCAGTACCTCTGCCAACACTGCCCCCAGAGCAGGGAGCTGATGGCGATGCATCAGCCTTGGCACAACTTCTTGATGCCTGTCATATTTTTTCCTCACCTTACCCCACTATTTTGTTTGCCCATCTGTCTTCACCTTTTTGCAGGGCACTGTATATATTTCAGCTTAGGGGAGAGTATGTATTTTTGGGCCACTATCTTGCATCCATCCATACATCATTTTGCATGCTCGCTTACCATAAATTCCTTGCATATACCATCATGTCATATTTTATTTTCCTTATTTTCCTTCATTTCGCATCATATTGCACACACACACACCCACCCTTATCTTATATGTCCTTGTGCCACACTTCGCACATTGAGGACAATGTGATGTTTAGCTTGGGGGAGTGAGTGTGCCCACACACCTTTTTTCTATTTTCCTTGTTTTTATCTTTATTTTTCTGATTTTCTTCATTTTCCACTTATTTTAACGCACTTTTTCATTATTTCCTATGCATCACATTTTCTTCATGTTTTTGGAGTGCTTGCATGTGTATAGTTAGATTTTGTTTTATCTTTATTTCTTTTACTTTCTTTGCTGAAGATGAATTCTCTATTATGAATATAGCTTGGATTTTGCTTAACTCTTACGCACGTATCTCTTGCCATGCTATTGCTTTTTATTTATGATATCATCTGCGATATATTTGTTATGCATTTTAGAAAAAGAACTTCAAACGTGTTTATTATTTGTCCATGAATGAGTTTGAGCGTTGAGTCATCAGGGAATTACATTATTGTATACTTTTAATAGAAAATGCACCAAGATTCATGCTTTTATTGCCTATTACTTGGAGTACTGCTCTACATCTTAATATCACTTCTTATTGCATGAAATGTGTATTGAACTTCCAGGTTGAATGAATTGATTGCCGATTGATATAAATAGATTAGTTTACGTTTAGAAATCAAACTGAGTAGATGACATTACCATGCTGAAGTTGATGTGCACATACAAAAGAGTGAATCGAGTGTTATCATATATTATTTCTCCACATATCTTGAAAGTATTTCTATACATATAATCATTGATGAATCTCCCCTTAAGTGAATCTTATTATTGCATATTCCCCATGCTAAAAAGAAATAAACTCCATTATCCCAAAAAAACACAAAAGAAAAGAAAAATTTATATCTTTGCATCTTTCTTTGGATTGTTCTTGTGTTTATAAAAAAGAGGAGAAAAGAAAAGAAAACGAAAACGAAAACGAAAATTTCATTGTATATACACAATCCCCTTCTTTACTTCTTTCTTGTTTTCCTTTTTATGTATGGAGCTACAAAAAATATATGAAATAGTTCATATTTGATGCTACACGCTTATAGATAAGCTTGGGAGAGGAGATACAATGGTGTGTGTATGCGTGAGTGCCTACTTATATGTGCATAACGACCTAAGCTAAGTAATTTCTGATACTTAGGGAGATGACTTAGAGTATAACGACATCTATGAATTGAAAAATTGGCATGAAATTCATGAAAATCACCTCTTTCCATTCTTATTAATTTGAATTGCATGATATCTCTTATACTCCAAGTAGAAGCAGTCAATTGAAAAGTGTGTTCTCTATGATTATGTATATCGTTTTTCTATGCCTTAGACAATGTTTGATTCTAAAATTATTTCTTTTTTCATATGACTCACGTTATTCTTAGTTTTTCTATCAAGTGCACCTATATGTGATGATATCGAAATAGAAGATTTAATGATGTTTCTTATTCATTGCTCGTGCTATTTGAGTAAGCAAACCCAAGTTCTGAGATCTAGCACTTCCCTTCTTCATATTCTTTTTTATATTTGATTTTTCTTTATTGTATATCGCCAAGTTCACCTTTTACTTATCTTCCTCGAGGATGAGTAACAGGTAAGCATGGGGGATTTTGATAGGCTCATATTTTACACTTTATTTTTGCATTTTTCCATCCCATGATGATTGCTCATATCGCAATTTTAATGAGTACACGACATTTTCACGATATATTGAATTATTGCTTTGTTTCGTCTGATTTCAGATAATATAGAGCAATCGGGAGCAATTTAGAGCCACAAATGCCTACCCGCCTTCCGGAGCATCATTAACGATGATATCAAAAAGGTAACAGTACTGGAGGATGAGTAGAAGAAGAAGGAAGGAGAAATAAACAACGAGGAAGCGAGAAAAGAGAAAGAAGAGTACAAAATCAGGCTACTCGACCGAGTGAAGCAGGCTACTCGACCGAATGAAGCAGCCCACTCGACCGAGTGAAGTTGACACGCCCAATCTAGCCCAAAGAAGAGCCAGAATGTACTCGGCCGAGTGGGAATTTCCACTCGACCGAGTGAGAAGACCACTCGACCGAGTGGAGATAAAAATTGTCAAGAAATCCTTCGATGCTTCTCTATTTTTAGGGAAGATCTGCAGCAGGTCCTACTTGACCGAGTATGAATCTCACTCGACCAAGTAAGAAGACTGCTCGGTCAAGTGGTCTGAACTTCCAGAATGCTGAAAAAGCCCAATTCCTATAGATTTCTCACTCGACCAAGTGAGCACTTCACTCGGCCGAGTGCGCGGTCGGGCATATTCCCAAATCTAGGGTTTGCAGCTATTCAGGGGAAAATCTGTCAGGATTTTCTGAATATATTGGGCAGCTATAAATACCCAGTTTTGACAAGGAGAGACTATTTAGAATAATTTTCTTTGTTTTCATTCTAGTTCTAGTTTTCTTTCGGCGAAAGGATTGGAGAGAAGGATCTAAACTCTTGCAAGTTGATATTTTTATGCTATATTTCTCTCTAAATCTGAGTTTTCTGATGAATTCTATTGCATATCTTATTTCTAACACGATTTTTATGATGAACTGTGAGTAGTCTCTTTGCTATAGGGCAAATGGATGAAACCTATGGATTTAAATTATGATTTGTGAGATCTATTAAATTGCTATGTCACTAAGCTTGTTAAGGGTTAGATTGTGATCAATTTACTACGGAAAGCTAGGGATTTCCATTGGATCTTGAGAGCTCGATGGATGATCTTGATCTAAGGACAACCCTAGATATTCGATTTAGATCTATAATCGAGATTTCCTAGAGTTGGTGCGCGAGAGTGACCAAAGCTAGCTATAATTATATTCATTTGTACGACTGTAAAATGGATACGAACCATCACGATCTAGATTCGAACTCAAGTTGCGCAAGTTCGAGCTTGAGTTGGAATTGAATATTATTGTTGATATTAATACTAGTGATTTGAACTAGGCTTGCACGAGAGCAAGCCTATAGTTTAGATTACTATAGACTTGCGTAGCACAAGAGCGTGCATTGGTTCACAATTTAGTTGCGACAAGTTCACCCTAAATCAAGTATAGTTGTGTAGAAATTCGTGTTTCACATTGATTGTTTGAAATCTTTAGTGGGGATTCCCAAGCCTTAAGCATTCTTATAAATGAATTTACAAAACTTTGAATGATTGTGACACCAATATTTCATCGCCACCAATTCACAATAGCTTAGTAATCTATATAGATGCCAATAGTTCATCCCCGTGATTCGATACCCGCTTACCACTTAACCATGTGCTTGTGGTAAAACTACATTGTTTTTGGAGTTACTATCCGAGACGACCACTGATTCAGGACAGACATCTTTGGAGATTCGTCGAACAGGGAAGACCAGTCCACAATGGAGGAGCGACCACAGTAACAATTCAGCCGATCTACGGCACTGATCAAGTGGCCCACCATAGGCCTGAACCGATCATGTGTGTGGATGTAATTTGCGGTGGGCCGGCCAAGGGTTGTACATCAACATCGGCGAGGAGGGCTTATACCCGACATGTTATGACGGTGGGTGCCGACACAGGTCAAAGTGAAGAAGAGTGGCTCGCCCCCCATCTCCTTCTCTGATGACGACCTGAAGGGGGTCGAGCTACTACTTGAAGACGCCATCGTCATCGTAGCTCTCATAGGGCCAACTACTGTAAGCAAACTCCTAGTCGACACAGGCAGCTCATGCGATATCCGGTTCTTGTCCACGATCCAAAAGAAGGGACTGAACGAGGAGGAGCGAAAGCCATGCTTGGGCCCGATCGTCAGCTTCACTGGCCATTCGGTGCCTATTATTGGAGTGATCACACTACCCGTCACCCTGTAGGAGAGTCTGAAGGTTGTCACTCGAATGATGGAGTTCGTCATTGTCGACGTCGCCTCAGTATACAACGGCATCATCGGGTGGCCTTACAAGACCACCATTGAAGCTCTCCCCTCGCTGCTACATCAAATGGTGAAATTCTAGACTCTACACGGGGTGGAGCAGGTGAAGGGATGCCAGAAGCTCTCACAAAGCTGCTACGTTGGCTCCACCAAACACAAGAAGTCCGAGCAATCCCTATTGATCGACCTCCTCAATGGTTGGGAGGACTTTGCTCATCAATGACCAGCTTCGGTGGAGGACGTAGAGGAGGTGCCAGTGGCAGAGGAAGCAGACAAAACTGTGTTTATTGGCACGAAGCTGCCCACAGATCTGAAGGCGGGGCTAGTCAACCTCCTTAGGGTGAATGCGGATATTTTTTCATGGCCGCCCTTGGACATGCCTGGAGTCAAGCCTGTAGTGATTGCCCATGAGCTACACGTCAACCCGAAAGCTCGCCCAGTCCGGTAAAAGAAGCAGAGCGTGTGGGGGAGAGAAGATGCGAGTAGCAGATGAGGAGGTGGAGCCGCTCCTTGAGGTTGGGTTCATAAGAGAAGTGAGCTATCCTGAATGGCTTGCTAATATGATGATGGTGAAAAAGCCATGCAGAAAATGGCAAATGTCCGTGGACTTCACCGACCTCAATAAGGCATGCCCAAAAGATGGCTTCCCGCTGTCGAGGATCGACCACCTGGTGGACAACACCTCTGTGTACGAGCTGCTGACCTTCATAGATGCCTTCTTCGCCTACAATCAAATCCAGATGGCGAGCCACGACGAGGAGAAGACGTCGTTCATCACCGATCGAGGGATGTTCAGCTACACAAAGATGCCATTCAGACTCAAGAACGTGGGAGAAACCTATCAAAGAATGGTAAACAAAATCTTTCACCCCCAAGTTGGCAGGAATCTTGAAGTCTACATCGACGACATGCTGGTCAAGTCAACGAAGGCCGAGGATCATCTCGTCAAACTTGAGGAGACCTTCCAAAAAGTGTGCCGCTATAACTTGCAGCTCAACCCAGCGAAGTGCATATTCGGCGTCCAGTCTGGGAAGTTCCTCGGCTTCATGATCACCAAGCGAGGAATCGAGGCCAACATGTTGGATCTACTGGCACACAAAATACACTAGGGGGGTGAATAGTGTAAATCGTGAAGATATTGCAAAATTAAAAGTTAATAAAAAATTGCAATAATAGTGCGGAAATAAAAGAACACAATCCAGAATATTCCAAACGCAAACCCAGAGATTTTTATCCTGTTCGGATCCTAGTGATCCTACGTCCAGTCTTCTACCACGTAGAGATTTGAATCCACTAAAAATACTTGCTCCCCGAAAGTAATCAACATACAAAGATGCCAACACTCCCCGTGTTACAAATTTGTACAATCTCTTCAATAAGAGATTCACCAAATAAAGTAAAGAAAGAGTATGAAACAATATCGCCTATAGCATTGATAATTGATGGAATTATTACGCAAGGTTGGTGATGAATTCTCCAAGGTTCTTGATATGAAATATGGTAGAACACTCTTGGAAAATGGACTTCCTAAAGTGGGAAATGTTTTGCAGAGGTTCCCCTATGGAAATCTGAAAATCTCAAACTTTCTAGAGAGAGAAAGTAAACTTAAGAAAAGAGATAGAAAGTGAATTTTCTTGTGTTTTTAGGCAGGGGTCTGGGGTCTATTTATAGTCCAAAAAGGTAGTTTTTAAATGTTTGACAACTGCTTAAATTTTCAAAAAATTCTGGGAAGTTTTTCACATTAGTCGACTAATAGAAGAGACTGGTCGACTAATAGAAGAGACTGGTCGACTAACTAGAACTGTTGACTAGGATTCTGGCTGTTGAGGTGTCCTTTCAGAAAGTAACTTTCGAAAATGGAAAATAACTTCTGTAAATGGATATAAAATGACAAGAACTAGTCGTTTATGGCAGTTCAAACTTCCAGAAATAAAATGTATTATTTAAATAATAAATCATTAAAATAACTGATTTGAAAATAGACTGGTAGACTAACAAAGTTTGTCAGTCGACTAGAATTTCGAAAGTTAGGAAATTTGAGGAAAATGATCCTAGAGACTCTAAATAGGTCTGACGAAGTTTTATGACAGAAATATTTTAATATTGAAATTAGTCGACTAGCACTAGGGGTTGGTCGACTAATTGGATTTTTGACGTAATATTTTGAAGATGAATCATAAACGACTAAGAGAGATTATCATCAAGACTTTTACATTCTAACTAAATACAAGCGAAAAAAATAAAGATTACATCTCATTTACAAGATACAAATATCATTGATAAGCTTCGTCTTATAGCGGATGCTTATTGTAACTTGTATACTTGATGATTGTCTTAGTTGATTGTGCTATAACATCTGCATAGATAAGTTAGTGAAAAGATAATATGTTTGTATCATCAAAACCATATGAGTAGTTGTGAGTTTCCAATATTCTCCCCCTTTTTGATGATTTTACAAACATTGAATATAATATTATAAACCGATGTTATTGCAAAAAGAAAAATGTTAGTACTCAAAAATGTTATTACTCAAAAATGTTATTGCTCCCCCTTAATATATGGCTTATAAAAAATATATGAAACTTTCGATTTGTATAGCATAAATGAAAACTTTAGTAATGAAAGTACATGATGTTAACATGAAATGTGAAAATTAGAAATACATAATGTTAGTGCACCATGTATATTTTCTATGTAGCATATCTCCCCCTGAGAATTATATCTCTACCTGAATATTAGCATAATGATTATATTAATTCTCTCCATGGTAAATTATCAAAAATGGGGTAAATATGCCAATTTAGTATATTAGTCGACTAATAGTATATGATGGTCGACTAATTGCAGAAAAATTTAGATAGCAGAAAAACAGAGGAGACAAATTGAAATGGTGGAGACATGTTTGGAGGCAAATGAAATGCATTAATAGAGAATAATAATAGTACATAATAAGATGCTTACAAACCATATGGAAAGATACAATTTAAAGCAAACATAAAACAACATAAAGCAAACATGATGACTACCAAAACAAACAAATAACAAAGACCGCTAGTCGACCAACTGATCTTCCCGGTCGACCACAAAATGAAATTTCTGGAGCCTAATATGGTGGAGGAGGCCTAGGAGTGCGGTGTGATGTGGATGGAGAGTAAGGAGCCCATTGTTCTAAAAGGGTCAGAATTTGTGCTTGAGTGCCTTGCATATTGGTAAAGTCCATATTTATGTCATGCAGAATTTGTGAAAGACTAGTCTCAAAACCACTTAAATGTGCTCGGACTGCCGTGAAACCGACATTCATATCATCTTGAAGATGATCAATTTTTCTTGGAGGGAGGACCAAGATGGTTGAGAGTGAACAAGAGGAGTCATGGTAATCTTGCGACGACGAGGCATTGATTTAATCGGTTGCTCTTTTTCAATATGTGGAAGTGGTTGAAGTTCCATGTGAATCAATAAGGAATGATCAAAGCATAGTGGATTATAAATGGCCACTTCATCTTTAAGAGGAATTTCAAAATGTTGAAGAATACGAGTGATCGTGCAAGGTAGAAGATGTTGTTTGAAACGGGTTTTACTAAGGCTAACATGAGAGATACGGAAAAATTCACTTTTGTCATGCATGATGGCATAGAGAATGCGGAGGCGAGTTTCATCGATGTAATGTAAAGAACCAACCTTTGGAAGAAGGTTGTAAATTATGATCTTTAGGAGAAGGCGAGGAGTTGGATGTAAGTTCATGACAAGCATACCGGAAGGTTGAAAATTAGGACTAAGTAAATCAAGAGTGGGTCGATGATTCATTGGAAATCCGAGATCTTGATCATTTGATCTAGGGAAGACAAGGCATTCGACAAAGTGCCAAAGGTGAGATGCATATCTATACCTTGAACTTTTGTGTCAAAATCGATGTTTCCGCCATCTTGATAAACAACCATATTAGAGTAAAATTGTTTCACAAGGAGAGGATAATATGGAATATATTCACACCAAATGTGGAAGAGAGAGATATTATGGAGAAGATGGTGGAGATTGAAATTTTGGATTGTATGATCACTAAAATCAATTGTATGTTCGGGATAGAATGGAGTGAATTCCATGGTGGCATATTTGGTGTGTGCGTCTTCGGCCAGAGTGAATCGACGAGATGAACGGGGATTCGAAAAGGGAAACATGAAAGATGGATGAAGTGCTCTGATAGAGAATTTTTGAGACTCTCTCTGAAAATAGATGATTTTGACTATATTATGGCTTGGGTTTTCTCATGGTGAAGGAGAAAGACCTATGATGTTTAAATATAAAATTTTGAGTAGGAAATTCGAATTTTGAATCAAAAACCTAATTAAAAACTTCCTAATAACTTCTAAGATGTTTGGGGAACTTCTGCAATGTTTTTGAGAAGGAAATCTAGCAAGAAATTGCACAAAACAATGTTCAGAAACTGCTGTTCTACAGATGTCTACAGCGATTAGTCAACAAGGCTTCAGCATTGGTCGACTAGTCGAGTGTTATTTTTGAGCGGTTTAGGAAGAAGTTGAAATTTGGGAACTTCTGCAATGTTATTGAGAGAGAAATCTAGCAAGAAATCGCACAAAACAATGTTCAGAAACTGATGTTGTTCGGATGTCTACAGTGATTAGTCGACAAGGCTTCAGCATTGGTCGACTAGTCGGGTGTTATTTTTGAGCGGTTTAGGAAGAATTTGAAAGTTGGGAACTTTTGCAATGTTTTTGAGAGGGAAATCTAGCAACAAATGGCACAAAACAATGTTCAGAAACTGCTGTTCTTCGGATGTCTGCCGTGATTAGTCGACCAGGCTTCAGCATAGGTCGACTAGTCGGGTGTTATTTTTGAGCGGTTTAGGAAGAAGTTGAAATTTCAAAATTTATTAATAATATTAATTTCGGTCAAGGTAAAGGACTGATGGGTTAAAGTCTGGGGAATGAACAAAGTTTAAAAGTTGTTGACCATAAAGTAAGTACCATTGTACTTAGTATGTAAGAGTGTGTAAGTGAGAGGTCAAGGCCTTTGTACTTTGTACTTTGTAAAGTACTTTTTAGAGGGAAATGTAACATTCAAAAATTTGAATGAGGGAATTTGGTTTTGACCGAATAAAAATATATAAATAATTTTATGAAAAATAAATATTTATATTGATACAGTAAATAATTCTGGAGGATTAGTCGACGAGTATCAAGGATTGGTCGAATAATAGAAATATGAATTAAATAAGAAAAAATCATAAAATAATCATAAAATAATACTAACATAATATATAACTATAATAAATGATTAAAATGTCGATTCACTAATAATGTCGAGTGCTCTTCTAAGTTTTAGAAAAGTTTCTTCCTAAAGGGGCTTAGTGAGGATATCAGCTATTTGATTCTTAGTATCTATATACTTAAGAATAATGTCACCTTTTTGGACATGATCATCCAAGAAGTGATGTCGTATATCTATGTGTTTAATACGTGCATGATGTATCGGATTTTTGGATAAATTTATAGCACTAGTGTTGTCACACATAATAGGACATGTGTTGCATTTAATGCCATAATCTAGTATTGTGTGTTTCATCCATAAAATCTGTACACATGCTACACCAACGACAATGTATTCTGCTTCAGTAGTAGATAAAGAAACAGAGTTTTGTTTTTTGTCACGGCCCGCTTCCCTAAAATGGAGGCGAGACGTGAAAAGGTCCGCACGGGAGTGGAGCGGCAAAGCCCCAGACCCGATAAGCGTCAATTTAGTATAAGCAGGTCCCTGTAATTGCAAACGAAACAACAACAACAATAATAATATGAGACGGATATAAAATACCAATCCCACAGTTGTCCACAAAGTATTCAACATCACAGAAAAGCCTCCAGGCTAAAAGAAAGAGTCTAAGGGCCCAGAACAAGGCCAAACAAAAGCAACGACATAACAGAGTAAAGGTGCTACGCACCGACAACAAAACAACTGTCTAACAAAAGTAAAACACCACAAAGACACTAGGACTGGTCCCCAGTGTCCACGTACTCCCCGTCCAACACGGGCGCAAGCTCGGCGTCCGCAAACACCTCACCCTCAGCAAGCAACTCAGGCTCAAGGTCTAACATGCGTCACCCAAAAGAGAAAGGGGCACATGTCAGCAAGTCTAAAAAGACTTGGGCAAGGAAACTGAAAGTGACTAACAACCTATCATTTAAATGTTAAACAATGGCATGGCAGTTGAATATGATGCAACAGTTTAAAAGAGCGACAAGTATGCACGATGTAGCAAAAGCTACAAATTCACTAACCACTTATCACTTATCACTTATCACTTAACACTTATCACTTATCACTTATCACTTAACACTTATCACTTAACACTTATCACTTAGTGCATAGAGGGTCCACTTGCTGGCCAGCTCGTGGCTCAGTCCGTTTATCTCTATCACTATCAATCACTTAAACACTGGAGATTTCGCCTGCTGGCCGGAGTGGCGGATCAAGCCACTCGTGCTCAGGTGGCCGCTTATCTCTTACCCCACCCACATGTGTCGAGCGTTGTGGTTAGCAACTCATTATGCTCGCTTCTGGTCACGAGCCAGGAAAAGAAGTGTGTGTTTGGCATAGGGGTACACCTAGCCGGTATCCTAGCGTTGGGGTTAGCAACTACAGGGCTCGCTTCTGGAACACGAGCCAGGAAACATAGTATTGTAGCGTGTGCTACGCAGCCACGATAAATAATCACTATGCAATACCGTGAGCAGATAATTGCGTACCGTTAATGGAATTTAAACGTGACAGGCAAAATGCAATGACATGAACATATTCGCGTACCGTTAATTTAAAGTAAACGTGACATATGAGCATGATGGGGGTGACGGACCAAGCTTCGTTGTCAAGCTAGGTCAATGGCCTCTAAACGGCTATCCTTTCACCGTTTAGTCTCTTTTACGCTAAAGCATGGTAAATGGCCTAAGACATGGCCCAAATCAAGAGATGCAAGTTTCACTTGCCTATCACCGGGGATGACGGTTACGAAAGTTCGTTTCCGCGGATGCTAGCCTACGGGGAATCGCTGTTATGGGGAACAGTCATCAAAACACAAGTATTTTATTAGGGTTTCATAAAAATTACAATAGGATATGAAAACAATGGTAGATCGATTTCTTACCGAGAGGATGCGGAAGAAACACTCCGGGGAACCCTAGGATCAGATCTGGAAAAGATTGGGGAAGTTTGGGGAAACTAGGGTTTTGGGGGATTTGGGGATTTTTGATGGATTTGGTGAGATCTTTGGGGAAGATGAGAGGTAGATAGGGTGAATGGATGGTTTGGATGATGGATTTGGGGCTTGGAATGAAGGATTGAAGCTTGGAGGAAGATGGGGGCTCAAGGGGGAAGATTTTAGGGTTTTGGGTCGTGTTGAGGAAGAAGAAAACGTTTGGGTTGGGTTTAAATAGGTTGGGCTGGCGGCTGCCCAGAAATTAGGGTTTTAACACAGATTAGTCGGTCAAAGAACAACCACTGACCGACTAGTTTGGGAACTAGTCGGTCGGTCGACCAACACAGACCGACTAAAGTGTAAACAGTAACTCCTGAACGAAAATAGGATTTAGAGTTAGTCGGTCCATGAACAAATACTGACCGACTAGTTTAGCATCTAGTCGGTCGATGAACGTTCTTAGACCGACTAAGAGTAAACAGTAACTCAACTAAAATTAAGATGATGAGTTAGTCGGTTCAAGAAGCATTGCCGACCGACTAGTTTGCAACCTAGTCGGTCAACCAACGTTCTTAGACCGACTAACGATAAACAGTAACTCCTGAATAATTTAGAAAGCTAACTAGTCGGTCCAAGAAGGATTGCCGACCGACTGGATCGTCATCTAGTCGGTCGGTGCCCCTTCTTATACCGGCTAATGAGCACAAAAAGTTCCGATACGGAGCGCGGGGCCCCGGGATCGATTCCTAAGACTCCTAGGCTTGATCTAATAGTTAGATATGACCGTTATGAAGTCCGTCACGAGTGACATACTTCGAAATCGACGATCCTAAGGAAGACACGAGATAATACAACGAATCGATCGAAAATGAAAGCTACGGAGACGAAAACCACACATGAGGAGAAAATCCACCAAAATATATATTATATTATATTAAATCCAGATACATGAAAAGCAGTCGTTACATCCTCCCCAACTTAAGAAAAATTCCGTCCTCGGAATTTCCGAATACTCACGAGTCCGGAAACAAAAGTGGGAAACGCTCTCGCATCTCATCCACATTCTCCCAAGTGGACTCTCCAGGTGAGCCGTGTCGTCACATCACCCTCATAAGATTGACAATCTTGTTCCGAAGCGATTTCTGACGCCTGTCCAGAATCTGCACTGGATGCTGGTCATACGTCATATCGGGGCGAACGGTAATCTCCGAAAAATCCACCGCATGAGATGGATCGCTAATGTATCGACGAAGCTGCGACACATGGAAAACATCGTGAACTCCTTCCAAAGACGGCGGCAAGGCTAAGCGATAAGCTACCTCGCCAACCCTCTCCAAAACGTCAAACGGTCCAATGTATCGCGGGCTCAACTTCCCATGCTTCCCAAAACGAATCACACCACGATTCGGGGAAATCTTCAAGAACACATGGTCGCCCGGCTGAAATTCCAAAGGACGACGTTTAGCATCCGCCCAATGCTTAAAACGGTCCTGAGCAATCCTCAACCTCTCCCGAATATTCCTGACGATATCCACGACCTCCACGATCATCTCAGGTCCCAACAACTCCCGATCACCAATGTCATCCCAACTCAATGGCGATCGACATTTCCTCCCATAAAGAGCGGCGAAAGGCGCCATGCCAATACTCGCCTGGAAGCTGTTGTTGTAGGAAAACTCTACCAGATGTAGATGGTCCTCCCACGAACCCTTGAAATCCAACATGCACGCCCTCAGCATGTCTTCCAAAATCTGAATCGTCCTCTCGGACTGGCCATCCGTCTGCGGATGGTACGCCGTGCTGAAACTCAGACGCGTACCCAAGCTCTTCTGCAAACTCTGCCAGAACTGAGATGTGAACCTCGTGTCTCTGTCAGACACGATACTCACGGGGACTCCATGAAGTCGCACGACCTCCTCCATATACCTCCTCGCCAGCGCCTCAGTGGACTGTCCCACTCGGAACGGAATAAAATGCGCAGATTTGGTCAACCGATCCACGATTACCCAAATCGCGTCATTCTGCTTCGGACTCCGAGGTAGTCCAGTCACGAAATCCATAGTGATGTGCTGCCACTTCCACTCCGGAATCGGAAGCGGTTGTAGCAACCCGACCAAACGCTGATGCTTCGCCTTCACTTGCTGGCAAACCAAACACTTGGCTACACTCCGAGCCACACTCCTCTTCATACCATGCCACCAATAATTCAGATGAAGATCCTGGTACATCTTGGTGCCACCAGGATGCACAGAATACGGCGAACTGTGTGCCTCCACCATCAACTCCTCTCTGATATCCCCAGCAGGCACACACAACCTGGCTCCAAACCTCAGCGAGCCATCCTCATGAATCAAAAATTCAGTCCGCAGACCGGCTTCCACCTGCTCCCGAATCCTCACCAGCTTCGGATCCTCAGCCTGGCCAGCCATAATCCGATCCACGATCGTCGACTGTACCTGCATGTACATCAACGAAGAAGCCTCTCCAGGAAGAACAATCTCCACACCAGACTCACAAAAATCCTGCTGTAATCTCCACTGCGAGGTCAAAATCATCACCGCTGGAAGCCTACTCAAAGCATCTGGAACCACATTCACCTTGCCAGGGTGAAACTGCAAATCAATCTCATAATCTGCCATAAGCTCCAACCATCGACGCTGTCACATGTTGAGCTCCTTCTGAGTGAAAATATACTTCAAGATTTTGTGATCGGTGAAAATCTTCACTTTCTCACTCAACAGGAAGTGCCTCCAAATCTTCAGAGCAAACACAACGGCAGCCAACTCCAAATCATGCGTCGGGTAATTCTTCTCATGAACCTTAAGCTGACGAGACGCATACGCCACAACATGCCCGTGCTGATGCAACACACAACCGAGACCCTTGCCAGAAGCATCGCAAAAGATCTCAAATCCACCGCTGCGATCAGGCACAACAAGAATAGGGGCACTCGTCAACCTCTCCTTCAGAATACCAAAAGCACTCTCACAATCACCCGACCAAACATAAGCAACTTCTTTCCGCGTCAACCTGGTCATCGGCTCAGCAATACGAGAAAAGTCCTTAATGAATCGCCGATAATAACCGGCAAGTCCAAGGAAACTCCGAATCTCAGATGCTGACGACGGAACAGGCCACTCCCTGATGGCCCTAATCTTCTCGGGATCCACTGAAATACCATCTCCAGTCACCACATGCCCCAGAAAAGCAACTCGATCCAGCCAAAACTCGCACTTCGAAAACTTAGCATACAAACGATGCTTCCTCAAGATTTCCAATACCGTCCTCAAGTGCGATGCATGCTCTTCCTCCGACTTCGAATAGATCAGAATGTCGTCGATAAAGATAACGACAAACTTATCCAAAAATTCGTAGAAAATCAGGTTCATCATATTCATGAAAACTGCGGGCGTGTTAGTTACACCGAAAGGCATAACCACAAACTCATAGTGTCCATACTTCGTCCTGAACGTTGTCTTCGGAACATCATCCTTCTTCACCTTCAACTGATGGTAACCACTCCTCAAATCCAATTTAGAAAACACCCTCGAACCTCCAAGCTGATCAAAAATATCATCGATGCGAGGCAACGGGTATTTATTCTTAATGGTCACCGCATTCAACTCCCGATAGTCCACACACATGCGACGCGAACCATCCTTCTTCTTCACCAGCAGCACCGGTGCTCCCCACGGAGACACACTAGGATTAATATAACCCTTCTGTAAGAGCTCATCCAACTGCTTCCGCAACTCTTCCAACTCTGCAGGTGCCATACGATACGGCGCCTTCGAAATCGGCTACGCACATGGGACAAGATCGATAGAAAATTCCAGAGCTCGATCAGGCGGCAACCCAGACATCTCCTCGGGGAAGACATCACCAAAATCATGCACCACAGCTGGCCACTCCAGCTCCATCTGCATAGCCACAGCCTCCACCGGCCTGGCCCAAAATCTGACAGGACCAAGCGAACTGCTACCACGACTGTACTCAAACACTGGATGTCCGGGAATCTCGAACACCACCTTCTTCCTCCTGCAGTCGATCGTAGCGTAGAAGCTCGCAAGCCAATCCATCCCAAAGACCGCATCGTAGTTGGTGATGTTGTGGACAATAAAATCAGCATAAATAAAGCTCATGTCCACAAACCACCACAGAGCAAGGACTACATCCACGATGCACCGTGACTACTCCATTCCCTATAACGATGTTCCAACTCTTAGAGAGAGGGGACGTCGACAAGGAATGCTTCTCCACGAAGCTCTGGGCCAAAATGCACATCGACGCACCTGAGTCAAAGAGGACTCGGGCAGGGAACGTGCAAACCAAAACCACACCTAGCAAACAGTCTAATCAATCAAATCTTACTCTAGCAACATTCATACACAAGCAACCAACATAATTTAACAATCAATTAATTAAGGAAGGAACAACTAGATTGGAAGTTACATGTAATAACCTCATCGATGGCCAAAACCTCCTCCTCAGTCATCAGAAATGCCTGCCTCATCGGCGGAGCGGCCTGCTGAAAAGCCTGCCTCTGCGGAACGAGGGGCACCCCACGACCAGCGGGCACCGGGGCTCTCTGCTGCAACGGCGGGGCAGCAATAGGTGTCCTCCAAGGTTGCTTCAACCTCAGGCACTCCCTGATAGCATGGGCGGGATCTCCACAGATAATACATTGCCCCAAGAACTTCCTACACGATTCCTTGATATGGCCCTCCTTGCCACAGAAATGGCAAGTCCTCCGAACAGGCCCTCCTGGCCTCTTAAACTGAACAGGCGGGTTCGGCCTGAATCCAGACCTAACCACAGCCCTCGCCTGCTCCACAGGCCTCCTCCCAGCACCAACAACAGACCCCTTCCTCTGGTTCACGAGCAGCTCCTGCCTCTTGGCAGCGACCAAAACCTTCTGATATGACTCCCGGTCAGAGGAGGTCAAAAAACTCTGGAGCTCCAAAGCGAGTCCCTGCAGGAACCTCTGAGCTCTCTCCTCAGCGTCCTGCACCATCTTCGGTGCAAACCGACTCAGCCTCATGAACTCCTGGTGGTACATGTCCACCGACGAGTTCCCCTGCTTCAGATCGATAAAACGCTGCAGCATCTCTTCCCTGGCAGCCTTCGGGAAGAACTCACCATCAAATCTGGCCTTGAAGGTAGCCCAGAAGATAGGCTCCACCAACATCTTCTCTTCAGCATCCCACTAGTTCCTGGCGTTATCCCTCAGCTGGTGCTTCGCCAAGTCAACCCAACTAACTTCGTTGACCTTGGACATCTTCAGATTGTCCTCGATATTCCTCATCCATTCATCAGCAGCTAGTGGACCTTCGGTCCCATCAAAATATGCAGGACCCAGCTCTCTGAACTGCTTCGCCCCAGGCTCAGGGCGAGGGGCTTCCACCACCCGAGCAGCTCGAGTCACCGGAGCATTCTGCACCTGCAGGAGCACACCCTGCTGAACTTGCATCATCTGCAACATCATCCGGATCATCTCTCCATTAGTGGGCTCCCGCTCAGGCTCCTCGTCATGAGGGGGTGCACCACTACCACCACCACGGGTGATTCGCCTTCTTGCCATCTAATGACGCAGAAAACGAAACAATTAGACTCATAGCTTAGGGCTCAGATGTCGAACTTATTTGTTGGACAATTCGTATTATTATCGTTATTCCGATAATTGCAGTTACAGAAGGACCTGCATGGGCCACCACTAAAACCTGTCACGGCCCGCTTCCCTAAAATGGAGGCGAGACGTGAAAAGGTCCGCACGGGAGTGGAGCGGCAAAGCCCCAGACCCGATAAGCGTCAATTTAGTATAAGCAGGTCCATGTAATTGCAAACGAAACAACAACAATAATAATAATATGAGACGGGTATAAAATACCAATCCCACAGTTGTCCACAAAGTATTCAACATCACAGAAAAGCCTCCAGGCTAAAAGAAAGAGTCTAAGGGCCTAGAACAAGGCCAAACAAAAGCAACGACATAACAGAGTAAAGGTGCTACGCACCGACAACAAAACAACTGTCTAACAAAAGTAAAACACCACGAAGACACTAGGACTGGTCCCCAGTGTCCACGTACTCCCCGTCCAACACGGGCGCAAGCTCGGCGTCCGCAAACACCTCACCCTCAGCATGCAACTCAGGCTCAAGGTCTAACATGCGTCACCCAAAAGAGAAAGGGGCACATGTCAGCAAGTCTAAAAAGACTTGGGCAAGGAAACTGAAAGTGACTAACAACCTATCATTTAAATGTTAAACAATGGCATGGCAGTTGAATATGATGCAACAGTTTAAAAGAGCGACAAGTATGCACGATGTAGCAAAAGATACCAATTCACTAACCACTTATCACTTATCACTTATCACTTAACACTTATCATTTATCACTTATCACTTATCACTTATCACTTAACACTTATCACTTAGTGCATAGAGGGTCCACTTGCTGGCCAGCTCGTGGCTCAGTCCGTTTATCTCTATCACTATCAATCACTTAAACACTGGAGATTTCGCCTGCTGGCCGGAGTGGCGGATCAAGCCACTCGTGCTCAGGTGGCCGCTTATCTCTTACCCCACCCACATGTGTCGAGCGTTGTGGTTAGCAACTCATTATGCTCGCTTCTGGTCACGAGCCAGGAAAAGAAGTGTGTGTTTGGCATAGGGGTACACCTAGCCGGTATCCGAGCGTTGGGGTTAGCAACTACAGGGCTCGCTTCTGGAACACGAGCCAGGAAACATAGTATTGTAGCGTGTGCTACGCAGCCACGATAAATAATCACTATGCAATGCCGTGAGCAGATAATTGCGTACCGTTAATGGAATTTAAACGTGACAGGCAAAATGCAATGACATGAACATATTCGCGTACTGTTAATTTAAAGTAAACGTGACATATGAGCATGATGGGGGTGACGGACCAAGCTTCGTTGTCAAGCTAGGTCAATGGCGTCTAAACGGCTATCCTTTCACCGTTTAGTCTCTTTTACGCTAAAGCATGGTAAATGGCCTAAGACATGGCCCAAATCAAGAGATGCAAGTTTCACTTGCCTATCACCGGGGATGACGGTTACGAAAGTTCGTTTCCGCGGATGCTAGCCTACGGGGAATCGCTGTTATGGGGAACAATCATCAAAACATAAGTATTTTATTAGGGTTTCATAAAAATTACAATATGATATGAAAACAACGGTAGATCGATTTCTTACCGAGAGGAGGCGGAAGAAACACTCCGGGGAACCCTAGGATCAGATCTGGAAAAGATTGGGGAAGTTTGGGGAAACTAGGGTTTTGGGGGATTTGGGGATTTTGATGGATTTGGTGAGATCTTTGGGGAAGATGAGAGGTAGATAGGGTGAATGGATGGTTTGGATGATGGATTTGGGGCTTGGAATGAAGGATTGAAGCTTGGAGGAAGATGGGGGCTCAAGGGGGAAGATTTTAGGGTTTTGGGTCGTGTTGAGGAAGAAGAAAACGTTTGGGTTGGGTTTAAATAGGTTGGGCTGGCGGCTGCCCAGAAATTAGGGTTTTAACACAGATTAGTCGGTCAAAGAACAACCACTGACCGACTAGTTTGGCAACTAGTCGGTCGGTCGACCAACGCAGACCAACTAAGTGTAAACAGTAACTCCTGAACGAAAATAGGATTTAGAGTTAGTCGGTCCATGAACAAATACTGACCGACTAGTTTAGCATCTAGTCGGTCGATGAACGTTCTTAGACCGACTAAGAGTAAACAGTAACTCAACTAAAATTAAGATGATGAGTTAGTCGGTTCAAGAAGCATTGCCGACCGACTAGTTTGCAACCTAGTCGGACAACCAACGTTCTTAGACCGACTAACGATAAACAGTAAC
Source organism: Scilla litardierei (assembly GCA_030789695.1). Lineage (NCBI taxonomy): Eukaryota > Viridiplantae > Streptophyta > Magnoliopsida > Asparagales > Asparagaceae > Scilla > Scilla litardierei. The sequence goes on from CM061133.1 coordinate 125,110,869, forward strand.
TCCTGAATAATTTAGAAAGCTAACTAGTCGGTCCAAGAAGGATTGTCGACCGACTGGATCGTCATCTAGTCGGTCGGTGCCCCTTCTTATACCGGCTAATGAGCACAAAAAGTTCCGATACGGAGCGCGGGGCCCCGGGATCGATTCTTAAGACTCCTAGGCTTGATCTAATAGTTAGATATGACCGTTATGAAGTCCGTCACGAGTGACATACTTCGAAATCGACGATCCTAAGGAAGACACGAGATAATACGACGAATCGATCGAAAATGAAAGCTACGGAGACGAAAACCACACATGAGGAGAAAATCCACCAAAATATATATTATATTATATTAAATCCAGATACATGAAAAGCAGTCGTTACATCTTTTAATAAACCATGATACTAATACATAACCTAACAAGTGACAAGTTCCACTTGTACTTTTACGATCAAATTTGCAACCAGCGAAATCTGCGTCACTATATGAAATCAAATCAAATGAATTTGATTTTGGATAATATAAATCATAATCAGATGTATGTTTAATATACCTAATTATCCTTTTGACAGCAGTCAAATGTGATAATTTAGGATCAGACTGATATCTAGCGCATATACAAATTAGAAAACACAATATCTGGTCTACTTGCGGTAAGATAAAGTAATGATCCAATCATACCTCGATATAATGTTTGATCAACACTCTTACCATTTGGATCTTTGTCAAGATTTGATGAAGTACCCATTGGAGTACGCTTTTCTACAAAATTCTCTAATCCAAATCTTTTGATGAGTTCCTTTGTACACTTACTCTGATGTATAAATATACCTTCCTCCATTTGTTTGATTTGAAATCCAAGGAAATACGTTAAATCACCAATGTGACTCATCTCAAAATTCATTCTGTATTTCCTTCACAAATTCTTGACAAAGAGAATCATTAGTAGAACCAAAAATTATGTCATCAACATATATTTGTATAATAATAACATCAAAATCTATATGTTTGGTAAATTAAGTAGAATCTATCTTTCTAATAGAATAACCAGAATTTAACAGAAAGTTCCTCAACCTTTTCATACCAATCACGAGGTGCTTGTTTTAATCCATATAATGCTTTCTTTAACTTGAAAACATGATTATTTAAACTTTCATGTTGAAATCTTGGTGGTTGTTCTACATTGACTTCTTCCTTTATAATATCATTTAGAAATGTGCTTTTAACATCCATTTGATATTACTTAAAATCTTTATAACATGCATATGCTAAAAGCATTCTAATAGATTCTAATCTTGCTACATGAGCATAGGTTTCATCATAATCTATGTCCTCTTCCTGATTATAACCTTGTGCAACTAATCTACCCTTATTTCTAATTACTTGACCAGATTCATCCAATTTATTCTTAAATACCCACTTAGTACCAATAATGGGATGATCTGAACATATAGGTACTAATTCCCATACATCATTCCTTTTGAATTGATTAAGTTCTTCCTGCATTGCTATATTCCATGAGCTATCATTACATCCTTCAATTACATTCTTTGGTTCAATGGATGATATAAATGCACAATTAGTCATTTGTTCTATTTGAGATCTAGTTCTTACTCTATCAGAAATATTCCCAATAATTAAATCATGTGGATGATTAGGAATTTCAACAAATGCTTTAGGAAGACTTGTATTTTCAGGGATAAACTCAGGAAAGGAATTAATAGAATCATCGTCATCTAACTTAGTGTTTTCTAACAAACTAGGGATATGTATAAAATTCTCATCAAAATTTACATGAAGAGATTCCTCAATACATAAGGTTCTTTTATTATAAATCATATATGCTTTACTACATGTAGAATATCATACAAAAATACCTTCGTCAGATTTAGAATCAAACTTATCTATGGAATTCTTAGTGTTAAGAATAAAACATTTAAAACCAAATACTTTAAAATAAGTCACATGTGGCATACAATCAAAAAATAATTCAAAGCAAGTTTTATTCATTTGTGGTCTTACCAAAATTATATTCAATACAAACCATGCTTCTGCCAAAAAATATTTTGGTAAAGAACTATCACATAACATGATTCTAGCACATTCTTGTAACGTTCTATTTTTCCTTTCAACTACACCATTTTGTGGTGCGGCTTGAGGAAAATAGAAATAATGTGTTATACCATGTTTGTTATAAAATTTTATACATAATTCATTTTCAAACTCTCCTCCATGATCACTACGAATAGTAATAATAGATGAAGATTTTACCTTTTGAATTCATTTACAAAATATTGTAAATTCTTCAAATGCATAATTTTTATGTTTCAAAAATAATACCCAAGTATATCTGAAATAATCATCAACAATTTCAAATGCATATTTATTACCATTTAAATAAGCTATTCTAGAAGGACCAAATAAATTTAAATGTGAAAGTTCAAGTGGTCTTTTAGTAGAAATAGCCGTTGGATCCTGTGGATGGCAAAGAGAACACTAGATGGGTGACTAGTGTTTTCAGAAATTAAAATTTCACCTCTAGAAGTCTCCCTAAGATTAAAATAGAATTACCTAATATCAATCTTAATCAACAAATACTTGCATCAATGAAATAAGCACATCGGTAATAATAAATTGCAAGTAAATAAATAACAATCGCAAACACACATATTCTTATCTTGGTTCCCCACAACCTGGGTACGTCCAATCCCCGAAACTCTTGTCGGGCTTTAATCCACTATTATCGGTAAATAGTACAAACCACCTACCACCAAGATGATTTACAACCACCTTGCCTACAACAAGGATTTTCACTTGCCTCACAACCCAAGAACTTTTCCTTGCCTCACAATCCGAGGTCTTTCAATACCGTTATCACCAAGGGAATACAAGTAAAATCAAATCCAATTCACCACAATAAATTAGTGGAGATTGGTTTACACCCAATAATTCTATAGCTAATATTAAATTTGCAATTGTGCTTAACGTGGCTAAAAGAATTTAAATCGTTCGTAGATCACACAAAGAATATGAAATAATTCAAAGTGATCTAGAATCATGTTGTGTTCTTAGATCACAGAAAGAATATGAAAATTATTCAATGTGGTCTAGAATCTAGATGTGTTCTTAGAGCACACAAAGAATATGAAATTATTCAATGTGATCTACAATATAGATGTTTCAAAAATCCTTTTAAGAATATTAAAAACAAAGAGAGGATTTTGAAAACAAATTTGCAATAGCAAAAAATAATATGACCTTAAAAAGAATTTATAGAAAAATATAAACGATAAGATCAAAGAATGAAAAAAAAACCGTTTTGGCTAGGAAGAGCTTTGAGAGTAATGAGAACGATGAGAACTTTGAGAGAATTATAGCTTTAGCTCAAGAATGAATTGGTGAGGAAAATGTTCGTATTGGGTCTCTATTTATAGAGCCAAAGGAGAATTCAAAATGATTCAAAATGGGGTTGACTTTTGCCCAAAATCAAGTGAGAATTAAATGATAGAGGCAATCATAGAAGTCAGCACGTACAGCTGGTAGTCGACTCCCTAAGGTTGGTTGGTCGTCGACTCCCAGTGTAGTTTCTGAGAAAATTAGTTACAGCTGGTAGTCGAGTCCCTAATATTGGTAGTCGACTCCCAGAGTATCTTTTAAGGGAGAAGTCAGAAATCATGGTAGTGAACTACTGGGTGTTTGTAGTTGACTACAAGTTGAAACTTAGCTTCTATTAAAAGTATGTTCTCAAATAAGTGTAAAACAAGTTTAAAAACATTTTAGAAAATCATTTTTTGTGTGTGTGTGCATATACTTTCTTGGCTTTGACATCTATTATACATTTGACAGTGATTTTTGAATCCTAGGGCTGACTAGGACAAGCTGACTAGGACAAAGGGGTTGATAGAAAGAGGGCCAGGATTAATTCTTGTGGAATGAACGGTTTAGATGAAGTTTTGAGATGAAAGTTAGCTTTGAGATTTGTGGGTCCCATTTGGGTTCCATTTGATTGCTAGACAATAAATTAACTCAGCCCATTTGTTTGCATGACATGGGGGAGAGCAAGAGTCTTTTTGGAGGGAGAGCAAGAGTCTTTTGGGATAGAGCAAAATGCTTTTTAAGGGAGAGCAACAGTCATATGCTTCAAGAGAAGAAGGTAATCAAACACCACTGGCCTTTCAAAATCAATATTTAAAAAAAAGCTTAAAAATCAGGCATAGATCTATTCTCGATTACAGCAAAAGAATAAAATAAATGATTAAGTTTCAAATTTATGGATTGCTGACTAATCAATATTAAAGAAAAGCAAAGATATTTTCACTAATCTTACCCCCTTTGAACAACAGTGTTGGCTTCACTCCATCCGACCACAACGTGACAACAGGCTCCAAGTCAACCCGCATGTGAACCACCTTTGAACACAAATCAAATTAAAGGCGGTGGGCGCTCCTCCGTTATATAAACATCAACATGCCCCACGTTGTATCACATTAAGCAACATAAACCAAAGTAAGCCAAAGCCAAGAAAAGCATGCCAAAGACTCAAACATGCCAAAGCTCAAAGGCACACCGCCGGCGTTGCCAACGACTCCTCTTCTCCAAAGATCAGAATCTAAGAAAGCAGGAGGATATGAGATTTCTTCTTCTTCTTTTTTTACCTTTTTTCTCAAGACACACAATCGCTACTGCCTCCTCTATCTCTAATAAAGAAATCGAATCAAGATTCAAAGAGAAGAGTGAACAGAAAAGGTATCAGCTTTTTTCATTCTTCTTTTTTGTTTCCCATTTTTTTTCTTTGTCTGATGAAATTGTTAACGAGGGGAGCAGCTTCCAATTGAAACTCTCCTGCTTCCCCAACAACAACAGATGTTTGATTTAGGCAAACAAAAGATATGTGGTGCTTAATGAGACTTTGTTCTTTTTTTCCTAAGTTCATCCTCATCCTTCAATTGATTTCTATTTTTTTTAATTCTTGGTAATGGAGGGGGATTGGGCCGTCGTGGCCGGAGGGGGATAGAACCAGGGGAGAGGGGGCAGCGGGCGCGCCAGGGCCCTGACTCAGCCGCTGAATCCGGGTGGCCTATTGACGTTTGATGCTTTGGATGTGAACAGTGTATCATCGTCGCGACAATCTTGATCATGGAAAGAAAACCAAGTTTAGATGTTGTGCTTGATTTTTGTGCTGTGATGATCGTTATGTTTATGTTGATGTTGTTGTTGCTATTTGCTTAGAAGCTACAGTTTGTATAATTGGTCTCTTCCGACTGAAATTCTTATTCTCTCTCTGCCTTCCTCTCATCAAAAAACAGGGGTGCTTAAGGTGGTGTCGTTTCCCTCTCTCTGCCTCCCTCTCATCACATAAGGTCAGGTAAAAGATTACACAAAGGATCCTGATTTCTTAAAAAAAATTTTGGAAAAGAATAAAAATCTGGGAGAGGTGCCTTACAATTATACAATGATTCATTTGAGCTGGCAAAAGGAAACTTTTTTAATGTTTTAAACTTTTTGGCAAATTGCAAATGTATTTATTGGAAAAAATGACAAGAGAACGACTACTACATCTATAGGCATTACAAACTAAATTTTTTGGCAAAAAAAGTTAATACATGGGAGAAGTAAGATGAAGATGGCTATGGGGGATAAGCCGAAGGTATTTGTGGTTATGCTCAAGCAGGCAATTGATTGGGTAAACTAAAGATTGTTTCTTTGCTCATCTTCATCCTTAATTTGTTCTTTATTTTCCTATTTTTTTTTAATTTTTTGGAGAGTTTGGTTGGAGAATATTTAGTTCAAGGAGTTGTTCGAAAATCTGAGAGGCATACGAGTGAGGTGCATAAGAGAGGGGATCACGAGCTAGGCCACTCAAGAGAGGCTCACCATCTATGGCTATGATCCAGGATAAAAATGCAGTGTCTGGTAAAATTACATGTATTATGGTGCAGTGTCTGGAAACATTACATGTATTTTGTGTGTGTGTGTGTGTGTGGGGGGGGGGGGGGGGGGGGGGTTGAAGCTTCTCTTCGAGAATGATTGAGTTTATAATGTTCTGATGCTTCTTCGGATCCTCCATAAAGTTTACTTTTGTTGGCATGTTAGGGATCTAATTGCAAACATCACCGTCTATCTCTTCCCAAAATCTATTTATTAAAACACAACTGTTTTTGAATCCTATAGCTGACTAAACAAGATAAAAAGTGTTTGAGATTTGATCTTAATAAATCAATGGTTGAGATTCGATTTTGTGAAAATTTTAGGGGGAAAACTTAAATTTTGGGGGGAAAATGTATTGGGAACCAAAACTTTGAAATTAAATATATCTTGGAAAATATTATGGAGAAGCATGATCCATTAAAGTAAACAAAAGGAGAAGTCGGGTTTCGTTTAAGATTGTCATAAAGCATAAATTTAACGGTTCATATAATATATCCCGAATTAATTTGTTAAATGAACTGTGCCATGACAATCAAAATTAATGATTTTAGATTATATGAACCAAAATATTTTGTTCATTTGTTTTTTAGCATTAAACCAGAAGTCTGCAAAAATTTAAATACCCCTAGGTTTGTTGTTCCGCGTTGAAGACGTCCGCGTCGATTTTTTACGTCGATTTTTTACGCCGAATTTGTTGTTCCACGTCGAAGGCGGCTGCACAATTTTTATGCTAATTTGTTGTTCTGCGCCGAAGGATCTCACACCTTTTTTGTTGTTCTACGCAGAATATGTTGTTCTGCGCTGAAGGGCCCCACTCCGAATTTGTTGTTCTGCATCGAATTTGCCGAAGGCATCCGCGCTGAATTTGTTGTTCTACGTCGAATTTGTTGTTCCACGCCGAAGGCGCCCGTGCCATATTTGTTTTTCCGAGCCGAAGGCACCCACGCCGAAGGCGTCCGTGTCGCTAAATATTTTTACGCTATTTTGTTGTTCTTTTAAATTTTGGTTGTGGAAATAATTTTTTGGGGAACAAAGATTTCACGGGGAAAAATCTAAATGAACCGTTCCCGCGGGCACGGGTTATGACTATATATCTATATATTAAAACACAAAGGTTTTTGAATTATAGGGCTGACTGGGACAAGCTGATGTCATGATGATGTATAAAGAGGTTGATAGAAGAATGGTTAAGATTTAATCTTGGTAAAAGAAGGGTTGAGATGAGCGTTTGGAAAAACCACCACTTTTTTCCTTTTATTTTCAAACCCCCCACAATCACTATATTTGCGCAGAATACCACCTATTTCCCCTATTTGCTAAAAAACCCTCTCATTTCACTTTTTACCCACACATCATACACACACACTTATGCACTTCCACCCTTCGCGCCGAAGGAGCCCGCGAAATTTTTTTACGATAATTTATTGTTCCGACTCAAGTGCGCCCTCGCCAAATTTATTGTTCTACGCCGAATTTGTTGTTCCACACAAATTTGACTGTGTAAATAATGTATGAGAACAAAAATTTCACGGGTAAAAATCTTAAATGAACCGTGCCCGCGGGCACGGTTTATGACTAGTCTATTATACATTTGACAACGATTTTTGAATTCTAGGGCTGACTAGGACAAGATAAAGAGTGGCTTAGATTTGATCTTGGCAAATCAATGGTTGAGATTGGATTTTGTGAAAAAATTTGGGGGAAAATACCTTGGGAATATAAACTTTGAAATTAGAAGTGCCTTGGAAAAGAGTGTGGAAATTAAATTTGGGGGAAAAAGTGCATTGGGAAAGATTGTGTAGATTAAATTTGGAGGGAAAAGTGCATTGGAAACCTAAACTTTGAAATTAAAAGTGCCTTGAGAAAGATTGTGGAGAATCATGATCCATTAAATTAAACAAAATAAAAAATTTCGCGTAAAACAAATTAGCGTAAAAATACCTTGATGTTTGTTGTCTTCGACGCCCGCTAATTTTTTTTACAAAGATTTGTTGTTCTGCGCCTAAGGCGCGGGCGCCAAATTTGTTGTTCGACGCCGAATTTGTTGTTCCGTTGTTCTGCGCCAAAGGCGCGGGCGCCGAATTTGTTGTTACAAAGATTTGTTGTTCTGCGCCAAAGGCGCGGACGCCAAATTTGTTGTTCGATGCCGAATTTGTTGTTCCGTTGTTCCGCGCTGATGGCGCCCGCTAAATTTTTTTATAAAGATTTATTGTTAAGCGTCGAAGGACCGGGCGCCAAATTTGTTGTTCGACGCCAAATTTGTTGTTCGACGCCGAAGACGCCCGTGTCGGAGGTGCCTGTGCCACTAAATATTTTTACGCTAATTTATTATTCTGTTTAATTTTGGCTGTGTAAATAATTTTTCAGGGAACAAAAATTTCGCGGGGAAATGTTAAATGAATCGTGCCTGCGGACACGGGTTATGACTAGTAATCCTAAGAAAATGAAAAACAACTCACACACTAGACTCTATGAATAACTTGAAACCATGAATGAGCTTGAGCTAGTTGCATATGCTTCGCTTGAATTTGAGCTCCTCTTTAGCATTAGCTTGAGCACATTCTTTGAGCTTCATCTTTGAACTCTTCTTGTGCTTGAACATTGGAATTGCGAGCTAAATTCATCTTCATCTTCTATGAGTGTGGTTGAAGTTCTTCTTCTCGGAGTCTGCTTTGAGCTTCACTTAGCTCATTTGCACAACCTACACACTTAAGTAGTATGATTAGTAATTTAACAACATTTGGTGTGATCATCATCAAAACAAACCACTTAGGGTGGGATTAGATTCCCATCACTCTCCCCGTTTTTGATGATGACACCCAAATGAAAAAAATTTGAATATGATAACAATGAGTAAGTGTACTTACTCTCCCTACTTAAATACGGTTAGTATTCATTTATGTTTTTGCTTGCTTGTCACTTTTTCTCCCCCTTGTCATCATAAAAAATATAATAGTATACATGCCAAGTGAAAAACAAATTTACATAGGCTCCCCCTTAAAGTTTGCATCATTGAAGTTGGGTCTCCCCTTAATTCATGCATGTAACTTGAGATTCATAGGGAGCTCTTCTACTAATCCCTTTTAATTTTGGTACCTGAAAATCAAACAGATAATTTTGGTACCCTTTCTTTGTGGGTCCGTGGGATTAGTCATACATAATAATATAATCATCAACCAAGAGGGAACCAAACCCAGCTGGGTTGAGATTTCCGATAAGTAAATCTATAATCTCTACAAAAATGAACATTGTTCATTAAACTAGAAATGTGATTGTCTTTCATTTGGACGGTTCCAATTTTGTGAATCTAAACATTGACATATCCATTTTCAGTTTTAGGAACTTTAGCTTGATGATGAGAATTCCTAGCATTTTAATTGGTCATATTATAACCTAAGCCATGTTTGCTAGATTGGGGTCTTTGTTATCTAATCAAGCCATCTAATTTTTCTTTACCTTTATTGAACCTAGCAACATTATTAAGAAAGTCATCTTGATTTGCCTTAATGGTGGTCATGTTCTTTTCTAAGTCTCTAAACCTATTTCCTAAGTCTCTGAGTTCTACATTGAGCAACCTATTCTTTTCAATTAAATCCTTATTGTTGCTAATCAATTTTAGGTTCTATTCCCTAATCTTTTCTAGCTCTTGACTAGTAGAATTAGAACCACAAGATTTATGCTTCTTTTTGAGAGTTAAAAGCTCTTTGAGTTGGACCTCATATAAAGCATAAATTTTATGAAATTCCTCCACATAATCAAGTTCTTCATCATCACTACTATCGCTATCACTAGAGTTAGGGTTGGGTCTTCCCATGCCATGAAGCACATATATGATTTCTCATTCCTTTTACTTGCTTCTCCTTCATTTTCGGATGATGATGAGCTATTGGAATCCTCTTCATCATCGCTTTTATCGCAAGCCGCAAATGCTTTTCTGTTTGGCCTTTTGCCCATGTACGGATTTGTTCTCTTGTCTTTATTTTTCTTTATTGGATAGTCTTTCTTCATGTAACTGGGCCTATTACATTCATAGCAAATAATTTCATCAGTAGAATTGAACTTACGGTTATAGGACTTACGTGCATTTAGGATTTTCTTGAATCCATTGGAGATGAGTGCCATTTGTTTCTCCATCTCATCATTCACTTCATCATGTGACTCCTCCATATCCGATATGGCTTTGAATGCAAGGTTCTTCTTCTTTTCACCGTGTTCCTTGGTCTTTCTCTCTTGCAGTTGGAGTTCATACGCCATTAGATTGCCAATGAGCTCCTCCAAGGTTAGCTTTGAAGTGTTGTTTCCTTCTTCAATGGCCGAAGCTTTGGATTGCCATTCGGGAGTGAGGGATCTAAGGATCTTGCATACGTGATCCTCTTGTGTGTAATGTTTTCCCAATCCCGCAAGTGTGTTGACGATCTCCGTAAATCTCGTGTACATCTCCGTTATGTTTGCGCCTGTCTCCATCATAAATTGTTCATACATTCCAGCATAAAGATAAGATTTTGAAGATTTAACTTTTTGGTTACCTTCATGTGTTACCTTAAGGAGTTTCCATATTTGGTGCGTGGAGGTAGCCATGTAGATGCGGTTGTACTCCATTGTGTCAAGGCCGCACTATAGAGTGGACACCGCCTTGGTATTTAGAGACACTTTGTCCGTCTCCTTCTTGGTCCAGTTTTCTTCCTCAAGAGTGGGTTCTTCATAAGGATTCTCCACTATCTTCCATAGATCATAGGAGATAGAGAGAATGTACATCCAATCTTATTAAAATCCTATTCAAGTTAGGATTCCATCCAATCTCCTTCAATTATGGGATTCTATTTGATTCTAATTGATCCCATCCTCACCTATAAAAACCCACATCAAAAGGAAAGAAAGAGAGAGGGCATCCATAAGGAAAATTTGGTCATATACTCAAGCCTCCTCCATAGGTGTGCAAGTTGCATTCATCACCCATACATTGCACAACAAATAAGAAGCAAACATCCCCTAGCGCAACATTGTAAAACTCCAAGCTCTACATTGTCGAAATACACCCAGGGAGTTCTCATCTTCTCCATTGCAAGCCACCAAGCCAATAGCCTATCCTTCCTCATTGCGCAAGTTGCAAGCACCTCCTATCTCAAAACTTGTGCATGCTTCTTCTCCTCAATGCTAAAAAGCTTCATCTTCATCTCCATGCCAAAGCTCCATTGCTAAAAGCACCTACATCTCAAATTCCATAGCCAAAGCAATGATTTTAGAGAGGATAGAGTCGGCCACCACAAAACCCTAGTAACCCTCCATTGCCGCAACTTGAAGAAGAGGGCATCTACATTACGCAACTACACAAGGACCAAGCTTCCATCTCCAACACACATTGCGCAAACCATCAAGCAACTAGGCAGCAGTTTCAAGGGTTCTTCATCACACATTGTGTAACTTGCAACCATGCTTCATGCTCATCCTCTTAGGCCGCAAGTTTAATCAAAGGGGCTAGCTGCAACTTGAGTTGCTGAGATCAGAGACTACATCATTGTCAGACATGATCTGACCAGAGCTGATTGACAGAGACGACTACGCCTACACAAACTGAGATTTTCTAAACTCTTTATTATTATATTTGTGCAGTTGTATAGCGATCTTTGTACGGTAAACTTTACCATAATTGTGCTATTTGGGGATCTAGTTGGGGCTAGACAAGAGGGACTTGACTAGTTGGGGCTAGTCAATAGAAAACTTATACTAGGATTAGTTCTGTTTAACACTGTGAGAGTGGGGTCCAGAGAGCCTGGTAAGCGTAGAGAAAGTGCTCTAGCTTTTTATGATTGTACCTATAACATTATTAATCTAGTATCTGCTTTTGGGGGCTGGACGTAGGTCGTGCAGACGATCGAACCTGGGTAAAACTGAAGTGCACTCTGTAATTGCTTATTATTACTATGCGTCTGCTTATAACTGCCTGTGATTGCTCGTGTGTGCACATGAAATTTTTATTTTCCTATTCACCCCTCCCCACCCCTTGCTTAGATCCAGACCAATAAGTGGTATCCGAGTAGGTTAGAGGATCTAGGCTAGAATTACCATGAATATCTCTGTCAGCATTTGCTGAAGGTCAGTCGATTGCCCGACCCCCTAAGTTTAATGGAGTAGACTTTGCATATTGGAAAGCGAGAATAAAAATTTATTTAGTGTCTGTTGATTATGATGTGTGGGATATTATTGAAAATAGATATGAACCCCCTACTATTAAAATTGAAGACACTGAAATTTTAAAGCCAAAAGATAAGTGTGATGCTGTTGATAAGAAAGTTTATTCATTGAATGGTAGAGGTATGAATGGATAGAGCTGAATTGAATCGTATCTCACAATGTTTAACTACGCAGGAGATATGTCATACGCTGGAGGTGACGCATGAAGGAACGTCACAGGAGAAGGAGTCTAGACTTGCTTTACTGAGCACAGAGTACGAGAGTTCCGTATGCTTCCATCAGAATACATCAAAGAGATGTTTGTGAGGTTTACAGACATTGTCTACAAGTCTAGCTCCCTTGGTATGCCATACTCTAGTCTAGAGTAGGTGAGAAAGATCTTGAGAGCACAGCCAAGCTGATTCCGTCCTAAAGTCACAGCCATTCAAGAAGATAAAGATCTCCCAAAGAAGAGAGTGGAGGACTTGATAGGTAACTTGATGTCACACGAGCTTGAGCTACAGAGCATCAAAGAAAGAGAGAAACCAGAGGTAAAGGCTCCAAAACCACTAGCTCTTCAAGCTAGTGAAGATGAAGATGATAATGAGGAGCAAGCACTAATTGTTAAAAACATAAGAAAATACATCAAGACCAAGCAAGGAACAGCAGAAATGGCACCATGGTTTAATCGCTCTTATAACTCTAATACTGCTAGAAATTCCTCTGAACAGATTGCTACTAAAAAAGTCAAATGTTTTAAATGCAGGAACAATGGACATCATATGAAGGATTGCCCACAAGAAACGAATAACATCGCTGAAAAGAAAGGAAAAGCTCTAAAGGTAACGTGGGATAATGATAGCGAAGATGAGATTGAGGAGACTGCTCACACCTCCCTCTGCATGATGGGAAAACATGATGAGGTAAAATCTGGTAGTAAAGCTGAACTTCTGAATATTTGTAAGGCAGTACAAGATGAAATTGTAGAGCTATAATCCACCTTAGATGCCTATAGAACTGATAACTTTGAAATGCAACAAGAAATCTGTGACATGTCTAATGAAATTGATAATCTGAAAGAAAAACATGTTGCATGTAATTCTACAATTGATTTGTTGAAAAAGCAAAAAGCTGACATGCCTGAAAAAGTTGATTGTCTTTCTTGTCCCACTTTATTAAATGAAAATAGCATGTATAAAGCAAAAATTGTTTAAGCTAGAAATTGAAAAATAAATTGCTTATTGAAAAAATGTGCATGCTAAATAATGGGTTTAAAAGGAAAATGATTGATTTTGAAAAGAAAGAAGAGGAAAACAAGAAGTCTTTCATTAGTAAATGCACTTTGATTGTGAATGAAAATTCATTCTTGAAATCCATAGTCACGAACCTAGAACTGTCTATTAGGAAATTTTCTATTGGAAATAATCTTTGGATACTATTCTTGAAAATCAACTATATGATAATAATAGACGTGGACTTGGATTTGGTTTGAAACATACTGAAAAGACTAATTATAAAAGATTTCACAATGTGCCAACCAAAATGAAAAATATTTATGCAAAATGCTTTACATGTGCTAGTGTTGGACATACTTCTCAATATTGCAAAATTAGGAACACAAACATAAAGTTTAAGCAAGTGAGGGTTCCTAAAAATTTGATGACTAACATGAGTGGACTTATTGGATTCCAAGGTCATAGATAACATCTTCCGTGTATGTAAGACGGAGGTGGCGAGGAACTACGAATTGGACGTCGAATTTTTTAGTTCCTTAGCCAAACTATAATGTGAATGTATGGTTTCTGCTTTGAACTTAATGTATTCCTTCATAGCATTTTTTATGTGCTTGATTTACTTTTACTTGTGTGCTAGTTTGTTTGCTTTCTAGCTTCTTTAGTTCTTTATAAAGAAAAATCAAATAAAAAATGAAAAAAACAAAAAGCAAAAAAAATGATCATAATGTATATCTTTCTTTTGAATCATTTAAGTGGTATTAATGAATAATAATCATATCCATGTATAAATTAATGTATTATTATTATGGCTACATGTACATGTGTGATTTTCTAAATAGGCATGCCATGTTCAATAATTTGAATAATATGATTTCTACACCTACACTTTCACTTCCATGAGTATTAAATTTTGTTGTACATTTGGAGACATCATTTATGAAATATTGGAAAGTGAATGTAGGATGAAAAATAACTGAAAATCTAAGTGATATGATGTGTCTTACCATGGATAAAAAATAGAGCTCAAACGAATTGTAATGAATATATATATATATATATATATGCATAAATGAAAAAGAAAGAAAAGAGCTCAGTATGAAAAATGGATATGATCCATGGCAACGACACTACCCACGAGTATCCAACATAAGTTTTAAGATTAAACTTTAGTGTTGGTGTTATACTCATCAAGAAATACTGACCCCACATCTAAGAGTCCTTATAGGCTATGTTTTTGGGTGTATTATCTTGAACTCATTTTTAATGATATGAGAAAAATCAATCCTAGTGAAATCATGTTACATGGAAAATGTAGATTGGTTTTGGTTGAATTTCTTAAAATTTCTTCTCATGTGCTTCAATGTTTAATCGTCACACTTACACGTTGGTGTAGAAGTCCTTGTTATAATTTTCTTTGGATTTGACTTGCTTATTATGCGAATGTTAACATGCTAGTGTATGTCGTAATTTATAATGCTCTCTATTTTGCATGTGGTATGAATATGACTTCGTGTATACACTTTTGATGTTAACAAAAGAGGGAGAAATAATTGAAAATATTTGTGCATTAATGATTATAAATATAAGGATACATGCTTGTATATGCATATATGAATATTGGTTTAAGGGGGGACATTAATGAATAATGAATGAATGCATGTGCTTATTGAATATGTGAATATATGTTCAAGGGGGAGCATGAATATAGGAGGAGCGTGCTTGTATGTTTGAACATCATTGTGTTGCATGCGTGTATGCTTGAACATCATTGTTATATTGTTTCATACTTCATCCATCATCACACTTTAAACCCACATGTCATGATGATATTATATGAATCATTATTGTTCAAAGCTTATATTAGTTTGTCATCATCAAAAGGAGGAGATTGTTGGATACAACGATCTATGACTTCGTATTTGATGATAACAAACGTGTGTGAACGATTTGATGTGTGTGCTAAGTGTTTGCAGGAGTGGCAAGCTCGTAAATAATCAAAGGATGACTTAGTCAAAGTGATGAAGAAATGTGAAAAGAAGACTTAGTCAAATTGATAGAGAAATTGCAATTCATTTGCAATTTGTACTTGGTGAAATATGGAGAGATACGGATAGATCTCATTCATATCAAAAGTGGTTAACGCAAATCCTTCCTACACAAATGAAGACTTGGACAAGGATGGAGAGATATGGAGAATCTCATGCAAATTAAGTTGTGATTAAATGAAATACTGTTCAAATCATAAAGCCATTCAAATTCCATATCATATTGTGACTAGAAGAAATCTTCCATGGTAATT